>CM061463.1:21280833-22561666 GCA_030770085.1 Oryza coarctata | reverse complement strand
TTGCCAAACGGTTGCTTTTTCATGCCATTCAAGATGTAAACTTGTCATGCAAATGTAATACTAAGAATATATATATATATGCGCATTGCTGGCACCACAACTTATTAGAAATGTTGATGAGGCTCACTACCTCGATAGAGAAAGGATAAGATGAATTTAAAAATGTATGTTCAAAGTCTGAATCATTGAATACTGTAACTTTTGTCTTGTGAGGTGGTTTGCATTTCATCTGAAGCATCGGTCAAAATTCATGCCTACATGGCAGGCACATATATGCATGTAAGTGCTCTCCCTTCTCTAATTCTCAACTAGGTACTTAGGTGAATGATTAGTAGCGATGAAAACAAATTGGATATTATTCTATATCCGGTTGAAATTTCGGTTACGAGTAGTCTCGGTCGGATAATTTTTGAATAATGTTGGATATAGAAACGAAAACGGATACTTTTTCTCGTATACGTAAATAGATGTAGTAAATTCATTATTCATCGGATTTTGAAAACGATCGGAAACTATCTAGAAAAATTGCTGGATATCCATAATTAGCCTATGAGTAAATGTCCCATAAACCTGCCAAATAATTTCAAACTAGTATTAACTGACCCTATTTCCTGCCGTGCGGTTTCCGCCATCGTAGCCTAGCCACCCTTCCTCAGCCGTGCATCCATCCCAGCGTCATCCTAGCGCCGCAGCGCCGCTGCCATCCCCTGCGCTCGCGGCGAGCTGCCCTGCCCAGCGCCCGTAGGCCGTAGCCACCGACGCCCTGCTAGGCGTCGCCCATAGCCACCTGGGGATGGTGATTAAATCAAATTTTGTAATTAAATCGAAGATGGTGATACGATGATATGGTTGCATTCAAATATATAAATTATTAAATGTGTTGTTATATAGATGGTTGAAATTTATTGTATATATTGTTTAGCTAAAACTTAAAAATGTTGTTATATTATTTTATGAAAAACAATAAGCTATCCTCTTTTGTTTGTAAAGTTTAGTTTGAGGGGTTTTTATAGTTCGATAAATATTTATTATGGTATTTGTTCTGATTTGTATTTGCTTCGTGTCTGTATTCAATAATATCCAATTTCGTTTTCGTATCTGGGACTTCCATTTCCGAATCCGATTGAAAAAAATATAAAAACAAATATGGTATAGCTGGTTTATGAACGTTTTCAATCTGTTTTCACCCCTGATGATTAGGAGTTAATAAGTCAAAATTAACAAACATGCACTAGAATATTAATGAGAGCACTACCAACATTATTATTCCGAGATCTCAGGCAATTCCCCATTATGTGATTCCCGACTATATATAACATTACAGTTTGTCAAATTTCCAACACATTTGGGAGAAGATAACATATGTTAACGTCCTCCTCGACACATAATGGAGTCCAGAATCTCCCTCCTTTTACTTTAACCAAATCATGTTAACCTTGCTACTTAGGCCAGTATTTAATGATTACATCCATGCATGATTGCGTATGATCCATTGTCTTCTAGTTTTTTAACCACCCTGCCGAGATCAACAGGAAGTCTGAAACATATGTGCATGATCCGGCCGTCAGCTTCTCCAACAGGACAACTGAACCAATAATGCAAAAGAAAAAAGAAAAAAGAAAAAAACAGAGTGAGGTTGCAGTGCTGCACTTTCCTCGAATCCGAGTCATTCGTCTCGTGAAAACATCGCACGTCAGATCGAGCTCCTCGCCCCCACACGCACGCCGAAGAGGGGTGTGGAAAATTTTCCCAGCATCCGTTGGTGGAATGTAGTCATTAGCCACCGGCGAACGACACTTCCCTCGGATGAATCAACGCTGGTATGGTAACAAACCATATTGGCAACTCTGCTGCTACCAAGTCACTGCAGGAGTGCAGTGCAGTCTCTTGCTGGCTGCTCTGCTCGGTCATGCATGACGGCATTTTGACCACTGCTTTGAGCAGGCAGAAAGTTAGCAGATGTATGGTTGATGAATGGTGATTTGCTGCTTTTTTGTGATACCACTTCTGGGATGATCTGCAAACTCGACAATGCAGTAGGAACGGCACCTGAACTGAACCGATTCGTCCTTTAGTATCTTCCTCCTAATCTATTGAGATTTCTTCACCTAGGTTGCTATACTATATTTGCAGAGGTGTGGGGAGCATGGACTGAACGATCTAGAAGTTCATTTTTTTTAAATTAAGGACGTGATTTTTGGTCGGTCAATCTATTTCCGGAAGTTCATTTTATTAATTCTGCTTCTTTAGTCGGTGAAGTCCAAAGCGCGTAAAGTGAATTGTTACACCAAACTCATCACGAATTCAACGTTCTGATGCTAACATGTAAGCTTTGAAGCCTTGACTAATGTTAGTATCAGCATTACACAAGTTAACATGCACATATGTATGGCGGGTGTTGGAATATATGAGTGAATTGTCTTACTTATCAACTTAAGATTTTGGATTGACGGGTAGGTGTGTGCAACTCAATATGATAAAAATAATAAGAGAAATCGTGACCATCAATCTTATGGTGAACATATATAATTTGATACAAGATCAAACGTACATACAGTGATACAAAACTGCAGCTGATCAAACAGGCTGATATAGCATGCTGGCATCTGCTACGAGGTAGTACTAGAAATACAACTTGTGGATGGATTAGGTCATTCAGACAAGAAACGCACAGCTGGAGCCCAGAGCAATCATTCATTTTGGAAGTAAACACGAGATAGTGCATCTACTGCATATATTAGTTTTTAGATAATATTCTGGAAGAACGCATAGTGTTTCTGTGTGGGAAAAAAAACCACAACATAGATGAGTATATGAGAAACGGAGAAAGCACGCATGCTCTCAGAAGCAGCAAGCAGTGGGACAGGATTTTTACATCTAGGTATAATTACACTTATTATATACATGCGACTTAAATGGTTATTGATTTTTTTTAAAAAAAATGGTAGTATTTATTAGGATGATTTAAGTCTATACACAAACGTACAAGAATAAATTATATCACAACTTTAGAAAAATAAAATAAAATCAGATCGCTAAGTAGTACATGCCCTACATAAATAATTATTTTTGTTTGTCGATACGTGGATAGATTTTAGTTGTATTGACTTACATCATCATTATTTATCTTATCAAATTTTATGAATTTCCCCACTTACGTACATACACCTAGGTGTGATTGCACTAGATGTAAAAAAAACTTTCTAGCAAAAAGCAATGATGATGCATGGTGAGCCAACCTAAGGATCACACCCCGATCTACCTCTACTGTACAACGACGTCACATAGGATATGTCATAGAAAAACGGTGTGAACCATGTTCTACAAAACCATAATACTTATATCAGCCCTAGGAAACAACGCTAATATCAATTAAATAGTTATCAATGGAACCAGTAGCATAGAAACAGTAGTAGCGGAACCAATGGACTAACTCCCAACACCACTGTCACACCCTGATCTAACTCTACCAAAAAGCTAATGCCAGATAAGATGTACCACCAAGAACGACAAACCATCCCTAACAGAACCACACATATTGGTGCCAGTCCCAAGATTCTAAGCTGACACCTACAGAAACAAAACAATAATCATTATATAAACTAAATAAACACATTATATCTTGTTACTATATCGGGTAGACCCTTAGTAGAAACTAGTAAGAAAAACTGCAACAGCGGAACGTAGTACAGTTAGCACACTAATCCACAAGCAGTGGTTTAGGTCTAGAGACGAAATCAAACTCTTCGGTATCTTTCACCGGAACTTAGAGAGGGAAAAAATAACAGCATAGATAGAGTGAGTACTTTCGTACTCACAAATCACGGGAAATGTGAGTATACAATCTATAAAGAAAGGCTAGGTTTATTTCGTAAAATCTTTTGTTTGAAAACATTTCGCAATTTCTAAGGGTGAGTTTCATAGTTCGTTTGGAACGAGACTTTCCGCCTTGATCCAATGCTAGTTGTTTTACAACAATCTAAACCTGAGAACAAGTTTTAGTTTCATTAATAGTTCATCTTTCACATTTTCAATCAACATCATTCCATAGGCCATGTATACAACATTTATCTTACTCTATCCAGACCGGAGCTAAACCAACATCTTTCTTTTCATCGGCTTTTTTTTTGGAACCATCAAAGCTTTAGTTTTCGCTTCTTCTTGAGAAGCATACTCTATAATGCCATTGGGGCATCCTAGGTCACACATACTCTATAATGCCATCAGTTTTCAAAACCGACTCTGTAACGATTGTCATCCCCACAAATATTTTTCATAAAACACTAACAAACAAATCTACACAAAAATAATTATGTTATATTCAACCTTAACGGTGGGTGTGGATATTCGAATAGATTAAGTTCTGTAAAGTATGTACGTCTTACCTACACCACACAAAAATGACACTAGATACCCATCGGCATCGAAAGTTCATGAGAAGGCATATCCAAAGCTAACTCATAAATATCCTATGTCATATAATTAGGTCAAATCTCTCAAACCGAGTACTAGGCAAGTCTCATGTATTCATCTACTCAGGATACATCGAGATGTTTTCTACTCCTAACCAATTGCCTTAAAAGAGGCTAGAATAACATCCATCATGGGTAGTAAAGATCCACAATCCTATCTTCTTATTTCCAATGTTCCATAACTATTGACATATCAAATTTTTATATGATAACTAATTACTTAACCAAGAGCATCTCATAAATACTTGTATGGTCATATGGTAAGATGCTCAGTTGTGATTCCCTACGGAGTAAGTCTTTACATGCAATTACCAAACCAAGCCACACAAGCAAGATTCCACATCACAAGTTTTTACACATCTTTTCTCTTTTCAAACCCACTGACTCTACAAATTGGGTTTGTACAAAAGATTTGACAACCCAATTTTCTATAACGACAAACAATAGTGTAAGATTGGGTAGTGGTATTTCCACTTAAGGAGTGAGAATTTACAAGCACCATTATGATGGAGTTAAAATGGTAGGATTTAACAACAACCTACAGAAAGCAATGAAACTACTAGGTTGGTTCGTCGGTTGCATCCAAACCAAGACCGGTCAATTTAACGGTCTATGCTAAGCATGTAACTTTACAAACAATCATATTTTATAAATCAGGAGTAATATGATCAAGGGTGACTTGCCTTACTCTTAGTTGACGAGAAATTCTTTAGAAACGACTTCCGAGAATTTCTAGCGGCAAACTACGCACAAAACATGAGGAATCCAAATAAAAACCTAAAAGATAATAAACATAATAAATAAATAATAGTGTCATTGGATATATATCATTTTTATAAAAAAATTAGAAGTTGAACGGAATTTACGGTTAAAAAGATATGACTTTTAGAAGATTATTTGAATTTATGAAATTTTTAGAAAATAGTAAATTACTAGAAATTGGATTGAATATTCCCCTAGAATATTCTCTAGAGTGGGACACACATATGAGAGAGATTATTATGAGGGGTAAAATGGACCTTAGAAAACTAATGGGCTAGAATGGCCCTCGACCTATAAAGCTTGGTCGGCGACTCGATCTAAGGTTAGGTAAGTGGGTCCCACATATCGGTATGAAGAAAAGAGACATGGGATCTAGTCCACATGTCAAGTAGGAATGAAGGGCATGTGGCCTTACCTCATTGGTCGAGGTGGGGCCCACATGTCAATGGCATCGGTGTTTTTCTTTCTTCTTCCTTCTTTCTTTCTTCTTTGTTCTTCTTTCTTCCTCTCCGCTCTCTCCTCTCTAGCACGGGCAAAGGAGCGGTGATGGGTCCTGCCTATGTGTGACAATGGTGAAGGCGATGCCTAGCGGTAGGGCGGAGGCCGATGGCGGCGTTTGCGGCAAAGCAAAGCGGTGGCTGGACGATAGAGGAGGCATAGGACGACGGCACAGAGCAGGCGATGCTCGACTGGGAGAGAAGCAGCACAAGGCGGTGAAGGCGTGCCTAGTGGTGAGGGGTTTTGCAGGGAAGCCAAAGAAGGCATGTTGTCTGATATAGACACGGTCGTCAGGTGGTGGAAAGACGATGAGACACGAGGGTTGTTAGTGTGTTCCACAGTGATGCGAAGCATAGGATACTTGGCAGTGGCAGGGCAATGATGCGTGCCATGGTGCACCATAGCACACCATGGCGCTGGGTAGAGTAGTGGTAGGCAGGTGAGTGCCGTGGTTTATCGTGGCATGGTGCTGCTTAGTGCGTAGTGTGGCCAGTTTAGTGTGATGCATAGGTATGAGACCTATGACAGAACTCGATGAGAAGGTGGGGACGAAGAATAGGATGTAGTAGTGAGATCAGGGACATGGCGGCGACCTACGAGATTCACGCGTGGAGCAATGATGGCAAGCAAGATTCACAACGGTGGGTTTGTGTTTGGCTCACGTGCATAAAGGCAGTAGCCGACTTGACATCTTGTTGAGCACATAATGTATGTGCTGGCACAGGAATGGGTTTACGGTGCATGGGAACGGAGCAAGGGCATGGCGCATGAGCTCAAGATTGTGCTAAACACCTAGCGCGCGTGCAACCATGGTACGGGAAGGAGGATGAGAGCGTGGAGCAGGCGCGCGCGACTTAGCCGGGCAAGTAACAAGCGGGCCCGAGTAGGGCAGTAGGCAGCGGCATCAGCGCGGATATGGCATGGGTGAGCGTTTGAGGGATGGAGAGGGGCCTGGTGCATAGGCTGCCTAGCGCGGCCTAGGGAAGGAAGAGATGAGGAGGAAAGGCCTTGGGTCAGCTCTGGTGCAGCCCAAGAAGAAAGTAAGAATGGTAGGGGAGGATGACCTAAATGAATAGGAAGTCTTTCGATTTTTTTATAAATTTTTAGGTTTGGATTTTTGAAGATATTTTAGAGGATTTGAAATGTGTTTGAATTTCAAACTTGGATTTAGGACCACTTGGAGATTTTTTTGTAGGGATTCAAGGGGATGGATTGAGATCTAAATTTTGGTACAACAAGCACCAATTCGAAAAGATCCAAATTTGTTTTGACTGGATTTTTAAACAAAGCAAAATTTAGGGTGCTACGACCACATGCAACAACTAGGAACTAGGGTAAAACCCTAATCTTTACTTCGACTTCAACTTCTCCTTCTTGGCAGAGGAACTATATATAAAGCAAGGGTGAGTACTTACATACTCAGCAAGCCAGGGGAATTTAGGTGGTTATTGCAGGCTTTAAATGAAGGTTGGTTATTTTGCAATTAGTTTTATTTTAAACTTTTGGATCTTCTAGGTGTGTGCTTCTCAACAACAAGAGTGAGACATGGCCTCAACTCGTTCGGAGTGAATTGTGTCAAATTGACTTTCTCATAATTGCGCAACTCCTCGAGTTAGCCTTAAGATTAGCTCCACAAGCCAAAACAACACTTTGAACTCCTCAAGCCTTGTTGTGCTCGATAGTCATTTCCTTTCCATGGACTCCCAAAGTCTTGTTATTCTAGACAGTGATTTCTTCTCAAACACCCAGTTTTCCAAACCATCACACATTTTCACTAAGTTGGGTAAAACTCATAAAACTATGCTAGGAAGCACCTCGCATTCGTCTATGACTATGGGTACATCTATTCTGAATAGTTTAATAACATCTACAGAGAGAGTACACTTTACCCACATGACATGATTTACTCTAAACAACAACACAAGTTGCATGGACACAGTCGGTGACTTAGAGGCTTTCATGACAAGGCATTTCACAAGCCAAACTAGGGTCACCTCATGCTAACTAGAGAGGTCCTCAAGACCGGTCACAGGTTAGGTCCTAGACCATGCTATGCCAGGAAGCCCGTGATTTCCTCCCTGCCCTCTCCTAGCAAATCCATTTCTTTCGACATCCAAGGTTTCCCTAAACTAGCTAGTTTTTCAGCCAAGGGTATCCCATTTCACCCATGTGGTTGTATAGTAGTATGCTTAGAGGAAATTCCAAGTAATCGGTCCTTAAGGGCGACCACATAGACTTCACGCCCAAGATTGGCCTTGTGTCACAAGTTTCCTTTTAAAACCCATTTTACTTTCACAAGGCACTGACTCAGGTGTCAAGTTTTCCAAAGCTTTTGTAAAACCAAGTTGTATCTAAGATGTTCTCAAATTTTTAGTTTTGTAGGTGATTGTTGACATGCATACTGAGGCATAAGGTGGTTACAAGGAAACATGGTATAACAATTATCGAGAAAGTATTAAATGCAACAAGTTAGGTAGGCCAGCCGGTTATCTTGCAAACTATGGCAAAACATTTCAGGTAAACTAGATAATGTAATTTTGCAATCAACATACTTATTTTTAAATTATGGGTACAATATGATCAAAGGTGACTTGCCTTGCTTAAGATCTTCATGAATCTTTGAGAAATCAATTTCTGAACAATTTTCTGCAATGCGAACTATACACAAACAATTAAAATCCTACACAACGACTAGGAAAAAGACTCTATTTAGGACTGCTAATAGTGATATATCTCAAATTTAGAAAATTATTGGAAGTGGAATGGAGTCAATCGGAACTATGGATCAAAAGATATAAATTTTACGAGATTAAATGGCTTTCTGGACTAAGGGAAAATAATTTTTGGGTTTCTGGGAAATAATATTCTTAGGAATATTCCATGCAAAGGTTGACATATGTGGTTTGAGCGTCAGTAAGGGAGAGATGGTTTTGTGTGCCTAGTCTACAATGGACTAGGTCCATGGAGGAGAGGAAAGAGGAGGGTTGGTGGACTTGGCCTTACTAGGGCAACTGGATGGGCTACAACCCATGAAATGGAGAGGCAGCCTGGTTGGAGAACCAGGTTGGCATGGTGGCCCATATGGCAACTTGGCCCACAAGGGCTGGAAGCAATGAGAGGTCGGTTGACTTAGCAGTGTGGGGCCAAGCCTAGCCAAGCTAGCACTTAGGTGGGCAGCCACACTAGCAAAGGTGAGGGAAGTGAGCATAGAGCCACATCTAATAGCTAGCGGCATGTGGCATGTTTCGGTGCACGTCAAAGTCCCAGGGGTGTAGATTTCACTAGAGGCTAGAGGAGGCGAAGGGGAACATGATCAATGGCTCAAATTAGAGAGAGAAGGCATGACAGTAGCCGGTGGTGACGGCGAAGTTCACCGGTCTATTAATTTGGCCATGCATTACGGAAGCACTTGGTCTCGTGGAGCTTGTCCTGTGCATCAGGTTCGTCTTTGCAGCACACACACACGAAGACATGGGACCCAATGGTCGCCAGGATTCTAGAGGTGGTGGTGAGGTGAGAGACATGGTGAGGGAGGGAAAGAAAAAGGCAAGTGGTTGCAGTGGTGCCCTAGGGAGGTCCGCGAGGACTCAAGGAGAGCAATGGCTCATGGACATGGGAAGAGATAGGCTGACGGCGGCACATGGTTGCATGCAGCGGTGGCAGAAGGGTAAAGTGGTGTGGGAGAAGAAGAGGTTTTTGGTGGCCAAAGGAAAATGTCAAGGAGGTTCTAGGGGACTCAAGGAGGGTGATAGCGAGATGATCCACTAGGAGGAAGGTTGTTGACGGCGCGTGGCTATGTGCAACGGCGGTAGAGCTAGTTCGGCGTCGAGAGACCCTACTTGAAGCACAAACGTGCAACTAGATACGTCTGAAAGACCTGAGAGGTAGCCTAGAGGGGGTGAATAGACATTTAACTGAAATTACAAATATTTGTAGCAAAAATATAACTAGCCAAATAGTCCAATACCACTATAGAAAGTCTACTTGGTAGCTAGACAGTCCGACATGCCTCAGACAATCTAGTCAGTGCAACAAAATAAAGGGTTTGAATTGTCCGACTTTGACAGAACAATATGGCCAACATAGAGATAGATGACTTACGTAAATGATAACATGTAAACTAGAGGGGATCCTCAAGCACACTTTCAACAAGAGTAAACAATGATAAAGATACATAACAAGCTAGCACAAGAATACCATAAGCTTAAGATAGAAAGTGGTAAATGTAAGATAAAGAGAGTAGAGGAGACACTGATTCGTTTACCAAAATTCAAAACCAATCATTCCTAATCTTCATTGAGGAAGCTCCTATTAGAGTTGGGTCTCTTTCAACCACTTTCCTCTTAAAATAATCATCTTTAGTGAAGCCTTGGTCTCTAAGCTACCACCAAGAGCTTATACATGCTCCAAGCGATTACCAAGACCAAGCTTCAATGTCATGTGACTTCCTTTGATTGGTCAAGCTTGCTCTATCAAGTAACCACCAAGACAAAGCTCAAAATACACTCAATTTGCCTCTTTCCTTCTAGAGACAAGGTTAAAACTTTATAAGGATTTTCGGGCAACCACACCATTTGGTTGCTCTAATATTATAATTCTTCTCTTTCACACACTCTCTACTCAACCCAGTAATCACCACACAAGCTTTAGTTCAAAGAGAGAGTTGGGAGGGAGTTTAGACTTCTAAACAACAACACAAGAACACTCAAGGCTTTTGGACACTTGCTTAACTTCTCAGGGTACAAGGGGGTCTAAAAGTCTCTTAACAAATTCAGGGCAACGCCCATATATAACCTCAACTACTACAACTAGCCGTTTGTTGCCATTTCAAAAGTCTATGAGAAATGTATTAGGTCGGACAATCCAATACCTCATCAGATTGTCCGACCCCATACAACTTTTGCCACAATAACTAACAAATAGTCGTTAGCCCATAAAAAACTAAACAGTCCAGTACCACTGTCGAATTGTCTGCTCATGCCTTTATTGGACTGTTCGGTCTTCACCAGATTATCTAGTTAGTTCAACTTCATCATCTAGCTGCTCCAAGAGCTGGTCAAACAGTTTGGCATCGTACAGGACTGTCCAGCTTGTGATTGTTCGATCACCATTGGAAAATCCGCTCTAACCAAATGCTTCGACTATCACCTTCACCTAGACTATCCAACATCATGCTGTACTATCCAGTTTGACATTGTTCAACATCTTCCGGACAATCCAAACCTCCAAGTTGCTTAATGATCACCTTCACCCAGACTGTTTGACCGCTCTTGGATTATCTGACTTAGCATCTAATGAACTATCTGGTATCACATCAGATTGTCCGGTCCATTGTGATCTCTGGACAACTTAATATTCTATCTTCCATACTTTGCCCAAATCACTTCTAGTTTAACTATTTTGCTTTGAGGACTGTTTTGCCCACTTTGAAACTTCAAAGGACCTAATGTCTGCTCGTTACTCAATAATTGCATTATCCTTTAATTGTTTGTTATCAATTAGCCAAAACCCACTAGTGGGCCTAGACATACTTTCAACGACTAAGTTCCATCGATGGCTCTGGAAGGTGTAGGCATGGAGATCATGAAGGGGGAGCTCACCATGACAACAAGAATGCATCAATGGTTGCTTGGCATTTAGGGGCGAGATGGGGAAGCCGGTGAGGGAGGACGTTGACTTTGAGGAGGCTGCATTCTAGGTCCTATGCTGCTTCGGGTACTCCACGATGAAGGTGGTGCGAACAGCTCAGCCTAATGGCATCACGACAGGTTCAACCAGCGATGTGGTGGTTGCACGTAGTCGGGGAGGATGACGAAGGTGGCGAGAGAACTCAACACGGTATGTAAAGCTCGCAAAGGAGGATGAAAGGAAATGGTGGAAGGGATGGAGCTCATGGTGGCCTATATAAGAGATGGAGATGGCTTAGTGGCAATGGGCTAGAGAGGTGGTCTGAGGGCATTCTTGGGACTCCTATGCAGTCAAGATGAAGGTGCCCAAAGGCGATGGATCAAATGAGGGAGCTAGGAGGAGAAGCGCATCGTGGTGAGGTGGCTAGCGAGGGTAGGGCTACCATGACTCATGTGGCGTGAACGTGGGCAAGCGATGTGACTAGGGAGAGAGAGAGAGTAAAAAGGGGACAACAACGATTGCCTTCCTTTTGTCGTGGTTGTAATTGGAAGCAAGACGATCAGTGAAGTAGGCAAGGTGACACCGATGTCCTTGTCGGTTGGCCACGACACAGGTGCAGCAATGGGAACAAGAGGAATTGGTGAGGGCAATGTGGTTTCAAATGGTGAGGTGGCAAACACGCGAGGGAAATGTGAAGCAAGCGAGGTAGAGCTTGCCTACGTCCCATATGCAATGCACACATGACGGGATAGAGTGGTTAGCAGGCTAGGCTGTGGCATCGACCTACAAGAGGAGGAAGAGAAACCGCTGAGCCGGGCCAAAGGTAGCAGCCTGCTAGAGAAGGAGGAGTGGTTGTAGCTGCAGTTGGGCTAGGCCAAGGCAAGAAGAAGATTGGCCTAGATGACGAGAAGGAAATAGATGAGGGGAAAGAAGTTAGGTTGAGCCATCTAGAAGAAAGGTGGCTCGATAGAGATGAAATGGTTTGATAATTTCCATGGTTTATTTGAATGGATTTGAAGGTGGATTTAAAGTTGAAATTTGAACTCAAGATAGATTCGGTGATTGAGAGTTAATCATTGACTTTCGAATAGAAGTGAATTAGAGGGGATTTGAATACGGAGATTTGAATTTAGAGATTATTTTGGAATCGAGATTTTTAGAGAGTTATTTTTGACATCAAGGAATGGAAACTTGGCACAACTTTAGACTCAAAACTCAGAGAGCAAAATTTTTGCAGTTAAGTTTTTTATTAAATTAGTTTTTAACACCACGTAAAAAACAGGGCATTTCACTACAAGATGATAATGAAGTCCGAAAGTAGCATCAAAGGCGGAAACGAAAGCTACATCCTGTAGAATGAGAATGATCAAATTGTTAGACTTCTTATGGTGGAAACTAACCATTCGGGTTCAAATATTATATTTGATACAAGTAATTGAAGTTACACTTAATTATTATTTAAGGGATAGATGATGTATTCTAAGACACATGTGATAACTTCATTAATTTTTAAGATATGGCCAGCCTAGTGTATATGTATTATAAGTGTTTATGTTTGTATGATGTTTAAAAAAAACAAGAATGATCAATTACAGGTCCAATCTTCCGGTAAATTTCGATGACTCTTCACATGATTAACGGAAGGATCTCGTTACAATTACCAGAAGGCCGAGATGGATTCCCCTCAGCCTAAAAGTAACATGGGCCCTCGGGCCTCATCACTTTCTTTCTCCGGTCAGGCCCTCCTCACTTTCGTGGGCCTAATGGCTGGGAACAAACTACTTCTTGCATTTTGTCGCCCTAATGGCCTTCTATTCAATCTGCCATCTTTATTTCGAGGACAATCTGTAGTAGAAAACATGAAGAAAACTCCAACAATCTAATGGGCCCTTGAAGGCTGGACCACGACCGTTTGAGCCCAATATGGAGGCATCTGCTCCGTCAACCGTGTTTGATTGCGGATCATTCGTCTAACGACCGATCGATGCGTCGTCACTTGTCCTCATCAGTGTCAATTTCTCGCCTGCCGTGCCGCCCCCTCTCAGAGAAACACAGCACGCCCCATGGCCGCGAGCCACGAAACACAGAGCAACCACATCATTATGCTTCGCTCGATTTTCTAATGAAGAATCAAAGACGTAACCCATTGAATGATACACCAATAATTGCCCGTGACCTGTGCAATCTCCTCTCTCTCTCTCTCTCTTTCGTCGCGTAGAATTTCGATCTACGTAGTAGCTTCCTGCACAATAATTATTATCGGCGTGAATATTCGCCGACGAATTGATCTAGTAGTAATGGATGATAGCGTAGCTGAGTCAAACACACCGAGATTATAGAAATGACCAAATGTCCTAGTCACCACCTCAGTGTTCGCGGGTAGCCATTGATACCTGCACACGTCCCGGCTTGCCGGACACGTCGAGGGCCCAAATGGAGGCCCGCGAGTAACAGTCTCGACCGGCACGCAGCCACGCACGGGGCGTGGTCTGGTCCGTCCGTGCCTATCCGTCTCGGCGTAAATTTTGTACTAGGTGGTCAACACGTCCATTTTAGTAGGCTTAGCTTTTCGCATCGCGTCACGGCACGGCGATGCAAGCTTGCGTGCATGCTCCCGGCAGCAGCGCAGCGCAGGATGTGGGCGGTGGAGGTCCCGGGGGTACGTGTCGGATCCCGCAGCGATGCGCGGCGGAGACCACCGCGGGTGGACCGAGCGTACGCGCCGCCAGTGCCGTTACCGAGCGGTTGACTGTAGCAACGCGAGAGGATTCACTTCTCCACGACGACGAAACTTTGAAAGGACACGCCGTGCGCTCGGGGTGCTGGTCAAGATATTTCCCCGATTCTGCTGAATCCGAGCGAGATTTTGATGAACCGTCGCAGTACGCGGCGATGGATGGGAGAGGTAAAGCGAATTTGGCTCAGCCATGCGACCATGTCGAAAGGCCGGAGCGGGTGCGCAACAGCGCAAGTAATGGAAGCAGGATAAGGCCAAGACTACCCCAGCCGAGGCCCACTAGGCGACGTCCACGTGACCCGAATCCTCTGGAAACCGTGTCCCCATCCGAAGAAGCCGTAGAAATAAATACCCTCCTCAAGCTTCTTCCCCTTCACCAAGCCACTCTCCAAGCTCTCGCATCGCACGCAGCCGAATTCATCCCGTCCTGATCCAAATTCCAGCGCGCGCCAGAGGAATCCAGCGCTGGTCGAGGCGGCCGCGCCGCGCCGTCGCCCGGCCTGCTCGACTCGGTCGCGTGTGCGCTAGGAAGTTCGTCATACGACTCGTGGTTTTTCTTCGAGTGTTTTCGTTGTTGTATTGATTTCCTGTGCTAAGTTTACAGCTTTTGATCTTAGCTATAGCTCGCTCGATCTGGCTAGGTACGTGGAATGTTCTGGTCTCCCGTGATTGCGCGTGGATGATGGTTATGACTAATTGCTTGATCTGATTGTGGTGTCTGATTTGTATATCCTGTTGTGATCTGCCGTAGCTTTGGGTGTTTAAGCGTTTGCAATGAGTCCGATTTAATTATTCTACTGCGCCTTTTCTAGGTGTCATACTGCCATGCTCGATTACTAGGAGGTTTAGTGTCTACTTTTTTTATCGTGTTAACTGTGAGAGATTATGTCCATCCCCTAAACTAGTCTGCAAGTACTGCATGCCTTAGATTTATTTGCGCGAACGCCGAACACACCCGAGTGCGTGTTCATATTGATTCGTTGCCGATTTGTCGCTGGTGGTTTCGTTGGTTCATTGACTAGTGTTAGTTTGTATGCTAAGGTGGGATTGTGGTTGCAATGACGATTGATTGGCGTGGGAAGCAATTTCTGTGCAAGAGGTTAATAGGATTCTGTATGTGCGCTCGCTATTAATAGATGTTTAAGCAGGAGTTTATATTGCTCTGAGCATCACGTTTTGTTTATTTTAACCAATGTTATCTGCACATGCGCTCTGCATTTTGCTTCCTCTCCTTGTACCAGACCCTGTACAAATGTTTCTACCTCTTCCATGATCCATCTCCTGACAAAAACAAAATTTCAAAATTCAAAATCAAATTCAGGGAACAAACAAATTTTAACAACACGCCGACTGAGGGAACTTATCACTCTTCTGGACAAATCCTTCAATTTGCCTCAGCTAAATCAATGGAATTGGAAAGGCAATGGACAACTTACAGCGTATTGGCTACTAATTTTCCTTACTCCTTGGCAGAGAAATGGGAAGGCGAATTCTCTTATGCAGATTCTGTCAGAGTATCACTCTAGTAATTTAGTAGGGCAGTGTAGATAGGTTGAATTTCAGGTACAAACCAATGAAGTCTTTAAGTAAAGTGTTAGTATAATGGATGTGAGAGGCTGAGTTCTCTGATTGGAGAAGCAAAGGAATAAGTTTTTTTATGGACTTGCAATGGATTTTAACTAAAAGAACGGACAAGTTTCCTTTGTTGAAGATGAAGCTGTTGGCTGCTGGAGGTAGGCTCCCTTCGATCTAACGTCCTAAGTAACAACATATCTGAATGGTGTAATCTAACAAGCCAAAGCCTTATCATGAAACCATCACGTTTGTTTTTTTTCTCTTTTTTCCTGGCATTTGATGCTATTGCATGTTCCTCTTGCCAGAGAATGGGGGTGGACACCGCAGTAAGTTTGATGCAGATGGACTCTCTGTTCGAATTGCTTGGGAACTCTTCTATGGATTCTGGATGGATACCCTATTGAGTAATAAATTTCTTTCTACGGCTCACTATTCAGATAGTGCTAGCTGTGATTGTTTGGTGATCATTCTATTGAGCTTTGCCGATTGGAGCTGTTTAACATTGCTTTGGTCTTTTGTTCATATGCCTGGAGTTCGGCAGTATGCAGCAACCCTGAAGTGCATGTGGTGGTTTCCTTTTTTAGGACCTCTAACTGCATTCTGTAGTGAGAACTATCCTGCTAAACGCATAATACTTGCAGGTGTTTTGTGTTGTATTTGCAACGCGGTAGCTTTAGTGGTGCAAAACATTCAAGATGGGCGCCATGGACTTACAACTTGAGTCTACTGCTGTTCAACATGATCAAGCTAAGCTAAACGTGGAGGAGCATGCTCTGGTCTCTCTTCTGTCTGATGAGATCACAACTGAAAAGATTGACGATGAAGACCCTGGTGATTATGGGAAACTCGAGAAAGGGATAATGCACTGTGGGTATGTTTTTCTTGTTCTCACTTTAGGATTTCTTGATACGCTCCTCAAGTAGTGCCAACAAATTTGTGCTTAATGTACTATGGCAGATGCACACATTACCGAAGGAGGTGCCGCATTAGGGCACCATGTTGCAACGAGATTTTTGCTTGTAGGCATTGCCACAATGAAGCAAAGGTATGGTTTTTAGGTTAAATTTATGTCCTCTTGTATCCATGTTGTTCTAGGTGGCTTTGATGTAGGAATAAGTACTCAGTTACTCACAAGAGCTTTGATTAACTGTTGTTCATATTGATGCACGCTTGTACTGTTCGAAGAGCGCTAGTGAGTGTGAAAGGTTAAAAACCAAGGAATGTTCTGATCCTTCCCCAAAGGGAAATTTCACGCTCATTTTATAGTTGGATATGATTTAGAAATTAGATAAATGGTATGATTGCAACAGAATATGAAGATACTGTAGAATTAATAACCTGCTGCCAGCCATCCATTATGATTTTTCACATGATTGTCGCTTAGCTGTCAAAATCTGTGGTATTTTCCACCCTTATCTTGAAGCAGCAATTTGATTTACTTGCTCATGGGCTGTTAAATATACACAACTTATTTGTACCAGCAATTTGTTGGAAACTGTAATATACCCTTTCTTTTTTCCTGATGCAAATATCTGAATCTTCGCTGTTTTGGTTTATATTGCACATGCCCTAGAAATTTCCAAGTTGAGCTATACAAGTGTCCATTATTTACTACGGAATTAATTGTTGGTTAAAAATGTGGAAAAGTAATTATACCAAAATTGTATTGACAGAATTCTATTAAAATTGATGCTGTGAAGAGGCATGAACTTCCACGCCATGAAGTGCAGCAGGTTATATGCTCATTGTGTGGCACAGAACAAGAGGTACAACTGAGCTATTCTTGTTGCTTGCATTGTAACATTACCAATTATCTGGCATCTAGTGTAATCACGATAACCTTTTCATGTTACCAGGTGCGGCAAGTATGTATCAGTTGTGGTGTATGCATGGGGAAGTACTTCTGTGAAATGTGCAAGTTATTTGATGATGATGTTAGTAAGAAGGATCGCTATTTTGACTGCCTTGATTGTTTGTAGTACGTAGATACGAAAGTATGTCTCAATGACACTTCTTTCTACAATGTCAGGTTTCAAAACAGCAGTATCACTGCAGCGGTTGTGGAATATGCAGGTACGCATTTATTTTTTGTGGTGCAATCAATGTGAACTGTGTTATTCTCTGGAAAATATTATTTACATTTTGACGATGTTTGCAGAATTGGTGGCAGGGAGAATTTCTTTCACTGCTCAAAATGCGGTAATGCCTCTTGTCTCCAACATTGCATTTCAAAAAACTATAATTTAACGTACTGTCATTTTAAGGGGCTTCTTTTAGTCCCTGAACTCCTAAACTGATGGGGAAAGGATGCTGATTGATGTAATGAGAGAGATCTTGTTTGGGCTGCTTTTCCCGATAGAAGCATATGCATCATGCATGGGTTGTATATACTTGTGTGGACTTCTGCTATGATAGGAATACAGTTTTTTCCATTGTTTTCTTTCTGTTACATTGCATATCATTAGATTAATATCCTGTACTTTTAGGAAGTCTACTTAGTAAGTCGTTGTATTGTTTACTTAGACTAATTAACCTTGTTAGCTGAACTTTCAAAAACTCACACTAGATTTGTGACTTCACTTCTATTTCGTGCAGCATGCTGTTATTCTATAGTGTTGAAGAATAGTCATGCATGTGTTGAAGGAGCGATGCATCATGACTGTCCAATCTGCTTTGAGGTAGGCATTAACTGTTCTTTTCTGTATGCTTATATGCAGCATACCTGAGGATTATATTGTTGGTGAATGACTTATCACCTTGTTTCAAGCTGTTTCTTGACTGATCCTGTTTCATAATTTTCAGTATCTTTTTGATTCGACAAATGATGTTTCGGTCTTGCCCTGTGGTCATACCATTCATGTTAAGTGCTTGCAAGAAATGGAGGAGCACTGCCAGTAAGTCAATTCTTCCTGACCCTTTGTTTACTAGTATGGTTTATGATATTATTAGTTGGTTTGACCGCGTAAAATTGATGACAGATTCGCTTGCCCACTTTGCTCTAAATCTGTCTGCGACATGTCGAAGGCATGGGAGAGATTGGACAAGGAACTAGCAACTATATCTGACACCTATGACAATAAAATGGTAATGCTCTCTTCTGTTGCATTTTCCTCTTCTTTTTTTTTTTGAAACTTGCCATTTTCCTCTTGTCAGTAGGAACTAAGCCAGCCACTTCTAACATATCATATACTTGACAATAGCGTGTCAATGATGTAACTTGAAATATTATGTATAATTGTATTTGCCCCATGTCAGAAATCTTTCAATTTTACTTGCCCAAATTTCATCCAAAGGTTGAATCCGTTGGCAATAGCTAATTTGGTTCCTTTGCGTTACCCTGAAGGTCCGCATATTATGCAACGATTGTGGGGCAATATCAGAGGTGCAATTCCATTTGATCGCACACAAGTGCCAGAAGTGCAAGTCCTACAACACTCGCCAGATCTAAGTAGTGAGGTTTTGAGGTGATTCATTTTGTATTGGAAGAGAGTCATGAGGGGCTTCTACACTCTGCAAGACAAATCCTGTTGACGCCTCTGGGAATCTGCTGAGCTCTCGGCCATTTTTTACCTCATTGGATGCCTCAGCCGAGGCAAATCCCTCCCATCTTATCCTGATAATCTAATTGATGTTCACTCCTGTGTTCAATTTATTACTTCACCGTGTCGTAGTCCTGTTCAGCTTAAGTTTCTAGCTGAGCCAATAATTGCTTATCTGCTCGAGCCTCTGGGCGTAAATTGTTCATGTCTTAATGGTGGCTAGCTTGTGTATAGTGTACTTGTTCAGTGTCGGGCAACACTGTAGCGGTTAGTGGCTATTACCTCTTGCCTGTGTGCGTGTGTTGTACGATTGCAGGCCTTGGTGTTATTAATTGGTAGCAGCTGTGAAACTTGCAGTAGTCACCATTTTTCATGTTCAATGCCGGTCCCATTTTCCTGTCTTGTTCAGTTGCTACTAAGGTTGTTAGGATCCGAGCTGTATCGTAGTATCTAACATCAAGCCAAGCCGAAACATAATGATCTCACTGGTATCCTAATTTTTACAGTATTTTAATTTCACATGATCACACGATCCTATAAGGTAGTATTTTAATTCAACAATCCTTACAATCTTATAAAAATATTATTTAAAATAAGGTGAATTAAGGATAAAGTAAATGAGCATGCTTAAGTTCACAAACAGTCAATTAAATTTACTAAAATTAATATTACATACTTCAATTTGTTATATATTTTATATAAAAATATGTGTTTTTTAAAATCTGATAGGATACCATAGTATTTTGATCATATGATACTATCAAACCAAAGACGATTAACCTTGTATATTATCTTAGTTCCTACCTTACTCGCTGCAAAACCGGCAAATTACTTGAGTTCACTCTCTTCTGATTTTCTGCTTATTTAACCAAGGCCTTATGCCCTTATGTTGTGTTCGTTTCTTTCTTCTTTGGTAATTAAACTACTGATAGAACCTGGTGCATTCACCGTTCTTTGATAATTGAACTATTGATAGAACCTGCATTCACCGTCTTCCAAATGGGAGGAGAAACGAGGAGAGCTGGAGATGCAGCAACGGCAATTCTCGGTCACGAAGAGCTCGTAGGGACGCGGCCTGGCGAAGTCTTGTCAGCTCATCAGATTGACGAGCGCACGCCGCCCTGCGCCTCCCTTGTGGGCTGTTAATTACCGTAGCCATTGGATACCTATGGCCTTCCGCGTACGGCGCCCCTACGGGTCACTACTGATTGGCCAAGCGGGCAGGCTTCCGTGGCCGACCCGCGCCCGCCCGTGTCCTCTCGTCGATGTAACAAGCCACTGGAGCTCAACAGGGATCTGAGCCAACAGGCTACAGCACAACGAATGGGATGCCTGATAATTGCACTGCGACTGTAGTTAGTGCCCCTGGCGCTTCACCAGGAGGCTACAACAAGCTTTTGCTCACCTTTTCCCTTGGAGCGTCTGCTTATGACGCACTGAAGACCCAGGCTCTCCTCACTGCTGGAGGCTTGCAGTGACCCATCATCAAGCATTAGGCGAGTTCTAAGTATGATTAATTATATATATTTAAAAAAAACTTGCATAGAAAAGTTGCTTTTAAGACATCAATAAACTCATTTTTTTAAAAATATATATTTAATATGTAATTAATTATACGCTAATAATTTATATTACTTTACGTGAATAGCTTTACACATCTAAACTTATCTAAAGAACTTAGTCTATGCATGTAAATAACCAGAAACATAATTAGCATTATTAAAACCTTAAAAATTAATTTATTTAATTTTTAAGTAATTTCTATTAAAAAAATTCACACGAAATATACTATTTAACAATTTGAAAAACATGCTAGGGGATATTGAGAATTAGCTAAGCTACTTAAACCAAAAGTAACGGCCCTGAAGGTTGTTTGCTTAGTGACTTACATTGCTATTACTCACCTTACATTGCTTATTAGCCATAATTGTAGTAAAGTTTGATAAGATTTTAAGTCATGTGGAACAAGCTGTTAGAAAGAGTATTGTCAAACCATAGTTAAAAGTAATAAATCAAACATTGGTTAAGTAGGTGTGACGGTTTAAAGTGTGAAGTAACAAGTTAGAGCTTGCAACTAAACAGCCTATAATTCTGGCATGATGGTTAGCTTAGGCAAGCGAGCCGACGAAGATTCATAAAGTACTTGAGAAAATGACTTTCTGAATCGACAATAAAAGAAAATGCTGGGAAACAAGGAGAAGACGAAGTGAAAATTCAGCAAGGAGAACAGTTTGCTATGAAATTATGGGGGGTTGATATATTGATTGGCACATAAATATTGCTCGTCTTACAGGCAAAATGGGGAATCCCCACACAATCCATGAAAATCATTTAGCCGTTGCACTGTTGCAGAGATCGGCTAAATTAAAACTTCTCCAATCAGAAAAACTAGAATGGGAAGCGGTTTCCCTACTAAAACCTGAATCTCGATCCAAAAGTAGTGGCCTCTTTACTGCAAAACCAGCACTACACTACTACTGCCAATTTTCACCAAGATAGGGGGGCAGAAGAACCGGCAGTATCCAGCATCATGAGCTCCTCCACCTCCTCAATCTCCTCCTCGATGTAGTCCCTCCTGCACTCGTTGCTGCAGAAGACCTTCTCTCCCCTGCATTGCAAAATGCCGACACAATGTCTAGCAACTGAAACATAAACACTCGTATCACCTGCAAATGCAAGATATAGACGAGTTCAGGACTACTCACAGATACATGTAGATATCCCTGTCCTGTTGCAGCCTCTTCCTGCAGTAGGAGCAAGAACTGCAAACAGCCCCAGCCGGCGTCGATGGCGACGAGGGCAGCTCGCCGATGGGCTCAATGGCAAAGATTGGCTTCTTGGAAGCACCTGGAACAACCTTGCACACCTCCATTGTCTCGTCTCCCAGAATGTGGGTCGTCCTCGGGTTCGGGCCGTGCTCGATAACACAGGTGTACTCTTCAGACTGAGCAAAGTCTGCAATCTCATTCAGAGTGACACCAACTGAACTGGTTTTTGGCATTGCTGCATCACTCGCCGCCTTTGGCAACCCCAGCTCAAGAAATGGCCTAATGGACTCAAGAAATGAGTTGGTGACACCAAAGCACGAGGAGCTCTCATCGGCTGTGAGGGCATCGACAAGGCCAAGGCCGACTCTGGCTGGGCTGGTTCTGAACTTCATATCAGCCCCGACACCCAGCAACCCAGAGGACTTGAGATTGGTGCTTCCAGTGTTTGATGGCATGTTCTTTAAATCCAATGGAGAGGTTGGGCTCCAGGCAGAATCAGGGTCCACTGCATTCAGCCCCTTGCTGCTTAGCCTCACAAAGAGGCCAGGGACCCTGAAGAACCCAGTGGGGGCAGTACTCTTCTGTGCGAGACTCTGATCATTGGATTCCTCCATGGGTTGCTCTTGAGCGGTGGCTGTCGTCTTGTTCACAAGCACCAAAGATGAGAGCAACCTGTCCTTGAAAATGGCCAAATAATTTGTTTTGTTGTGTTATCAGATCGGTCAATGATGATGGAAGCAAACAAAAGTGAAAGGAAATTTCAACTTTTGCTTTTTCACATCAAGTATTCAAGTCAAAAGAGAGAAAAGAAGATGATGATCTATGCATCAGATGTACATAAGCAATAGTAAAAAAAAGTTAGTACTTGAAAATAAGGTGGTTTGGTTTACTGATTGCATCTGTGCGCCAGGTCCAAGGATCAAGAAAAGATCACTAGTGCCAACCACAAACGTTTATCTCATCTCATCTCATCAAACAATTTGCAAACTGATTAGGGACAACACTCACGTGAACATGATCATGGCAAGAACAACTATTACAAGCACACCATCAAACAAACAAGAAAGCAATACGAACTTCCCCTCCCCCAACTCCTCCCTGACAATCCAGTTCAAAACCAGTCGCCTCAAAGATGAATTTATAAAGAGAGATGCGGCAGCAATACATTCATAGCTCCATCACCGCTGGCATTGCGACCATAAAAGGAAGGTGGCATCACCACCGCCACGGCGCCACCGACCCAAAATCCCACCGATACAAGACAACTGCATGCAGGCCCAAAATCAATGCCAGTCCTACTTAGTAGTACTGATCAATCGAAACCTGAAGCGAACCCATCTAATGTAGCTAGTCTCACGCCGGAATCGAAGACAAAGCCAACCAAGATCAACAAACCACATCGGCGACGCGCGAACATCCATGAACAGGCAGTGCAACACTCCTCCAAGAAACAAGCACCAACAACTTGGAGAAACAAAAGAGCGGGCGATGATATGTTACCTACCTAGCAACGGCGCAGGGGGGGGGGGGGTTGTTCTTGGTGTCGAGGCGGTTGCCGTGGCTCTCTTCTCTCTCGCGAGGCGAGGCGGGGTTAAGAATGGCAAAGAAGATAGAGGTAGGAGGAGGCTTGCACAGCAATCTGCTTGTTGCTCCTGACCCGCTCGGCGCTGCCCGCTGCTCGCTCGCTCTGCTTTCCGTCAGGTTTATCATTGTTATATACTCAATGCTCGTGACTCGCATGATTGCACTGATTTAATGCGAGTTCAGTTTGAACTGAATAAAGTTATAAGTTATTAGTATATAATTAATTATTTTAAATTTAAAAATAGATTTATTTAATTTCTTAAAAACAAATTTTCTATAGATTTTTTATAAAATATAATTAATTATACTCTAATAACTTATTCTTATATGAATAACTTGATTCTAAACTGGTAGAAAAGAAAAAAATATCAATCCTGGTTTAAATACAGTGGCGAAACTACTTCGATGCTATAATGCTCGCTCGGTAGTACTAGTACTTGTATATTTCTCTGAAAAGCAATTGTGCTCACACGTGTGGAGGACGGGAGATGGCAAACGGGCAGCGCCATTTCCATTTTTTTTTCCGTCCTTTTTTGACCGCCACGGTGAAAACGTTGAAACAAGCAGTAGTATGAGCGTATTTTGTCGCCTTGTGAGGCGAGGGACAGCGAGGTCCGACACGTGTACGACGTGGGCGTGTATCTCAAGGAGCATCGTACGTATATGAGGGACCCGTTTGCTCTCCTTTTTTTTACTTTTCCCATCTTTTTACCACTAATTAAAAAGCGTCTGCACTTGCTAATTAACGCTGATTTGTGTCTGACGCGAGAAAGAATATGTACCACAGAAACTACCATTGACGCTTGGGCTTGGAAGCGACCTAAAAATGTTCTCAGTTCACCTCTTGCGAACTCTCTGTTATAAGCATCTATGACATGCATGCTTAACGGTTGAAATATGTTGTACCCGTCTTTTAACCGCAGAAATCGACTTTTTTTTCCTTGCGGTGCCATTTGAAACTTCATCTGTTCTTCAATGAAATGTGCACCTTCCTTTATTTTTGTTTCAATGAATCTACTTGTTTTTAAAGTACTGGCCTCATTTGATTCCTGACAGTATTATGGCATGGTTAGCGTAAACATGTTTGCACAATTTTGTGCCTGGTTCAATGCTTCCAAACAAAGCCATCCTAATGTCTTATCCGGGTCAATAACCTCTTTTTCGTTTTGAGCTTGCAACCGGACAAATGCAGTACTACGTACTGACTGTTGTCAGGTTTCTTGAGATTCAGACTAGCTAGATGCCAAGCATGGCGATTAGCGTCAGTGTGTTGAGAAACTTGATCATCTGTTCTTCAACGAAATGTGCACCTTCCTTTATTTTTGTTTCAATGAATCTACTTGTTTTTAAAGTACTGGCCTCATTTGATTCCTGACAGTATTATGGCATGGTTAGCGTAAACATGTTTGCACAATTTTGTGCCTGGTTCAATGCTTCCAAACAAAGCCATCCTAATGTCTTATCCAGGTCAATAACCTCTTTTTCGTTTTGAGCTTGCAACCGGACAAATGCAGTACTACGTACTGACTGTTGTCAGGTTTCTTGAGATTCAGACTAGCTAGATGCCAAGCATGGCGATTAGCGTCAGTGTGTTGAGAAACTTGATCATCTGTTCTTCAACGAAATGTGCACCTTCCTTTATTTTTGTTTCAATGAATCTACTTGTTTTTAAAGTACTGGCCTCATTTGATTCCTGACAGTATTATGGCATGGTTAGCGTAAACATGTTTGCACAAATTTGTGCTTGGTTCAATGCTTCCAAACAAAGCCATCCTACTGCCTTATCCAGGTCAATAACCACTTTTTCGTTTTGAGCTTGCAACCGGGCAAATGCAGTACTACGTCCTGACCGTTGTCTGGTTTCTTGATATTCAGACTAGCTAGATGCAAAGCATGGCGATTAGCGTCAGTGTGTTAGAGAAGGTACAATATCCATCCGGATGCTGGCGATAGTGATTCCACGTAGGCTGGGACAGTGAGCTGGAGGGAAGAGGCGAAGAGAGAGAACGCGAGCCGAGCTACACACGCGCTCCAAGAAACCGGGCCCGCTGGCAACGCGCGAGAGGAGTCGGTCCGGTGCAACCATGAACGGAAAAATGGTCCAGACTCCACCAGAGTCGAGGGGAAGCCAGCAATCGGGGAGCTCGACGACTACGTGGATGCAGGACCTTACCCGTGTTCGCCGTTTGTGCTCCCTCGTGGGTAACTCGATGCCGTTCAGCCGTTGAGCTTGGATCCGCCGCGGTTGATGGCGCCAGTGGCCGCCGCCGTCGAGGACGTCCCCTCTGCTCGAGGCTGTGGAGCTTGGCAGGTTCCTGGAGGGCAAGGTTGGAGCTGCTCGTCCTGCTCTCCGGCCGTCCGGCGCCCGCACTTAGCAGCGAGCTTGGCAGCCCCGCGGCGGGGAGAACGGAGCCGATTTGAGTGGTGCTTAATTAGCGGTTTAACACTTTGGCGGTTCCATGTATTTCCAGGGAGGAGACGCAGCATCTTCTTGTTTTTTTGTGGGAGAAAGAGGCAAACGACAGTGCTTCTTGTGGACGAGGAAGAGGATATAATCACTGTAGAGGAGAGAGAATAAGATAGTAATATATTACACTAGAGATGTTTGTTTACTGTGACAATAGATATCTATTGTACAATTTAGCTACAAAGTTAAATCTTGATGACATGGTATAGTCTTAGTCTTAGTCTTATAGCTAAGTAGTTGGCTGTACTATTAAACCTGTTCTTAGGTCATGGGAGACAGGTGTCGATTCCCAACCGGTCGTTATCGCGTCGATAATCGCGTACCAATGGGCAGTAATAGCCTTTACCCTCTCGTGCGGTACGATGATTAAGGCAGGCTGGGTTAGATTAACCCGATCCATGTCGCCAACCACGAAAAATTCCTCTCGCCCTCGCTTTACCCTCTCCCCACCATCCTCTAGTTTACTCGTTTTCACGGTGACCTTTTTAACTTTTTCTTCGATTGATTACATTTACACAGGCAGCAGCAGCAGTGACTGCAGTGGCGCTGTCACTGTGTGTGTGTGCAGGGGACAGCGAGCTCGCAGTAGTCGATTTTATTAGCCAGATGACATATCTATCTCTGAATCTACCAGTAGAAACGCGTTGTTTGTGATGCAAAGTTTTCAAGTCCACAGTATAGTATGGCTTCTAGCCGGCAAGCAGAGTTGGGTGCATGCATGCATGGGCTGTGGCTGTGGCGATGCAACGTTGCAGGTGAAAAGTTTTCCAAGTTTTTGCCAGTGTGGGTTTCAGATGCTGCCATGAGCGGATTGGCTGGCCGTTCCCCTATTCTCATTGAAAGATTGAAGACTGCGCCCTTGTGTTTCGTTTGCAACTCGCACGATGGCGTTACAAGTGATTGGGCAGACTGTTCGAGAAAGTCTTGGTGATTTGACTAACGTCTTGGTTTCGCACACAACGCGCAGCTCTGGTTGCTGGAGGAGGTATACATGGCTGTGCAGTGCAGTCATGGCCAAAACAACTAAACAAAGCAAAAAATGTAGTAGCAGTATTATATAAAATAGCCTTGCAGATTGCCGAAACAATTGCCATGTTGCAGGAATGATTGGAACCGCACAATAGTTTCAGCTCTGCAAGTGTGCAAGAAAACCGCCCTTAGTTTGCGGGCGATGTCTACAAGTAACTGAAGAACAAGTGGACGATATATACTGGTATCATTGTGTGGCTTAGCTTGTGAGTCCTTCCAAAATCCAAAGCTATAGCTACTCGCTTGCTTTTGCAGATCGAGAACCTGTGAGTTGATGAATGCTTAGGGGAAAACACGCCACATCGCCATCGCATGGAAAAGGTTCAGTAATTTCAACGGCTGAAGAATCATATGTGGCTCTCTTTTGTCATGCGGTCTCAGGTCATTTTTCAGAGGATCGTTTTGGCTACCAAGAACAATGAGAAGAACCAGGTTCGGGTACCAATACAACTGAACTGGAGTAGTATTGAGCTATACAGTAACTACTATCCCGAAAGAAATATCAAAATGGTGAAGCGTGAGCATCAATTCTGAAACAGGATGCCTAGAAAAGTTTAAAGGTAGTAGGCACTTAAAGTAGGCAACACATCGAAGCCAAGGTGAATCGTCTTAATGCGACAAGCTTGAGCAAGATCCTCTATGCACAACAGATGCACTACTGCTACCACTGTACTTGCATACCTTGTTCTCCAAGAAGACGCATAAGCAACTTGCATACGTTGGTCTACCTTGGTCTCCAAGAAGCATTCTGTCAGCGGCTCAGCGCCAGTGCAATCAAACGTCTAAAGGTTGCTTGCTTTCTCTGTGCTGCGTTGTCGTGTTGCAACTTCATAACAAGACAGATTTCCCCGTGAACAAGACAAAGCCTCTGGTCAAGCGGACTTGCCCGTCCATTCTTATTGGAGAGGCCGGCCCAGATTAAGTTGAGAACAGCCCAGTCGAGCCCATTAAGACGACGAAAAAAATACATGAGTACAGAGTACTGTACTATTGTATGATTCTGTTTCCTTATTCTAGTGTGAGTCCGACTCGGGTTTGATTTCACCGGCCATTTATAGTGTGACGCTTGTGCAACATCCCTGCAGGCCTCGACTGATGGAAGCAAAGCACACACAACTCACGTACACGTTCTACTGGATCACGAACACTCGAGGCCGACCGGCCGGCCGGAGACCAGATCGATCAGCATGTCGGCGCGCGGCGGTGCCATTGACAGTCGAGGAGAAGCTTTCCGGCGTGCCCCGTTGTCAGCCGTGGACGGCCGCCGTCCTCCTGCCGTGCATGGTCGTAGTCGTCTGCTCTGGCGAGGCATACGCCATCGTACACCAAACCGACCCTTCATTCTTCAGCAGCGTCCGGTGGCGGCTGCCGCTGTTGATCTCGTGGGGGCGTCTACATGTCGCTGATCTATTCCGTCACGTCCTACGTGAGGCTGTTCCTGCCACACACGCCGGTGGCCATGGACGAGGCCGTCCAGTGCGTTGGGCTTGGCGTCGTAGGTATCTCTCTCGCGGTAATCGAAAGCTTCGTCTTTGCCTTCGTGAAGGACAACCGCGTCGTGATGGCCTTCACTTGCGCCTTCGCGGTGTTCGTTGTCGCCGTGTTGGTGCTCTGGGCATGGCTGGTTGGAAAAGGTACCGTCGGCCACCGGCGGATCTACCGCTGGTTGCGCGATGTACAACTCCAACATAAGAGGAAGTTCTAGTTCATGCATGTATAGTTTCTCCGTCCCCGGAACGAAAAGTATAGTTTCTCTGCAAAAGTCTGATGTACTGTATTAGCGGTCAGTCAAACAGCAGAATTAATACACTGTATGTACTGCAGTTGAATCCCATAAAATCAAATTTAACAACGAGACTTTAACTTTCTTTGGTGAGCTAAGAACTTTGATAAATCTCAGTTATCGATCTTTTTTGTTTTTTTCTAATTAAAATTATGTGCTCCTTCCAAATAACAAATGATAGAAAATAAAAGGAAAGGACAACCGCACCTAATTGCCATTCCTAAGCATGTATAATGTTGAATGATTGTCATGATTAATATTTTATAATAAATAATGAGATTTACATATTATTTAATTAATAAAAATTAGTTTAGAAATATTTATAGTGTCGTGTAAGTATGCGTGACAAATGTGAGCTAGATTACAATATATGTGTATAGAAACGATTGTTTTGTCTATATATGTGATTTAAAGTCAACTTTATTGTGATAAAATTATATTAGAGTCAGGGAACTTCAGACTCTATCAATGATAGAACTAAACTAAATTCATGAGATCATAATGGTCAAAACTGTCAGGTGATTAAGTTGAGCATAATGTAGCACATAATAAATAAATACCATATATGAGGATTTTATAACAGACTTTATAAGTTGTGTGTCTAATCATCAAAGAGGGCAAAAGGAGAAAAAATAAAATTATAAAATTATAAAAGATTTAGAATATGAGAGATTGAGTCCTAATAGGAATAGGAGTTATACAGCTAATTGATTTAAAAATTTAAGAGTTTGATTTCAATTAAGAGTGTGAGTTTTACTCCTACTTGGAGATGGAGATTTAGGGTATAAATAGATGATGTGTTGAGATCATATATATATATAACTTTTAAAAAAGAAAAAAAATCTATGGTTTAGTTTTGAAAGAGATAATTGCTTTGTATACACTTTGTAGACACATTTTGATATAATAAAATTAATCTAGTTTCAATAGTTTCATCGAGTTGGATTCTTTATTCATGAATAGTTAGATTGATGATAAGGCGGTGAACGGACTGATGATTTCAAGATAGTTGGAGCGTCAACAACATTAATGATGTGTAGATAATCATTCTGGTGGTATATGGTAGTGCATCACAACTTTATCATGGTCAAAGGTTTCTTTTTATTTTATAAAAAGATTTGTTTTTTTAATACTACTATTTTCCTCTTTGATAGGCTTAGTTATTGTGTTTTGATACTACAAACAATATCACACCTTTGTTTTCTTTATTTGACCTTTACCAATCATGAGATTTTGCTATGGCTAACCGATTTTTCATCGAGCCATATGTTTTGATAGAGTTAATTTTTCTTATTGCTGAAAAAGATGCAATCTTACATTATATCTCAAAGTTTTGATATTTGTATAATGTTTCTAAATCTTATGATATACTAAATGAGATTATTGTTGCTAATAAAACTAAAATTAACAAAAATTATAAAGCTCATAATTTTATTTTTATTAGAGTTTTTCGTTCTGATTTTGATGAAATTTCTCATTTTGAAAGTGCATATGAGATGTAGAAGGCTCTCTGAGATTTTCATTAAGGATCTTCTAATGTTAAAAAATTGTCCAAACATGTTTTTAAAAAGAAGTATATAAAATTTAAGATAAAATCTGGAAGAGATCTTGAAAATTATTATGCCCGCTTTAATAAAGTTTTGAGTTATTTTCGTTTAGTTGATGATTCTTATAATAGTAATTATAGTTTATCTGAAGTTAATAGGAGATAAGTCTATTTGGGAGATAAAATTTATATCTACATAAGAATTTATTAATATGAGTATTTTAACTTTCGAATATTTGTACACCAAAATTAAGACACATGATAAGAATATTCTTTCATAAAAAATTTAAGATAAAATCTAGAAGAGCTCTTGATAATTATTATGCCCGCTTTAATAAAGTTTTGAGTTATCTTTGTTCAGTTGATGATTCTAATAATACTAATTATAGTTTATCTGAAGTTACAACATCTTTTAGGAGATATGTCTATTTGGAAGATAAAATTTTATCTATACAATAATTTATTAATATAAGTACTTTAACTTTGGAATATTTGTACACCAAACATAGACACATCATAAGAATATTCTTTCATAAAAAAATAATTCTAAATCTTCTGTTTTAGTGTCTTCTTATGGTTCTTCAATTAATTCTTCTTCATCGACTTCTTTGGCTGATTTTAATGATATGTCTAATGACTAACTCAAGAAAATATCTCCTACTTAGTTTTACTTTCTATCAGAATTTATCATGCTTTGTACAATGTGAGAAACATGAAACAAGGTGGTCCCGTTTGTTGCTTTGGATGTGGTGAGTTGGATCACATTCATTTTAATTGTCCTAACTTTGAATCATATTCATTTCAATTATCCTAACTTTAATAAGTCAATCTAAGCAATTCAAGAAAAACAATAACAAAGACAAAAAGAAGAACCACAAGCAAAAGTTTATACATTAGTTATAAGAAGCTTTTAAAAGCGAGGAAGAGTTGGAGATTAAAGAAGGAGAGGACATTAGAAAAGGTAAGTATTTAATAGGTTTAACTCTCACGTCTTATGGTAGATCTAGTTTTGATATGGATGAATCTAACAATGATATTAAAAACACAAATATTAGTTATGAAGAATTAACACATGTTGTTTTCAACTTGCTGAGAAACGTAATGTAAGTTCTAAAAAACTTAAAAGGCATAATAGCACCGCTGAGATTTTAAGTGTTGAAGTTGCTAGATTAAAATCTTTAATTTCTGATGATGATTATTACAAATCTTGTGAAGATTTATTTTCCAAAATTCCTCCTTTGCAAGATGGTAACACTAATAATTGTTTGAAATTAGAATCTAAGATTGATAAAAACAAAAATCTTTAGTCTCATTTTACTCTTGGATTTGCTTCGCACTCTTGTATTGCTCATGAGTTATTTTTAACAAAAAGCTTTTGAAAAATTATCAAGTTGTCTTTTATACAAGTTTGATGTTTAATATTTTGAGTATTAAAAGGTTAAAACAACAAAAAGATGTTTGGTTTCTCAATATGTTTTTCTAAAGAGATGACGTTGAAAAATGCATTAGCTCGTTTTGAGTATGTGAAAGATGTTGCGAAAAATCATGAGATGTTTTCTTGTTAAAATTATTGCAAATAAAAATGAGTTTTGACTTATTGTGAAAATTATGAATTTGACTAAATAAGTTTCTTACCTGAAATATTGTAAAGATTTTCATATGGTAAAGAAAACTTAACATAATTTTATAACAATTAAAAGTGAACACACATAATTGAGACATATGTTTTAATGCACATGCCTATTTTACATCTCATTAGCCTGTATAAACATGATACCTGTTATGTCACTATGGCCTCTTTGTTTTGACTTAGGTTTATTGATTCTAAGATGTTTTTTTGGCTTATATAGTTTATAAGTTAAAGATTTTTTAAGACTTAAATTTAATGATAGAGTTCTACCTCTATTTTAAATAAGAAAAACTATTTAAACCTAGTTTTTTACGAGTAACTTATGGTTTAAAAAAACTTAACGAAAAAGCTACATTTTTATTTAGGCTTAGCTATTTTTATAAGTCGGCTCATAACCTATGTATAAAAAAAGTTTATTCAGAAATAGAAAATAAAACAAGAAGGAAAAATCAGTATTCCCCCAAAACAATTGCAACCGTACAACTAGTGTCGCTGCTTGACCGGCTGACTCCGCGTCTTCGCCGAGGCAATGGGCGAACGGCCCCCAAACCCGCCGTACTTGCAGTCTTGCATCGGCCCCGGCCGATCCATCTCGTCGAACCACTCCATCCCCGGAACCAAACCCTAGCCCCCCTGCTCATGGACGACGACGCGGCGACCGCCGAATCCCCCTCGCCGTCGCCCTCCTCCTCCGGTGCCTTCCCGTCACAGCTCTCCAAGCGCCGCCGCACCGACCGCTACGCGCAGGGCTTCGAGTTCGCCCCGCTCCTCGCAACGGAGCCGACGCCGACGCCAGCGCCCGCGCGCGCCTCACCCGTATGGTCGGAGGACTCCACCTTCGCGCTCCTTAACGCCTGGGGCGACCGCTTCGTGCGCGCCGGCCGCCGCAGCCTCCGCGCAGACGAGTGGCTTGAGGTCTCCCGCCTCGCCGCCGCAGCGGCATCCCGCCCCCCGGGCTACTACTCCGAGTCGCAGTGTCGCAACCGCATCGACACCCTCAGGAAGAAGTACAGGAAGGAGAAGGAGAGGTTGCGTCTCGCCGCCCGCCGCGCCCACCGCCCTGCACCTTCCAAATGGATCTACTTCGACAAGATGCAGTCTCTCATGTGCCCACCGTCGCTCCCGTTACAGCCTCCCGTTGTGACGCGCCGACGAGACACGCAGCCGGTGCCGCGCCAATCTTGGGGTTTGGACGCCGCGGAGTATGTGCTGGGCGGGTGTAATAACGCAGGAACAAGGGATTCAGGGTCTGATGCGGAATTAGGTGAAGAGCAGAGAAATGAGGCTGGTGCAGGGAAGGGGAATGAGTTTGAGGTGCTCATGGAGTCAATTCGGAAGCTTGGGGATGTTTATGAAAGGGTGGAGAGTAGCAAGAGGCAGCACATGGCTGAGGTAAAGCGGATGCGGAGGGATCTCCAAAGGGATCTTGAGTTGATGAGACGGGAGATTTTGGAGAAGGCACAAGCAGAGGTTGCACGCCTCTGCAAGGAAAATGGGGAGGGTGACCTTGAGGACCGCAAGGGCAAGGGTGGCAAAGAGTAGAGCAATGTCGCTGTGAATGCTTATTGCTATACTAGGCCACTAGGGTCTGTAAGTTCAGGAAATGAGGTTGGTTTACTCATACAAGACTGTCACTCATCTTGAATAATCATCCAAGATTATTTGTGATCTTGAATTAAGTTAGTGACAGACCTATTTCATTCTAGCATTGCACTTATATTTTGTCATGTTTGATATTTTGCATGCCTTATAATAGTTATGTTGAACTAGCATCAGAGCTCTCATAGTTGTATATCATTATCATTCAGAGGAAAACTTACTCTCAGTCAATAATATCTGGTGCCTCAAAATTTGCATGGTAGAAAAAATAGCAAGTACCCTTTGCAGCCAAACCATAAGCTTCATACTTGTATTGCTACAGAAAAGATCGAGAATAGTTTTAGCACTGAGTTTGAAAATGTTGCTGAGACTGAACACATTTTGTAGAGTAGCAATTTGACTCTCTTACCTAATGATTAAATAGGAAGTTGTGCAGGTACATAGGGTTTATATAGTTTCAACATTCATTATGGGCTGCTCTATTGGACAAAGCTACTTTCTCTAACACCTATTGGACAGCTACTTCAGAAATTCACTTGTTAAAATACTTTCATACAGTTCCTGAATTTATTATTATTATTATTATTATTATTTTGCTCTTTGCTGCTCATAAATCCTTGTACCACATTTCCAGCCACTGTGTTTCCAGTCTTTCTTGAGGTTGTTGCTTTGTGAGTGCATAGTGGTCACATATGCATGAATTTGTCTGTATCAGCCACTTGTGATATCCTGCTTTTACATAACATTGTAATGCTGTTTCCCCTTGGTTGCTTGTGTTCTGAATTCTAATACCTGTAAGCATTGTATACATACTTATAAAGCTTATGTTTAATTTCGTTTGTGAACTGTGGCTTAATGCCACTTGTGTCCTTAAGATTTTTATCTCTGTGCCACACTTGTTCTAGTGGTAGTATGTTAGGAAAAGTGTCAGTACAGTGTTATGTTAATATTAGTTTAGCAAGGTCCTTATGGTGTGTTTGCTGTGTGCCTCAACTTGCCTTGCCAATTATTTGATACTGCCCCTTGTATTTGGTCTCATTTGGATGATTTCTAAATTTTGGATGCCCACGTCCTGTTGTTGGAGTTTACTGGAATTCCAAGCATGTTTTGCTAAATTGAAGGTGTGGTATAAAAGAAGGCTTTGGGCACATGATTTGTTTAACTTGTTTTCTTCTATCAAAGTTTTTCACAGGAATGCATGCTTGTGTTGCGTAATTGTTGTAATATAAGCAGCCCATAGCTGATAGCTTGAACATTGGGAATAACCTATTTAATTTTGGTGTTTTAGGGCTTAAACATGGATTTCATATCAATAGTTGGATCCACAAGGACTGCTGACTGGTAGTCGAAATTACATTTGTAACTTTAGATATTATATGATTTTTGGATCCCTTGATTTGATATTGATTCGCTCTGCCTACACGGCTACACCCAATGCAGATTGTTGTGTAGGCCTCGTTTGTATTTATTGTAATCAAAATAGTGGTGCTTATTTAATTGCTGTGTTTTGTCACTTTGGGATTGATACCGTTACTATGAAAAATTAGTATGGGCTGTTCTCTAACGCGTGCTTTGACCTATAATCATCAGTAATTTGTGCTTCTTCCTTCATTGCACATTGAACAGTTGCACTTCGACATCTCGTGTCAATACGAGTTATTTTGGCGCTTTCTGATGTTGTAACATTGCCAGGGCAATGCCAAATACTCCATGTTACTAGTATTTATTGGTATATCATATTGGCATCTCGCCATATTGCCGATGGTATTGTATCGAAGATGATAAGAGTAAATCACCAAACACATTACTGAACGAACTAACCAAATACCCAATTACAGGAAGAGGATATTCAGTCCGCAGCGCAACGAGGAGCTAAAATCTTTGTTCCGTCAGGAGTAGAATTGCTTGATGCAGGTAGGTGATATTCCGGTCGGCGGTACCTCGCAATAAGCCATGCCCACAAGACGAGCACCCCGACGTTGAACACGTCGATGACGCAGGTGAAGGCCATGACGACGCGGTTGTCGTTGGCGGCCAGCAAGACGATGCTTTGGACGACGCCGAGAGTGAAACCGATGCCAACGAACCCGACATTCTGGATGGCCTTGTCGACGTCCACCGGCGTGTGCGGCAGGTACAGGTTAACGTAGGACCTGACGCAGGAGACCATGGACAGGTAGACGGCGAACGATACCAACAGCGGCAGCCACCACGGGACGGTGCTGATGGAGGCAGGGCCGTACTGGGACAGTGGGACGCGACGCCGTGCGCCTCCGCCTGTAGGTGACTATGATAAAGCACGGCACGATGACGGCGCACGCCCACAGTTGGCCACGGGACACGCCCGACCGCGCCTCCCCTAATGTTTGAGCCGTGCTGGGATCGATCGGCGTCTGTATCAGAGCGTCATGCAAATACTTTTTCAGGCAAGGTATGAGGAGTACTTATGTCAATCACGGTAAGTCCGAATCGGTCAGCGGATCCGACTTTGTTATTGATCGCCGGCGCCGGAGACCTGGGAGTTGGGATTCCGATCCGAGCTGCCGAATGCTGACCGCAATAGGAATTGATCCGAGTTGCCGGAAGTCGTGGACGGATGCATGATCGGTGGTGGTAGCGGCGTCGCACACCGGCCTCAGGCGTACTTCAAGTTCAAACCCATCAAAAAAATAATCGCGACTTCAAACCAGCCACCCACCTGGGATAGCCTAGTGATTTGCTAGGCCATTGAATAATCCAATCCACCCAGCCAGCGCTCCATCTTTCCTCCCACTAGTGGGCCCAACTAGCGGGGCATGGCCCATATGAAGAGGCCCAGACGAAGTCCATACCGGTGAACTAGAACAGATGCCTAGCCCACGGTACAGGCCAGTACTGTTGCGCTGGCCAGACCTGTTTGGTTATTTGGTCCGTGCGCGCACGCGTCACCTCGGCCATGATGCGCGTGGGCCGCGGCCTTGTTTGGCATGGGTCAAAACGCCGGGTTAAACTGATAGAAAAAAGTTCACTTAGCCTTCCTCAAGGCCGAGTCTGACCTATCCCTAACTCCAAAGCCCGACATAGAACCTTCTTCACCTGAGTAAAAAGTCTTCTTGCCTCTCTTCTTTGAGTTACGGCCTGTAAAAGTAGACACAGTCACTCGAAGTTGGCAAAGAAGTCTCCGTAGAGAATAAAATGTATTAAAACTGGTCTGTTTGAATATGGTGTCATTATAATAATTAAAAAAACTGTGGAATCTACAGGAGACCCAAATGTCATGGACCAACATCTTTCACTCTCTCCTCTTTCCTCTCTTCATCGTCTCTATCCACCTCTCTCTCCCATGGTCTCCACTCTCCAGGGTGTCAGCCAGCAAAGATGGGTGGGGCCCAATGAAAGAGAAGCCAGAGATGGTAGCTAAGGCGGTGGCGACCTCATAGGCAGGAAAGGTCATGACCAGCCGTGGCTGGAAGCAACCAGGCAAAGGCTAGGGATAGTGGTGTCGGCCATTGTCGAGCGCTGCCTTCCTCTCCCGCGAATTTGAGTTTGAGATCTACTGCCGCCCTCACCTTATCCATCGCAGTCAATGGCGGTAGGTGAGCCCCTCTATTGCTGGTCTGGAGTCCACTCAGTCCCTCACCGTCACTCCATCATTGTCACTGCAAAAACCCATGATGATACGAGACTAGCACAATCCACGTCGTTCCCTGCACACCAGATTGATGTCACCCACAGCCAGCCTTCAATGCACGCACCTAGACGCTAGGAGGTGAGCCCAGCAAGGGTGACGATCGTCGATGAGATAGAGGTAGCGAAGGGCAGAGGTGCATCCTACTGCTCTCCCAAGCTCCTCCATAGTCGCACCTCGACGAGCTTTTCCGCCTCCGCCTTAATCTCTAGTGCAGCCCACTGGTAAGCTCGATCGCCTCCTTGCGCCTCATTTTGACGCCATGGTGGTCAAGGAAGACATTGCGCTATCAACAACGGCTATGGTATTGATGTATGTGAAAGATACTGTAGTTGAGATACAAACACTCTTGATAGAAGAAGGATAAAAACAGACAAAAACTGAAAAGTTTATTGGGTCTTATTTTTCTCTTATTATAGAATGCATCTACTAAATACAAAAGCAAAACTATCTATTCAAGTCCCATGCCATCCCACGATTCATAATTCTCAGCAGGACTTACGTCACATCGAGCAAACTCACTGCGTACACACACCACCATAGATGTGGTCACTAACGAACTTTCAAAAGGAAATAATCATTACTCTCCCACCATCCAAGCTGCACAAGCATTTACTTAGGGCTATTCTAGGATTAGCAAGTTTAACGAACATACTCCCCCTAAATCTGGGGATGGTCGTAAATTGCGAACACCCAATAGGTACCGCATGGTCACCAGCCTCACCGCCGATAGAGTTGTCGTCAACGCATCTGCGCGTTGTTCCTCTGTGCACACAAACGCAACTATGATTCGTCCTCGTTTCACGCACTCGAAACTTGGTGTCCATGTGTTTGTTGCGGCTATGAAAAACAAGATTTTTCATTAATATGACTTATTATCCATGTACAGCTTCACTGCTGTTGCCTTCTTCCCTGTTAGCTCCCCTAGCAAGCTCCTGAGCCACAAGGCTTGGCATGCCGCCACCATTGCCGCTATGAATTCAACCTCATAAGAGGCCACTGTCTTTTTTGCTTCTAGAAAGACATCCATTAATGTAAAATGCCATACCCCTGTGCTCTTCCTATTATCCATGTCACTGGCAAGGTCATTCACTATCCGTGTATCCGGTGATCATCTCCTCTCCCCCACTATAGCAATAAATAAGGCTACAGTGGATTGTTCCTTGCAATTATCTCAGGATTTGCTTCACTACTTTGAAGTGCATCATTGTGAGCTTTGCCATGAACTTGCCTGCCACTCCTACTGCATAAGACAAATCCAATCGAGTGTGAAGCAATTACATGAGACATCCAATGACACGATAGTATTTAGTCTCATCCACCAGCTCACCATTTGCGTCCTTGTGTGATTGTGATCTTGGCTCCATGGGATTTTTTGTTGGATTACAACCTGCCATTCCAAACTGCACCAACACATTCTTTGCATAGGCGGTTTGCTTGATTTCAATTCACCCTGGTTCCTAAGACACCTCAATGCCAAGATAGAATGTGAACAACCCAAGGTCAATCATCTAAAATTCAGCCATCATTTATTGTTTGAACTCCCTAATCTCCTGTGGATCACTGCATGTCACGATGAGATCATCTACAAATACTCTAACAATGACACTAGCTCCTTCTTCTCCACGTGTGTACATAGCTTGCTCTTATACACATCGATTGAACCCTAGCTACTTGAGGCTCCTGTCCAGCCATGTGTTCCATGCACAAGGCTCATACCAAAGTCCATAAAGTGATTTGCTCAGCTTAAGCACATGATCCTCCTTTTCCTTCACAACGTATCCCTCCGGTTGAGCCACATGCACTTCTTCAAGTTCACCATCGAGGAAAGCTGACATCACATCAAGATGGTAAACCTACCAACCACGATTGGCAGTTATGGCTAGGAGAATGCGCATGGTGTCAAGCCTTGCCACCAATGCAAACACTTCATCAGAATCAATTCCTTCACGCTGGACATATCCTTTTGCCACCAACCTTGTTTTATGCTTGATTACTTCCCTGGTTGCATTTATCTTCAATTTGTATACCCATTTAAGGCCAATGGATTTATGACCAGACGGTAGTTTTGTTAGGGACCATGTTTGGTTCTTCTTAATGCACTCAATCTCTCTATCCATCGCCTCCTCTCACTCTGTCTATCCACGTACTTCATAATAGCTAGCTGGTTTTGTGGCTACAAGCATCACCTCCTCATCTACATCATGTTCAGTCAATTCAACTCGTTTAGCGTGCTTCATGATATTGACCATGTCCCTATACCAAACAGGGGCACCGTTGATGCTTTCTGCGCTGCTTGGAGTCGCCTGCATCATGGCAGGCGTGGTTGACTCTACCAGCATAGGTGATGATGAGGCAACACCTGCAGTGGTCATGGTCGGTGCAACTCGAGCGCGCATTGTTGCAACAGGCAGCTTCGTGTCCACGCCGATTTGTCCTGGAAGATGATCTGCACTGGCTGAGGCATCTGTAGTTGACACAACTATGTCTCCCGTATGAGTAGCGTTCGGTGCCCTGTCATTCTCCACAACATCGTACATGATGAATTCCGACAGTTCCACCTCACTAGAACCTGCACTCTAGTTCCACTCCATAGATTCTTCAAATTTGACATCATGACTTACATGGATTTTTTGCTGACGAGGATCGTAGAGTCTATGCATCTTGCAATTCTCCTTGGCTCCAAAGGTACATCATCATCTGACTCCAATTATCAAGTTTCTTAGTGTGCAGCATTGTCACCTTCACATGTGCTGTGCACCCAAACACACGTAGGTGTGCAAGGTCTAGCTTCCTGCTAGTCCATGCTTCAAATGGAGTGCGCCCAAAAAGGATGGAACCTTTTCCTTCAATCAGAATGTCGATTCATGGCCAAATCGAACCCGACCGGTGACGCCTTCATTTAGCTCTTGAAATTTTGTTTGATCACCGGCCATGTGGTTGCTTGAAACATTGTCCAGAAACCACACATCATTGGATGTTGATTTCTCTGTTGGAGTGTGCAGCTTCGGCATTACCTTCTTTTCATTCAGCAGCATGGCATCTCTATCAACGTCTACCACCTCCGACATGGCGAACAGCAACACCAACCCGCCATTGTCCATTTGTGTGAGGTGAGCTTCTTGCTTTCTAGGCGCCCTACACTAGTACATGTAGTGCCCCATCTTCTCATAATTAAAACAATTAATACGGCTTTTATTGTGTCCACCATCGTGACACGCCGAGCTGTCGCCTCTAACCCTGTCCTGGCCACGGCCACGATTGCTCCCTTCCACAGTAGCAGTACTTTTCCCTTTGTTGATTGATAAAGATTCACCAACCTCCTTCTTCTAGCATGCCACTCATTTAGCATGAGTGAGCGTTGTCATCCTTGACGCCACCTACGCTAGAGTCGTGTTTTTGAACACGTTCCTCAAACGCCCTTAGATGCCCCACAGCTTCTTCAAACAGCATGGTGTCAAGGTTGCATAATTGTTCAATGACAACGATCACATGCAGGTACTTGTTAGGGATGATGTCGAACATCTTCTTAATCAGCGTGGCATCATTGAGAGTCTCCCCCAAGTTAGAGTATCTCACTGATATCCTAGTCAGCTTCCCTACATATTGATCCAAGGTATCCTCTTCTTCCATCGGCAACGTCATGAACTCACTCCTCAGCGTTTCGAGTTATGCCTGACATAAGTTGCTCCAATAAACCTCATCTTAAGACACTCCTAGAATTCACACGACGTCGTTTTCTTGGCTACCTGCATGAGCAAGTCTTTAGGGAGTGTTTAGAGAAGATAGGACCGCGTCTTCTAGTCCCTACGCACGTCCATGGCCGCACTGGCCATCAGCTCAACGATGTCCTAGACACCTTGGTCTTTCATCATGGGCTAGACTCAAATCGCTCAGGATGTGTAGTTCGTTGCTGTGGGCTTTGGATGTGTGGCATCCACGATTGACATGTTGTGGAGACAGTTTGATAGGCAAACCAGACTCTGATACCAGATATAGATAAAGGATACTGTAGTTGATGCAAGATACAAACACTCTCGGCACAATTGGAATAAGAACAGAGAAAACTGAAAAAGTTTATTGGGCAATTTTTCTCTCTTATGCTCTGAAATGCGATGATCTCCTAAGTACAAAAGAAAAACTAGTAATTCATAGCAACGCTAAGTCTGAGTCACGTGCCATCCCACAATCCATAATTCTCGGCAGGACTTGCGCCACACCGCGCAAACTCAACGCGCGCGCACATCGCCACAGACGTGATCAATAACAAACTTTCAAGGAAATAAACATTACTCTCCTCTCCATGCATGCTGCACAAAACGGGAGCTAAACGGGAGCTTGGGGCCACCCTACGATTAGCAAGTTTAACTAACAGCATGGCGACGCCACGGTGGTCTCGTGGTCGCCGCTGGCATCATCATCACCGTCGGCGAAGTCAAGTGGGTAAGCTGCATGAAAGGCTCAAGCTCATCCAGCGGGGATGAGAGAAAAGGAGGGAGGGTTCACTGACAAATAAACCTGTATATGTTGACTCATCGCCATAGCAAGTCAAAGTGCCATGTCGGTTTCCAAACCACCATAGTCTGCACCGGTTATAGTTGAAGAAGGCTTTGTACCGATTTTGTGACCAAGGGATGAGTATAATACTTGTCGTATAGTTGAGGGAGGCCAAATGAACTTTTCGAAAAGGATAAGAGGAATACGGCGGGCAAATGTCAGGAGTGGACTGACTGTCTGTCTCCTAATTTTGGGCTGCCTGACCTTTCCTTTTTCCCTTTATGAAATGATTTGCCCATTTACCGTTGAAACATGAAGCTAAGACACATTTAGTTTCAATTGACAAAACTAGTTTGTTTTGTATTCAGCTATAATCTTTCTTAAATTGGGTGTAGCTTAACCTACTGCAAGATCCAGAAAAGAGTAAGAATCATGTGTTGACCATGAGACTCATTTCATTCTTCTCCAACAGTACAGTGAGATTGAGCTCTCAAGAAAAAAAATGTTGAGTGTTCTCTAAATAAATGTTTTGATGGTGTAAGAAGAATGAAAATAGCAAAAGACAAAACTGCTCATACATTTACATTCTGCCAAGGCATATAGCAGATCCTACCAACTATAGAACAGGTGATCGCCATCTCTTAGTACTTCAATTTCCTCTACCTCGGCGCCCTCCGCGGTGAGGATCCCTCTCGCTGCCTTCCCAAACTTCTTTTCTGCAAAGGGGTATCCACAACTTATATATGACGATCTGGAGCTCAATGCCAACATCTGATGACGATAATCTTTATACATGGCACAATTTACGTACCTGAAAGTTTCATAAGTTCGTGCAGAGAACCCGGAAGTAAGATGAGCTTCCCTGATGAACCGTTCAATGTTGTGCCAGTCCCATTCAAGAGGCGCTCATGAATAACCACCCGTTTCGGTTCTGTGCATGGCAACATTTTGTGAGCATTCCTTTTGGATTCATCTACACTGACCATGGTTGCACCTCCTAACACCGTCGAGCAGCCATTGCGAAGATGATCCCTCACAAAGGCTGCTTCCTTTGCCTTCACCTTCAGAGATTCAAGGTGCTGGGGGAAAAAACAGGTACCGATTTGTGAGAAAGGATGAACAAAAAAAAATCTGTAGTGCATGATCGGTGCATTCTTCAACAAAATCAGATACCTGAACATAATTGGAGTACACAATGATCCCATCTGCAGTGTTAGGCCGAACGGTCTGAACCATATGGCTGTGGCTTATGCGGACAAGCTGCGTGAACGTTCTGCTCCGGATGGTGAACGGCTGTGGGATGTTGAACATCACCCCAATTTCCCCTGCCATTCCCCGAGGCCCTATTCTCATCACACTCTGAAATGGCACGATTTTGATTAGAGCTGTGTCAAGCCTTATAACTTCAGTATGCGAAAACCATAAAAAGATCAGTATCCTAGAACAGAAAGCTTGGGATGGTGTAAGTGCGTTAAGTGGGGCTCTACTGTGTTTACCTTCTCAGTGCCATCCTCAAGGGTTGTCAGTGCCTCCTGATACATAAGAAAAGATTAAGAGAAATGCAGATTATCAGAGAATGGACAGTAAAGAGAACGAACATCACACGAGGCATGTTCTTACCACTTCGCCAGAGACGATGATATAGCAGTCCGTCGGAGCCTCGTTCTCCAGGATGATATCAGCCTTGGGGGGAAAAAACTCTGCCTTCATCTCCGCGACCTGAATTTATCCCATCAGTCAGTCAGTTCACCGGTAAATGCAGAGTTATTCAGTCCAAGGCGTTTACTAATGCGTGTCGCAGTACCAGCTGCACGATGAGCTTGTCTGAGACCCCCTCGAACAGGTAGCAGCTCAACACCGTCCCCCTGAACATGTGCTGCGCGATGCCTGACCGCACGGCCTTGGGCAGCTCGGACAGCATCTCCTGCTGCAGCTCCTCCTCCGTCCTGAACCTGAGCTGCACGCTTTCCATCATCTGCTCCCTCATCGCCTCCGGCAGGTGGTTCGTTCTCCCGAACACCGACGTCCTCTCCACCATGTCCCTCTGCACACGACACGATCACCGAGCTGAGCATAAGCCGTTAAAGAAAAGAAAATTGTGATCAGGTAGGTAGCTAGGTAAATGTACCATTTTGAAGGTGTTGGCGGTTTCGTGGACGACGAGGTTGGTGATGTTGCCGATGATGTAGGAGGTGAGGCCTATGTTGGAGAGCATGAAGGCGGTGCTGAACAGCATCTCGCCGTTGTTGGTGGCGTGCAGGTCGCCGTAGCCGACCGTGGCGAGCGTGGTCATGGCCCAGTACATCGCGCAGGTGTAGCAGAACCACACGCTGTGCTCCTCGAAGCCGTGGAACTGGCTGCCGATCCACGTGAGCTCCTTGACCTTGTAGTGGAACGCCATCCACAGGTAGATGCACGCGGCGAAGTGTAGCGCAAACAGCGTCACCTGCACGAAGACAGAAAGTGAGCATACAAGATTTTGGTAGCAAGTTGGAATTAACTTTGCCGAAATGCTCTGACTGGAACGGCGTGGCCTTACGCAGAGAAGCTTGGCAAGCCTGGTCCATAAGTAGCTGAATCTGATGTCCTTCTCCAACCTGCAAGATTCAGAATATCAATCATTGATGATCACATATGCATACTACTGTTATTCATACAACAATCGATATCAGACATTAGTGAGTCATGCTATCAACTCAAAGTCACGTATAGGGTATCTGCACGAACTACAATCGACAGGATAAGACCAAAGGAAGAAAAGGTAATCTCTTGTCGCACTCGCCCGGCCGTTTTTAAGATTGAACTCATGAAAAAAAAACAATTACTACAATAACCGATAACCCTATAATCAGGCCAGTAGCAGTACTACATATAAGATCATGTCACATAAAAAAATTTGCCATCTGCAAGTCTGCAGCACACTCATATATTGTACCATCTATCTAGATTTATAGTAATAGGTTATTAGGATGGAGAGAGTAGCACAAGAACATCGATTGGAAACTGAGATCATCCGTTGGATGATGAGTATTTACCTTACAAAAAGCTTGCTGACGCGCCGTAGTCGCCAGAGCCGGAGAAGATTGAGGAACCCATACAGTGCCTGTCTTTTGCCGCTCACTAGCCGGTATATCATCTGTAAAGGAATCGTCGAGACCACATCCAAAGCCAAGCACGGCCGTGTCAGCTGCCTGATTAAGAGTGAAAGTCCATGTTAAAATAATGCACTAAACAGAACCCGGACGGAGACGAAAAAACAAAATCAACGGAGGTGCGCGCGCGTGGGCATGCATCAACGGAGCATCACCTGGTGGCGATCTTCCTGCGGTCGATTACGAGGCAGTTGGAGGTGTCGCGGTACGCCAAGAAGAAGGAGACGGCAATGTCGACGGCGAAGAAGACGTCGACCACCAGCTCCGTGACGGCGAGCGCAGCCGAGGCCGACTTCTCCATGGCCAGCTCGAACGGCGACGCCCACGCCGTGTACAGCACCAGCACGGTCAGGAACTTCTGCCACCACCTGGAGCACTCAAACCAGACCGATCGGTATATGCAAGTTCAGTTCGTTCAGTCGCTTCAGTCAGTCACGGTGCACTCATGCATGGAAGCTGACGCGATGGAGAGAACGAAACGGATCAGCTTGTTCACCTGTAGCTGCGGCTGTGAGGGTTAACGACGAATGCTCCTAGGGATGGGGAGGCCCCGCCGAATGCCGGCCGGAGAAGCTCGCTTCTAGCGGCCATGCCGATGTTCGTCACCGGTAGTATTGCCGCCCCTGTAGTGCTGCTTTGCCTTGCCATTCTGCTAGCTTATCCTGCGTGCCACTCCTTGTTACTTCGTCAAGTTGGTGATCGATCTAGCTTCTAAAGTCTGCAGGAGACAGTCAAGCGCGGAAAGAGCTCAACCAACAGTATTGAAAGAAGTGTGTTATAGTAACACTAGTCGGGAATACGCTAGTTAGGACCAGGGTTTACAATATCGACCATAACCACTTCATTATCATGATAACCGGTGATATTATGGGCACCGCATTTAGAAGCCGCTCGATAATTCATCATGCTTTTAAAAGTCTATACTGCAATTTTTTTTTTTGGTAAAATTTGTACAAAATTCACCCGTTTACATTGATAACTAATAGGTTATCCACGAAATCATGGAGTAGCGGTTATCACTGCCAACGATATTGACAACCGATTCCAACTTCGCTTTGGACAATGTTATCCTCCTTCTTGGTAACTTTAATAATTGGATTAATAATTTTATCAATGGTGGAGATTATGGTTACTAAAACATAGAGATAATATTTTCTTTCAAGCAATAGTTGGGTCAAGATGAACTAAAGGTATGACATAGCTATTAGCAACATATATATCTAGCTAGTAGCTCTTACTGGCAGTTTTGAAAGGAATAAGTCTAATTTGACTCACTCAAATAAAAGTAGTTTGCACCCCTCAACTATAAAATCGAATATAACGACTCCGTCAATTATTAAAACCATACAAAATAAATCACTCTAGCTGTTTTAAGAGCGATTTTCGCTAATAACACTTACATGGCATTCGAGTTTAAATAAATAAATATAGGGTCTACATGTCATGTCAGTCACTTGAAAAATAAAAATATAGTGGGTCTCACTTACTTCACAATTCATCGACCTAGATCCGCTAACGACGTTAGGTCGTAGCTCTTTTCGACACATAGCTACTTCTTCAACCCGATGCAAAGGTTGCCACCAATGGGACAGGGAAGAGTGAAAGCGAGTAGCATCGGCCTCAATGGCACTGACCTCTACATCGTTTGCATTCTCTAATTTCACACCACCTCGCAGCGTCAACATAGCCCAAGTGGCTCAAGCTCTTGAGCATGGATAAATCAATCGTCGTATCCACTCCTAAGTCTCAACCAAATATCACTGAATAACCAAAACTCATCTCAAAACCCAAAACCCAACTTTTAGCTCAATAGATCCCCTGGACCCGTAGGCCTTTGGCTTCCTTGGTTGGAATAATGTCGCGGTCACGAATGCAAGGCTGGAATAGCGACGCACGTCAGACGGTGGGATTTGTGGAGGAGGATAGGAGAGGGGGAGATGGCGATGAGCAAGACACCAGGTTCATGTGCCAGTACATGCGAAAGAAGAAAGAAAGGAAGCGAGAGGAAGAATGGGTGCTGACATGTGGACCTATATATTTTTTTCTTCTTGTCACTTACATATTGACCCCATGTCTATTTTTAATTCCTTTGATAACTAGGTTGCTATGTGAACGTTATGTCAGCGAAAAACACACTCAAAATAATTAAGAGAGACACTTTGTATGGTTTTAATAGTTGAAAGAGTCGTTATAACTAATTTTATTGTTTAGAGATATGAATCATATCCGACCGGTGTCAAATTGAATTTATCCGTTTCCAAAAAGGGATTGAGAAAAGGTAACCTTGTGGACTATGCAGCACATAAGTTCATTCCTACTATTGTGGACTATGCCTCTATACCAATCGGCGCTATGAGGAAATTCCCACTTCAATAAAAATAATAAATAAATATAGCAATCTATCTAGGTAAACCAAATAATGGCTTATAGATTAAAATATAAATTCATATGTGTTACAACTTGCTAGCCAACCATCAAAAAGTAGGAGGGATTGAATTAATTATAATATCAGAAAACAAAGTCAACACCAGTTACAAAGTATAACTGACTACCAATTACTTATTAGTTTCAAAACTATGAAATTGATAAGATAAAATGTATTACTTCTGAATTTTAGAATTATTATATCATGGCAAAACTAAAATTAGGAATCCAAACCTAGTACAACTACATGTTTATTAATTATGAATTTAAGAATTACAATTAAGAAAATAAAAGGCGATATTATAGTGGATTCTATACATAATATTGTAATTAGTAATTGAATTTTAGAACCATTAAACTAAATAGTTTCGTTCTTGATAACTTGAAACAAGATATACACATCCAAAGTATATAACATAAATAGTTCGTGCCGATACACAAGTTATCTACTAGTAGCACTAATTCTGTAGCTCTTATGGTTGACATTTTACAAAGTCATATGTTGATGGTATGTATTCTGGTAGTACTGATGATAGTTGAGGCCGTTGGTGGGGGAACTTGTCGACAAAACCAATAGTTATAAGGATAGTCTCATTCCAATACGTTTTCATGCATATACGGTCTGGCACATTGACGATTATTTTCATGAACAGAAAAACTAAGCCAAATTCACAGACTATATGCAAGGCCTAACAATATGTACGCCCATGCAGATTTTTTTTTCTGGTTGGAACCAGCTTTTGACGGAACTGTTCCTGATAATGTGTCCATCATATATATATATGCAACACCGGAGTTATTAATAATTGCTTTTCTAATTTCAAAATATCAGCACTGACTAATAATATCTAGGCCGACTAATGAAGTACAGAGACTTTGTGGCTCTGCACCTGTAGTGAGCCGAAATCCACATGAGACTTATCCAACAAAACTTTTAGTGCCATATGTTCGACTACAATTTTTGCGTGAGGACATTAGAACACACAACGTAAAATCTAGAAACTAAACAAATCGAGCAGGGGAAAACAATGTATTTTGTCATGTATATATATCACGCACGCATATACACGAAGCGAATAAAACTTTGTAGCAAAGAACAAAAAATGAACACCACGATTTGCTGCATTTGATCAAGTAGAAAAAGAAAATGTACGAGACGTAGTGCTGCTACATACCTGCAGCTAATTATAGACGTCGTTATCTGAACTGTTTGCAAGATGCAAAGCAGGCATGTTCGTCGTGTTGGTCGACGGCCGACCTAAATATGCATAGCACTAACAGCTACGAGTTCTAGGTAAATAGAAACAGGCGGTTATCAATCTGAGACAAGGGGTTAATTGGCTAGTTGCAACCATGTATATGGAAGCACTCCGGTATATGCAGGCAGTGGATCTTTCTCTTGCACAGTCCGTCACGGACTTCCACTGGAAACTCTTTCCAATTCTTTTACTTATCGGATAAGAAACCTGCATAGATATATATATGGTCGCGTTGTATTACGTCGCGATTCTTTTACTTATTACTCTTGATTCGTCCATAACTCTGGCACGGCATGATGATGCCGATTTCATTCCCCAGATCGATCGATACCACATGCTCTGCGATCATCTCGTACTTTACTTTGCATGGGCGCTCCTACAGACTTGCCTTTCGTTGACTAATTACATGCGTATCGGCAATTTAGCCTGGCGTAGTAAATGGCGAAAACGTTGCGCGTGCGTCGCCTGCTGCCTTTTGAGCGCGCCTTCGAGAAACAATAAACGCTTGCTGCTTTTTAGTACGCGCCTTTGAAAAACGGCAAACCCAAAATCGTGTATTCGTGTGTGGCATGGCATGCGTCGATCGATCGATTCCGTCGGTTCGACGCGCGCCGCGACACGGCTGCCTCTTGCGCGCGCAAGTCAGAGCTCAGGCGTTTGACCCCATGAGTAAATGAAGCCTCACGGTGGTTGTCCCTCCCGAACAAGCCGCAAATGTTTTGCTGCCGACTGGCGAGTACCACTCGGTCGGCGCCTACAGGCGCGCCGCTGTCATGCTGGATATCTCATGGCTCGTGCCGTGAGTGCTACCCGGAATCCCACATGGCCGAACCGTGGGGCGGCATACGGCACGTTACGTACGTAGCATATGTGATAGAGCCCAATCAACAACCCGCATCTAGAGCCCAATAAGACCTCGTCCAGGGCCAATTCACGTTTTTTTTTAGAAAAAAGTTCATCTTCAGTTTCAAATATGATGCAAGTTTAATTTTTGTCCTCAACCGTAAAATAAAACATAGATCTCTTAAATGTTAAAACAGATGAATAAACAAATCAACGGTTTGAGAAACGGTTTTAGCTTACGTAACTTTTTAACTTAATCTACGGTGATGAGTTAACTTATGTAGGTCCAGCTGTCAGTGAACCCTCTCTTTCTCTCCATCCATCTCTCCCCATCTCCATTCCCTCTCTCTATGCCTCGGGTGAGATCGCCCAACCTGACTTCAGTGGCGGAGACTACCTCCAACGAAGACCACCGTGACGTCGCCATACCATCGCCGCCGCAACCTCCCGGACCACCACGGCCACCTCATCTTCTTCCTCCACCCCATCTTCGTCCTCCTCTTTTCCTCCTCTTTGCTGGTGGATAGCTGCTCCGCGGCGGCGTCAGCTCGGCTGTCGGTGGGGAGATGGCTCGGCCGCGGCGTTGTGGGAGGAGATGGCGAGCGAGCTGGCGTCGAGGGAGACGGCAAGCGTGTCCGCGACGGCGTGGAGGAGAAGAGAGCAAACCGGCCTCTCGTTGACGTCGCCGCCAGCCCGTTGACTCCGCTGTCCCTGCCAACTTCGGGTGCTGCTGCTCGTCAAGCCGGCTATGGCTGCTCCTCCTTGCTGCGCGGGCTGCTGCTGCTGCTCCGTCGCGCTAGATCGAGGGCGTCGTTTGGAGCTCGAGCTCCTTGCCGCCGTGGAGAAGAGGGGGAAAGAGGAGGGGGGAGGGAAGGAGAGAAGAGCTGACGAACTGTAGCCCCGCTGCCGCACCTGCTCCGTCAGCGGCGCGCCGTCGCCGTCGCCTCGGTGGCCACCCCGCTCCGGCTCCACCCGTGCCACCTCCACACGCCAACCTCGCTCCGCCTACCCGTCGTGCTCCTGCTCCGCTCGTGCCTTCTGCCTCTTCGCGCCGCCGCCGCGACGTCCTCGTCGCCGGAGCCTTCCTCCTCCCAAGTTCCTGAGCTGACGAGCTGGAAATGAGGAGGAAGATGAGGCGGCGACTTACATGTCGGTCCATTGCATTATTTTTCATTTATATTATGCTGATTGTCTGTCATGTAGGTTCTACCTCCAATACGTCACGTAGGCATATAGTACATTGCACCGTTTTTAATAGTTAAGAGATGCTTTATATTTAATTTTATAGTTAAGTGGTGAATAAAATTTGAGAGAGAGGTAAATTCGCCTTTTTCATATTTTCTATCGTCGTACAAACCCAAAAGACAATGACTTGCACCAGCCTGCAGTTATAATCCATGGCGGAAGAAAGGCCTTGGCCCACTCGGCATGCAGAGTACTCCGTAAAATCTAGATGCCTAACTCACTCGTGGTCATTTTGGATAGGGAAACAAAGGGGTCTAGGCGTCTAAAATTTTCAAAAAAAAATCAGTCACTTTTCTGATATAATGCATGTCAAATTAATGGTTTTTATCACTCCACTATTACTTATTTAAATAGAGTTCCTTCTTTGTTAGATAAAAGGTTGACCAATAAATTATTCTAACCAAAACTTGACATAAGTTTACAATTCATAAAAATGTACAAAATTACATTAAAAATATTCAAAATCATATTAAAAATTAAAACCACATATAATAAAAATTTGCACTTAAAACTGCACATTGCATAGGATTGTAATTTTAGGCTTAGCAATGTGCAATTTCAGACAGATTTTTAAGCATACAAAATCTAGCAAACACTTTAATCAATAATTTTTCAAATAATTAGTTTAAATTTAACAAAAAACAATGGTAAGCATATGTTTGTTTTGAAAAGTGCTACTCCCTCCATACTACGACTTTATTTTTCACATTTTTTATCTAAAAAACTTTATTTTTTAGAGTAATTATAGTTTTTATATTAATATTAATAAGTATGAGAAGTTTGAAGTTTTTATAAGAAGAAGTACCATAATGTATAAACTTATTATAAAAGAATTTTAAAAGTTTGGTCGAATTCTGTTACATACACGTCAAATATTTGATCGAAGAAAAATATGCTGTAAATAATTTCGTCAGAAAGCATGTTGAAAAGAACTTAATGTGAACCAACTTCATATTATGAACGATTCTTTTCAGGTATAAGTTCGACGCGCACAAACACACCCATGTGGGTCTAGCACATATCTAAACGATATCGAAGATAGAGCCAAGCGTAGCACGTGTGCACACTTCACCAGTATCCATGCATACATGCATGTACAGATGTATTATCTCCTGTGATTAAATCCCACTAAAATACAAGCACACTTATCAACTTTGAGATTTAAACTCGAATAGATAATAGATAAGTTTCATCATCAATACCTTAATCAATTAAGCTACGATTAATTCACACGCACAGAACGGATTATTGGACACGTGATGCTAAAAAGTTGAGATCAACTTTTTTTTCGTTAGTAAATTATCAGGAATGTAACAATCATGATATTTTGGATCTTATTTCAACGTATTCGTTGTTCTTAAAGATAATTTTCTACAACCTTGGGCAAAGAACACGTTTACATGTACAAAAGAAAATTTTAAAGTTAAATATTTTGGAAGGAGTTCAGCAGCCTCCACTCAGCGGAAGAGACACATGACTAAGATCGCCACGAGTACGAGCAAGTGATCGATCCCTTTCGACGGCCATTCCTGCAAAGTGCAAAAAGACACCAATTTTACACGTAACGTACACACCTAAGCCTGTGTTTGTGGAGGAGTGGTTGGATTCCCACCTCCTACGTAAAACAAAGAGCACAATTGGTTAATTAAATATTAGTTAAAAAACTTAAAATATTTTTAAAGTAATTTTTCTATAATTTTTAATAAAAAATCATATCATGTAGCGATTTAAAAAATATATGTATGAAAAACGAAAAAGAAAAGATAGTTTATTAGCGTATGGTTTATAAAGTATTAGGTATAAAAAATAAAAATATATTGATTTAAATTTTTAAACAATTTTATCTATAATTTTTTATAAAAAAATACACAATTTAACTTTTAGGAAACGTGCTAAAAAAATAAAATACTATAGCTAGCCCACTACTGGCAACTGCGACGCCGCGCGCCGATGCGGAAATCTTGGCGTGCGTTAAGTCACATGTACTAACCGTCCATGGCGAGCTTGCTGGCGATGGAGGCAGGCGAGGCGGCGCCGCCGCCGCCTTGGCTCAGCAGCGGGTGCAGCAGCGCGGCGGCCAGATAGTTGGCGAGCACGAGAGCTTGGGGCCTCATGGCGTCCCCCGCGCGCCTCCTGTCTTCTCCTGTAGTCGATCCCGTCAGGCTATGGTTTTAGAGATGCGGGCGTGACAGGAGTTTCTTGGTTGCTATGCAGAGATGTGTTCATGCCGTTCGGATTTATAAATACAGGGACCAACCGGTGCCATTTGACATTCGTCACGTTTTCGTTGAGTTTAGCTAGCCTTTCGCTGATCTGACCTGACTATGCCAGCCACTTCTGACTAATCTGCCTTTCTCGGTTTGTCCGTCTCGTCAACTGCCACGTGTAGCTCTCCTTTCCGCCGGATTCGCCGCGACGTGCAGATGAACGGCTGGGACGGCGTGCGCGGAGATGTGGACGCCTGGAGGACAAAGCGATGAATCCATCACTTAGGGTAGGCCACCAGCCGGATTTGAATCCCAGTTGCCGATGCATGGAAAAATTTCAAAGAATGCTGTGTGCCTATCTCGGCCGGCAAGAAAGCGGGTTTGTGCAAGCCCACGCCACAACTTGTGATGCGTTTGAAGTCAGATATGCCGTCCAAAATAATTGCAATGGAAGACACAGAGGAGTTTGCAGTGGTCTAGCTAGCATGGATGGGCTGCTTTCTAGCCCGATCATCTCTAAAATCTTTATACGCACAAGTATGAAAGTACAATCCATTCAAGCGCTCGAGATCCAATTTGTTCCATCACGCTGCTTGATTGGCTATTCTCATCGGTTTTCGACGACATTTCAACCGATGTTTGATCAGATTGAACAGCAGCAGCGTCATCTCTAATAACACTACTACAGTACTACCCCCGCAATGGTTCCAGCGGACAGGACGGCAAGTTAGCGATCAGCCGCAGAACAGAAGAGAACCCATAGGCCATATGGAACAGTAGTGCTCTGCGAAGGTGGCAGCCCACAACGTATTTGCCAGCCTACGCAACCCACACGCATGATATGGCCCACTGGCACACGCTTGGAGTTTCGGGCTACGTAGGTAGACAGACGACACGATAAAAGCAAAGGCGATCGATGTAATCACGAGAACAAAGTGCCGACACAGAGAGAGGGCACAGAGTTTAATTGCAACCCCAACCTAGCGACGCAGCAGGCATCTGTTGCAAGGGACGGACATACTAACAATCAAACAAACCTACATCCAACCATACGCGCAGCGCAGAGAGTCGGAGGGCACTGCACTGGACAGTGGTGACCACCACGCGCGCGCCCGGCCGACCGATCGTCGACGGATTGGAGGACAGGATTTGTGCGTGTTTTTAAGCTAAGCAGGAGCAGACCACCTCGCCACCACAGCGTTCTAAGTGCATCGAGCTAGGGGGGTGGCTTGGCTAGCCCCACGGTTTACGCCTGCGCGTACTCATGCCCGCTGCCAATAATTGCCCGGCCCGTTCTCTATCCGGCTCTCACGTGTGGCGGCTAGCCCCACGGCGCCACAAAGGGGCGCACCCACTGGCCCCGGTATTTACTGTCTCTCCGCGCCAACGAGCGTACGTACAAGACTATTGCGCGTAGGTACGCGACGCGCGCGTACGGTGCGATCAGAGGTGTTTTACTACTAGTAGTAGTCCTACCCACGCGTGCGGCTTTGTTCGACTTTTGTTGCAACCATCGCTGCACGGCTTAGTCGATACGTCGTGCTACGTACGTACTAACTAGTTGATGAAGGTTCAGTAAAAAAATCATCAAGATGAGCCACACATTTTAGTGTTATTACTGTGATGCTATAACTAGTCCATGCAGCTGCATGCACAGAGATGTGTACGTAGAACGTTGTATAGGGCGGGTGGCTGCCATCAATTCAGTATAATAAGCAAACCGGTTTTGCTTTGCGTCGAGTCCATCTTTGTCAAGGGAGGAGGGAGAGAGAAAACAACACGAATGGCCGATTCGTATGCTTGCGACCATTTTCTCCATCAGGCGAGGGCGGGGGCGGGGCAGAGATCTAACGGCAGATTGCCCGTACCCGGTACCCTCCCACGCCACACCCAACGGCTGCGTTCGGCCACAACCGCGTGGGCCCCCGCCCGTGGCCTACTTGGGACCTGAATCCGACGGCTGCGATCGCGCCCGCCCCGGTGGTCCCGGGACAGGCGCACGTGCTGACTGTCACGGCGCGGGCCCCAGTCAATCCCGACATCTCCCAGTGACTCTGTCCAATCAGGCGTCCACGGCCAAGCTCGTGCAACTGAAGGACGGAACCCACTCCTCCTTGGCCCAACACGTCAGTGGGAGGGCGAGTGTCTGGGCTGGATCGGTTGTGGCATGAGTGGTGGGGCCCACGGGGCACGCCACACAGGTATGTGCTCCCGCTCGTAGCTCCAATATGACACGCTCGGATGAGACGCACGGGTGTGCCCGTAACCTCATCATGGAGGCTCTTCTAATAAAGTACCTTTTGTTTTTTTTTTCTCTTCCTGCCTTGACTGAATCTTTCTAACTTTTAGTTTGTTTTGTTTAGGCTTAGATCTTAATCGCATCGAGACAGGGGTGTTGCTGCCAATTAGGAACCAGCAGCTGTGTACGTTTCCGGTGTTCTATATACGGCTGTTTGAATTGGAGGAAAATTTAAATGGATGTCTAGCGCATTTGCAGTGGCATTGGCATACAGAAAAGAGAATTCGCTTATAGTCCTGAAATGTTATATAGGTGTCTAATAATATTATTATTGTTGTTGTTAAATATGCGATATTTGATGTTTCTAAACAGTTAAAATAAAGAATTCTCCCTCCATAACTATACGCACTTAATAAAATGGAGTATCCCATATATTTCTTATGAGAAATATCATATCCGTTTTCTCTTCCTTCACATAGAATTGAGGCAAGATTATTGTGGTGTCTCTTCTAAATAGTAAGGTTCATCATCTCTCTTAGCTAAGCCACATAGCCAATTATGTTTGCTACACCAATTGACGACGTGGAGATAGAGGTAGAGGTGGAAAAGAAGAGTAGTTTGAGGGTAAAATAGAGAAATTAGTAGATGGTGTTGTAGTTACTTTTTGTTTTTTTTTTTCTAAAATTCATGTATTCTGAACACCACGAACATACATATCATATATTTTCTAATGCTCTTGTTTTACATTCAATACATGCAGGTTTAAGATTGAGATGTGAAGTGGGAGAGAGGTGATGTGATGATTGAGGTTTTAAATATAAGATGGCCTTTGCATTTTAGATTTGAATCTTTTTTATTTCAAAATAGTGAAAAGTCAAATAAAAGGTGTGGCTTTTTTATCATTTTGTCGTCGAGCTATTCTGCCATAGGACTCCACCTATAATATTAACATGGCAGTAGAGTTTAACCATTAATATTGGAATGGATTAGTATAGTTACTCACACCAGAATATCAAATCATGAATGAATAAATACATGAGAGATATATTGGCTTGAAGCCCTAATTCTGTCTGGGAGGGACACCAAAAGCCTCTGTCATCCCTGTCTATCAATCCAAGAGATGGAGGGTGGAGCCTTTTCCCTCTGGCTTTTTCATCTTTTATAAAAAAGTTGAACAAAGGTTTAAATTATTGGTAAGATGCCTCAGCTATATATATATATATATATATATATATATATATATATAGTATTTCACTTGACACCTATTTAAACTACTCATTCTATCGCTACCTTATTCTATATGGAGTGTTGTTGACGCTGTTGCGCGGTAAGCATGCCTCAACACCTAACTCGAATTAAATTTAAATCATGTATTTTTTTACTTTAGGTTATACTTATGACAACAACGAATCTTAGAATAAAATTTATCTAGTGTCTTATGTAGTGCTAGTAATACATATATAGTGAACTGATATTCTAATTATTAAGCACTAACACTGAGATGACTGTAAATTTCACCAGGTGTCCTGGATACCACGAAATCTCTACGTGGATCCGGCGGGAGTGCAGAAACATTCGTATATTGGGCTGTTTTTTTTGCCATCCTGAACACATTTGTTTACCGTTGTCCATCTCATCTCTAATGTATACACCGTTAGTTTAGGTTGATTTTGTCACGTAATTCTCATGGCAAATGTAGTTTTGTGACTCTATATGTATGATATTTGCTCCGGCATAGGGAGTTCTTATAGGACTGATAAGTACCGCTACACATGCGTACGCAATTCCGAGCTCATATAATGGAAGATCTTATCCTCACAATGTTCAGTAAAACATTGTACCGCATTATTTTGTAAATGATCAGTAAAACCCGAAAGTGCATGTACCGTTTCTCTTTTGTAGTCAACTTTTTTCTTCCTTTTGCGGGTAGGAAACTTGCTCGAATTTCACACATAGCGTCACTTAATCACAAACCAATCATGCCAGTAGACCGTGCAGGTTTTTACTACTTTTCACGGGGCAATTTATGTGCGGTGTTTGACGGTCTCACGTCTGGCAGGGATAACGATACGTACGTACGCGATCCTTCCTGATGAGGCGATCAGTGCATCCTGGCCCCGTGACAACATCGTCGTGGGCATTTTGGGGGAAGCGCCTGAAAAAGGTCGCACGCCGCAGCCTCCACCGCACGCTTCGGCCGGATCGGATCTACCAGCCCGCTTCGGAATTGAAGACAAAAACCCTTCGCGAAGCGACGCAGCCCACGCGTCCGGCTCCCTCTACGAGTCCACGCCCGCCCTGGGAATCCGCACGCTCGGAACGCGACCGCGCCCCGCCTGCCCCGCCCCCGGCGAGCGCGAGGCCACGCGCGTGAAATCCCGCCCGGTGCCCTCTGCCGCCGCAGCGCCGTGCCAAGGGCAGGCAGGTCAATCCGGCGGCCTCGCGGGGGTTAGCGACGGCACGTGACCGCGCCTCGAGCAGAGCACCGGCTGTCCCCGATCGGGGCATCCTCGGCCGTCGGATCGGATCAGGATTAACCTCGCCCTAAGCTGCGGATAAGGGCGGGAATTAGAATACTAACCTCTCCTCCCCCGGCTAAAGCGCGGGGCTGCGATTCGCAGACGAGGGCACATGCCATGTGACCCCACCACCACCCCCCCTCCCTCACCTACAGCTGTTAATTGCTCTCCTCCTCAACTGTGTTTGCTTTTTTCTTCTTCGCTTCTCTATTTCCACCTCCTCGCACTTCCACTCTCCCCCTTTCTCTCTCTCTTCTCTTTCTCTCTCTACGGCCGCTCCTGCAGCAGACCGCTTGCCTCTCTAATGGTCTTGAGGTAGTGAGCTCGTACATGGATTCCTTGTGGGTGGCGATAGCGGCACTGTTTGTCGCGGCGGTAGTGGCGAGGGGGGCGGTGGGCGACGACGCCCAGCTGCTGGAGGAGTTCAGGCAGGCGGTGCCGAACCAGGCGGCGCTCAAGGGGTGGAGCGGCGGCGACGGCGCGTGCAGGTTCCCCGGCGCCGGGTGCCGGAACGGGAGGCTCACGTCGCTGTCGCTCGCCGGCGTGCCGCTCAATGCTGAGTTCCGCGCCGTCGCGGCCACCCTGCTGCAGCTCGGCAGCGTTGAGGTGCTGAGCCTCCGTGGCGCCAACGTCAGCGGCGCGCTCTCGGTGGCGGCCGGCGCGAGGTGTGGTAGCAAGCTGCAGGCGCTCGATTTGTCCGGGAATACTGCGCTCCGGGGCTCCGTCGCCGACGTGGCGGCCCTGGCCGGCGCCTGCGGCGGCCTGAAGACGTTGAATCTTTCCGGTGATGCGGTTGGTGCGGCGAAGGTCGGTGGCGGTGGTGGCCCAGGCTTTGCCGGGCTGGACTCGCTTGATTTGTCCAACAACAAGATAACCGAGGAAAGCGACCTCCGGTGGATGGTGGATGCCGGAGTTGGGGCAGTCCGGTGGTTGGACCTTGCCTCGAACAGGATCTACGGCAGCCTTCCGGAGTTCACCAACTGCTCCGGGCTGCAGTACCTTGACCTCTCCGGCAACCTCATCGTCGGTGAGGTGTCCGGCGGAGTACTTTCCGACTGCCACGGTCTGAAAGTACTCAACCTCTCCTTCAACCACCTCTCCGGCGAGTTCCCTCCGGACATCGCCGGCCTCACCTCGCTCAACGCCCTCAACCTCTGGAACAACAACTTCTCCGGCGTGCTCCCCAGCGAGGCTTTCAGTAAGCTGCAGCAACTTACGGCGCTCACCCTCTCCTTCAACCACTTCAACGGCTCCATCCCGGACTCTGTGGCTGCGCTGCCAGAGCTCCAACAGCTCGACCTCAGCTCCAACATCTTCTCCGGCACCATCCCCTCATCCCTCTGCCAAAATCCCAACTCCAGGCTCCATCTGCTGTACCTTCAGAACAACTACCTCGCCGGCGGCATCCCAGATGCCATCTCCAACTGCACCAACCTCGTCTCCCTCGACCTCAGCCTCAACAACATCAATGGGTCCATCCCCGCATCCCTCGGCGACCTTGGCAACCTGCAGGACCTCATCCTGTGGCAGAACGAGCTGGAGGGCGCGATACCGGCATCCCTGTCGCACATTCCTGGCCTCGAGCATCTCATCCTCGACTACAACGGGCTCTCGGGTAGCATCCCACCGGAGCTGGAGAAGTGTACGAAGCTGAACTGGATTTCCTTGGCGAGCAACCGTCTGTCCGGTCCAATCCCTTCATGGCTTGGGAAGCTCAGCTATTTGTCTATCTTGAAGCTCAGCAATAATTCCTTCTCAGGGCCTATACCGCCGGAGCTCGGTGACTGCCAGAGCTTGGTCTGGTTGGACCTGAATAGCAACCTGCTCAATGGATCAATACCCAAAGAGCTGGCGAAGCAGTCTGGGAAGATGAATGTTGGCCTCGTTGTTGGACGGCCATATGTTTATCTTCGCAACGACGAGCTGAGCAGTGAGTGCCGTGGCAAGGGGAGCTTGCTGGAGTTTACCAGCATCCGATCCGATGACCTCATTCGGATGCCGAGCAAGAAGCTGTGCAACTTCACAAGGATGTATGTGGGGAGCACGGAGTACACCTTCAACAAGAATGGTTCGATGATATTTCTCGATTTGTCATATAATCAGCTAGACTCTGAGATTCCCAGGGAGCTGGGGAGTATGTTCTACCTCATGATCATGAATCTCGGGCACAACCTACTGTCTGGCGCCATCCCACCGGCTCTAGCAGATGCCAAGAAGCTTGCTGTGCTTGACCTGTCGTACAACCAGTTGGAAGGTCCAATACCCAACTCTTTCTCGGCACTTTCCTTGTCGGAGATCAATCTGTCAAATAATAAGCTGAATGGAACAATTCCAGAGCTTGGTTCCCTTGCCACATTCCCAATGAGCCAGTATGAGAATAATACTGGTCTATGTGGCTTCCCACTGCCGCCGTGTGATCATAGCGCCTCAAAATCTTCAGACGACCACCAAGCCCACCGGAGGCAGGCATCAATGGCAAGCAGTATTGCTATGGGGCTGTTATTTGCGCTGTTCTGTGTAATTGTGGTCATCATAGCCATTGGGAGCAAGAAGCGGAGGCAAAAGAATGAGGAGGCAGGTACCTCCCGTGATATATATATTGATAGCCGGTCACATTCTGCGACTATGAATTCCGATTGGAGGCACAATCTCTCTGGTACAAATGCTCTTAGCATCAACCTTGCTGCATTCGAGAAGCCACTACAGAATCTCACTCTGGCTGATCTTGTTGAGGCCACAAATGGCTTCCACATTGCATGCCAAATTGGGTCTGGTGGGTTTGGAGATGTCTACAAGGCACAGCTCAAGGATGGGAAGATTGTGGCCATCAAGAAATTAATACATGTGAGCGGGCAGGGTGACCGGGAGTTCACTGCAGAAATGGAGACCATTGGCAAGATCAAACACCGCAACCTTGTTCCGCTCCTTGGTTACTGCAAGGCTGGTGAGGAACGGCTTTTGGTGTATGATTACATGAAGTTTGGTAGCTTGGAGGATGTATTGCATGATCGCAAAAAGATTGGCATAAAGCTGAATTGGGAGGCAAGACGGAAAATCGCTGTTGGAGCTGCAAGGGGTTTGGCATTTCTCCACCACAATTGCATTCCGCACATCATTCACCGAGACATGAAGTCAAGCAATGTGCTTATCGATGAACATTTGGAAGCAAGAGTATCTGACTTTGGTATGGCGAGGCTGATGAGCGTGGTGGATACACACCTTAGCGTGTCCACTCTTGCTGGAACGCCAGGGTATGTACCACCGGAGTACTACCAGAGCTTCAGATGTAGTACCAAGGGTGATGTTTATAGTTACGGTGTTGTGTTGCTGGAGCTGCTCACCGGGAAACCGCCGACAGACTCAGCAGACTTTGGCGAGGACAATAATCTTGTGGGATGGGTCAAGCAGCACACCAGATTGAAGATTACCGATGTATTCGACCCTGAGCTACTTAAGGAGGATCCACCCATTGAGATTGAGCTGCTGGAGCATTTGAAAATCGCCTGTGCGTGCTTGGATGACATGCATTGGAGGCGGCCTACGATGCTGAAGGTGATGGCAATGTTCAAGGGGATCCAAGCTGGGTCGATAGTCGACGACTCAAAGACCTCGTCGGCAGCGACGGGTTCTATCGATGAGGGAGGTTATGGGGTCCTGGACATGCCCCTCAGGGAAGCCAAGGAGGAGAAGGATTAGAACAACCACCACCGACACACAGGAGAACACAAACCGGCGGTGAGTGCCACCAACGAGCCAGTCGGCGGCGAAATGCCAGTAGAAACAGTCATTCGGATGGATGCCATTTTGTACTCTCCATACGAGCTTAGCATTCGCTTCTGATGGTACAAGATAAGAATTTTCCAGCTGTAGCTTGATCAGGCGAAGTTGTGAAACTATAGGAGTAGATCTTTTCTTCTTTCTTTTTTCGCAGCTTTCTTCGTCTGTCCCTGTTTGCTTTCCCATCGCATTGCAGTAAGAGCTGTGTATGTACATATATAAATGTTGGTTTTCTTTGGCGCAAATCAAAATCCGCCTAGGTTGCTCCTTGTCATCCCCCCCATCCTCTTTCCTTTTATCAATGGTTTTAGCGTGCATGAGTTCATCATATTCTTCCCGCGGGGGGTGCACTGCAAGTAAACGGCATCCGAATCTGAGAAGCACCACCGCTGGAGGAGTGGAGGGGGGGGAGGTGGTGGTGAGAGGGAAACATGACAGGTTGAACAGGAAATGGACAGTCAAGAGGCTGAAACGGCTCCTGTTTCCATGTGAGGTAGCGCATGGCTTTGGTTGCGTGGGGTCAAGTGCAGTGAGCCAGTGACACCCACACAAGAAGATGCACTCACGCAGCACAAGCCCCTTTCTTTTATTTCGGGGGAGTTTGCTTTGTCTTCAAATCATTTCATGAGGGGCTTAGCGGCATAGCTTAGCCTTTAGGCTGCGTTCGTTCGGATGATATGCAGAGGGAAGCCTCATTTTTACTGTCAGTTTTCTAAGCGGTTAAAACGATCTGTGTTTTTCTAGAAAAAATTATAGGAAAATTGTTTTTAATCATATTAATTTATTTTTAAATTTAAAATAATCGATAATTAATTAATGATATGTTAACGGTTTATATCGTTTTGTGTACTTATTTTTCATGAGAAAAGAAAAATAACATACGCAATACGTCGATTAATTGAGTAAAAAAAGGGTATTTCTTCTGATTTGGTAGTTAAAACCAAACGCAGTGTCAAAGGTTCCCCCTAAGCATTTTTTGTCCTCTCTGATTATCCTAATCGCCTACGTAACATGGCTCCCTCTTATAATAATCCTCCTTCCTATTATAGTTGCACGGTGCTGTGTCCGATGCTTGGGCGTTGTTTAACTTATGATGTGTGTGTCCGCAAAGTGAGTGGCATACCGGCATGCATGCAGATTCCCCCCACATTTCAAGATAGGCTGTTCAAACGTATGGTTGCTTTCGAGTTCAGGATTTGAGCTTGCAGTGTGCTCCTTGTCTTGGTTCTCCCATTCCTTTCACTGTGAGAGAATTTAGTGCAGAGCAGGGATAGTCACATTGGGTAAAAATTCATGATCTTGCTGAAAGGCATTCTGGTTTTGGCCTTTATATCTCCACAGGGCTGTAAGTAGCTTCTCCAATCTCCACAGGCTAGACAAGTCGTTTTCTCTAGGCCAAATGGGTTTTTTTCTTTTCAGTTTTTAAGCTTAAAAAAAGCCCCCGTGGAGTCTGTCCCCTGGGTGCAACTACAGTGGAACACATACACACATACAACACAAACACAAAGCCTGCAAAAAGCCACAGGACCATGGTGACATTGACAAACTGTGCCTTAGAATGGAGTCACTGACATCACCACAAGGGCGCAGGACCTCCGCCTGTCCGCATAGCGTTTAGCGCTCTGGCTTAAAATTTGCTCGCCCAGTGTTATCATTATCCCTCCGTTGGAGTAGTTTCATCTGTACCACCATGTGGCTCGATCGATGAGTTCGCAATTTCCGAGTCGTTAAAGGGCTGGTTTGGGAATGAAGTGAGATGGTTAGATATATTTTTGTTTTTGGATAATATGATTTTAGCTGTACAAGAGATGAAATAGTTCTATTTTTTAAAGATTGAAGGATGCGTTCACATATTAGTGAGAGAAAAAATGTAGATTAAATTGATTTGCTAGTTTTTAAGAGATGAAATTGAATCTTACAGAAATATTCTTTTTCTAAGGATCACCTCATCCTATATGTTCTCAAACCAAACATTCTAAAGAAAAGAATAGAATAGGCTCGTCTTATTCCAACAGGATGTTTACGACCATAAAAATATTCGACATCAACTCAAATACGATTATATGAATATACAGACCTTTTGATACTTGGAAATGCTCTGCAGAGGATTATGATGTCTTCTGTTGTTGATTTAGGGCTCGTTGAGGTTGGAGGACTTTTATACGAAAAACTAGAGAAATTTAATCTACAAGAAAAAATTCCTATGAGAGCTTTTAGATGGTGAAATTGGTTCAAAGAAATTTCAAACGATAGGAAAAATTCCTCCATATTTTGGAGGAATTCTAACATGTGGTCTCACCTCATGCTTACTAATTCCTTTGAAAGCTCCAATGCACTTCCTTTCTATCTCTTCCTTCTCTCTCTAATAAAGAAATTATATAAATAATATTTTTTATATATTTTTTCTATGAGATATCCAAACCAATACAATTCCTATTATTTTAGTTCTCCTAGTATTCAACAACTCATGTCATCTTAATTCTACTTTTTTTTCTGCTCGTGCATTTTTTTTATTCTTTTGTTTCAAAGAAGCACTAGTATAGTACTACTACAGTGAATAAACTTTTAAAAACAACAACTTTTGGATCGAAACTATCACAATGTTGAAGTTGCAATTAGGAATTTCAAAATTAAACTTTTAGTAGCTAGTATACATTGTGAAAGTCATTTTTTTAAAAATAAATCTAATGCATTATGTTATTCTTGAATTACTCTTACAATGTGGGCCAACATGTCATACACGTGTATGAGCACGCTCTTTATGCAGAATAAACTCAAACACAAATATAGTGACCTTCTGGTGCGTTTTTTTTGTGGGGATACCTTCTGATACTTGAAAATGCTCTAAGTGGGATTATATGATTTCTATTGTTTTTTAATGTAAATATGCTGCTGATTTAGGATAGTATGATAAGTAAATTTTTAAAAATTATGACATATAATTTTGGTCGAAACTGTAAGCATTTCAAATAACTCTGAATGTTTAAGCTATGGTTGATAAGCTATAAAAAAATAAAAAAAGCAATAAAAAATAATTTATATATTGGTAAAACTTGTATATTTGTGTTGCATGATGTTTAAAAGCCAATGTTTAAAATAGCATTTGGACGATGAGAGGTTCTTTATAAACAAATTTTTGAATCTAACACACTATGCTACTCTTGTCCTAGCAATGCGGGCCTTTGTCATACACATTTATGAGTCTTAAGCAAGACCGTCCACGCTAGCGCCTAAGTGTAAGCTTTGAGCCATTGCTGTTTATGAGACGCTACAACGGAGAGAAGAATGTGGCAACTTTAGCTAACTTGGTGGCTAAAAAAAGAAGGTGAAGGAAAGAAAATGAGTCGTTCGCACTATAATTGGCAAGAGAAAAGAAGCCATGGGAAATGATGGCAGTGACGGTTGCGTTTGATATCCTTCTTGTGACAATTAAAGTATAGTGATTATTAAAGTTAAAGGAGAAAATATAGTGCTGAATGTGCTACGAGAGATAAAGTAAATGTCAATGACGTAGGATAGTAGAGGTGGATATGATAGTGACACCATAGCAAGGAAATTCTCCATACAACGGAGGTGGTGACATCAGGAGGTAAAACACAACAAACGCAAGGAAAGAAAAGTAAATTTGACATGATCCTATATTTTGTACGAAGAATCTCGGTGGAAACATATTGATAGATGATGACAATGGTGCATTATTTTTCTTTTTATGAAACACATAATAAATCATACATATACTCATATACATATATATATATATTTATTCTTATAAATAAATATATATTATCCATATGAATAACCTGAACATTGGGTTAATATATCGTGAGACTAATATGTCATCAATGAATACATTATCTATTATTAAAAAAATAATTAGTTATAAATATATTATCTATTATTAAAAAATAATTAGTCATAAAATATGATATACTTTACTACATTGGATGATAATGCGAGAAATTAATTAATGATTTTTCGGCTTGTGGGGAATATTCTTTTGACGTGAACAAATTCGTAGCAACTCTCCACGTAAACAAAAAGTAAAACAATAGACAATGGCTTTTTTTTGATGCATGGGTTATTTATTTCCTAGGAGCCCAAAAAATGCGCCATGTTCCTCGGCTTATTTCTTGCATGGCGTTTAGAACTATACTTAACAACAGTTGGCATGCCTCAGCATGGAACTTTAATTGTTTCCGAGTGTAGAGTATATCTAGCGTTATTGTCGGCGCGATGCGTGTTTAGCTGTGTATCGCCATTTATATTTCTCCATTTGTGCTTGTGTTCAAAAGGAGAGAGCATCATGTTGTGATGGGCCCCAGGATGGCTGTGCTCGGCCTAATGCTTCCACCCTTATCTGTTGGGAGAGGATATGTAGAGCTTCCAGGGACAGTGCTATCGTGGCACGGTGACTGGATAGCTGTACCGGACGAGTGACCGGCTGAGTGATCTAGCAGTTGTATCGTCGCTGAGGAGTACGTGAAAATCTAGCAAAACAAAACCGCAGGTTGCATAGCTGAATTTCTGCACCGATAACAGCATCTGACATTACATGCGATTAAGGGCCGTACACGGTGCGGGGACGTGGTAAGTGGCCTCACATCGCCAAGCCGAATCCGCGCCTCCACGTCAGCCAGCGTTGTGTCCCTGCAGAGCCGCCCGCGCCCTCTGCAGGGCACGGGATCCCCGTCAGGCGAGGACCCCACTCCTGGCGCAGAGCTCCCAGCTGCCGGCGGCGGACGGAGCTGGGGACGAAGGGGAAAACGAACGCAGCGTGGGGGAGAGGGGGGACTGACGCAGCACTGCGCGAAGCTGGTCGTCGCGAGCCGTCGGGGTCACCGCCACCAAGGTCCGCACCGAGCATATCCGCCGCCGCTGTTCCGAGCAAATCCGTCATTGGGGCCACCGCTCGGAGCGAGGAGGAGGACGGCCGCGAGCAGCTAAGCGGAAAGGACTCCACCGTGGCTTGGGGCGACGAGGAGGGGACAGCGACCTCGAAGCTCGCCAACACCGGCGTTCTTGAAGGGCGAGCACTTGGCTGGAGCTTGTCGGCCTGATCTGATCTGCGACGGCTTGAGCCACCACCACCGGAAGGAACGCTGCCAACGAGCTCGTCGGCTTGAGCCTCCCTAAATGATCCGCGACATTGGGGTCCGACCTCGTTGGCCTGATCTGATCCGCCATCCATCTTCCCAGGTTGAAGACGAGGCGTCGGTAGATCAGAACGAGGAAAGAGATAAAAGAATGACTGGTCAAAGGTAGTTATTTTATACTACTTTGCGGTTTCTAGGGTCATTTCAATAAAATTCTGGATTCATCTATAAATTGAAAGATTGTGAGGGCTGTAACAAAAAACACAAGGGGCTGATATTGAAAAATCCCTCGTCAACACTGTAGGTACTATCTTTTTTCACGAGACCACTCGGTTGGTGTGGCATGCCGCACGCTCTAAGTGGTTTGGTGTGGCATTTTGCCACGCACCATGAATGCACGCTGCCCATGAATGTAGGGGCAGTAAAGTTGCAGCTTTCGTGAATGGTTACTGCTGCCCATCACCTGCAAAAAGTTGATCCCGTTTCACTAATACAAACGTGGTCAATTGACAAAATGTATTGTTATTGTGTAAATAAACATCTTGACCTATAGGCGCGGACATGTATTTCTGATAGTATTTGGCATACGCTTTTCACTCCTATCATTCTCTCTTATTACTCTTTCTTTCAGGGAATTCCTCTCCCATACGTTTGCATGTATCATTGCTACAAGACACTTCATTAATTAGTGCAGTATATGTCGTCCTTGGGGTTATGTGCAAATGTGAGACACATGTCGTCTACTTGTCTTGCCACGCCATCTAAAGTTAACAACAAAGATAATACTAATATATGGAAATGTCTTTAAAATAGGTTATACAACGAGCGCAACTATTATGATGATGAAGACTGAAGCTTCAAGGAGCTCTTTGTTTCACAGTTCTTGTTATCTAGATCTTGTGGTTGATTTTCCGGTGGTTATGATGATTTTTTTTATTACTTGCAAAAGCACACACATAACAACGCACACAACACCACCTTCACAAAACAGTCGTTATGATGATAGGGGTACACATTTCTTTCCCTTTTTAAAGACCAGTTATAGCACTGACAAGTTTTTGTCATGTTTTTTATTAGCGTTTATAGCTTAACAATGGTATCATAAACTGATAATTGTGTGCATCCCAGCTAGTTGATGGAGAAGCCACGAGTTTAGACTTCACTCATCTATACTTCTTTTTAAAAATGTTAATAGTATTAGCAATAATTCTGCTATCCCACTTACTCTCTTATATAGAGTATTATTTACCAACCACTCTTTTTTACCATCTACTTTATGTGCTATAATATTACAAAATATGCCTCCATCTTATTTCATCTCTAAATACGAATTTATTACACAAAGACACATATAAATGCTAAATTGACTAAAAAATCTCATAATTAATTTTACCAGGCAATATTAGCGAACGTATAATTTGTTTTAATCTATAGCAAAGTGTGGGTATTTAGCTAGTCTTAAGAAAATACAGTAAACAGACCACTATTCAATATTTTTATTCTCATTAATGGGCCAATATTCCTATTAATTTGTGTGTACGAAGACCTCTGTACTTCCCACTTTTTTTTGTGAAGAAGCTGTACTTCGCACTTGATATTTATGTGTGCAAGCAGCCCAATCACCCAAATACCCAACGAAAATTTTGAAATTTTGTAAGCCAGCAATTGCTTTTGAACAGATCACTCATGTTTTTTTCTTTTTATTTCCGAACCAAAACATAGGATCAACCACGGAGGAACTAGGTTGATGTTGTTTTTTCTTTTTATTTCCGAACCAAAACATGGGATCAACCACAGAGGAACTAGGTTGATGTTTTTTTTTCTTTTTTTTCAAACCAAAAAATGAGATCAACCTAGGAGGAACTAGGTAGACTTTATATTAAAAAGAAAATAGGCCCTAGATTCGTCTGGATGAGTATTCAACCCTGGGTGATCCAGGTGTACACCGCACCATCAAACAACTGGGCATATTCCTTAAACTATGGACAACCAAGAAATAACTTGGTGTCAAAATAATTAAGAAGAAATTTCGAACGTGTTAATAATTGAACATAGGATCTTGAGGTTGATACAACATACCCTTTACCACTGCACTAGCTAATTATGTGCTCTATATAATTATGTTGAGTTAGATATTTGCAAAGAGACAAATTTATAGAGATTCCTACATACTCTAATTCTAAGGGCTATTACCCACCAACAACGTGCGATGGTCATTCCACCTTTTAAGCCCCCTGCAATCATGGTATCCCCATACATTCCTTCATTTTGGTGCGGTGCCGCTATTTGTGCGAAGAGCACTACAGGTGTTACCGGTCTTTTGTCTTTTATTACAGCTTGCTCGGTCCTTTCCAATAGATTTGGACATGACAGCAGATCTCAAGACACTACCAGTAAAAGTTACGGAGCACTATCGAGTAAAAACACTGTCGGGGTGCCTACAAAGATTACTTCAAACGCAAGGCGTTTTTGTTCTTGAACTCGGTTAATTCGTCGGTTGAACTGGTAACCTTACAAACAAAACGTCACTAACATACATCCGCCGTTTGCAACAAGGGACTCATTTGTCATTCCCGCGCCGTGCGAGCGCTATATATGTACCCACGCCCGGGCGGTCAGCGGTTAGCATGAGCGCGCGCGCGGCGTGGCACGTCGTGTCGTCGTCCCGTTCGTCCTCAGCCGGTGGCCATCACCGCCGTAGCTTTCGATCGATTCGTCCGTCGCTCGGCTCGGCCGGTAGGCGGAGGGCCCCGTGTGTCCCCCCGCTGCGCCGTGGCCACCCCGCACGGTTGCCGTCCGACGCTCGGAGGCGGCCTCGGCTCCTCGATCGATCGGTTCGTTGCGCCCGGGCCGGCCCCCCTCTGCTCTTATCACGGATGAGATGGTATGTGCGCGTGGCCCGGCCGGTGGCTGCGTTGCGTCGCGCATGCACGTACCAGTCGCTCTCACCAACAGCGTGGCGCCACGCACTCGCTAGGTAGGCCCCAGCGAGTCACCACCACCTGCCGTGTACTGCTGCATACATGCTTGCCATTGTATGACGGATCGACGTCTGCGGCTACGGTTCGTCGGCTTTTGCTTAAGATAAATGCCCAGGCAGCTGACTGACTCCTATCACTACCTGCTGCTTGAGTTAAAAATTCTGTGTCACATACTACTGTCTATCATGGGCCATGCATGGTCATGCAGGGTGCACCCCAATCATATATACCTACGTGTCGTAAGCTGCTGCAATTATTTTGTTTATTGACTTAAACCATATTATTGAGACCTGCGTATACTGGATATGCCGATGCATTATGCACGAAGCTTAAACTGGACTGGTCTAATATGAGGTAGTGGAAATGCGTGTTTGAGCTAACAAAAGCAGCTATAAGGAACAGATGATGACAGCCTGCTTGAGCCAATAGAAGCAGCTTTGAATAAATAACAAATGATGACAGAATTTTCTGATAACGCCTGTACCAACTCACTGATCACTTGGAAAAGCCTAAGAAGCTGATCGGTCGGATCTTAACGCCCGTGATCCGATTAGGACTGCTCAACTTGACGGCTTAATTATACGGAGACCCAATTATATAACGTAGCAATTGATCAACCAACTTTTCTGAACCATTCAGCGCAAGAACTCTGATTTTTTTTACTATCAACTGATCGATAAGCTAAACTAATCCCCACTAGACCCGAGTCACATGCTTTGCTAAAATCTATTACGTATTCTGGTCAACATACAAGTCGCCCTTTATTAAAAGTGCCTATCGAACCTTAGATTTGCGAGAGACTTCTATAGTGGAGTAATCACCTCCTGGTCTAAAGAAAAATCTTCAGAGAGGGCCACTTTCTTTTTGACAAAATTGGAGCTTGATGTGACATGAGGCACGCACGCACCCATACACAGTAGTGTTTATAGTGGACTCAAGGAGGTGGCGGAAAACAAATCACAAAGCCATTTTTTAGCAGCTGATTCACCACCCAATATAGAGTTCCAGCTAAGCCCCAGGCCAGCCTGCTACTCCTCTGGTATGGCTGACTAATTTAAGACATCTGGACTTGGGCTTCGATCTTGATGGGGTTGTGTTGAATCTGGACTGCCTCGTTGCCTCACATTTACATACGAAAGCCACTTGTCGCAGTATCTGGTTGTGTGGTTCTGGATTTGTTCTTTTTTTTTTTTTGGGGGGGGGGGAGGGGAGGTGGGGTGTGGGGGATGACTCTCTACAAATCATGAATTTGGTTGGAGAGGGTCAATCCTGTGCCAAATCATGCTTAACACATCTTTATTGGGCAGCTTCATGAATTTCTGGTTACATCATTAGGAGGTAAACTACAGAAAATAAGCTAGTGGTTCACAGTTTGTCCTCCGTGAGAGAAGCACAATTTAAGAAGTTGGGCTGCTCTCGTTATCAAAGTAATCAAGTGGTACATTTTTAAGCTTACTTGCTCTTCCTCACAGGCTTAACACAAACAAGTACGAGGATATTTTAGCTCTGTCCGAGTCTGCAACTGCAAGCAAGCAAGGTTCTGCTCAAGGAAAAGATGAAGAAGGAACCAAAGACCCTCCCCAAATGCCCAAATCAATCAGCAACCGAGAGAGGAAATGAAAACACGGGGGCAAGAATCACACATCCACTGACCGGTGCGACGTTGCCATCAAACCCAACCGTGCGGGCACCCCACACCCCACCACCCAACACGCACACGCACCGAACTGTCGCGCTCGTTCCACCGACCGCCGCGCGCCATGCCGCTAGCTGGCTTGCCCGTCGAGCGGGCGGGCGTCGCGCACCGTGCCGCGCGGGCTAACAGTAGTAAACCAATCGATGGAGGCACTAGCTAGCAGTCGCCGCGCGTACGCATCGGCCACTGGTGCGCGAGAGCGGAGCACGGTTTGGCCGTTTGCTAGGGCCTCTTCCCGAGGGAGAAGGGAGAGGCGCGCTCACGTGGTCGCGGTCACGGTCGCAGTCCGCGGGCTCGACCTTGCCCGATTCCCGTCAGGTGCAACGGGATTTCGGGGCGGAAGAAGCCTAATGCTCCCCACGTGCGGCCGGGCCAGCCAACTAGCCAAGGGGGGCCGCCACGGCAGGCAACGCCGTTTCGTCCAAAAACTGGTATGCCGCCACGGCACAAAAGCGGTAGGTCGTGCGGCTGTGTACGACAGGCCTTGTCCAATATACGGTGGTATCTGGTCCCAGACAGTGGTCTCAGCCTAAAAGACATGTCACGTAGGATGAAAGAGTACTACTTCTACAATGCAAGTGTAGGCTGAATGGAACCACGTAACTTTTGTATTCAGCCCCTGATTATTTACGGTTTATACCTTAATTTTATTTTATTTGCACTTTCGTCCAAAACTGTGCAGCTAGCACCTCAACTCAAAGAAAGAAATTATAAATTACTCCAAAACCACTTTTCCCTCCCCAACATTCCCCATTTCTTCTCAGCAGAATAGCCCGGCGACGGTCCCCAAAACCCTCGCCACGCTGCCGCCGGAGGCCTCTCGTCCCTCGCCGCCCCTTGCCACCGGCAGCCCGCCGCCCCTCGCCGCCAGTATCCCCTCGCTCCGGCTGTCTCAGCCCCTCACCGCCACCGCCGCCCAGTAGTCCGACGGTCACGTCGATGAGCTCCAAGGCCGGACCTGCTTGCTCCATAGCGCTTCTCCACCCGCAGCCGCAGCTTGGTCTTCATGTTGCGGTCTTCATCTTCGGTGTCGGCTCGTCGGGGCTGGGGCGGAAGACTTCACCGGCGGCCTTTATCCGTGGTGGCACGCACCTCGGCTAGCCATCCTCGCGTGGTCTCTAGACTCCCAAGTGCCATCACTTGCTATCCTTCTCTTGCACCACCTCTCTCTCCTGAGGCTTCCGTGACTTGCAAAGGTTGCTCTCTCTAGCGTGGCATCCGAGCTTAGCTGAAGCTTGAAACCTTAGGCATGAGGCGCCGTGCTGGGTATGGCCTTAGTCTACTCGCCACTCTGGCCATCGGATCAGCGCAGTCACTGCCATGATATCAGCTACACCACGTTACCAAATCTAAAATCGACAGCCGTAGATTTACAAGGAACTGGAAATACAAGTACGGGATTATAGTCTCACTAGTGTTATTTTCTTTTTTCAAAATGACTAAGCGTAGGAGTTCAACGTGAGTTTAGCCGCCTCTTTCGAGAGCACCAATTACAGAGGTCTAGAAGAGTGAGTGTAAACAAGAAAGATCACACTAAATTACTGAGGCACTAGCATGCATTCTCCTTTTCCGGGCCAGCATTTCATACGCGACGGCTACAGGGTAAATTCATAGGCTTAGTGCTGAAATGACTACATATCCGAGTTTTAATGTCCACATTATCTTTGCAGCCCCAATTAGGCTAAGCTTCATCTTCAACATTTCAATCGGGTTTCTCTTAACGTTTGTTAGCTTAAGGTGTGGTAACTGTAAGTGCCTTTGCAACCCTATCAAGTTCAAGAGAAATTTAAATAAGAAATTAAATTTTTAATAATTTTTGTCCAGTTCCTAACTGTTCATTATGGTGATCGTATTGTACTGCGATTACCGGGCTTATGTGTACAGTAACTCCTTCCAATAAGGCAAACTCTGTTTTAATCACGTCTGCATAATGTACAAATCAACTAACGACAACAACCATTGATGAGTCTAAGTCATGAAAAATCATCCACCGTTAATGGCTTTGATTTTGATTGGGTTGACCTACGACTTATAAAGCTTTGAAAATCAACGAAATAATAAAAACAATTTATAAGTAAAGCTTATATTTGTATTATTAGTGGTTTAAAAGTTAAGGCTAAATCCTCATTAAAAAATTCAAGTTCAATACTAAAATAAGTCTCTAAATTAAAGTTTTACTGTAGCTGATGGAACAGTAAGTGGAAGATGAAAAAATGTACAAGTAACACTCACACACACGTGTGGATTTTTTTTTTCATGAAACGAAACTGGAGAACAACTCTTGCATAGTTGATTTCTCTGTTAGTGGCAAACTCGGCGCCGTCCGTCGAATATTCGGTGAATTCATCTTCAGCGATTTCTCCGTTGGGTAGTATCATAAATCATTGTCTTTTCCGTGCAGTATTAGTTTGATAAAAGCCAATGCTGAAAGGATCCAACAAAATATAATACTGTGTGCACGACCAAATATATCCAATTGATCCGTGGATCAAATGCATGTACTTCAAAAGCGATCCAGGCCCGCTATAATGATCGATGCGTACGATTAGTTAGTGGCCCTGAAGAATTTTTAAGCAGAACCGCTTCTTCTTTTTAGGAAATTCATTCTTAAACGTATCATGTCAGTAACTACCCCACCTTTTGGTGAGTGGAGTGGAAGAGACAAATAAACATGGGCTAAGGATGGAGGCAACAAGACAACACGCAATATTTAAGCACCAATCTCTACCTTTTTCCTATCCCTTAGTGCATTTGGAACTTTTCGCTATCATAACGCTATAATTAGGTCCTACTATATTGTTATCTCATTATATTACTCCATGCCCGCCAGAAAGAATCAGCGATGGTGTGGAAATGAGGGGGGGGGGGGGGGGGGACATGGGCTTAAGTGGCTAATTATTCAAGTTCTAGACAGTAATATATACCGATTGCTCTTATATATCATCAACAAGCTATATGTTAGGATAGGAGAAATGGCGCAAAACTAACATAGCAATGACAACAGTGCAGCGTAGGGGAGCAGAAAACCTAGTGTGCCAAGGTATAGTAGGGTTAGTTTTTACTAGAAGCCCCTAAAGTTTGTTTCAAAGATGTCGGCTTCGCATAAATTCCATCAACGGATATTGTACTTACTGTCATCATTATGTTTAGCCTGCAAGTTTTGGTAGACCAATGGTTACCCAACAAAAAGATTGGCCGATGTCGTTCCGTGACAACTGATTTTGTAACACTTATATGTAGAAATCATAGTGATCCATTGGTCTAAGTGTTTGTTAATCCATTAGTCAAACTGACGTTTAGAATAAATCCAACACCAAAGGGCTAGCTGGTCTTTTCATGCAAGATTGCTAATTTGCGCGCGTGTATGAGCAACACAAATTGTGCACACTTTTCGATCGGCGACGACGCATTCTTCTTTCTCAAGTAATGCACCTTTTCTTTTCTTGAATTTTTTGCTTGCTTTCCTTGAAAAATTGTAGTCATAAAATTTTATCTCAAATATGTGAACTTTCAACTTGCCTCAAACTTTCTACTCGAATTACAAAACATTCGATTGAAAATAAAAAAAATTTACACCAAAAATCCTTAAATTTTTAAATCAAAATTTCGAAATTTTCTATTTGTACTTCTAAAATTTCAACCCGAGTCACAAAACTCTAAAATTGCAATATTTCAAATAAGTCACATGAATAAAATAATACGTGGAGGGGCATATACCTCACCCATGTTTAGATCTGAGGAAAAAGAAGATACGAATGGACATTGTTGGCATTCTATAGGGATGAGGCAGGACACTAGTTGGCAACGACAATGGAATGCCCGATGTCTTGTCAGGGAGAGGAAGGAAGACCCCTAAGCTTGCTGGTGCCTTGCCAGGGATAAAAAAGAAAGATATGAGGAGTGACATGTTAAAGGAAGATGAATGGGATCGCAACTTCTATGTCTCGTGGTGGAGGAAGACAGGGGTAAGGTGAGCGATAGGCTTGCATGCATCTTAATAGATACATCTTGGCCATGAGATACGAGGGAGTGGCACTCGCTTGATGTGTTGAGACTCTATGAAGACGATGCTTGAGTGAAAGCAGCAAAGTGAAAAAATTATGGTTACTATCAAGTGGATAGGGAATGATGACATAATGTATAAGGTGTTTGCTATTTGCTTGCTAGCAAGCGTTCACGAATTAGCCGACCCTTTAACGTGTCCTAAGATTCCTACAGGATTGAATTCACGTAATTATAACGGCGATGGTATAATTAGATAAGGAACAGATATACAATAGAATTAGTGTTTGTCCCAGTGGCAATACGAACTTTACCAACGGCAAAGAAGTTGATTTTGTCATGAAGCGGATCACGCTCCGCTTTGCTGTACGTCGCGGCGGTGCATTGTTGGGACGGAGCTACCTACGAGGGTAAGTCGCCGTCGAGACCGCGCATGGATGAGAAGCAGGCGGCCCCAGCGGAAAGCGCCGCTGTCTCCATATCCCCACGCGGCGGTCTCCGTTGCATAGCGAAGTGGCCGGCGCCGCCCGATCGGTCGACCTGGGGCACGCACGCCGTGACACCCTTCTGCCACAAGCACGAACATGTACTGCAGCGAGCGACCCGTGCCCATCGATCATCAGTGTCGACTGAATGCAATAGAGCTCGGTTATGGTTTGATCAGCTAGCTAGCGATTGATCGTGGGTCGAGTACGTACGTACGAGCGTTCGTGCGTACCTGTACATGTTTTTTTTTTTGAGAAATCATGCGTACATGTTCATGATTAATTGATTATCTTATGTGTTGGTGATTAATACGAATAATTAACTGGATGCATGCATATATGCTTTGGATGCTGCACGCATCGATCGGCCCCTTTCAATGGGATGGCAGTCGCTAGCTGGTATCTACTACGTGATTTTCTCCTGTGCTCTCGGTCGTGCGCGAGCGCTCGTGTGGTTAGTTGTCCCTCTCCCGACGGTACGACGCAAGAAAGAGGCCCAACTTGCTGCTGCGTGATGGCCTGATGGCTGATGTGTGATTCCATATCTTGTGCAAGTGTGATCCTTTACCCAGTGCTGAGGCCTCTTGTGAGCCGCAAGTGACCGAGTGTCATCGACTTGCCAATTTGATCTGCAGCGAAGCACTAATGGATACACATGAATTAATCTAGTAGCTCCATTAATCGTGATTTCTGCCTCTCCTAGCCACGTGCTTATTATCAACTAGTACCTTGTACTATGTGTTAGTATGTACTGATGCTCTTTATTTGATCTGCAGTGAAGCGCTGATGTTCTTTACGATGTACACCGGAGCGTCTTGCTTGTCTGCTCAAAAGAACTCGAAGGGTAGGACTGAACCATCTCAATTGTGTATCTCCTGTGATGATCAGTCGCGTTCTCCCATCTCCGACGATGATCCGTCATCAGTACGGCATCAGGAAGGCTGCAGGTGCCTGCTACAACTATGCAGTAGTGTGTACTGTACGTATAAGTATAGAAGTATAAATATAAGCTAGATCCTACTGCTACTCCGGCCGACAGTTGTAGACTTGCAGCGCTTTTTTAAGACTTCTTTGCAGATGTATTAAAGCTGCTCATCCGATTCCCATGAACGAACAGTGCAAGTGGGAAACAGACCATGTGCCGTACGTAGTACAGGAGTACTAGTATATTATGCAGTATACTCCTACCAATACTAGGCCTGGAAACCCAAGGTGAGAAGAAGAGGCATGGAAAACGAGTGCTCAGCACAGCTAGGTACCGTACCGACCGCCTCGATCGGCTGGGCGACACATCAGGCTCCGCCACTGTGACATAACCTGTCTCACGCACCTTCTCGATCCCCTTCTCTCCGGTCTCAACCGGACAACCGGTCGCTTCGCTAGGATTGGTGGAGCGGACTAGTCTATTGCCAGCTCGCCCAGCTGTGAAACGTGATGCATGAGCTGCATGCGCTTGTGCTGTGGGATCATCAGATCTGTTAGCTTCGTTCGCTTGACACAGGAACGGCAAGCGGTTTAACAGTATCCCTTTGGGTTCTCGCTATTTTGTCCAAAGATTTTGGAACGGGGAAAGATACAGCAAGTAGTAGTACCCGCTGTGGCAGACTGGCAATCCATTTCTCGTACGTACGTCTCGTGGGCAACGATTGCGAGACGCACCCGTCGATCCTAGCTGTAGCCATGCGCCCATACGTCTCAAATTAAGACGACGTCGACATGGGAGGGTGGGAAAGCCGGGGAGGCAAAAAGGTGACGCGGTAGGTGAGCGACACGTGCACGCGCCGTGCGTGTGCGCTTGCGCTTGCGCACACCCGAAAACGACCGGTGCATGAGCTGCGTTGCGCACGAGCGACTACACCTACACGTACGCCACGCGCACTTACACATTGATCATTTTCTGTCGAACATACACCCTCTGGCGCAGGAATACAAGTACCCGGTCTCAACTACAGTACCCGGTATACGGTTGCGTATGAGCACCACGTCGTTGGAGCTAGTGAAGACAAGTTAATGGTGTTGCACGTGTGCCGATTACTATTAACTAGTAAACGCTACGGGGGTACGATCCAAGCCCGTACGTGCATTGCTATCGATCGACGGGTGACGCACACAGCATGCAACTGGCAAGAACCAATCGAAGCTGGCTCGCTGCTTCCGGGACGTACACTAGTACTCACGTACAGTACAGGTCATCGGGTAGCAGCTACTATGTCTCACCTTAGCAAATCATCGTCCGCACTTGCAACGACACCTCGATCCGAACCTTAAGATGTCCGGTCAAATCGAGCAACCAGCAGAAGCAGAGCCTGACAGCCAGGACGAGGACTAAAATAAACCCAAAACACCATCACGCTCCACATTTGAATATGTCACGGCAACGCGAGTGGCTTGTACGTTTTCTCGATCAATCAGCTGTGCGAGTTTTCTTCTCCTTTCTTTGTCGCCTCGGAACACAAGTTGGGGAGATATTAAATCAGTTCGTGAGACAAGATAAGCGCTAATCAACCAACGAAAAGGCGTACCCTCTCCTTGATACGGAGCAGTGAACTGACGAGGACGACGACCAGACAGGCGACAGCTAGCCCCGGCATGGCACGTGCGACGATGCGCATGATGCGGTTACGCGCGGGAACTGATGGCTTGGAATCTCGCGGCGGGTGCCGTGCGTGCATGCCCTGCCTCGATGGACGCAAGCTGGCCCTGGCCTCGTAGTAGGAGGGGCTGGATCAAGTGCATCATAGATTAATCCATCCGAGATCACGTCGCACGCATGGCATGGCCATTGGCCAGCGTGTGCACTGCACGGACGACGGCACGGCCTTGGCGCCCGTTTCTATGGCTCGTGGCCTCGTGCATCGATGGCAACTGGTGCAGCTAGCTACTTGTAGTACGGAGTACTACGACCAGCGGTCTCCCATCGCCATGAACAGTGGAGTAACCTGGGTGCGTGCTCGTTGCTCGATCGGCCTCAGCGCGCATGCGGTGCATCACCAGTTCATCGTTCCAGGGCTAGCGAGAGTACAGCACGGAGCGGCCAAGTGGCCAGAATCTGACGGGGAACAGCACTCGCCGCAGGCCGCTGGGGTACGCGTAGTGGCAAGAGAGAGAAAAAGATGCCGCGGCGCGCCATCTGTTGTGCCCCTATCCTATCTGGTCTCGTACGATTACGTAGCCTCGAACTTCGACGACTTTCCTCGACCCAATTTTTTCTCCTGCGGTTCTCCAAACCGATTTCTAGAGTAGTGCATTTTAGTACAAGGTAGTATGAGGTACAGTACTTTGGAATCGTCTCGTTTTAGGGAGAAATTCATGATATATTAGTTTTTTTTGATAGGGAGAAATTCACAACAGATAGAGTTGAGCACTTGAGAAGAACGATGCGGACCGAATCATCGAGTTACTAGTAGCAAACACCCGTCATCTGTTGCTAACTGATGGCTTCGACCAATTGCCACAGCCTTAGTGGTTGGGCCATTTAAAGCCCAAATAGGAACTTCACAGCAACAGATAAGAAGGAAAAAGTCAACTTGGACTTCCTAAACTATGGACGGGTTTAATTCCGCTCTTTCACTTGTAAAAAAGTAAAACCAACCCTCTCAACTATTAAAATCAAATTAATTTAATTCTTAGTGTAGTGTTGATGATGATTTCATCCTACATATTAATTTGACCTAGTATTTTATATGATATAACTATAGGTGAACGTACACTGAGAGTGGAGACCCAGACTAATCCTTTTCTGTGTTTGTCATATGAGATGATATAGCGCATGATAAATTTAATAAAAGAGACTAAAAGGATTTTAGACAGGTTCGAATGGCTTAAAAGCGTAATATTCTATACATATATTCTTTCTTATTATTCGCATGCAATAGTAATTCTTTTCTAATTTTTCTCTCCCCTCACTCGTAATCCTTTCTTTATATATTCTTTGGGTACTAAACTGAGAAATGGAGGTACACATAGATTGAGACCAATTGGCCCTACGAGCATAGATTAGATATGCTTATTCCAATTCTAGTTGGGGCCCAACGCTTGTCACCCACAATGCACCATCCTCCTATTGCTGTTGACAGCTGCTGGCCTACCGACCAACCACTCCACATAGATAGGTAGAAAGCTAGGTTATAGAGGATAGGTTAACTATAGAGTTGCCACCTACCGATCATGAAGAGCAGTAAGTGTCTTGTCCCATGTCACCTATTACTAGGATAAATATTTATCTTGTTGCTCTAATTAGCATAAGTGCACGCACACCACATTGAACAGAGCGCACCAAACTACTACATTGAATATGGTGGTAAGGGTAGTTGTGTACATACGACCCCCAAGCTCTAGAGGCCCTACATACTAAGGGAGAGCATGAGTTTGGTGTCATCATATCGGGGCCGTTCTCCTAAAATAGTCCACTAGATTGTTATCTCGGGGTGGCCAACCTAAGCTAGCCAGCTCGGGTTTTCCAGTGTGTACCAGCTGGTTTGCTTTGAGCATAGAGGGGGTGACAACTCGGGGTAGCCCATGTCACACCATGAGTGTTTACATGTCTTAGGGTGTGACTGTGACTTGGATGCCACCTGTCTACCTCTTGATTGTTAGGATGGGACTCCTAGTTCCCACTCTATTGATAGTAGGGTTACGTGGCATTCTAGTCTAAAAAATACATAAAAATAAAAAAGGACCAACATGCAAGTCTAAGAAAAAAAATAAAAAATAGTGATCCCCATGTCATCCTTGTTCCTTCCCTCTCTATACCCCTGATACAACACAACCGGTATTGTTCTTCCTCACCTTGATACACAACAAGTAGAGGGAGAGAGATGGATGGCGTTTGGTGCTAGTGCTCTGGCAGTGGAACACGATGCCGGTGTTGGCTGAGCGTGTCCCACGACGTGACACATCCACCGGTGGTGGCGGACGACAACGAGGAGGATGAGAGCAGTGGGAAGGCAACCGACAAGGACACTTCCCTGATGAAGAGAGAGACAATGATGGCAGGCTCCGATGGAGAACATGACCAGGTTAGTGTGTCAAAATGCGTTCCCAATGATTGCGAACTTGTTTTCGTAGATTTGCAAGGTAGTGAATGTCCTTGAGTATTTGACGACACTGTGGTAGATTTGGGGCAAAGGTTGGCCATAGTGGTCATCCATGGCATTAGAGAGAGAAGAAAAATGAGGGGGCAACTCACCGGCTCTAGACAATGCGGGTGGTGCAGCGGAATTGCGTGTAGCACTGAATAGGCAAACATAGGAGCTAGGTGAGGCATGGGCCAGGACAAGTAGGCATGTCATGACCACCGTTTAGCCTGTCGCAAAGGGACGGTGTGGCCATCTCATGGAGTGTGGCCCACCTGGGTTTCAGAAGTGGCATTAGGTGCAGAGCAGAACACACGAGGCTCATGGTTGGTCTATTACTTGACTCGATCGCCGCCAATGTGGACTTCAGAGTTTTCCTAGGGCGAAGGCTGGACTATTAGTTTCCTGATGGAGAGAAGAGGGAAAGAGGAAGAAGGGATGATATGTTGTTTGCACAAAAATTTGGTAAGCTCCGTGGATAGATTGGAGAGACGATCGGTCTAGTGGGAATAGTCCAATTGATACAGGGAAAAGGCCAACTAGACGGATCGAGAAATGATTCAGTTCAGCTAAAAATAAAAGATTATCTAGATGTGACTGAATCTAAGGAAGGAGCCGTAGAAGTCACGGCAGAATACTTTATCTATATAAGAGATATCTTGTAAAGATAAGAATGCTTAGTTAGTTTTGTTAACTTTCTTAGAGTATTTTAATTTTATGTTTTTAGGAAATAATGTTCGATGGTTGTTGTAACCGCGTAGGACTCTTATAATCCCATGGTATAAATATAGACCCTATGAAAACTTATAATCCACCTCTTAGATCAATATATATTCGGTGCATTGCCACTCTAGTTTATCTAGGTTTTTCACTAGCGGGTTCTGGTTCTCGACGCGGAGTTGCATCGGTTAGATCCAAACTCTAGTGAAGGGTTAAGTCCCGCCATTATCCTGATGTATTCGGTCTGTCTAAGACTATATCGGTTAGATTTGACCTCTTAGTTTGATTAAATATACCACATCACATCCACGTATGATCTATCGGCTTATCAAGCTTCTTTTATCGTCATCAGTCTCATGCTGTATCAGTTAGTTTTGAACTATTAGACTGCTAATAGTAGATAGAGTCATAAGCCAATAGGTTTTTACTCGGCGATTCATTGGAGTACCTAGTGGATGAGTTATACACACATTAAGTCTCACGCATAGTGTATTAGCTTATGAGTTGATATACATAAATCTTGAGTATTTCCTCTCATCGGCTAAACTAGCCGATAGGTTCACCCGTTCTTTCCCTCTGTGCGTTCGATCTATTCTCCTCCATCTTTGTGCCGTTAGTCTTAGTTTTATACTGTCTCGGTTTGGTCCGATCTATCGAGGTTCTCTCTAACGGTACAATCACGGTGGTCACTGCGTCTCGTAATTCCGGAGGATCGGATCTTACTCCTTCTTATTAATCACACATTATATTCAAAGCACCATCGACTTTGCAGCCGATGAATTTCTTATATTATTTCTTGCCAATCTACATATGCGTTCATTGGCTTTCTAGCCAATAAGTGAGCGCTATAGCCTCCATCGACAACCAGCCTATAGGAGGAACCCACGTGCTATTCTTTGAATACCCTATTATAGAGTACCATCTGCTTTGTAGCCGATTGTATCATTATCGTATTATTTGAATATCTTTTTATGCCTTCATTGACTTTGCAGCCGATGGATTAGTGTTACACATTTGTTAGATCCAGAGTGACATCTGCTCTACAGTTGATGTATCTTTCATTCTCTTCGTTATCATTTGCTTACGTCTTTATCGGCTTCACAGTTGATAGAAGAGTGTTTTAGTCCCTATCGGCAACCAATCGATAGTAGGAGTGCATCGGACGTAGCCGATGACTGTCTCAACCCTATCGGTAGCTAGCCGATAGCAAGAGTTTGTATCGGTTTATTGTCCGACTAACCGATTTTTTATCTCATTATCAATTGTTGGGTCAAATTGACTGGCATGTTCACATCTCCATTGTCCCGATTAAGGGACACGAACCCAAAGGATCTTGGTGCGCTCTCGAACTGATTAATGTAGCCAAAGAATCTACACTGTAGCCAAGCTGATCTCTCAGGTCTCGACATGTTTGCGAGTTTCGACGCGAGCACATGTGGATCCCATTATTTTTATTTTTTTCTCTGATAGACTTACATGTGAGTCCTTTCTATTTTAATTTTTAATTTATTTTTGGCTAAAGTGCTATGCAAGCATTAACTAGAGAACACATCACATAAAATACTAGTTTAAAGTGGCATGTAGGCGACACATAATAGTTAAATTAACCCAATTTTAATTGTTGAGGTGGCTCTATAACCCATTTTATGATTGAGGGACATGAATGTCTATTGTTGAGGGACAAATTGGACTTTTTCCATATAAAAAAGGGCCATAGTCATGTATGTAGTCGAGGTGCGTGATGGTGTGAAAAATGTTTTGGCTGGTCCACAATGAAGATCTGCTCTATTCACCATTCGAAAAAAGTCCATTGGACCTCCTCAGTTAATTGAGGCCAAGTTTAATTTTTATCATTCAACTACAAAATTATATTAAAGAGTTAATAACTATTAAAACCAAATTAATTTACCTCCTTAAATAGTTTCATCCTACGTAACGGCTATATGATATATTGACATAGCCTTCATTCGATGTGGCATCTACGTTTCGCTTGTGTGGCAGTCTAGTCAAAAAAATAAAGTGGACTGCATGTAAGCGACATTACCTCATCTTCCTTCATCATCTACTCGGGGCATTCAATCGATGTTGGAAGGGTAGGAGTCGCCCGTCACATTGAGAAGGACAAGTTGCCATCGCCAAAACCGCTCTGTTTCACGTGACCTATGGGAGAGCTTGAGGTGCTTAGTGGCTGTTAATGTGCTACGTGGTTGATGAGTCCGTGAGGGGAGCCAAAGGGGAGGCAAAGGGAGTAGAGCTAGAGGGGACGAGGCCATCGTTTAGAGGAGCCAAAGAAGAGGAGGTTATCAGTGTGGACAGGGAAGCAGAGGGAGAAAGGAGTGAGAAGTGAAGGTCATCGAGCATACCTCTACCATTGTATCTAGCAAGGTGAGTGGGAGGGAAAGCCAGAGACGTCTCCCCTTCTTCCAACATCTAGCGGCACCATGATGTCTAATGCCATGTCGGCTACTTCAGCTGTCACCTTCGTAGCATGCTCGGATGAATCCCTGCCTAATCCCCGTTGTGCCTCACCACACCGCATTGTGATGTCGATCTAAGGTGGGTGGCGGAGGCGAACATGATGAGATGGTTTGCAGTGAAGGCTTGGACGAGAAGGCCAGACGCGAGAGGGTGGTGAGGAGCGGTTGGGAGCACTACCCTTTCTAGTACTTTGGCAGTCTGGCGAGAGACATCGGGCTCAATCATGTAGTATCACAAATAGCAGATGTTCGTGGTTTCATGGGTGTGGGACCACCAACAATAAGTCCTTCGCACGGGCTTGTGGGCAACATTTGTCTCATGGACTTGCTGCCAATCTAGGGGTGTAACCACGGCATGTAAGTGCCAATCTAGCCAGATGAGAACACCTAAGTGCCACGTAGATATGAAGACAATGTTAACATGCCGCTATGTAGGTGTCGTGTGGTATCAAATCATAATCTCAACTGTCGAAGAGATAAAATGAACCAGTTTTAATAGATGAGGAATACTATATATCGATTTTATGGTTGAGAGAATTATATTAAACTCGGTTTATAGTTGAGAGAGGTAAATAACTTTTTCCTTCGCCCCACACAAAATTACTGAACACCTCGAAGCCCAAAATTTGTTGAACTGGTTTACCTTCAGGCCCAAAAAAACAAACTCCGACCGTTCGAGATTGAACGGTTGCCCACAAAAACCAGAAATTGGCCGGACGTTCCTGTGCCATCAGGACCAGGCACCAACCGAAGATTCGACGGGCCGCGATTGCACTCCCGCGTAAAACACGTCATATTCAATTTGCTTCAAACAAACGCCACCATCCGTCGGATCATCCCACCTTCCTGAAGCCTCGGGCACCAAGTTGTGTTCGGTACAACTCCCCCCTCCTATCCCGACTTGCTCGTCGCCTACGAATCATCCCCGTCTGATTCCAGTACACGTTTCTCTTGCAGCTTGGAACCACCTCGTCGACGCCGGGGACGCTGCGTCCGGACGATCGATGGAGCAGCGGAGTGAGAGGCAGGACGACCAGCCGCTCCCGTGCCCCAACGGCTGCGGCTTCTTCGGCTCTGCCGACACCCACGGCCTCTGCTTAGAGTGTTACCGCGATAGCCTCCGTTAGGCCGTGATGTACTAACAGCCCGTGTCGTCCACGGAGCACGGCGCGGTGGCAACAGCGCCGGCGCCGGAGGCGCCCGTGGAGGAGGGGGCGTTGCCTCCACCATCGCCGCTGCGGGCGAAGCCGAAGATCAGGTGCGTGGCGTGCGGGAGGAGCGTGGGGCTGATGGGGTTCGAGTGCCGGTGCGCCGGCGTGTTCTGCGGCGCGCACCGCTACCCGGATAGGCACGACTGCGGCTACGATTACAGGGGCGCCGGGTGCGGCGCCATCGTCCGTGCCAACCCCGTCGTCAGAGTCGACAAGGTCGACAAGCTCTGAAAAATGCTACTGCTCAGCCTTACCAACATTGCCTTGCCCGAACCGATCAAATGATTATTTCCCGTGCGTGATGGAATCGGTAGTTCGGCACAAATCTATGTAAGATGATATGATATTTGTAGAGATTGGAAATTGATGATTCTGTGTGGCTTATTTAATATTAGCTCGTAGCTCTAGTGCTCGAATTGTGTTGCACACAACCACTTTCGTCTTCTAAAATATTTAATTAGCACAATACGCGATCATTTTCTTCTACGGAAATACTAACAGCGAACTCACCAATTCTTAATCTATAGCTCAACTATTTGCTCCCTTCATCGTTCAGTATTGTAGGTGTTAGTACGCCGAAAAATAAAAGTGAGATAGTTATGCTTCCTCCATTTATAAAAAATAATATAAAACTTACAAAATTAAATACCTTTTATTTTAATCAACACTAATAATTTATCTTCTACTTTAACAAATTATATAAAGACGTGAGTAATACAAGCCGCTCTTTAAAATCGTTTCAACATACCATATAAGTTTAAGTTACATTTATGTCATACTTTTCACAATAGAGACCTCTCAAAATATTTTTTTAATGTTTTAGCCCCTAATTATTTACATGTCAGCCCCTGTGATATCTTTTATTATGTAACCAATTGAAAGTTTTATATTTTGGACTCTATGAAAACAAAAAAAAGTTATGCACATGATGAACCTACTGTCAGCCTAAGACCCCTTTTCCTCTCCCTCCCCCACTGACCCCTTCGTTCTCCCATTCGACCAAATCGCGCAGCAACGGCGCGGCGGTGCCTCCGTCTCTCCCTCCGTTCTCCGGCACCGGCGCCGCCTCTCTCCTCCATCCCGCTCTCTTCACTGGCGCCGCCGACGGAATCACCTCCCCCTATCCCCTACCATCCCTCCCTCCTCGCCGAGGTGTTGACCTCAATGACGGAGCAGAGGGGATGTCGATTCGGCGGGGCTAGAGCTCGATCCGGTGGTGGGGCTGGAGCTCGATCTGGCGAGGTCGCGTCGATCCGGTGAGGTTGGAGCTCGATCCGGTGAGGTCACATCGATTTCGTCGATGGTGGTCTGATCTGCTCCCCGACCGGTGGATTTGCTCGCCGGGGTCCTCCACCACCTTGATCTGCTCCAAGTCTCCAGGTGCCTCTCATTTTCCTCCTCCTCCTTATCTCTTTCCCATTCTCTTTCTATGCCTGGACCACTGAAGCCCCGCCTCTCCTGCCTTCTGCAGGGCATGCGCATCCCTGCAGAGCCACTCGCTCGCCCAAGCTGGCGACGGATGAGATCTCTCGCCATGTCCTCGCGTTGGGCATGGCCTAACGTAATAAATACTCTAAAGATAAAAATCTTTATGGGATAATAGAACGGAGAATGGAAGACAGACGAAGCGTTTAGAGATGGAGGGAGTAACTTGTGACTTGAAGCGCATAGTCGTCAACAACTACATCAAGCGCATCTGGTGTAGGGGTATCATATTACCCTCCCACGGTACTGACCGGGGTTCGATTCCCCAGATGCGCATTCGATTGTTTCCGCTGTTTCCATTTTTCTACTAAGTGCTATGCATATCAAATTTTCCTTTTGCCTGCCATATCCTATGCACATCCTTCGATTCCAAGAACGCGACGCGTGCTGATGGAGTATGCACGAAACTAGTACTCTGCCTTAAGTTGTGGATATGTATGATCTTCATTTAATAACGTACTCAATTATCCGTCGCTGCCATACATAGTGTCCACCCAGTTGCTTGTGTATATCTACATAATTCAATGCACGCCTATGTAGCAGACAATCAATGCGTAGCCGATCATTCCAGTCTTGATTTTCCACAAATGCCTTGTACTTATTACCTTACCAGGTAAGAACCATCAGCTAGCACCTGCTCGTTCCGGCGCAGTGGCCATCGAAGCCAGCTACACGAAGCTTTGTCCCCGTCCCAATTCACGACTTCACATGGAGCTGGTACCAGCGGGAGGTCTGCCGTGCTTCTCGGCGTCGACAAATTCGGTGATCCTCTCCAGGAGCACGTCGAAGTCATCCTGCGTCTTGAGGAGGCTCACCCGCGTGTATCGGGCACTGGCCTCGTTGTAAATGCCGGACCGCGAGATGACCCCCGCCGCGAGCAGCGTCTCGGAGCAGTCGACGTCTTCCTCCCACTCGCATTTCACCCACGCGTAGGCTGCCCGTCAGGGGGACCAAGCATGTACGCCAACACATCATCAACTTATAGAATTTAATTTTACTGAGAGTTAGCGAAACAAATTGACTGCTATGATCTGCAGTGATATTATGCTGGTCATCACCTGGGGATGGCTCTTTGGTCCGCTTGAAGTAAGTGCAGTACTGGGGCGGTATCATCTGCAGTGAGATCCGGGTGGACCGCGACACGACGGCGTTGAGGCTGCTCCACCGGCTCCTCATCACGTCGTAGCCGAAGGCAAAAATGTCCTCCTTGCTGTGCAGGTTGGCCAGTATCACCTTGAGAATCTTCAGCATCCGGAGCTGGGTGTCCCGGGACGCGCCCATGGTGCTCTTTTCGGTGTAGTAAATCGCCCTCTTCGCCACGTTCTCGTCCCTCACCAGCGCCCACCTGCAGAAGTTTTGTGTCGTTGTGCACGCGTCACTTGCAATTGCAGGCCTAATCTGAGGCGAGCTGCGTACCCGAATCTGCTGCCGGCGTGGCCGGATAGCTTGGACGCGGTGAAGAGCATGACGTCCTCGTCGGCGGGCGCCGGGATGTGCGTCAGGCTTGGCCAGTAGTACGCGTGGTCGACGATCGCCAACGAGCCGGCGAGGACGGGCTTGCTTAACGCGGCGTCGGGGTTGTTCGGCGAGGTGACGAACTCGATGAAGTCCCTGGTGGAGTTTTGCGAGCCGTTGTTTGCCCACGCAGCGGTTGTCCCGTCCCATCTGTACTCCCGGCCGTCGAACATGACGGTCTGTAATTTGTACGCCTATATTCACGATCGATCAACACAAGAGTCAGTGAAGTCGTGTACTTCCAACGAGGTCATCGTCGACAGCATGGTCCGTAGGTTGTCATCGTGAAGTGGTGCTGGAAGCATGCACGAACCGGGTAATACGGCATCGTAGCGACGACGCTGGCCGGTGGCGAGGCGGCGTTGCCTTCCGGGGATAGCGCGTACACCAGCGCGTTGATCAGCTGCGTGGAGCCGGACCCGAAGACCAAGTACTTGTCGTCGACGAGGGCGTTTCCGACGGCCCTGTGCAGCCGCAGGATGTGGTGATCGAGCTCGATGGAGTGGAAGCTGCCGCCGGTGGTGGTGTAGCTCAAGCGGTGCCACCCAGGCAACACAACGGCGCTGGCCGCCGCGTGCCGCCTCCAGTACGGCTCCAGGAACAACGGGTTCCCGCTGCACAAATACCATTGCAACAACACCAAAACCATCAGGATGAGTGTTAGGGCGTACGTGACGCACGTTTGTGCCGCTGCGCTGCACATCCACCACGGAATGATCGTTCACGCTGAGTGTAGGACGCAAATTGAGGGGCTTTTTACTAAATCTTTTTGGTTTTTATTTTAAAACACAAATCATATTTTGAAAATGTTTAATAATGTGTTTATCAAGGAGTAGATTATAAAATTATTGTCTTAATTTAAAAATTTATGATGAATAATTGTCTCAAAATTAGATTACAATGGTTTTGATGAAATGCTTTTGTCTACTTGCGATCAAACTCGCTCTGGAGGGTTTAGGACGGTTTTGTATGATTGCAGTTGGATCAGGCTAGGAATTTTGATTGGATTGTAGGCATGGTGTGGACAGATCGGATAGTTAGATGGTTCGAGTGACAGACTAGCAGACTTTAATGAGTAGTCGGTTTTAGGTCATTTTTATGTTTCTTCATGAATTATTGGTGGATAAGATTTTTGTATGTTTTATATGTGTATGATATATGGTTTATATGCTAATATGGGTCAAACTGAGAAAAACATGTGTTTAGATATGATTTATTTGTTTTTGTATTTGTAGTTGAGTTAAGGCCTTAGAATTATTATCGGTGATAGATCAGGAGTCGACTTAAAATAAGTTTATGTCAAAAAATGAAAAGATCACGTGGGATACTAAAAACTAGATATTAATGCATGTGGAGGTAAAAATTCCATATGATATACAAAAGAAATTGTGTGCGTATGAAAAAGAAATATATTTTGGATAGGAATCCAAGATTAGAAAGTTTGAGTTAGTATTTGTAAAGAAATGAGTTGTATACCTGTACGAGAGGATTTCCTAAAGGATAAAGAGCCCTTTTCGCTGTAGGATTCATGGTTATTGTGCAATCACATATGGGGATAAGTAGAGAGGCGATCTAAGACTTAATGTGTCGCTTTTAGAAGAGAGAAAAAGTTAGAGTTAAGACTTGAGTTATGAATCTAGTCAAAAGTTGATAGAGGAATACTTTGTATATACTTTATAGACACATCATAAAAAAATAGAGTTAATACAATTTCAAGAGTTTCGCTAACTTTTGAGATTTTCATCAAGCGATTAGAACAGTTTGATTGAGGTGGCCAGGCTAAAGGCAAAGTGGTGGTTGGATCGAGATATATGCAGCAGTCAGATCGGAATAAAAGGGTGATCAAACTGAAGATCGTATGACAATCGGACCGGTGCAATCGAGAAGGTGATATGGAGATCTAAATTTCAACTTAAATAAGATTGACTTCACTGATCAAAGGTTACTTTTAATTGTGCAAAATGTTTTGGTTTTTGGTAACGCTATCATTTAACTACTCTGATTGTCTTGGTTTTTATCTTTGATCGTACAAGTGTTACCACTTTACTAATATTAAGATTTAGCCATGTCTAACTGATTTTTTAATAAGCCACATATTTTTGATGGAGTTGATTTTTAGCACTAATGCAATGTAAAAGGATGAAAGCTTATCTTATGCCTCAAAGTTATGATATTTGACAAAAAATTTCTTATCCTTATGAAACTCCTAATGTGATTGTTGTGGATAATAAAACTAAACATAAAAATAATTGTAAAACTCATAATATTTTTATAAGTGGAGTTTCTTGCTCATATTTTAATTAGATTTCACACATTAAACTATGCATGAGATGTGGAAGGCACAACATGAGTTTCATGAAGGATCTTTCAACATCAAGAAAATTTGTTGGAATGTTTTTAAAAAGACTATATAAAATTTGAGATGAAACATGGAGAAGTTTTTAATGATTACTTCGGTCATTTTAATAGGATTTTAAGTAATCTTAGATCTGTCGATGATTCTTTTTGGTACTAACTATTCTTAATCTAAAATTGAAAGACAATTGTTGATTTGTTTAGATATGAAGGTTTAGAAAATAAGGGTACTTGAATACAACATGACAATTTTAACCTTAGAATCTTAATATAGAAGGTTAAAAAGTTATGAGTTGAATGTTTTTTTATCGCAAGTCTAATTTGCAAACCATTGATTTAGTTTCTTCATCTGATTCTTCTTTGGATATATCTTCATCAAGTTCTTTTGGTGCATTAAATGACATCTCTGATGACCAACTCTTGCAAATCTTTGAGGAGGATTTGGCATTGTAAATTAACTAAGTTTTCTCAAATTTGGAATAATGTCAAGAGTAGAAAAAGAGGATGTAAAGTCCAGTGTTTTGGATGTAGCGAGTTGAACCACATTTGCTCTCAATGTCTTAAGCTTGGATAATCTATAAAGGAAGAAAAGAAGGAGAAGTCCAAAGATAAAAAGAAGAAACAAGTATTCAAAAGTAGAAGAAGTAGAGAAGATATCAAGAGAATTTCAATCAAGCTACCTTTGAACAACATTATACAAGTGATGTTGATTATAAGAGATAATAGAGGCAAAACCAAAGGCAAGAACATCTTGCTTGAGTATATGGAGGATATATGTAAAGAATCATGTGGTGTTTCCTTCCTTAAAGTGTTGTAAACAAAAAGATATTTTGGTTGATTACGAAAATGGTGCTAATGTCATAAAAGAGGTATCTTATTCAAAAAATTCCATGTAAAATTTTTTAGATAATATAGATCAATTAAAAGTGAGCTGTACATAATTAGTGAGTATCACAAAAAGGTGATACTAAGAGCAACAATAGAGTAGTTTTAATGCACATGATTATTTTATATCTTATCAACCTAAACAAATCGTGTTTAAATCTAATAGGATTATATCTTCTCTTTCATCAACTTGTAATTCAAATCTTTAATTGTAAATTCATCTTTTTGTGAAAAGTATATTTGTTATTTTTGGAAAAGATGGAGATCTAGTTAGATTTTGTTTTAGAAAACATAAAAAGGAAAGAAAAATTGCTATTACAAAATTAAAGTGAAAAAACATGTTTTTGGCTAAGGAAATCCGTTGGATCGATAATAACCGGTTGGTCAGACCATTCGACGATCAGAGACTGCTGTACAATCAGTAGTCAGACCAATTGTGCAGTAGCAATCAGACTAGCGTCGAGTCAGACCATAGGCACGAGACCGGTCTCGTGTAAAATTTTCTACATAGGATAAAACTATCTATGCTCATGGTTATATGACATTTGTTACTTCTGATCATGTGTGTCATTACTAGATTCCTCAATTTTTTTTGTCTAACTTCGGTAACAAGGTATGGATGTGTACTTGTGTATAGGCTCTTGTGGAGGGGAAGGAGAACATGTGGTTTTTATACTCTACTTTTTTGTGGCACATGACTTGTGATTATAATTGGTTCTCACTGCTCCAATAGGCATGTAGGAAAGAATAGATTATGTTTGAAGACGTTTCTACATGTATCATTTTTGCTACTATATCTGTCAAGGTGTGGCAAATTTATTTTGAATGATATAGCCTTGAAAGAAAACTTTAAATACAATTTGCTTTCAGTTTCTCAAATTATTAATAAGGATTTTGATGCTAGATTTAAGAAAATATGTAGTAAAATTCTTAATTCTGGTAGAGATTTTGCTTTTATGATTTATCGTTATAGAAGGGTTTTTAAGGAAGATTTTTTAATAATTTAACTAAGATGAGTGGTTCAGATTTTTTTCATGAATTTTGAATATTTTTAAAATTTGTATCTTTATTTGGTTACTGAACTTTCTTGATCCTTAAATACTATTCGAAGTAATAATGGTGGTGAATTCAAAAATATTTCTTTTAAACAATTTTACAATAAAAAGGTTCTGGACATCAATTTTCATCTCCACATATTCCTCAACAAAAAGGTGTGGTTAAAAGGTAAAAATTATTCTTTGGTTGAAATGGCTAGAATATTGCTTGATGAATGCTATACACCTAGAAAATACTAGGCAGAAGCTATCAACACTAGTTGTTTTATTTACAACCGTATTTTATAGATATCTAAGAACTTCCTATGAGTATTGATTTGGACATTAACCCAATGTTTTTCATTTGTGTATTTTCATTGTAAATGATTTGTTCTAAAATCTTAAAATCTAGATAAATTTGAAGCAAGTTCTAACAATGGAATATTTCTTAGTTAGCTTTGCTCCTTCTCGTTGGATATCGTGTACTAGTTATAAAGACTAATAAAACTATCAAAACTTATCAATTTGCTTTTAATGAGGCTAGGCCATATAATAGACAAAAATTGCAGCTACTTTATATCGGGTAGAACATAAGTACCAAAGCTACTAAAAACCAAAATTTTTTAGCGGAATTAAAAATTATATCTAATTAATAGTTAATCTTACTATAGTCAAAACCACATACCACTCTAGATGTCACCATTCCAACCAGATTCCTAATGCTGGTCCAACCATAGTACACTAACCATTGCAGTGTCATCTGTCCGATCGCCTATTTCTTGCTGGTCCAATCGCCGGTAAACATTAATAGAAATATCGAAAACCAACAAAACTCTTAAAAAGTATATCAAATTTAATTAATCAAGATATGTCTACGTGTATTTAAAGTAATTATCTCTCAACTTTTAAACTCACAACTAGAGATGCCTAAACGGGCTAGGTCATCTAGGCCCAGCACGAGGCGTGCTACTGTTGATCACAAATTAGGCCGATCTAACACGGTCGGTTGGACTGTGCTTGGGCTAGTGATGCGACACAATGGGCTAGCCTGACATGGCCTGGGTATGGTTGGCTGACCTAGCATGGCACGTATTGGCTGGCAGGATGACCATTAGTGTGGTGGATCGTGGGCTAAATGGACCAACACGACCCATTTAGACTATTTAATTCGAAAATATGACCCTTATTACTACCGTTTGAGCTTGAAAAAAAATTAAATTTTATTCTAGAAATTCTCAAATCTCGTCTATAAATTGGTAGCCATCCCTTATCCCTATTCCACGACAACCCACTTGTATTCTCATCTCTATTCTCTTATCTTTTAGCTCGCAATTTGCTTTTGTAATGTTGAAAAATTCAAATTTGGGAAAAAAATTTCAAAAAAATCAAAGAATCGTCCGCTACTCGTGTCAAAACAACAGGTAATGTTTGTCATTTTGGTATATATTTGATAGTATTTTTAAATATTTATTGATTATGTGGTTTACTTAAATATGTTAAATATTTTTTTACAGTACGAGAGTTATTAGGATCGATTGGATCTAATATCCATTGATCATGACTTCATGCTTTAGTGTGATACAATAGATAATGCCATGGAGTTTCCTTTTGTAATGTTGAAGGTCAAGTACCTATAGAAGAAGGTCATGAAGCTAATGTAGCTGTATCATTGACACCTATAAGTACACATGCGACTTTAAGCATCGATGCAAAAAGATTAAGAAGTAAATGATGTCAAGATAAGATATGCTAAATATAATTATTGTAAGAATACTTTAACAACTAGGGCTTCTGGTGATACTAGCCACTTGATTCAGCACACTAACATGTGCAAATGGAAAGTTGGAATGGCCATGACATAGACGGTTCTAGGTTTCAATCTTGATGGATTTGTCTGATAATGGAAGGACAACAATGATAATGCTTGAAAAGAGATTTGTGTCTTAATTGCAAGAGAGGATTCACACATAAATTTCTATGAGTCTCCTGCATTAGTGTTTCTAGGCAAACTACAAATAGAGATCTTGTTAAATACTATGATAAATGTTGTGATAAGTTTAAGGATGTTTTACAATTCTATAATTTTTCTCTAGCTTTGATTAGGGATATGTGGTGAGGTAATGCGAAGAAATATTACCTTAGTATTGTTGCTCATTTTATTAGTGATAATTATGAATTAGAAAAGAGAATATTTGGAGTTAACTTAATTGATGTGTCACTCACATGTGAAAATATAGCAAAACGATTTTTCTAAGTAGTAGAAGAATTTGGTCTAACTAATAAAATATTTGCAATTATTTTGGATAATGCTTCTGCAAACTCTATAACCATGGATATCCTTATTCCTATTTCTAGTGGATATGTTGGACCCATTTTTTACATAAGCGTTGTGCTTATCATGTTATTAGTCTCATAGTTAACTCTTGTTTGAAATATTTGCCTAAATATCTTAAAGATTTTCGTACTGTAATTTTTTTTCATTCTTCTAAGCAACACATTGCAGCATATAAGAACTATTGTGTTGCTATACAAGTTCGTCCAAGTAAGTTTGGTTTGGATATGGATGTGAGATGAAATTCTACTTAACTAATGCTCAAGCAATTTATTCCATATAAGAGTACTTTCTATTTTTTATCTACACTTACTATCATCATTATGATGATCATACTCTACTCATTGAAGTGCTATGGTATGTTGCCAGAAGAATATTAGAATTTTTAGAACTATTCTATGATGCTACTATTATTTTATCTTGGAATTTATTATCCCACAACACCATTAATTCTACATCATATTGTCTTGATTGCTTCACATTTAATCAAATACAAAAATAACTCATTACTTTGTTATGTGTTGTTCTATAAAAACTAAAATTTTGAAATGTTGGAGAAACATACATACGTTATATGCATTTGCATTTATTTTAGATCCAAGAGCTAAGATTTGTGGGCCGTTTATCTCCTTCGTAGGCCATGCCTAGGCCATCGCCCCAGCCCGTGGGGCAACCCGACAAGACCTGCTTAAGCACTAGGCCTTAATGGGCCATGGCTAAACGTGATATGCCCGATGCAATGCTTGGTTGGGCCCATGCCATACTGGGCCGGGCCGCCTATTTGGCCATCTCTACTTGCAATTCAAATCTAAATCTTAATTTTTCTCTATTTCAAAAGTGATATTTTTAGACCTAGACTGTCTTTATATTTTATACCCATAGGTGGCTGCACAAAGACTCCTAATCGTACTAGGACTAGCACTCTTAATCTTATAAGAAACTCTCTTATATATGCATACAACATCTCTAAATGAATTTGAACTTCACCTTTTCAAAGACAAAATCTTTTCGAATTTGACTCTAATTTCTACACACATACTATCACTCTTGAATGTCATATGAAATTTCACCTCCACGTCAATTATTCTCTAGTCTTACTATCATGTATGATCTCTTGGATCGTCTGGACTTCAACTTCTACTAAGCCTAATCCCAATTCATCATCGGTAATACTCCTGAGGCCCCAAGCAATACATACACATGAAGAACCAAACAAACCATATTTAACCATAAGTTCTAACTTAACTTGACAAACATTAGAATATAACAAAACATCTCACATATAGAAATTATCTAGAAGCTATAGACATCAAGTAAATATCATAAACCAAGAAATCAATCCAAAACCGACTCTTTTCGGGATTCCGTCGATCCGACCGTCGGCCTTCCCGATCTGACCACTCTTATGCTTGTAGTTGGACCGATAATTGTTCATTGGTTTGACCAACATAGTTACCGATACTGTTCACCAATATTGCAAATTCAATTCAAACATGACCTTTACACTTTAATATCAATAAAACACATCACGTCAATTATTTATCACACAATCTAAATCATCACCATGATTTCACACTTTATCACAGCTTTTAAGGGGAGGATGGAAGCATTTTTATGGACGTAAATAACAATGAAGAAGACAAGGTTGAGGCGGCGATCGGTTTGATCGGGCCCTAGGCTAATCTGACTAATAGTAACTAGCCGGTTTGACCGGGCTAAACCAGACACCTTTGAATCTTTGACAATTTAAGATTCAGAACATAAAACAATTTTTGATGTTGCTGCTAGTTTGTACATTCAACGACAACATCCTCTGAAACAAATAATTGGTAACATTGATGACCAAACTATAAGGTTGAATGTAACTCATGATCATGTGAGTTCAACTTTTGTTACTTCTTTTGTACCTAAAGATGTTACTCATGCACTAATTGTGGAATCACCAGTTAACACTATGAACTAAGTTTCAACTCTCGTTGACCACATCTGGTCATAATGTTATTGGAACTAAATGGGTTTTTATGAATAAATACAATGAGAATAGTTTAATTATGAGGAACAACGCTAAGCTTGTTGCTTAAAGTTTTAATCAGGTGAAAGGTTTGGATTTTGATGAAGCTTTTTCTCTTGTTGCTAGACTTAAAACTATTAGACTTTTGTTGGTTTTTACCGCTTCAAAAGATTTTAAACTATATCATATGGATATTAAAAGTGTTTTTTTAAATCGATTTATGTAGGAAGAAGTTTATGTTAAACAAACATCTGGTTTTGAAAATTCTAGGTTTCTTAATCATATTTTTCGTTTGTATAAAACTTTGTATGATTTGAAACAAGCTTCTAGTGCATGGTATGATAGGATATCATCTTTGGTTGTTTATCTCATGATTTGGTTGTGGAGTTTTCTAGGGCTATGCACATTGAATTTTGAGATTAGTCTAATGGGAGAGTTGACTTACTTTTTGATATTTCAAATCAAGCAAACGACACAAAAAAAGCATTTATGTATCCAACAAAGTACACCCAATATCTTGTACAACGTTTCAAGATAGAGAATTGTAAGCCAATTTCAACGCCAATGAGATTTACTATTGTGTTGGATCTCGATGAAGAAGGTGATGTTTTTGATAAAAAGAGTATAGAAGTATGATTTATTCATTGTTATATCTCTCTACTTAAGACCAAACATATAATTTTATGTGCATTTGTTCGCTCGATTTCAAGTTGTCCCTCATGTTTCACATCGTCAAGCCTTAAAGCCTATTTTATCGTATTTGCAACACTCTTGAATTTGGCATTTTACTTCATCATCTCTATGATTGTATGCTTTTTTGATTGTTAATTTTAGAGGTTGTAGAATATATAGAAAAAAAATACAAGTGGAATATGTTATTTTCTTGATATTTCTCCAATGCATAGTGTTTTAGAAAACAATCAAACATTACTCAATAAACTACTTAATTTGAATATATTGTTGATGCTAGTTGTTCACATTTTGGTTAATTTTAACTTTGAACGATTATATTTTAATAAATTTTTAATCTTTTCTGACAACACAATCGATATAAATATTGTTAAAAATCTTGTGCAATATTTACGTACTAAGCACATTGATATTTGTTTTTATTTTCTACAAAGATCATAAGATATTGAGTACAAAATTGGTGAATATTTTTTAAAAACAAATTGGATTCATCTCGTTTTGTGGCTCTTCAGCGAGAATTAAAAATTTTTCCCTTTTGGTATATTTTAGGGGAATTTTATGCACTTGTGGTTGCATACATGTTTTTTTTTCTTATTTTGCATTTATGTTTAGTTTATATGAATTGTTTTTGTAAAAATAAAAAAAACTGAAAAAAAGAACAGTATTGATTTTTATGTCTAGTGAATTCTCGTGCTTATTAGTAATATAAGTGAAGTCTTCTGGTCACTTGCATGTATTTTAGATTGCATGAATGTTTGATATTGCTTGTTAGGGAGATGAAGCATGTTATTTAATTTTTACTTAAATTAAATAAATATGAAATATTAAAAGTTTAGATTATTTATGCTTATATACTTTTTAAATTTTTATTTCTCAAAATGCTCGAAATAAGAAAATTGATTGTTTTTCTTGCTTTATGAAAGGTTAAAATGGATACTTTATAAACAATATTCGCAATAAGTATCCACGATGAGAAATATAATGGGTGCGAATCTTTAGAAATAATATTTACAACAATGACGTAATCAAAATAATTGAGGCTTTCTTTTGTGATCTTAAAAGAGAAAAAAACACATAAAAAGAGCCAAAATTTCTAAAGTTGATAAAAGTTTTTTTAAAGAGTAGATAAATTTAAGAAAAGGTGTTTAATATAATCTATCTATATGGTTTTTTAGTAGTGAATATATTGCATTATAAATCATTTGAATACATAATTTTTTAAATATTGAATTGGGCTTACCTATTATATTTTCGGTTCATCTTTATACTTGTCTAGAAACACACATTCTTAGATACATTTCAAAGCTCTTGAAAAAATAATTAATGTAATTTTTAATAAAATTATTGTTAAAAGGGGAAGACAAATACATTTTCATGACGACGTAAATTTCTTTTCAAAGGTTTTGGCATTGAATGACGTGATAGTAGTTGGAGAGTAGCACTCAGTTTGTACAGGGATGATGCCTATCTGCAACGCTAGTTCCTACGTTTTGGTACGACGATAACAGCGTAGTTTTTGAACGAATGAGACGAAAGATCAGCGAATTTTCAGCTTCAAAAACTTCAGGGCAAACTTGTTTAGGACGAACTACTACTACTTGATTCCTTTTAAGGCGTGTGCGGCAGTTAAGAAAAACTCAGTTTGCAATGTACTCGCACCGTCAAAAAAAAATCAGACCCTCATATATCGAGACAGGTAAAGAAAAAATATTAACTCTCATTAATTAGTGTACAGTATTTGATAAGGAAGTAGGTTAGTTCCTCTGTCTTAAAATAAATTAACTTATACAATATAAATTTATTTCAAACTAAGTTAATTTATATCTTCGTCCGTAAATCAAAATTTTTTATCTCTTTAATATTCAATTCCTAGAAACCCAATAAAAGTTAAGAAAAGGACAAAAGATCAAAATACCTTAATTAATAGAAAAGTTAAGAAGATAAAAGTTATTGAAGGGATGAAATTTCTTAATTTGTGAATCAAAAATAGTTAAGACGGTAAGAATTGTTTTATTTTCAAACAAAGTTGATTTATTTTTAAGAAAAAAATACTCTAAAGGATGTGCCAAGCCTGCTCCATCTTTATAGGCCTGACTTTAACGTTACTGAGCTTCTAAGGTTCCGTTTGACATCTATAATGGATTTTGGATTTTTATGGGTAATCAGCTCTTAAACAGTACTTTATAATAGTTTAATCATTCGTTTATATTATTAAATAGTACTCACATAAATTAGATTAATCCTTTAGTCTTACCTATCCCAAACGGGGGCCTAATTTTAATTGGGCGCTGGTCTGCCCAGTATATTATTGATAGGTATGTAGGTCAATCAAACCCGGCTTTTATTTGAACTCTGTTTGTGCGTCCGAACCGCCAAGCTTGCACATTAAGGCCCTTGTTACAGATTGGGCCATAAATCCTGGCCTATGTGAGAGATTTTACCAAACCCGGGCATGGGCTGATTTACCATCTCATAGATTCTGTCATAGGTTTTGACCAGTATTCTCCTCTCAAAAAAGAAAAAGAAAAAGAAAAAGGTTTTCATCAGTATTCTAGACGGCAGACGGTCGGAAACAAACAAAAAAAACAATCCTTTCAAAAAAAACAAAAGAAAAGAACAAACAAACAAACAAACAACAACAACAAAAACATAGATATTTTGATCAAAAAGTTTCAAACTTCCCTACATGATATAAAATCCTAGCCGGTGTTCTCAAGAAGATTAATATTAACTATTATTACTATCTCGTCATTTGTTTGTTTGCTTATTAACCTTAGATTATTTTTCTAGTCTTGATGTTTTAAACCATTAACAATACAAACATAATCTTTTTACCAATAAATTATTTTTAGTTGTTTATTTTATTTTTTATAGCTTATTAGTCATAACTCAACCCCTCAAAACATTAGTTTAGCATCCGAATTTATATATTTCAAGTAAAATCTCCTTACTCAACCTGTATGGGGAAAATCATTTCTGCATCTGATTCAAACAGCTACAAAATTATAAAGTATATCACTCTATAAAAATATAAGCTAAGATTAATTTGTTTCTTTAATTTGTAGATTAAGTTCAGAATTCAAACAATGTGGATGATAGAATGCTATCGTATCAATGTTAACATAATTTTTTAGATACTTTTATAACTATTTGATTGATATCTGAAAGGTTAGTAAGAAACGAGGGATATCGTTGAGAGGTGAAAAACCAACTTAGCCTGGATGCGAGTATCCGCCGGCCTAGACATAGGTACAAAACTGCTAGCTTGCACAGCACCCAGAGACGATTGATAATCCAATAACTGATCAGAATGCCAGAATATCGTCAGATCTTGCTCTTGTCAAGCTGACCTGTTGCCGTATCGGAATCAAGCCATGTATATATGTACTGTACGAGCATGTAATCTTCGTATACAATACCGTGGGCACGTCGCACCGTAGCAGTAGGCATCGGCCAGGAGATCTGAAGAACACAAGCACGAGCAAGCGAGGAGAGGCCATTTACCTGTCAGCGTCGGCGGTGCAGTTGGGCGTCCGGACGGAGCAGTCCGGCCCGGAGAAGCAGCTGTTGCACTCGCACCCGGGCCGCCCGTCCTCGCCGGTGACGCCATCCAGGAACACACTGCCGTGGCCGGAGCAGTCGTTGGTGGCCACGGCCTCGGCTTCCCTGGCCGCCTGCAGCGCCCAGCTCAGCCCGTCGCCGAGCCGCTCCGGCGTCGGCGGCGGCGGCAAGGCCCAGAGGAAGTGGTGCGCGAAGAAGACGGCGTTGAGCAGCAACGACGAGCAGAGGAGGGCGTGGAGGCCGAGCCCCACAGATCCCAGGCTCTGTGGCCCATGCCGTCCTGTCTCCATTGTCGTTGCTGTCTACTTGTTTCCAATGGCGCCTCTCCGTCGACAACACGAAAGGAGACGGGCCATTGCGCTGCCATGTGGTCTGGAGCCTGTGAATTTATCATTTGCGTGGGCGTGTGGCCCAGCTTTGGTGTGACTTTGCATCCTGCTTAATAAATAACTTGTCCAAATCGGCGTTGTGATCGCGTGCGGGTAATTCTTTACTATACAATATTTTCGGCTTGAACAACCCACGTCAATTATTTATTTTCTGAGAAGACTAAAATGTTTTGACACATCAACAACGACTTATATAGGCTATAGCAGGCCTGATTATAAGGATGGGCACATCGGCACATAGCTTATTTTAGATAGTGAATAAACAGATCAGGGCACATAGCAGGAGATCAAACTATCTAACCTCATTCTTGGAATTATTCGGCCGGATTAACTAGCAATGATGTGGGAGAAGTACCGTGGTGTTCTCGTCCTGGTATACTGTTTTAGGATGAAATAAATGAAATGATGTTATGAGCATTTAAATAAATCGGGTCTGCTCACAGCCGTATCATAAGAACACTCCAGCAACTTATTTGGCGTCCCTGGCCTCAGGAACAACAAATGTTCAATACACCTACCTAAAATGTTCAATACACCTACCTAAAAACAAACATTACACACGTGTTAGTTTTGTAGGTTAACCACGTGTGTAACTGTGTGGTTATGTGTGTAAGTCATTCCGACTATCTATATATACTGATACATTAACAGAAATACAATTAAAAATTCCTACACTTTTATGGTATTAGAGCGGTTCCAATCCGCTATCTTTCCACAACCAAAAACACCACCGCTGTTGCTATCATCGCCAATCTCCTCCTCCGCCACTACTGTGCTACGAGAGACTGCCGAGGTCCGATGCTCTCAATGCCGCCGTTTCTAAACCAGTGCCTGTCGACGATCCGATCGCTACCACCAGTGCCGACTACACGTCGCTGGGAGTGTTGTTGGTCTCATCGCCCACGCTGCCGATCTGATTGCCTACCTTATAACTGACCTCGTCACCGGGTGTGGCCACCGATCCGATCCTACCTTCGTTTCCGCACCAGCGCCCATCGCCGATTTGATCGCCACCACCGAGTGTCGTTGGTCTTATCGCCCGCGCTGCCGATCTGACTGAATCCGTCGATCGGTCCGATCAAATCCTGCCTATTGCCGATTCGATCGTCTCTACTGCCGATCTGATCGACTGCTCATCATCCAGTCGATCTGCCTATTAACGATCTGATCACCCTCCGATCTAATCGGCTCTTCTGCTGATCTGATCCATCCGATCTGATCGACTGCTCATCGGCCATCCAATCTGATCGACTGTTCATCGTCCATCCAATCTGATCGATTGCTCATTGTCCATCCGATCTCCAATTCGATCGATCGATCGGCTGCCGATCCGACTCTGATCGGCTGACTCCTCTGATCCGATCGGGCGATCGGCTGTCTCTCCGAGATCTTCAATCCGATCTGGTCTGATCGGCTGTCGATCGGCTGTCGTGCGTCCCAGGGCTGACGACAACACTGGCGCCACTACTTCCGAAGACCGTTGTCTCGCGACCGATCCTGCTCGCACTGACGAAGTGCGTCGGGCTGAGGAGACCCACCTTCGCAACGACGCTCTGGACGTGTACGAGAACGCTCACACGGCTCTCTGGGCGCAAGCCACCGCCGTCGTCAACATCAAGGCACTAATTCCCATCATCTTCGGCAAGGCCACGGACTCCTACACCAAGTGACACTACATGTTTCTCACCGTCCTTGGGAAATATGCCCTTACCCGCTATGTTCTCGAGGATGACACATTCTCCGCGCGCCCGACGTGGCTCTAAGCGGACTGCTGCGTCCTCACGTGGGTGTACGGCACCGTCTCCAGCGAGCTGCAGCAGTCACTGATGATGCGGCAAGGACGCGCCCATAACGTGTGGTGCTATCTCGAGGATGAATTCCTCGGCTAGAAGGAGTCTCGTGCCCTTTTCCTTGAGACATAGTTCCGTACATTTTGTCAGGACTCCCTGAGCGTCACCGACTACTGCCGCCGTCTTGAATCCATGGTTGTCTCCTTCGCCGAATTTGGCGACCCTATCAGCGACCGGCAGATGGTCCTCATGCTTCTCCGTGGCCTCAGTGGCAAGTTTCGCCATATGGTGTCAATCTTCATGATGCACTGGCCGTTTCCAACATTTATGGAAGCACGCACTCACCTTTTGTTGGAGGAGCTAGAGATCGACGCTCGTCCTCCGTCCCCGCCGGCCGCTCTCGTCACTGCGACGCCGCGTTCAGCGGCTCCAGGTGCCACCGCTGCTCCTCGTCTGGGGGCGCCTCCTCCTCCGTGTCCAGCGGCACCAACCAGAGGCCAGCGCAACGGCCACTGCTGCGGCCGCGATGGACGCGGTAGCTCCACTAGTGGCAGCTCTCCAGCGCCCTCTGCTGGAGCGGTCCCAGGTGGACAGGGCGGCGGGCTCGGTACGACTGTGTATCCATCATTTGCCCACCCTTGGGCTGGCACCGTGCGCATGTGGCCGTATGATCAGTCCAGCCGTCCTCCGCAGCCATAGTCTACGTTCCACACAGCCTCGCACTATGGCGGTTTTGGTGCTCTTCGTAGCATCTATGGTGGCGCATACGGCGCCCAATCGTCCTCGTACAGCACGTAATATGGGGGAGCTACACCATCGGGCTTCTAGGCGCCCTCACCGACATACCACGCGACGGGCTTCCAGGCGCCCTCACCGGCGTATCAGGCGAGACCTTGGCCGCCTAGTCATGGAGGTTGGCACCAGGACTCCGTAGCGCACTCCTTCAACACCATGACGCTCAACCAACCGGCTTCTGAGTGGTATGCTGATACGGGTGTCGGTTCCCACATGACCTCGGACGCTAGTATACTCTCCATCATTTTTCCACCATCTTCATCTACTCCTTTATCTATTGTTATGGGCAATGGTGCTTTACTTCCTGTCACCGCCACTGGATCCCATTATTTTTCTTACCGCACCGTGATCTTACTCTTAATAATGTTCTGGTATCACCTAACATTATTAATAATTTAATTTCCATTTGTCGGTTTATCACCGACAATAATTGTTCCATTGAGTTTAATCCATTTGGTCTTTTTGTGAAGGATCTGCAAACCAGGAACGTGATCGTCAGGTGCAATAGTTCCAGTGACCTCTACCCATTTTTTGCACCATCTACCAGCACCTCCACGTTCGTCGCCGCACCTATCTCCCTTTGGCATCACCGTCTCGGTGATCTTAGGCACGACGTTCTATCTAAACTTCTTAGATCCAATATTATTTTCTGCAATAAAAATGATATCGATCATTTATGTAATGCATGCCAACTCGGTCGTCATGTACATCTACCTTTCAGTTCATTTACCTCTCGTGCTACTCATAATTTTGATTTAATCCATTATGATCTATGGACCTCTCCAATTATTAGTGTGTCAGGATACAAATATTATCTTACTATTCTTGATGACTGCTCTCCCTATATTTGTGCTTTTCCTCTTCGTCTCAAATGGCCGTGAATTCGATAATTCCTAGGCCCGCATGTTTTTTCTCTTCCATGGTGTTGTCCTCCGTATGTCGTGCTTATACACTTCTCAATAAAATGGTAAAGCAGAGCGTTCTATTCGTACCATCAATAATACTCTGTGTTCTCTTTTGTTTTAGGCGAGTCTCTCTCCAGCTTACTGGGTTGAGGCCCTTCACACTGCCACATATCTTGTGAACTACCTCCCCACCATAACACTCGCCTCCTCCACACCATACTCTGTTCTCTTCTCTGTCCGCCCTCTTATGATTATCTCAAAGTTTTTGGTTACGCCTGTTACCCTAATATGTCCTCTACAACGCCTCACAAACTTGCTCCTCGTTCTTTTCTATGCGTGTTCCTCGGCTACTCCTCGGAGCACAAAGGCTATCGATGCCTCGAGCTTCAGTCGAACCGCATTCTCATTTCTAGACATGTTGTTTTTGATGAATTTTTCTTCCCTTTCTCCGACATGTATACCACACCCATGGCACCCTCCGCCCTGGACTTTGTTGTCGATGATTATGATCTCACCGTTTCAATTCCTGGAGCACCTTTTTTGCATGCAGGTACAGCAGCTTCCTCAGCGGCACACCCCATGCCTGAGGCCCCACTTGCGCCGTCGAGCCTTGGTGCAAAGCCGTGGTCACTCGAGTCCACGTCATTCGGTGTCGCTGCCCCTGTAAACCCCGCACAGGTCGCTGCCAGCGGTGCCACACCGACCACGAGTGTTGCCGGTCCTGCTGCCCCTACTACTCACGCGCAGGTTGTTGCTAGCGCTACCGGCAGCACAGCTGCCACTCAACCGATTGTCATCCCTCTGGTGACTAATGCGCACTATATGCGCACACGTGGCAAAGATGGTATTGCGCAGCCCGTGGATCGCCTCAACCTCCACGCTGTACCCATGTCGCCTCTTCCTCGCTCCGTTCGTGATGCCCTGTTAGACCCCAATTGGCGATCTGCTATGCAGGCTGAGTATGATGCTTTAATTGTCAATGACACATGGAGTCTTATGCCTCACCCTCCTAGCGTCAATGTTGTGACTGGGAAGTGGATTTATCGTCACAAGTTGCTTGCCGATGGGTCTCTTGATCGTTACAAGGCTCGCTGGGTTCTACGGGGTTTCACACAACAGCCCGGTGCTGACTATGATGAGACTTTCAGTCCAGTTGTCAAGCCTGAGACAGTTCGCGTGGTTCTCTCCCTGGTATTATCTCAGAAATGGCCCATTCATCAGCTAAATGTGAAGAATGCATTTCTCCATGATACTCTCACTGAGACAGTGTACTGCGTGCAACCCTCTGAATTTGTGGATTCTTCTTGCTCAGATTTTGTCTGTCGGCTCAACAAGTCCTTATATGGTTTGAAGCAGGCTCCTCGTGCTTGGCATCATAGGTTCGCCTCTCACCTTGTGTCACTTGGATTTGTTGAAACAAAGTTAGATACTTCTCTCTTCATATATCGCCATGGTCCAGACACAACCTACTTACTGCTCTATATTAATGACATTATCCTTACTGCCTCCTCTGCTGGATTACTCAAAAATATCATTGAGGCTCTCCAGTGTGACTTTGCTATGACGGATATGGGTCAGCTGCATCATTTTTTAGACATTTCTGTGACCCGCTCCATAGTTGGTTTGTTCCTTTCTCAGCGGCAGTACAGTCAGGATATTTTGGAGCGTGTCGGGATGAGTGCATGTAAGCCGTGCAACATGCCTGTTGATCTCCACTCCAAATTATCTATTGACGGACCGCCTGTCGCTAACGCTACACAGTAACACAGTCGCGCCGGCGCTCTGCAGTATCTGACTTTTATCCGACCAGACATTACCTTTGCAGTTCAGCAGATTTGCCTCTATATGCATGATTCTCGAGAGCCGTACCTCGCTGCTCTCAAGCGGATTCTGCACTACCTACAGGGCACCCTGTCTCTTGGGCTAACCATGCACCGATCTTCGCCTATAGATCTTGTTGTTTACACAGATGCCGACTGGGCTAGCTATCCGGATACTCACCGGTCGATCTCTGGCTATGCAGTATTTCTCGGGGATAATTTGATGTCCTGGTCTTCCAAGCGTCAGTATACGATTTCTAGATCGAGTGCTGAAGCTGAATATCGTACTGTGGCAAATGGTGTTGCTGAAGCTACCTGGCTACGATAGCTGCTCCTTGAGCTTCGCTATCCTCCTTGGCGTGCCACCTTGGTCTATTGTGACAATATCAGTGCTGTATATCTCTCCAGTAACCCGGTGCAGCATCAGCAGACGAAGCATGTTGAGATTGATCTTCATTTCGTTCGAGAGAAGGTCGCTCTTGGTCACGTTCGGGTCCTACATGTTCCTACGACATCACAGTACGTCGACGTCTTTACCAAGGACCTTCCTATCTCACTATTTCAGGAGTTTTGATCCAGCCTGAATGTTAACAATGATTCCGATTAGACTGCAGAAGAGTATTAGTCTACTGTAATTATAATAGATTAACCCACGTATCTAGCTGTGTGGTTGTGTAAGCCGTCCTGACTGCCTATATATACTGATACATTAACAGGGAATACAATCAATAATTTCTGCACTTTCAACATGCAACACAATAATATACTCCATTAATTCATTGAAGAACATATAAAACTAAAAACGACACAGCCACACAGCCCGATGGCTAAGAAACATAAATGAAATTAATAAGAGTCAATTTTGTAAAACTAAAAAAACTTTTACAGAAGCTATATATTTGTTGCAGAACTTTCTATTCAAACAACAATACCAGAGCAGTACAAATATAACAATGAATTAGTAGGTTTTTCCATGTAATTTTGCGGGTAGCTAGGTTTTATTTGATTTATAACACTTATCTTCCATCCCACATATACAATTAAATTTTGTATGCAATATATTTTAAAAGTAGAGTTTGATTACATATATAACTCTTAACTATAGCCACAATTGTTATGATCTATATTATTATAATCTAAATCTACTGTAGTCTTATAATCTATTGGTATAAAAAAATTTCTTCTTTGTTGTGTGGGGTAGTGTGGAAGATATTGTGATGACTCATTTTTAACCTCTATTATGATATATTTATTGTAGAACTGAAAAATGTGAGATTACATCCCTAGCACAGTATAATCATGTAGATGCGATAAGACTTCTAATATATTTCCTAAAAAAAGTGTAGCATCCTCTGATATAAGCATATATGTTTTTTTAATGAACTGATTTCCAAAACTCTACTTACGTAATATTGTAACTTAAATATGTAGATTTATTTTATTAAAATATCTATGCTATGAAACACGTGATATTATTCTATTATTGAATCGTTCTAACCGTTTTTCCTATTTTAAAGGATACCAGACGCACGGAAAAGATCAGCTAAAACCAGCTCATATCCCGCGAACCATCGACGTCCAGCCATCCAGTGACCACAGATAGGCAGTACGAATCCGGCCTTACCCTCCTACTGTGCCTTTTGAAAGCCGAATGGTAGCAGCCGTCCAGCCGGACAGCGAGAGGGAGGAGGGAGAGATTATAGTAGATTATCAACTCGTCTGTTGCGATGAGATAACCATGATTCTCCCTTGATCTCTCATTGGCGCAACTTTGCTTTCAGCTGGTGTCATTGCTTGCTTAGTGGCTTGCGCGTTTACCTCAAGGGCCACCACCGGACAAGGATACATAGATAGTTTTCTCGAGGTGAGAGTGAGACCGAGATCGAAGAAAATTCAACGATAGGCCGGGTTGCTGCTTTCCAGTCCAAATGACCCGATCAGTGGAAAAAGGCCGGCCTTGAGTAAGCCTGTATTCTTTGTGTACCCAACATCCACGACCACGATAAAGGCGCAACTACAAGACTACAACCGTGGCTGCGCTCGGGCCAGGCGGCCAGCCCATACGAATCGGACCCACTGCGCAGTCCGTTTTTGGGTTCCCATCAAGCTCCCACACCAGCCTCCCAGGTGATCGCCGTGCTTGGACATACGTAACGCAGGGTCAGTTTCTGTATGGTGTTTTCCGCTGCCCATCGTGCCTTACCGGATTAGTTTGGTTTGGTTTGCTACCATGATACTTTTTGCCATCTCCCCAATATTTTGACAACATATCGTGTTTTATGTAAGTTTTGGTAGCAAACAAATGTGAATATTGCTCAATCACATTTAACAAAGAAGTTAGTTAGATCAAAATCTTACCTTAGCATGTGCTTCGTGATTTGTGCTCTGATAACCCCAACTTCAGTAAACCCAAAGAATGACATTTGAAGTATGGGATTAGGTATCGGGGTTGAGAGAAGGGTGGGATTTTGGTAGGGAAGAGGGAAGAGGAGGAAAGTTTTCTAAGATTAGAAGGATGGTTGTGAAAGACAGTGATCCGATGATGGGCAGCGAGACTACAACACCACCACAAAAAATCATGGGGTCGGGAGATGACGGTAGGTTGATGTTGGTTGCAGGGGCAAAAACAGAACGAGTGGTTAGAAAGTGGGGATGTCTCTAGTGGGGAGAAGCTCCTGAAGACGCAGAAGACAAATGAATGGGGGCACCTTAGCTCTAGCTTATGGAGTAGGAGAGGTAGGAAGAAGGAAGGTCTAACAAATCTCGCCAACATTGTTGGTGTCTTCTGACACCAGTGAGATCCTAGGGTGGTGTGATGGTGGCGAAGGCATCGATGGAGGAGGGAAATTAGGGACAACATCGCTTCAGAGTGAAGGTGGAGGAGGGAAGTGCACAGATCTTAAAGTAGATCGAACGGCCTAAAATTGGTGGTATATGGAGTGGGATTTTCTGTTACATGCTAACTGTTGTATAGGTAGTTCCATTAAATATTATCAAATTACTACTCCTGCTGTTTTATATTGTAATATGTTTTTACAATTTCGAAGTTAAATTACTTTAAGTTTCAACAAGTTTATTCAATAATAGTGTTGATGAAATGAGAGCTAGGTTTTCTACTCCTGCGAACCCACTGTAGGATCAAGGAGGCCAATTAGAGGGGGTGAATAGGTGGTTAAAAATCTTTTGGCTAAAATCATGTTTTATATACCGAAATATGAATCAAAATAGTTTTGCATAGTTCAAAGTCTAAAATTGCACAAAGAAATTATTCTACGTTGAGATTTACAAGTCTAGAATGATAATAATATAAATAATCTCTAATATATAAACTTACTCAAAGTAAATTTACTCAAATATAAATTGCACACAATAAAAGAGACGAGAGACAAATGATTTTTACACCCAATGCTCAGAAGCTCGCCGACTTTCTACGGCACTATTGAGATGAGCTCAATTTCACTGTTCAAACCAATAAGCTTCCAAACCTTCTCATTAAGAGATGGGCAAGATGAGAACTGGTCCTAAAGCAATCTCCCAAGCCTCTATAACTATGGTTGTTCTTCTCCTACTCTCGAGGTGACGAACACCGAACCACTCACAATTAACCATCGGTCCTTCTCCACAATTTTCTTTGGAGAGATCATCGGGCAAACCGTCACTCAGCCATCTAGCTGTCGGTAAACACCAATACTAATAAGTCAAGACTCTCTTGACTCTCACCAAGTACCCAAGCTTAATCTCATGCACTCTACCACTCTCAACTTGCAACTAATGCACTAGAGGTGAGATCTCACACAAGTTAAAACATGCACAATAAGCTTACAAAAGTTTTGCTCTCATGTATATGCCTTCACTTAGACCAGAAGTAGTAGCTAAACCACTTGAACTCAAGCGCTTATATAGCCCACATAAAAAACCTAGCCGTTGGGACCTAAAACACTTTTATGAATGTGTTTGCTTCTGTGACCGCCTTACTAAGTCCGATCGGATAGGGCCTCAGTCCAACGGTTAAAAAACTAATCGTTATGGCTTCTAGGGCCCTCTGGCGGTCCAATTATCCTTCCAATTCCGGTCCGACCAGTAGGACGACCGACCCTGGCTTAGTCTGACCATCAGTCACTTTTTGGCATGACCCATCGACAGCAAAATGATGATATTTTATGGCTTGGGTGTCAGATTTCAATATTCTTGAACTCTATGAAAATGTTATTTACAGGGCTATACAAAATATGAACAATACTTACAATAATCACAAAATTTCTTAAGGATAAAAGGCTCAAACTATAAATGGTGGTCTATCGGATAAACTCACATGAGGTTACTTGCTCATATTGGACATGTCCACTTCTCTATTTGTTTGGAACTTAAAAAACTTGCCACACTTGGCTTGACACCCCCAAACATGTATATTTCTCTCTTTGTCCACAAAACTAACTCCAACGATAATTACATATGGACAAGATATAAAAACCATGCATACTACACATCTAACCAACTCTCACTATATGCATATCAAAGGCTCTAGTTGAGTCTTTAAAGTATCAAAATCTAGGATTGGATTCCTCACTTCAACTAGACAAAACCTTAATGTACATGTCTAAGAAAAACAAGCATTAATTTGAGATTTGTTCAAATCAAGCCAATAGTCATTGACCCCTCTTAATAGTATGGTGCCTATTTAGCAACCCACTCATTACTCTAAACACAATACTAGTAAAATGCTAAGAAAACATTATTATTTTTTATGCTTTTGCTTTGTACCATTTAACTCGGGTCAAAACTTAAGCTTTGATCAAAACTTGTGATCTTTTAATTGAATCATCGTTATGTCGAGGTCTGGATCAATATTTGTCAATACTTCCTTATCAATATGATGATGCCCTTATCTTGATGACCATCAACCGATGGTGTCATCCATTAGTCTTATCATAGTAGAACATATTTCTTTGTACAACTCAAAGGAAAAATATTAGTCTAAATAAATCGGTTGACATTTCCCATATGATAACCAATCGATTGCATATGAAAGATATGGATTATTTTGTTGAGTATCTATTAACACCAAATGTTATATGCTCAATTTCAAAGATTCAATATTAAATAAAAGTTGAACAACATGGATCTATAACATGTATAGCAAATGTATAGGATTTATATATACATGAGAGGCAAGTGTATGTATAACTAAAGATGATAAGGTATGTGGCATTAATATAGATAAATATAGATGTATATATTTATGATCTCTATATGTTCTCAATGTAAGGAGACTAAATATGATAAGTTTCAAATAAACTTTAGTCTCTCTCTCTCTCACACACACACACACATATATATATATCATGGAAAGAACATATATGATCCTATTAAAAAGTAGAATATAAGAAGTGATACATATTGCTTGGTCTCTATGCATTTCATCCTTATCGTGATTAAGGTCCATCACCAAAGAATACATAATAAATAAAATATAAAATGAGCTCCTCCTCAAGATGTGCATATATATGAATATAAAGGAACATATATGAACATAATTAATTAAGATCAATGAGAGAATTCACCATATATTTTGGTTACATAAGATAAACCAATTTAGAATATGTAAAGCTCATAAAAACATATCTCTCATCATTTTTATTTTTATATCCAAATTAGACTCGTCAAAGCTCATGGAAATATTAGTCTCATATAATTAAATTTATTATTAATCAACAAAACCATATTAAGTCTCTTAAACTTACACTCATGTCTTCCTGGTAATGAGAAACGAAGTTCACCACTCTTGGTGATACGAAACCAAAACTGGTTTTACCAAGCTTCCTCCTAAATAGCCACATCTAGGAGGCAACACGTGTCATCCCAAGCATAAAAAGAAGCCAAACCGCTTTCAAGAATATAGACCCTAAGCTGGTGGCACAACATTAGTTGTCTTGCGCACGAGCTTAGGCCCCTGCCACATTGGCCTAGCAAAAAGGCCTCGAGCTAGTGTGGCTAAGCTTTACTACCATAGGAAAATCAATAAAAAGAGGCTACTTGGATTCCTACCATTCCTGACGCAATGCACAGCTCATTCATATTGATAGGATGTGGTGTAACAGCACGCCCCTCTTCGATGGGACACTTATCTATCCACTGAAACCAAGGGTAGAGGGACAAGATTTGACCCCTCTACACTAGCCTTGTCAAGCTACAATGAAGACATGCCTTATGGGCGGTGTAAGGGTTAACATGCTGACTATCCAGGCCTGCTTCCTTGACCCAACTTTTTCTAGGTGTTAACAGGTGAATCCTACCTCTCATCTCTAGAGTTTTTTAGGATCTGTTGCAATGAATCCATTCATCATTCATCCGTCTACCTCACTGTCTTTCAAGCTTAAGTGGAGAAGCAATAGACATGCGGCACACACTTGAGGCCATCACACTTGTCTGCACACCATGAAAGGAAAAAGCAGATGAGGTGGATCCATCCTGTCATACAATGTAGCACTTTATTACTGTGTATGGGCCCCGGTGTGGTCCATCCCTCGATTTAATTGTTATGGTGTCCCCCATATTAGAGGAGGCATTTTGTTCGTGGGCAAAAGCACTTAGCCTTTGAAGTCTTGTAACATACTTTTAACACCATAGAATAAAAAAAAAGAGTAGAGTGTTACACCGTGATATAGGCTAAACCTATATAATCTTTCTCTTTTAGGGCAAACTTGATTGCCACTCTCCCCTCGGCTAAACTCACAAAAGGGGTTTCACCAGTCTTTGTTCGTGGTGCTTGCACACTGATAAATAGGTTTAATTAAACTAATTTAATGTTATAAATATTATTATTATTTTTTATATAAATTTAGTTAAGCTTATCGAAGTTTAACTATTTAAAATGCTATCATTTTGACATGGTAACTGCTGCCTTAAAACAAAACTGACACATCCTTCTTTGTTTTCTCATTTTGATGTTCGTCCAGATTAGATCTTTGTAGCTCTACTTCTTTCCTCTCAACGCAGGCTCATGTCATTTGTTTTCCTTCTTTTTCACAAAAATGCTTGGGATATTTTAGCGTCATACGTGATATTTTTGGCCGTCTCGCTTGCTTCTTCCAGAAAGCGAGCGTTTCGTTGGCATGGTCCACTTTAGCTCTTGTTCTGTGTTCTTCGGCCCCAGCTCTGGTTCTTGTTCTAGCCTTCTAGGCATGTGATTATGTTCTCTGTTCCTGTTTCTAAATTAGTTCCCTTTTTTTTCTCCAAGAACATCTTTGCGAAAGTTTTTTATGTAGATTCTACAAGGCGATGTCGCTATGCTTGTCCAAGCTTCTCTATCGCTTTCGCGTTTCGACGCATTGCGCCATTCAGGCTTCGTGTTCGGTTCATCGATGGGCAGTGACGACGTATCCTGATCCACAAAAGATCGCACATCTTGCTGTCACTACCAGTGAAGCAGTGAGTCAGTGATCACTTACGCTGTAAATTACTACACCTAGAGCGCGAATTCCGTCTCGCTCCTTTGCAGGAGCTGTTCTTAGGCGTGCGATGGTGGTGTTGAAGATCTTGTAGCCACGACCACGATGCCATGACGCATACATAGATGCCTTGGCCCTTTAATGATCATCAATCAACTTATCCAAAAAAAAAAGCTCAGCAATAGTCCTAAATTAGGTTCTCTGACCAAAACAGCATGCGCAAACAGGCAACTTTCATTGTGCGATTCAACCAACCTATCATTCCGCAAGCCATATCTCCGCGACGCGAATCCGAATACTGCTGGTTGCTGCTGATCGTGCTGCTCCGTTTTCCTTTTTTTTGCCGCGAAATGGGGCCGGCCGAAAGCTGTTGTCTCGGGAGGGCATAATTTCGCGACCAACCGTCTCAGATTCTCTCTAGACTCTCAGAAAAATATCATATCAGCTCGAACCGCTAAAAAGCAGAGGTCCGAATCGACGGTATTCGGTGTGGGGGAGGGACGGCGACATGGTTGGCACAGAAAGAGTCAACCTATCGCCTACGCAGCTTCTACGCTATATAGATCGCTAGTAGCCTACGGAGTAGAACAACACTTCATGGTGACCGAAGAATTGTATCTCGTTCCCTTTTTCCAGCAGATGGTGCAGGACATCTCGCCGAAAACGTGCTCGCGTTTTGCAGAGACCGGTAGAGGCCAAGTTGAGCTGAAGAAGAAAGCGAGGAGCACAATTCGTAGGCTTTACATTTCGTGTTGGTGTAGGTCATTTGCCTCCACATATATTGTACATACTCTACTATGGCCTTTGCATTTCGTTTAGGGGGAAAATGGATGCTCGTTCGTCAGACCAATACATCATGGAGCACCAGGTTATCTGCAGAGAAGTCTATTTCTCAAGGACGGTTCGGTGCGTTGCATTGATCGAGGATGATACCCACGTGGAATCAACTATGAGACCAGCAATAGACTGTTTAAAATATTAAGATTTTAAAAAGTAGCCGATGAGAAGTTTATAATTTAGATTTTTTAGCTTGTGACATCTAAGTTTATTTTCTATATTTTACAACTACAATTTTTTATAAACTAAACTGGAAATTACACTGTTTAGAAAGTTGAAAATTTTAAGCAAAGCTGTAGCTACGACAATATTCCAAAACAGGCCCATGAGCTACTTCTGACACGCCTACACCGCTACGTCCGTGCTTATGGGCGTGGGGTGGCCACCTGCACGTTCTCCTGTCTTCTGCGTCGCTTTGATAAGTTGATAGTACTCGTTGATACCAATCCATCCATCGCTGGCCTCATCAGTTCGTCACATCTGACTTTTGTACCCGGAACCACCCGTCCTGGCGATCTCACGATCTTTGTTGCGTTGTGTTGGAGACAGTCTACGTGACGCACACCCTGATACGGTATACGGTGATATACGCATGGGTGCAAGGCAAAACAGGTGGTTGAGACTTTTGGAGCCGTGTATACGTGTGGTTGTTAGCTTTGCTCACGGAACTTCTGTAATTTGCGACTTTGCCATGGATTTGGAGAGATCGGACGCACGCCTGATTAGCAGGCCGTAGCATGCTGACTTGACGCAGACACCGGCGACGTGTGACACGTCTCGATGGGCAGTACGGCGACTGGGAGTCTGATCTTTTTGCTCGAACAAGTGGCTCAGCATGCAGGAACCAAAAAAGTTTACTGTTGAAGACTCTGCCCCTGTGCTGTGCAGTTTCCGGGGGAGCTTGTCAGGAAAACGACGGCATTCGCTGAAGAATCCATGCAAGTTAATTGTTTTCTCTCACTAATCGTCCCATCTTTGGGCCCGCCTTTGCAAGTTCCTGTACGTGTTATTGTTGCTTTCCGCTGCCATCGTCACTGGTATTTGGGTCCCTAGCCTTACCTTCACATGGGTTATGGGTACGCAATGGACTTACCCAATCCAAATTTCTCAATCTCCACGGGACCGAGAGAGATCAGCGAGTGAACCAAGAGCAATAAAAAAGGATCGGGCTAAAATCAATCGCAAAACATTTGTATATTATCGTCCCCACATAAAAGAACACTTGTATATTCCATCGAGAGGCAGGAGGAACATGTACTGAAACTAATCTCTCGCATATAACACTGCGCGCGCATACAATGTTACTTGGTAGAGGTTATATTGTTTGGTGCGTAATGGCCATCACTTGCATGGGCGTTCGGGGATGATTTGCTTCTCGAATTAACAAATCAAAGGAACCAATGCAACGCAAGCAACACTGAAATCTAGTGACAGAGCGATGATGTATTAACAGTAACACCAATGTCATTAGCGAAGCGGTCGCAAAAAGTCAAGCAATGTATGTGCCGTATGCGAAAAGTGGAACCATGCCCTGTGGGCCCGTGGGTCCAAAATGTTGGTGTCAGAGAGTCTAGTGTTAGAGGTCAATATCGATCGACCATCCCTTAATTTGTTTCTATACGAGTATTCATGTGCATACCGGATAAAGTCGGAAATAAATCTGCGACGTGGATTTGACAAAACGCCTTTCTTCTATATAAAATCGATTATAATATAAGCGGATTCGGAGCAAACATGGCGATGAATTTGCCCACGCAGCTTTAATGGCCGTGTGCCCACGTGCTCTCCTGTACAGTACCAATCCACGCAACGCGGCAGGCCCGCTTTTGTGGGATCGTACCAGGTCGGTCCTACTCCCACCACGCTCGCGCGGTACACGGCGCTGAGTGGGCTGGACTTACGACGGAGCGCGCTCGTGCGAGGGAGCGAGCGGTGCACGGCGGCCAGCGCGGACGCGGACCTGTCGCCGCTCCCACCTCCACAAGGGATCCGCCGTGGCGGGGCACGGTCGGTACAGGTGGCGTCCTCTGATAGGCGCAGCGCGGGATGGTCGGTTCGATCGTCTCTTGCCATTTCCCGGCTAGGCCCTGGCTTCTGAAAGAATAGAGGATTTGCCCTTGGTTCGGCCAGCCTGGAATGTACGGATTTTTTTAGAACTGAATATATGGATCGCTATTACGAGTTTGTTCAAAATGCTACTCCCCGAATTTCTATCGAAAATCTGTTCAAGTTTCCACCTATTTACTTATATTAATTAATCATAACCATATAGTTGCTTCTACTTACTCATCTAATCAATTATAATCTAATTTTATCTATTTTTGCTCGTGTAAAACTTAAAACATATCTTTCGGAGGAAGTACAGGGACCGATGGTTTAGTTCATGCTTGTGATTCTTAACCCTGTTCTTTTGAAGGAATGGAAGAACGGATAAATGTGGATGCTTTCTAAGTCCGTAAATAGTATGATTTTCATTAAAAATATTTATTTATTTATTTATTTACAAAATATTTAAAATATATTTTCAACTTTATAATATTTAATTAATTTGTTTGTCACAAATAGTTCAACAATTCCATCATTAAAAAAACAGACCCTAATCACCTCAGTTTCTATTGGGATTTAGGATAAGTCCTTTAAGAGAGTGCGTAGAAGGAAAGGAAGGCGTTAAGTTTGTAATAGTTAACTTTTTTTTAGGGATACAAGGACAAAGGAGGAGGAGGATAGCACACACGTGAGCTACGGGCCTGTGGTCTGTGGTTTGGGAAAGGAGGGTTGTAAAATCATGAAGATAGAAATTCCAACCAAGTTTATTTTGGTCACATAACTTGTGCCAACGACAAGTCTGTAGGGAAAGAAAAAGATAAGGAGCTTCTTTCTTTCAAGAAATAAGAAAGGACTACTTGAAAAGTGTGCGATGAAAATGTTAAATATCACAACAGAGTGAGCTTTGGATGCTACTAAACTAAATCGGCAACTTTCTTAAGAAACTTTGTTTGTCGGATATAATGTATATGAATTTGATAACTAACCGGAACATATTTTATAAATGATCAATAGTTAAATTTTGGTCTTGAGAAATTTGTAAAATTGCCCTACCTACAGAGCCGTACAAGAAGTTGCTGACGACACAGTGACTTTATAGGCCATCCAAGCTAAGCAACAAAAGTAGTACCAGCTCAACACGGAGTTGTTTGACCAAGGCAAGTCCTGGTCCAGAACGTAGATGAAACTTGAAGGGGGCATCTGGAAAATCTCACTCTACTGACTCTATTTATACTTGGCCCCGCTCCTGAATCCCCGAAGGAGAATACCATAGCGGATCAGAATAGAGGAAAACTCGCCGTAACTTGCAACGCTTTCTTTAATCTCGTTTCGGAAGAGATACAAATCAAAGCGTGATTAGCCAATTTTTCTTCTTCTTATCTCTCTACCCACTCGCTTCAGCTTTCTCCGTTCTTGATCGCGCGCAAAAGAAAAAGAACAGGTAAAAGACGTGATTAGCGTGGATGGTGGCGATTGAGAACCAGAGCCAGTGCCAGCGGGCGGCGGAGGCGGCGCAGCCACGGATCCCCAAGGAGGCGCGGCGGCTACTGCACGAGATAGCGGCGTCGTGGGCGGACGTTGCCGACTGCCGGGCGCTGCAGGTGATTCCGCTTAAGGGTGCCATGACCAACGAGGTTTACCAGGTGCGCTGGCTCAACGGCGCCCCCGCCACCGTCGGCAAGGAGGCGGAGCCGGCCAGGGAGAGGGAGGTGAGGAAGGTCCTCGTGCGGATATACGGCGACGGCGTGGAGCTCTTCTTCGACCGCGAGGACGAGGTCCGCACCTTCGAGTGTATGTCCCGCCACGGCCAGGGCCCCCGCCTCCTTGGCCGGTTCCCCAACGGCCGCGTTGAGGAGTTCATCCACGCAAGGGTAGGTGCACATGCGTGTGATTCCGCGTTGTTGTAGCCAAACTGTCCAGCCTTTCTTGCTCCACGATTTCTAGTTGTGTTTTTCCTCCCGATTTTTTTTGTATTTTTCTAGTTTTCCTCTGTTTCTTTCTCTGTGCCTCTCTTGAACTCTTAAATTGGTAAGGATTTTGATGGTACTTTTTTGTACTTTGGACGAACGAATCTGTTGGTTTTGCCACGTTCGTGAAAATTTTGTTTTTTTCTCTAAATTTATTAGCACGAAAGTTAGGCATTTTGGAGTTTGTTCTTGCGTACTTGTAAATTATTGAACCGATATCGTAGCAATCTGAGCTTAATATGTCTTGTTGATGCTTTTTCTAGATTCTACACTGTTCCGACTAATTATTTCAGTCTGTTTATCGTTTTCTGAAGGTTCTGCCGTGGGAATCTGCAATTCCTTAGACCTTTCTTATCTATCAATTCATCAAATCTCACTTTATGCACTTTATGCTCAAGCCATATCTCCCAAAAATATTTGCTCCTGTGGCATGCGGCTACCTATTTGCATGGGTATTGTCAACAATTGAAATATATTTTTCTTATTCTGCGGTTTAGTCAGCAAAATTTATGATGCAAAGTCAATAGTCGGTGATGCTATTAATAATTCGTACGAAAGATTTTTTTTCTTTTGAATTAGTCTGGTAGAATTGACAATTGTCCATACGACAACAGGAAAAGTCTCTCTCAGAGAACTGTCGATTGAAAACAATTTCTGGAGTCGAGAAGGTAAGATAACTGACTAAATTGGCAAAACTGGTGAAATTGGTAAGTAAATACTGAATGAAGTAGATCAGATAATATACATGGTCTAATTCCCTTTCGAAATCTCTTTAGAAAGTGAATTAAGCTATAGTAGCTATTAAATTTCGAGGCGCCGAAGTACTTTATAGATTCTTCATTTTGCTTTATTACTTGTGTCACTCTCATAAAAGGGATATCTTGTGTTGTTTTCTTGGATGAACAAAAGGAAAATAGAATGAAATTTGGTGCGATACTCATACTATCAGATTTTCTGCTCAAGTTTTCTGGTGACGATGAAATTTTATCACGACGGTATAACTATCCATCCTGTTACATCAGCATACAAAAGCTAACTCAATTACTTTCTTTCAGACACTATCTGCAGCAGACCTTCGTGATCCTGAAATTTCAGCTCTGGTGGCTTCAAAACTGAGGGAATTCCACAGCCTTGACATGCCTGGCCCGAAATCTGTCCTCATTTGGCACCGACTGAAGTAAGGGCATTTTTTCAGATAAACAATTAATACATTAATCACTGTTTATAAGTTAGGACTAAACCATGCCATGCTCTATCCAGGAACTGGCTCAAAACTGCAAGGAACCTGTGCTTGTCTGATGAATCCAAGGAATTTCGCCTGGGTAACCTGGAGAACGAGATTGCTGCATTGGAGGAAGAATTTTCAGGTGATTACCATGGGTTTGGTTTTTGCCACAACGATCTTCAGTATGGCAATATCATGATTGATGAAGAGACGAACATGCTGACTATCATTGTGAGTAATATGCATGCATTCCTTTGATCTTATTTATTGTTTGCTGCAATATTCTTTTTTGCCATGTATCTATTACGTAGTTATATTCTGGATACAGATATGAAATATTGAAGAGGCTATTGAACGTCGGTTATTGAACTTGTAATTTTCTTCTCTTATGTGATCATGTTTTGAACAAGAAGCCTTGACTTGTGCGAGATGGGATAGTTGGAACTGCCGTAGTTCACTGGTTGGAATAGCGCCAACTTTTTTCCCTTTCACACAATTTGGAACTTGTTTGTTGTTTTCCCTTCTGTTAGACAGACCACTGGCCTGATTTATATATATATAGACCCGACCCCCACTGTATACATTTTATAGGTATTAGAGCAAGTCTAGGCATCCCTGACGCGCTAGCTTCTTCCTCCGGTGAGCCGACTCTTTCCTCCTCCTCGTCAACGTCTTCTTCCCGTCGCCGACTCTCTTCCCGGTACTCTCCTCGCTCTCTCGCCCCCGTTTCCTCTTCTCCTCGTCTCTTCCGCAGTCACCTTCTCTTCTCCGTTCCACCTCCGCGCGACCAGGCGACGGTCTCGATCCGCCTCTTCGTCTCGCCTCGCACCTGTCTCCGCTCTTCTTCTTGCTTCGTCCATCTCTCCTTCTCTGACGCCGGCGCACCTCCACACTCATCGTCTCTATCGGCTGAACTCGTCCGCCCTCCTATCAGCTGGAACCTTCCCTCGGTTCTCGCCTTTTTCGACACGCTCAACGACTCTCGGACGCGAACCTTCTCCCCTCATGTCCGAGCCAGTCAAACGTGCCCACGTGTCCACGGACACGAATCCATGCCTCCCGGACGCGAACATATTCTCTTCGCGTCCGGCCACTCCCCGCCTTTTTCGCGTCCGCCTCACTACTTGGTCTCCACGAGTCCACGGACGTGAATCTTCTCTTCACGGACGTGAATCTTCGCACGTCCGTGATCCAACTATTCTCTGACCCACCCACTCTGTCACTACCTTTTTCCTCACCTACTCCACTGCCTATCTACTTCTCTATGTTGATGGCATTGTCCTTACAGCGTCTTCGATATCTCTTATCGATCAGATTATGGCCCAACTCCACTCTGAGTTCGCCATGACCGATCTTGGTCCTCTCCATCATTTCCTTGGCATCTCCGTAACCCGCTCCACCCACGGGCTCTTTCTTTCCCAACACCAGTACGCCATCGACCTCTTCCAGCGTGCGGGCATGGCCGATTGTCACCCCACAGCCACCCTGATTGACACTCAAGCCAAACTCTCCGCTGCCGATGGCGCTCTCGTTACCGATTCCTCTCACTATCGGAGTCTTGATAGAGCTCTCCAATACCTCACACTCACTCGACCTGACCTCACGTACGCTGTCCAGCAAGTGTGACTCTTTATGCACGCTCTACGCGAACCTCATCTCGGGTTGCTCAAGCGCATCCTACGCTACGTGAAGGGCACCCTCTCCAGCGGGCTACATCTCAGCTCCAGCCCCATCGACTCCCTCACCGCGTACTCAGACGAGGACTGGGCAGGCTGCCCCGACTTTCGTCGCTCTACGTCCAGCTACTGCGTTTACCTCGGTGACACTCTCGTATCCTGGTCCTCAAAACGCCAGACTACATTGTCCCGATCCAGCGCTGAAGCCGAGTACCGCGCCGTCGCCGAGTGCTGCTGGCTTCACCAGCTTTTCCAGGAGCTCCGTGCACCTCTCCACCGCGACCGTCGTCTACTGCGACAATGTCAGTGCCGTCTACATGACCGCCAACCTGGTCCATCACCGACGCACCAAGCACATCGAGATCGATATCCATTTTGTCCGTGATAAGATCGCGTTAGGACAGGTTCAGGTGCTCCATGTATCATCGGCACATCAGTTTGCCGATATAATGACCAAAAGTCTGTCCACGCCTTTGTTCATTAGTTTTCGGTCCAGTATCTGCGTCCGTTCCCCTCTCATTGTGACTAGGGGGTGTTAGACAGACCACTGGCCTGAGTTGTATATATATAGACCCGATCCTCCTTTATACGCTTGGGGATCTTAGTTACTGTACACATTCTACACCTTCCCCCTTGGCATTTTAAGGTCTCACGGCTCTGATAAAAAAAACAGAGTTTTGGTCTTGGAGACTGCCTTCCATATGGAGGACTGATGCTTGCTTTTCTTGTTTTTTCTTCTGTATGCTAATCTGTCACGGTTGTTTCTTAAGGAAATCTGATTTTTTTTTACATATACGACAAGGCCCAATTATTGTTGGCGATTTGGTCTTATTTGTTCTTCTCATGTATTTACAGGATTATGAGTACGCCAGCTTCAACCCAGTTGCCTACGACATAGCTAATCATTTCTGCGAGATGGCAGCAGACTACCATTCAGAGAAGCCACATATACTGGACTACAGTAAATATCCAGGTATCCAAATATACTACCTATGCATGCTGTCGCTTTTGTTTTTGTCACTTAAATCAGTTTACACAATCTTGATCAGCTTTGCTTATTTGCTATATTCTACCTGTGACAGACACTGATGAGCAGAATCGTTTTGTGAAGACGTACCTAAGCAATTCTGGCAAGTGCAAATCCATTTTTCGTTTGTTATCTGAATATTTCTTTGGTACTACCAGGATTATTCTAATGCACCATTCTTTTTGGAGGAATAATTCTGTTACAAAGTTTAATGCCTGACTTCCATTGAATACTCTACTTTTTTTTCACAATAACTAGCTAATATATGCTCCTAATTTTGTTTAGTAGGTGAAGAACCTGATGCGGAAGAGGTGGAGAATCTGCTGCAAAGCATTGAGAAATACACGCTCGCCAGTCATCTAGTTTGGGGCCTCTGGGGAATAATATCGGTATGTTCATATTTCTGGAAGTCCATTCTCTGATTTTTCCCCCAAAAGAACTATATGTGAGTCCATTCTGTCACTGTAAACCTGTGCTATTTTCTGACTTCCATATTCTGCAGGATCATGTGAACGATATTGACTTCGACTACAAGGAGTATGCAAGGCAGAGATTCGAGCAGTACTGGCAGAAGAAGCAGGCACTTTTAACTTCATGAATTGCTTGAATACGATCCACGGCGTCAGGTGATACCTGAAGGCCTGTGCTGCACATAACTTATGCAGCATTACTGACATATAACATCCTGAAAGTTTGTGAAAAGAAGACGACGACGAAGACAATGAATAAGAAACCCGTTTCGAGATCAGGAGTTCTTATCCCGAAATTTCATGAGGTTCAGCTTCAGGGGGAAGCTATGGGCTTTTGTTGCTTTTTTTATAGTCTCAAAGCAGCGAAGAAAAAGGCCCTGTTTGCGTGTCGTTTGTTCGACCTGCTAGACACCGCCTGTGGTGCTATTGGCATTGTGTTTCAAGCATATGTATACCTAAATATGTCATATAAATATATAATGGATCTTACATTCATCCAGACAGTGCCAACATAGTCCATTGTACATGACTGCCCTATCCGGCCGAAGAAACCTAGCTCTAGCTATTATTGATATGATGAGATTTAGATAAATATAAAGTTCTAATAAAATATATTAAAATATGTATAACAATGTTCGAATAAATAATAATAATATAGGTTACTTCTCAATTAAAATATGATTAAATTAGAAATCATCATCAATCCTTATCCTTTTGCATTAGTAATATACGAGGTTATAAGAAACATGAAGTATACTCTTTATATTAGTTAATAAGAGTAGTAAATAAAAAACTAAAGTTATAACGATAGATTTTTAAGTCAAAAGGTTTTAGTGTAAACGAATAAAGACTAAATATTTGAACTGTGACTTTGGTACTATCGTACATGAGGAGAGAGTTATAAGTTTAGAAAGCCAAGTAGTGCATAAAAAAATAATTTTTAATATTTGAAATCAATACTACACATAGATAGAGATATCAATCTAAATGTTAACTATAAAATTAAAACAGACTAATTGAAGTGACACCAATTATCTAGCATACTTTGTAATAAGATGTTATCTTATAAATTAAAAGATAAGTTTTATAAAACGATAATTAAAACTACTATGCTATATAAAGCATTAAAAAAGATATTATGTTCAGTAGCTAACTATTACAGAAATATATATGCTACGTTAAATTTATGGTCATATAAGAAATATAGAGTTCGAAAAAAAAAATACGTGATCGACTAAGATATCATCAATTAAAAAAAACTTATATAACATTAGATAAAGTGGTTTGGTCATATCTAAAATAGACCTTAGATATATCAGTATAGTGTGAAATACTAAGTTAAAGATTAAAATTAGTATAGAGATACACAGAAATGACTTAAAAGAATAGGATATAAGATTATTAATTAAATAAAAATAATTAAAAAAACGGTTATTGACATAGTTAAACCGTAATTTAAAAATTCTTGTTAAAAACTAAATTGAAAGCATATATTGAGTAAATTGAGTTGTTTTTTTTTTGTTGATAATGCAACGATGGACCAAAACTTTTTCATGTTTTCAATTCGTTGCTCGCTGATGCGCACGAGCAACGATCTGCATGGTACCTTGCACATATCGGTAATATCTGATGAAAAATCCGTCTGAACTCTTGGAGAGCACTACTGGCTGCTGGAGATCAGCGATGAACTTTTCTCCTGCAATCCGGCTTTTGCTGATCCATCTCAGACTCCTCTGCTTCTACCTACTGCTTTTGTTTCACTATCGCCACGCCCTCCGCCATATCTCCTAACCCTCCTGCTATGCTGCTTTCGTTTGGTTGCGGCGTGGCAGCGGCAGCGGTGAGGCTCTCTTGGAGAGGAAGAGGAGATCGACGCGAAGATTTATTAGGGAAACTTTATAATTGCCTGGCTTGAGGTAGACCAGCATGGATAGCAGAGGACGCGTCGAGCGTGGCCCATTATATCTGGCCAGGAACGGGATTCCGATGCATGTGAGTCCGGCCGAAACGGGGTTATCGCTCACGTGCTGGGATGTGTCTAGTGCGCGCTCGCGCGCGAGAAGAATAAGGGCTTGTTTGGTTCATGCCCTCAGAGAGATCGGCCTGGTCAGGAGCACGCCGGAGCATTGCCTGAGCATTGTTTGGTTGACACCCTGAACTTCTCCCTGACTCAGGCAAGTCTGCCAGGTCGCCTGACTCAGGTAGGCACGAATGAAGCCTGCTAATCAACTTTCACAGCGCTAATCGATCCATCTCGGTGAGCTTCGAGCTGTGCTCACGTCGCCGACTATTTTGATTAATTTCTGCATTAGGGTCGAGTTCTTTGTCAGGTCTGATGGTTAATTGCTACCACAACAACCCATCATTGTTGTACGCTAAACACGATGGCAGCACCATTAAATCCCACATGCACAGTGAAGCCACCATCAATGGACTCCACTTTGCCTATTTGTTACATTTTAGTGGTCATTGCACATTCCTTTGTTACCGGATAGCTCCGGAGGCGCTCCTGTTTTCCTCTGCTATTAGGGAGTGGAAGGGGTAGGTTTAAGTAAGCGTACTTGAAAATTTTACTCTTTTTCATTCACAAGGCGTGCTTCCTTGGTTACGTATTCTCGTCAGGTTCAGATCACCAACCAAACACATATTATCAAGTATGCCTCTTCAGGAAAAAAAAAACACTAGAATCTCAGGCTACGCTTAGGCGCTACATTTTCTCAGACATGAACCTTAAGGCACCAACCAAACAGATCCTAAGTGGCGCCGAGCGGCGTCGTTAAATATCATTAGCGCTAATTATCATTATTTAGTATATAATTAATAATTTTAGTTATAAAATAATAAATTAATTAAGTTGAAAATTTTAAATTCCAGTTAAAAGTTTCAAATTTAGGGTTGAAAATTTCAAAAATAATTCAAAGTTTGAAGAATTGAGTTGGAATTGAAAGTTTCAAATTATTGATAGAAAGTGTACTCTGATTGTTCAAAATTTGTGCTGAAAGTCTTAAGATTTGAGTTGAAAGTTTCAAATTTGTATTGAGAGTTTTAAAATTTGGAACTGCAAGTTTCAAACTGGAGTTAAAAGTTTTGATTTGGAGTTAAAAATTTCTGTGCACGTGCATGGCCCCCCTAACTTGGACTCAAAAACCATGCGCCACTCAACTTGTACATGTATGCATAGCCAAATGGGTCGCTTATACATGTATACATAGCCGAATGGGTCATAGAAGCAGACTAGCCCAAACACTATTGATTGTTCATGACCTGTGAACGACGTGACTCAAACGGTCCATGGGCCATGCGGTACAACCCGACTAGGCATACCGTGTTTGGATTGTCACCCCAGCTCGTCGTGCTAGCACAGCACGTCATGACTCCTGCAATGCAATTTTTTTTCTTTTCAGGTCTCCTGCCTTCCTTTCTTGCTTCAAATTTGACCTCCCACCCATCGCCCCCCACATGTCGTGCCCGCGTCTCCGCCTGCTGCTCGCTCGCCGTGCGTCACATGCGAAGCTGCGGACGTGCGTCTCGGCCTCCCAAGTCCCAAGTCTCGCCTTCGATTTTCAACACAACGATCGGATCATGCATGCCAATAGGCCAACGCTCCCCACGGGCAACAAACAGGTTCGTGCCTGCACAACACAAGACGAAGGCTCTAGGTTGTGCCTGAATCGTGACATTGGCACATAGAGCGACACGACACGGCCCACTAGGTGTCGATGCCTTATTTAGCCATGCCAAGTTATGCCACGAGTTGTGCCAGCCCCTTTTCTTGTTTGGACATGTATACGCACGTGAGAACCATAAAGGTTGGACTAGAACAGGACTACCGCTTACGTGCTATTTAAGTTGAGGAAAAGATACTATATAAGTTGAGAAAAAGGTCTTTGAGTTTTATTCAGTCTCCCAACTATAAAATCCCATATAAATCACCATCTAGCTGTCAAAATCAATACAAATTGAGTCATTCCACGGCTTGAAGTGTGGTTTCGCCCTACGTGATACCTATATAATACGTTGATTTAGTCTACAGTCAGCGAAAAAACAAAAAATATAATAGGGCATATGCCACTAATAATTATATAATAGAACAAAGGATTTGTAAGACGCACGTATCAATCATATGAAAAAAAAATTAAAAAACATATCTATTTCCTCTATTCCCTTATCACACGTGCGGTGGAGGGAGCACTGAAGCGGCTGTTGCTGAGAAGCTCGACTGCTCGAGGTCGTTGCACGTCGAGCTCAAGCCGCGAGGCTGCCGAGGTCGGGGGACAGCACCGAGCTCAGATCATCACCATCGACTAGTGGCATCGAGCATCCCCTCCGACGTGGCCGTGTCCCCTCGGCTCCTTACTGCCGATGACGCCCTAGATCTGTCTGCAGACTCGTCAACGTCTCCACGAGGCCGCCGCCGGTGAGTGGGATCCGATGACCTCCTCCTACCTCTCTTCTTTGCAGCCTACGAGACTAGGATGAGGAGGCGCAGATCGAGAGGAGACTACGCGGTGACGCGGATGGGGAGAAGAGGCATGACGGCGTGGGGAATGGAGGCGGCGCGTGGATGGGGAAAAGAGGCACGTTAGCGTGGAGAATGGAGGCGGCGGTGGCAGAGATGGAAAGAAGAGGTGCCGGTGGCGGCTACATGAGAGGCGGAGCTCACCGGGAGGGGGGGGGGGGGGCTAAGCCTGAGGCGGAGCTGGTCGACTGCGAGGAAGAGAGGTGGAGCTGGCCGGCTGCGAGGAAGGGAGGCAGAGCTCGGCGGGGGGTACGAGGGGGAAGGGGAGGCAGATTGAGCTAGCGCCCGGGGCGGCGTCATGAGGAGGAGGACGGCGCGGGGATGAGCCGTCGGCAGCGCACAGGGGGATGGGCCCTCATGCTTCCTCTGGTGCGGCTTCGGCGGCGCGTTGGGCAGAGGCAGTGGAGCCCGAGGCGACACCGAGTAGCAGAAGGAAGGAGGAAGCGAAGAGTACGAAGGCCGCGATGTAAAGGGAGTGGGACCCATTAACACGTGAGTCTCACTATATTTTTTATCTCTTTTTTTACGTATGACCCTACGTATTTGTTTTTATTTTTGTTGTTTTTAATACACATAAAACGTCACATCAATGTCAGATGTATTGAAGGCACACAGTGGCCTCATCACGACTTAATTTACAGTAGTTTTAAAAATTAGGGAAATACAAATAAAAAAACTATAGTTAAGCAGTTTTTTTTCCATGAGTTGATAGGAACTCGACGTTCGGCCCAAGCCTTGTCAAACAAGGGTTCGTCGGGTATTAGGGGAGTTGGAAAGCTCGCCGCTTCAGCAGCCTTGTCTCCTCGCCGGCGAGGACTGTACCTGCGATCCCACCCCGTGGCGAGGCCGAGATGCGTCCCGCAAGCTGTGACCTGTGAATCTGTGATGCGAGCATGGTGATAGGAATAGAAGGCTGGCAGCAGCGTGGTCAACTGCCTCAGACCAATCAATTGGACAGGGCCGCAGGTCAACTAGCCAACCTAGCCGAGACTGACCCAAATTTCCAACCGGGAAGCCCGGCCGCGTCTCGTGCGCCGCCGGGTTCCATCCCCCTCTCCCCGCGGTGCCGAACGCCCGAAGCAGCCAACGGCAGGCACGAACTCAGGAGGCAGTCAGCCGTGCATCCACAAATCCACGGGGACCCCGACTCACCCGAGCGTCCGCCCACCCAGCGGCACGGCAGCCGCGAGCCTCGCGCTGCCTGCCTCGCCTTGGCCTATCTTTTGGGCACAGCAGAGAGCGGGTTAGTCTGGTGAGACGGCTGGATTTAAACCAGGCACCCGGGCGCGTCAAGAGAGAGAGAGATGTGACTTCCAACTCACAGGCCATTACTTAGTTGCGTTTGGCGTGGCTGGATTTAAACCAGCACGCACTTAAAACGAGACAGTTAGTTAGTATGTAATTAATTAAATATTAACTAAAACAAATTAAAAATAAATTAATGTGATATTTTTTAAGTAATTTTAATAATTTTTAAAATATACTATTTAATATTTTAAAAGTATATGTATAGAAAAGGAGAAAGTTAAGTTTGAAAAAAGAAGAAGAAAACGAAGGTTTTGTTTATTCCTCTGCTTACCTTAGAACAAAATCAAGGCAGTTGACTGGTCGCTTGACTCACACTATTAGATAAATCTTCTATAAGTAGAAAAGTTAATAGAAAAGTTAAGAACCTTTCATACAATGAATTTTCTAATATGTAAATCTTCTTTAATTAGAAAATTTAACAATCTTCCGAATTTTCTAATATGTAAATCTTCTTTAATTAGAAAATTTAACAATCTTCCGTATGACGTCTTTTCAATTCTTGTAAGGTGCGTAAAGACTTTTTTTTGGCTACATATAACATGAAAGACAATTAGAGATCAAGTGCACGCTTCAAGCCTTCTGATTGTTTTTTATGGTATCAGAGCCATCAAACAATAATAGATTAGATGTATCTTCTACTATGTCAACCTCCTACGCTGACGACATCAATCCCTTGGTCGGTCAAGTGATCTTCGAGAAACTGACCAAGAACAACCATGCACTGTGAAAGATATAAGTGCTTACCATCGTGAGGGGCATACGCCTGAAGGGATTTCTCACAGGCGCCACAAAAAAGACCCTTGCGTCTACCATAAAGACGATAGCAGATGACAAAGAAGTGGAGGTATAGAACCCACTCTACGTTGAGTAGGGTGCTACGGATTAATAGGTCCTGGGATTCTTGCTCTCTTCTATCACTTTAAGTATTTTGTCTCAGTTAACTACTTGCAAGACTGCTGATGAAGTATGGAGTGCTATCGAGGCCATGTTCACCTCGATATCATGAGTGCGCACCGTCAACACCAGGATCGCGCTCGCCACAACAAAGAAGGGAAATCTCTCCATGGCGGAATATGTCGCCGATGAGATCGCGTCTGCTGGCAAGGCCATCGACGACGATGAGCTGGTCTCCTACGTTCTTGCCGGCCTTGATTTCGACTACAATCCCATCTTCTTAGCCCTATTCGCCAGGACTGAGTCGATCAGTGTGGGAGGCTCCAACCTGATAGCCACTCCTTGGTTAATTCCGCCAATCGGGGCGCGGTGCTTTGCAAGGCACGCGAGACAGAAGGCGCTCGCGTGGGGGTGCTCTATCTCGCGGGCGTGGCCGAAGCAATGGGCAGAGTCAGCAGAATCAAGGCCCATAAAATAATCAGCAGCATGGGCCTGACAACAGACCTAGATGTCAGGTTTGTAAGATAAAAGGACATATTACTGACATATGTTGATATAGATTTGACAAAGACTTCGTACCAGAAGTAAAATATACAGGTGCAACGTCTACGTCCTACGGAGTAGACACCAACTAGTACATAGATTCGGGCGCAATAGATAACATCACCAGCAACTTGGGAAAACTGTCGATCCATAACAGGTACAATCAGATCCACACGGCGAGTGGGGCAGGTATGGAAATCAGTCACATTGGTCATTCTACTATTACAACCCCTAGTCGTGATCTTTATCTCAATAATGTTCTATATGTTCCCAAGGCCAACAAAAATCTTATTTCAGTTTATCGTCTCACATCTGATAATTCTACCTTTATAGAATTTCATTCAGATTTTTTTCTTCATTAAGGATCAGGCAACGAACAAAACTCTGCTTAGGAGACGCTGTGATCATGGGCTCTATCCTCTTCCTGCTAGGCGCATAATAAAGCAAGCCTATGGAGCTATAAAAATTTCTTTTGATAGATGACATTCTCGTTTAGGTCATCCGGCTGCTTCGATTATTGAAAAAGTTATCAACCAATTTAATCTTCCTATTTTAGCATATTCAAATAAACATTCGATGTGTGATGCATGTCAAAAAGCCAAGAGCCGTCAGTTACCTTTTCCTCATTCCAGCTCTGTTTCCCAGTATCCTTTAGAAATTATTTTTTCTGATGTGTGAGGTCCTGCGCCCAAATCAGTTGGTGGACACAAATACTATATGAGTTTCATTGATAATTATAGTAAGTTCACATGGATTTGCCTCCTTAAATTCAAATATGAGGTATTTACCAAATTTCGAGAATTTCAATCTCTTGTTGAGCGCTTATTTAATCGTAAAATTATAACAATACAAACCGACTGGGGATGAATATCAAAAACTACATCCCCTTTTCGCCCAAGTTGGCATCACACACCATATTTCTTACTCGCATACACATCAACAGAACGGGACAGCCGAACGCAAGCATCGCCATATCGTCGAAGTTGGTCTAGCTCTTCTTGCTCACGCGAATATGCCATTAAAATTTTGGCCTGATGCCTTTCTTTCCGCCACACATTTGATAAATAGAACACCTAGTCGGTTACTATCATATGACACGCCTCTCTTTCGGTTTTTCAATCAACAGCTAGATTATTCCTTACTTTGTATTTTTGGATGTGCTTGTTGGCCTAATCTACGATCCTACAATACCCATAAACTCCAATTCCACTCCAAGCAATGCATTTTCTTATGATACAGTCCGTTTCATAAAGGGTTTAAGTGACTGGATCCTGATTCTAGAAGGGTTTACATTTCTCGAGATGTAACTTTTGATGAATTTCTATTTTCCTTTCAATTTGTTGGTCCTAATGCTGGTCATAGGTTTCAAGATGAAAATAATCTTTTACCTACCTATTTGTTAAATCCGACTAGTGAGGTTCGTACCATAAGTGATCATGTGGCTGATTCTCTAATTAATCCTGCTAATAATGATTTCCTAGCGTATGAAGTCATGCAGGAATTACCGTCATCGCATACGGGGTACCCGAAGCTCCTTCTATTGGAGCTGACCCTCAAGGCAATTCACCTGCGCCTCTAACGACTTCCGTAGGTGTATCTGCCTAGGAGTCCGAGCCCGACGTATCGTCCCATAACACATTGCCTGGGCCAACGACCACCTCTCCAATGCGTGTGGACAATTCTGCATCCGGCGCACCCGACACGATCAGGGTGCTGAATCCGAAGCCCCCGGCGGTTGTATCCACTCCGGATCCCATGCTAGGATCTTCTATGGCACCTTCGACTGGGGACGAGCTACATCAAAGGCTAAAGATTCGTTTACAAAGTGGTATTCATAAGGAGAAGCGCTACACCGATGGTACGGTTAAATGTTCTTTCTTAACATCAACCGGTGAGCTACAAAACTTATTAGAAGCATTAAAGGATAATAATTGGATATAGGCAATAGATGCTGAATATGATGCGTTAATGAAAAATAAAATATGGCATTTGGTTCCTCCTTAGAAAGAGCGTAATATTATTGACTGCAAGTGGGTATATAAAATCAAACGTAAACAAGATGGCAACTTAAATAGATACAATGCTCGGTTGGTTGCAAAAGGTTTTAAGCAACGGTATGGTATTGATTATGAAGATACTTTCAGTCCTGTTGTTAAAGCTGCCACTATTCGAGTTATTCTCTCTATTGTTGTGTCCAGGGGTTGGACTATTAGATAATTGAATGTTCACAATGCTTTCTTGCATGGGCTTCTTGAAGATGATGTCTATATGAAGCAACCTCTTGGGTACGAGGACAATTCTAGAAGAAACTATGTCTGTAAGTTAGATAAGACACTATATAGATTGAAGCAGGCGACTAGAGCATGGTTCTCAAGGTTAAGTAAGAAACTTTATGCCCTTGGTTTTAAAGGATCTAAAGTCGATACTTCCTTATTCTATTACAGTAAAAGTGACATCGTTATGTTCATGTTAATTTATGTTGATGACATAATTGTGGTTAGTTCTAAACAAGTGGCAGTTGTCGTATTACTTCAGGATCTCCACAATGATTTTCCATTAAAAGATTTAGGTGACTTACACTATTTCCTCGATATCGAAGTTGCTAAAACTAAGCATGTAATTATTTTGACACAAGAAAAATATGTAAATGATCCGTTGAAAAGAGCAAATATGGTGGATTGCAAGCCGGTAAGCACACTTCTATCCACTAGTGATAAACTTTCAGTTTGTAAAGGAGATCCGCTTGGTTCTATAGATGCATCAAGATACAGGAGTATTGTAGGAGCCTTGCAGTATCTTGTATCTGATATTGTTTTCTCAATAAATAAGGTTTGTTAATTTCTTCATGCACTAACAACATGCACTAACAATACATTGGGCGGCTGTTAAAGGAATATTAAGATATCTCAAGTCATATGCAAAGCTTGATCTAAAGATAAACAAGTCATTTTCCTTCTTGATAAGTGCATATTTAGATACTAATTAGACTGGCTGTCCTGATGACAGAAGATCAACAGGTGGCTTTACAGTATTTCTGGAAAATAATCTTGTATCATGGCATATAAAGAAACAAGCTATAGTATCAAGGTCAAGTACTGAATCTGAGTGGCATTGGCTAATGCAATTGCTGAGATTATTTGGATTCAAACTTTATTGAAAGAATTAAAGGTATCCAGTCCATCTGTTGCACGGTTGTGGTGTGATAATATGGGGGCTAAATATCTTGCATCAAATCCTGTGTTTCATGCTAGAAATAAACATATTAAAGTTGATTTTCACTTTGTTAGAGAACGGGTAAATAACAAATTACTTCAGATTGATTTTGTTCCTTCTGAAGATCAAGTGCCAGATGTTTCACCAAAACCTTAAGTGTGCGAAAGTTAGAGAATTTTAAGTACCATCTCAACTTAGAAAAGTTATGATTGAGAGAGAGTATTAGATGAATCTATAACACATCAGAAGTTTCTTAACTATAGATAAAATATATAAATCTTCTATAATTAGAAAAGTTAAGAATCTTCTAGATGACGGCTCTTCTAATATATAAATCTTCTGTAATTAGAAAAATTAATATTTTTTTTTTATTTTTATAAGGTATATCAGGGTTCTTTCTATTATATATAGATAATATGTAGATGACACGAGCTAAAGTGCAATTGTTTCAAACTCTCTTATTATTTTTCACTGGTGGGGTCAACATACTCCGGTTTCCGTTGTAAATGGTGATAAGTACCCATACATGTGTTGTCTTTTCACCTCGGAGCCTCTTGCGGAATACTCCTACTGCACCGCTAACTACCACTTCGTCTTATCCCCCCAGAGACGCTGACCACTTCACTGCATCGACCGCGCGCGTTCGGCCGGCCCGCGCGCGCGAAACCGTACAAGTCTCAACGGGACAAACACACAAACAGGCGTAGCGTAGACTCACTCCTGTCCCGGTTGACGCCTGTGCGTACGCGTCGCTGTCGCGTCGTACCACCTGCTCGTCGGTACATGACTAAATACACATGTCGGCCGGTATACCGATTACCGAAAGCTAGATTTTGCTGCTTGCCGAAGATACGAAGCGGATGTGGTGGAGACGTCGACAAGCGGCCGCGAACCCGCGGGGCACGCATGGCGCGCGCGGTGTGGTTTTGACTCCCCGGGTGACATGTACGCGGGTTAGATTATGTTATCTTCGTATGGGCACGTACGTTGCAGAAAGCGCGAGAGATACCGAGATGGCATGAGTGGGATGGGAGCCAGTCATACGATATCAGAAAGATGGCAGTTCACATCTTACTTTCTGTCTATCTGCTCGACGCTGGTTTCCCTTTGGTCCCAGATCTGAAAGAGATCAACTAACACGCATGCATTTTGTGGCGAAAATTTTCTGCCGTGGCAGCGCCACCAATCAGCGGGAGTTGGGGACTTGGGATTGGGGGTGATGTGCGTGCCTGCATACGAGGTCGAGTGACACTGGGCAGGCACAGGGCAGTGATAGCCTTGTGACAGCGAATCATCCGAGACGTGACACAGAACTCCGTTCCTATACGCCGCGAAGTGGAAGCATAAGGCCATTCTCCATGCGGTGAGCTGGTGAGTGGTCTCAACTTCTCTATGTGGGAGGTGAGCCGTCAGCTCAGTTGTAGGTGTGCCTCCGCATGTGTGTCCTTAGAGAGACGGTGGCTTCATGAGAGAGAGGAGATTTAGTGGCCTAAAAAGAAAAAAGAGAAGCAAAGGAAGTAGATCCTCGAAAAAAAAGATCGTTATGGAGAAATACTTATGTCGAGGCCATCATCACTTTCCTTCACAGAGTACTTCCATCGAGATCATCATCGCTCTATCCAATGATTGCTCCCATCGTTACTGTGGCCTTGACAGTGAAGGATAGCTCGCTGTCCTCACTGTGGAGCTTGAGGCCATATCTAGCGGTGGAGGAGAGCTCACATCCTCCTCGTTACTCATGGTCTCTCAACCATTGACAAATCTGAAGCTTGAGATTGTCACATAGAGCTTATTGCCATTGATCTCATTGCTTTCCACTGCATAGAGCTCATCGCGCGCTGATCTGCTCATGGAGCCCAATCTACCTAGGAGCTCATAAGCCCATAACAGCCCAAATTGCACACGAGAAGAGGAGAGGTGGTATTATCGAAGAGAAAAGAGGCGATGTTGTTGTTGGTTGAGAAGGGGAGGAGTGGGAGATGTGGCGTTGTTACTGATCGAGAAGATGAGGAAACGGAAAGGCCAACGATAGAGGAGAGGTAGAGTTGTGGATGACTAAACGTTTGGTATGGGGGAGAGAGATAGTGGGAAAGAGAAAAAAAAGAGAAAAAAAGGTTGATAGGTGATGGATGTGTAGACATTAAGGAGTAAGGCTGTAGCTATGTGGTATGATAATGTTGAGGGTTGGTTGCTTCTATTTGGGCATAAGCGATGCAACCACTCCTATGTGTTATGAGTTAAGGTGAAAACCATCAAATCCACTCTTCATTTCAAAATAGTCATATAAGTATTTATGTATTTGTATAATTTAAAATTTGTTCAATAAATTTTTAGTTCTATTTATAATATTAATTATTTTGTCAATGTCTACTATTTAAATTTCTGAGATGTATCAAAATCTTTTTTTAATCTTAATATGTGCTAAACAAGATTAAAATATTTATATTTTAAAACGAAGAGACTATTTTAAAAAAAATTCTCAGACAATATTATGCAGCTAGAGATATAAAATTGACAGATAATAAAGAAAAAGACAAAAAATGGATAGTGTTTTATATTTTAATTTGTTAATTTTATTTCTTATAAATGAAGTTAAGTTTGTCTTTGTAACGTTGCATGGTTGTCTATGTGTGTGAGTTTTTTGAGATTTTAAAAAAATTCTATAAAAATCTTTGTAAATTTCTGTCTAGGGTGTAGCTTACACCATATATTTTTTTGCCGCTTTTCCCCCTCCTCAACGCGCTACTGCTCGCACTGGACTACAGGAGGCCGAAAGCGAAACTTGGAACATTCCTGAAGAAAAAAAAATCAACAAGGGTCATATACGGGGAAAACGAGACTCGAATAGCAGCCAGCCACAAAGAGGCGATCTCCATCCTGTAGCACTTGAGTTTCGACAGTGAAGTTGTCACATTTGCAGAGAGATTGCACGCACGCATGGACGTTGGTACCTACCCATCGTCGTGCTGTGTGTTCCACGGTACAACCACAACGCATATTTGCATGTGACGGAAACACCGAGATCACGTCGTATGTGCGTTCGGTCGATGTGTTCATCGATCGACCGATCGCGAGGATAACGAATAATCGAGGCGCATCGGGGGCACCGAGGCCGTAATCTTCAGTACTTTTTGTGATAGCACGTACTGGATCGAGTGGCTCCAATGTCGCCTCGGCGGCAAGGAAGGTGGTTCTTCCAACGCTGATACTCGATAGGTTCCTCAGATTTTTTTTTTCGTTTGATTAATTATCCACCGTTGACATGGGTGCAGTATAAACTATAAACAACCAACAGCATCGTGCTTGTCCATATATAGGCAGACGCGAGAGATTTGGGCGTATAACACGACAACAGTAGGGTCCCGAGGCTTGGAGGCTGGCCACTGGCGTTTCAGGGTAGGATGGCTGTGGTTCGCCGTTCCATGGCTCTGCATAAAACGGGTCTCTATTGTGGGGGGGGGGGGGGGGGGGGGGGGGTGGAGTGGACGCGCTCAGCTCACCTAGTGGAGAAAGGATACTTACGGAACTTGTTTAAGAGGGCTCGGTGTTCTTAATATTCTTTAGGCCTATTAGGCCAGGTTGAAGGATCAGAAGGCCGAAACACAGCTTGAAACTGGCTTTTCCTCTTTTTTTTTTGAGAGTATCTGGTAATTCCCCAGCTCACTACTCTAAACCCCCAAATGATATTATTTCATTTTTTCTGCTGTACTTGTCGAGCTTATATCGTTCCATCTGTCGACTTTAAACCCCCTAGTGATATTATTTGGTGATGAAGCTGTTGGTTGATTTCAGGCTAATCAAGACTTACTCGTACTGAGGCGACAGTCCACCCTATCTCTCTCTCGTGCACTTTTCTAGCGACCTAACACTTTTCTTTTTTGTTGGATCGGCCCTCAAGCCCTATCAGGGCGTATAAGAAGAGAGGAAGGGACCGTGCGTGAGATAGCGATCTCTCACATGAAAGCCACATGAAAGAAAACCCAAACACCGATCCCAACCATGAAATTAATTAAATTATCTAGCCCTATATAAAACTGCGTGGGAACAATTCTTCTTATTAAGATTAAGAACTAGATGATCATATATTAGGCTAAGCTTCATATCTTATGAGATTAGAAACTCACAGGGCTGGGGAATTTTCCTGGTCTTTGCGACATTTTATAATTTGCACTCCTTATGGTTTGAAGTACCAGTGTGAACTTATCCGAAAAGGAAAAGAGCAATTGGGCAACCACACACTACCACACACATGCACTGTGGCCTGCGACGACGAGGTCCAGCGAGCCATCGCCGCCGACCAGGGCGACGAGGCCGTCCTCGGAGAGGTCCACCGCGGTGTGCACGTAACGCACCTTGGGGTGCGCCATTGCGTGGCGGAGCTGGCCCTCGCTCTCGTCCGTCGTGACCACGCTGTCATAATACTCCACGATCTGATGCGAACGCAGAAGAGACCGCGGCACACGGGCACAACGGCCAATTAATTTTTTTCGTTTTCAGATGTTCGTTTCAGAGTTCAGATCAAGCGGCGAATGAAAGTAGGTGAGAGATCGAGCGCTTACGCTGATGGAGGCCTGCCCACTGCCGCAGCCGGCATCCCAGGCGCGGTGGTGTTCGACGGTTAGGGCGGCGAGCTTGGAGAACCAAGCGTCAGGGTACCAAGGCCGCTTCTTGACGTACGTCTCCGACGCTTTCTCATACAGCTGCGCCATTCTTCTGTGATCTGTATCCTCCACGACTTCCTTTCGACTATCAAGAGCGAACTGTCAGGATGGATCAGGCGATCGGCTGCAAAGAATGCCACTCTTCCCACGTCGACAGGTCCTTTGATTTTTTTTTTCGGATTGTCTATCCACCGTTGACATGGGAGTATAAATAAACTACAATTAACTAACAGCATCCTGCTTCTCGATAGGCAGAGTCGCAAAGATTAGGTCCTGAGACTTGGAGGCTCTGCTGTGGCGTCCAACGGTTCTGCTCCTGCAGCAAAGAAGCCTCTAATGGGCAATTTTACATATTGATCAAGGCAGAATCGCGAGCCCCAACTATTCGAGTGGAAGTGCGGCGATGCTGGTGAAATAGTTATGTACTCCTGAGGAAAAGTCAATGTTAACTATTATCTTCATTTTTTATATTATAAGAAGTTTTATTTTTTGGAAGTTAATTTTTTTAAGGTTTGACTTTAAAAAATAGGAAACAAAACAATATTTTTAATATAAAATAAATATATTATCAAAATAAATTTAATGATAAATTTAATAAAACATAGATGTTACATTTTTATTTAAACTTGATGAACGAAGTTAAATTAACTTAGCATAGTGTTGATCTTATATATTGCCTACATGCACATGTCCCTTAACTTCACCTTATTTCTCTACTTCATCCAACCTCTCTCCTTTCTTTATCTCATGACTGGACACCTACATCAGCAGTAGCAGTTGAACTTCTCCACCTAGGCCTAATGCAATCTCTAGGTAGAGATCAGGGAGGGGCAGTGATAAGTGCTCTAGGCACCGAAACTTCGGGCAACAATGGTATTTGGGGAGCTAGATAGAGGCGACGACAATTGAGGAGTTTGGCGGAGGTGGATCTCAATGGAGGGACTAAGGGGAGTAGAGCTCAGGGAGGTAGTGATGTTGAGGAGCTTGATAGACATGGCAAAGGTAAATCTCCTTAGAAACGCTGAATCTCAATGAAAACGATGAAGTTAGCGGAGCTCAGCAGAGGCACTCGAGAAGACGGAGCTTAGGAGAGGCGGCTGAGATCTGAAAGCTCTAAGGAGCTAGTTGTGGTCACCAAGAGCTAGACATGGTGTGGCCTTGACCGAAACAATTATATTGTTGTCGAGAGCCCTAGTTAGAAGAAAGGAAAAAGAGAGAAGACGAAAGAAAGGGGGAGAGAGAGGAGGTGTGGGGAGGGATGATGATGAAGGGCTGAATAGTAGATGAGTCCTATAATTTGTTTTTGTCTAACTTAGACATGGATAAACCATGCCAACTTAACACGTTGGATAGAACTATTATATAAACTAGTTAAGAAAGCTACTTAACAAAGGCTTGAAAGTGGATGGAGGTGCCTGCTATTACCATAGTTGAGGAGGAAATTTTGCACTGAATGTAGCTGAGAGATGTAATATAGACTTCTACGGATTTATCGTCTAATGACCCCAAGCGGCTGATTGGGGTGGATGCGTAATAGAATTTAAATGTTTTTTTAGAAATTTAAGATAAAAATTTTATTGCAAACACTTGATATAATAAAGATAAAATTTTTATTGCAAACACTTGATATAATAAAGATTTAGCGTGAATTGTATAACGTGCCACCTATTTTTACCTAAGTTTCACTTTTAACCACCCCTTAAGCTATGTGTTCACTTTGGATCATCCTTCATTGCCTTTTGATTCATCTTGAATCCCTGTTTTCACTCTTCCCTAGCTTACAAATGAATCAACGGCAGCAGCTCTCACTCCTCCCCCGCTGCGCTCACCGACCACCATTGTTACCGCCGTAGTGCGAGTCCCTCTCTGGCTCTCCGCTACTTATTTCATTCCGCCTCACCTAGAAAATGCCCTTCCCTCCATCCTTTTCTGAGCACAGCATCATCATCACCGTCTTTTGCTCCTCTTGTCACTGCCGTTACCCATGCCTCTCACTCGATGACAGCAAAGCTACCAAGAATCCAAGAATCAAGATGCTTCGCGTGCAACTGCAGCTTGATACATGAGCTCCAGCATAGCGGCAGGACAAGCACCTGCTCTCTGTGGCCTTCGCTTAATCAGCAGGAGCAAGGCCAACTATTCCTTAATTAAGGTTCCATTAACCTTCTCGTTTCTCTGGTTCCATTTTTCGCGGTGACACTGCTGCCGATCAATCAATGAGCTGGAGCAGGCACATATCCCTGCCCCCAATCTTCCGTCTCTGTTTTCCTCCGCGTGATCTCCATTGCTTCTGACCGACGGGTGGGCCACTGGTCAAGTTGTGACTATTTGGTAACAAAAACTGGTGTAAAGTGAAAAATTTTGCAAAACCTCGTCCAAACTGCAATATGGGTAATAAAAACTAGACTAAAGTAAAATTTAATTTAAGATTTATTTGAGCTCCACTTCTTACTGCTTCTAATTTATTTATATTTTTTATTGAAATATTTGTAAAAAATATATGTTTGTTTGAAAAAATGTACAAATGTATATCCTAACGCTCTATAGAAAGTTTTTTTTAAGAAAATACTCTCTTAACATTAAATCCGACATACAAAATGCTGTTACCTCCGCTAAGGACGGAGACAAAAAAAATCTTACACACGGCTTCGTTATAGCTTTAGCCAAAGATGTTCTATCAAGCTAGGCCAGATAGCCAACTACAAAATATCCTGTTGCTGCTTGGGCGTTATTTGTCCATAGAGAAACACCTGTAAAATTATTTGTTAATAGGTAGTAAGGAGGCATAATGTGACCCTTGCTGTCCTGTTAGGGTATTTCTGTTCTATCGTACAAATATCTAAAATAAAAAATATTTTAAATACATCTATTTTTATTTATAGATTTAATTATAAAGAAAAATTGGAAGTATCTCTTAATTATGTAAAAAATCATTAATAGAGGACCGAACGAGATTCACATGTTAATATTATTTAGATAATAGTGGTAAAATCATTACACAATTACAGAAAAAAATTTATATGTTAGACAAAACATAAATAGAATATAAATAATATAATGAGTAACACGTTATGGACATCAATTTAAAATTTCTGAATATCATTATTTATCATTTAATTATAGTCACTCATTACTAGAACCGACTATTCACTCATACTCTACATTAGTCTACATGTATTATTCAATTGTTTCAGACTATATGATTCATGCAGAGTTATATAATAATTTTTTATGTCTATTCATTATTTGAATTCACATATTCTTGATGGTTCATATGGGAAAAAGTGTATAAATAATTGTTGTATCAAGTTGATAACAAAATTAAAATAAATTAGAGAGATATATAGTGAACTTACAATAAAATTATTATCAAGAATGTTTGGATAAATAAAATATCTTCTACCACAAGTATCGTCACGTCACAAACTTGCAACGATTATCGTAAGTATAGTTAGGATACATGAGGATATAGCCTCTAGTGTGACCTTTCGACTCACCAACGTTATTTGTACTTCTCCTTTCACCTCATTTACTGTTTGTTTGATTCTAACAGGGAAAACCAACGGTCCTCGGAGAACCAATGGTTGGGGGTCAAATACTAAATTTTCTGCATCAACCCACCGAATAAAGCTATACATCCTTTTGTGGATCTGACAAAAAAAGTATTAGTTCAAAATATTTTTTGTGATAAGAAACAATTGAAAAAAATAAGGCCTTATAATTCATACATCATGAGAATAGTTTGGGTAGTAGAATAAATATATTCTTATGAGTGTTGAGGTCCCAAGATATCGTAAGCCGGTATCGATCACCACATATATAGAATGGATGGTTACACCAAGCTAGAATTAGCCAAGTCAAAGAATTTCTTCTCTAGTCTAGATCCTCATTGAAAGCATGTTTAGTAGCCAATATTCTTTGATGATATAGGAAATATAGCAAATGACTGGTGTGTGATTTTCAAAGGTATTAGCAGATGAAAACCTTAAGGTTCATCATACATATAGAGGTCTTATATAGCATAGGTTGTCTTGGGTTTGGAAGATGGTGTGAAATCCACGCACAAAAAGTGCCATGCCTATAGAAATATTTTGAATGCAACGTAACATTAATGCTTTAAAATTAGGCTATGGGGTTGTGTTGAAAGCGACATAACAGTCATGTGCTGAAAGTTGATTAGCATCACATAGCGTGGATTGTTACTCAACAATCATTCGCATAGTAAGGAGTGAATGCATCAAAAATTGGTTATCGTATGTTACTGATAGTCATGCGTGTATAAGAAAGGATGAAAGTGACGTGGTATTAATGCATTATAAATGATGTAAGTACATAGAGTCAAAACAGTTAATACAAAATAGTATAAATAGTAAGTACAAATGACACAACGTACTACTGCCTTAGGGCCTGCTCTCTACCTCTCTTCGTCCTCTTTCCTTATGCTTGCACGTGACCCTATGAGTAGGTGAGACGGTCGGCTAGGATGCTACGGCTAGCGTGGACCGACTGCACAGGAGTTGAAACATGCGGCTTCTCTATTTGTGGTGGAAGAGCTTCTGCAAGCTAAGAGGAGCTAAGCATGTACTAATCTACTATGTGGTTATCTTGGTTGAAGGAGTCATGTGCCCATCCAGAGATAGCCTGCCCAGATCCGTTCATGACTATGGAGATCTACGACGGTGTTTCCTAAAGCCCTATGAGAAAAATGGTTGAGCAATATAAGCTAAAATATTGAGGGCCGAATGGAAATATGTATCATGCGACAAACCTAAAAACACTTATGTTGATGTCCCCGCTCCCTACTAAAAGGAAGCAAAGTATGACGTAGTGAAAGATATAACAAGAAAGAAGCAATACATTTGAGTGGTGCATAGACGTAGTTACCTATAGGCTATGTTCCTACATGGTGGACTCCTACTGCTACTGCTGCTCTGGGAGGAACTAAATCGGTTGCACAATAGGTGAGACCATGAAGGGCAATGCACATCATATTATGCATACTGCCAAAGGTAATTCTCTGTTTGTCCTCTATCAGCAGAACCCATACCTCCAACCATTGGCATATAGCCTCGAGTTTGTTGTCAACCTGCCACACAACATTGATTTATTTGAAATGACATATCATACGTAAGAGGCATATCATATTTAACTAAGATGCGGAAGATTGATTAACTCACAATATAAAAGAAGTCTTGGTCACAGTGTCTAGGATACATGTCTCGTAACTGGCTATGTGTGGTTGCGGAGCGTTAGAAGTGAACGTCACATGCGTGCAGGTGCGAGGCTGGTACTAACTAATGTATATTAGGTACGATGCCTCTTTTGTGAGGGTGTTTCTCCTCGATAAGTTCCTTGATTGTCAGCAATCCGTCATCGATGTACTTCTAGAGACATAGGGCCCATAATGTGCTGGCTAGCTATCCCAACTGATTATATCTAGTTAAAAAGATGACATTAGAATAAATACAAAGCAGATGATAATATGTTTGATTTTATATCAATACTTACCAGTGAATATCTTTTAGCACAATTAGCATGACTGGTAAAGGATATTTCTAATGTAAACTAAATTGTTGCAACATGCGCTGTGGATGGTGCAGCTCAACAAAGATGTTGAACACCATCGGCTGGGTTATCAACCAATAGGCTTAGTCACGTGTGCAGTTCGAGTGGTGCATAGTATGTAGGGTTGTATGGCTCCTAAACAACATCGTTTGACTGTAGCTTATCGATCTCCAGCATGAAGTTCAAGTAGGACCTCATAACCTGCAAGTGAGCTTGTAGTCACTGCAGAGCACGATATAACATGTTAGCTAGTCATTTTCTTAGTACGAACATTGCATTAATGTATTACGTACCTGCCAATGACACCACATTGTTTCCATCGTGGGGAAGTCATCGGGCGGTCTCTATGTGTAAATATCATTGTCGTAAGCGCTATGGTCCACTACTAGTTGGCTGATTGTGAATCGCTTGGCCACCTAGAGCTACAGAAGTAGTGGACAACCGATAGTTTTTGTGCACGCGTCACTAAGACCTCGGTACATTGTTGTGAGGAAAGGGAATCCCTAACTCCTCTAAGGTATGCTCCCATCTTTAGCATCGACGATGGTGCAAGAATAGTAAATGAGCCCATGAACATCACTTAGGCAAAGTGCCATAGTAGGTACACCTTAAAGCTCCATCACACTAAGTAGTCATTGGCCTCAAGATGGAGAGATGATCAGTCTTTATAGTGATAAGGTTATTTTCATAAGTAATTAATTAGGTTTAAGTATGCATATAACATCATATCAACTACTTCACTTACAGTGAACTTAAGCAGCCACGTCTAGGTAGGGCCACCCGTGGTGCAGTGAGGGAGTGTACCTAGAGTAGCAAGACCAACCAGGCGCTGAATGTGAGCGAAATGCTCCTAGATGTCATAATGACATTCCTGCAATCCATCAATTGAACCTATCGCGTCTCCTATGAGAAGAAGAACCAGAAGGTATGAGACGTCCTAAAGCGTAGGTTCCTTCTCCTCACACGACATGTAGAATGTGCGCGTCTCTAGCCTCTAGTGGTCTAGAAGTGCTATGAGAAGAGACTAATATATGAACCACCACTTCATCGCGTCATTCTCGTGTGTTGCGGCCTCGACTAGCCTGTATAACAGAAGGAGGCCAGCTTCACATAACCTAAAAAAGTAATATATTGTCGACTACAAATCATATTTAAAGGTATGAAAAACATCAAGGATATATCTTACTTGGTCCAAAAGCGAAGGTCCATAGGCAGAAAGTGTTACGAAGGGTGTGGACGGAGGGTGGTCAACATGATGTTCTCGACCACTAAGAGGTAGGAGTGGTGTGACTGATTAATGCTATAGTCTAGCAGCCCCGTTATCTGGTATGTCATACTTGCATTAAAAAAGAAAGTTACCATGATATCAAAAATAAAAATATAATATACAGTTCATACAACTAGTGATAACTTTTTTGTCAAAGAATTTTTTCTATTGATTCTAGATAGAGAGCCTCTTGAAAAGATTTATATGGTGTTTTTTTCTTGAACAACTTATAGAAATTAGTACTTATATGACGCATACATCATCTGGTCACTCTTGTGCATACTCCTAAACCACGTTACCTTCTCTCAAATACTCAATAGCCCATAGAACATCTTATAGCAGTCCTTTCATTTACCCTTAATGCATATACCCTTCTTAGACCCTTATAACTTGAGTTCATGTACTTTATTTCATACACCGTATTACTTGACTTCACAATCTAGAACTCCATTTGAAGTGATATTGTCCAGTGCTTAACTACCTCTATCAATTTCTCTTTATATGTATACTTAGCCCCCTAAATGATCTTATTCTTTTTTACTCTCATGGCATGTAAATACACTTAGAGATAACAAGTTTAGAGAAGTTCTCGTTAGACCATTTTGATATATTTACATTACTACCCTTTTTGTCTGATGAATCATTATTCTCTATATGTTCATTATCGGAATACTATTGTTTCTCTCTTCCTCGTCTACCAATCCTCTAACCTCACTGTCTCCTTCTCCTCCACTTCCTTTTTCTTTGTGTTCTAACTTATTTTTCCCTATTATTTCAGCATCACCTTCCGTCATACTTAAACTCTTTGTCTTGCAAAAAAAATACTATATTTCCTGTACTCTAACAAAAAAAATGCTAGGTGGTCAATCTCATTGCAATACATTTTTCACGTACCATCTCTAAGTAGTAGTGGAAATCTACTGACATCAATCTTCAGAAAAAAAAACTTTGGTTGTCTGACTTACTACAACATACATAATTATTATTGTGTTGATCTAGAGATTTATTTGAAAGCCTCGTATTAGCAACTAGTTATACAGTACTAAAAAAACTTTTCTCAATTGAAATTTTAATAACCTTAAGAGTTAGTCAAGTTCTAACAGATCTATATCATATAACATAACTAATATTCTCTCGACCGTAATATAACTGAAATACCTTAAGGTTGAGCCTAAATTAACTAAGTAAAAAATTAATTGTCACATCTAATAATGTGCATTCATTATTTTCATATCCATATGTCTTCAAACATTATAAACGAAACTATATATCAATTTAAAAATAACTCTAACAAACAATGTATCTAAAAACAAAATTTTTCACGGATCAACAATAATACTATACATACTAATTCATTTTAACACTAAGAATAAATTTTATAAAGTACATAAATTTTTTACCTTCGTATGAATTCACAGACTAGAAGGCTTCGCCCATTTCCTTCACCTCCCTCAACACTCTCTTTTTTGTTTTTTTATTCAATTTGATTTTTGATAGATGTGAGGGGTTTTATAGTGTGCCACTCAAAAAATGGCCAAACAGAGAGAGCGGCAAAGGGCCATTTACAAAATTGCCAACCATCTAAAAGTGAAAAATGTCCTAGCAAACAGCAGCAAAAAGGTTATATACAAAAATAGTAACCCCTTCGTTCCTCGTATGTCTAATTTTGCAGACCGTCTCTACCAATGATAAATAGTCTGGCTGCAAAATTTTTAACCTCCATTAGCCCACCATTAATGGGCTAACGAGCGTTTTTTTAGAAAAACCTACCAAAAGTTGTTGGAAGCATATTGTAACTTTTTCAAACAAATAAATATATTTTTATAAATATTTTAATAAAAAATATATAAATAAAAAATTCTGAAAAGGGCTGTGCAGGACTGGCCGAAAGGCTCGAAACAAAAGTCCCTTTGAAACGGGCAATTGTCAATGCGATACCATTCGCTAGCATACTAATATTATTTTTTATATATTTTTTGTTTGTAGAAAAGCTTTTGAACTTGTTTGCATCTGTCGTATTTAAAATTTTAAAGCTTGCAAAATATCATTTGGTTCAAATACTAGATTTGATATAGTGCTCGTATTTACGGCTCATCAACGCATCCGTCGACAGCGAGTCCAGAGCTTTTTGTTAATATCAAAATTTAATTAGTATAGTCTTTAAAATTACTCAAAGAGACAAGATATACATGTGATAGAGTAAATGTATACGTGTTATGAGCGTCCACGTTTGTATTGCGTTTCGTAAAAAAAGCTAGAGAAAATTCCTTATTTTTCTTAAAAAAAGATTTTTTCTTATTTTAGGCATAAAAATGGTGAACTGCACATACAATGCAGCTTGCAAGGCAAAAGCATTACGATATAGCGACAGCCTCAAGCATCACAACGCCTAAGCAGTCAGTCGTCTCCGAAATTTATTCTGTTGAAGTGATTGTCACGACGAAACGAAACGCAGTGATCTGTGATCACCAATCAGCATCTCAGTTCAGCACTTGGGTTCCCGGCGAGCATTTAGGCCTTCAACACAAGCTTCCTCGCCACCGTCGGGTCGCCCCATTCCGCCTCCACCCCCTTCATCACCTCCTTGGTCACCGCCTCCAGGTCTACTCCCTTCTCCCTCGCCGACGTCACGACGGAGCCGGTCTTCAAGAACCCGACAAGGTCGTCAAGCGTCATGTCCACCTCGATGTCGACGTCGGCCAGCTCGCCCTCGCGGCCCACCCGGACAGGCTCGAACGGGAACGGCAGGTCGCGGTACCTCTCCATGGCCAGCCTCATTCTCGGGTCCATGTACGGGCGCATGGTCGGGTACAGCTGCCGTGCAGTTTGTCCTCAAACGGGTGGATCTCGTAGTTGTAGCCCCACACGGCGAGGACGCCGCCGGGCTTCTTGAGGACGCGGTTGACCACGGCGTAGAAGAGAGGGATGTCGAACCAGCGGATGGAGGTCGCCACGACGACGACGTCCAGCGTGAATCCTCGCCGCCGACCAGGGCGACGAGTTCGTCCTCGGAGAGTTTCACCGGGGTGTGCAGGTACCGCACCTTGGGGTGCGCGACGGCGTGGTGGATCTTCCCCTCGCTCACGTCCGTCGCGACCGCGCTGTCGTAGTGCTCCGCGATCTAATGCACACAGAGACACGCAGATAAGACGGTCGCCGGCAAAACTTTTCGTTTTTCAGAGTTCAAACAAGCGACGGAAGTGGTTTAGAGATCGGGCGCTTACGCTGATGGAGGCCTGGCCGGTGCCGCAGCCGGCGTCCCAGGCGCGGTGGTGGCCGGCGGTGAGGGCGGCGAGCTTGGAAAACCAAGCTTCAGGGTACCGAGGTCGTTTCTTGGCGTACGTCTCCGACGGTCTCTCATACAGCCCCGCCATTCTTGCTCTGCTTCTCCATATCCTCCACCTCGAGTCCTGGACTGTGAAGAGCGCGATTTGTTGGGGTTGGATCTGTATAGAATCTATAGAACACCGACTTTGCATTTGCATTGTCCACTACACAGGTGCATTCTAATTGGGGCACGGCATTTTTATCCTAATAGTACACCATCACATGCAGAAACTGATGCAACAGAATTTATGCACGAGATGATATGGTTTTCAACATGCACTCAGGAAAGGAGAGGCATGCTGCTTAAGAGGACAAGGAAAAGATGGGGGTAAGAAGTTGGTAAAAACAGGCAAAGCATCATATCTGAAAACTGTGGATTGTAGAAAGATGAGGCTACAGACAGGCCATGCATCAACCTGAAACCTGTGATTCTGTGCAATCGTAGAAAGACGAGGTAAAGACAGGAATTTCATCGAATCTGAAACCTGTAGATTGTAGAATAAACTTGGTCAAGCAAGTCAACTAGACGTGGGCAAGTTGCTTATTTCGACTTGTTTGACTAGACAAAGCTTAGCTAGGATGGCCCCTCCACTCCACTTCCCTTCACTCGAACGCAGCAAGATGCTACAGCAGCCGTCTATGGGAACATCACAAGATGCTTTATAACATGTACACACACACACACACGAAGCATCGGATTATCTACCAGATGAAGCCCTATTCGGTTAGCTCTTTATTACATCTTCACAGCAAACATATATCTCCGGTTTCATCAGCAAGGATATCAACATCACTGCACAAATCCTACTACAGTGCTACAACTTAGAAAGCGGAGGATACTGAATATCAAGACAACTATACACCATTAGAATTCCAAAGTCTGACTGGGGATTTTGGACTGGCACAGCATATGCAGGGAGGTGTGCTCCGCGGCTCTGCTCAGCTGAAGTTTGGAGGAAGGTGCTTTGGTCACTTCATGCTACATTTAGCTTAGGTACAACATTGTTTATTTGTTTAACCAAATACATTTAATAAGTTATTTATTTTTAGATAAACAGTGTTTTATTTGTTAAGCACTTGAAGACATGATGGCAACAAAAAAGGCTCGACATTTGACGATAACTGTATAAGACAGGAACTGCACATTTTACATATAAACTCCTTTGAGCGATACATGTATGCCATTCTCAACATATTTGTACTTGTTCTCCCATTCTCAGGTCTCTTCTATACAAGTCTCACCAGATAAGGTCTGCAGTACCCACACCGTCTGACTTAGAGGTGCAAGCCATCTGGGAACCTTAAACGCCATTTGAACACATCATCCTGTCTGCAAAATACCTGATTCTTTTCCAGGAGCAATCTGATAATGCAACTTTGCGTCTTCAGGAGTTCCCAAAGGTGCACCAGTGCAGGAACAATTATCAACCATATAAAGTTCCCACTTCATGATCCCACACTTATCTAAAGCAGATGCCAGTCTTGGGTTATCCAAATCTGGGCAAGAGCCATCTGGGCTAACAAGCACTGCTCCAGTGTATGCTAGTCCAGCAGCCTGAGCTGCTCCGTGATAATGTAACAGGCCCCAGCTGAAATCATCTGAAACATCAACAATTGTCCAAAACTCCTTTGAAACCACGCCATTATCCAGCACACTGAAGTAAAATGTACCAGGGCTGCTAGCTCTCCTCACTCTGTACTTTCTGCGCCTCCAAACCAGCTTCCCTTCCAGGCTTCTGACTTGAAAAATTGGCTCATACCAAAATGAACCTCTAGCTTTCCCCCTGTAAAATAATTGGTACTGACATGGGAATTGATCATATGCTGGATTTTGTCCGGCTACAACTCTCCAACTCCATTCCAAGCTGTCCAACCATCCAACAAAAAGGTCTTCTGCAAGTTCATGGCTTAGTTTTTGTTCTCTGAACATGGTTAGTGGGGGTACAGAGGGCTTATTGGGTATCTCAGCATTGAGATCAAGACAATTGTTCTTCTGCAAAACACAAAGAGAAAATGACTCCAGATGCGGACTCTCATATGACGCAATGCAGCGATAATTGCAAACTTGATCAATTGGAGAGCATGAATTTAAACACTGAAGGGCTTTCCTACAGTTAGGATCAAACAGACAATTCAGTATCTGAGGACCACAATTTCTTATCATACAGCTTAGGGTAGACAGACCTTTTGCCCTAAGGTTTTGCAGCATATCAACAGGTCTTATGTACGCATTAACCACAACAAGTAAGCAAAATCTAATGTCATCTGAATTGTGCCTTTCCCATGCATTAGATACAGTCTTAAGGACTTCAGCGGATTCCTTCATGCCACCTGGTTTTCCAATACTTGTTAGGTTGCCAAACATGTCCTGATGTCCAGTATATTGAACATACCTGCCACCTAACTTGTTTTCTAAGGTTGGAGATGACTGAAAGCAGAGTATATTGGGAATGCTCTCACTGTTATTTAAAAGCCACTGAACAGTCTCCTGACTCGTTATTGCAACATTGACAAGCATATCACACTGTGCCAACTCTTTCCTAAGATCATCATGGCAAATCAACTTGTCTGTGAAGACAAGCATTTCAAATCCTTCATCAACCCACTTCATCCTATTAGCCTAGAAGACAGAAAAAACGAGATGCATGGTTACCGTCAATAAACTTATGCAGAGAGAGATTCTGCATATTTATATTAAGTATGACAATAATTCAGAGGACCTGTTTCTTGCTTGTTGAATGAACAAATGTGTTTTCTTGCAATTTTTAGATGCATAATAAGCTTTTGAACTGTACCTGTTTTTCATTATGTCCTTATACTAACTCAAAAGATAGCTTAATGTTCATTGAAAGCAAAACAATTCAGATGATATTACTATATTAAATTAAGCTCGCATGAGTTGCATCTTGGGTTTGATCATCAGCTGCGAAGGGGAAAACAATGGAAACTAACTTGCAACATATTGCCCATGGATGGCTCTGCAAGGGTTGCAGTGTTGCACACTATCACTAAACAAACGATGGCCAGGAAAGACTGAAATTATGTGCAGATTCTTTGGCGATTCCAAGCAAATGCCCCTTTTCAGAAGCCCACAGGTATTGCACACAATTGTATTATGGAAAACATGTAAATACTACGCAAACCGTATGGTGTGTGGACATATCAATCCACAAAACTTAACAGACATTCTACACTTGTATTCTCTAGCGTGACATCTTATAGAATCTAAAATTGTGGCATTGACAGGTTTATCAAACCATACGAACGAGAAAGCAAGGTATAATAATCGATACGAAATCAACTACTAAGTACTAGTAACATATTTTGGCAGTTACAGAAAATTGAAGTGTTCGTGCCAAGATAATTGCATTATTGCATATGCTTCAATACTTCTTCTAGTTCTCCAGTTGAGCGTGCAAAATGGTTTAGTGAGTGTGTAGTTGACTAATTGAGTGTGCGTTGCAGTTACAACATTTTGCCTACATAAAAAAAACTTATAGGGATATCCCAATGAGCCTATTACAACACCGTCAATCTCTCCTTATCTACACCGTACAAACTTTTGATTGTGGTGAATCAGTGTTAGGTTCAGAGTTCAGAGTGGAGGCCCTACCGCGTGGCGCATAACCTCCTCCCATGGCGTGTCCTTCAGCGGGCTGATGCTCCCGTCGCCTACTATGGAGACTATGCGGACGGTCCCCTTCCCAGTAATGGTTTTGCCGGCCCCGGCGACACGCTCGCCGGCCGCGGCGCGCCGCAGCCCGAGCGAACGGGTGCCGCCGGAGAAGCGGTGGGCGATGGTGCTCGAAGGGGCAAGCACGGAAGCGGTTTCATGGACGCGGCGGCGAGTAGGTAGGAAGAGTCGAGTGGTAGCGGCGGAAGCGGACGTGGCGGGAATGGCCGCCATGGGAGTCTGGGAGGAGGAGGTGGACGAGGTGGCTGGACTGGATGCCCGGACTGGAGCCCGACTCGAGCCTTCGAGGGCCTTTTTTTTTCCTTCTACTGGGCTCGGTCGACTCCTTGTCTACCGTTAGATAACAAAATCGACGGTGAATAATAATCACAGGGAAAAATATGTCAAAAACTCCCACCCGCCGCAGTGCGGAACGATGCAAAAAATCTCCAAAATTTTCCCCAATCCGCGCCTTCTCCCCAAATTCCAATCTCTCGCAGTTCGTTCGAGGCTGAGACGGCCATGGCGACGACTCTCTTCCTCGCGCTGCAGTGCGTCCAGTGCTCCACCATGCAGGTACGCAGTAGGAGTCCTCGGCCAAATCCCTCACCCTAAAACCGACCAGTTTCCTCATCCGGTTTTGTTAATTTGTTTTCGCCGCTTCGTTTTGCTTCACAGGTGAAGCAGCAGAAGAAGAGAAGCAACAAGTGGGTGTGTGTGGTGTGCAACCAGCGGCAGTCCGTGATGCGCGTCGACGTCCGCGGGTACCGCGCCGCCGACCTCCGCCGCTTCGTCCAGGACGCCAACCTCTCGCGCGGCCGCGCGGCGCATATGCCCGTGCCCGAGGAGGACTGGAACCCTGCTGTGTCGGGGTAGCAGTCGGATGATTTTCCGAGGGAGAGGAAGAGGCGGATGGACTAGTCGGAGTACCTGGACGATCCGGGGGAGTGCGATGCCGGCGGCGACGATGAGGGACTCGAGATGGAGGTATGCGTGAAACCTGTTTGATGTGATGCCGCAATGTATATAGCAGTACTTTGGATTATTGATCTGGGGCAACCTGTGAAATGAATACTCCTTAGGACCAATCATAAATTGATTATGCTAGGGCTACTACTTAAATCAATAAATTGTCACTTGCTTGCACATGGGTCAGCATTCCGTTTTCAAGCTTGGATGCAGTGAATACTGGAAATGTACACTTAACGTTTCAAGGTTTAACATGCCTTGCTGAACTAAAATTATGAACACCTGTTTTCATGTAGTCCTGTATTTCATCTTCCATGCATGAATGTAAATGTTATTGGGACAAGCTATACATTACCTATGCTGGGATAGCATGATCACAAATCTGTTATGCACTTACGATGGCTAGTATCTGAATGCTCGATTTCTTGTTTTCATTTATGTTGTGGCTATAAAAACAGTTAAATATCTGAATTATGTATTCAGGATGAGGTTGTATAGTGCACTTCTGAGTCTTGAGTTAGTTTTCTTCATATTTGTTTATCTTCACTTATCTGGGCAAGGAATGGCCAATCTTCAATGCATGATCTAAATGTTTTCATGCCTCAAATTACAAATAGATGTAGGGATTCAAGTGACAACTGAATTACCTGAAAAAAGGCCTAAAGTCACTTCCTTGAAGAGGGTCCCCAAAGCTCAATTGTGATTCACTGGAAAGAGGCCCAAGACACCAGTCAATACCACTTTACCCAAGAGGCAGCTGATCGAGGAAGGTTCACCTCTCTGTTCTGCAGCTGCTACTGCTGAAGGCACACGTTGAAATCCTAACACATATTGCACTTTTTATTACCAAAATGTGTAAGTTGAATGACTTATATGTTTGTTTTTCTGCAGCACAAAGATCAAAGTAGAGCAATTATTTGGATTCAATTTTATTTGAAGAGAGAAGCGGGTTTCAGGACTCTGGGCAGCATTGCACTGAACTTGAATGCTCCATTACTGATGTTGTGGTGGATGACGAGGTACACCCCCCCGATTTCATGTGATATCTATCTTGTCTTGGACTGCAGTATTTTATGCTTTGAATAGTGAAGTAGTTAGAAAAGATCAGATGTGCAGTTGACAAATGTTATCATACAGGATGGGCACTTCATTGCTATGTTAGAATTGAAGAGATTATGTTGCATGCTATCCTTTTGAAACAATGATGTTAACAGCGCATCTGCTTAACCTCTTACCTTCCCTCTGAACTTTGACTTTTGATTTCAAAATGCATATGTATATGGTGATGCAATGACAATTTTATGTTACAATAAGAGTTTCCGTTAGCTGTATGCTTAATAATACCCACATCCCTACCTCCCAAAAAAATCCCTGGCCAAAAAAGAAGAGAAGGATGAGAAAACACAATTAGTGACTCTTTTCTTCATTTTGGAACTCCACAACAACAACAAAAGAAAAACTTTATTTCGGTATACAATTTTATGCAGTCCTTTAACTGGAAGTAGGGACATGTAAATTCTGAGCTAATTCAGGAGATTTTGTTTGATGTGTAAGGGGATGGGGAATTATGCACTATTAGACAACTACTGATTGTATGCCTCATTTTTTATGCTTGTGTATGGGTGAGTACATTACTGCATCTTCCAAACATAAACTGATATTCTGCAACAATTATCCTCACACGAAGCTTGAATAACAATGAACACATTTGAAACTTGCTGATTTATGAACAATTCTACCACTTCTGAAACCAATGTTAGTTTAAACAATTTCAATCATTGATCATGATAAAGATGCGCAGCCTTCTGACATAAACCTATTACTGGTAACTGTTTTGCTGCCAACAAGCTGCTAAGTTGTGTTATAACCTATTAATTTGGTAAGTTCAGCTGTCTCAACATCTTTCTAAATTCAGCAGAGTGACTTTGAACAATCGATCATTATGGTAGGGCAGTCTGAAGCACAAGAGAAATACAAAGCACCATAGTTGTGTCCTGCTACTTTGTTAAAGGGGAAAAAGGGAAATAAAGAATACCTTACATCGCTTTCATCCCAGTTCAACCATTTCCTTCTCATCATTAACCCTTTTTTGCATGGCATCATGTATAATCCAGTGAAAGTTCACATACCTCACATAGTTAGCCATACAAGCCACACAATGCTTGTCCTGAGCCCTACCACTAGACATGCAAAGAACCAAACAAAATGCTTATTGCTCTTTTAATCTGAGCAATAGCGCCTTTGGTTAGCCAATCAGCCACATTTTTGTCCCGTCAATCATTTCTTTTCTAATCCCTGAATCTGTTGAGTTGTCACATAGTATTTTAAATTCAAATTTTAATTCTATTTGGAATATTACTATATTTATTGCACATTGATTTTAGAGTTTTCCCGTGTAAGTTATTGCAGTCTATTTACCCCAATCCTTGCTGTCAGTTATGCATAATTTCAAAATTTCGTTCTCATGACGAAAAAACTGTACCAAATTCAGATCATTCCATCATTGTACTTCAGAGAAAAAAAGGCCATTTCATTGTTAATGTGTTACTAACTGGGCATGCATTTGGTCATACATATGTTAAATTTCACTAGACTAGAACTACCAAGTGCAATTAAATTCTTCCACATCCTCACCACTGTTTACTAGCAAGCACATAGGCTGCGTTAGAGAACACTAATGGGGTGAGATTTTTCCTCGGTTTTCATATGCACGTTTTTTGAACTTTTTTAAAAAGGTTTTTTATAAAGTTACTCATCTCAACCTTTTATATTGAAATTTTAACTGGTAATTAATTTTATCGTTTATATTATTTTATAGTTATTAAAAATTATTTTTTTATTTATCATATTCTATCACTTTTAAACGTAATCATATTTGTGCCTGTGGGGTGGCTTGCTCTGAAGTGCGTCTTTAAAGCGAGCAAGAGCCGACAGCTCTGCTTGCGGTGATAATCTCCGTTCGGTAGCGAACGATTTTGTACGACCTCTCAGACCCCCACTGCTTGCCGTAGCCAGCACGACGGCAACGTCTCAACCGCATTTCCTAATTCATCACTTGTATTGTCCATGTCTTCCTGGTATTTGTTTACAGTCTGTCAGTGGCAGTCAGACGAAACTGCTATTTGGTGTTCTGTGTGTCGTTACGCGATCCGGGTGGATTTGGTGGTAGGTTTATTCAGTAATTCTAGAACCGTGGGAGTCGGTGCAGCATTGATGAAATTCGTATCCTGCTACTTGAATCACTTGGCCATGTGTGGTAGTATAATCAGTACAGCTTGATCACTTGAATATATTTATGTTTTGGCCTGTGGGAGATCTATGCCAACATTGTATATCCTATTTCCTTAACCTATGCGCGTGTCATTCTGACCTGACACTTCGAGTCTCAGCCTGTGAACAAATATGTTTTGCCCGTCTCATGGGCGATATAGGTTATATAATGATATAAGCTGTGCAATGTGCCAAACTTACGTGATGGCACGGGATCGCTGCGTAAGCGGCAGCCGACACGGCAGCCAGGTTGCCCCCAAATCGACGTGACCCGTCCGTGCTCGCGGCGATGGCTATCGCGACTCCGCGCCCTCTCGGGCGCTAAGGCGCCAACCGCGAAACGCGCGCGTCGCATAGTCACATGTAGCTGAGACGAAATCATGCGCCAACACCACAACAACTGGTACAAGCACAATCATGGAGCATCAACTGGTGCATCCGAGATCTCACCACATGATGGCCCCGCAGGAGCTGACATCGTTGTGGGCCCGAGTACCTCGTATACGGTCTAATCTTAGTAATGCCATCTATGGTCCCTAGGCCATTACTGCCCCCAACAACACGCGCCGTCATCATATTTACTACTATTACTACTAAGAAAGGTCATTGAATCAACCATGTTGCCGAGCGAGCACCCGTCACGGAAAACGGCTCGCTGTTCCGCCCGTGCGTACCGGCGTTCCGGCGTGACGCGCGCGGCGGAGGTGGAGCTCGCGAGCAAGGCGGGGAGCGCTCTAGCCGACCGGAGTTGGTAGCTGGCTGGTCCTTGGCCCGTCCGGTCGGCGTGACAGTTAGATGTTTGGATGAGCTATTAAAGCACGATGCGATGCTCTTATCCGTCTCGTCCCTCCTGGACTTTGGACTTTGGAATTGGAATAGAACTAAGGGAGATGCCATGTTTTTGTTGATGCTCCTAACTACCAAAGCTTTGGTGTTCTTTTATTTTGGCATCGTCGTAAGCGATGGTGACTCGACTTAACAGTCATCATCCTTGATTGATGCCTTACTTTACCGTTAAAGCGTCGATGCGTTCGATGAGGTGCACGCGCCACCGAACGCCCGCACTATCACGGCGGATGTGAATTGCTGTACTTCACGATTATCATTTATGGTCCTCCTCCGTATTCCTGTGCTAAAAAACTGGCAGTGGTAAGGTACCATTTCCAACCCCAGCCGAAACCTGTCTGGCTGTCTGTTGTAGTGGAGCATTGCTCCTTCCAACCTAGCTGAAACATGGTGGTCGCTGCTACCGAAATACTACCTCCGTTTGGACGGGGGAGTACTAGTAGCTTATGTAGTGGTTTTGTAAGTATGGTTACAAATGACAAGCTCTGAAGGGAGGGGCGAAAACGGGGAATCTTCTAGAGCACGTCATTACCATAACTATGTAGGTTCATAGAGGCATAATAGACAGCACGGCACTGGTCCTCATGACCTCACTCCAAAGCGCAGCCGATTTCTAAATCCTCTTTTAAGCAGATTTTTAGGATGCTTAGCCTTAACCGATAACACGGCGCAGGGGGACCCACCACCCGACACCAGCCTCCACACTTTTGGCACCGGTGCTCTGATGCACCGATCTCACTGACATGTGGTCCCGGAGCCGAGCACATCGCCGGGTTTGGGCATGTACTGCCGGTCTCGAAGCGGGCTCGCTCCGGAAAGGAGAATCCTGGCAACCTTTGGAAAACGTCCGTTACCAACAGTAAAATTTCTCTGTTTCACTGACAGCTTGTCCCTGAAGTCTTCTGGACCCACCACTCGGCGTCAGGGGGCTCGTTGGATGTCGGTGGTGGATTCCTCTAGTTGTGGGCCCCGCGAAGCACTGTGCCTCTGTCTGTCAGTCACTTGCGCTCTTCTGTGCTTCTGCTCTACTCGGCCTCGGTCGCCAGCCTTTTTTCTGTCTTCCTCGCGCTAGCGCCTGATTTGCAGGCTCGCAGTTGCAGCTGCTTGCTCCACTAGGCCACCAGTCTCTACCAATGGAGGCCTGAGGGTTTGGTCGTTGGAGAGAGAGAGAGAGAGAGAGAGAGAGAGAGGGAGGGGGAAAGGAGCAGTGTGTGTTCTCGGGCCTCCTCCGGTGCGGCGACGCCTGCTCAGGTCCAACCTCGTCGCTCGCGCGCGCGCGCCATTTCCGGTGCGGCATTCAGCGCGTGTTTCTGAGGTGGTTTTCCTCGTTCGATTTTTGGTAGTGTTTGTTTGGTGCCTGGTTGATGGCTTGGTCTGGAACGGTGTAGTTTGGTCGTTTTAGATCCGTGTCTGCTTCTCCTCTGGCTCCGTTCTGCTTGGCCTCAGGCGATTTTCTTCTGCTCGTGGTTGTGAGCTTTGCTTGCTTGGGCTTGTGCTTTTCTTCAGCTGCATTCGCTTCATCTTCCCCCTCCACCCCGTTGTGTGTTGTACTACTCTCTGTAACAAAAGAATCCCAGCTCTTTCGCCTTTCCGCATTCGACATTTTCTTCCAGCTCACACTCACTCTCACTCTTACCACTGTTTTTCACGTTATTTTGGGTGTGTTGTTTGCCTTTTTGGTTTGTTCATGAAGGAAAAGATTGTTGTTTGAGGTGTGGATCTGCGTGCTGATAGCTGCTCTGTAACAGGGTCCGAATTGCACGGTTTTCGGGCTGTTTCGGCAACCATGGGGAAGTCTCCAGCGAAGTGGATCAAGTCTGTGCTCCTCGGGAAGAAATCAACCAAGGCCAAGGATTTGGTGGTAAATACTTCTCTATGCTTGGTGCTCCGAATTTGTGGCTAAAGATGATTTCTGTTGGTAGCACGAAGGCATACCTGTTTTTTTTAAAAAAAAATCAAAAGTAATCGACTTAATATGGCATTAATGCTTGAATTTGCCATTACGACTTAGTAAGGCATATTATGGCTGCTGGACTGGAATGTATAATAAAAAAAATCATATGGGTAATGGGTGCCTTTTATATGCCTTGCAGCATTCTTTTTTGCTTCATCCATGTTGTAGGTCTGTAGCATATGTTGCTTCTTGCTCCTACTTTCACTGATTGGTTGGTTGAATCACAATTTTGTTTCTGTTCGGATATATATAAGGCTGCAAATAACAAGCCTGCACTTTCTGAGAATCATCCTGTGATTTCTGAGCCGGCTGCTGTTAATTCCCACAACGATGGATCTGTGTCGACGATTGGAAATGCTGAAAATTGCAAGTTACCAAATGGAGCAGTTGAAGCCATGGGTCAAGGTGTGGAGAACCAAAACATTATTGGGTCCAAGACACCAACTAGTCCAGAGAAACTGAGCGAAGAGTTAGCTGCAGTGAAGGCACAAGCGGCCTTCCGAGGTTACCTGGTAACACCTTTTACTTGGACTGATCCATTTTGTTCCTGCCATATTGCCTCTTATTAACGCACCTTTGGACTGGAGCTCACTGCAAATGTTGTTGCTAGCTTCTCCCTAAAATTTTCTATAGTTGTACAGAATCATTGTTTTTTTTAGAAGTTTCAGAAAAGGAAACATTAACATTCTGCCCTGCAGAAAGAAAATTTGCGTCCTAAATAAGATAATGAGTTGGCTGTCTGATCTATACCTAACTATTAGTAACTGCTGCTACATTACAACTTCATTTTCTTTTGGAAGTTATAGAAGCACTGATCTGATAATAATCCTTCCATTTTTTTATGTTTGATATCTTTGACTTTTGAATTTATGTTTGACCACTTGTCTTATTTTAAAAAATGCATAATTATGATTTATTTTATTGTGATTTGTTTTATCGTTAAAGAAATTTTAAGCATAACTTGTATTTTTGTATATTTGCACAAAAAAATTTGAATAAGACAAATAGTCAAACGTATGTCTAAAAGTCAATGGCGTCAAACATAAAAAAACCAGAGGAAGTATGTCCCAGACTTTTTGAAGTTATATAATTTGCCATAGTTTTTGTGCAGGCACGTAGGGCATTCCGTGCATTAAAAGGTATCATAAGACTCCAAGCACTGATCCGAGGACATCTGGTAAGGAGACAAGCTGCTTCAACCCTTCGTGTGACATGGTTGATTGTGAAGCTTCAAGCTTTAATTCGTGGAAGAAACGATAGACTCTCTAGTGCTTCCATGCAAATTACTGTGAAGTCTGGCCAACATAAGTTTCTGGTAAGTATCTTGACATTTGGCAATTCACTCTCTGATTTCTGATATGCCCTCCCTGCTTCTGTACCTGTTCTATTTGTACTGTTAAAAATGAATGTGTGCAATATTAAAAGTGTGTAATTGGCCTGAGAGACAAACTTTCACATTTCAGACATCTCTTGGAATACTGCATAAAATCAGTAAATCACTGATGTCACATGTTCAGAACTTCAGATCTTTTGGTTAAGCCTGAGTATGGACACAGCAGCCAAGTAGCATTCAGTACGCTCAAGCAAATAGAGAAATAGCTAGAGACTAGTACTTGCTAGTGGTTGATAATTATTATTATGTACTTGGATACTTACAAATAGTGAGGCAATAATGTTAATTCTGTGCATATCTGTATCATGTTGGTGCAAAGTTTCATCATTGTTATGTGCAAGTATGGTATTGGAGTAGGTTGCCCTATATCCTTGAACTTAATTTTTTTAGTTGGTTTATGGTTTGTTCTCATAGATCATTAATTATCATCTGTGTTATTTTCTTCATTTGGTCATACTGCAACTCAAAACAATACATACTTTCTTTTGGTATTCTTTTATTCTTATATTAAATAGCTTTCTATCTTATTAAATACCTGCATTGTACCTTTCTACACAATATAGAAATACTATGAACTGCCTCTTCAAAACTACATATCTCGAAGCTTTTCATCAGACAGGTGTCTTTCATATCAAAAGTTTATAATTAAATATTTACCTTATCATTTCTAATTGAGTATGAGGGTAAATCTGCTGAACTACAGTATACTTTAAATTGCACACATCATGGAGCATGCATTTATATTTTCTTTTCATGATTCCTACTAAACTATGTATGGCCCTTATGCAATTTTTTCTGCTTGATGTCTTTATATGGCCAAAAAACTAAAACATGTTCTTTTTGCATTTATTAGAGTAATAAACCATCTGATGCTTGGAAAGAGAAGGTATCTTCAAATGCATATGTTCAAAAGGTATGTCATTGTTTAGAAAAACAAGACTTACCAGTGAGATTTGCTGTGTGTCTAAAAAAAAAACGTCTTGATCCTGCTCATTTCTTCTATGAGAAATGCATGAGCTCAAAAATCAAGTTGCTCACCATTTATATACATTTCAGAAGTGTCCTCACTCATTTTTCTATGTTTTGTAGCTTCTATCTTCATCAATTGTGCTAGAAGCTCTTCACTTGCAGTATGATGAGAGGGACCCTAATTCATTGTACAACTGGTTGGAGAGATGGACTATAAGCCAAATTTGGAAGTCTGCTTCCCAACCAAAAAAGGTTGCTGATGGCAAGCCACAAGTAAGGAAGGCCGGTTATGCAATGGAAACTGAGTCAGCCAAGTTAAAGCACAATGTTCGGAAGAGTTCTGCTGTCACTGTTGATAGTTTCCAAACTAACATGACAGTTGAACCTGAAAAACTTAAACGAAATTCAAGGAAATTCTCTAGTTCCACTTCTGACTCAGTGGCAGATAGTCAGTTATCTGAACTTGAGAAGGTTAAGAGGAACCTTCGGAAGGTAACCAATTCGATGGCCGAAGCATCAAAAATTTCTAGCTCCAGGGCAGATGCCTTGAAGGTATCTAGCTCCACGACTGATGCTTCAAAGGTATCTAGCTCCATAGCTGATGCCTCAAAGGTATCTGATCCCATGGCTCAAGTCCCACCTAGTCTCGTGAATGGGATCTCTGACCATCAAGATAACCAATGTGACGAAGCACAACAGAATGCGTGTGCGGATTCATCTCCTCCTGATACTCAGGAGTTGCACAATAGCGATCTGTTGGAGGACAATTCACATATGAATTTGTTGGAACCTGATTTAATATCTAATCCGGAAACTCCTTTCACTTCAATTTTAACCTGGGAAAAATTTAATGATACCACTGCTGATGATCAAGCAGTTGAAGTTCTGCCACTGCAGAACATTGATAATGAAGACAATTTCTTAGGGAGGAAAGAGCAGCCAAGGCCCAAGGAAGAACCTCTGTCTAATGGAAGCCTTAAAACTAGCAAGAGGAGGTCTTCGTTCTCCACCAAATCAGATTATCTGGAAAATGGAACCCAGAATACTCCAGCTCCACAGAGGAAACCAAGCTATATGGCTGCAACAGAATCTGCAAAGGCAAAATTGCGAGCACAGAATTCACCAAGACTGGATTCTGATTCATCTGCAGACATGAATGGCTTCACCCGCCGCCAGTCTCTCCCTTCTGCTACAAACAGTAAGTTGACCCTACACTCACCTCATACACAAGGACCAATCCAAAATGACGGTTATGATCTAAAAAGTGATAAATCCGTGTTTGTCTCAAAAAATGTCATTGTTAAACATTAAGCAATTCAGGTAACCATCTGAAAGGATAAGATGGTGTTCTTGGCTATCAGAACACGACAGAAATTGTGAATAATGATAGCAAAAATGTTCACAGTAAGTTCATGGTATTACTCGATCCCAGAATAAGCTCAACTGTTTATTTCATGTCTAAATACTCCCTTTTTTCTAGTACAACAGGGTCTTTTGGAAAACATTAAATCTGAGAATAAATTGAAATGGTTGCACACGATGCACATTACATTTGCAGTGATCAAAAGAGTGATATAGTGTATTTACATTGATATTCTGAAGCATAGTGGTATGGCATGGTTTATAAATTTGTCGCTTTGACTAGTATCATTCTGAAATTCTGCAACTGCCATATTTTACATATAGACGCACATTGAGGTGTCCTATTGCTGCCTTTGTTAGCATTATATGTTGTTTAGGCTTTTACTGATGTTTGAATGGATGTCAATGCGACTATGTGCATCTGATTAGTTCGAACTTCAGACTTCACATTTCATAAGTCAACCGTATGTATGGGAGAGAATGCGTTTTTTCCTTTTGATTTATGAATTCTGATGTCCCATTTTGCTTGTTTCTTTTTACCATCCATCAGATAGAGCGATCAAAGCTGAATGGAGACGGTGAGAACAACCAACCTCCATTTGAACAGCGCCGTTGTGGCGGATGAAGTTTGCTGCTATCTGTGAGATTGTCGCCATTGTTTTGTCCAAGATGTAAAGATACGTTACCACCGTGTTGATCTATTTGCTGCTTATTTAAGTTATTTTTCATAGTGTGTTGTGCAATGTCTTGTTCATAGCTACAGCCTACTAGTTCTGGGCATGGTTTCGTTTCCCTCCCAAGGCACCTTGCCTGATAACTGGCAACGGACCTAATGCCATAAGCATGTTTGTTAATTGAACGGCTTCATCCGACTTTGCATTTTGTACATGCGTTCTCTTGTTCTATATGTAACCACAAGTCCACGGCACAGCAGAAGTGAGCTGCCTATGAATCGTCAAATCTGAATGATGCTACCCTGTTCGAGGCTATCCTGTGATGCGAGCATTTTTCTCCTGTTCTGACGGAAATTGAACTGTTTTCTTGAAAACTCCACAAAATTTTTGTGAAATCAGGTGCAAATGTGTGTGTACTCTCATGGTTTGCATGTTGGGTTTATTAGTCACAACCAAAATTTAAATTAAAAAAAACAATTTTATAGTTGATTTTAAGTTTTTTTAGTCTGTTTTTACATTGATTTTTAAATTATGAATAACATAGATATAAAAAAAGTTTTATCCACCTGTCTTTGATATTTCCTACGCCTTAACCAATTAGAGCTACGGGGTAACTGCGATTTTCGCGTCTGCCCTCAGTCTGTCTTCTACACAGCTACACGCCCAAACACAAGTACACAATGCCGTAGCGTCATTGCGCTGCCGAAATCAGAGGAGCGTCCTGCGGCGCCGCTGGCGTCCGGCCTGTCACCTGTGAGTAGAGCCGCACTTCGGCACCGCGAACCCGCGACATGCCTTGGCGCTGCCGCTGCCGCTGCCGCCGCCGCCGCACCGCGTCGAGGCGTCCAAACACACGCGCCGCGCATCCTATCCAAATCTCACGCCGGGTCTCGCCGGCCGCCGCCAATGGGGGCGCCGCCCCGCCTTCCCCACCGTCACCTGCCGCAGCATCTTGCCGTCCTCCTCAAGACCCGGCCGCTCCACGATCTTCTCTCCTACGTGTCCACCTCCCGCACCGCACGCCACCTCTTCGACGCTGTGCCGCGCCGGACCCCCGCCCTCTGCGGCTCACTCTTCTCCGCTCTCTCCAGGCTCTCCTTGCACCGGGAGCTTCTCGATGCCTTCTCGTCGCTTCACCGCAGGGGCTCCATCGTCCCACCCGGCTGCGTGCTGCTCGTTGTGAAGTCATGTGCACTCTCGGCCGCGTCACGCCAGGGAAGGCAGGTGCACTGCCACGCGATTGTCCACGGTCTTCTCGGGGATACCTTTGTGCAGACAGCTCTGGTGGATTTCTATGCGAAGAATGGGGACATGGATTGTGCTGTGAAGGTCTTTGAGGAAATGCCAGTGAAGGGCCCAATACCGATGAACTGCTTGATCACTGGGTATTCCAAGTCCGGTGATGTGGATAAGGCGAGGCGGCTATTTGATGGCATGGTGAGAAGGACATCTGCATCCTGGAATTCGATGATCGCATGTTACGCGCATGGCGGGGAATACCAGGAAGCTTTGAGGTTATTTCATAGGATGTTGAGTGAGAGTGCAAGGCCAAATGCTATCACTATCGCAACTATGTTTTCCATTTGTGCCAAAACCGGGGATCTTGAAACAGGAAAGTGGGCAAGGTCTTTGATTGCAGAGGAGGATTTGCAGAACATGATAGTGCACACTGCCTTGATGGAAATGTATGTCAAGTGTCGGGCTATTGACGAGGCACGCTGTGAATTTGATCGGATGCAGCAGAGAGATGTTGTGGCATGGAGCACTATGATTGCTGGTTATGCACAGAATGGCAGACCACACGAGTCTCTAGAGCTGTTTGAGAGGATGAAGGCAACAAGTTGCAAGCCAAATGAAGTGACTCTTGTTGGTATACTATCTGCCTGTGCTCAGTTGGGTTCTGATGAATTAGGAAAGCAGATTGGTAGCTACGTTGAGAGCCAGAGCCTACCAATTACCAGCTACCTCGGATCCGCACTAATTGACATGTACACAAAGTGCGGGCACGTTGGCAGAGCTCGCAACGTCTTCAACCGGATGGAACACAAAGTTGTCATCACCTGGAACTCCATGATGAGAGGGCTAGCGCTGAATGGCTTCGCGCAAGATGCAATGACCTTGTACAAAGAGATGATAGAGAATGATGTCCAGCCCAACGAGATCACTTTCGTTGCGCTGTTAACGGCGTGCACCCATGCTGGCTTGGTAGACCAAGGTATGGCTTTTTTCAAAGAGATGAAGACAATACACCATGTTTATCCTCAAGTGGAGCACTGCGCGTGCATAGTGGACCTCCTCTGCAAATCTGGAAGGCTATGGGAAGCGTACAAGTTCATCTGCAACATGGAGGTCGAACCAAACGCTGTTATCTGGAGCACGCTGCTAAGTGCCTGCAGGGCTCACGCCGACGTCGAGCTGGCCAAGATCGCCGCGAGCAAGCTCCTGTTTCTTGAGCCGGACAACTCCTCCATCTATGTGCTGCTGTCCAACATCTACGCGGATGCCGGCCTCTGGGGCGACGTGAGGGATATCAGGGACCTGATGAGGAGCAAGAACGTGCAGAAGCTGTCTGCCTACAGTTGGATAGAGCTGGACGGTGAAGTGAACAAGTTCCTGGTGCAGGATACGTACCACCCGAAATCGGCTGAGATTTACACCGTCGTCGACGGCATGGGGTTGCATCTGGACCACGTTGATTCTGAACCCGACCTGTTTGTTTCCGAGCATTATTGAACATACTACCATCGAGTTGCAGACATATCCTTCGTTCACTGCAGATTGTACCTTGCAAAGTTGCTGAATCCAGCTAAAAGTTTCATGCCTGCACTGCAAAGCGTGAACAGATATGCATCCATGTTCCATCTATCGGATTATTAAAAGTTTTAATGTTCAATTGCTGGGCCTTCTCTTAGGGCTGGCCCAATAAGAACAATGACTATCACTAGGCCTTCTTGATCAGCCCAATTCTTCTGATAAAGCAAGCGGTACAAAGCAGGAGACGGCAAAACACCAGATTTATCAGATCCTCTCTCCTCTGAACTCCCCCGACTCCCCAAAGTCGCCGATCGAACAATCCGATGGAGTCAGAGGCTGACATGGCCGCTGCGCCAGCGCCGGTAGCGGCAGCGACCGCGGAGGCTAGCGACAACGCGATTCAAGAGGAATCACCGGCCCCGGCTCCAAACGGGAAGCCTGGATCGGAGGCGGTGGCGGTTAAAAAGCCGGAGGTTGAGGTACAGCTGTTCCGGTGTGAGCGGGGGCCGGTGGCCGTGTTCCGGTCGCAGCTGGGCGGGTACACGCAAGACCAGCTGGAGGTGGGGGACATACTGGAGCAGCACGGCCTCAAGTCCGTCTTCGTCTTCGACCCCGCGTCCCGCACCCGCGGCGTCGCCATACGCTTCCACCCCCGCAACGGTCGCTCCCTCCTCACCTACGCCTCTGGTTCCACCATCTTCCTCGACGGCGAGCCCAAGGTAAGTCTTAGCTCCCCAAATTATGGGTACTGATCAGTTGACTACTGTCTCTCTCTGGCTGGCTCAATTTACCTAAGCGAAGCTATGAGTACTTGATGGATTGGTCTCCTTGGTTGGTTAGGATTCTTTGCTGAAGCCCATCACGAAGGTGATGATCGGCGTTGCAGCTATGACTGCGGTTGCTGCAGTATTACTGAGGGAGGGGAAGACGCCCGAGTGGCTTAAGGAGTCCAAGCTTGGCAATCTGAACTTCCCACCATGGGTACTGGCTTGCATGGTCATTGTGTTCATGAGGCTCCGGAAGAGAACCAAGGATGCCATGAAAAAGTTTGGCTGGTCCTCATGAGGTAGCAAAGGCTTTACTTTCCCCCATATTTGTAATCGAACAGTTTCCAGTTTAGTTTTAATCTCGTGAGTTATTACGAATATAGCGCGATGTACAAATGGTTACTACCAAAACTCAGTGCTGTTCAATATGTGAATTATAGTGCATGAAATTCGTAGGTGGGTAGGATGCGACATGGTCATTCTATAATGTTAAATGTGCTTTAAGATTTCTTGTACACTTTATCAGTGTATTTTATTAATCGCTGTGTCATGGCAGTGTTATATTTTCTATTGTACAGAGCAAAGAGCGAAAAATACCCAATTCTTCTAATCTAAGTTTTGATTACTAAAACATTATGATATCTGTCCTAGTTGCCACTCGCTCCAGTCATGAAAGCACCGCGTTTTGGACATATATCTCGTTGAACTTCTAAAAAATGGAGTGTCAATAGTTTTCTAATACTTAGATTTGATGAAATGTAATGTGCATATTTGTCTCTATAAGTATTCTATGATATTATAAATTTTCTCAGCTTTTATAAATATGTTGCAATAGAATTAGTGGTGAAAGTGTCCAACAAAATATGGTTTTGTGACCGACCGGAGGGAGTATTACAAAACACAGCCTCCATCTTAGTACTATTCAAAACATTATTAATGAATTTCTGCTAAAATACTTATAGGCTGTTCCTAGAGGAACTAAATTAAGTGTGGCATGCCATGTGCTTCAGCCTACCATTTGTAGTAGGATATAGAAACAAACTGCATCTCTGAGTTCTTTTACTGAATTTTATCTAAGCTTCTTTCCCTAAAAAAATTATCTAAGCGTACAATATTCCACAGGCTCTTAATGGCAAGCACAGTGTGCTTTTCGCTGCTCCTCGAAATTTGTTGCCAATACTGGAGATGTACCAGAGCAGTGACACGCTAAGTGAAGAACTAGTACAGCAAGAGCACTTGTATTAACCTTGTTTTGCATTCTCACTGCGGTTTACTCGATAGATTTTTCTTGTACTTACTGTTCATGGATAAGAAATAACAGAACAAACCTGTATTATCTCTCTTCGACTGCGATAGTCTGTGTATGCAACATGGGGGCTTATGACTATTCGCGTCACATCCGAATATTTAACTGGTTAGTACTTGTTTTTTTTATCAGGTGACGCATATCCATCAGATACCGCATTCTTCAGCCCATATTTGTATCTAATAAAAAAAACCTAGATCTGATTTTGAAATCCAGAATACCTGATTTGGTGACCCGAATTTGTTCCAGATTAATTCGGGCAGATGGACGGACGGGTAATACTCTTTCTGTTTTCACCCCTATCTCTTCCGGCTCCTTAATTGGTTTACCACTATTTTTGGAAGGCTGCCCAGGTATTCCTTAGATGCTGGTAGCTTCATAGTTCATATCCTGTAGTAAACGTGGAGTTTCAGTTTACAAAACAAAGATCCTTGATTTTTTTTCCAGAAAATTATAATACTATTATAATTATTGATAGATCTGTGCGTTGGCACACTTCGATGTGTTCATCTCGTTATCGTCCTTGAAGAGTTATTGATATAAAAAAATCCTCTTTTCCCGTTCGTAAACTAGATCTCCGCAATAGTCTAAAATGTCACCAGGAAGATTGTGTTTGTTCCATTTACCATACAGAGACCAAGTGATCCCTGCAAGTGAATGCTCAATTTTTGGTCACATAGTCGAGGGCATACTCAGATTGTCCGGAGTTCATTGCTATCGGCAGAATATCACAAAGTTTGTGGCTTTGTGCTCATTTGCGACAATGACATGTGAAAATTTCAAAGTTGCCCCTGTCTTCTTCCCAGTTCCCACTCTATGTCTTCTAATATGTTGATTCGACCATTGCTTTGCCTTAGCTCTAGAGTAACATTTAACTTTTTCTCACTCTTGCGGTAGATGGCTACATATTTATCACTCTCCTCTCATAGAGTATCATTAAAAGAATTAAATATATCCAGTAAAGAGTGACAAAAAGTTAAATGCCCCTAGCTCCAAAGGGATGCCATTATCGTGCCTCTCTTGTAATATATGAATGTGAATGAGTCGTCCAATTTGAATGGAGAGAAATTATCGAAACAAAAGAAGTCACCAGTAATCTCTACAGGAGCACGCTCCATCCTTGAAATGGTGAAACCTATTCCTATCTCTCATAACAATCTCCCTGTTGAAGGCCTTGGATATCAACTTGGTATAATCATGGCAGTCCTTGCATACTCTTTGGTTCTTCACGATCCTATCTCCATGCCTTTCGGCAACGCGACCAGGCCAAAGGCAAGGACCAGCTTCTCAGTATGGAAGAAGATTGCATCTTCTTTCTCCTCTTCCTTGATATCGAACAGCACCTCTTTTGTGTTCGCAACGTACCCCTAGTAGCCTCAGCCTCTGACTCATCTCCGCAAGCATCATCTCGATCTCCTTGTATCTTCGGTGTGTCTTGTCTCCAACAAAGAACTCATGCACCTTGCCAACAACCTCAATGGCACTACACTCAGGCATCTTTTTCACTCTCTTGGCCTTCATCATGTCCCTAACATTGCTAACACCCTTCCAGTTCTGCGACCTGTGTAGATGTTAGACAGCAGGACATGAGCAGCATCATTCTTGGACTCAATAGCCATGAGCTTGTCCATTGCATATTTGCCCAGCTCAACATTGTGAATCCGAGAGGCATTGAGTAGTGCTCCCCATACACCTTCATGTGGCTCCAATGGCATGTCATTGATGAAGTTCATGGCATCATCAAAACGCCCAGATCGACTGTACAAATCAACTATGCAACCGTAGTGTTCAAGCCAAGGATCAATTGAATGATTGCTCTTCATCGAATCGAAGCATGCTCTTCCCTCAACTATCAACCCAGCCATGGAGCATCCACGGAGCACCGCGACAAAGGTGACACCGTTAGGCTGTAGCCCCGTGCTCTCCATGCGCTTGAACAGCACAAGGCAGTCTCTCCCCATGCCATTCATCTCAAAGCCGCTCACTGCACTGGTCCAAGTGTAAACGTTCCTTTCTTCCATGCTGTCAAACACCTCCATGGCTGCCGCCAGAGCGCCACACTTGGAGTACATATCAACCAAGGCGGTGCCGAGCGTGACTGACATCCGCATCCCAAGGCTGAGTGCATACGAGTGCACCCACCTGCCACGTTCCAGTGCGCCCGATTGCGCACAGGCAGTGAGCACTGACACCAGCGTTGCCTCCCCCACAGCAGCGCCAGCACTACGCATTTCGTCGAACAGCCTCAAGGCCTCCCTTGACCTGCCCGTGTGCACATAACCAGCGATCATGGCGCTCCACGCGACATGGTCCCGCTGAGGCATTCCGTCAAACGGTTCGCGCGCAGCGTCTACTTCGCCGCCAGTGGCGAGAGGCTCCATCATCGCGGTGACGCACACCACGTCCGGGAAAGCGATCTCCGCGAACGCGGCCCGTGCGGCGCCCACGTCCCTGGCCGCGGCGTACATGGAGACGACCCCGCTCTGCACGTGCGGGTCAGCCGCGTGTCCGCGGCGGAGCGCAGACGCGTGCACACTCCGAACGATCAGGTTCGCGTCCAGCCCGGGGGCCCGCACAGCCGTCGCCGCGGCAGCCAGGGCGGTCGCGGCACGGACAAGGAAGGTGAAGGAGTAGTTGTCGGGCGCGAGCGGCAGGTCCCGGAACGCGCCGAAGGCGAGGTGCGGGCGCTAACCGCGAGCGAGGGCACGGAGCAGGGAATTGTGCACTAAGAGCGTGGCGGGGCACCGCGGCAGGAGGAGGTGCGCGTAGGAGAGGTGACCGTCGTCGTCGGAGGAGGAGGCGAGGGAGGCGGCATGGTGGGACGGGGACGCGAAGCGGCCCGAGACGAGGAGGTGCGCGTGGAGCTCGCGGAGGTGGCTCTGTGAGGAGGAGGAGGAGGCCGCCGCTACCAGCGTCGCCGGGTAGCGGAGCAGCGGATCGAGGCGCCGCGGGAGCGGCCGCATTTGGTTTGACCGCTTGAAAGACATATTCCAGTTTGTGAGCTACTGCGCTCCGAGCGCGTCCCGCTTCGAGCTTTCAGCGCGCCCGCGGAGGCCTTGGTGCGAGGTTTGCGGCGCCGCGCGCGGGCTGACGAGGCGGAAGGCGACCCGGAACCTGGCCCGCCGGGTGACCCGGTCATGCCACTGTAAGCACAGCGCCAATCGGCGAACGGGAGTCTAGCCTTTCTCCTGTGCGTGATTGGCGAAGAAACACTGGAAACTGGTGGATTATAGGGCAAGGCTTGGCAGAGTCTGCAAGACCGCAACGTTTCACGTTGCCATGGCGAATAGCGGCACGCTTTACTCTGAAGAGTGAAGATTGTGCCTTTCAGCAAGCCGCCTGGAAGGACCAAGTTCACAGAATCACAGCCACAAACATGCAAAGTAGAGGGGAGTAAGAAAGCCAAAGCAGATGGGTTAGACAGACCACTGGCCTAGGCTGTATGTAAATAGATCCGACCCTCTCGTATACGCTCGGAGGATTCATAGTCACTGTATACATTCTACATGGAATCAGAGCAAGTCTAGACATCCCGACACGTTAGCTTTTTCCTCCGGCGAGTCGACTCTTTCCTACTCGTCGTCGACGTCTTCTTCCCGTCGCCGACTCTCTTCCTGATACTCTCCTCGCTCTCTCGTCTCCATTTCTTCTTCTCCCCGTCTCTCCCACAGTCACCTTTTCTCCGCCCCACCTCCGCGTGACCAGGCGACGGTCTCGATCCGCCTCCTCGTCCCGCCTCGCACCCGTCTCCGCTCTTCCTCTTGTTTCGTGCATCTCTCCTTCTCTGACGCCGGCGCACCTCCGCGCTCGTCGTCTCCATCGGCTGGAAACCTCCCTTGGTTCTCGCCCTTTTCGACACGCTCAATGACTCTCGGACACGAACCTTCTCCCCTCACGTCCGAGCCAGTCCAACGTGTCCACGTGTCCACGGAGACGAATCCCTGCCTCCCGGACGCGAACATATTCTCTTCGCGTCCGGCCACTCCCTGCCTTTTTCACATCCGCCCCACTTCTTGGCCTCCACGAGTCCACGGACGTGAATCTTCTCTTCACGGACATAAATCCTCGCACGTCCGTGACCCAACCACTCTCTGACCCACTCACTCTGTCCTCACCTACTCCGCTGCCTACTCCCTATCGGCCAACCACTCCTCATCGGCTGGCCACTCCTCACCTACTCCGCTGCCTACTCCCCATCGGCCAACCACTCCTCATCGGCTGGCCGGCCTACTTCCCATCGGCTTCTCACATCCTTGATCGGCCGATCCGTCCTCTCATCGGCTTCCCCCTCCCATCAGCTTCTTTCTCCCATCGGCTCTTTGCTCCCGTTCTCCCGTCATGGCCACCGAGTCCACCCTCAGCTCCGGCACTCTCCCAGTCGCCAAATCTGCTCCGGCCCTCGGTGCCTCAGATCACACCTCGGGCACCACCTGGCTGATCTTCTCCCCTCCCTACGCTGCTGTGAACGTGAAATCTCACGTTCCTATCTCCCTTGACCTTAACGCCAATTATTCCAAGTGGGTTTTCTTTTTCAAATCCCTCTGTGGAAAATTCAGCCTCCGGTCCCATATTGATGGCTCCGCTCCACCTCGCCCCGATGATCCTCAGTGGGACATCGCCGAGTGCTGCGTGCGCAGCTGGCTGCTCGGCTCGGTCGACGACTCTGTCCTCGACCTCGCCATGGACGATACCGACCCCACCGCCCGGGACCTCTGGGTGGCCATCGAGCGGATCTTCCTGGCCAACAAGCAGCCTCGCGCCATCTTCCTCCTCAACGAGTTCCACTTCATGGTACAAGGCGACTCCTCTGTCTCCTCGTACTATCAGCGCCTCAAAGTCAAGGCTGCTGCTCTCCGGGACGTCGGTCACCCTGTGGCCGACTCTCAACTCGTCCTCGCCCTTCTATGAGGCCTCAATCCCCGCTTCTCCAACACCGCCGATGACATCGCCAACGCCACACCTCTTTCATCGTTCGCCCGGGCTCATGACATGCTAGTTCTTAAAGAACTCCGTCTGGCCAATGATGAGAAGACAGTGGCCCACACCGCTCTTCTTGCCACAGCCGATAATGGCTGCCGAGCTTCTTGCGCTGCCCTTTCCTCCCGCGGTCCTGGTAGCCATGGCTCCGGCCACAGCAACATAGCCCACACCGGGAAAGGCAAGGGCAAAGGCAAAGGCAGGACCTGGCAGGGTCCGACGCCACCACGACCTACCTCGGTCCCTACCCACCCTGCCGGTCCCACGGGTCCGTGGCTTTGCTACAACCCCTAGGCGCCCCAGCCCCAGCCATGCAGCCCCATCAGCTGGCAACCCGGAGTTCTCGGCGCCCATCCCCAGGCTCACCTGGCATCGGCTCCCGTTCTGCCGCCTCAGCCGATACTACCGACCCCTACCACCCAGTCGGTTCCCTCCTAGAACCAGGCTGGCCTCGTCGCTGCCCTCAACTAGATGACGCTCCAACCACAACACCCCTGGGTGCTGGACTCTGGGGCGTCTTCACACATAGCGTCATCGGCCGGTATACTTCGCTCCTATCACCCCTCTTCCTCTCCTTTTGTCACTATCGGCAATGGTCACTCTCTTCCTGTCCAATGCCATAGTGACTCCTCTCTGTCTACATCCACCACTAACCTCCCCCTACGCAATGTTCTTATCGTCCCTTCTCTTATTCACAATCTTATATCTGTTCACCAATTCACACGAGACAACCACTGCTCCATTCAATTTGACGCGTCTGGTTTCTCTATGAAGGATATCCCAACCCGACGACAGATCCTTCGCTGCAATAGTAGCGGAGACCTCTACACCATTCCCGTTGCGCCGTCCACCCCACACGCCAGCGTCACCCTCTCCACCAACCTTTGGCACCTTCGCCTCGGCCACCCCGGCCCTGACGCTGTCGCCACCCTCCATCGCAGCGCCTCCATCCGATGTACTCACAGCAGCTCCACAGTTTGCCACTCATGTCAACTTGGCAAACATGTGCGTCTGCCCTTTTCTAGTTTTCTCTCCTGTACCTCGCGTCCATTTGAACTTATACATTGTGATATATGGACGTCCCCAGTTAAAAGTGTCTCCGGTAATCAGTATTATCTCGCTATACTTGACGATTACACACACTATTGTTGGACCTTTCCGCTCATCCACAAATCCGAGGTCGCCTCTCACCTCACTCACTTCGTCATGTACGTATCCACTCAGTTCAACCTCCCCATCAAGGCTTTACAAGCCGATAACGGTACGGAATTCGTCAACCATACCGTTACAAACCTCCTCACCTCGCAGGGCATCCATCTCCGGCTCTCCTGCCCCTACACCTCTCCTCAGAACGGCAAAGCCGAGCGCCTCCTTCGCACTCTCAACAACATCAGTCGCACCATGCTACTTCACGCCCACTTACCCGCCATTTATTGGGCCGAAGCTCTGGCTACTGCAACGTACCTTCTCAATCGACGCCCATGCTCCTCCGTTCATAACAACGTTCCCTATGCCCTTCTCTACCGCACGGCGCTCGACTACTCCCACCTTCGCGTTTTCGGGTGCCTCTGCTACCCAAATCTCACCGCCACAGCTTCCCACAAACTCGCTCCCCGCTCTACCGCCTGTATTCTCCTCGGCTATTCCACCTCTCACAAGGGATACCGATGCCTCGACCTTTCCACTTGACGGGTCCTCGTCTCTCGTCACGTCATTTTTGACGAGACATGTTTTCCCTTCGGTCTCCTTCATCCGAGATACTCCTCTAGTGATCTCGACTTCCTCCTCACCAACACCGTGCCGACCAGGTCTCCCCCATTGCCCTCTCCATCGGCCCCCTCATCGGCCGCTGCTGAGGATTTACCCGTCACATATCCCACCACTACTCGGTCCGATGTCCCCACCATTGGACCCCCATTGGACCCACCTTTATCGGCCGATACCGATCCTATTTATCCTTCAGCCGATACCGTTCCCTCTCCATCGGACACCCCACTTCCATCGGCTCCTCACTTTCCATCGGCTCCCCCCACCCTATTGGCTCCTCCCACCCTATCGGCTGATCCATCTATATCGGACCGATCGGAATACTCGGCCCACCCGACCTCATCGACTCAGGCCGATCTAATTCCTCCTTTTCCTCTTGTCTACAGTCGCCGACTTGGAGCCAATGACGCCCCCACCCGACCAGTTCTTCCCATTACTCCCGCACCCCCATCGGCTCCAGTTCCCTCCACCTCTCACATGGTCACCCGCTCCCAGACCGGGTCTCTCCGCCCCACTCCACGCTACGGTCTCTGCGCCGTCCACAGCTCTATCTCGCCCATCCCGGTGACTTCTCGCTCAGCCCTGGCCGACCCTCAGTGGCGCGCGGCCATGGCTGACGAGCACAAGGCCCTAATGGACAACGAGACCTGGCGCCTCGTTCCCCGACCTCCCGGCGCCAACATTGTGACCGGTAAGTGGATTTTCAAACACAAATTCCACGCCGATGGCTCGCTTGCCCATCACAAGGCTCGCTGGGTAGTCCGGGGTTTCTCCCAACGACCCGGTGTCGACTACGACGAGACCTTCAGTCCCGTTGTCAAACCCCCCACCATCCGAGTCGTCCTCACCTTGGCTACCTCTCGCTCCTGGCCAATCCATCAACTAGACGTGAAGAACGCCTTTCTTCACGGCCACCTGACGAAAACAGTCTACTGCCAGCAGCCCCCAGGCTTCGTCGACCCTTCTCGGCCCGACAACATCTGTCTCCTTCAACGCTTTCTCTACGGCCTCAAACAAGTCCCTCGTGCCTGGTACCAGCGGTTTGCTGCTTATCTTCGGCACATCGGCTTCGTGGCCTCTGAGTCCGATAGTTCCCTGTTCACTTTCCATATCGGCTCCGCCACTGTCTATCTACTTCTCTATATCGATGACATTGTCCTCACAGTATCTTCGACATCTCTCCTTGACCAGATCATGGCCTGACTCCACTCTAAGTTCATCATGACCGATCTTGGTCCTCTTCACCATTTCCTTGGCATCTCCGTAACCCGTTCCATCCACGGGCTCTTCCTTTCCCAACGCCAGTACGCCATCGACCTCCTCCAGCGTGCGGGCATGGCCGACTGTCACCCCACGGCCAACCCAGTCGACACTCGAGCCAAACTCTCCGCCGCCGATAGCGCCCTCATTGCCGATCCCTCTCACTATTGGAGTCTTGCCGGGGCTCTCCAATACCTCACACTCACCCGACCCGACCTCACGTACGCTGTCCAGTAAGTGTGCCTCTTCATGCACGCTACGCGCGAACCTCACCTCGCGCTGCTCAAGCGCATCCTACGCTACGTGAAGGGCACCCTCTCCAGCGGGCTGCATTTCAGCTCCAGCCCCATTGACTCCCTCACCGCGTACTCCAACACGGACTGGGCAGGCTGCCCCGACTCTCGATGCTCTACGTCCGACTACTGTGTTTACCTCGGTGACACTCTCGTATCCTGGTCCTCAAAACGCCAGACTACAGTGTCCCGCTCTAGCGCTGAAGCCGAGTACCACGCCATCGCCGAGTGCTGCTGGCTTCGCCAGCTTCTCCAGGAGCTCCGTGCACCCCTCTCCACCGCGACCGTCGTCTACCGCGATAATGTCAGTGCCATCTACATGACCGCCAACCCAGTCCATCACCGACGCACCAAGCACATCGAGATCGATATCCATTTTGTTCGTGACAAGATTGCATTAGGACATGTTTTGGTTCTCTATGTACCATCGGCACATCAGTTTATCGATATAATGACCAAAGGCCTGCCCACACCTTTGTTCACCAGTTTTCGGTCCAGTCTCTGCGTTCGTTCCCCTCCCGCTGCGACTGCGGGAGGATGTTAGACAGACCACTAGCCTGGGCTGTATATATATAGACCCGATCCTCTCGTATACGCTCGGGGGATTCATAGTCACTGTACACATTCTAGATACTCTATGAAGCCTTGAAAGGCCAAAGATAAGAATGGTAGCCTGCAAACTTGCAAGGGCTGCCTACTCCAGCTCTATGGCGTATGTAAAACAAACCTGACAAAAGCCTTGGGCAGATGTTTTGCTGTCGGATTAATCTAGCACTAGTAAATTGCTTCCTCTTCTCAAGGATCCCTTTGAAGAGAGCCCCTTTTACAAGCATCTTAGCTGAAGACTTGAGTTTGATCCATGCAACGAAGGGATAAGATGGGCGGTGGTAAAGATAAAAGACACAAACCTGGGGAACTTTGCAGTCAGACTCGAGATAAATTGGCACCTTATAGCTTGCAAGGACTGACAGCCACAAATTCTTCAGAGAGAACAGTCGATGAAGAGCACAAAGAGAAACGGTAAATGCAAAGCCCTGAGAAAAGAAGATGCAGTATTGCTATTTAAGGGGAAAACGCAATGTCTGCAAAGCAAGTTTCACCGAAGCACTCATTCCAGTCTTTTGCCATATTTGGAGAAACATGGAAAATCTGGTGAACTGTAAATGTGCATCTTTTCGTTGCTTCCTCCACAATTAACTTCTTTATTCTTGCCTTCGACCCATCAGCTTTGTTGGACTGGTACATTGCAGGAAGCTGGACAAAGTTTTTTCCCCAAGAAAATGACAACAAACCTGAAAGTACAAAATACAACACAGCTATCTTTTGTTCAGCATACTTTCAAAGGAATGAGCCCATCATTTGTACTCAAATGGTAATTTATCGAAATTACAAGGATGTGAAAAAATGGATAAATTATATATAAGTTCCGTGCAGGTAAAAACTAGGTACTATAGCTGAAGTATCACAATTAAACAGGGTCTAAGCAGAGAGGTGAGGAGACCATGCAGTCTGGAAACCAATGCACAATTACTTAATTTAAGTGAGTTCATGGTCAAGTGAGGACCACCATGCCGCTACTAAATTTAACACTGATGATCAGTGAAACACCAAACCGACAAGATATGCCAAAGCTTCTGTGTCATTTGCTGGAATTGCCACCTAATTTCTTTTTCTGAAGTCTTGTTCTGCTCTACTGACCAGAAACAAAAAAAGAAGAAGAGAAAAGGAATGCTATTCTGCCTTCAAACTTTTGGAGCACATGCTTTGGTCATTCTACTGCTTAGCATGCTGCATAATGTCCCCTACTGACAAATCATGGGGAAACAAACTAGCTGTACAAGAGAAACACAATCCATTAAACACGGTACGATTTCGCACTTCATAGAGACATCTTTGGCAGTGATATGTTCAGACAGGCAATATAATTCTGTTGAAAAGTCACAAAAACAGTTTCTTTGTCAGAAAAAAATCTCAAAGAATAAAGTGTCGGAGAGCCTCTTTTATTCAAGCTCTAGCACAACTGCACAAGACCACTACAAAGATTACAAGGTTCATTAAAAATACATCAGATCTTCTTGGTCAGGGCATTGATATTACTAAATGTATAAGGCTAGAGGCCCACTGAGTCAACTAGATAAAGAGAAGAATATTAAAACTTTACACACTTCCTAAATATTCTGAACTGCCTTTTCACTAATATTATAACTAATAAGATAAGAAAACATCAAGGGATTTTTTGCAGGTTGAAAATGATGAATCAGGATTTAGTCCAAGCAATCTATTACTTCTTTGAATTCCACATAAATATGGTCAAGTGGTTATCATCATTCACTCAAATTGGTGTCCTGACTGCACACATAGGATAAAATGTTCAGTAAATAGGAATGGTAAATGAAATGGCATCTATCCAGCGTGGGCAATTTCGACAATTCCAAAGACTGCTAAAGCTAAAACCTGCATGGAAAAGTTTGCACAAAACCTGGCTTCTGGCTGTGGTCTATATAAGACAGCTACAGTGTGTGCAAAACTTTCCAGATCCCAGTTGGGCAGGAGATTTGGAGTGTTCTTCAGGTTCATCTATTATGGTGTCCTGGATGGACATCTACCTCGTTCTTGAAGCGACAGTGCCACTATATGTAGCTATGATACTGGCCTACCTATCCATAAAATGGAGGAAGCTATTCACCCCAGAACAGTGCTCTGGGATCAACAAGTTTGTGGCGAAGTTTTCTATTCCTCTACTCTCTTTTCAGGTCATTTCTGCAACTAATCCTTATGACATGAATATCAAGCTCATATACTCGGATATCCTACAAAAGTCGCTTGCCTTGATGGGATTTGCAGCCGTTTCAAAATTATGCTGTGCAGAGAAGTTTGATTGGCTGATTACAGGCTTTTCTTTATCTACACTTCCCAATACACTGATTGTTGGCATCCCCTTGATGAAAGGAATGTATGGTGAGCAAGCTGTCAAGCTGCTAAGTCAGATAGTAGTCCTCCAGAGCCTAATTTGGTACACATTTCTTCTATTTTTATTTGAACTTCGGGCTGCTAGAGGAATGGCTACCACCACATCATCTGAAACTACAGGTATGAACCTGAACTGAATGAGTCTATTAAGGATGAAATTTGAAGTTGCCTCCTCTAAACACCATGACTTAAACACATTTACATGTTTATTTGAGTAAAAAGTCAAGCTCCAATTCGAAATAAAATAGTGCAAGTAATGAGCTAGTATTTGAGCACCATTCCTAATAAAAACTATATTTCTTCTTAGACCATATATATATATACCCAACCCTTATATATAGTTGGGATTTTAGTCTTACTGTACACCACATTCCTATATAGTATCAGAGCAGATCTAGACATCCTTGGCGTGCTAGCATCCTCTCGCCGGCGAGCCAACGCTTCCTTCCCATTGCAGACCTTCTTCCCCGGTATTCCACCTCTGTCTTCTCGTCTCGGCTCTCTCCTCCCCGTCTTCTCCGCAGAAGGCTTTCTCCTTCTCCACCGCCCTTTCCCCTCCCTTTTTCACCATGTGACAAAGCGACGGCCTCCATCCGCCTCCTCGTCTAGTTTCAGATCCGTCTTAGCTCTTCCCTTGCTTTGACGCACATTCCCCTCCTTTGACACCGGCACAACTCTGTACTCGTCGTCTCCATCGGCTAGACTCGTCCACCCTCCATCGGTTGGAACTTTCTCGGTTCCCGCTTTTCCGACACGCTCACTTGCTTCCGGACACGAAACTTTTTCACTCGCGTCCGAGCCACTCCGACGTGTCCATGTGTCCACGGACACGAATTTTTGCCTCTCGGACGTGAACCTCCTTTCTTCGCGTCCACGCCTTCTCTGATTTTTCGCGTCTGCTCCACTCCGTTGCGTCTATGAGTCTATAGACGTAAAACTTCTCTTCACAGACACGAATCTTCTCACGCCCGTGACCCACCTACTCTCTCCCACCCGTGACCTACCTACTCTGCCACCCACTCATCACTCAACTACTCCGCTGTCTACTCTCATCGGCCAACCACTCTTCTCATCGGTCTACTCACATCGGCCACCTATTCCTTATCGGTCCTTATCATCTTCGACTTATCGCGCCCGTTACCCTCTCGTCATGACCACCGAGTCACCAAATCTCTTCCAGCCATCGGTGCTCCTGACCATACCTCGGGCACCACTTCGCCGATCTTCTCAACACCTTACGCCGCCGTCAACGTAAAATCTCACGTTTCAATCTCCCTTGATCTCAATGCCAATTATTTCAAGTAGGTATTTTTCTTTAAATTCCTATGTAGAAAGTTCGACCTCTATTCCCACATCAATGGCTCCGCTCCACCTCGACCCGATTATCCCTAGTGGGACATCGCCGAGTGTTGCGTGCGCAGCTGACTGCTTAGCTCGGTCGATAACTCCGTCCTCGACCTTGCAATGGACGACACCGACCCCACCACCCGGGATCTCTGGGTGGCCATCAAGCGGATCTTCCTCGCCAACAAACAGTCGTGCGCCATGTTCCTCCTAAATGAATTCCACTCCATGGTACAAGGAGGCTCATCTGTCTCTTCATACTGCTAATGCCTAAAGGTCAAAGCTGCCATCCTCCGTGATGTCGGCCACTCTGTGGCCAACTCACAACTCGTCCTCACCCTCCTGCGAGGACTTAAGCCCGGCTTCTCCAACATCGACGACGACATCGCCAACTCTACACCTCTTCTCATGTTCGCCCGAGCTCACGACATGCTAGTTCTCAAAGAACTATGCCTGGCCAACGACGAGAAGACTGTGGCCCATACCACTCTCCTCGCCGCAGCTGATCATGGTTGCTCTAACCCCATCGGCTGCCGATGGCTCTCTCCTAGCCAATAACTCCCAGTACCAGAGTCTTGCTGGTGCCCTCCAGTACCTCACACTAACACGGCCCGATCTCAACTACGCCGTCCAGCAAGTGTGCCTCTTCATGCATGCTCCGCGCGAATCTCACCTTGCGTTGCTCAAGTGTATTCTTCGCTATGTGAAGGTGTTAACGCCAAAATCTGGACGATCCGATGGTGCTGAAGCCGATCGGCTGAGAGGTCTGATGGAGAGTTTAATGCAGTCATCGGTCAATGGAGATACTGAGATAAAGCCGATGGAGAACTGTAGGAAAGCCGATCAGATTAGTAGAAAATTAGATTGGCTTGAAGACAGGGGATTGTCCAATCGGGATCAGGTCCGAGAAGCCCGAGGGAAGGAAGAAAAATGATCGGCTTGACTAAAAGAAGGTCCGATAGCTACAGTGGAAAAGCCGATCAAGTTAACAGAGTTCCACTACCTCGCCGATACACAATACCAGATTTCTCAATATTCTCAGGACAAGACAGCATATCTACATTGGAACACATTAACCGATTTTTAACACAGTGTGGAGAAGCTTCGGCTGAGGAAGCTCTCAGAGTCCGTTTCTTTCCTTTATCCCTCTTTGGATCGGCCTTCGCATGGTTTTCTTCATTACCATCGAACTCAATTGAAGGATAGGCCGATCTGGAACAACGGTTCCATGGACATTTTTGTATTAGGATTCAAGAAACGAGACTATCAGATTTGACATCGGTTAAACAGAGGCCTAATGAGTCAGTTCTGGAATACATCCAACGTTTCTAGGACATCAAAAAGCGATGTTATAGTCTTGTTCTGAGCAATGAACAATTAGCCAATTTGGCCTTCCAGAGGTTATCAAGTCGTATCAGGTGGAAATTTTCTGTCCAATAATTCAACAGTTTAACACATCTGATACATGTGGTATCGGCTTACGACAGACGGTTATCAAGAAAAGAGGAGATGCCGACATATTGGAAGTTACCAATTGGGTCTTGGGATGATAAGTCTAGAGAACGGTCACCAGATCGGGAAGACATCTAAATCGGCTGAACATAGCCGATTCCTAATGTACGAAAGCCGAGATGATTATATCGGTTACAGATGGCCGATATCGTTTAAGACGTCGTCATCAGAAAATATATATACACAACTTTTGTTTATCAAGCTGATTGAAGTTTTCTGCAAAAGTTAATATTCAAGATGACATCTGGATTTCTCCGAGGCTAAAGTTTTACAAGAATTTCTTAATGGCCTCAATCGCGTGCAGACGGATTTGATCTATATCACTGATGGCGCGGATGTCATCCACGTCTGATCCGGGGATAGTTTTTAAGTTCTTGTGCCGACAAACTGCTAGCCGCACTTTGTCTGCTACCTTGGCCTCTTGGTTTTGAATCGACTTTGGTAGGCCAATGAGATGGGACTTGGTGGAGTTGATGTCTTCATGAATCTTGTCGAGTTCCGCCATTAAATTGCCTTCTCGTTTTTTCAAGAGGCCAAGCTTGGTGTTGGCATGTTGGAGGTCAGCTGACATTTTATCAAGTTTCTTCTTGATGAGTCAGGTGGCTTCGCTCAGCGCGATCGGCTATGCGTCGTCTTGATGCAGTCAGCTGGGTCCTTTGAAATTCCAAGTAAGCAGCAGGCGTGAGTGTGTCCTACAATTCCGCAGGCAGGAGGTGTTGAATTTCTGCAAGTCTTCCCCGGATCGACCCGCAATCTTCCACCAGCGAGTCAATCGGAACCTCCAGCCGATGCATAATATCTGACAACTGCTCATGTGCATCGGCTGGTAAAAATGGTTCGATCGCTGTGCTGGTGGCTGAGTCTTTCTCTGCTTCCAGGTATTTGCCGATGTTAAAGGAGAATAGATCGGCTAATGACTGCATAACAACATTAGCAAACATGGAGATCATGAGGCAAAGGAAACGACATGTATAATAAACGTACCTGAGAGATAGTGGGTGCAGTTCTTATGCGGGTATCGTGGGGCAGTGTGAGTAGATGTCAAAACTTCAGAGGATACTATCGGCTCAGCCCCAGTAACAGGGTCCGACGCTTGGACCTCAGGAGCCGATGGTTCAAGCTGCAAAGCGGAGGTGTTAGGATAAAACAAAGGCAACAAAGAATTGATGCTGACACATACCAACGGAGATGCGGAAGGAGTTAGAATTGCCGCAGAGGAAGGGCTTCGCTAAGCCGATGCAACGATGACAACATCGGCGTCGGGTTTCCGTTTCTTAGAAACCGACCGAGCAGCCGGTTTCTTGCGCTTTGGCCTTGACACTTGCGACACTCGGAGGAGAGCCGATGGAGGTGGACCGCTTTGCCCAAGGAGGGATCTGGCCGATGGAGGTTGATAGATAATCGGCCGACCACTTGCGCTGGTCGAAGGTGCATCTTTGTCGCCAGCCTGTGGAATCGCGGGAATCAAGACACAGTTAAAATTCAATACGATGAAGAAATGATAGTAAAAGGAGAAGGATTATCTCTTCATCGGATTCCACGTAGTCGAGATTGAGGCGAAGGCAATAATGTTCAGCCAATAGAGTATATAAGTGCCTTTCCCATTCTTACCACCATCAAGCGAAGATTTTGGTATTGGATATGTAGGGCCCGAAGGTGGAGATAGTCACTAAGGACAAGTTCGATGTCCTCGAACTCAGTCGGTCGTACTCCAAGCCGCTTTTCACTTCTCCGCGGGCTCGAAGCTTGCCGATGAAGAACAAGCTGATGGGGAGTTGGCCGAAGCCCAACTAACGAGCGGTAACCGAAGGATAATAGAACTCATATGATGGATGTTGGGATCAGCCCATTGAAAATCCGATCGGCAGAAGACAAAGAGTTATGGAGGATAGAAAGATAGTCTTCGATTCTTTATCGGCTAAGGCATTCATTGGATGAAACCTGGAAGGCATTTTAAAGGATGAGTCATCCTCGTACGTAAACCAGATGGTGACCTCTTTGGTAAAGCCGTAGTAGAAACACTTGAACCACCGGTTCAGTCCGAGGAGGGTCATTTTGCTTCCAAGAAGAACCGATAAGGCCTCACCTAAAGAAATACATCGGCGTCAGCTAGCCTCATTTTCTTCTGGGTAGTCAGTTGAAAATGTCATAGAAGAGAAGGGGGGCCTGGCAATGACTTTGGAGGTGTAGACGTTCAGCCAAAGTTGTATAAACCACCAGGGCCTGCCGATATGTCCGACTGGTTGGCCTGTTGACAGCTTGGTCGCAATTTGATAGAGCAGATGATAAGTTGCTCCGAGAAGATAATGCCCCAGGGGAATTTGATGGTGATCGGCTAGGAGTCGAAGCACCAAAGAAGAATCGTTCCAGCCAAAGATTCAAGAGCACTGTATGTTCACGTCTATCGACTGGGCCGGAGGATTTTTTATGCAAGGAAATGTATTTAGTCCAACCTCCGATGTTCTTGGTGTTTAGTCGATGGTTAGGTTTGAATCTGAGGCTGAACAGATTTATGTAGTGGGTGGTGTTGAGACAGGTCAACATAGTAACATCCATCAAGGTAGGGGTCATCGGCCCATACCCGAACATGAAGGCATTCAAGATGTCCGACCAGAAGTAAGAAGCCGATGTAAGCAGACGTTCATTCTTTTCCATATCGACTAAGGAAAGGTTAATACAATGGTTTATTTCTAAATCCTCTCATAAAGACTTTTTGGAGACAGAAACTCTAAGATACCAGTTCCTCCATTTAGAGAGTTTGCTAGGCCAGGATCTAAAGCTGTGAGCCCAATCGGTGATGGCCATGGATGAGTGCTTGAACGGGATCCTTTCTGTTTCGGAGTTGATGAAATCAGTCGGATCCTCGCTACCCATAGGGCCAAGAAAGAAGTGACCGGGGGGGCGGTTGGAGATTGGAATAGCGATCTGGCTCTTAAGATCCTACAAAAACTAGAACCCGACTAGTGATGAGAAATCGGGATGGGAAAGAATCGTGCAAAACATAGGATGAAAGAGCAGATAATGGTTAACTCAGGGATTACATGTATAGAAGCCATTGCGCAAATGAAGGAGTAGCAGCCGATGAAGAAATCTGCGAGATCTCGCCTTCAGTCTTCTAAGCTCGTCGAGATTCGCAGAAGTTTGCAGATGCTTGTGGAGCTCGTCGAGGTTTGGGGGTTTTTGATGAGAAGAAGTGTGTGAAAGAAGGCTGAGGAGGAGATATATTTTATAGAGGCGGAGCGACCTAGGCAGAGATCTGAGCTGATTAATACGGGTTTTAACGGGTCATCCTGGTTTGCGGAAGTTTCTAACGGCTCGAAATTTCGTAGTCTGTTGGCAAACTCCGAAATTGTGGGGCATGTGTTAACCCCAAATCTGGACGATCCGATGGTGCTGAAGCCGATCGGCTGAGAGATCCGATGGTGTTAAAGCCGATCGGTTGAGAGGTCCGATGGAGAGTTTAATGCAGTCATCGGCCGATGTAGATACTGAGATAAAGCCGATGGAGAACTGTAGAAAAGCCGATCAGATTAGTAGAAGATTAGATCAGCTTGAAGACAGGGGATTGTCCAATCGGGATCAGGTCCGAGAAGCCCGAGGAAAGGAAGGAAAAGGATCGGCTTGACTAAAAGAAGGTCCGATAGCTACAGTGGAGAAACCGATCAGGTTGCAGCAAAGTAAGACTCGGTTACAAATTGAAAGATTATTCAGATGAAACCGGGTTTGCGAAAAAGCCGTGGACTCCATGGCAGGGTGCTTATTTTTGTAAATTGTAACCTTACTCAATTAGGAAGGTTTAGCTGGTTAGTTAACTTCTTTAGTAATATTTTCCTTTGTTCTTACTAGGAAATAATGTCTGTATCATCGGAGTGCTAACCGATGAGTTATCCATGCTCTGAGCTTCACGCCCAGCGCATCGGCTCCTCGGCCGATACGCATCAGCCTTTATAGGCGTCCCACGACGCGTAACGCCAAACGTATCGGTACCCTAGCCGATACGCACCCGCCTTCAGAGAGGTGTCCCCTCATCGGCTCAGCAAGCCGATGGGTTCGCTACTATCCTTGCTACGGCATAGCCGATCCGGCGTTCTCCGTATCATCGCTGCTGGCCCCGGTCTCATACTATCTCAGCTAGGTCCGATCTTCAAGGTTCGGTGTTGATGGCGCTGCCATGGCGGACGACGGGTCTCATGCTGTCATATCCGAAGCGGCATCGGCTTTGCAGCCCGTGCCTTCTTGCGCTAATCATTGCCTAGGCCGCATGCGCACTCATCGGTTTTTCCAGCCGATGAATCACTGTTCGGCTGTTCGGAGGGATCCCGTGCGTCTCACCATCCTCTGAGCACACCTTGGCTCCTCCATCAGCTCTGCAGTCGATCCCTCGTCGACACCTATCCACATCAGCTCCCCAGCCGATCGAAGAGCATCCCAATCCTATCGGCAGCTGACCGATAGTGAGCGCCTGTATCGGATTCGCTCACGAACCTCGAGGCTTAAGGACCTACACTGGAGATAAGCAGACCTCCTAAGCCTTCGCGTGACCGAGCCGCCGTCCCTCCCCGGTCGCGGGATTTTTTGGCGGCGAGCAGAAGGGCACACTCTCCACCGGCTTACATCTCAGCTCCAGCCCCATCGACTCTCTCACCGCGTACTCCGACGCGGACTGGGAGGGTTGCCCCCACTCTCAACGCTCTACATCCGGCTACTGTGTCTTCCTCGGTGACACTCTAGTCTCCTGGTCCTCAAAGCGCCAGACTACAGTGTCTCGGTCCAACGTCAAAGTTGAGTATCGCGCCGTTGCCCACACCGTCGCCGAGTGTTGCTGGTTTCGCTAGCTTCTCCAGGAGATCCGTGCACCTATCTCCTTTGCGACCATCGTTTACTACGATAACGTCAGCGCCGTCTACATGACCGCCAACCCGGTCGATCATCGACGTACGAAGCATATAGAGATAGACATTCACTTCGTACGTGATAAAGTCATGCTATGACAGATTCGGATGCTTCATGTACCATCGGCATACTAGTTCGCCAATATTATGATCAAAGGCCTACCCGTGCCTTTGTTCATCAGATTTCGCTCTAGTCTCTGCATACGTTCTCCTCCCACTGCGACTACGGAGGGTATTAAACCACTGGACTGTATATATATATGACCCAACTCTCCTATATAGAGTTGGGGTCTTAATCTCACTGTACACCACATTTCTACATTATTCCTTTTCTTTTTGTGTGTGCCTATGATAACATTCACGAATAGTTGCAACAATTTACAACCCCCGCTTTCTGAATGATGTCAGTCAGTTAGCTACTCAAATCAGTGTCGTTAAGTGCCAAATGGAAGCAAATACGCATTCTATGATGGTAGCACAAACTGATCTTATAGAAAGCATAGCTAACATTCTCCGTCTAATAAAAAAACATTAGTGAAGTGACATACTGTTCTACTTGCATCACTTCTATTTTAACCTGTAGTAGCACCAAAATGTGATACCGCACAGGGATTGGTCTGTTCTGCATAAATATACAATTAATGTTGAAATTATTGTCTAGAAACCTCCTATAGTATTTACAGTTCAGAATGAAAGAGAGATTTGAATAGCTACGGCTCAATTTAAAGGTGTCCGTACAATGAATTGTATGGAGAAATTATTTCACTTTTTTTTAAAAAAAAATTGTAATGCGGCTCATACTTTATGCAATAGATTTCTCTGAAAAAACATACAAGAACTTGCTTGAATTGCTTTGCGATTGAAGTATGTTTTGAACTTTTTTTCATATGCACTTCTCCATCGAGCAACTTAATTTATCTTCTGGTATTTTAACTTATTATCACTGTTGAATAAGTTTGACAGTTTTTATACCATGTCATGTTTCAAAATTAAAGCAGAATCAAGTACTAGAGGACATACACAACAAAGAAATGAAGAGTTTCAGGCAAAAGGTATATCAGCAAGATGTTCTTGTGCTTTTCGCTTTTTGTTGGTGGTTGGTAAGAAGCTAGTGATGAATCCCAACATATATGCATGCCTGATAGGTTTAGTTTGGGGACTGATCGGCTTCAGGTATGCAGATGAGTTTACCTTATATGAGTCAATTTGGGTTTCAAGCAGAAATGCAGCAGCTGTCTTGACTTATACAACTCAATAACATATCCTGCAGGTGGCACATAGAGTTACCGTTGATTGTCAGCAACTCCATAAGAATACTCTCGGATGGAGGTCTGGGAATGGCAATGTTCAGCCTAGGTGTGGATTACGTTGGCAAAGCTAAATTGCATATGCAGATGACTTTGTGAATATCAATTATGTTATTGTAACTTCTAATCTCTAAATGCTTCTAGTCACAGGCCTTTTCACTGCTCTACAAACTAAAATTATAGCCTGTGGAGCTAAGAAGATGATACTATCATTAGCCATAAGGTTCTTTCTAGGACCAGTCCTAATCGGTATCTCTTCTTATGCTATTGGAATGCGTGGACTATTGCTGAAGATAGCCATTGTACAGGTATATTCTTTCTTCCTTTTTGGGCGACCAATTTGTAACTGTGGACAATTCAACAAGAGAAATTACGACTGACCTGTCAAGATCATATATAGGCAGCTCTACCTCAAGGAATAGTTCCATTTGTGTTTGCGAAGGAGTATAATGTTCATGCAGATATTTTGAGCACTGCGTAAGTAGATACCCTACCATGACATGATCCTATGCTTATATGTATGGAGAAGCAGTTCGTTGTCGAAGCATTAACCGACACTGTACACTGATATCTCTTATGGCAGGATAATTGTTGGCATGGTGGTTGCAGTTCCTGTGGCACTGGCTTACTACTTCGCAATGATCATCGCAGATTCTATCATATAATTATTTGCAGAAGCTAGCCTGATTATATCCATTTGAGAAAACAATAATGGCTTACTGTAGAGAATAAATTCAGTTATGAGTGATATTTTACTAGACTGTGTATATATATGTGCCCTTGGGTTTGTGGCGAACCATACTAAGGATATCTGATTTGTATTTAGTGAATAGTGATCATATATTTCTCTTACCATTTCAACTATGAATAACTCTAAACGAACAGAACATGTAGCGAAAACTCACATTTGGTCTCCCAGGCGACGCAGCGTGCTCTGTTCATATCAGGCATTCCATCCAACAGATGATTCATTCGCCCTTCAGCTGCTAGCACCCTGTGGGGAATTCTGCCGAACACCTTGCAGGCGTGGCCAGGGCTGATAAATGCCACAGGCAAAGAAGAGAAGATAACCGACTCAGCTTGATGCAATGGCACAGCAGCCAAGAGCTTCATGTGTATCAGCCATTTCTTAGCCTAAATTTTTCCTCTCCGGACCGGAGAACAATCACATGGCATATAGCATTCACATACGGAGTACCATTTCCTTCAACTCTCGGTGCGGAAGAACAAACAGTTCGCTTCACCGGCAGCATCGAACAGATAATTGCTTGACATTTTGTAGTAGTTGGCAAGATGAAGGAATTTTTTTATTAAAATATTTTAAAAATATTTTTTTATTTGAAAATTTTATAAATCTATACTCTAATATTCTCTGACATAGGTTTTTTTTAAAAAAAAGTCATATCAGATAGCGAGAAATCTAACGTGACAAACATCTATTGTCACACGTTAACGGCAGAGCAGCGATGGCTTAGAAAATTTGTAAACAGCCCTTACCATCTTAACCGAGATTATTTTTTTCTACAGCAGGGAGCCGCCTGTAGAATAGGCATACAAGAGAGAAAGTATATGCTATTTTTACACTCTTATAGTTGGTCCCCTTACAAACCTCTAGTATGGCATTTATTTTCTTCTATGAGACTATTTGTAAAATTATCATGCCCACTTATGAAAGGGGAGGAAGAACCGACAATTTTTAAGCGACCCATTTGACGCCATTTGTTACAATGTGTTTTTAGATGGATACCTATAAAACCCCTTACAGCAAAGAAAAAGAGAAAAGAAGATTAAGAGGAGGCGGAGGAAAACAATAGGTGACACATGGATTTGTATGGAGATAAAATATTTATATAATTTATAATATTTATTGTTATTGATACGTATATTATTGTTTTAGATTTATAAATAGTTTCTTTCCTTCATCATGATAGTTTATCTTGTTTGTAATGAAATATCAAACTGATTAATTTCTTAATTAGTTCAACTCTATTATTTTAAAAACAGATATGTGAAATAAAATGGTATTTTGGTTATATCAAGATCAAAAGAATATTAATTATGGTTCATCAGAGCTTGGCTCAATTCTAAAGTTATTGAAAGGTTAGCTAAAAGAAGTTTTCTAATAGTGTACAAACTGATTAATATAAGACTTTCAAATCAACCCTTAGGTTAACATAATAACATATATGTTATTATGAGCTAGACAACTGAAGATTTTTTTTTCTAAAAATTGATGCCGATAGATTCTACTACCACTTGGAGATGAAGAATGCATTGGAAGAATGTTGGCCACCTAGTATTTTTATGTAAGTGTATAAGAAAGACAATACTGTTTTAATGACCGTGTAAGATAAAGAGGGTCATGTAATGACCGTGTGATAGGTTGTGATGCTAAAATAGTGGAGTGAAATATGTTAGAGCAACAAAAAGAAGAAAATTCTGATAACAAGCAATTAGAGGATGATAAATTGTCGGACGTGGAGAGCAATAATGTAAATCTGTCATAATGATCTAATGATAACTTATCTAGACTTATTATCTCCGAAGGGAATCATGTGTCATGTGAGTATAAGAAGAATGAGATCATTTAAAGGGTTAAACATGCATACAAAGAGGAATTGATAAAGTCAGTTAAGCACCGGATGGTATCACTTAGACAGGAGTTTTAGGTCATAAAATCAAACAAGTCGGTGTACGAAGTGAAGTGCGTGAACTCAATTTATGGATGTCCATATAGACTGCATGCATTCAAGGGTAAATGAAAGTATTACTGAAATATGTCAATCGTCACCGAGCATAATTGTCATATGCATGGGATTAAAAAATAACACAAAAATATGGCATCTGCATTTTATTATAGTAAAGATATACTCTGATATTGTGCATAATCTAGGGTATGAACCAAGGCTAATTATAAGGCACATTGAGGATAAATTCAAGTATACAATCAGCTATACGAAGGTATGGAGAATAAAACAAAACATTATGGAGATGAGGTTTGGCACATTTAAAGATTCATGCAATAATTTATCTTGTCTTTTACCTTGTATTCTTCGGAGGAATTTGGAGAGCTACTACAACATCAAATCACTCCCATCACTTGACCATTCTCAGCAGAGCGTGCTTCAATGGGCTTTCTTTGCATTAAGTGTGTATATTAACGCATTTATGTATTGTTGTATTATACTCTGTATTGGCGGGACATTCCTGACTAGAAAGTACAGAGAATAGATATTGATAGTAATTGAAGTTGATAGAAACAATCAGGTGTTACCCATAGCTTTCGTTTTTATTGAGAGCGAGAACACTGAAAACTAGTATTGGTTTTTAAAGTCAGTGAAGGATATAGTTGTGTGTACGAGGTCAAGTGTATACCTTATACATGACCGTCACGCTAGCCTTTTGTGGGCTATTAATTATTTGAGAGATGATAATGTGGAGAAGGGTATATATAAGAGTGATCAGATGTTAGTAGCAAATGATACATATGTCATATGGATGCTAATTTCTATAAGCAATTTAAGAGTAAACACCTTATGAATATTTTCAAGAGGCTCTGTGCCTAGAATCAACAGAAAAAAATTAATGAGTTTTGGAGGAGGTTGAACGAGCTGTAACAATAAAACAAATAGATGAGCAGTAAAGAAGACCAACACCTATAAGTGATAAAACTCTTTGAAACTCTAGAACCACTCGCTAGTGATGCTCATCCTGTAAGAAGAAAATCAAGAAAATTTTCACAGTGAATTAATAATGAGCCAAAGGAGAAATAAGTCTGATGGTATAATGATGGTAGTCTAGTTTTGGTATAATGACTATCAATTTAGCTAAGGATTATAACTGGGTAGTGCATGGTGTAAGAGGGGTATCGCTTGTTTCCATTATTGATTTTATAATGCATGACACATATAGGTATTTTAGAGATCGGTATAAAACAGCTAAGCCTGTATGTCATATAATGATTTTTTACAGTGATGATGAAGTAGTCGATAAAAACGTAAAAAAAGACTAGCAACATCAAGTTATACCTTAAGATATACATCAATATATATTCAAAATCTTATGTGCTGATAAGGCCAAGCGTGAAATCTATCATAAAATAGTTGTGCATGAGTATGTGAAGGACAACGGATCATGCTCATGCTCATGTCAAAAGCTAAGGTTATACTGTAAACCATGTTCTCATGTTATTGCCGCGAGCTTGGAGTATAGAATTCTATCCTGTAATTTTGTGTCGCTTTATTTTAGGAAGCTATGTTTTAATTTTTGATAATCGTGCTAGTTTTTTTAATGTAGGTATGGTATACCAGACACTAGAGATGCTAAACCGTAGTATCGATTGATCACATCGCAAAAACGACTTCTATTAGGGTGTTTTTTGAATGATGAGACTGGCTTTATAGATAGCCGTCCAAAAAAGGCTCTAACAAATAGCTTTAAGTGGGCCGCTAAGCTCTCCTTCTCTTCCACAAGTAAACCCGACAATTGTATAGACAGCATCCTAAAGAAGAACAAACGCTATATCAGAGAGATGTAAGGGCAGCCTACAAAACGGTAAGACTCTCCTTTCTCACACTTTGATTTTATAGGCAGCCTCCTACCATGAAAACACTATTGATTAAGACAGTAAGGTTAGCTCATGTCGTCCCACCGTTAATGTGTAGCAACGAATATTTAACACGTTAGATTTCTGTCTTTTTTAAAAAAAACTCTCAGAGAGCATGAGTAGTATAGATCTATAATTTTTTTAAAAAATTATGTATTTTAAATATTTTAGTAAAAAATTTATAAATAAAAAAATCCAAGATCAAGGCAGTGTCTCAAGTAATAAAACCAAATGTGCAAATGACTCGCCCATTTGCCTATCCGTATTGTGCCCACTGACTAATGGTCTTGGGCTTAGCATGAAAAATGGGCCAGTTTGGACTGGAGTTCTGGACACGTAGGTAGTAATTAACTGTAATAAAGTTTTTTAGTGTAACTCGTACTAGTAACTCCTGGGCGAATCTGTGTTACCGTAGACGAAAAGAGGACTTCCAAGATATCATCAACTCGAGGTACTCCATTACCAACCCATTCCCCAAGAAAGCACGCATCCGCCTCCACCTTCCTGCTCTGGAAGAAACAAGAAGGCAACGCAAGCCACGCCGCAAGAAATCTGGGCCGTCCATCTCACAGCTAGCGCCTCCCCCACCACGCCATAAGAAATCTGGGACGTTCCATCTCACAGGCAACGCCACTCCCCCCCCCCCCCCCCCCCCACACACACACACACCTCCCGCCTCCCCGTCACCACGCCGTTATAAATAGGCGCCTCCTCTTTCCTACCCTTCGCTACCACCGCCACCACCCCCGACTCCGCCTCCGCCGCCTGGCCCTCGAGTCGAGCAGAAGCGTTCCTCCCGCCATGGAGAGGGAGTCCAAGGTTCGCAGCTTCTACTCCGACACCGGCATTCCCCTGGAGGTCACGGCTCCCGGTCTCGACTCCGAGGTCAGCAAGAAGGACACTCCACCTGCCGTTGCGGCCCCGGGTCCCGGCCTATACTCCGAGATCGGCAAGAAGGCCAGAGGTCTACGCGCACTCTTCATCTCTTTGGTTCTCTTTGGGTGGTGGTTGTTGTGTGTGTGGGGGGGGGGGGGTATTCCTCCTCTTTGGTTCTCTTTAGGTGGTTATTTCGGCGGTTTTGGTTCTGACGGTTGCTGGTTTGAGCATTTTCTGAGGATTGATTGCTGATTTCTGCTGATGTTCCTGGTGTTTTTCCAGATCTTCTGAACAAGGACTTCCACACGGACCAGAAGTTTACCCTGACCACCTACACCAAAAATGGAGTTGTGAGTATTACCAATTCCCGCCTGCTTTTAGTGGTTCTTGTGGACATCTTGGTTTGCTTGCTTCGATTGTTAGTGTGGTGTTTTAGAATGGTTTGAGTGGGATCTGGCTGGGTTGTGTGAAGTGTAGTGTTGCTGTGTTGTGTTGGAGTTGGAATTGTGTTGCTTAGCGGGGTCTCGGTGTGGTCCGAGCTTATGTGTGTGGCAGATTGGGGCCAGTGTGCTTGTGGAATTGACCTGCGGGTTTACTGAGCTTTGGTTTGGTTTGCTTGGGTTGAAGAGCCGGCGGAAGAGTTACTCTTGCCTGGAAGAGTTGGTGATTGGAGAGTGCATTTTACCTTTTTTATTTTTTGGCGCGTGTTGGATGATGGTGAATCGGTGATCGAAGTGTCGATTGGGTTTTTCTGTTCGATCGATGGGTGGTTAATCTGTCAGGTTTGGGTTCGTGATCGAAGAGTTTATTGGTTTTTTTTCTGTTCGATCGATGGGCGATCAATCTATCAGGGTTCGGTTCGTGATCGAAGAGTTGATTGTTTTTTTTTCTGTGCGATCGATGGGTGGTCCCAATCTGTCAGGTTTCGGTTCGTGATCGAGGAGTAGATTGGTTTTTTTTTTCCTGTTCAATCGATGGGTGGTCATTCTGTCAGGTTTCGGTATGTGATCGAAGAGTTGATTGAGTTTATCTGCTCGATCGATGGGTGGTCAAGCTGTCAGGTTTAAGTTTACATTGTTACATAAGATGCTTCTGTTCTGTTGCCAGTTTAGTGGGTGTTTTTTTTCTTGTTAGAATTTGCTAATTTTGTAGTTCTTAAATTGTGCTATGAGTTGTCTTGTTAATAGCTTTGGGTTTCAGTCGACAGGTTACCATGATAATTTTGTACGGTTTAGCTTGGTCTGCTTTGTTGATACTTCCTTCTGCAGATGCTGCATGTCTACTGTCAAGTGTCAACTTGTGTTTCTGTGGTTGCTTGTTTCATAGGTACCAGTTGTGGATTGTGTTGGATATTTGTTGAGTAGGTTCTGATTTTTTTCAAATTTGAGGGTGGTGTGGTGATTTGTGCACATGTCTTTTCTGTTTATAGCTGTGTTAGAATTAAAATGTGTCTGGGATAAGATTTGTGAATTGGATATTGGAAGGTTGGTTTCAGTTTGGGGTTGATATGGGTTGATGTGCAATTATTTGTGCATGGACTGATCTAGAATGTTGTATGATTCTATTGATGCTAGCCTCATCAAATTGAACTGGGTTGGAGAAAGCTGGGTGCTCTAATGGGTAGTTAAAACTGGTTAATGCTGTGTGGAAATGATTATTTGTATCTTCTCTGTTACTATCTCTGTTCTGTTTTGAGCTTTCAGTTATATACCGATAATACAAATTGATTGTAATCCTTGAATTCGGTGATTCTGTCTGTAGGCAATCACTGTTGCAAGCACAAGGAAAGATGAAGCTATCTTTAGTGAGATCCAGACCCAGCTGACGAACAATAACGTCACACTGGATGTGAAAGCTACTTCAGATTCTCAGGCAAGTTTCTTCTTGAAAATGCCCTTTATCTCTCAAATTTTATCTGATTATTAGTTCCTGGTTGCTGGTGATGGACTAGAAATTGAGTTAGTAGCTTATCTACTTGTGATTGATTTGTGTTTATCTTTTCCCAGGTGTTAACTACAATCACAACTGAAGGTCCTCCTATACCAGGCTTGAAGAAAATCATATCATTTCCTTTTCCATGTCAGACAGCTGGGAAGGTATGCATCTGTCTTTGCTAGATAGGTTGGATGACTGATTGGATCTTTTGGGGTTCAGATTGACTTACGTTTGACTCTCTACCTTGTGGTTGCAGGCTGAACTCCAGTACCTGCATGACTACGCTGGTATCAATCTCGGTGTTGGCCTGAATCCAAAACCTTTGGTTAACCTTTCTGGTGTGTTTGGCAACAAATTTGTCGCTGTTGGTGCTGATGTTGCATTTGATTCTTCTACTGGGAACTTCACGGAGTACAATGCTGCACTGACTCTCGTCAATTCAGATCTTCATGCTGCTGTGACGCTGTAAGTGTCTTCTAACAAGCCCACTGTAAACTACTTGCAACTTGGGAGGCATTGCTACAATATTTCCAGTGTGTTCCTGTTTGCTATCTTGAGGATACAGCTTAATCTGACTTATCAGAAACTTCTAATTGAATCAAACTTTCTCTGATGGTGAACTGTTTTTTGTTGTCCACGCGTGAAATTCACGGCTTTTGGTCTGAATGGTGCAAGATTTCCTTTGTTTTCAGGAACAACAAAGGGGACAGCCTCACTGCGTCCTACTACCATTTGGTGAACCAAGAGTCAGGTTCGGCTGTTGGAGGGGAGCTGACCCACAGCTTCTCGAGCAAGGAGAACACCGTCACCATCGGGACGCAGCACGCCTTGGACCCTCTCACCACTGTGAAGGTGCGCTACAACAACTACGGCATGGTCGGCGCCCTCATCCAGTACGAGTGGAGGCCCAAGTCCTTCCTCACGTTCTCCACCGAGGTCGACACCAAGGCGATCGACAAGACCTCCAAAGTCGGGCTGTCGCTGGTTCTCAAGGCCTGATGGCGACGATTCGATGATGCCGATCACTTTTTTGGTAGTAGGATGGTATCGTCCCGCATCAGCAGCTCCTGAATGTCTAGTGAAACTAGTCTGGTTAACCTCTTGGCTCAACTTTGGTGCCGTGGCGTCTTTACTCTGCAAACGTTGCCTCGTAGCATCTGAGTATTCCCCTAGTAGTAGTGGTATAGCATTTCCCCGTAGCATGTTTTAGAAGTTAAAACTGAATTCAGTGGTTCTAGTGATTGACAGTCCAAAGCATGCCTTTTTTTTTTGTCACTGTCATCTTGTCTATTGTTCGATGTCTTTCACTTATATCAGCTATTCAGCTCCATGTTTTGGTTTGAATACTCCTACATTGAAAACTGGTGCAATTTGAACGTGTCAACCTTTGATGCTCCATTGACACGCTGCATGAATAGTTGCTAGCATTTGCAGAAGGCAAGCTGCGGTTATACTCCAATGCATGCACTTTATTTATCGCAAATGCATATCATCTTACATAGCTCCAACATGATGGAGGTATCTCAGCAAAAATGCATAAGAAAAGACATATATCAACAGGCGAATTGCCCTGCACACAAATGATTCACAGCATAACCGGTGATTCAGAATAGATCAAATGTTCGAATGTACAATATAATTTCACTTCATTGGTGAAATCTTTTCAGTAGGACAAACGATTCCATTGCCCTTGCTGTCGATTTTCTTGCAACCACCAGCAGTGTCCCCCACTGAACCATGCTGATGGTCTGATGCCGATCTCTAGCTTTGTGCTATTCAGTTTTCCTTCTGTGAGCTATACCGAATTCTCTACTGTCTAGAATAGAAGTTCTGCAGGTACCAGCGCGACAAGTTTACGATGGCACTTCCCAGACCTTGTAATCCTGTCCCTCGGCAGCAACAACCCAGTTTATGGGGCCGCTTGGCTCAAAATGTCCTGCACCAATCTTCATTGTTACCCTCTCATCAATCTCTGCCGCATATAAATTTCCTTCTGCTTTCAGTATCTTGATCTGTAAATGTCATAAAAATGCAAGCATTAGAAAACTTCATGAATTAAGTGAGGAAGGGCGGGGAGAGTAAAAGGAGGGGGTACCATCCGGTAGGAGATTGTACCTTGCTACGGCATTGGATCTTTTGGCGACGTCTGATAGAAATTAATCTAGCGATCTCTGGCTGTAAGTGTGAAAATATATGATCATAGAAGACTGCAGGAGTACCTGGGTGAGTTAAGATGTAAACATATCCTTGCAACTCCATACCAAAGGGGAACCTCCAATGACCCTACAAAGATATCAAAAGAACGTTGGCATTAGCAATGATTTTGTTAGAAAAGGCTTAACAACTGCAATTCAAATTTGATTAGGATTCATAAAATTACAGCCTTCCAAGTTCACAAGAGTTCACAAGGATGGACTGACAAAATCTTTTTGTTTGAAAACAGGACATCCAGCAATGTTCAAAAAACAAGGACAAAGCACATACAATCTGACTATTATTAAGAACACATGCATAAGAATGGTCATGGTACCTGGCATGAAGGTCATTGCATGTTTATGTTATTTATATGCAAATATAAAAAAAAATAGGGCATGCCCGCTCTGCCACAGCAGTGCCAAAATACAGTAATGTATATACGAGTACCTGAGTAGAACCAGTGTCATGATTTTCTATAAATGTGACTGCACGCGAAGGCCACCAACCTAACACTCCAGGGGGTTTTCCTTTTTCATCAGACAAGCGCCAATACTCAGACCTTTCCAGTGCCTGTATAACAAAAAGAAAACTCCATAAATATAGAAAAAAAATTAAAACAATATATGCATGGCTGCTCCAGAAAAATAGCACCCACCCCAAACGGGGAAAACTGCCAGTTACAATCATGGATGAGTTAACCATCATCAGAAAACCACTTTACAACAGATTAATGAACCTTTAATGATTGCCATGGACTAGGAATAGTATGAAAGATGCAAGGTTAATTAATTCACATCATGATCTTGCATTCTGCATCTTTTTAGCAGCGGATAAAACATTAACTATCAAACAGTCAAAAGATAAAATTGCATAGTATATCTCCTCCCAAAAGAAATGCTATACCAGCCAAAAGGGCAGGAAATTATTTATAACGCGGATCAGGAAAGAAAGAAACTGAAACCATGGCAATACATCTAAATTCTAGAGTTGCTACATCACCCATATTTACTAGTATAAAACTTGGTAAGAAAATGTAGCCAAAATCTCACAGAGTGAAGTATTCCTTTAGTGGTAACATCAAATGCACCAGCAGTTCCATTTGTAGCATTTATCCAATCAACTATTCTCTGCCTGTGAGCATCTTGATTATAATCCATTTCACCATAAGTGTAACTGAGAGAGTCCCAGTACTCTCCTACTGCAAAATATGGCTCACTTGCTTCCAAGTAATCTTTGACATATCCACCCCAAAATCCACGAACAAAATCAAGTCTCCATCCATCATATCCAACTTCCTTTCTGCAAGTCAAGAAGCAGCAGTATGCAAAGTGTCATGTGATGCTAATATTTTCAGGAACACTGCTATAATGTTATCTGTTCTACGATCTAATTTATCCCGTTCACAACATTAGTACTAGTAAGCCACTGTCCTCATGTTGGAGTAATGGGAACATCCCCAAAGAAAAGAAACAACTCCCTAATAGATTGGCTACTTCTCCAAGAAACAGTTTTAGTATTTACAAGAGGGAAGTTCCTGCCATATATTTCTTTTTGCCAATATCCAAGCGCTACACAATCACATAAGTTACAGAATCTATCACCCATAAGTTATATGGCAAAGCATCATATACTTTCAAAATAAATCTGCAGAATCATTTCCAGAGTATGTAAATATGCAACAGTAGCATGAGGATTTGCAGAGTTCAGATGTAACATTTGTCCATTCTTGTTTGCTATAGGAGTTAAACAGACTATGTACCTATTTTTGTGTACTATGCAAGATGAGACTTTGTATCTTATTCATTCCATTTTGTGGTAAGAGCAAAGCAAACTACTGTATATGAAAATCTAGCTCTCAGAAGAATGTGATATGAGGCAAGACAACTAGCACCCAGCTGCAAATGACATCCAAAAACTACTTATGTAGATGGAATCTATTTAATTTGTTCTATGGAGATGCTGCAATATAGAACCATTTGCATGGGGAATGTGCATATAGTTAAGAATGAGCAAGAGGAGTTTTAGCCAAGCAAAAACAATATAACCGACCTCATCCAACAAAGCCATTCTTTAAGATCATTTCTCACAAACTCTTGTGAGTGATCAATGTTTGGGGCTGCATGGAAGTTATCTCCACTGCTCTTGTTTCCTCTTCCCTACAAGGACATGTAGTTTTACCCCAAAATTAGAAAGGGAACTGAATATCACATAGTGCACTGTTAAGCATGGAGTAAAATAAAATGGAAAAATAATGTAGAACAACCTTGTGATTTTTCATGGCTGCTGAAGTTGAGTATGTCTTTTCCCATGTTGGAACTCAGGTTAATTTCTATGAAGTTCTTACAGATGCTAATTTGTGTTTTCTTCCAATACTACATTTATGCAAGTCGAAAAGGTGAAGTCTATCGAAGTTTAAGTATGTAAAAGTAATTCAAGTTTGTCAATACAAATGTTTTCAGAATATCAGATTTGTATAGCTTTTTTCCAGTTGTATGATGATAGAATTTATTGCTCACAGTTGCTACTTGTTCTTTTGTAACTGGAGATAGCAACAATCATCATGTGGTGATAATTAGTTAGCATAATGAGCTTTCATGAATAGCATTTTCAAAAAAAATATAGTTAAATAGTTTGCAAGGGAAGGTGGAAGGACTCACCTGGAAATGTGGATCATCCGCAACAACTGCTCGATCATCCCAGTTAAGGTGTCCACCAAAAATATTCCAGACGCCATTTTGGTTCTGAAACTGAGCACACCTGTGATTCAGGACAGCATCACCAAGAACCTTCATACCAGCTTCATGAAAAAATTTCACAACCTCCTTCAACTCTTCCATTGTCCCATATCTGAAACATTGATGCAATCACATTAATGAATGGCATCAACTCACACAATGGGTTCATATTATACTGTTTAAAGGCATAGATCTTTCAAAATCTCATAATTTCCCCTTCAAAGATCATTGCTTTTTGTAGCAAGGAATAAAACAAATAAGAAGCTTTCTAAGGTTAGTCAAAATAAAGTAGCATGAGTGATAGTTTCTGTACAAGTGACGCCTCAGACGACATATGTAGATATTGAGCGTTGTCACTGTTAACTACAAGGAAAAACAAGCTACTGCAACAGCAATAGTGCCTGGTTTTGTTTCAGAACTCAAGTGTTATGTGCTAGATTGTAGAAGGGCAAACAAGTTAGACATTGGAGAAATAGCAGTAGATCGGTTTGGAAACAGCAAGAAGGAAGAAGCTTTGGCAAGGAAGAAGGAAACATGAGGTAGGGTGGACTGATCATCTATTGTTTAATCAACTCATGTAAACAACATGCCTTTACATATAACAAGCTGGAGCATAGCATACGATCTCCATCTTAGCTCTAACTTAATTACTAACTTTATCTCTAACCTACCAGCTATCCCATCTCTTTTTTTTAGACAATGGAAGTGTAACTTCCGGCCTAGCACCAATATTACTAATATTTTAAATTATCAGAAAACATGTTATTAACTTAACATGATAATTGTGCACACCGAGATATACCTGGAATTTAGATTATACAAATCCCTTGGCATGTATCCTTCAGGCGACACAGAATCAGTAGGTGGTGGTGACCAGACAATGGTAAAACCCATGGATGACAACTCCTTGGCCTTTGAGCCTAGTTCAACATACCATTTTCCAGACTTATGAGATTCCCAGTTAAATCCTTGGCACAATATTTCAAACCCAGATCCAGTACCAGAACAAGCTGGCTTCACAATTGACAAGTCATCGACATAAACAGGCTCCTCTACAGTATCAATAGTGGGGCTCCTAAAAATGCTATAAGCTTCTGCCGCTAACCTCTCAATTTCTTGTAGGATATCCTCTTGCAGAACCTTATTCTTCGCTCGCTGACCTCTTCTTGATGATAGCCCAACAACAAGATTTCTTATATCACTGATTAAGCCATCAGTTTGTGAAGCCTTATCGTCAGCATTCTGTTTCTCAGCGGCATGAGGGTCATGGGTGTCTGCTTTTGTAAGAGGAATGTAGAAATCGAATCCATTCTCCATATTTCTCAACCAAGTATACTCATCAAGTTTTACCACAAAAATCAAACCAGAATACTCTGCATCTAGTAAGAACGATATATAATTGCCTGTTCCATCAGCTTTTTGCTGCAGTATGACAGAAGATGTATGAAGAGTGATATTATACTGATTTCAGAAAGCTGAAACCATTGAATCATTAATACAAAAACCATCTTAAAAAATAAAAGGGAAACAATTAAGGCATTTTTTTACTATCACTTGATAATTGTTCATTTTTTTGACTTTTCTACAGTGAGCACTCTTTCATAATTTACCACATAAGACTGGCATAAAGGTAAAGTCTAGTTCACACAACTTAAGAAGTGCAAATGATATAAGTCCCTACTATTGGAAAACAGATAGAATCAGACAATAAGTGAGCCTAAAATGGTTTTACTTTTTCAGAACACTTGTTATTTTTTATATAACACATCTTGTTATTTAGCTTGATACAATTCAATGTCATTTCTTTGCATCTCTCAAGGGATAGAGGTCCTTACTTGTAGCAAGGTCTGAAGAGCTTTCTGTCGGAATATCTTCGTTGTAGGTGGATGTGGTTCTGGGGGGATCCCCCATGTCATAGTATTGTCTTTGCAAACTCCCCAATGAATGATAACTTCTCCAGGAATATCAGTGTCGAATTCCACGGTATGCTTATTTGTTCCACTGTTTTCCCTCACAGTAACAATTATAAAATTCTGCGCATACACTGTTTTTAAGATGGGGTATTCTTCATAGAACCCTGAAATTCGTTTGGCTCTTGAACCTTTATCATCAGGTACAGGTCCCTCAGGTTTCTGTAACAAGTTAGAAAGGTGACCTAAAGCCCCTAAGAAATCAGAAATTTGAGTATGTTAGATAACCAAAATATCAAATGTGCAAACAGAGCAAATTTTCAATGTGGTAATATTGATGTTAAAATATCCTGAAAAATTATTAAGATTTTAAATCTCAATAAGATTTCTTTCTTATGGAAGAAATGCATTTTTATATAACATAAGAACCAACCAATCAAAAGAACAGAGTACCAAACTAATATAGTAATATCCAAAACATGATAGTTACTGAAATTCTTCCTAACCTGGCCTGACATCAATATCTTGTTTTGTTTCTAGTAGATCCCCACCAAAGGGCTCACTTAAAGGTATTCTGAAATCCCGACCCTTGTGCTGAAACCAGGCACCGGTTTCCTCTTCCTAGCAAAGCAGCAGTCAACTGAGACATTCAAATCAAAAGATGAATGCAAAAACGTAATAATTAAAAGAAAGAGCAGTGCATTAATTCAACTAATCTATGGATCTGCAAAAGAACTTAGCTTGGACGAGGCAACTGTTTAGAATATACTTCAGTATACAGATATACATGTAGGTGTTACATCTTATTCTTTTCTTAGACAACTAAAAATGGGAACACAATTTCCTATCTTAGCCATCTTCAGCATTTTTAGGCATTGAATGGGCCAGTCATAGACTTATATGACTTTGATACAGAGTACAAAATGTCTAGGAAATGAATCTGGCAGCAACGCAAGCATACAATAGCATAAAGTTTGAACCTTTAGAACAAAATTGATAGCAGCAATTGGAGTGCCCTTATCAATTTTGACTTGTACTTCATAAATCATCATCCCTTCTGAATTGTGTGAATTATTCAATGGTGTTTCAATTGCATAGTCCTGAAAGTTTGAAATATTGTTCAGCAATTGGAAGAGCAAATGAGAAAAACCATGGGTAATAAGAAAGCAGTGAGCTTTTGACTCTAGACATCAATACAAATTTAGTGGCCCCGAGGATGTCAATGTCAGTAGTGAGTGCTTAAACTTTTTTTTCAGAGGATTAGAACCACCTTAATGGGAACTGAACCAGGAGGTCTCATTTCTGAAGGAGGTTGGTCCCATTCTCTGCAAACAATGTAGAGAACAAGGCATAAGATAAATTGGGTCTTTTTTTTTGCATCCAAGAAGGAAGGACATGACGGCAACAGTTACAACTGAAAAGCGACAATTGCCAATTTTTGCCTTTTACAGAATTTTTTTTTGCCTTCTACAGAAAAGCATGTATGTTGAAGCTCGAATACATACAAAATCAAAAGATACGGCACATCTTAATTCTAAATATTCCTTACAAAACCATCGTGTCTTCAAGTAACGAATAGAAGAATGGAATATCAAAACAACTCCAAAGGAGACAAGGAGACATAACACCCACCAACCTGCAATCAAAATTTAAGAACTTGTCCTTCCTATTTTGTAGATATGTTGTTCCTAGTTGGTTCTCACTTCAATCCTATTTCAAATTCTAAATAAAAATAAAACAGAATAAGAGCCAACCAACACACATACAACACTACCCCCATCATCCAATCAAAATTCTCTTTTCGCACGCATTTTCCATGGGTAGAACAAAAGCAATGGCACCCATCTTGTAAGAAATTTCAAAATGAATTTGTTTACAATTTCTCTAACCAAAGCCAGACACAGATTAAGGGTTGCATGGCCAGTAATTTCACTATTCAAGTGCTTAACCTGGACCGTTCAAGTTAGATGGATATCGAGAGAAGCCTACCGGTTGGGCATACCTGGCAGTCTGACCACCATCGTTGATTCAACAGGCGCGCTTAAGAATGCACAGATCAACTCCCCATGGGGGATCAATACAAGGATGCATTCATAAAGCATGCACTGATGCACACATAGAGAGAGAGAGAGAGAGAGAGTCAGCAAGTACCTTCCATGCTCACCATCGTAGGAGACACCCCAGTGCAGCACCCACTTCCCCTCTACATCGCACCCGATCGCCACCTTGCACTTGCCCTCCCCATCCGGCTCCGCATCGACCCTCGCCCACGCTTTCCCTTCCACCTGAACACCACAAACCCATCACCAACCAAAAAAAAAACAGCATAGCTTCCGCACGAATAACACAACAGAGCAGAACAAGTTACAGTTTGGGATCGGCGCAGGGGAAACTTCTCGGAGAACAGCACCCCGGCCTCCCCTGAGCCAGCCACCGGCTTCTCCGCCGCACCGGCACGGGCCACGACGACGCCGCTACCGAGCCTCACTCTCCTAGGGGTGGCTGCTCGGCACCGCCATGCCAGCGGCCGCGCGGCCGTCAGGAAGGCGCCGCCGAGCAGGACACCCCTCGCTGGCGGACCCGCCCGAGGGATCGCCGGAATGCTCCAGCTCGCCACCGCCATGCCGCTGACCTTGCCTCCTCCCCTCTCCCTCCCTCTCCCTGTGTGCGCGCGCGAGCGGGCGTGCCTCTGTGTGAAGGAGCGTGAGCTGTGGGGGGAAGCAAGGGGAGAAAAATGGGGGTAGGGGCAATAACGAAACGGACAGGGAGGAAGGGAAAAAGCGAAACGGGTTGAGTACGAAAAAAAAGAGAAAAAAAAGACTAGAAAAAAGGTGGGAGATATCCACGGGTCGGTTTACGTGGCAAGAAAGCGAAAAAAGGTTGGACGGCTAAGATTGTTGTCCGGGCCCACTCGTCATCGAAGATAGCGAAGGCCGGTGGGGGCTGGGGTTTCTGTAGCGTGCGATTGGATCGGGAAGGAGGGGGGAGTTAATTACTATTTTGGGATCCCGAAGAGGACGAGGCCTCGATTAGTGGTGGGATGGTAATAATTAATTACTTGCCCATTAATTAATGGCGAGGGGAAAGCTTGGTTAAGACAAAAAGGACGCGCCCGAAAGCGTGTGGATAGAAGCATGGAGGCACGTCTCTGGCTTGTCCTGAATAAGCGGGTTTGCACGGGAGTTGGCCGAAATAATTGGGGAGGCTGCCTCCTCGCTTCTCCGGTTAAATGACCACGATGAATAGAAAATGGCCCACAACAATTGTCATACTCAGGTGGAGATCAACACGACGTAGCAATCAACCCTTGTCAGATTGAAGCACCTGAAAACTGACAAACAGTAGTGAAACGAGTAGCCGCCGCAAACATGGCGAGTAGATGTACGAGCATCATAAATCCATTTGCGGCCCTTGCCTCCAGTGCTAATCTTCTTTTAATAAGATAATCATGGAACCACCACACCACCTAATAGCACTGCCTGGTAACAGAGTAGATATACAAGGCGATCACATCCATAAAAAGCCACAAGGTAACGCATAACTACTAAGAGATCCATAATAAAAATACTATAAGAGTTTCAAACTGCAAATTCAGATTTCAATTCCATCCAGACAAAAGAGCTTCAGGTGACACATACATGCAGTTGTAACTGCACAGACAGATTTGCTAGTACCTCGCACCTCGGTTGCAGGGATAGCGATCAAGGGGACGCAGCTCCAGGCGCACAATGGGAGAAGCCCTCGGCCGGAGTAGTAGTTCGCTGCGGATTGCTTCAAGCTTGGCTGCATGATCAGGCTTGACCTGCGATCGAAGATACTCAATGCTCACTCGTTCGAGTACCCTGGCGTTCATCACCTGGAACCGACAAAGGACCCGGCAAGGGCTGCTTCTTTCAGAGACTGAATCGATGTAGAAGGTGACACTTGACAGGTGATTCTGAACAACAGTCTGCATCAATATTCTCCTCCCAAAACTCTGCAAGGTAAGGGTTGTATGGCTGGAGCGATCACTACTACCCTGGTAACACAGAAGAAAAGAACCATTTTAGCAACAGCTGCTTACATTATCTTGAACGGAATTGCATAAAGATAAGTCATATGGGACTTACGATGATTCTGTGATCCTTCAGATTTGGAGAGCTGTTGAGCAAGCATGAAACAAAGCTGGCAATGGTGACACGATTGTAGTACAGAGTAAGGGTAAGCATCTGCAATCCGAGTAAATAGAATTTCTCCGGTAACCTCTTTGGCAGCGGAACCTTGGCCTTGCTCAACATCAAGTCAAAATGCATACAGTTTACTGAAATTTATGAACCAAAAGTTCTATACAATTGCTATGCATGTGGATACAATTAAATATCTAATATAATATTATTGAAACAAGGTTGAAGAGTTACATTCGCCGGCCAGCGGAAGCCAGCCAAAGTTTATTAAGCATGGGGAGAAAGTTGAAGAGTTTCATTCGCTCTCAACCCCCCAAAATAACAATGTCAATTCGTCAAATGGTAATATCTGTGTGTTATTGATTGTGGTTAGTTCAGACCATAACAGCCTGGCAAAGTTCAGACTATAACAGTTCGTATTGATGGACATATATTAAAGCATTACCAAACCTTATAAGATATAAAATGCTGATGTTAGGAACAAAGGCAGAATTATAAATCAAATACAATTTTCTTTGATTAACTATACTGATTGCAAGCTTGTAATGGCAACGATAAGATGTGATGCCATCGTTTGGGTTGGAAGTGTATTCCAAAGATAATGTCCTTGAGTTATCAAGAATCATTGATGCCTAGATGATACTACCTGGATTCTGCATCAGTAGCAAAGGCCAAAAGCATGAGCTACAATTTCACACCGTAAAATTTAGTATGAAATGTCAACATTCAGAGAAGAAATTCAGTCAGAGGTTATGATAAGTGATGGGAGTACGGTAAAAAATTATTTTGCTGATCTCTTAATGGCAGATGCTACTAACAACCTGGGAAATTTGGAAGAAGAGGAATCGAAGAGTCTTTCGTCATACAGAACTACCGAAAACAATGCTCATAGCAAAAATAAAAGAGGAAGGAAGAACTTGGACACTGGCAGGCGCAGAGATTAGCGCAAATGTTTCCTAATCCAGACTTAGTTTTTCCTTTCTGTAAGTACTTCTACTATTTTCAATGAAATTGGCATGGCCCGGTTTGTTCAAAAACATAATGGTAGATGCAACCTATCTACACTAAAGTAAAATTGCGACTACTTGAAGAGCAGAATATGTGAGCATTGAGCAAAAGCAAACTAGCCTCATAATACCTATTGGACAAGTAAAGCCGAGTCCACCGAGAAAGATCACCGTATTACCCATCTCGTCCGTCTTCTTGTGCTGCTCCTCCAACATCTTCTCGAAATCACCACTCATCGATCTCAGAAAACGAGTACTCTCGATCGGAGTCCATGGTGTCGTGGGAGCTCCAACAAAACTCAGTCCAGTCGTACGAGAGTGACAGGTCCGCCGTGGCCAGCAGTGGCGAATTCTTCACCGAGACACGGAGCGGACGGAACGAGCCGAGATATAGCTTCTCCAGGTTTGGCGCGCGCACGACGATGTCCCGCGCCTTGTGGATGTCCTGGATCAGTAGATCTTCCACGGCCCGGCACTGCGCGATCATGCGGCAGATGTCGGCGTTGGAGGCGACCACGCTTTGGAGCTGGAGCGACCGCACCGCGCGCAGGTCCGTGGGCTTGGCCGGCACCCGGAGCCGGCAGGAGAAGAGCTCGACCTTGGTGAGCTTCTTGCAGTTAAAGACGGAGGTGGGCACCTCGTAGCCGTCGTTGTATTTGGTGTTCCAGATGCCGAGCTCCAGGAGGCCGGGGCCTCTCTTCATCTCCTTGCAGAGCTCGTCGAAGAAGCCCTCGAACCAGTCGACGTACTGGCCATGATCTTGCCGTGGACCTCAAAGGCCTCGATCGGCGCGCCGCGGCCGTTGAGGATGCCAGCGAGGGCGTCCAGCCAGCTCTCGGTGTCCTCGCACTAGTCCTCGTCGGGGAAGTCGCGACGGTTGAAGGTGGCCGGGAGGAGGCGCAGGCGGAGCATCGTGACGAAGACGCATGGCCAGCGGCGGGAGAGCGCGGTCGTGGCGGCCGCGTCGGCAAGGATGTCGTGGAGGGTGCCGTCGTCGAGCGCGCTGAGCCGGTCCGCCTCCGCCGCACCGGCGGCCTGCGCTTGCGGAAGAGAGGGCCTTGCCATCATTGTTCCCGGTTGTGCTTGCGCTTGCTCACAGATGTGTCTTTTCGATTATCGCGCGAGGAAGGTGGAGGATTTTGCTGCTAGTGGGCATCAAGGCGGCGTGTTTTCCTCCAGATCGTGCATGGCATAAGTCTCGGCACTCTTCACATCCCAACTATTTCGTAGCCGCGCTGTTGCTACTTGCTAGCATTCAGGCCAAACGGCCTGCGTAATCTGCGCAGGCTTTCATTCGTTGATAATTGCAGATTTTTGGTAGTGTTGATGCTTGCATTTTAGAGAGAGAGGGGGGGGTAGTGTTGATACTTTGCTGTAAACCATGGGATTGTGCACTATATATTGAGCAATGGATGACGGCTCAAAAGTGATGCGGATTCCCTGAATTATATCTGTCAAAGTTGACACATTCAACTTCTAGCATAGAGCGATCAATATTGTCAGCATTCTAAAAGAACTGAAAGAAGGGTGCCCCGAACACAATCTAGTGGGAAGGAGAGATCTCTGTGTGAAGAAAATGGTTTCATCTCACTCTAGAACAAAACGAAGTTACTGTACTATTTAACCACTAAGAGATTTATAAATGGCAATATCAATGAGGTTCAGAGTGCAAATTCAGAGTTAGACACCATCCAGATAGAAGAACTTCAGATGACCAGCTTGCAGTTGTTAGAAACACACTTCAAACAGAGTACGGGGAGAGGGAAAGAGCAGGAACCAATGGAACAAACCTGCAGGGTGGCTGCAATCACTGCAAATGCACAAACAGGTTGGCTACCTCGCATCTCAGTCGCATGGGTACTGATCAAGGGGACACATCTCCAGGAGCACATTCGGAGCAGTTCGCCGCCAGGCTTGAAGTTGGCTTTGGATTGCATTAAGTTTGGCAGCATGTTGAGGCTTGACCTGCCTGCGAAGGTACTCAATGCTCACTCTTTGGAGAACCCTCGCGTTCATCACCAGGAACTGACAAAGGCCCCCGCAGGGGTTGGTCTCAGAGCATGAATCGATGTCGAAGGTAACAGTTGACAGATGATTCTGAACACGGTATTCTGCATCTATCTGCTCCTCCCAGAACTCTGCAGCTAAGGGAACAGTACGGCCTGAGTGACGACTGCCCTGGTAACACAGAAGAGAAACATTTTTGGATTATCTGTTGAACGGAACTGAATAAACATCAGCGGATACGGGCTTACGTAGATTCTGAGATCCTTGAGGTTCGGAGAACTATTGAGCAAGCATGAAACCAAGGTGGCAAGCAATTCATCATTGTGGTCCGGAGTATGGGAAAGTGTCCGCAAAGCAAGTAAAGAGCATTTTTTGGGCAGTCTCTGTGGCATCGGAACCTTGGCCATGCTCAAGACCTAATCAAGACACAGATTGATGAAAACTTTACACATATTTATAAACTACTAATTCGTGTTCTGATAAAAAAAACATTTGAATGTGTTTGAAGGAGCATATCTTCAGTGCACTCCCATATGATGAAATATTAAAATAAATGATAGTCCTACTCATCGTTTTGGATTTCCACCAGCGCGCCCGGAGAAGCCCGGGCCATTGCAGGAGCTCCCTTTGGACACACCAGTTCAGCGGCATACTGATCCTGATCCTCCAAGCGCCGATACTTGATGCTTAATCTCTTGAGAGCCCTTGCGCGCATCAGCAGGAACTTTGAGAGGCCAATGTAGGAGCGGTCCTGGAAGCACTCACTGCTCAGGTAGAAGGTGACAGTTGATATTTGATTCTGAAGACATTCAGCTGCACCTATGTCTTTCTCCCAGATGTCCGGCATGACACGGCTTGTGCAACGATCATCAAAGAAATCCTAGCGAACAAGGTGACAGATAAGAGTTAATAAGAAAACAATGCAAAGCAGAATTCAAGAAATTCATCTCCATGCGTGGTGCTTACATTCTTGATCTCAAGATCCTTGAGGTTCGGAGTGCTGTTCAGGAGGCACGCTACCACGTCTGTCCATCGTTGTGGTTCAGAACAAGGGTAAGCTTCTGCAGCCCACGCAAGTAGCATTTTTTGGGCAACCTCATTGGTACTGAGATGCTAGTCTTCCATGAAACCTTGTTGAAGTGTAACCATATAATGATATATAAAATCATCTTTCATGTCAAATAATTAAGATAAGCAAACAGAACAGGACCACGAACTTGTGCCCATATTTATTCAAAAAAGATCATTTAAATATATGAACTCATAAAAAGATTACTGCAATTCCTAACCTCTTCATGCTTATAAACAAAAATTATTGCAAACAGTGAATGACACAGATGATAAACTGATAAATCCTAGTAAAAGGATGGAAGAGAATACTAAAAACCTTACCATCAGTCAGTCACCAGAACTTCTCAATATCTACACTGTGATGAGAAGACTTTATAATTTCTAATTGTTTTTCCAGACCTTAGAAAAATGAAAGCCAAAGTTTCGTGCTGTTAGTAAGACATTTCACCAAATTTAGCTCCATAGTTGTTTGCACGATTTAATCATGGTCAATATTTATTTTAATTTTAATGGTGGTGATTTAATCTAACCAAATCAGGATGCACAAAAATGATCAGATGCATCTTATGAAGCACAGCTGCACAGGCAGTAGCCGGCAATTGCAAAGCACTGACCTTGGCGTAGTGATATGGCAAGTACAAGTACAGCTGCTTGGCACAGCCTAGTCCGCTGAGAAATGTCACCATATTCGTAGCCTCGTCCGTCTTCCTCTGCTCCCGCCTCTCCTGCTCCTAAAACTCATACAGCCCCTGAAGTAGGTCGAGATCTCCGCGTTAGCTTTCGATCTCGCCGTCGGAGTTCTTGTAGACGCTCCAAGAAACTTCGGCGACGCCGTAGCCGAGGCCCAGCTTCACCGACTCCAGGTAAGGCGCCTTCTTCAGAGCGACGCGAAGCGGACGGTAAGAGTGGATCTCCGGCCCTTTCAGGTTTGGCCCGCGGATCACGACGTTCCGCACCCGGTGGCAGTCGTCGAGCACGAGCCACTCCAGGGCCCGGCAACGGGAGACGACCGCGGGAGCGTGGCGAAGACGCGGGGCCAGCGGCTGGACAGCGCGGTGGTGACCGCGGGCGTCGCGGAGCGGGAGGCGCCCCAGGATCTCGTGGAGGATGCCTTCATCGAGCGCGCTGAGCCGGTCCTCCTCGGCGTCGGGGGCTTCTTCTTGCCGGTGCGATGGCTTCGCCTTCTTCGCCTTCTTGCTACATGGATGCGGCTTCGTAGGGCACGAGTTCTCAGGCGGCGACGTGCGTGTGCCTTGTGCGGATATAGCCGGGAGGGCGCGGCGTTTTCCCGCCCGATGGTGTGGAGATCGCGCCATTCGCTCAGCAAGGGAACACCGGCGCGCGCTGCGCTGGCAGGAGGATTTGACATGCAAAGGGTACCAAATCGGTTCGTCTACCTCCGGATCTTCTTCCGTTGTCCGCGCGAGGTGGCTTGTGGGTGGAGTTTGCACTGTTTGATTTGAGTTTTTTTTTTCGCTTGTTACCGCTCTTAACCTTATTAAATTTAATGGTTTTGCTAACTGTCATGTAACAGATTTTTTATACCTCTATCATTCGTTTTTGTGATCGTTTGATACGTTTGAGACTCGTGCTTATAATGGATCGGCCCACCTGTGCCAAGGAGAGGTGTGTTCTGTGGGCTCATGAACCACATCAGCCGAGGTGGGCTCTACTGGACTCGGTGCATTTCTTGATTTGTTTTTTTTTCTCAGTTTTGCTCGCTGTGAGACTTGGAGCCAACATGTGGTCGTTCAATTTCGAACTCCGTGTCTGTCTTCTCTCGTTTTCGATTTTTTCCCCTCTTTTTTTTCTCTTGTTCTCTCCGGCGAGGACTAATCAAAATATTGAAAGACAACAATTTGCGGGTTGCATGCATTTTAAACAGACCACTGGCCTAGATTGTATAGATATATAGACTCGATCCTCCTTTATACTCTCGGAGTCTTAGTCATTGTACACATTTTTACATGATATCAGATCGAGTCTAGACATCCCGACGTGTAATCTTCTTTCTCTGGCGAGCCGATCCTTTTCTCCTTGTTGTCAACGTCTTCTTCCCATCATCGACCCTCTTCTCGGTACTCTCCTCCTGGCACTCTCCTCACTCTCTCGCCCCCGTTTCTTCTTCTTCCCGTCTCTCCCGCAGTCATCCTCTTTTCTCCATCCCACCTCCGCGCGACTAGGCGACGGTCTCGATCCGCCTCCTCGTCTCGCCTCGTACCCATCTCCATTTCTCTTCTTGCTTCGTGCATCTCTCCTTCTCTAACGCCGGCGCATCTCCGCGCTCGTTGTCTCCATCGGCTGAACTCGTCACCCTTCCATCGGTTGGACTTGTCTAGCTCTCCATCGGCTGGAACCCTTCTTCGGTTCTCGCCTTTTCCGACATGCTCAACGGCTCTCGAACGCGAACTTTCTTTCCTCACGCCCGAGCCAGTCAAACGTGTCCACGGACACAAGTCCCTGCCTCCCAGACGCGAACATATTCTCTTCGCGTCCGGCCACTCCCCGCCTTTTTCACGTCCACCCCACTCCTTGGCCTCCACAAGTCCACGGACGTGAATCATCGCACGTCCGAGACCCGACTACTCTCTGACCCACTCTGTCACCACCTTTTCCTCACCTACTCCGCTGCCTACTCCCCATCGGCCAACCACTCCTCATCGGCTGGCCGGCCTACTCCCCATCGGCTTCTCACATCCTTGATCGCCCGATCCGTCCTCTCATCGGCTTCTCCCTCCCATCGGTTTCTTTCTCCCATCGGCAATTTGATCCCGTTCTCCCATCATGGTCACCGAGTCCGTTCTCAGCTTCGGCACTCTTCTAATCGCCGAGTCTGCTCCGGGCCTCGGTGCCTCAGATCACACCTCGGGCACCACCTCGCCGATCTTCTCCCCTCCTTACGCTGCTGTGAACGAGAAATCTCACATTCCAATCTCCCTTGACCTTAACGCCAATTATTTCAAGTGGGTTTTCTTTTTCAAATCCCTCTATGGAAAATTCGGCCTCCGGTCCCATATTGATGGTTCCGCTCCACCTCACCCCGATGATCCTCAGTGGGACATCGCCGAGTGCTACGTGCACAGCTGGCTGCTCGACTCGGTCGACGACTATGTCCTCCACCTCGCCATGGACGATACCGATCCCACCGCCCGGGATCTCTCGGTGGCCATCGAGCGGATCTTCCTAGCAACCAAGCAGCCTCGCGCCATCTTCCTCCTCAACGAGTTTCACTCTATAATACAAGGCGACTCCTCTGTCTCCTCGTACCGTCAGCGCCTCAAAGTTAAGGCTGCTGCTCTCTGGGACGTCGGCCACCCTGTGGCTGACTCTCAACTCGTCCTCGCCCTTCTGCGAGGCCTCAATCCCCGCTTCTCAAACACCGTCGATGATATCGCCAACGCCACACCTCTTCCATCGTTCGCCCAGGCCCATGACATGCTAGTTCTTGACGATTACAGTTAAAAGTGTCTCCGGTAATCAGTATTATCTCGCTATACTTGACGATTACACACACTATTACTGGACCTTTCCGCTCATAAACAAATCCGAGGTCGCCTCTCACCTCACTCACTTCGTCACATACGTGTTTACTCAGTTCAACCTCCCCATCAAGTCTTTACAAGCCGATAACAGTACGGAATTCGTTAACCATACCGTTACAAACCTCCTCACCTCGCAGGGCATCCATCTCCGGCTCTCCTGCCCCTACAGCTCTTCTTAGAACGGCAAAGCCGAGCGCCTCCTTCGTACCCTCAACAACATCAGTCGCATCATGCTACTTCACGCCCACTTACCTGCCACTTATTCGGCCGAAGCTCTGGCTACTGCGACGTACTTCTCAATCGGCGCCCATGCTCCTCCGTTCAAAACAACGTTCGCTATGCCCTTCTCTACCGCCCGACGCCCGACTACTCCCACCTTCGTGTTTTCGGGTGCCTCTGCTACCCAAACCTCACCGCCTGTATTCTCCTCGGCTATCCCACCTCTCACAAGGGATACCGATGTCTCGACCTTTCCATCTGACGGGTCATCGTCTCTCGTCATGTCATTTTTGACGAGACATGTTTTCCTTTCGGTCTACTTCATCCGAGATCCTCCTCTGGTGATCTCGACTTCCTCCTCACCAACACCGTGCCGACCAGGTCTCCTCCACTGTCCTCTCCATCGGCCGCCTCATCGGCCGCTACTGAGGATTTACCCTTCACATATCCCACCACTACTCGGTCCGATGTCCCAACCATCGGACCCCCATCGGCCGATACCGATCCTGTTAATTCTTCAGCCGATATCGTCCTCTCTCTATCGGACACCCCACTTCCATCGGCTCCTCAACTTCTATCGGCTCTCCCCACCCTATCGGCTGATCCATCTCTATCGAACCGATCGGAATACTCGGCCTACCCGACCCCATCGGCTCAGGCCGATCTAAATCTTCCTTTTCCTCTCGTCTACAATCGCTGACCCGGAGCCGATGACGCCCCCACCCAACCAGTTCTTTCCATTACTCCCTCACCCCTATCGGCTCCAGTTCACTCCACCTCTCACATGGTCCTCCGTTCTACTCAGCGCTACGGTCTCTCCGCCGTCCACAGCTCTATCTCGCCCATCTCGGCGACATCTCGCTCAGTCCTAGCCGACCCTCAGTGGCGCGCGACCATGGCTGACGAGTACAAGTCCTTAATGGACAACGAGACCTGGCGCCTCGTTCTCCAACCTCCCGGCGCCAACATTGTGACCGGTAAGGGGATTTTTAAACACAAATTCCACGCCGATGGCTTCCTTGCCCGTCACAAGGCTCGCTGGATAGTTCGGGGTTTCTACCAACGACCCGATGTCGACTACGACGAGACCTTCAGTCCCATCATCAAACCCGCCACCATCTGAGTCGTCCTCACCTTGGCTACCTCTCGTTCCTGGCCGATCCATCAGCTAGACGTGAAGAACGTTTTTCTTCACGACCACCTGACAGAAACAGTCTACTGCTAGCAGCCCCCAGGCTTCGTCGACCCTTCTCGCCCTGACGACGTCGGTCTCCTTCAACGCTCTTTCTATGGCCTCAAACAATCCCATTGTGCCTGATACCAGCGCTTCGCTGTCTATCTTCGGCACATCAGTTTCGTGGCCTCTGCGTCCGATAGTTCCCTGTTCTCTTTCCATATCGGCTCCGCCACTGCCTATCTACTTCTATATGTCGATGACATTGTCCTTACAGCGTTTTCGACATCTCTCCTCGACCAGATCATGACCCGACTCCACTCTGAGTTCGCCATGACCGATCTTGGTCCTCTCTACCATTTCTTTGGCATCTCCGTAACCCGTTCCTCCCACGAGCTCTTTCTTTCCCAACGCCAATACGCCATCGACCTCCTCCAGCGTGCGGGCATGGCCGATTGTCACCCCACGGCCACCCTGATCGACACTCGAGCCAAACTCTCCGCTGCCGATGGCGTACTCGTTGCCGATCCCTCTCACTATCGGAGTCTTCCGGGGCTCTCCAATATCTCATCCTCACCCGGCCCGACCTCATGTACGCTGTTCAGCAAGTGTGCCTCTTCATGCACGCTCCGCGTGAACCTCATCTTGCCCTGTTCAGCAAGTGTGCCTCTTCACCACGTACTCCGACGCGGACTGGGTAGGCTACCCCGACTCTCGACGCTCTACGTCCGGCTACTGCGTTTACCTCGGTGACACTCTCATATCCTGGTCCTCAAAACGCTAGACTACAGTGTCCCGGTCCAGCGCCGAAGCCGAGTACCGCGCCGCCGCCCACGCCGTAACCGAGTGTTGCTGCCTTCGCCAGCTTCTCCAGGAGCTCTGTACACCCCTCTCCACTGCGACCGTCGTCTACTACGACAATGTCAGTGCCGTCTACATGACCGCCAACCCGGTCCATCACCGACGCACCAAGCACATCGAGATCGATATCCATTTTATCTGTGACAAGGTCGCATTAGGACAGGTTCAGATGCTCTATGTACCATTGGCACATTAGTTTGCCGATATAATGACTAAAGACCTGCGCACGCCTTTGTTTATCAGTTTTCGGTTCAATCTCTACGTCCATTTCCCTCCCGCTGTGACTGCGGGGGTGTTAGACAAACCACTGGCATGAGTTGTATATATATAGACCTGTTCTCCTTGTATACTCTCGGTTATTAGTCACTATACACATTTCTACAATGCCTTTGGGATTTTCTCATAAACTGAAATTTTATTTCTTCGTATCGTTTTGAGATGTGTTGAGAAAACGTATTTCTTTCTTGGGAGTACCTATAAAACATTTGATATATTTTAGTTTTTAAGTTAAAAACTTCTTAAATATAAAAATAGTATAATTATAGTATAATTAATGCATATAACTCATATGTAACGAAACGTGCGCGTGGATGGTTGTTGGATCACACGATCCATGATCAACTTTTTTTTGTCAACAAGCCGGGAAGCTAGGATGTTGTATGGCCATACAGGTGGATGGGCTGTTGTTGAGTTTTTGTTGTATGTCAAAGTTGGCATGTTAATAGGCATTTATGAGACTTGCGAACCTGTTTTCTATTTTGTGTTATTTTTCTATTGATTTTATTCAAATGAATCTAAGTTGTTGGATTAAAATTGTGCGGATCAAAATTTGACAGATCTAGCCCTTTATTTTATGTCAAATTCTGTATTGGCAATCCCTAAACATTACCAGGTAACAAATAAAGCACACTCTTTTTCTTTAAAAAAAATCAATCATCACAATTGCAGTCACACTAAAATTTAGTAGGTTTTTTCTCCAAAAAAGGCCCAATATATTAAATAAGACGTTATAAGAACGATAAATATAAATCATAATAAAAAAAAGCTCCATATCTTGGATCGCCACAAGAGATAAGAGCAGATAAGCAACCACAACAGCTAATTCCATCACGTGCAAAAAAGCAAATGAACAAGTATCGGCCACTATTTTTGTTTCTTTGACTACAACGAGAAATGGATCCCCTCCCTTGTGCAGCTGCAGAGACACATGAGACAAAGGAGAAAGGGTTACAATTTGTTAAAATTTAGTAGCTTTACAACCATGTATACTTGAAACTACATTGAATTTTTAATAAAACATCTAACAAAAATCCACATTCATTTATTGTAAAAATATATTTGGTAATGTCAAAACTTGATATTAATAAAATGGTATTTGCTTAGTCACTAAAAATGCAATGTACAATTTTAGTTTATTTTAACTGAAATCTTGTTGTTATATATGGCTTTATATTTTTTTAATCTCAGTTTGAATATTTGTTAATGTAATTTGTGTAAGTTTTTATGAATTGTAAGTTTATTTCATGTTTTAGTTAGAATAATTTATTATTAAACCCTTTAATTAATATATAAGGGGAGCAATGAGGATCATTAGATTGTATTGTCATATAGGAGATAAGAAAAGTGACTAATTTTTTTGAAATTTTTATATGCCTGAAATCTAGCCACTCTAAGGGGAAATTAAACACGTCTTTATGGCCTTCCTACAATAAACCAAATGCTACATGTTCTAAAGCACATGACATTGCTAACAAGCTTACCAATGAAAAGCCCCTATATGTTGAGAAATTCCAATGCCATCTAGATTCTTCCCGTCTACTACTCTATCCCATATTAAATGTAATTCTAGAATTATATGATTTAAAGTGTAAAATTGTATAGAAGAAAATAACCTAAACATCCTCATTAAATGAGAGGTAATTGAGAATGGGATGGTAGGTAGGGAGAGGGGATAAGATAAAAAGAAATTTGAATGAGGGGTGGTTGGATCGAAAGAGAGTATGTTATGTTATGTTGAGCAACAGTATGTTATGTTATGTTGTAATTCAAAAGAGAGTGAATAAGAATGTAATTTTCTCATATGTCCAAGAAAGGAAATGTTGTCTCTGGACTTACTACTTACTGGTGAAATACACATTGTTATGAAGCAAGTCAAGTAACAAAATATATATCATAACACATAAGATTTGTTTTGCTACGGTTGTTTTACCTGGTTTTTTAAAGTTGGTTAACCATCCATGTGGTTAATAGTTGTTGTTTTGGAAGAAGTTCTTTATTTGGTGTCAATAGGGAATTCACCACCGGGAGATACATCTCCTCTCTGTCAACTGCAACGAGAGAATATTCTTTTCATCCCTGTTGCTCAAAGACATTTATGTGATGCAGTATATATCACCTTACTTTACATCAATATACTAACATACATCCACTATGACAAATAATATAAGATTGTCATGGAAGTTCACAAGTATAATCACATGATATAAGCATAAGAGCATTAGACTCTAACCCTTAAGGAGGTACCTATCCCTGCCAAACCCGACACGACATATTTTCCAAACGTAAAGGTGAGAAAGCGGATGGAGGAAACTTTCAATTTAGAGTAACAGAGATTAATTTTTGTGAATAAAAATTCTTACGAGTAAAAAGAAGGATGAAACACGGATAAAAAAATGTGGCTCCATTTTATATAGCGGACACGGTAGATTAAAATATCTCGTTTGATGCAAATTTTTTGGTTATTTGTGTGCTTGACACACTGTTTTGATTTAAGTGTACCTTATGAAGGACACTTCCGAAAAATATTTTTGCGCTTGACTTTAAGTGTATGTTACGTAGGGCAATATTGTTCAGTTCTAAAAATAAGCTCAATGAATTACTCCCTCGGTTTCTTAAAAAATATTTTTAGGATTTAAAATTTTATACACAATATATGCATTAGTAGGACACGGGAGTACGAAAAGTAAATAATTTAAAATTCAACAGAAAAGTTTTCAGAACAACTAGTATAAATCAACACTTTTAGCAGCAACAAAAATTTGAAATTTTAAGTTGTTTTTATTGTTGTTAATTTTTTAGTGTTAGCTGTTAAATCATTAATAACATATATATATTTACATATAAAATATTTGTAATTGCTTGGTTCAATTTTTCAGGGATTATCAGCTGTAGAGCAACGGTAAGAGTGCAAGTGCTTTAGTTTGGCCCTCAGTAGCGTGTAGACCTGTGTGATCTTTGAGCGGCGCACCTTGTTCCTGGCCTGACGTAGGAGATCATGGCTACACTGGGACTTTTCAGTGATGGGACTGCACTGTAACGAGAAGGCTGCAAATAGCTCCCCGTGAGGACCGAAGTACCGACCACCCCGCCACCCTCACACCTCAGGGCAACTCTCGTTGCCAACGGGTTTCAGCCTTGCAGGCCGTGCAGCCCGGAGTAGGGTGTTTTTTTTTTGGACCGGAGTTGATAGCTGCCTGATCAGCTGGAAGTACATCTTGGAGGATGAAATACGCACCAGAAACTCTCGCGATGTTTTTTTAAAGGAGAACATAACTTCATTAATCAGAAAGCCTAGCTGAATCGCTGGCAACTAAATTACAAACATCATCTGGGAATCCCTCAAGCCAAACGATATGGCTTTCAAGGTCCAGATAAGTGCCAATTCTAGCAAGTTGATGCGCAATCCGATTACAAACTCTGGGACAATGCAGAATTTGATATACATCAAAGCTCGTTAGAAGCATAAATTTGGCTTCCGTGGTGACAGCAACGTTCACACTCCTATTTTGCCGCTCATCCAAAAGGCTATTTTGAGCTGTTGAGCATTAGTTGCAACTATAATGTGTCCCATTCCTAGGTCATTTGCTATTTTCAACGCTTGGATGCATGCCATAGCTTCTGCTTGGTTGTCGGTACTGTAATTTTCCGCAGCCATCATGAGAGGACATCATCACTACCTATGGCCACTACAGCCCATCCACCTTCTCCTGACATTGGGTGGACTCTCGATGTTGGGATCATGGGATGTGCGGTGTGGTCGTGTGGATCATTTAGACGGAAATCCACCGCTAATTGGTCTAGGGTGCTTTTTGAAGGTGAGTAAAGTAGAAGGAGAAAATGATTACATAAAGCAAAGCAAAGATGTTGTTTATTAGTAAATAAATAATTAATTATTAGCTATTACAAACTTAAAAAATATACAAATATAATTTTTAAATCAATTTCAGATATAATTTCCTTTAAAATATACCGTAATTAAAAAACATATTTACAGAAAACGAGATTATTTTTTATTCTATCATGTCTTATGAAAGCAGCCTTAGTCTTATAGCGATAGATTTTTTTTTTTTGGCTAAGTCTGCTAGGGAACATCAGCACCTAGTTTGCAAAACGTGGCTATGCTAAAAGGCATTGTAATTTTATATCTTTAATTCTTAAGAAATAAAAAAGAGTGGATCAGTGAGAAGCAGCATGTCCAACTGACAAAGGAACGTTGCTAAGGAGCGGCGGGACCAATCAACTCTTGTATTGCACAGGCTGTGAGGGGGTGTAAAAAGGAGAGGATAGAGGGCAAATGTAACATATTAGTGTCTCTTCAATTAATCAGTATAATATTATTTTAATAATCTCAATGTCCTACAACAAATAAGCATAAAAAATTATGATGTCTTTAGCTATAGTTATGTTGTTACGGTGTTAAGACCACAGGCTTTAAATACCTCATAGCAAATTTTGGCTAGTTTTTTTTGGACGTTTGGCCCGTGTACCACACCTGCACTGCACTCATTGGGCATAGCCACGCGGTCGCGCACACGCCGCCATGACCCGGGTTAGCTCGTGGCTCCTCCAAGCCATGGCGGCCGAACAAGATCGGGCAACACGAGCACCCGGACGGCACGAACAAAGGCCCACCTTACCGCGTCAGCTCCTCCTCTCCTTCCGCTCCACGACCACAAGCACGGCGCCTCAGCTCAAGATGCTGCTGCGTCTCCCGTGCGCGCGGGGCCCCGCAACGGTGGCCACCGCCAGGTGGAGTCCGCCGGGGCGGGCGTGGGGCCCGGCGCGGACGGCACCATGTCTCGGCCGAGGGCACGCCGCCGCTTCCTCCGCCGACGGCAGCGGCGCTCCGAGCTCTCCGGTACATACAGAGTATATCCTTTCGGTGATTTTTGTGCGCTTCGAAGTCTCTGTTGCATTTCCATTTCTTACTCTAGTGTTGCCGCCGCAGCCCTTCCACTACGATCCTTTGGCCGACCTCCTTGGACCAGACGTCGACCCAAGCTCATCGCCGTACGGTTTTACCCATTGGCGTGCGCGAGTTTGTGTCTTGTACTGTTCGTATATATGCATTAGGTGATCATCAGATAATCCAGATTGTACATAAAGCATTGGTGTGAGCTACGGCTCAATTTTATGCGTGAACTGTTGAAAACCACTTGATTTCACAACTACGGAGTGGTGAATTAGGTAGAGGTGAGGTTGGTAAGTAGGGTGATCGGTCTCAGAAAGGGTTCTCACTTGATCACTCCCTAGAATGTATGTAATGGATTAATCTATGGAAAAACATCACACTTCAAATTAGCAGACGTGGCAAATTTCTATCATCTTGAATGGTATTGCTAAGTGCTAACTTGCCAAGGCACAGTGACTTTGGGAAAGCAAAAATTTGTCCATGGCAAATAACATACTTCTAACAGTGTGGAGCATGTTTGTAGCACATAGAATCAAAGCTTCTGAGAATTGATGAGTGAAGACTCTGATTGTTTCATGTTAGTGTGTGTTGAAAGGGGTAACTTTTTGGTGCAGGAATACTGCTCCAGTTGCAGAGAAGGGGAAGCTGAGGTCCTGGGTTGATCCAAATGGGCAATACTATCGTGAGCTGCCTTGCCCGGGCTGTCGAGGTAGAGGGTACACTCCTTGCAAAGAGTGCGGGATAGATAGATCCAGTTTGGACTGCCCTATGTGCAATGGTAAGGTGAGCCAGCCGGATATGTTATAATACAAGTCAGTGTCAAGAAAATAATATTCCTCAATACATGTGTTTTCATAAACTTATTCATATATTTTTATGCATTTCTATCAGGGCATTAGGATGTGTCTGCAATGTGCTGGAGAGTGTGTTATATGGCAAGAATCTATTGATGAGCAACCATGGGAGAAAGTTCGTTCTAGGTGATTCCTGCATCTTTTACTTAAGTACCACCTTGCTTGTTATAGGCTTATAGCCAGACATTTTTCCCATAATAGTAACGGCAGAAATATTTACTATTGGCAAACTTCTTTGAAGGCTTGTAAAATGTTCGTTGTGATTTGAATTGTCTATTTCCTATCGGCATTTAATTGTGTGAAAAAATATGACTAACGAAGTAATTATATATGGCTCTTTAACATAGTTAGAGAAAAATATTTTAGAATTCCTGCTCTTAATGCTACCTGCCCTTCAGTTTTGCAGTTCTCCCTTGAAAGGAAAAGATGATGATGAAGCCAACAAGCTAGAGATAAAGATTAACACATCAAAAAGATCAAAGCTTACTTACCCATCTCCATCCCCTGAAGTTGCCATGAAGATTAGCCGATCTTTAAGAGTAAGTGATGATGCTTTTTGGCATGTTGAAGAACGCATATCATAACCTTCTCAATATGATAAATATCAGTGCAGATACCAGACTATGTTTTTTTCTGCCAATATGCTTTGCTATATTTCCTTATGGCTTTTTAAAAAAGCTTAATAACAATTGCAGAGTCTGAATGCTAAAACAGGACTGTTTACTAAGCACATGAAGATTATACACCAAGACCCCAAATTGCATGCACAAAGGGTTGCTGTAATCAAGGTAAGATTTGATGAGAATTGTTGTAATCAATATGTTCTTGTTAAATATGATCTGGCTACACTGAACTATCTTTTTTTTAAAAAAAAAGTACCTGAACTTGAAGAAAACAAAAGGTACTGCTGCTGCAAGAAAGCATGCATCTGAAACTCGAAAGGCATTCTTCAGCATTCCTGAGAATCGGCTTAAGAGAAGCATTGCCATGAAAGGTAAATCTACCTTTCTTTTCATCATTAGGTGAAGTTTATGTCCATTTAAACACTTTGGCCATTTCAGTTGCCAATTGCTCCTGTCCTTGTATTGTTAGCTAGCATGCTCATGTATTGTCTTTATCTTGAGTTCAAAGTGGTAGTGATAGAATTGACTATATAGTCTTACTTCAGTGTCCACTTTTGCCTGGTCTATTCTGATTGTTACTGTAATGTAACTCGATATCTACTTGAACATTTGGCACCTGATTCTTTTCAGGGGTGAAATTTTTCTGCAGAAAATGTGGGCAAGAAGGTCATAGGAGCTTCTATTGACAGACAGTAAGACAAAATTCAGGCAGAGTGCATTTCAGATGCCGGTTATGTGGGGGAAAGGTTCATAACAGCCGAACATGTGGAAAGCCAAAGTCAGAGAATGAGCATCAACGACAACCTCGGCACTGCAGCCAATGTGGTGAGAGGGGACACAACCATTGAGGCTGTTTCTGGCTATACAGTTAAACAAGTTAATGATCATAATTCAGGTATTTATTCATGTAGTTTCTGCTCAGCGAAGGGGCATAATATGCGTACATGCCCCCGAAAAGAAAGACTAGCATAGGCCAGCAAAAAGAGTGAGATAGAACATGTTAATGCACATAACGATCTTATGGTGTTTGTTGAAAGGTTTGATGGTTGCTTTCATTTTTCTTATATAATACACGTTGGTGCACGGAACTTCTTATTTGCATTGTATAGTTGCATCACTACTTTTGCATTGTATACTTGCGTTACTGCTTGTTTAAATTGCGTCAGCTCTGGTAGGCTGGTATACAAAGCCGAAGGTTTCAGACTTTCAGTACATTCATGAGGCATGGCACTGGGTGGAGTTCTGATGTGACGCTATTGTGAAGGTTCACCTTCTTCTTTTTTAATTCCAAAGATCTGATTAAAATAAGGCATTCCTGCAGTAATATTTTCCAGTAAGATTTACTCAATGTAAGATCCTCGCTACTACTCCCTCCGTTTTTTTAATATTTGATGCTATTGATTTTTTATGTACTTTGAACATTTATCTTATTTAATTTTTTATAAATGTTAAAAATAGCATTCTTAAAATTTTTAATAATAAAATAAATTAAAAATAGATAAATAATAATTACATAATTTTTTAAATAAGCTAAATTATTAAATATATGTTTAAAAGTTAAACCGCGTAAAAAAAACTAGAGGGACAAGTTTTTTGGACGCCGAACTCGCCCGTCGGAGAATGACTTTTGTTCTTCCAATGCCATGTACTGTTTCAGTTCATCCTGGGGATATTTCAGCCTCTGAAGATTCTATTCTAACCCATCATTATTTTCGTACTGTACTGGCTAGGCTAGGCTGGATCAGCAATGATCCCTGCTTTTCTATGTTGCTTTTGGACTTTTGGTTTGGCCGGGGATTTTGGGGCAGCGTATTGCGATGTACACCTGGGGCTCGAATGCCCCATCAGGAACACATGAATTTTACAAGATCTTCACACGAATCAGTGTATGTCCTCTGCAAAATTCGTCGTTTCTCTAGCGCTTTGCGCCTTTTGCCCATCCGCTGCCCGTTTGAACTGCGGTGCTTCTCTGAATTCTCAAAGCGACCTGACTGGCACTGTGGGGCCGTGGGGCATACCCAGCGAGGGGGCCCACCGAGCTGGGCCATCTCACCAGAGGCCTACCTCTCCGGCATCTCTCTCTCCGGCACCGCACAAGGCTCACAAGAGTTCAGATACAGACCACCGTGGCCACCTCAGCAAGCCTTGCACCCCCCTTCAAATCGAAAGGCCGCAGCCAGATCACCCGTCAAATCCTCCACCGCCGCCTCCCTTGCTCTTTTTAATTTCTTTTCCTCTTCTCCTCGCCCCAAACTCCTCGTGCGGCTCGTCGAGGAGACGACGACGAGACGACAGGGCCCCGAGGAGATCGATCGCGATCGCCGCCTCCCGTCATCATCCATGTCGACGTCGCGCAGGAGAACCCTCCTCAAGGTCATCGTCCTCGGCGACAGCGGGTTAGCGCCCATTCCCCCTTCCTCCCCTCGAATCTGCTCGGCGATAGTGGATTCCATGCTTCCTCTCTCTCCCTTTGTGTTAGTGGCTCGATTTGGCGATTATTGTATCCTGCCTGTGTGAGGTGAGGTTTGCTGGTTTCATTTGCCCCGGTTTGATCTGTGCAGGGTCGGGAAGACGTCGCTTATGAACCAGTATCCTTGGCTTGATCTCAGGTTGCGTTGCATTTTAGCTTTGCTTGTTTGTGCTTGATCGCTGTGGATTTGACTCGTTTCCGGTGGGATTTCTATCTCTATTTTTTTTTCTCGAACCCGTTTGCGTGTGTGGCCGATTAATTTGCTCGAAAAAAGTGATATACATAAGAGTTTGATCCTAGCTGTTTGAGGCATTTGTGAGCGACCCTATTCTGGGATTTGGAATTCATATACTTGCTATGAAACAGTGTTTAGCTGCATTGCGCAGCTAATTTTATTTACTCTAGTGCGCATTACACAGGATTTGTGTACGTGCTTAAATCTCTGGTGGGATTTGAAGGTAATTAGGAAAGTATCGTAATGTGCCTGCTCTGAAATGTTAGGTTCATGTGAGTACTTGGCGCTTTGATATTCTTGACTTTAGTTAGATATGTTCACAAGAAGTTTAGTCATCAGTACAAAGCTACAATTGGTGCGGATTTTGTCACGAAGGAGGTCCTCATTGAAGACAGGCTCGTGACTCTGCAGGTGACTATCACCCTTACCTGCAGCTCTTTCGCAGTGAGAAAATAGACTAACTGTTGTAATATTGTCACTGTCACGTTTGCTTCAATTGTAGATCTGGGACACTGCGGGGCAGGAGAGATTCCAGAGTCTTGGAGTTGCTTTTTACAGAGGGGCAGATTGTTGTGTGCTCGTCTATGATGTCAATGTTAACAGGTCATTTGACACACTCAACACATGGCATGATGAGTTCCTCAACCAAGTAAGTTTTTTTTCCTTTTAATCTAGTGTCATTGTAATGCTTAACTATGGCTGTAGATAGCGACTACTGCCTCCATCCTACGAAGGCTTCACTTTTGTACATGAATCTAGAAAAGCACGTGTCTAGATTCATGTAGAAAAATGAAGATGAAATCTTTCTAGGACAGAGGGGTATATAGCTATTTATCATTTAATGTCCTGGCATGGGTTTCATTTGCTGATAGTTTGATATGTTGGCCGGTGAAAAAAAAGATATCATGACGTGATATTGCCACTAATTTTCTGAAAGTCACTCATGCTTAGCTGCTTAACATCTATTTTCCCCCCTGTGATTGTTCTGGCAAAGCTTGTTCATGATAATCCTAGTAGCCAAGATTATCTTATTTATGGACAGCTTATGCTATAACAGTATATTTCAGTTCCATTTTTTTTCAGTTTCATGCAAACTGACAATATATTTGCATACTTCTACTGTTTCGTGCCCAGGGCGCTGTTTAGCTTAAACAGCTAGCTAAACCACGCACTGCCCTTGTGCCCCTGTGCTCTGGTGACCCTTCACTTGTAAATTAGCCACCAAGACAATAAACAAACCGTGTGACAGTAAATGAATCACCATACCCACAAACGAACCATTGCGCGGGAACGTAACCAAACAACTGCAATCTAAACAAACCTCCACAGACGTAAATCAAGACTGTTGTGGCCCCCTTCTTTTTTTTTTCAATTTCAGCTTTTTAGGAGTCTGGAGGGGTTGGGCAGTTCATTTATCCATATTTAAAATGCTCCCCTCTCTCTCCCTCCCCCCTCTCAATAGCGATTTCGGTAAGCGACTGGAGATTTGGCTTCATGGCATGCATCTTGCCTCCAACAATAGATTGGTATTGAACTATTGATTATAATTCTTGTGATCTGAACAATCACTCAATATTGCATTGATAGCATCAAATGTGCAACTATCTAATTAAAAGAGGTGATAAGGATCAGGCAAAAAAAATCTTCATGGTTCTGTTGAAAATTGTATGCTTAGAGCACAGCCTAATGCTAAGCGCCAACCTTGATATTCGTGATATTGGAGTTGCTTATATATAGTTACAGCCACATAAATACTTCCATGTCCTCAGATATCTCACAAGGGGATAAGCTGAAGGTATATACCTAGCAGAGTCAGTGGCTTGCCGCCTCAGATACAAGGAAACTCAACCTTGTCAGTATGTATGATGACTTTGGTGATGCGTCAAGGAAGAAATCTCAGTCTGTTTCTGTGGGTGTACGTTTTTAATTTTTAATAATGTTTTCTCCTTGAGCTCTTAAAAATTGACTAGCTCATAGTTGCCTAACTTAATCATCCATGGCATCATGTCATTGAGAAGGAGGGCTTGAATCTTTGGTAATTGTTAGTTTGTTATGCTGGGTAACCAAGGAGGAACATGGTGTCGAATAATTAAGAAGAAAGTGTGAGCATGTTGAGAGTCAAACAGGGGACCTCGGGGTTGAAGCCACTCTGTGGCATCCTGCGGGAGCCACTGAGTTGGAAACTGTTTGGCCTTGAGCATTGCTAGGTCCTTTTTAGGTCGCCTATGTGTTTTCTTCTTGGTTGTACTTACATACTAGGTGTGTTTGATGTGTGACTTGGGGTGCTTAAAGATCATGCTGGCCTTTGTGATGTTGTATCTCATCATCTTCTTAATATAATGACAGGCAGCTCTCCTGCTAGTTCGAGGAAAAAAATGTTAGTTTGTTACTGGCAGGGTGTGCAGCAGTAATGCACAACTATGAAATGTGTGAAGGTTTCAAATTAATGAAAATTACTGACATACTGAGGTCCTGACCTCTACTTATCTTTTAATTACATCATTGAACAGCAGTGTTATATTGATTGCTATATTCTTGATGAATTCAAAGCTGGTATTTTCTAAAGGTATTTGCATATTTCATTTTAGATTTCCATAGAAGGATTTGTTTATAAAAGGGCAGCTATGATGATACTGTAAGAAGTTTTTGCTTTTCAGTCAAACCTTATCAGTAAATGAGTGGTATCAAAAAAAAATTCTCAGGAGATAATTATTTTGGATGGACTCCTTGCTTTCAGCTATTTATTTCTCTCAAATTAGGAGGTTCAAACCTGTAAGCCTGTAATTGCATGTTTCCATTTGGAGGTACAAACTTATTGAGCTCGTTGCTGGGACTTTTCATAAATCATAAGTTCATAATGCTACAGTCCTTGCCGAGCTTATTGAGTCTCCAAGTAGTAATGTTTGTCTGGGATGTGTATTATGCAGGAATGGCATAAATACTATCCGTACATTTTGGTTGTTACAAACTTCTGCTGGCATAATACTTTTCAGCATTTTTTTCCAATGTATATGTTGGGTGGACAATTTAGTAAATTGACTAATGCTTAATTATTTCTTTTAATCTGGATATCTAGTTAACTGTAATATTGCAATACTATAACATTTCCGTCTCATGCAACGTCATGTAAAATATTGACTAATTTAATTGACATGATGCTTTTCCATTTCCTTTTAGGCTAGCCCATCAGATCCCAAAACTTTTCCATTCATCTTACTTGGGAACAAGATTGATGTCGATGGAGGGAAAAGCAGAGTGGTGAGTTTCTTGAGTATTAACTTTCAACTTTTGCCTCTATATATTCCTTAGAGCAATGGAGTGGTGTGCTTACTATTCACACAGGTTTCTGAGAAGAAAGCAATGGAGTGGTGTGTTTCCAAAGGCAATATTCCTTATTTCGAAACTTCTGCAAAAGAGGACCGCAATGTTGATAGTGCATTCTTGTCTGTTGCTAAGCTTGCCTTAGAGCATGAGTGTGATCAGGACATGTGAGTAGAATCATCTTCCTCATTTTGTTTTCTTGTTGAAAACATTTACTGAGCAAGCTTATGTTGTGCATATGTGAATTCCCTTGAACATTTTGTTAAAGAATTTACTATAGTAGCACTTTAGTTGCATTTCATTTGTTTATATGTTTTCAACTAAGCATTAAATCCCTTTCTTAATTAGAGATGATTTTGCACATAATTGTTGACTTCAGTTTGGTAGTTTTTACTGCTCATCCACCACCTAGCTATTATTTCATGGTGTAATGTTTGTTTAGCCGCTTGTGTAGATGTTCTTTATAAATATTTCTGGTAGTTTCGGTTCTTAAATATCATTGCATGTGACATTTATTCTCAGTTGCCCACCACTTCTAGTATTTTTCATATGCCATATGTTCTTAAATTATTAAGGTTCTCTCTGTGCATGGCTAATATTGAATGAAACAATGTTTTGTTGGTACCCTTTTGTGCGTTTCTGTTACTGCTGAACTTCTGTACAAAAAAGGTGCTGCTAATAGTGATATATCTGAACTAAAATAAGTAAATAATGTCTGTGTAAATATTTGAGAATACGACAAGATATCTAGACTTTATGAAACAATAGAACTTCTGCTAGTTAATCCATGTCAACATGGCATTTCACATAACCCCATTGTTGGTTTTAATAGTGATATTTGTATTTTTTTTAAACGGATAGCACCAGACAGTGCGATGTTTCATATTGATATAGCAGGAAAATTACAAGATTACAACCCTGGGAGGCTATAATCAGGAAAAGAAAACGAAAACCACCACCACACGTCGATGGAGCTAACACACCAATGAACTAGCAATGCACTGGTTGCCACTATGCAAGGTCGGACGCCGCCAGCCCTTCAATGTAGCCACCACTGAACTGCCCACCAATGCCTTCGAACAATTAGGAAACTAGCCTTCTGGACATCACCCACGAGAAGGGTTGCAAAGGGAGAGGATGAGAGAGAAGATCCATTCTCTTGTGTAGACCCACCGCCGTCTAGAAGCTCGAGACATGAGAGGCAGAAACGGGATCTCTTAGGCAATGACTCTAGAGAGGATGTGATGCCAAAGCGCCATCGTCGCCTGTCCAGTGAAACTGAACGTGGTTTCCACCCGGAAAGTTCTGCCAGGGAGAGAGTGGGACATCTCGGCAATGCCCTCAAGAAGGACCACAACACACAGAAAGTGTTGTCATTGTCATCCCAGAAGCCTTCAGGCAAAGCTTTTGCTTGTCATCCAGCCATCCTTGTAGTCCTAGCCCTATTGTCACACCAGCATCCACAACCGTCGATGTGAAGACATTGCTGCACTAGCACCCCTCTGCTGGCTAGCCTCACCATTGGCTGCCAACACTCTCTGCACTTCACTGTCACCGACGCTAGTCAAATTGCTTGCAAGGTCGTTGACCTCGTTGACTGGCATTACTCGTGCTGATGTTGTCACCGTGGGCCAAATCGTCACAAGCCAAGCACACCTGCCCATCTCTCGCATCAATCTGATCCACCACCGAAGACACCGTAGGTCGACGCCGTCTGAGCCATCGTGGTCTAGATCACCCCAAGGGCACAGCATACCTGCCCTTCCTCGGAGTGGATCTAGCCTATGCTGCCATCGTTGGTCCTCCTCTGCCATTAGGCCAGTTGCCCTCCTTTGTGAGCCAGACCCTAGGCTAGCCATCATCAAGGCCGAGGAAAGATGTGGCAGCCCTAGCCATTGCCCCCTCTTCAGCATCCTCACGGCTGAAACCTACCACTGCCTCCTTGCCACCGTATCGCCTTGCATCCCTGCCGCTGTCTCGCCTCAACGCCGGGCAGTATGCTGCCTTGCTCCGCAACTGCATCCAGTTGCCTCGCCTGCACGCTAGGACAAGTCGCCTCTTGCTGCTGGATATGGCCAAGGAGGCGGCGGATATGGCAGCTCGAGTCGCCATCTCCTCCACACCCTCTATCCACTACCATCACCTTCTACCGCTGCTCACCACCTCACCGCGCTGTTTCACCACCTCCATTCCACTGTCTGCTAGTCTCCTCACTGGATCTGGATGAAAAGAGCCTGGATCTGGTTGGCGCCTCCTTGGCCACCTCGGCCCCTAGTCAATGTGGCGTCCAGAGGGGAGGATGAAAGAGCCCCACTGCAGCCGTTCTTGTAGCCATCCAATTTGCCGTCAGGCTGCTTAGGTGGTGGCAAGGCAGGGGAAGGGAGGGAGGAATGTCACCCCGGGGGGAGTGACCGGACAAAGATATAAGTGATATTTGTAGTCTATTGATGTCTATTTAGTTCTTGTTTCATTACATTGTATCTAGCTTGATCTTTTTGGTTAGTCACCGTTATTTTTCTTGATCTTCAGCTACTTCCAGACGGTTGTTGCAGATCCTGTTCCGGAGGCTGAACAGAGAAGTGGATGTGCATGCTAGCAGTTAGTCATTGCCGTTGCAGGTTTTTCTTACTGATTGTGGTATTCTTTTGAAGTGATGCTGTGCATTCATTGATGTACACTAAGGTTCCTATGCAGCCACTCAACTCGCTTATGTAGTCATTGTACGATAGTTACCTACTACTGTTTTGGCCCAATGGTACTGATGTGGAGTCTTTTTTCTCCAATTGGGCAATAAAATGTATAGAGGCTGATAATTTTGGGATAATGTCCTATCGGCTGTTTATCTCATGGCCTCAACTCTACCCGTGCAGTTATAACTTTTCCTCCTGAGGCATTGAATTTTTGTTTGAGGCAGTCATATTTGATTTTCCTTGCCATTGTTTGGAGGGTGTTTGTCGAGAGTCAGTCTATTGGACCGCTGTACTACTGGTTGAAATATTCGAACTTAACGAATTTTATGATGATTTACTGTTAACTGTTCAGCTTTGTGTTCTGACTCATTATGTCGTCACGATGTTGCCTTTGCAATCCCAAGAATGCAAGTTATTGTCTTTCCCTTCACGGCATTTTATGCTTTTTAGCTCTTACTGATGGTACTAATGTTTTTTTAAACGGAGGATCTGTCCCAAAAAAGACCCACGAATTGTTTTTTTAACGGAGGGTGTAAGTTTTTTAAGCATCTTAAGGGCATGCTCTAGTCATTATCATGTCATCCCAAGTATTCAAGAAAATTTCTGAAAATTTTTGGCATCTATAATTTTTTCCATGAGTGCAAATCCGGCACCCCCTTGTGCTTGTTTCTCTGACATTCTAATGGTCTGTAAATAGGAGGGTGGCAAGAAACAGAACGGCGGTTATAGCAAGGTTTGCTTCTGGGGATTGCTTCTTTGCGACTGGCTGTTGAAATCCTAGGACGGAACAAACTTTCTTCCTGACAAATCGTTTTGAAGCAAATCTCTGCAGCATCTTCGACGACGTCGTTGGGCAGTGGGCAGTCCGGCAGTAGCCACAAAGCCCAAATGCAGTTTATGTTTCTTCTGGGGATTGGGACGCTTGAGTGCTTGACCATCTTCCCCGATCTTGCCCGGTCAGTGGTGAGAAAATTTAGCAATGTTAGTGGCCGGAAGGAGGGTAATCTTTACGTGCGATTTTTTCGTGGTGTGGTGATGTATTTATTCCGAGTCAACTTCAGGCAGCATGTTCCAAATTGTAACTTAACCAGACGTCTTCACAATAGCGTGCCGGTATGCATCTCCATTAATTGCCACGGTTAACGGGTACACAGTAGTATAAAGAGATTCGTGCTACGTAGGCAAAACAAATCAACTTTTTAATCTTTGCTCGACGCTTTTATGGCCACTAGATTATATCCGTAAATATACGTGGATAGGGAAGGAGGGAGGAATAATATTTTCTGAAAGCTACTGATACATTCAGACGGTTCCAGGTTGCAAATGCAATGTATTGAGCTGGAGTTAGCTGGACATCCTCCCGAAACGCCCACGTGCTTGGATCACTAGGACTATTCCTATACGTTGGCCAGGAGATAGCTAAGTTACAAACAAGATAGTACATGGTCAGATCAAAGTGAAAGCAGTAGCTACAGCTACGTGCTCAGTTATATTCTACAAACATGATCTGGCCCGGTTTGTTGCAAACAACAACGCATGCAGTGTGCTTCGGAAAAACAGGTCTGAGGGCACCTAGACCTAGCAAACTCGTGGAAGCGAATCTTTGTCTGTCTAGTGTGTGTTCCTGGCTGGTTCCAGGGGACAGTGATATTAACTTGTTTGGTGTTAAACCTACAGTGCATGGTGGCTTAGTGCTCTCTGTGCATATGGCAGCATAGCGAACTAGACAAGGACGGGGATCGAAAGTGGCTTAGCGTCCCTCGAACAGGTCATCTGTAAGCTGGTATTTGCCACAGTGTAATATGATCGGAAGTCCGAATTGAAAGGCAAAGGACTCAAAGTAGTATGATGGAATGGCAAGACAAAAGCTCCTCTATATGCCAATTGCCACCATTAAATCGTGCGTGCCTACCAAGTAGTGAGTATAAATCAAGTTTGTATCCCACTGATCGATCCCCTTTTCAACGATTAGTTGATCACAGGGACCTTTCCGGAAGATTGGAAACTAGCAAAGCTGCATGCAGACACCAGGCAGGTATTCAGGTTGCGTGGCGATCGCCTGGCATCAGTTATTTTTGGAGGACGCGGTCAGGCTACTCAGGACTCGGCTTTGCGGGCCGACGGCGATCTCTGCGTCGCCGCAGGAGCTAACATGCAGCTAGAGGAGCGTTTGCACTAAAAATTTGATAAGTCAACAATATTTTATAAAAATAATTCGATTGATAGATAAAAATTGATCAGAGATGTACTTGTTTTAGTAAAAAAAAGACAGAAAGTTATATAGATTAGATAATTTTAATTAGTTTTATTAAATTCTTATAGATAATTCTAATATCTGAAGTTTGTTTCTAAATGTTTTAGACTTTTATAACTCTAGTGTATAAATATAGAAATTTTAGACTTTGTAAATCATTTTTCAGATTAATACATCTTCGCTATATCATAACTCTAGTTATCTAAATTTTAACTAGCGAGTTCTAACTTTTAACACGGAATTGTATCAATTAAGTTCGAAGTTCGATAAAGAGGTAAATCCCATCATTATAGATCCGATCTTTTAGTCTGATCGGATATATTATATCGAGTAGAATTTATCGGCTTATGAAACCCTTTTACCATTATTAGTTTTATGATGTATCGGTTAGATCCGATCTTTTATACTGTTGATAGTAGATTGAATTATAAGCTGATAGTTCTTTATTTAATGTTCATTAGAGTAAGTAGCCAATGAGCTATCTATATATTGAGTCTTATGTTTCGTATATCGGCTTCTTAGCTGATATACATATATCTTCAGTAATTTTCTCTCGTCGGCTCAACTAACTGATGGGTTCACCTGTTTCTTTTGTCCTCGCGTCCAATTTAGCGTCCATCGTCTTATTACCGTTACGTTTAGTCTCATAATATCTTAGTTTGATTTAATCTATTGAGACTAACTATCCATCGTACTTTCGGAAGATTGGTCTTGCTTCTTGCTATCTATCATATATTTTATTCGTAGCATCATCGATTTTATAGTTGATGGATGGGTCATTTATTTTATTTAAAGTGACATTCTATTTCAGAACACCATCTACTTCATCGCCATCTGCTTAAAAAACCAATAAACAAGTGATGTTAAAATTAAATGTCATATTCGTAACTCTAACAACCCACCCACAGAAGAACCTGCAGATCTCTTTTAAGTCTCGATGCGTTCACATTATCGTATCAAATTTTCATCCACGAACACGGAACCAATTCAACGTGAACATGGAGCTACGTGGAGTATGTAGTACTTCTTGTCCTATAGGATCACCGTGAGGCATTCACACAAACAAATGACGGCGATGTGTTCTGTAGCACACGGATGGGAGCATCGGGAGGAGCAGCCACAGATAGCAGGTAAGTCGCGATTTTTGGATACTCCGCCGTAGAAACCACCTACTGCAGGCGTGCAGCAGAGGAATACAGTGAGTGGCGTTAGGATAGGTTCTTCACCGTCTGATCTACTAGTATTTTGGACGCCAAAGATAAATCACTACCAATCAATTGCTACAGTTTCGGTTCTTACCAACAGTAATTTCGGTTACCATTGCTACATAGGTACTGTAGCGATTGGCACAGAAAAGTACTGTCCAAACAGTGTTCTCTGCATTTACGAGAGAGGGCTTTGTAAGAGGGATGAGACAATGACTTTGTGCGACAGACGTACGTTTTCCTTGGTTGTGAAACGGCGACCTGGTGAGAGAGGGAAAATTGGTCAGAGGCTCATTTTTTTAACGTTTTTGCTATAATTGCGGTGACATACTTTGCTGCGATCACAGTTTTAGCTTTTGATTTCTTGGAGATTCATGCTTAGGGCAAGTTCCTTGATAGCAACTTTTTAGCGAGCTTTCTAATGGATATTTTTTTAAAAAATTCTCTCTAAAAAGTTATTTTAAAATTAAATAAATCAATTTTTAAATTTAAAATAATTAATATTTTTATACGTCCACAATTTGCTAAGCTACCAACTCCAACTCGACTAATTACGAGTTTGTTTGAGCCAGTTGAGCTGAGCAAATTGGCTTATTAGCATATGACTAATTGTCTATTGTTTATTTTATTTGATTTTTAAAAGTAGCTTTTTATATAATTTTTTAATAAAAATATAATATTTAATAATTAAAAAAACGTGTTTGTAAAAAATAGTAAAGTTGTTTAGGCCGTTTAGCTCAAACAAACTCGCCCCTTAGCATGTTGCACACGTTTTCCGCTGCTTTGGATGGAGCACTAGTACTCTTTTTTTCTTAACCTTGTGCCTCCGCCTACAGTGCTTCACGATCCAGCCTCACGTTCGCAGCTGAGAAAGGCATGCATGATAACTGATTGATGGATACGACCATACGGGTGTTCACACCGAGAGACAAAGGTGCAGCTTAGATTTAAATTTTACCATGTAAAATTTAAAATTGATAGTGTAAAAATATTAAAAATACAGTGTGCTCTTTGAGTATGTGTTATTGTGTTGATTTAAAATGCGTTCTAACACAAGCTCAAGGTTAAAAATGCGGAAATAGAAAAGGCGCCTGTAGAGGATGTCACGTCCTATGAAGTACATATAGGAATTTCAAATGAACTTGCATATGGTAGAATGAAAAACTAGAAAAGGAAAGTGCATTGGACTTCTCAAAGGAAAAGGAAAGTATGAGATTGGAGCTCATGTTTATTTTCCTAAGAAATTAGAGACATAGGAGGCTAGTCCATAGAAATTTTGGCATCCTTTTTATTTGTTAGAAAGGTCATCATAGAAAAAATTGCCCAAGAATGAAAGACGCATTTACAGATGTTTTGGTGTATATGGTACGTGCGTTCTTTATGTTGCAATACGAAATAGAAATAAAATTAAGAACTAGCTATAAAAAATTCTCAAAAATATTAAATATAAAATAGTGTAATACTAATATATATTTACTATACAACCCGCGTCACCGTAGCTCAGTGGAAGAAGCAACTGCCCGCGATTGTAAGGCCACGGGAACGAGCCCCCACAAACACGTCATTTTTGTTGCCCTGCCACGTTCAAATCTCCGCATGTATCCTAAGTCAACATGAATCTGGAACAAGATCAAACAGTAAGAAAAAAAAGCTTTCCTCTCAAGAATCTCCGCATGCATCCAAGCCACATGAATTTCAAATAGATCTCAAGCAAAATCAAACGGTTTCTTTTCGCCTAATAATCTATAGATAAAATCTTTAGATAATAAAAAAATGTATTTTTGATTGATAAAGTTGTATTTCAAAGTGTTTGTTGATGGAAGATAGAAGATTATATGATTTTTTAATAATAGTATAAACGATAAAATTAATTTTAAAAAATAAGATCAAAAATTTATGTATGGAAATTTTTTTAAAAAAATACACACTTTAACTGAAAAACATACGCGCAAAAAATATTCTAGCTTTCTCGAACGCAACCAGAGGACTCCTCTTAGAATTTATGCAACTTCATCGCTCCACTGGCGGTTGAACACAGATACCACTTGACCCTAAGCCCTGACCCCCATCCCCACGCCGCCCCCACCCGGCCAAAAGTCCAAACATCGCCACACGAGGGGCAAATTAAATCGGCTAAAGGCGACGTCTCCGTAAGTCCATTTCGTGACTCGTCCGCACAAAAGCCCAACACACAAGTTGCTGCAAGTGGCAGGGCCGTGCGGCAACAAAGCAAGCAACAGTTCGAAACGGGGCGGCTAATAGCTCGCTCGCACGGTCGCGCCGAAGCTTCCATCCAACGACTCGAGCCAGGAAGCCCACCGACGCCGTCCCCCCACGCGCGCGCGCGCTCTATAAGTAGGCGACGCTTCGGCGCGCGTCACGTAGAGTCGGCCAGCTACCCCATGCATATGTACATGGCGGCGGCTGCGGGAGCCAGCACACCATTTGAATTTTGCCGCCGCCACGTCCCGCATGTCGACGCCGACGTCTTCAGCAGCTGGATGGCGCGACCTCCTGCGCCGCACGGTGGCGGCTCCGGCGCCGCCTCCGCCTCCGCCTCCTCCGCTCCCACCTTCGGCGCGGCCTTAAGCCAGCATCTCGACCTCTTCGACTACCTGTCCGACGATCAGGGCGTGCCGCCACCGCCCGCAGCTGTGCCAGGCGCGTCGTTCGTGCCGCCGCCGGCGATGGCTCCGGCTGATCCTTTCGTGCCGGATGTTGCTGCTGCCGGTTATCCTAGGTGCGCCATATTTATGAATTATGATCGCGCGACCACATGTATTGCCTGTGAGCGCATGTAAATTTTGACCGATCAGATTGGGGAACTTGCACAACATCTCAGGAGCGTGGCCGCGGCGTTGGCCGGCAAGGAAGGAGCGAGGACGATTGACAGGATCGCGTTCCGGACGAGGTCGGACGACGAGGTACTGGACGACGGGTACAAGTGGAGGAAGTACGGCAAAAAGTCCGTCAAGAACAGCCCTAATCCGAGGTACAAATGTTACTACCAACTTAGCCTACGTAATCAAGCGTATACGCGATACTTAATTCACTTTAGTCTAAGTAATATATGCGAGATGTTGTTGACTTTTAGATATAATCATTCGTCTTTTTTATATAAATATAAAAAATAAATCGTGCTTAAAGTTTTTTAAATTTATAAGACGAATGATTATATTTAAAAATTAATGACATTAAATTAAAAAATCGTACTTAGTAATCCAGTTCAGTCTAGCTATATTTATATATGCACAATACTAATTCGATTTTTGTGGTGATTTGAATCGATCGTGTGCAGGAACTACTACCGGTGCTCGACGGAGGGGTGCAACGTGAAGAAGAGGGTGGAGAGAGCCCAGAATGACGCTCGGTACGTGGTGACGATGTACGAGGGGAGACACAACCACGTGTGCCCCGGCACGGTGTACTACGCCGCGCAGGACACCGCCTCCGGCCGCTTTTTCTTCGCCGGGATGCATCATCACCCAGACCTTAATTAAGCATATGCTTGCCGGGCCAGCAGCTAGCTCTAGTTGTTGTATGGGTTGTACTACTGTTCAATTTGAAGTGGGCTTTGTGCTGCTAATGTTTATCTACTGATTTCAATAAATTTCTTAGAGTTGACTCAATTTGGCGGAGTTGCTGACGTACATTAGCTAGGTTTGTCTTCAAACTTTAGGCCTTCTTTGGAACAAGGACTTTTAAGATTTTCACGAGAACTAAGATGCTTACCGTAAAAATCTTGTAAAATTCTTGAATTTCAAAGATACCCTTAGCAAAGTATCACTCCGTCCCTAGTTCAATGGTTGGCAAAACGCCTAAACTGTGTGATGCCAATTAGACGACTGCGTATTTTATTTTTCATGCCAAAGTTCGGCAAAGCTTCGCGGGAAAAACTTGTCATCTCACCAAGCAGCCATGTATATATATGTAGCACTTTCTTTTTTTCTGAACTGTATATGTAGCACTTCTGATGCCAAAACTTTGTGCGTTTTACATGTTGAAACGGTTATACCAGTTACCAGTTGCAATTCCCTTCATAAAAAGTACATGTTGCTTTTAGTTTCTGTAATCTCCAATAATATTATGAACGGCCATAAGTATATAGGTTCTTATTATATTATAATATAATGCTAATAAAAACCATTATTATGAAAGCATTTCGTGAAGAAAATTATTAGATGATAATTAATATAGCAATAGCGGGTGTACCCGTGCAAGTACTGTATGGACATTTCATACTGTTGTTGTCAGCTACGGTATAGCAGATCCAAGCCACTGAATTTTGATTAGATGTCTGTGACCTGTGAGCTGCTTTTAATTATTTTTTTATATAATAGAATTCATTCTATAATTATTATAGAGATTACCAGGTTAAATAACACAGTTATAAAATCAAAGGTGGATTAAAACAATAAAACTACTTACAATAAAGATAAAGATAGCATCTATCGCAAAATCTCCATATCTAATCGGTAAAAAATTATATAATCGTTTTTTTATACTGACTTGCAAATTGCAAATTGTAAGTAGTCCTTATCCTCATTGAAGAATCTTCGAAATTAGCATTCGATCATTCTACCAATTAAATTACGCATATATCACTGCTCAGAACTGACATCGAATTAAAACGGAAGATAATATTGTAGGGTAACTGGTCCGTAAATCAGCTGTTCTTCCGGATATTGCCACCGTCGCAACGCTGCACCTCGTCGCCGTTCCTATCACTGTCAACTATGCTCACGAAGGTTGCCGCCAGATCCAAAATTCAACTGTGGAGGAGCTCTGAATCGAATCTCTCGGAACGACGAGGAGCCTGTCGGCGGAGCCCGTGATGGTCACCGAGAATGACAAAGAGGCCGACATGGACGGTCCTCGTCATGGACCATGGCGGTGGCGACGGCGACTACAAGAGACGGCCATAATCGACGGCGGCCACGAGCAGCGCCAAAGACGGAGAGAATCCGCCCTCCACCAGATGGACGCCGTCGCTGGCCACCGGATGGACACTGACACCGGCCACTAGTCGAAGCGCCGCCGCCGAACGGAACGACAGAGCAGCTGCGCATGTCCGTCGCGCCCTCCAATCCCATCTCTCATGCGCATGTCTCCTCCGCACGCTCCCGCTTCGCCGCTGCATCGCGCTCGGCAGCCACGAGGGATGGATGTTGCGCGAAAGAGTGAAAATGTGAGCTGTAGAGGAGGCCTTGCCGCCGGCGCCGCCGATTAATCCAGCGCTGGCGGCAAGGAGGTTTGGAAGGTTGAAGCGCCTGCTGTTCGCCCGATCCAAAATTTACGGAGCTCTAAAAGAAAGGCAGAGAATACACGAACTATCCATCCTCCACGGTGAGGCTCCACTATAGGCCATCTTAATTTCACAGTTGAAGTTTCCTACAATGTGTTTGTTTATGGTCAAGGTTGGAGATGGTCATCCAATTCTTTTGCTTGGTTATCTACAATTCATTGGTTGTGTGTCTAATAGCAGAGGTCAAAGATGTGAATCATTTTGATTATCAAAAACCCTTTCTAATCGATCAAGAAGGTGTAATGCTAAGAGGAAGTGTAATGATAAGGATCAGTAGCAAACCTTTGTCATATTTGGATCAGCTGATATCAAGCTTTGCTCGAATTTATAGCCATAACGAGTGGAACTGACATAAGATATTAGCTTGTTACTACATAATGTCATCATATTATCTACTTGTTAATACTTTAATTACTTTCAAATTGTTTTTATTAGTGAGTTCTTTACCACTCAACATTCGAAAATTTTCCAATAACATAGGAATCATCTAAATTAATTACAATAATCCTCTATTTAATTTTACTACCCACATCCTCATTTTAAACAATTACAACCCTTCCTTCTCTCAACCTCAATTTCTTCTGAAAGCCCAAAACATTACTATATTGTTGGATGGGTGAAGTTAGGAGTATTTATTATTATTATATTAACATATAATAAATAGATAAATTCAAATTATAAAGATGATATAAATAAAATAATTAGCCTAACAACCCTGTCCGTGAGCTAAACCGAGCTAAAGTTTTACCTCGTTAATAGTTGACGAGACAGAGCTGAGCCAAACTAAACCAAAACGAGCTGTGTGGCTCTATTATCCACTCGTGTGTAAACCACAGAATCTTTGCTCTCTATCCTTATTCATCCACTCTGCCCAGTGGAAGCCAATTCAAGTACTCCATCACCAACCTTACAACCTAGGGATGATTCGTTTCGCCGTGGAGAACATCCCAGGCCACACTACAAACCTCTGATTCGTGCAAAGCTCTGGATTCCTCCGAGGATCTAAGTCTCTATCCGGGGATTGGTTGATCGAGAAGGCATCCAACAACCAGGGTCCACAGGTACAATTCGCTCCCATGATCCCCTTCTCCCAATCTGATGATTTTGCCTCCCTATCGTCGTGTTCGTCACGTAGCGACAGATAGTTCATGAGGTAGTATGACCGATCAATTAGGTCTTTGTTTTGCTTGCGGGGTGTCGTGAAATTGAATTTATTTACACTTAAACATTTATATATCATTTGAGAAATAAAAATTTTAAACAAAGATATATGTAAATATAAATTATTTAACCTATCACTAGTTTCAACATTGTATATTTCTTTAACACAAGTAGAAGAATTATGTGTCATATATCATATCCTTAGCAAAGGCTTATATAAAAACTAAAACACACCAAACAATACTAAATATCAATAAATCTCACTTATGTTGGCGCAAAAAATATACCGGAGTTTCTCTTCTTTTCTTATTATTATTTATTTTTACATTAAGAGCAATATATGAATATAAATATGAATACAATGAAAAGAATGAACTCCTCCGCAAATCAACATCTAATTCTTCCTGAAAAATAACAAAATGAGAAGAGCCAAAGATTTAAAAAAAATCACAAATTGCTAATGATATCACCAAGTTTTTTAAAAATTTATTTAAATTTACGTGTAACGCATATTGAAACTAGTAATTTTATAGCTAGCTAGAAAAGCTAACAAATGAGATAGAAGAAAATAATATGTTAATTTGAGAGTAAATTGATTTTAAGTTCAAAACAATCATCATCTCTATATTTACACATATAGGGAGTATGTCGTCGAAAGGGCTATTAATAAAAAGATATCGAAACCTTCGTGTTGGAATTAGAAATAAAAAAATTTAGAATAACATTGAGTCATATATATATATATATAATTATCTTAATATTTTATAAAAGGTTAGTCAAATTACCACATAAAAATCATCCAAGACCGGTCTAATCGTTGCATCATAATCATCTGAGGCACCAAATTTGACTGTGTGTTTATTACTGATCCGACTAGACCTAGCCACCGATGGAACCGTCGAGACACCTACAGTCTGACTGTCCTTGGCTAGCAGTCTGATCGCCATTTGGCCTTTGATCTAACAAGGTTACCAAAAGAAAAGTGTGGCCATCTTAGCCTTATAAGCTCATGCTCACTATCTTTTTCTCTATTTTTTTTAAAGTTAAAAGCAAAACTGAAACAAGGACTATCCTTACTATATTATACTTTACATGAATTGTTTCTTTTGAAAATAAAGAAGAAGTATTTGCACAAGTTATAAAAAGTGTTTTAAAAATATTAGCATATTTAAAAATCATTTTCTCTGGTTTCTCCATTTTTTAAATAACTAGCACACTTGTTATTGTGCTCAATCTATTTAGCACTCATATCATTGTTCTGATATTTGACAACATTAACTTCAATTAAGATGTCTTTCATCATAAGAAGTAGATATAGAAGAAACATGCATATCTTATAATTTATTATGATTAAAAGAAGAAAATAAGTGATCATCATTCATAATACTAACCAAAGAGCACATATTATAAGCATCAGTTTTAAAATCACTAATATTTAATTGATCAACACATGAATGATATACTAAATTTATCATCTCCTTTTCAACAATCATGTTACTTATATGACCAATTGAATTAATCTTATTATAGTCAAAATCCCAGACTCCCAAACTTCTCTACATATTGCTAGTCCGATCGGGTTTTTACTGCTGATCCAACTATAATACACTTTTTGTCTGCCTGTGACCGATGCACTATTGCGAGTCCGTCCAACACTATCTAGCCGATCTCACAACTTGCTAATAGAGAAAAACAATATCGACGAAAATATCAAAAACTGATAGAACTCTTGAAAAAATATCAACTTTATTTTACCAGAATGTGTCTACAAAGTGCATAAAAAATCACTCATCTGTTAACTTTCAACTAAATTCATAACTCAAGTTTAAACCCTAATTTCTCTCTTATAAAAACGACACTTTAACTATTATATTGTCTCTTTATTTATATCCATTAGTGGCTACACAAATACTCTGAATCCTATAGGTATTTTATAGACAATTTTTCTGTCTAGTTTTTCAACTCATCCATACCAGCTATGAACATTCTAAATTTAGATTCTATACTTTGTTTTTCATTCGCACGTAATCTTTCTTATATGCTATATGAAAGTTCTAATAATCTTTGTGGTCTTCTTAATCGTTTGTATCTTAATAAAATACATTATACCATTTGTTTTTCGTATAATCTAAATCACCACTATAATTTTATATTTTATTGCCAGTACGTATTTTATGTTCAAAAGTTGCCTCGAGCTTGGATTACTCGATGGTTTTGATTGATTTATTCGGTATTCAAGTAGGTCTGACGTGATTGGAGGAAACAATCCTTTATCGTGCTGTGAACTTTCCCTGTATTAAGATTGCATATGTAATGACTGTAGGGTTTTTTATTGGTTTATGTTTTTCTCATGTGATTTGCCATTTTTTTAGTTTTGTCATAGTACAATCGATTTGCTGGCTACTTATTACAACTTGATTTGAATAGTTACACCGTTACATCAGTGCAAAAGCCATGCTCGAAATAGCTTTCAAGGCGTCATGTTTGAAATTGTTGTGGAATTATTTTGGGCAAAAGAACAAAAAGCTTCATAGTTAGTTTTGCTATGATGAGTGTGATCAGGGCAATGAATTGGGGTGTTTTGGTGACTAAGAGTGACCACGTATGTACCGGGGTTGTTAATTTGAACAAAATAACTGATGTAAATAGATTCAGTACCGGAGACAACCGGATTAAAAACATTCCTTACTCGTTATTATTACTACATGTAAAATGTGTAGAGTAACTATGAACCCAAGCGTATACAAGTAGGTCAGGTATATATATATATATAGAGCCCAGGCCAGTGGTCTGTCTAACACCGCCTTGCAGACACATCGGGAGGTGAACGGACACAGAGACTGGACCAAAAACTGGTGAACAAAGACGTGGACAAGCCTTTGCTCATTATATCGACAAACTGATATGCCGATGGTACATAGAGCACCCGAACCTCTCCTAATGCGACCTTGTCACGGATAAAATGGATATCGATCTCGATATGCTTGGTGCATCGGTGATGGACCAGGTTGGCGGTCATGTAGACGGCACTGACATTGTCGCAGTAGACGACGGTCGCGGTGAAGAGGGGTGCACGGAGCTCCTGGAGAAGCTGGCGAAGCCAGTAGCACTCGGCGACGGCGTAGTACTCGGCTTCGGCGCTGGGCCAGGACACTATAGTCTGGCGTTTTAAGGACCAGCATACGAGAGTGTCACCAAGATAAACGCAGTAGCCGGACGTAGAGCGTCGAGAGTCGGGGCAACCTGCTCAGTCCGCGTCGGAGTACGCAGTGAGGGAGTCGATGGGGCTGGAGCTGAGATGCAGCCCGCTGGAGAGGGTGCCCTTCACGTAGCGTAAGATGCGCTTGAACAGCGCGAGATGAGGTTCGTACGGAGCGTGCATGAAGAGGCACACTTGCTGGACAACGTACGTGAGGTCGAGTCGGGTGAGTGTGAGGTATTGGAGAGCCCCGGTAAGACTCCGATAGTGAGAGGGATCGGCAATGAGGGCGCCATCGGCAGCGGAGAGTTTGACTCGAGTGTCGATCGGGGTGGCCGTAGGGTGACAATCGGCCATGCTCGCACGCTGGAGGAGGTTGATGGCATACTGGTGTTTGAAAAGAAATAGCCCGTGGGAGGAACGGGTTACGGAGATGTCAAGGAAATGGTGGAGAGGAACAAGATCGGTCATGGCGAACTCAGAGTGGAGTCGGGCCATGATCTGGTCGAGGAAAGATGTCGAAAACGCTGTAAGGACAATGTCATCGACATAGAGAAGTAGATAGGCAGTGGCGGAGCCGATATGGAAAGTGAACAGGGAACTATCGGACGCAGAGGCCACGAAGTCGATGTGCCGAAGATAGGTAGCAAAGCACTGGTACCAGGCACGAGAGGCTTGTTTAAGGCCGTAGAGAGAGCGTTGAAGGAGACAGACATCGTCGGGACGAGAAGGGTCGACGAAGCCTGGGGCTGCTGGCAATAGACTGTTTCCGTCAGGTGGCTGTGAAGAAAGGCGTTCTTCACATCTAGTTGATGGATTGGCCAGGAGCGAGAGGCAGCCAAGGTGAGGATGACTCGGATGGTGGCGGGTTTGACAACGGGACTGAAGGTCTCGTCGTAGTCGACACCGGGTCGTTGGGAGAAACCCCGGACTACCCAGTGAACCTTGTGACTGGTAAGGAAGCCATCGGCGTGGAATTTGTGTTTGAAAATCCACTTACCGGTCACAATGTTGGCGTCGGGAGGTCGGGGAACGAGGCGCCAGGTCTCGTTGTCCATTAGGGCCTTGTACTCGTCGGCCATGGCCGCGCGCCACTGAGTGTCGGCTAGGGCTGAGCAAGAAGTCGCTGGGATAGATGAGATAGAGCTGTGGACGGCGGAGAGACCGTAGCGCTGAGTGGGGCGGAGAGATCCGGTCTAGGAGTGGGTGACCATGTGAGAGGTGGAGGGAACTGGAGCCGATGGGAGTGCGGGAGTAATGGGGAGAACTGGTCAGGTGAGGGCGTCATCACCTCTAAGTCGGCGACTGTAGACAAGAGAAAAAGGAGAAATTAGATCGGCCTAAACCAATGAGGTCGGGTGGGCTGAGTATTCCGATTGGTCCGATAGAGATGGATCAACCGATAGGGTGAGGGAGCCAATGTACGTGGGGTGTCCAATGGAGAAGGAACGGTATCGGCTGAAGGATAAATAGGATCGGTATCGGCCGATGGAGGTGGGTCCAATAGGGGTCCAATGGTGGGGACATTGGACCGAGTAGTGGTGGGATATGTGATGGGTAAATGCTCAGCAGCGGCCGATGAGGGGGCCGATGGAGAGGACAGTGGAGGAGACCTGGTCGACACGGTGTTGGTGAGGAGGAAGTCGAGATCACTAGAGGAGAATCTCGAATGAAGTAGACCGAAGGGAAAATATGTCTCGTCAAAAATGACGTGATAAGAGATGAGGACCCATCGGGTGGAAAGGTCGAGGCATCGGTATCACTTGTGAGAGGTGGGATAGCCGAGGAGAATACAGGCGATGGAGCGGGGAGCGAGTTTGTGGGAAGCTGTGGCGGTGAGATTTGGGTAGCAGAGGCACCCGAAAACGCGAAGGTGGTAGTAGTCGGGCGTCGTGCGGTAGAGAAGGGCATAAGGAACGTTGTTTTGAACGGAGGAGCATGGGCGCCGATTGAGAAGGTACGTCGCAGTAGCCAGAGCTTCGGCCCAATAAGTGGCGAGTAAGTGGGAGTGAAGTAGCATCGTGCGACTGATGTTGTTGAGGGTGCGAAGGAGGCGCTTGGATTTGCCGTTCTAAGGAGAAGTGTAGGGGCAGGAGAGCCGGAGATGGATGCCCTACGAGGTGAGGAAGTTTGTAATGGTATGGTTGACGAATTTCATACCGTTATTGGCTTGTAAAGCCTTGATGGGGAGGTTGAACTGAGTGGATACGTACGTGACGAAGTGAGTGAGGTGAGAGGCGACCTCGGATTTGTGGATGAGTGGGAAGGTCTAGCAATAGTGTGTGTAATCATCAAGTATAGCGAGATAATACTGATTACCGGAGACACTTTTAACTGGGGACGTCCATACATCACAATGTATGAGTTCAAATGGACGCGAGGTACAGGAGAGAGAACTAGAAAAGGGCAGACACACATGTTTGCCAAATTGACAAGAGTGGTAAACTGTGGAGCTGTTGTGAGTACATCGGATGGAGACGCTGCGACGGAGGGTGGCGAAAGCGTCGGGGCCGGGGTGGCCGAGGCGAAGGTGCCAAAGGTTGGTGGAGAGGGCGACGCTGGCGTGTGGAGTGGACGGCGTAGCGGGAATGGTGTAGAGGTCTCCGTCACTATTGCAGCGAAGGATCTATCGCCGGGTTGGGATATCCTTCACAGAGAAACTAGACGCGTCAAATTCAATGGAGCAGTTGTTGTCTCATGTGAATTGGCGAACAGATATAAGATTGTGAATAAGAGAAGGGACGATAAGAACATTGTGTAGGGGGAGGTTAGTGGTGGATGTAGACAGAGAGGAGTCACCTCGGCATTAGACAGGAAGAGAGTGACCATTGCCGATGGTGACAAAAGGGGATGAAGAGGGGTGACAGGAGCGAAGTATATCGATCAATGACGCCATGTGTGAAGACGTCTCAGAGTCCAGCATCCAAGGGTGCTGTGGTTGGAGCGTCATCTGGTTGAGGGCAGCGACGAGGCCAACCTGGTTCCAGGAAGGAACCGACTGGGTGGTTGGGGTCGGTAGCATCAGCTGAGTCAGCAAAATGAGAGTCGATGCCAGGTGAGCTTGGGGATGGGCGCTGAGAACTCCGGGTTGACAGTCGATGGGGCTGCGTGGCTGAGGCTGGGGCGCCCAGGGGTTATAGCAGAGCCACGGACCCGTGGGACCGACAGGGTGGGTAGGGACCGAGGTAAGTCGTGATGGCGTCGAACCCTGCCAGGTCCTACCTTTTCCTTTGCCCTTACCTTTTCCGGTACGGGCTGTGTTGCTGTGGCCAGAGCTATGGCTACTAGGACCGCGGGAGGAAGAGGCAATGCAAGAAGCTCGGCAGCCATTATCGACTGCGGCAAGAAGAGCGGTATGGGCCACTGTCTTCTCATTGTTGGCCAGACAGAGTTCTTTAAGAACTATCATGTCATGAGCCCGGGCGAACAATGGAAGAGGTGTGGCGTTGGCGATGTCATCGGTAGTGTTGGAGAAGTGGAGATTGAGGCCTCGCAGAAGGGCGAGGATGAGTTGAGAGTCGGCCACAGGATGACCGACGTCCCGGAGAGCAGCAACCTTGACTTTGAGGCGCTGACAGTACGAGGAGACAGAGGAGTCGCCTTGTATCATGGAGTGGAACTCGTTGAGGAGGAAGATGGCGCGAGGCTGCTTGTTGGCTAGAAAGATCCGCTCGATGGCCACCTAGAGATCCCGGGCGGTGGGGTTGGTATCGTCCATGGCGAGGTCGAGGAGAGAGTTGTCGACCGAGCCGAGTAGCCAGCTGCGCACGCAGCACTCGGCGATGTCCCACTAAGGATCATCGGGGCGAGGTGAAGCGGAGCCATCAATATGGAACCGGAGGCCAAATTTTTCACAGAGTGATTTAAAGAAGAAAACCCATTTGAAATAATTGGCGTTAAGGTCAAGGGAGATAGGAACGTGAGATTTCACGTTCACAGCAGCGTAAGGAGGGGAGAAGATCGGCGAGGTGATGCCCGAGGTGTGGTCTGAGGCACCGAGGGCTGGAGCAGACTCGACAACTGGGAGAGTGTCGGAGCTGAGAGCGGACTCGGTGGCCATGACGGGAGAACAAGAGCAAAGAGCCGATGGGAGGGGGAAGCTGATGAGAGGACGGATCGACCGATCAAGGATGTGAGAAGCCGATGGAAAGTGGGCCGGCCAACCAATGAGGAGTGGTTGGCTGATGGGGAGTAGGCAGCGGAGTAGGTGAGGAGAAAAAAAAGGTGGTGACAGCGTGGGTGGGTCAGAGAGTAGTTAGGTCACGGACGTGCGAAGATTCACGTCCCTGAAGAGAAGATTCACGTCCGTGGACTCGTGGAGGCCAGGGAGTGGGGCGGACGCGAAAAAGGCAGGGAGTGGCCGGACGCGAAGAGAATATGTTCACGTCTGGGAGGCAGGGATTCGTGTCCATGGACACGTTGGACTGGCTCGAACGTGAGGGGAGAAGGTTCGCGTCCGAGAGCCGTTGAGTGTGTCGGAATAGACGAGAACCGAGGGAGGTTTCCAGCCGATGGAGGGCTAGACAAGTCCAGCCAATGGAGACGACGAGCGCGGAGGTGCGCTGGCATCAGAGAAGGAGAGATGCACGAAGCAAGAAGAAGAGCGGAGACGGGTGCGAGGCGAGACAAGGAGGCGGATCGAGACCGTTGCCTGGTCGCGCAGAGGTGGGACGGAGAAAAGAAGGTGACTGTGGGAGAGACGGGAAGAAGAAAAAATGGAGGCGAGAGAGCGAAGAGAGTACCGGGAAGATGGTCAGCGACGGGAAGAAGACGTCAACGACGAGGAGGAAAGGGTCGGCTCGTCGGAGGAAGAAGCTAACGTGCCGGGATGTCTAGACTCGCTCTGATACCATATAGAATGTGTACAGTAACTATAACCCCCAAACGTATACAAGGGGAGTCGGGTCTATATACAGTCTAGGTCTATGATCTGTCTAACACTACCATGCAGATAATGATGTACCCATATTGAAAACTACATCAGCGAAGGCATATCAGTTTACTTATGTTTATATATTCATCATTTGTCTCACTATAGTTTTGAAGATAACTAAAGAGTATCATTTTCATCAACAGATTTTAGTAAGAAGTAAGAACAATTTTCTTTCTAGAATTATGATCTGTCCCAGAATAAGTGTCCACATAAGGATCATGGTTTTACTTAGTATCTTGCCTTTCAGATACTCATATTTGAATTGCTATTCTTTTTGGATAAAGCTGCAGTATGCAAATGTAGATAAGGGGATATCGCAGTGTTCTTATCTGCATATGACCTCATCATCGACAATCTCCAAGGTATAGTGCATGAATTGATCAATTCCTTCAACAACCTTTTTTGATATGAGCCAAGCTTTCTAACTTTTCATATCTAGTACCATCCTCGTTTTTTCCTGTACTAAATTTCATATCATAAGTTACTGTTTAGACACAGAGATATGTCAACACTAATATCCTCTATCTAGTTATATAGTCTCCATAGCGTACCTTCCTACAACTTCCAGCATAGTATACTAATCTGTTGCCAAGCAAATTTAATACATTGGTGACCACCAAATATCTTCTTGATCTAAAAGATAGATTTATAAACATATTTTGTTTCTTCGCAGCCTTCTTTGTAGTTTTCAACCACTCTTCTGTCTGCACAAACATCTACACAGACAAAATGAACTCTAGTTTCCAATTAAGCTTTTTGCATTTTTTATGCTGATATGCCCACTTCTGGGAATGTAGAATCAAATAGATTCTCCAACCTCTGCGTGGTTTGGCTTCTATGATTGTCCTTTCACTGTCAAATAGGCATAACAATATAGGCTAAAGTTGTGTTTGAAGGCGAGTAAAAAAAGATGAAGATGATTAATTAATTATTAGTTATTACAAACTTAAAAAATATATTAATATATTTTAAAGCAATTTTTATATAGAATTTTTTAATAAAAAACACTCAGACCTCGTGGACAGCTAATGAAGCATATCTATGATTTTTTTACTTCCTATACCATTTTTTATTAGGTTTCTTTCTTTATGATTTTATTCACTAATATACCACTGATTTTTTTTCATAGAAGATAAAAGGGGAGAATATTACATGGTTACAAAATTCAGGGCATGCAGTTGAGATTGCCCTGTTACTTGCCTGGAGCGATATCATGCATAACTTGTGACATCCTTCAACGACTCGGGTCTCTGCCACAGGACCAATAAATCCATTTTATATCAATTCCGCGACATACGCTCCAGAGTAAGCCGTCTTTGAAGGCCTAAATCCTTCAATTATCCTGTGACTCATCAGCCACTTAATGACCTATTTTGTGGCTTAGGGAATCAGCTGCAAGCTAGGTTGCATGGTTCCTCATATTGCATGTTTCACCAATTGGTAGTCCAAAACAAAGTAATTCTTCCGATGCTAGTGGTCAGTACTGGTGTGCATATGGTGAACAACAGCCTTAAGCAATAAATTTTGATTTAGGACCTAGGTATTTCTAATTGCTTCAACCTTTATTATGAAATGAATGGTTCACTGTAGTAATTCTCATATTAAAAAGAGCGTCTGTAAGCCTATGCAAATTAAAATAATAGAATGTTTTTTCTAGGCCTATTATAATTTAGAGCCCTTAGTTTTATCGTTCTACTTTAGTTTTCTACCATCGAACTCCACAGTTCACCATATTTCTCTAGTTCAAACAGTACACTATCTGTGGCTTTTCTATTTAGTTTCAAATCTGCTTTTCAATTCATAAGTGTATGAGCAGGATGCTGCAAGTTTGGGATTTTTCAACTTGTCTGGAGGACAGGACCACTTACGGCTTTGTGATTTTCTTCATTAGTAGTAAAACAACACATCCTAATGTATAATAACTATGGGTTTGTAGGAGAAGCAACCCAAATATACACTTGGAGATGCCTCTGGCTCCGTCAGTAAGATTTATAAACTGATCCTATGCTCCTCGGATACGTCCTACATGCAAGGTACGTCCTACAGCAGATTTGAGCTTGCTTGAATGTCGACTGCATTGGGGGGTTAGGCTTGTTTTACTTTTACATATTTGTTGTGCAGATCTTTAAGGGGTCCTTTGAATTTTAGGTTTAGGATGGGAGCAAGAATATACAATATAGAGCTGTTCCTACATGCTTCGTGGGAATGGAATAAGGGGGTTACATGGGAATTATAACCAATTGTCCAAGTCCCTTGCTCGGATCAATCAGATTTCTAGGACTGTAGTTGCGGTCAGCTGTGACAATAGAAATCTGGGTACAGAAATAGGGTTTTCAGCTGTGATGCTTTTTTGTTAACAGATGTGTACATTATATGCTTCTGTGAACTGTATTGCTGAATAAGCCTCATTCCATGATGGCTTAATCCACTTACAGTTGATATTGCTGAATAGTTTTTTTTCTGAAATAAGTCAATTTTCTGAATAGTTTTTGGGCCTTCTCGGCTGGCTGGGCAGCAGCACAGCCGCAGCAAAGACATCCAAGCGTGCCCTTTAATCCTACTGTTCTATGTAATATATTCAATATAAGCATAAACTGGTACATCGAAAACACTGATTAAATGACTTCAAATCCTTTTCAGGATCCATTTACAAGTTAATACATATGAGCAAAAATAGTGAAACTGAAAATACAAGAGTTTCATCAAGGTTAGGAACAATTTGTGGCTGAAATGGAAAATCACAAGCTAACTAAATGTTATACTGTGCAATCCGAGCCCAAATATATCTTCTGCTGCTCCCTTGATCATTCTGGAGACTGGAGCCTTGGAAGGTGCCGTAGCCGTGTCAAGCAGTAACTACCGGTAAATCAGCATCAAACAGGATGGCCCAGAGGCTTAAGACGATACATAGGATGGGCGTCGAAATTTAGAGTCGGTTGTAGCTCAACTTAAGTTGATGTTAAAAATAAAACTTAATTAATAAACTAAAGTCGATCTTAAATTACTCAGCCAAATCATAGCCATTTATAAGGATACGTCTACCGTCTACAAAGGATAGGGGAGCACATGTGGCCATTGAACCGTGATCCGGCATATCTATAGACTCATAGGAGAGTAGCTTGCCCTACCTCTATGGGCTCTCTGTGGGCTGTACTGCTAGGATTATATAACGAATTCATAGAAATTTATGGGTTTTTTATAAGTTATAGCTAGTACACTAATAATTGTATAAATCAGACCATAGATCATAGGTCGACAAATGATTTTTTCTTAGTCACTCCTTTAAGTGCGTTGGATAACGAGTGAGAGGTTAAAACTCCATTACGTTTCTCAAATATTTTTTATAAAAATTATATAAAAACTGCTTTAAAAATTATATTAATCTATTTTTATTTTTTAATTGCTAATACTTAATAAATTATTCATTAATAATCTTTCTCATTTTATTTTATTTGATATTCTTTATCGTTTTCACTAACTTTAAACGCACCCCAAGTTTTGCCGGCTTCTCCTCCACGGGCTCGACCTCATCGCGTCAGACGAAGAACATGCAGAATCCTGCAACAATCGTGGAGCCAGCCATAACCCACACGACAATGGCAACTGGGAAAGGCATAAGCGCTGCTACTTTATAAGAAAACATGACCGTAAGCACGGTGGAGAGAACCCAAACGCCGGCTTTGACGTGGACTCTGCGAGGGGAACCGTGGGGTAAGCTCTCGAACACACGGAGCTCGATGAACAGCAAAACGAGGATGAGGAACGAGGCGGCCACAAACGCCACGGACCAGGGATCGTGCCATGAGTGGTAGATGGCAGCGCCACAGTTGGCGGCAACAATGGTCAAGGCAATGGCCGACGACACGCGGGAGGACGAACATTCGGTATTCGAGTCCCCTGTTGGCTTGATGGCGTCGACTCTGCATGGTTCGGCCAGTGGCTGCTTGAGGGAAGCCGCTGGACTACCGATCCTCAAATCGGCCATTGCCGACGGTTGGCGTAGGATCGAGTGTTGTCCGCCGAGGTAGCTTGTCCCTAGAATTGGAAGTTTAGCTGATACTTTGGCTGAGAAGTGCTACTGCCCGGCCGTTCATCTCTCTGTTTATAAGCTAGGAAAATTCGTTGCCGGTCGCCGGACGCCGGTTGCTCGTCATCGTCAGTTCTTTGGTCTGCTAGAGTTGGAGAGTGGGGATTGGGGAGTCAATTACCTAGAAGAACACGAATTAATTTTCATGGAGATACCGGGCAATTCCCAAGTATGACTTAAAAATAAAGTTGTCAATTCGGTGTGACGGGTAGTTCGAAGAAGGTTCGCAAGGTGACAATTTTACCCCTATTTTGTCGGAAATTTCAGGATAAGCCAGGGTTTTTTTTTTACTATTTGTCATTTTTCCAAATGACGTATTCTCAGACGTCACTTTCCTGAAATCAGCCGAATTTATAATTGGGTTCTGAGTTGAACCGTAACTGCCGTTTCTTAGTTGTACATATACTCCCTCTGTTATAAACGTACAAACAAAAATTATGGTTCATCACGGGAAGGCAGAAACTGGAAGCAGAAGACCAAGATTGAAACAAACAACTAGGTCCTTCGTCTTTGTGGCTCCTATACGGACGCCTTCGATGACGGAGTCCATGAACACCTTCAGAAACCCAGCACATGTACATTCAGGGTTAGGGTCCCTGGAGTTGGCATCAACTTCACTAGGTCGATTTGTGCATTTCTCAACCATCGTTTTGTTCCTACGGTTTAGATCCTAATTAACTCCCTTAATTGATGGAGATTTTGATAAAAAATATTTCTTTAATTTTCAACTGTTCTCTCTCCAATACAATTAAGAAAATAAAGGTACTATTCATTCCCGTCAACACAGAAGATTTTGTCGTGTTGAGCAACGTGATGATGTTGTTGCTGTTGAAATTAGCAGCGTGATGTTGTAGATAGTGGGGCATAGGCAGGACCTTGAGTAGGTGCAGCGTCATGATGATGCTGTACGGCTTACTGATGCAGCCGATCACGGAGTCCTCGGTAATCACAACCTTGACGAGGGCAAAGGAGACGAAGGAGCAAACTAAGGACAGGTTGTTGAGACGCGTTGATTTGATCTCAACCGTAGGAAAAAAGAATAATGGTTGAGATTTGCCCAAATCCACCGGGTGGAGTTGATGCCAACTCTAGGGGATCCGGACCCGTACATTCATACTTAAATGGTCTTAGGCCACTCTGTTGGAATTCTGTGAAGCTACTAACACTTCGTCCAATCCACCGAGTTAGCCTCTGTAAGTCCAAAATATTTGAGCTGGCCTACTGGTGAATGCGAAAGCTTTCATTGTTAGAAGAACGAATAAACATTTTTAGAGTTTAAATTTTATTTTAAAATAAATCAACTTCTATACTTTTATCTACTGTCGGTTTATAAATCAAAAAAATTATTCTATCAATATTTCTTATCTATCAATCAATCAATATTACTTTTATATTAATAAATGATATTTTGGTTTTTCTTCTCCCTGCCAATAATTGCATTGGAATTCTATGATAGAAAGGTATTTCCTCTATTCTATAATATAAAAAATTATATTATTTTTTAAATAAAAAGTAGAATAGTACAAGCTATATTATGAAAAGATGACAATTGAGGAAGAAATTAGCATAAAAGTTGATAGTTAGAAAATAAAATAGTATAAAAATTGATAGATGATAAATAAAGGATTATTAAGATAAAAAAACTTATATTATATGATAGATTTAAATAGGGGACATATACTAACACCCCTTTCCGTTTTGAGTTACTTTTATTGGTAGAAGCTTTCAGCAAAACAAAACGTAGTACATTTCAAATTAGCAGTTGCACTTACCGACAAAGGTTGTCCGATTTCTTCCATATCGTGTTGCTATTGGACTCCCATAGTCTCATTTTCATATGATCGAAGTATACAGAAATGGATCTCAGTTCTGATATCCGACCTATACTTACCGAGGGGTACGTGGGGAGACTAGAGGAAACGCCACGAGTAGATCTGTCACTTGGGAGTATAATGGGTAGTTAATATCTATATCTAAATTTACCTATACCTATTTAAAAAATATATCTAAATCTAAATAAAATGGGTATTACCCACCGAGTATGGTTTATCTATTTGATAGGAGAAAAGACATGCGTGGGTCCTACAAATCAAATTTTATATAAATTTAGTCTTCTATATAATAAACCATCTCTCCAAATTTTAATGAAAGTTAACAATTTTTTTCAATATAAATGTGAGTTTAAAAAATTTGGGTTTGAGTTTTACACATATCAAATGGGTATAGGCAAAATAGTTATTACCCTCCATGTACCCAACCTAAAATTTAAATGTGTGATTTTCTTACCTATACTCCATCTATAGTATAGGTATTCGAATAAGGTAGATAATAGATACCCACTGGCAACCCTAATCATGAGTGGCTAGCTCGTGGGCAATGTTTGCCCACAATCAATACATATAACTTATGACTCATGAAAAGTCTATTTAGCTAACGTTGCGTGCCCAGCTTGTCTGAACACCTGCGGTTTTCTTTTTTTTTTCATTCATGTGGTTTTTTAAGAAAGTTATACGATGTAACTAAAGTTTGTATATCTGATTTAGACTTAGATTTGATTTTTGATTTTGAATCCATGTATATATATGTGTTAAAATTTTATATGTATAAAGTTTATAAATATAAAGTTTATATGTGTAAAATTTATATGACTGTCTCGAATTCAGATCTAAATTTAAATATTTTTTATATAAGCTGTTTATATTTATTTATTTGAAGTCTCTGTTTATAGAAGCCTCTCTGTGCATAAAGTTTATACGTATAAATTTTTTGGAAGTACAAGCTTATTTGAAAAGGAAACCACTTTGGTAAAAAAAAGAGAGAAAGTACGGTGTTCGCGCGCTTGATCTCTGCACGAACGTTCGCGGGATAGATCTACACTACAGCTCATATCGTGGAGGGGCACTGCGTCATTCAAATTCGAACTGACCGTTGCACATGCCCCTATTGTTTTATCATTAATTACTAATCAAACATTAATGTTTGTTACAGATAAAATAAAATATATTATAATATTATCTAAAACGGATAAAAATATTTTTTTCATAAAAAATATCACACATATCTTCTCTATATACAATATTCATCTTAATCTAATTTTATATGTCTAACAGTATTTATATTTGGTTGTTTTTAATATCAAGAAGTTCAAAAAATAATTACAAGGTGGCAGTAAATATTACCTCTACCATTAAATTCTTTTAAAAAATAGATTAGTACGGATATATTTTCCAAGCTTTTAAATGATATATTTTATATAAATTTTTTTATATAAAAATTTCTCACTGGTATTTTTAAAATAAAATTTTAACTTTATATCCTTAAATAGTAATGATAAAATCAAATAATTTAAATAGTCTAAAAATCTAACACGCTTAGACAAACTTGTTGAGTGTGCTGAAGCTATGCCAAGCTGGCCTTGTCTGCTAGTACTTCTTCCTGGACCTGCTGAAATGCTGAGCCGGCCGAGCATAGAAATACTCACACTAAAAAAACTAGGTCTGAGCTTGGCGCCCACACTACCAGGCTCACCCATAACAACAGGCTTTCTCGAGTCGGACCGGGGTTTTTTTATCCTTGTTAGTTTTTTTTTACATTTTTGAGCTTTTTTTTGGCTTTCTAGCTTTAAAATTGAGGAAAAATGCCTAAGCCTAGCCTCGCCTAGGCAGGTTTGGGCTTTTTCAGGTCGAGTCGGGTTGGGCAGCCAGGGCGTTGCACCTGAACAAGTATACTCATTTTATTTACAAAGATTTTTTCTGTGAATTTATTGAAGTGGTAGACAGCTACATTTGAGTTTAGAGAGGCAAATACATGGGCTTTTAAAGTAGGAGATAAAATATTGCAGTTTACCGAAGTAAACAGTAGCAGTTTTTTAGTAGGTGAGATTAGTTTATTTCGTCTAAAAATATGGCTTCTTTTCGTATTTAAATTTATCTTAAAATACAACAACTTCTTCACATATTTTCTCATTTTAATCAATTATAATTATTTTTTTATTTTATTTTTTAAATTCTAAAAAAATAGTATAAGTCTTATATATTTTAAGACGGGATAAAAATAAAAACTCAAGTTCAATAGTATAGCCAACTTCTAGATATAAAAATTAACACATCATTTACATCCAATAGCTATAAATATATAATATACCATTAATACATGTTTTTTAGAGTCTGTACTAATTGGCTATAAAAATTTGTAGTCACTTTTTTATTTCCTTTTTGCCCATCTAAATATAAAACTTGTTGTGTTAATTTTTTAGCTCCTTTACACCACCATACTGTACTCTCACTCTTAGTTAGGACTCAAGCGAGTTTTGGTTGATTTGCTTTGACCGTAATCATTATTCCTTGGTTCGTTCAACTGGTAGTGGTACGCGCAGGACGAGTCCTTATCCTATAGGCCGTAGGCTAGGGGTGCACCTATCCTAAAGCCAAGGTCGGAGCTTCTAAGCTTAATTTATACATGATAAAAATACATTGTAGCCTATAGGCTTTAGGCATTAGGCCCTGGACATGGCCTCAGATGTAATAGGCCTAAGTCTAGGCTAGGCTGCTGTCAAGTTATTTTCTTCTGCCTAATGCCCTCTTCTAAATTTGTACTAATATACTTTGGTTTGTCTCTACTATTGCCGTAGCTAACTTTAGACAAGTGTTACATGCCATATTTTTTAAGCTAATAAATTGTAAGCCACAATCTATCTATTATATTATAAACCACTATGTTCTTTTTATAGATTAGAAATTATTAATATAAAAAACTCTATACTCTTAGATTATGATAAACCTATACTTTAACTTATTAATCATATTAATAAGATAAAAAAGAAAAAAATTATATCTAACTTTGAGATTGATGGGATATGTATAAAAAGAATAGGCAACAAAACAAAAGTCCTATTCGGACCCAATGTCCCAACCGGACAAGGCCAAACAATTGTTTTCTTTCTTTTTTTTAGAGGCTGTCTGTCCCAGCCTCTGTCCGCTGCAGGTAGGGCATTGCTGCCAGAAAAGAGAGCTGGCAGCTACCAGCCAGGGCCTCTTCCGTGCATAGCAACAGGTGATTCCAGTAGTCATTGCGCACTCACGATGGCACTGAAAGGCAAGTCAATTACGGTAAAATTTTTGTAAATAATAAGGTTTAATTCGTTTGTTGGATGTAGAAAGACAGTAGGATATTCCTTATTTTTCTTGCATTTGTAACAAGAGATTTTTTCGGTTAAAAAATTAGTTAGAAAGCAAATAATATATCTGAACATTATACATGGAGGCCTAAAAATTACTATATTAAGAGAGAAGTCTACATATTTGAATCATGTTTGTTATATTATAACGGATAAGATTAACTGTATAACAATAAATATCAGACAAATCCAACCTGGAATTTCTAAAAATACTTAACAACAAAACAGAAATCATGTTTGGACTCATGCCTAGCAGTATTATTTAATAGAGGTTGGGTATGATTTTTTATGACACGAAAAAACAAGATAAACTATTATCATATAATTAATTAAATATTATCCACTATAAACTTAAATATTTATTTATTTTTTAAAAAAATACATAGAAAATTTGTATATAACACACACCGTTTAAATATTTAAAAAGAATGCTTACGAAAGAAAACGGAGAAACATCCACCTTAACCTCCAGTATCGAACCATCCTAGCTCGACAAAAACTTACAACTTATGGAGGATAGGACTTTACGACTAGACTTTACCAATTTTAGTAGAATGGCTCCTACAATTACACGGCTAACACGGCTAGTACCCTTTTCGTAGAGAAAGTATTAACGTCTATCACATTAAAAAAAGTAAATTATTAAATATATTCAATAATGGATTTCACACACAAGATTAGACAACAGATGTGTGGATTAAAATATTTGATCATCGTTGCCCAGACACATTCATCAAAAAAATGTAAATAAGATGTAAATCAATATCTTTATATTTTCCTTTCACTTTTAAAGTTTAATTTTTCTAGGATGGTTATGCAGCTGTTTAGTTATCTAGATCCATATTCATTGGACTGTGGGACTAGGTAACTCTCCGGGCTAAAATTAACATATTCATCAATCATCAAACATTGTGCAACGACGCACTAGAAACTCGAGATGAAAAGGAATACCTGCAGCGCTGTCAGGAAACAACATTAAGGGATTGCTAATAGGCAGGCGCGCATATGTTCACACCTTGCTCGGTGCTTTGTCCAGGTTGGAAAGCTAGGGAACATGCCAAATAGGAAGTTATAAACTTTCAATAGAATTTTCTATAGAATTTTTTTAACTTTCAACATAATCTTTTGATAACTTTCAATAGAATTAGTCTTCAAAAAAACCTTCAATAGAATTTTTTTTGATAGCTTTCAAATATATTCAAAATAATTTTAAAAGAAAATGGCTAACAAGAATATGTTGTATAATTGTGAGTCACCGTGAGAACGTACAATCGAATTCAGAGATGGGTAACAGCCGCATCTAGTTGCTGTTATGTATTTCTGTAAGATACATGAAAAAAAAGTAAAGTATTCCGTTATGGTGAAATGTATTTGACCATTAGATTTCTCCGACAGCCGTGGAATGCACTATACGTCTTATGAGCTTTTAGTTTTAACTATAATATAGACTTTCTTATGATAATTATCAATCATCGTGAAAAATATATTCAAACCATTATATCGTATAAATAGCATTTTAAAATATATTGAGAAAGACAGTTGCAAATACATACGCACGCGCATAGTGAAAAAGGCAATGATATAAAAACTATGTTTCTGTAGTTAGAAAGAGAATAGAGGAAGTATGATGTAAAAATTTATTATTCATTAATTGGAGAAAAAAAACTATACAGATCTAAATTATAACGGGTATGTATTTGTTATGAAGTAAATATGAATCGATTTTTCACAAATCAGGATATAATGTGCGAAAATCTACAAATTAAAATCCTAAATGTACTGTTTTCAACTCCAGCCGTCCAACGCCTGCGTTCCTCTCGGAGACGGATGGCGGCAATGGATCGATCTCAACTATGCATGCATATAATCAATTCTAATGCATGATAGATGTTTGGGAGATGCATTCTTGGTGAGATTATGGTAGGATTAGCAGAGAAAAAGAGGTAAATATTAATTGTTCATTGTGGATCAATCTAGCAGTTAGTCCAAGTTTTTTTTCCTGTCATCTATTTTCCATTTGTTTGAGTAAAAAATGTCTTAAGGCCTACCAACCTCGTGTGGATGCTTGCATATGAAAATTTTGATACGGAAAAAAGAGAAAATATGCATAAACCTGAGCAAGCTCAAAGATGACATGCTAGATGAGCTCAAGGGTGGCACCATAAGCATGCTCTAGGGCTATGGATGACGAGTTCGATGATATTGCTAGAGGAGAAGAATCTAAAAAGCTCGAGGATGGTACGTGGACAAACTTGATAGTGCTAGAGGATAAGCTTAAGGATTGCAAATTCAATCAAGCTTAATGGTAGAGTCTAGGAAACCAGCCAAGCTGTGAGGTGATGGCAAATTAGGAGATTGAGAGTGGCAACATCTGAATAAGCTCGAGAGAAAACCTAGAAGTAAGGACAAGCTCAAGGTGACTTCTAGCCAAGCTCAATCATGATGGTGAGGTAGAGATTGTCAGTGGCAAGCTCAAAGTGGGATGGCTACACCATATTTAGGCTGATAGGAGATGGGAAGGGGAACAATAGGAGAAAGAGGACTGCAGTATTGGTAATTAATATCATGTTTTTGTTTTTAAAAAATAATATATGTTTGAGGGGAATGCTAAGTAGAATAATATACGTAATTTTTGATGCTATTAAAGTTAACGGTAAACTTTGAATGCTACTAAACTAAAAAATGAAACGTTTTGCTGCTGTACAACAAATTTTATCAGAGATTACTATGGACATGGATCAAGGAAAAAAAGGAAGTGGTACGGTGGTCATACAGATTTTGGTGACTCCAAGGCTTGTGTTGATAATGCCGTTCAGGTACGGAGGTAGTGCGTGATTAAGTAGTCTGAACATTGATACCCTTTGGTATTCAATGATGGTATCGGAGGTCAGGACACTCCATTCAACAGGAAGACAGAATGCTTGGATAAAACAATATATTAATAACGATTTGTATTGTTATTTTTTACAATGTGTATAAAAATAAAGAAAATTTAGTCACGTAAATACACGAATTGGATCCAGCTAGTTATATAATAAAAGAAGGCAACACAGTCATTTTAGAGACTATAAATTATCATATTAATTTAAGAAAGAAAATAAGATTATAACGATATAGATTAATTAATATAATTATATATAAAATATGATTATATCTATATAAATAGAAACTGTATATAAAATTTAAAAAAATATAAAATTCAAACATTATAGAAATAAAAGCTAAAGGTTGTGTATATAATAAGTCAAATACACTTGAAATAAAATTTTAAAATTATATATTAAATTTAACTCTATATAAATTTTTTAACTCTGTGTAAAACTGTAAATCTTTACGAACAAAATCTTCTATAGTTCAATCAAATTAGACTAGTAACTTGAGTCTAAACATGGAGGCTAAGGTGAACTGTTTTCACCTCTACGTACAGCTGCAAGGAGCTGAGTTCCTCCACGGTCACGCCGAGGGCCGAGCAGGACACGCTACACCAAAAGCTCCTCCAGAGCTCCAGGGTCATGCGCCTTGAAACTCACGAGGACGCCGTAATCCGTAGGTTCCGACGTTTTGTGGGCGGTGGCACACTGGCACGTACTTCCTGACACAGACCTACCGCTAACAACATCCGTAGAAAGCGACACTGTTCACAAAGTGTGTGAATACGGGATTTGGGAAGAAAAGTTTTGGAATTCGGCCTGAAAAATGAAGTTTCAAAGAGTAGCTACATCAAAAGATATACGCTGGTCCTTCCTCAGTTATCTGGCATAATTGGCATACCCAGAATTAACCAGAAATTACAAATCACTTGTATGGTAAATCAGCATGTTCAGAGGTTACTAATTTACACCCACTTATACTCTGCCAACATTTGTCCAGGTACATGCCATTAAACATTTTCCTAGTACACCCAAACATACAGGAAATCAGGACCCATGTCAGTTTGAAATTCAAATCCCTGAATTGCTGTATTCAATCTACCTAGTATCGACAACGCTAATTTTTGACAAGTACATCTTCACACCCCAATTTGTCAAGTACGGAAGGTATCAACCGCATGAATAGCTCGGATGACCAGAACACGATCACACCGAACAATCTTCTGCCCCTTCCCAACTTCCCCTCCAGTACGATCCCAACAGCCACCGAACCCAGCACGGCTGCACCCATCCGTCCCTGACAGCCCTGATTCCCTTCTCCTCCGCGAGCTTCACGAAGACTTCCATGGGATTCCACCTCATCACAAGACAGGAATTCCAGCCTCCCCAGATCCCAAATCCAGCTCACTGAAGAAAGCCAAAGCACCGAGCCCGCCGCACAGTAGCTGCAGCAACAAGACGCAGGAAACCAGCGGGGCGACCAACAAGCCAAGCAAGGCATCCGCTCCGCTCCCCTGACTTGCCTTGCCCCCACCGCCTCTGTCGCCGGCCGCACCTCCCCCCAAAATCCCCACCCAAAATTCCGAAACTCAAACCCTCCGCTGCTATCCGTCCGTCCGTCCATGTCGTCCCGCTTCCTCGTGCCGCCGCCGGGGGCCGCCGACCGGGCGGGGGGCGATGCGGGGGACGCGGCGCTCGCGCGCGACATCGTGACTCTCCACAAGGCGCTCTCCCTTGACCCCAATTCGTCCTCGTCCCTCCGCCGCCGCTCGCTCCCACTCGCCGCCCCGTCCGTCGCCGACCAGGCCCGCCACAAGCCTAGGCTGAAGCCTTCCTCCTCCACGCGCAAGCTCCTGCCGTCTGCGTCATCGTCCTCGGCGGCCGCGGCCTCCACCTCCTCGAGCTCGTCGTCCTTCTGGAAGAAGTCTCTGACAGCCATCTCGCACCTGGGGCGGCGCCGCCTCGACTGCGCGTTCACCCTGCACGTGCACTCGGTGGACGGTCTCCCCGCCGCGCTTGATGGCTCCCCGATCTCCGTCCACTTCCGCCGGATGTCCCTCTGTGCGTCCACTCGCCCCGTCGCGGCGGCCCTCGGCGCCGCCTCGTTTGAGGAGGTGTTGACGCAGCGCTCGCCTGTCTACTTCTCCCGCGGCGCTAAGGCTGCGGTCAAGTATGAGCCACGGGCGTTCATTGTCGTCGCCGCCACCTCGGCGCTCGAGCTCGGGAAGCACGAGGTCGACCTCACCCGCCTGCTCCCGATCTCCTTCGACGATCTCGAGGAGGGCGGTGGCTCCGGGTTCGGGAAGTGGAGTACGAGCTTCCGGCTGTCGGGCCCGGCCCGCGGCGCGCGGCTCAATGTCACCTTCTCGTGTGCGCTTGTCGGCGCCGGCGCGGAGCAGCACAAAGGAGGGGAGGTGGCGGGGCTGAGGCGTGGGTTGATGGCGCGGCAGGTGTCAGTGCAGACACCTACACCAGTGCCGGTGCGGAGCCGGGATGTGAGAGTGCTACACGAGGTGTTGCCAAGCGGGAGGACTGTAAAGGCTCTGCCTTTTTTTGGTGATGCAGGTCTTGATTTGAGGAAGGAGGAGGTGTCAACAGTAGAATCTGAGGAGAACGAGTCGCCACAATCGAAGCATTGCACATCCGTGGAGGTGAAAAAGGCGGACGTGACACATCCAGAGGGCGATTGTGATGGTGCAGAGTTCAGTGTGGTTGAACAGGGAGTCGAGACTACTCTTGAGGATCCAGAACAGCTCAATTCTGTGGGGACTGATAATGTAGCTGATGGAAAGGATGACTTTAGGGATGAAGTTGGAGAAAAAGAGGGAGAGCCCAAGGCTATGTCAGTAGGTGATGCCTGTGCTGAAGAAGTGAGTGCTGTAGTGAAGCCGGAAGAATGGGTCAGTGATGTTGCTTTTGAAAGAGAGGATGCAGGAGAGGAGGATTCAATGGTCAAAGCAGTTTCATTGCCTACTGCAGAATTGGATGGGGAGGATCAGTTAGATGCAGATTTGGATGATCTAGGGTGTCTAATCAATGACCTCTTAATTGCCGAACCAGAACAATTTGACTCACCAACTGTAGAAGATAAACGTTCTAGGCGGCTGAGCTGTGTGGGTGTGACAGAAAGCTCTAATTCCGCTAGTAGGATGATCAGATCACGCAGCATGGATGCTTCATCTGATGTTGTTTCTAGTGAGTTTTTGGATATGCTTGGAATAGAGCATAATCCATTTGGAGCAACCTTAGGTAGTGATTCAGAGTCACCAAGAGAGCGGCTTTGGAGGCAGTTTGAAAAGGAAACTCTAGCATCTGGGAATGGTATTCTTGGTTTGGACTTTGAAGATGAAGCGGAAGAACCTAGTTATGAAGATAGTGTGGAAGAACCCAGTTGTGAAGATGCTGCACATGATTTTGATCTCTCCACAATCATACGTGAAGCCGAACTTGAGCTTCAGAATGCAATTCAGCCCATAGATACCAGATTTCGATCTAAGTCACTGGAAGATGAAGAAACGGAAGCCTTGATGCGGCAATTTGGGCTAAATGAGAAGTCTTTCCAATCTTCTCCACCTGGAAGTAGAAGTGGCTTTGGTAGTCCCATTGACCTTCCACCTGAGTCACCCCTCGAGCTACCACCTTTGGCTGATGGCTTGGGTCCATTTGTTCAGACAAAAGATGGAGGATTTCTGCGGTCGATGAATCCAGCCCTGTTCAAAAATGCAAAAAATAATTGCAGCTTGGTCATGCAGGCTTCTTCACCAATTGTACTACCAGCAGAGATGGGCTCTGGGTTTATGGAGATACTGCATGGTCTGGCCTCAGTTGGAATCGAAAAGTTATCAATGCAAGCAAACAAACTTATGCCCTTAGAAGATGTTAATGGCAAAATGATGCAGCAGATTGCCTGGGAGGCTTCTCCTGCTTTAGAGTCTGCTGAGAGGTCAGCCCTTTTGCCATATATTTTCTGCCAATTATCTACTTCATCTTTCATTGATTAAAGGTTTTTGTTTTTTACCAATACAGATATGACCTATTGGATGATCATAGCATGGATGCTTTAGCTGGAGGGATTGGCAATACTACCTTTGGCAAAAATAAGAAGGGGAAATGTACTGATCTGTCATCATCATTAGGTAGGGAAACTACTTCAGAATATGTTTCACTTGAGGATCTTGCACCATTAGCCATGGAAAAGATTGAAGCCCTTTCCATCGAGGGTTTGAGGATACAGTCTGGCATGTCAGAAGAGGATGCACCCTCCAATATCAGTGCCCAGCCTATTGGGGAATTTGCATCTCTGCAAGGAAAATGTTCAGGGAATACCATCTCCCTTGGTTTAGAAGGAACTGCAGGGTTACAGCTCCTAGATGTCAAACAAAGTAGTAGTGATGTCGATGGACTAATGGGCTTGTCAATCACTCTTGATGAGTGGATGAGGCTTGATTCTGGTGTAGTGGATGAAGATGACCAATTCACTGACCGGACATTGAAGATACTTGCTGCTCACCATGCTAAATCAATGGAATTAATTGCTGAAAACCGGAATATGGACAAAAAGAACAGGAGGTCTGGTAGAAGATGGGGTGTGTTAGGGAACAACTTCACTGTTGCTCTCATGGTTCAACTGCGTGACCCACTGCGTAACTATGAGCCAGTTGGCATGCCGATGCTTGCTTTAATTCAAGTGGAAAGGGTCTTTGTACCCCCAAAGCCTAAGATATACAGTACTGTCATGGATAAAGGTAACAAGGAGCATGATGATGAGCCCAAGACTGAACAGGTTCTTCAAAAAGCATTGGTCAAGGAAGAAAAAATTGAGGAAGAAGAAGATTCTGTTCCACAATTCAAAGTCACAGAAGTACATGTAGCTGGTTTAAAGAGTGAGCCTGAGAAGACAAAACCGTGGGGTAATCAAACACAGCAACAATCGGGATCAAGATGGCTGCTTGCAGCTGGCATGGGTAAGGGCAATAAGCATCCCCTGATGAAATCCAAAGCTATTGCAAAGCCAACTAAAGATGCAGCTGGTCAGTCAGGAGACACCCTTTGGAGCATTTCTTCACGCGTACATGGAGCAGGAACCAGATGGGGCGAGTTAGCAGGGCATAAGAGGAACCCAAATATCCTCCTTCAAAAGGAAAAGCGATTTTGGTGATGGCTCAGCAATTCTCAGTAATTAGAACATGGGGTTTACTGGTTTGGATGAATCTGTTCAGGAATGAGCCTATTTATCTGGAACCTGTTCTCACTGAAATATTTCTAGTGGACTATCAAGTCATGTAAATCTAGTTCCTGTTTTTCTATACATCTTGAACCATCCAGGCTCAGTCCATTTTACATGCTTCTAATCGGTTGTGCTCCTCTTGAACTCCCTTGTACTTGGCAGTGCTGAGAAACTAGTTTCTCCTTTCCCTTGTTACAATTGAAATAGCGGCTTCTGCCTGTGAAGGTGCCATAGCAATACTGCCCTCAAATGTATGTAGTTCGTTACCATGGTTGTTCTACCATTCATTTGGCCACAATCTGTTGCTGTTCTATATCCATTTCCGTCATGTTTGGCTGTCGTAACACTGGTGGTCGTGCAGTTCTATTTTCAGGTAACTACAGTATTATGTTCACTTTAAACCCAGTTTGTTTGCTCATGCCAATACGCTCAATTGTATGGCAATATGCTCAGATAAATTCCAGGAGATTAGTTCTCTTTTTGTGAAAAAAAAGAGACGATCTCATCAATTAAACATGCTGTACATTTAGATGAATGCACTAAACACTTTAACAGAGGGATGCATTGTGCCGATGGAATGATGGGCAGCTAGCGCTGTCGCAATTTGATTTTTTGAGCGGGTAAGCGCAGAGTGGTAAGACCCTGTGGATGTAATGATTCGACGAGGGCGCCCATCTTGTCCAAATCTCGGTCAGTTACGATGGGCACCGCTTTGTTCAAGGAACTTGTACGCATAGCTGAGTTGGGGAAAAGGAAAGCCAGAAAGGGGTCTCTGGCGATTTGTGCCTCAGGAGACAGAATGCACCAGTCATCATCGCACATCTGCACATGGGGGGAAGAGAAACCCATGGAATCTTGCCCTGTGAACGATTGGCCATTAGCCATTTGGCCATCCAAATTGTAGCATGCATTAGAGATGATGGAATGGTCCCCTCCTCCAAAATTGGGTTAGCATGGAGCCGCAGAAAAAACCTTTGCCTGACCGAGTGACCGGCCGTCAGCACACGAAGGTCAGTATGGGTTTTACTGGCTGGACAGTCAGGTAGTCCCTATGGTTAATTTGCTGACGTTTGAGCTTAATTAATTGCTGCATTTGAAATGGCATTTGACAACAAAGGTAGCTTTCAGCTATATGTTTGGCCGGTTCTGGTTATCTGAAATTATGAAGTGCAACGCGCCTAAGAATTTTTCTTCAGGTTGATAAAAACACACTGCTGTGACCTCCCAAATCCTGAAAACGTCAAGAAAATTATTTCTTTTGAGAGTCTTCTTGAGAACTTCAGATTGTGTTATGTTTTTACGATTTCAGAAATGTTTTCTTTCTTTTTTGTTATATAATCCATGTAGGTTGAAATGGACGGCACGCCACATTAACGCGGTGATTGCACATCGCCGCCATCATTCGTCGGGGTGGTTGATTTCGTACCTCCTGCATCCACCTTTTTTCCAGCTGCTCGTACTAACTACTAACTAGAGAAAATGTGAAATAAACTCCAGTAAAAGTAGCAGGAGGTACGAATTCACGAGCAGATGGATTTGAACGAACAGCCAAAACAACTTACTTTTCTTTCCGTGGGTCGCACAGTGAGCGTATTTGGTATTTGGATATTCTCCGTATCAATGATCTGGTGATACAACTTTATCCAATTTGTTCCATACCCGTGACAAATCTTTATTATCTGTCACTAAACCAGTACACGTCTCTCTCCCTGTTTTGTACTCCAAACAAAGTCGTTGCGTGCGTGCGTGCGTGTGCGCACGTTCTGGTAATAAACATGTCGCCGATCTTGTTGATACATGGGGATTTATGCAGGAATGGCATAACGGCGTATGCCATTTTTTTTAGTTCTTCAGAGATGAACAGAGGAATGTGCTGATGATTATGATGCCGTCTCAGGATTTTCTTAGCTGGCAAGACGTACGTACAAGCACGATTGATCTTAGGCGTTGATGGGTACCTAACTGCCTGTGCGAGCTGGAAATCATTATTAGTGCTAACGGAGTCTCTGAATAGCAACAAACCATTAAGAATCTGAATCGATGATTCCTTGTATAGTTATGGGCAATAGATCACCTGTCTTTTCCTCACGTTGGGGGTCCATGGCAATTGGCACGCTGGTACTAGGTACAGTTGATCAATGCTTGAAGATGAGTTGATCTTGCTTGCGTTAAGTCTGATAGGATAGCTCTTCCAATTGTTGATGATTTGGGCTTAGCTTAACTTATATTTCGTAGGATAAAGGTAAACAGATTTCCCTCATTATATTATAATTTGTTTCCGAAACACGCTGCAGAAATAACACAATGAATAAGTAGATATTATAAAAAACAATGAATATGTAGATGTGCTGTATCTTCGCACGATTGCTAAAACTGCGTGTTGCCCAAAGGAATATTCACTCTACTGCTCGACCCCAGCTGGTCACCCAAGGCGTCAGCTATCCTGTAATTTTCGCATGGATCAGAAGTGTGAAAGCTAGCGAACAATAATACAAGATGTTGCTGTCATTGAGCTTAACGATCACGCAGTTGTAGCATCGCGGAATTCTACACACATCTGAGTACCTTACACTGCGTCTGATGGTCTGAATAAGTTTGCAGCAGCAGTTATACCTAGCCTCTGGACGAATACTAAAACAAGAACAAAAGAAAAGGCAACAGGTGTCGCTAGCTGCTCCTGGTCGATCGATCACCTTGGACTTTGGAGTAGTACGTGTACCCGTCGACTCTAATTACGTAGACGTAGTGACGTACGTATACGTAACAGCAGGTGGTTAAACATGAAGCTCCGATCGTACATGGAGCTGGTAAAGGTTGTAGTGTCATGAACTTTTCCGCCATGTCTAGTGTGCGAGCTTCGCCGAAAGCTATCGAGTTTTTTTTTTCTATGGATCGCCCAATGACGACACGCTGCCTAACTGTCGGCCAGGTGGCTCCCACACCCCTCCTCCCGCCACTCCCCTGCCAGGCTAACCACATGCCAAATCCGCCATCTCGTGTAGAAGCAGAACGCTTTTTCCCACGGAAAAACACGATCAAAATCGAGGGTTTACCTGCGCTAACCCAACTCTCTGAATCTCTGATTTCGCATCCCGTCGATTATTATTCCGGAATCCGCTGCTGCTACCTTTCCCCCATCCCCCATCCATCGCCGTCGCGCCCCTCGGCTTTTAACCCTCTCTCGCCGCCCTCACCGGCCGCCACCTTCCTTCGACCTCAACCTCGCCTTTCGCCCACCGGTCCTTTTGGAAATGTCGCCCCACGCGGGTGCGCTGGTGGTGGTGAGGTGGTGACCCGACCGCACGTTGGTGGTGACCCGGCGGGCGGGCGGACGAACGGAACAGTTCCGCCTTGCGTCGCGCACCGAGATTGATTGATTATTCGCCATTTTTTTTTTTGCTCTGGGGGGAGTCGAGCCTGGTTGGCTTCCCACCACCACCGCCTCCTCCTCTTCTCTCCTGTCGCGCCGCTGTGCCGTGTGCTCTCCTCCCGTCGCGTCGCGTCCCCCTCGACGGTTCCACCACCCGCAGACCCCGCCGCCACCGTCGCCGTGCGCGGATCGCGCCGACGCGAGGCGATCGGCGAGCGGCCCGGCGGGGGGAGGAGATCGCCCGTCGGCGCCCCTGGCACCGCCGAGCCGCGTCTCCTCCCGTCCGATCGCGGGGCGCTTTCCGGGGCTTCAGTGTGCGCCAGTTCTCTCGAGGCGGGCGGGGCGCGATTGCGGCAGATGAGACATGGTTCGTTGGTTGCTCTTGCCTCTTGTTGACGCTTCCTGTTTTTGTTTTTGGTTCCCGGTGCGATGCGATGTACTGCGCGTGTCCGCGTGCGGTTTGTTGTCTACTTCTGTCGCGCTTTTGTTTTTGGTTGGGTCTTGGGGGCTGGGGGGGGGGATTTGTGTGGTTTTGAAGCTCGTGTTTGGGGAGCTCAGGGAAAGTTAACTGGATTGTAATGGATTTTTGTTGGCCTTTTGCGGAATTTTGGATATGCCATTTACTGTGCGTACGAATTCATTGGGTTTTTCTAGGAAAAATGTTGGATAAACTAAATCCTAGGAGCTAAACCGTTGCAGGAATTACGAGTGATAAGTATGCCAGGATGCTCTCTAGCTTAACATTTAGCCATGTCACTTGTACCCCAACTCAGTTGAACTTGTTTGCTAGATATGAGGCATACGGATTGTAGTTCAGTCTTCTATGGGATATTAGCTGAAATCGGAGGGAACTTTTTTGCTTCTGGTATAGTTTAATAGAATGAAGGCAGACGGCATGATGTAGAAATAGCATAAGCTCTGGGTGAATTCATCATGTCAAAATGAATCCATACTGTTAATTACAATCATGTAATTATCTTACGAACTATGTGGGATAATTCTAAATGGATGCAAACTAGTGAATTCAACTCAACACAATCTTTCTATTCCAATCAAGTTAAGATAGGCTAGACTTAAAAGCTAACAAGAACCTCCAAATTACAGTTCAGTCAACTGTTTTTCAAGTATTATATTTTCAGCTATATCCCACTCTTTCAAATCCTTTTTTATTATGAAACTAGTGAAACCGAGACAAAATTTACACAAAGAAAAAACTGCACTAAATGCTTTAACCATTGTTTGACGATACATTAATCTAATACAAATACAAATGTATAGCCAGATGTTAAATTTCAAATCACAATATTCTCCAGCTTCTTCAGTTCCATTTTTTAAATTCAAATATATCTTTTTTTTTGTTTCCATTACAGAGAATACCATGCGTGCTTTGGTTTCCTTGGAAGAAAGCAAAAATAGTGACCTTTTAACTTTTCTTCTACAGATATTTTCCAACTTCAATGAGTTTTGGTATACAATTACATTATATTTCCTCAGCATTGTTAATGATCCAGTTCTTAGATTTGCTTTAAGCATATCGATTTAGCAATCACTCTTGTCTTGTATCAGTTGTGGAAATACCCACTGGCCATTTGGCATCTATTGGAGTGCTAAGTTTAGATAGAGATTTATCGTGTATGTTTGATACTCTGATTTATTTGCTTGGCAATCACTCTTATAGTCTTATTAGTCCATTTTGCCATTTGCATGCCATTTTAGTTTGTTTGATACTCTGATTTATTTGCTTGACACAAATGCAGGCTTCCATGTTAAACATTATTAGAGGCTCTCATGTCTGGGTGGAAGATAAAGATTCAGCTTGGATTGATGGTGAGGTCTTCCGGATTGATGGTAAAAATGCCCATGTTCGCACAACGAAGGGAAAGACGGTATGTGCTGAGGTCTATGTATTTGAGTTTACTTTTGGTCCAGAGTGTGCAACTTCAATTTTCTGCACGTGTCACCTTCTAGTTTTTAACTAAGTAAGTATTGACTGCTGTGTTTACCTAGAGGAAAATAGTTGTAGGAAACTTGCAGCCCCAAGGTAATAAGTTGTATCAAAAAGGCTGATGAAGTGTTGAACCATTTGATGATCTGTTTACATTTAAGATTTGTAGTACCCCTTTCTAAAATCATCCAAAGCGGTTGATATCTAATTCTATCCCATTGCATATCTTGTAGCCTCTCAGAGCAGCAAAATACATTAGTTACCGTGGTTTAATTTGTGACTTTCATTTTGCTCGACCTGAGTATAAATAATTTGAGAACATGACTACAATGAGGAGTGTATATTGATGTGCTTGATAAGACTTTTATCAGTATGACATTACCTACGGTGCTCAGTTTATATAGCATGCTGTTTTTTGTATGTAAATGGTAATTGTTGTTTTTTCCCTCTAGGTTTTTGCAAATGTATCAGATGTACATCCTAAAGACACAGAAGCACCACCTGATGGAGTTGATGACATGACAAGGTTATCGTACTTGCATGAACCTGGTGTTTTAGATAATTTGGCTGTCAGATATGCAAGAAATCTAATTTATGTGAGTGATCATTTAATTGTGATGTCAAAAGAAAAACCATTTAGACAAGTCCATTGTTTTTCCCCTAATGATATTCTCTTGATTTCCAGACCTATACTGGCAATATCCTGATTGCCATAAATCCATTCCAAAGACTGCCTAATCTTGTTGATGTTCGAACTATGGAAAAATACAAAGGTGCAAATCTTGGGGATCTAGATCCTCATGTATTTGCAATAGCTGATGTCTCTTATAGGTGAATGTTTATACTACTATCATTGCATGTTATTACTGACCTACAGTGTGGAAGTGCTCCTCCTATATTGATGAAACCGTTTTGTGTTCATCTGAATAAGGAAACAGGCAAATGATGAATGAAGGAAGGAACAATTCCATTTTGGTCAGTGGCGAAAGTGGAGCTGGTAAGACTGAAACGACAAAACTGCTGATGCGATATCTTGCATTTTTGGGTGGGCGATCTGGAACAGGAGGAAGGACGGTTGAACAGCAGGTTTTAGAAGTAAGTTGGAAAGATTCTGTACTTTTTTTTAACACATCTTTCTAATAGCACTTGAGTTCCATTAATTCAAAATATATGAAGTGCTTTCCAATGTATCAAGTTCAGTTGTTTTTTTTTGCTGTTTTGCTTTCTGACTTGTGTTTTGAATTCAGTCTAACCCAGTTCTTGAAGCTTTTGGGAATGCGAAAACTGTCCGGAACAATAATTCAAGGTATGGATATCATAATATGGAAATAAGAAGATATTGAAATATGTACTGTTTGCAGACTTAAAGTAACACAAACCAAGTGGTAGTACCAAATGTGTTGTATACATCATAATCAAAAGTGTGAAGAGCAGCAGAGTTTATTACTGTATTAAACATGGAATAACTGTGTATTGCTACAAATAAGCATGCTACAAAAGTGACAATAACTATTTTGTGAACATATTCTGATTATCAGTGCTTGATCTTATATAGATTATTTTAGGGAGGTCTTGATTTTACAATATGAAATGTTTTTGTTTTGAAATAAATTCTTGATAAAATACTTGGACCCTAGCTTGCACATATGTAGAGCCTGAGGCATGGGGCTCGGTTGGTCATATGGTACTGCCATTATGTACCAAGTAAAAAGTTGTGCTAGAAATTAGAACTGTTTTGAAAGAAAAAAAAAGAAAGTTCGATGGCTGTTGATGTTATCTTTTTGCAAAATCTTTGAAGTGGCCCCACCTACCAGTATTGAAGCAACAATTTCTTTTTGTAGAAGAGTACCAAAGCAAAACCCGTTTTGGCACTGGTCACATATGGGTCTGCAGGCATGAAGGATAAACCTATAACTATTTCAGACTCTCATTATGTAGATCAAAATTAACTGATTCTATTTTTTATTCACGACTTTCATCTCACCACAGACAGTAAAATAATCTAATATTAACTTTATTAGTTTATCCCCTCATTCTTGTTCATACTACGATTATGTGATACTTACAAGAATGTTAAATTTTCTTAACATACTCAAGTCGATTTGGTAAGTTCGTTGAAATCCAATTCGACAAGAGTGGGAAGATATCTGGCGCTGCTATTAGAACTTACTTGCTTGAGAGATCTCGAGTCTGCCAAATCAACAGTCCAGAGAGAAACTACCATTGCTTTTACTTCCTCTGTGCTGCACCACCAGAGGTATTCCCTTTTTCTGTCTGTGGTCTCAGTTTGCTACATAGAATCTTCTTTTCAAACTGTTACATGTGCTACTTTTTATGCCATAATCGTGGTTGCAGGATATAAAAAGGTATAAGCTGGGGGACCCATCTTCATTTCACTACCTCAACCAGTCATCTTGCATTAGAGTTGATGGTATCAATGATGCGGAGGAGTATCTTGTAACTAGAAATGCTATGGATACAGTTGGCATCATTGAGCAAGAACAGGTTTTAAAATCTTCCCCTTTCAGTAATGAATTGTTCTACTGGGAATGCATTTTTTCAAGTGACAATTTTTTACAGGAAGCTATATTCCGGGTTGTTGCTGCTGTGCTGCATCTTGGAAATATTAGTTTTGCGAAGGGGAGTGAGGTAGATTCATCTGTTATAAAGGACGACAAATCTAGATTCCATCTTAATACAGCCGCAGAGCTCTTGATGTATGCCTGATGTTTTAAGTTCTTCACTTCTCTTTGTAATTTTAGTGCCATCTTTCACAGTATTTAAATATATACAATCTACAATACTGTGGAATGCTCATTACAGGTGCGACTGCAAGAAGTTGGAGAATGCCTTGATAAAAAGGGAAATAAATACACCAGAAGGAGTGATTACTACTACAGTTGGTCCTAATTCTGCTACTGTTAGCAGGGATGGCTTAGCAAAACAATTATACTCTCGATTATTTGACTGGTAAAAGACTTGACTAGGGATAACTCGTTCCATATTTCGCTTTGTACCTATCCCTTCTAAGTATGTCAGTTGTACTATTGCAGGCTTGTAAATAGAATTAATGCATCAATTGGGCAAGACCCAAATTCGGACAAATTGATTGGGGTACTTGACATATATGGCTTTGAAAGTTTTAAAACTAACAGGTAAGTTGCTAGTTCAGTAATAATAGTTAATTTATACAATTGAAGAAATCGTATGAGTTTGATAAATCCTTTTCTTGTATTCTGCTGCTATACAGTTTTGAACAATTATGCATCAATTTCACAAATGAAAAACTTCAGCAACATTTTAACCAGGTACCTGTATAACTCATCGTGTTAGTGGACTGTTCTTCTCTTGCTTCCTGTGCCAAGCAATGACTGGTGCTTGTTTTTGCAGAATGTATTCAAAATGGAGCAGGAGGAGTATACAAGGGAGCAGATTAACTGGAGTTACATAGAGTTTGTAGATAACCAAGATGTACTTGATTTGATTGAGAAGGTATTGGTTAACCATAGGATTCTACTGTAATCTTGTTTTCTGCTGCAATTAGATCCTTTTACGATCTGTGGATCATAATGAGTAACCCAGCCTAGATGATAGCTGGGTTGAATTGACAGTTTGTGGGGAGATGGTGAACTAGAGAGGGAAGAACCTATATGTTTCTTTGCTAACCCTCTTAATAGATTGCAGCTCCTTTATGGAGCTAAGTAACCAATAAATAAGATATGCAGCTTATGAAGCTAGCAAAAATTTTGCTGCAACAGATAAGATAGATGGCTAAGTAACTTGCTAATCCCCAACTTAGCTAGATGATGTTCTGCTGTTACTTATGTCTTCCTTTGTGTCAGACATATAGGCCCATATAGGCAGGCGTGTACCCTGAGATGTATTTAGAAACTGTGCTGTTGCCATGTGCTAATAGTTGTTGCCTCCCATGTCCAATGAGCCAAATACCATTACAGGGCTGAGGGAAAAAAAGCCTATCTACATGGATTGCCTGAGCTTTTTTCAGCTAAAATTATGCTCAAGTAAAAGACTAGTGAAGCTCAAGCCAGAGTTTGAGCTTGAAGCTGACTTGGGTGGCTGTGCTAACTTGAATAGGGTCGGTATTCTGGAATTGTATTTTTTTACCTTCAGGGGGCAGGGGCAGCAATAGTGAATTAGTTGTGTAAACTGATTTCAGCACAGTATTTTTAGACAAAATGTCATAATGAATATTAAGATTGATTTGACTTAAGGCTTCAAAGTTCCATATTATACACAAATATCATGCCAATCTTGTCTTCCTTTGAGTCGATTAGTATTGAATAAAACCAACATAAGCTAAGGGAAAACATTGGTGTCTACCTGATCTTGAGCTTTTCTCAAGTCCAGTGGTACAGTACCATACCTAATTGTTACAATGCCCTACACAGATGATGGCAGTTTCAAAGCACGTCTGTGTTCCTGTTGTACATTACCATCACCTATTTTATCTTTTATGTTCTAATATTTAGTTACCATGTTTCTGTGTCCAGAAACCAGGTGGCATCATCGCACTTCTTGATGAAGCATGGTAAATTCACATTCTTCCTTTCATTTTCCCTGCACGTTCCAATTCTACTGGAACATATCAAGAAAAAAAAACTCTGCATATGTGTATTGCTGCGCTGATGCACGCCTGATGTAGAGAAGTGAATTTTAATTTATTGTTTAGTTAGGTATAACATATGTTTGTGGATTGCCAGGTCCTATTCTTCATAATCTGCTGAAATGGATGGACACCTGATATCCATCCCATGCAACACACGCCATTCTTGTTTTACTTAGGGGTTTGCATTTTTTGTACCACATGACATTTCTAATGTTTCTGATATATATATATATTTTCTTGTTTTTTGTTCTATATCAACCAGCATGTTCCCAAAGTCAACACATGAGACATTTTCTCAGAAGCTGTATGAAAAGTTCAAGAATCACAAAAGATTTACCAAACCGAAGCTTTCTCGTACTGCATTTACAATCCAACATTATGCTGGAGATGTAAGCATTTTCACAGTATACTGGCCTTATATTTATTCATAAATTTGCCTGAGAACATCCACTTTCTAAATATATCTCCAGGTGATATATCAATCTGATCATTTTCTGGACAAAAACAAAGATTACGTGGTAGCAGAACATCAGGAATTACTGAATGCTTCCAGTTGCTCTTTTGTATCTGTGCTATTCCCGCCAGCATCAGAAGAGAACACAAAATCATCGAAGTCCTCAATAGCCACTCGGTTTAAGGTAACTCCCTGCTACATTAGACTTGTTTATTATGTCACTATTTTATACTATGCAGGTTATGAATTGTTAATTTTGTTTCCTACTAATGGTAGAAACTTAAATATGTTTACTTGACCCTTAAATAGCTTGTAATCTGATGCCATTTTTTCCTTGTCATGTTATTAAACTGATGTCACATTACCAAACTAGTGATACACATTTAGTGTCACATTATCCATGTCATGTTGCTAACTTTTTTAGGTAAAACATCATGGGAGAATCTCACTGCGACATGATATTAGACTGATGTGTTAGCATACCACACAATCAATATATTTTCTTGCTATGGTCTCCTATGCCAGAAAATTCATGGTAGGATTTATCAGAAAGGACCTAGCTGAATCCAAATACAACTTTAGGGATCTTATCTACAGATTAGTAGAATAACAATTGAAGTTTTTAGTAAAGAGTGGGAACTATTGTGGCATTTAATTTTCTTTTGCTGTATCAAAGCTTTAATGTAGAAACACCTCATTTGATTGAGTTTAATTTCCAGGTGCAACTTCATGAGCTCATGGAGACGTTGAGCTCTACAGAGCCTCATTACATTAGATGTATAAAACCAAATAGTGTTCTTAAGCCTGCTATATTTGAGAACACAAATGTTCTACAGCAACTTCGATGTTCGGTAAGTAGATATTGTATTTCTTTTTTGAAATTTCTTGGAGTACGGTTTCATGGTGCCTCTTGATAATGGTTTTTCATCCTATAAGGGTGTTCTTGAAGCAATTAGAATCAGCTGTGCTGGATATCCCACAAGGAAATCATTTCATGATTTTGTTCATCGCTTTCGCATTCTTGCACCTGACATTGTGAAAGAGAAGTGAGCACCATTCCTTAACAATTTATTGTCTTCATTTTATCTTATAGTTTTTACCCTTTCATTTCCGGCTTGTATTAATAAATGGGGCACATGCTTTTTTTGTAGAAACGATGAAAAGGTCACCTGCCAAAAGGTTTTGGATAAAATGGGGCTGCAGGGTTACCAGGTGAAACATGTTTTACCAACCATCACATGCATTTATTGTGTGGTTGCCAACTTGCCATAGGCATGGCCCCATATGACATGTACCATCAAATTTCTTTTCTGCATATCTTCACAAAACAGGATGTATGCTATGGGGATGTTCTTAAAGAGTAGGGACAACTTATATCTTTTAAAGTAGGATACTGGGCTACTGGCCAGATAAACCTTGTCTGAAATGGGTGAGAATTTGTCACTTTGAGAATAAATGCATATGTGTTTGTCTTGTGAGTCTAAACGGCATTGAAATAAAATAAGGATCGTCTGGTTCGGTTTCAATCGGGTTCTCAGTTAGATTGTGTTCTAAACCAAGAAGTTGAAAGCTTTTTAGTTTGTATTTCAACAAACTGGATTGTTGTATGTGGACACATAAATTATAAAAGAAACATACAAAAAGAATAAAATACCGAGTTCACCAGAAAAGGGCTAGAGCTACCCAGGGTGGGTTGAACCACTGAAGTATAGGTTTTGCTTCTAATGGGGTTTGATGTGGTTGGTAGCAGCTATGGATTTTTGAAGAGACTACGAATGATTTTTGGCCTTTGCATTGGCCCACTACCATTTAGCAGTTCTTCATGAGTTATATTTTTCTTTCTTGATATAATTTAATAGTGTTTATATTATTGCAAACATATCAGAAGGTTCTGACTTAACTCCTTGCAAGAAGATGATTCACAATGGATGTTGTCCTTTTGGTTGCTTGTGTTTTGTATCTAGGAAGATCTAATGCTTTTGAAGTTTGCTTAGTCAGTCCTGTAATGTTGTAAAATTAATTGTAACCAACAGATTGGAAGAACCAAAGTATTCCTGAGAGCTGGTCAAATGGCTGAATTAGATGCTAGAAGAACAGAGGTGCGGAATAATGCAGCAAGAGGTGTTCAGAGTCAGTTTCGTACTCATGTTGCTCATGAGCAGTTCCTGATACTGCGTAATGCATCTGTTTGCTTGCAATCCTTTGTTAGAGGTAAAGTACTTTTCAGATTGCATCTGAAAATGTATTTGTGTAGTATATAGATGAACCTGTATACATGTATTGAGAGCTCTTCTTCTGATTGCAGCAAGATTGGCTTGTAAACTGCACGAATGCCTGAGACAACAAGCAGCAGCAATAAAAATTCAGAAAAATATCCGCTGTTATTTTGCATGGAGAACTTATTCTCAACTGCGCTTGTCAGCCATTACATTGCAGACAGGGTTAAGGACCATGGCATCTCTCAAGGAATTCATGTTTAGAAAGCAAAACAAAGCTACTACCCATATCCAGGTAGGCTAGCTATTCTTGTGTACACTTCACTGTTACTTATTCAACTGTGGATGGACATCAAGTTCCTGGCAGTGTATGCCATTCATCTTCATTTGCTTATGTTTGGACAATCATTTGGACATGTGTGCCTGCAGACCCAGTGGCGTTGCCACAGAGATAACTCAAACTATCTAAAACTGAAGAGAGCAGCATTGACTTATCAATGTGCTTGGAGAAGAAGGGTTGCCAGACAGGAGCTGAGACAGCTCAGAATGGTAAATGATTAATTGAGCACCTTTTGATTTGTAACTTATGGATTCTTGTGTTTTTTTTTCTTTTTGTAAAGCATCATTTCTTGTGCGCAAATATTGTAGGCTGCAAGAGATACACAAGCTCTTAAGGTGGCAAAAGAGAAATTGGAGGAACGCGTGGAGGAGCTAACAAACCGGTTGGGCCTGGAAAAGAAATTAAGGGTCAATACTTGGCCTTGAATACAATGAAATTACTGTGGATATGGTGCAACTGCATTGACTTACGTTGGCACTGCAGGTTGTATCCATAATGACATAGAAACTATTGGTCATGGTTGTGTATTTGATTTGCAGACAGATTTGGAGAAGTCCAAAGCAGCTGAAGTTTCTAAATTGCAGGCTGCTCTTCATGAAATGGAGCAGCAAATGGAAGAAGTCACAGCAATGCAGGAAAGAGAATCAGCTAAAAAGGCTGTTGAGGAAGCTCTTGAGCAAGAAAGAGAAAAGATCAGTTCATTGATTTCTGAAATCGACGGACTCAAGGTACATTGAACCACTAGGAAGGGTTTCTGTCAACGTTTGACAAAATGACTTACAGTTATCAGTTTACTGTTGTATATATGCTTAAGTTAAATATAGTCAGCCGTGTACAGTTGTAATTTTTTTAGAACCAATCATGATATTTGTTTTGTGCTTTAATTTAGTTCTAGACTGTTTTATTGCATTTAGGCATGGTTTGAAATATTTTAATAATTGGTGTGTGCGCTATTATTACAGGTGCTTCTAGTAGCAGAGCGGGAGGAAAATGATTTAATAAAGAAAGCACATGCTAATGCTCAAGAAAGAAATGAAGAATTGAACAAAAAAGTGGAGGATGCAGATGGAAAAAACAAGCAGCTTAGCGATACTGTGCAGAGGTTTGCCTTTTTTCTTAATTGCCTGAGTGTTCAGTATTGTTCTTGTTGGTTGTGGAAGCTAGACCAGAAAACAGTTGACTAGAACACACATCCTCCCAAAATGAAAAGATCATGATACACAACTCTACATTCTAATGCCTGCACATAACAGACAGAGACATGCATGTTCATACATAAATACTTTCATTCGCTTCCCAAGATGGTGCAGGTCTTATGTTTCTTGCAGTTCTAGGAACACCTGAATGTCACTCAACTTCTCAGCTCTTAGATCATTTGATCCAGTGGATATCACTGCACCTCCTCCCTCCTAAATACTTCGCCTCCCTCTCTTCTCACATCCCCAGAAAAGAACTCTGTTGTGAATAGTAAATTCAATACATGTCCATGTGTGAAACCTGAAATTCTCATTTGGTAGTTGACCACTTCTGAGTTCTGGCACTGTAATTTCTGGACATTTTCTTTGACTGGTGGCAGATCTAGAAAGTGTATTTGCTGGTTTATGTTTTTATAACTACATGTTTTCATTTTGAACAGTCAGATGCCTCTTTAGATGATTTGAGGGACGTTTGTGTTAATTCAGAAATTCATGTGGTGCTTTTGCTCACTCTGTTCCTTTAGATTCATTTATGTGCCACCGATGGTTTCCTGTAATGGGAATGGACCTTTTTGGCTCTAGTTGTATTAAAATGCACTCCCACTCTTTTGCAATACAGGCTAGAGGAAACTATACAAGAAGGGGAGGCCCTTTTGCTAGCAGAAAGACAGGAAAAGGAAGAAGCTAGTGCTGTAATTGCTGAATCTCATGCAAGAAATGAAGTGCTTGCAAGCAAGCTTGAAGACGCTGAGAAACAAATGGATCTGCTTCAGGAAACAGTTAAAAGGTTTGACCCAGAAAGTTCTTGTGAGCTGATATTCTATTGTTTGGTCATAAATATGTTTTCATCTTCCTCTACTATGATGTCTGATAGCTGGTGACCTATTTCTAATGCAGATTTGAGGATGGCATGCAAAATCTACAATCTTCAATGACTATTGAAAATCAACAACATGAGGAAACAGTGGCACAACTAGCTGAAGCACGAGCTAAAATTGATGAACTCCTGAGAGAAGTCGGGGATAATGATGAAAAATCTACTCATCTTCAGACTACTGTGCAAAGGTTTTTAGGTTCTTTACAAGTTATCTAACCATTTCTCGACATGTTTAAAGACTTTTTTAATCAATCATGAAGTCCTTTTCTTTTGCAACCCTATATATTTTACAAAATCTGTTATACCATCCCAATGACAGTTCTTTCTTCATTTTGTGAACATAGGCTTGAAGAAAGTTTAACAGAGAAGGAAGCTTTATTGACTACAGAAAAGCTAGAAACTGAAGCAACTAAGAAATTACTTGGCGAAGCTCAGGATAAAAATGAGGAACTACTCAAGAAAATTGAAGATGCTGAGAAAAGCATTGCTCACTATCACGACACCACCCACAGGTCTGCTGTCTGATGTTTACATTGCCTTATTTTTATACTCTGACAGTTCATTTCTGATTTATTTCCTGGTCATCCAAATTCTAGCGCTTTATTGATGATCTTGCTGTTGGAGAGCACCTCTATCAGTATACATTGGCACAACTGATTATTTGCTCCCCATTGATTCAGACTTGAGGAAAATGTAACAGCAGTAGAGAATTCATTGAAAGCTGAAAGACAGCACAATGGTGCAATCATGAAACAGCTAGCTGATGCTCAGGAAGAAATCGGAGAGCTACAAAGAAACCTTGAAGATGCTGATAGGAGAAACAATCAGCTTCAAGATTCTTTACAGAGGTTCCTTTCTTACCTTAGATTATTACTTGATTTGGTATTATCTTGCACCATCAATACTGGTATTTGTCAATATTCTACTCTTCCTCTTTCAAATTACATTCACATAGTCTTTCAAATTACCTTAGGTATTTGATAATACTGGTATTATCTTGCGTACATCTAGCACCGGTAAGTATCCTTCTATCAGTGAGTAGTGGTCCTCCCTGATTCGCTAGATGAGGTTTTGCTCCAAGATTAACAACATTTTGCTGAAAAGTTGCAAGAAATCATGTGATATGTAAAGCAGTAATGGAATTCTGCTGTAAAACAAAGGACACACATATGAAGGATATATAAAGAACTTGGAAAGTTCTTGACATATATAAAAGACTTCATTATATTTTCTCGATTAGAGGGTCATATGAACTACTTAATGTGATGAACCTAGTTCCTACTATGCCTTAAAATATAAGAAGTTTTGGGGTTGACCATAGGTATTAAGAAAGTAGGTGGGATTAAATGGGATAAGGTTGTAATTGGTTGAGAGTGGGGAGTAGGTCGAGAAATTAAATGGTGGAAGATTATGATTGGTTGAAAAGAGAATGTAGATGAAAAAATTGCTATATTTTGGGATGGAGGGAGTAGCTGTTATATTCGGGCAAGGCCAGTGCTGCTTTAAGGAGGGGTTCAGCGTTTACTTTCTCAACACGTAGTCATGCCTAAGGGATGTCTTGCACATCGAAAAAAAGTAAAAAAATAGATAAGATTGGATTATTCTTAGTTTCAAGAGATCCAAAGAAGGTAATGACTCGATAAGGGGAAGCCTATCTTCTAATAAGAAAATTAATCTGCTTCAGGATAAACTGTGCAGATTTGTTTCATTGACACAAGAGTTTTATTATTAGCTTGTCAGACATTCTCGTTGAATCTAAATCGGCTATACCTTCAATGTAGAAGATTCAGATGTTTGGTTTAGATATCATTGATGTTGTTTTTAGGTAGTTATGATGCTTTTTTTTTCATGCTTCGTAGACTTGTCGAAGATGCCACCACAAGTGAGGCTTTACTGGTAGCTGAAAGGCAAGAAAACGAAGTGACCAAAAAAACACTAACTGAAGCTCTGGATCAAATTGAGGAATTAGTTAAGGAGGTTGAGTGTGCTAAAAACAGTGTGTATCGGCTTCAAGATGACATACAAAGGTTCATTTACTCCAAAACAGAAACCATTGATGAAACCTGTTTGTGTGGCTTTAGTTTTTTACTTTTTGTATCCATGGGCGTAGACTTGAACAAAGTGCATCTGCAAGAGAGGCAGACCTTTTAACAGAGCGTCAGGAAAAAGACACAACATCCAAAGCACTAGCAGAAGCGCAAGCAAAGATTGAAGGATTACTGGAGGAAATTTCTTCTGCTAATAAAAAAATCAATCTACTTCAAAAAACTATAGAAAGGTTTGTTTTTTGTCATGAAGGAATTGTTTGTTGTCTAAACTTTACTACCAGGAAGTTACTTGCATGCATGTTCCTGTATCTTCAAAACATCCTGATGCATAGATTTTGTCATGAAGGTTTCTGTGGTGCTCATCTCTTCCTTATACTTCCTCTTTTTTGGGTTGTGATAACTAGTATTGTGAAAAATTACATAACTTGTAATGGGAATTTTTGGTATCTATCAGCCCGTAGCCTGCATTGTTTTTGGAATGGCGTAGAAGTATAGCTCCGAACATTAGAGTGAATATTGGAGTATGTGAGCTTGTTCACTTGCTCTGTTGAAAGCCTGGAGATCTGCATACCATCACCTGGACTAGTTGATAGATGATGTACACATAGGAAAGAAGAATTCTGAAGTTTTAAAGTGGGTGAATGCAAGTACGCATTATGATATTTGATTTAAGTTGTGCAATTGCTTAAAGTAGATCATGAGTGGTTAATTGTAGCTTGAGACATAACACAGGAGATGCTAAGTAGCTTCCCATTTTGAATGGGTGTAACCTGGAAAACCTTGAGTGGTGTAGCATCCAGCTGGGTGGTGTAGCATCCAGCTTGACTATATAGTTGCTCCTCCATCGATTTTATAGATTGCGACTGTTATAATTTAATCCTGAACATAGGTTAGAAGAGGGGGCAACAACAACAGATGCTCTTTACTTAGCAGAAAGGCAAGAGCATGATCAAACCAAGAAAGCATTTTCTGAAGGTCAAGAAATAAATCAACAATTACATAGGAAAGTTGAAGAAGCCGAGAAAAACATAGAACAGCTTTGGGAAAGCGTGGAAAGGTCCGTTTCTCGTTATTCTAACTTATTGGTAACCTATCATAACTAGCAGCGAAGTTCAAGATTTGTGCACTAACTGGTACTGGGGTTCCCATTTGTGTACTAACACTGATTTCCTTAATTCCATCAAGTACAGACTTGAAAAGGATGCAACAGCAAGAGAGTCTTTGCTGGTTATGACAAAACAAAGCCATGATGACACCATAAAAGAGCTACTTGAAGCTCAGGAGAGAAACCAGGAGTTAATGAACGGAGTAGAGGATTCAAATAAGAAAATTATGCTGCTTGAAGATTCAGTAAAAAGGTTTAGTCTTTTTGCTTTTAAGTATTTGTAAGACTAAAACTAATTATTAGTGATTGGTCAGTTCTATTGCTAGAAGTTCTAGGATCCCCTTATCCTGCGTGACTGTCTCTCACGTTGTATGTGAGTTCTTACTGTAATATCTTTCTTGTTTAACCATAGCCTTGAAGAAAGAATAACGTACATAGATTCCGTATTGGCCATAGAAAGACGTGAAAACAATAAGACGAAGAAAGAATTAGCTGATGCTCAGAGAGAGATTGAGGAATTACTTGATGAAGTGCAAGACAATGCTGCAATTATAGCAGAACATGAGGGCACAATAAGGAGGTCTGTTATCTCTCTTATAGGATCAATTCATGCTTCTCTTACTGACTTTAAAGCATTGCCCTTATATTTTGTCTTCAATGACATAACGCTATGCCTTGTTCCCATTTCTTGTGCGGATAGACTTGAGGAAAATGTGGGAGCAAAGGAGTCTTTGTTGCTAACTGAAAGAGAACAGAATGCTTCAACCTTAAAATTGCTTGCTGAAGCACATTTGAAAATTGATGAATTAATAAGGAAACTTGAAGACTCAGATAGAAAATCTGATAGCCTTCAGAATACCATAAAAAGGTCGGCAGAATGCTTGTGTTAGTTGGGATCACATATGCCAAATTTGACTTCCATGTTTTTCAATGCCATAACTTGTGTTACATTGGTTATTTTATTGACATTCACAGGCTTGAAGAAGATGTCATTGCCAAGGAGGCTTTACTATTAACAGAAAAGCAAGCACATGAGGCAACAAGGATGACTCTCACTGAAGCTTTGGAAAGAAATGAGGAATTCCTCAAAAAAATTCATGATGATGATAGACATATACTCCAGCTTCAGTTTACTATACAGAGGTCTATTATATTTATCTTCATGTTATTATTTCAACATATATGCTTACACTGAGATCCTACTCATTCAATTTTGCGGTTGCTATATTACCTATCTCTAATAGCTGCTACCTCCATCCCATATTATAGCTACTACTAGCATTCAAATTTTGATCCATAATATGGCTACTTCTCCACCTGCCTCATCTCAACTAATCATAACCATTTCTTATTTGATTTCTCCACCTACTTTATCATCTTGACTAATTAAAACCATTTAGTTTCACCCCATTCCTTAATCTTTTTAAAAAAGGGCAGAAGTAGCTATAATATGGGACGGAGGTAGTATTATCATTAAACATATGCCATTCTTCAAATATTTCTTCTACCAACAGGCTTGAAGAAAATACAGCTGCAAAAGAGAGCTTGTTGTTGAGAGAAAGGGAGCAAAATGACGCAACAACAAAGACACAGATTGAGAGTCAAGAAAGAAATGAACAATTACTAAAGAAATTTGTGGATGTTGACAGGAAAATTGATCTTCTTCAAGATTCCATAGAAAGGTACTTCACATGGTACTGCTTAATGTTTTCATTTGTGAGATATTAATGTTTTCTATTTATTTTTCATCATGATTCAGGCTTGGAGAAAATTCAACAACAAAGGATGCTTTGTTGCTATCAGAGAGACAAGAGAAAGATGCAATTAAGAAAGAACTTGTTGAAGCTGGAGAGAGAAATGAAGAGTTACTAATAAGAATTGGAGACACTAATAAAAAAATTGAACATCTTCAGAACGCCATAATTAAGTTTGTACCTCCACTAATGCTTTTTGGATACTTTATTGCTCTAGACCAATGCAAGTTCATACATTCTTTCATGCACTGCTAGCTTATGATGTTTGATTTTGGTATTTAATATTATCAATTATTTCTGGCTCTCAACTAAATGATCTTGTAATGGTGTGCTTGCCAACAAAACAGGCTTGAAGAAGATATAGCAGCAAAAGATGTTTCTTTGGAAGTTGCAAGTGAAGAAAATGACACAATCAGGAAATCTCTTGCTGAAGCTCAAGAGGGAAATGAAGAATTACTCAGGAAAATTAGTGATAATGAGTACAGGATCCACTTACTCCAAGACACAGCACAAAAGTTAGTATCTGTATCATGCATATTTTATCAAAGTGCTGTGTGCTGCTGCTGAGAGGAAGACTACAATAGCATCGCCACTAACCATTTATTTTACCTGTTATTTAATAAATCATTATTTCTTTCCAAAACTATATTAATTTCTTACCTGAAACCAGACTTCAAGTAGATGCCATTTCAAGATTGTCTTCCTTTGTTATGGAAAAACAAGAAAGTGATGCTGCCAAGAGAGCTCTTACTGAAGCTCATGAAAGAAATGAAGATGTACTGAAGAGAAATGAAGACCTCCTCAAAAGGAACGATGACTTGATTAAGAAAATTGAAGAGTCCGGCAAAACTATTAATCAACTTCAGGAGACCTTACAAAAGTGCATATGCATTTTTTTATTCCTTTTTATCCATTTCTCGTAAATGCTATCAGTCTCTGTTCTCTAGTATTATCAACATCAATCAAATAACTTTTCCAACCTTCTGTAAACAGGCTGGAAGGAAAATCAGCTAACATAGAAGCTGGGAACCAAGTTCTTCGTCAAAAAGCAACTGCAACTCCACCATCTACAGCCAAATCTTCAGCTTCACGCTCAAAGATCACTAGGATTCATGTAATGTATCTTTGGTGAACCTGTTTTACATATGCTTTGCAGGATTGTTTGCTGCTCAAAACTGACTGTTTTATGTATTTACAGAGAAGCCCAGAGAATGGACATATTTTGAATGCTGACACAAGACAAGTTGAAATGAAGTCCTCAATTGGCATATCAGAAACAATGCCCTCAATGGTGAGTTATACCAATTATATTGCAGCATATAATTTATGAACAATGTCTTAAAAAATAATTGAACCTGTGACTTATCACTTGAAAATGCATTATAGGGCAAAGCTCCTGACTTGAATAATGAAAAATATGTTGAACAAGGAGAGAAGCTGCAAAAAGTACTTAATCAGAAATACCAGGTATTCTGCTAGTATTTATGCTTCATATTGAATTAGAGCTTTGAGCCTTGAACTTATTTTTAACTGATGTTTTTTATTCTAAGTTTCCTCAGAGTCTGCAGCCTCAGGACGATCAGCAGTGGTTACTCACTTGTATTTCACAATATCTTGGATTTTCTGGGGGCAAACCTGTTGCTGCTCTTCTTATATATCAATGTCTTTCTCATTGGAGATCATTTGAAGCAATGAAGACTGGTGTCTTTGACATCATCCTACAGTCTATAAATTCAGCAACAGAGGTTCCTAGCACTTAGCTTTGAAATTTTATAGCATCATTATCTTTCTCATTTAGTACTGATTTTCATAGAGCACAACTTCGTCTTGCAAATTTTAACAGAACTACAGAGAATCTTATCTATCCAATTTCCTAGTTTACAACATCTAGCATGTACATAAAATATAGAGGGGGTAAGAGTAGTATTCACAATTACTGTGGAAACGCTAAAATTTTGGCAGAACATGAAAAAAAAGGGGTAAAATGAATCACATCACAATAACTTACGTAGTATATTTTTTTAAAAAAAATCAAATTCCTTCAAGACTACATCATGCAATCACTCTAGCTTATGGCAACATGTCCTAATGTTGGCTTTCCCTCCCTTGAAGGCCCAAAATGATATAAGAGCATTGGCCTATTGGTTATCCAACTTGTCTACGTTAACAGTTCTCCTCCAGCGATCATTCAAAACTACCAGGACAGCAATCTCTACCCCACAAAGGCGAAGATTTTCATCTGAGAGGATCTTTCAGGCAAGTCAAATTTCAAATGCTGGGCTTGCTTATCTCAGTGGTCAACAGGTTGCTGGAGCTGCTGGATTACCCCAAGTTGAGGCAAAATATCCAGCTTTGCTGTTTAAGCAACAGCTTGTGGATCTAATTGAGAAGGTCTATGGTATGATAAGTGACAGTGTGAAGAAGGAGCTAAATCCATTGCTTGAATTGTGTATCCAGGTAACTGCCACGTACTCCTTTTTTTGGTAAAAAAGAGTGAAGCCAATTGAAAGTTGGCTAAATTTGAATATCCTCAGGATCCACGAACTTCTCACTCAAGTCTAGCAAAAGGCCATGCAAATGGCTTGGGGCAACAGAACCAGCTTGGACATTGGTTGGGCATTGTAAAAGTCCTCACCAACTATTTGGATGTTCTAAGGGCAAACCATGTAGGTGACCAATTTTTATGAACAAATAGCATCGATTGGCAGAAGGTTCTAAATGCACTTTGACTTATTTGGTTGAACTTGCAGGTTCCTTCAATTTTAGTGCAAAAATTATTCACGCAGATATTTTCACTGATTGATGTTCAACTATTTAACAGGTAAGCACGTTGCCCTAATGTTTTATCTTGACATATGTATAAGTTTCTAATCCCCATTCCCGCTGTAATAGACTCCTTTTGCGGCGTGAGTGCTGTTCATTTAGCAATGGGGAATATGTTAAAGTTGGACTAACTGAACTAAAACATTGGTCAGACAATGCTACTCGAGAGGTTATTCACATCCCTGTTTTTATATGGATTTTCCGAAGCTATTGCCTTATGTGTTTTGTCTTATACAGTTTGCAGGTTCAGCCTGGGATGCACTGAAGCATATTAGACAGGCAATTGATTTCTTGGTGTGTGTTCTTTGAAAAAAAAACTGTTTCTTTTCTTTTTACAATTAAACTTGATGCTTAATACCGTTTTAATCACAAATGCATGACGTGGCTAATTGCTCTTTCATCAGGTGATTTCCCTCAAACCAATGAGGACTATGAAGGAGATTCATACTGATGTGTGCCCTGTAAGTATTCTGTTGACCAAGATTCTTTCATTGATTAAGATTCTTCCCCATGCAGTCCTTACTGTATAAGTTGTCCAAATGTTTCTACGATCTCTTCAGGCCCTTAGCATACAACAGCTAGAGCGCATAGTTGGTATGTACTGGGATGACATCAATGGTTCAAACACTATCTCAGCAGAGGTTAGATGATGAGCTTCATTGATTATGCACTATATGATCTTGCAGTCTTGTCCCCATTTTGTTTGTTTTCATTCACAAATACAGTTCTTCATTTACTGATTAGTGATTTCCGTTATTACAGTTCACATCAAGTTTGAAAAGTGCAGTACGTGAGGAATCAAATACTGTCACAACCTTTTCCATACTGCTAGATGATGATTCATGGTTAGCTGCTAATATATTAATAGCTTTTCAGTTCAGGACCACATTTTTGATGGCTCATAGTTTTACTTGCTTCATACCTTAATGCAGCATACCTTTTTCACTTGATGACATCACAAAGACAATGCCAATCATTGAGGTAGCTGATGATGATTTGCTGCCTTTTGTTCATGAAAACCCAAGCTTTGCATTTTTATTGCAAAGGGGGAATAGTTAACTTTTTTCTCACCATGGAGCCTTGCAAGTTGTGGATAAATCAGTCGTTCCTATCCGTAGGATAGGGTGTACAGTGCGCATAATTCATTTTATACCAGATAGCAGATCATTGAAGAGTAGATTGCTAGGAGAGGTTATAGGTTTCTGATTTTTATTGATGGTTCGTTGATTGTATATTTGTGTTGAGTTTTTCCTTGCCATTTTTTCTTTTCAAAATTTTTGGGCTTGTATACTAAGGGGCCAAGGGGCAAAATGCCCTTGTGTAAGCATAGCACTAGGAGGTTTTGTTGTAATTAGTGGAGCTGTACATGTGTTGTAAATGATCAAAGAAAATCAAATTTCACTGCCTGCTTAGAATAATGGTTTTGGTTGGCTGGTTGTTTTTTTTTATATATACATCGTTCATTTATTCAATCTGCATTAGCAGGAGATCATCAAACTTCCAAGTTCCAACATGGGGAAAGGCAATTTTTAGACATGGCAAGCATCCTAAAATGATCTACTATGATTAACCGTATGGGTGAAGGAGAAACAACAGGTATACAAGGTAGCTATATGAATATGCACAAAACATCCCCTAGAATAAAGTAAATACATAGCTAGCTATGAAATACATCTACCTCAAACTTATGGTGGATCAACCACGTTGAGTTTGAAGAGAAAAGTTGATGAGCCCTAGTCGGCCTTTGTGAAGAAATAAGCCAAAGGCTAACTGAAGTTTTGAAGGCACGTAATGAAGATTATGCAACAGATTGCAGTGGTAATGCTTCAGTAGGTCCCAAGCAATGTTGATCGCATATATACTATAAAGCCAATGTAGCCAAGTTATCTCAGCCATCAAGGCTGTTATAGGTCACAACTCGGACTTAGCACTAGAATAGAAAACTACGTCTTGGTCTTCATAGTCAATTAGAGAGGAGCCAAGGAAAACATAGTATGCACAGGGAGAACAACTGTGATCACTAGTTCAAGTTACATCAAAGTACGCCAAGAAAATAGTGTGAGCAAACGAAAGGCAACAAGAGACGGTGTCGACGTAGATATTGCAGGACTTGATGAAGATGGGTGTAGTGGAGTTGTGTAGGAGTAGAAACAAACTGATTTAGAATATGAATCGAGAAATGCTAGGTCAGTAACACCAAGATAAGTATGGCTCCCAACGAGGTGGCGGTAACACATAGGATCCTAAAGAGGCTCACCATTAGTGGGTCAAATATGTAATCCAAGCTCTATAGGAGTGTCAATCATACATTGATTAGCAAGACTGGTGTGAGAAAGATCTTAAATGTACTTTTCTTGATAAAGATAGAAATTAGAAGGTGAAGATGAAGCCTCATATACTTCTTTACAAATTCATTGTACAGATAGTAATCATGAATGATAATCATGTTATAAACAAATAGAAGAAGGGTACAACTATAAGGAGAAGTATGAACAAAGAGAAAGAGAATAAGATCATGATCGCTAGCTTTGAAGCCAAGATCAGTGACAACATAGGAGAAGCTCTCAAACCAAGTTTAAAGGACTTGTTTTAGACCATAAAGAGAGCAACATAGGTGACAAACCATTGAGAAAGTCATTCTTAATATCTAACAGAGAAATGAACCACTAGCAAGCAAAAGCAACAACAAATAGAGTACAAATGATGGTCACATGAGCAATTGAAGCAAAAGTCTTATTATAGTCACGGCCATGCTCTCGCTGGAAACTATGAGCCACAAAACAAGCTTTACAATGCTCAAGAGAACCGCTAGAGAGCAAGTATTTATCTTGTAGACCTACTTGCATGTGATGGAAGTGACATAAGCAGGTACAAGTACTATATCCCACAATCTTTGTATGCACTAAGGTAGTAATCTCTTCAGCCATCCATGCTACCACTCTTGGTGGACAACAACCTCTCGACAAGTCATGGGCTTAACAACAGCTATAGTCATAAAGCTATACTTAGGCTTAGGTTAAAGAGTACGACATTCACAAAAATCATAGCAAGGAGGAGGGAGAGTTGGTCCAAAGATAGATGGAGAAGATGACTCAACTAGAGAAGGTCACAGATGACGAGAGTAGTGAAACAGAAAATATAAGAGCTCAAGTGGAGCCTTTGAAAAAGGTAATAGGAGATGGTGATGGTGGTGGATATGATGGGGATGGTAATATAGATGAAAATGGTGTAGAAACCAAAAGAGGCTATGGCGATGGAGATGGAACAAATGGTAGAGGCAGTGGAGAAGGAAAGGCCAATTAGGAAAAGTAAAAAAAGAGAGAGATTGGACGGTGGATGACTGGTCATAGGTAGAAAATGAGACTAGTCAAAGGTGACATCACAAAATCTCCTTATTCAATGAGCAACATGATCATAGCAATAATAACCCTTATGCTCAAGGCTATAGCTAAGGAAAACACACTCAACAAACTAGACAATTAGGTTGGCATATTCACGAGGTGAAAGAACATAACAAACACAACTAAAGCATCGAAGATGACTGTAGCACAGAGATGTACTAAAAAGTTGGTCAAATGGTGTAAAACCATAAAAAACTAGAAGGTTGCCCATTGATGAGAAAAACTAATGTGGAGATAGCTTTAGCCTAGGACTATTGATGAGAAAACCTATTGCGAAGATAGTCTCAGCCTGAAGTAAGGCGAAAGATGGGAAGAGATCACGAGACCACAAGATGACTCAAGAATATGGTGATGCTTGCACCTAGCAACACCATTCTTTTTTAGTCATAAGTAACATGCAAGAAACTGAGTAAGAGTTCTTTACTTAGCTCGAAAACGATTATGTGATGTTGAAATGTATTCACCAACAGGAAGCATGAAAAGCCCGAATAGAAAAATAAAACTAAGTGTGTATAGTGGCAAACTACTGATAAATAAAAAGAAACACACCATGAGAGGATGGATAAATCTAATTAAATCTTGAATAATTATCAATAAAGATCACATAATGGGAGTGGCCATATTTCGAAACAAAGGGAGCCTCTCCCCATATATAAAAGTGACTAAAAGCAACTCTAACAGAGTTGCTATTTTTGTCCCTCTAAATGTCTATTTGACCTGTTTGCCAAAAAAATGGAGCCAAATTTGCCTTTCACTTTAACGATTTCTCTATTATACTCTCCAATCTAATAGTGGGTCCCATATATCCTTCTCTCTTTTAGTTCTTCTCCTTCTCTCACTCTAGATATTTTCCCTCCCCATAATCTTCCCTATCTAGTCTCTACCCAACGACAACAGGTGGGCGCAAGAGGGTGGGTGGTGAGAGTGATAGGAGGAAGGGGGTAGAGTCTAGCACTATGGAAGATCAAGGAGGGAAGAGGCTATGATGCATATGCTAGTGTTGGAGGGAGTGGCCAAGTGATGTAGTGGGCCCAGCGAGAGAGCGGACAATAAATCAGGGCACCTGTGATGCTGCTACTAGCGATGGAGATTGGAGGGTGGAGGTGACACAGCGTTCTTTCTTAAAGGTTGCTGTAGAGCTAGGAAAGTTGTGGAGGTCATGGAGCTAGAGGGCCAAGCTTGAGATCTGCAACCGACCACGAGAGAGAAGGTAAGAGATGGTGACGCTAGAGTGGAGCTAGTGGCTACGCGTGTGGAGGAGAAGATGCGTTAGCGATAGGGGATGGAGACAACAGGCATGTCATGGGAGGAAGGGGAGAGAGGGGGAAGATGGCGTGGGACCTATGATTGGCAAGCAGTACTAGCTGGCCAATATTGGCCAACAATGTGAGTGATTTGGCTAGCCGAATAGCTTGGCCACTTTGTTGGAGCTCGATTTTTCTTGAGGTTTGCCAAATTTTGGCTTGGAGAGGCTATTAGAGATGCTTTAAGATCAAACGAATGTTAAGACTTAGATTCACTAGAAGGATAGGGAAGCTATAGTTATTTGCCAAGCTTACAACCTATATAGTGTAGTGTGGTGTCTCTAGAAACAAGACCTATGACGACACAACCAACAAGAGTGAAAAATCTCAAACCAGATAGATGACCTAAACCACGTACAACTGAACAAAAGTGGGAGTGGGTAAAGCAGCTAACGTTAAAGTAGTAGAACTATCTAATTAGTTGATGGAAGAGGTAGAAGGGAGATGTAGCCAATCAAGCTCCCAAAGAAGCTGAGAATTATGGCACCTTGCACCAGTCCTCATTAGAAGCCTTGTGTGACTATCCTAGACAAATCAAGAGTCAACCTCAATAATAATACAACAACCACGATTAGTGATCTAACCAATAGACATAAGCTGCATAATCAACTGAGAAATATGAGAAATAGTAGAAACTTAAAAGGAAGTAGAAAGAGTGCCACATCCAATAATAGGGAGAGAGGTGCCATCCATCATATGAATCGTGAGAGTTAGAGTTCTCACATAGAAGAAAGATGTGTGGAATTGGGTCTCATGTGAAATGAAACAGCAGAGTTAGGAACATGAGGATAATATACCTAAAGAGAAATGAGGTGGTGGAAAATTGTAAAATTGGGCAGTAGATCCATGTGCAGAGATGGAAGCTATAGTGGTAACGTGACAAAGTAGCATGATAATTAAGCTTCGGTGGATGACATATACTGAGAATAGCTACATTGAGAGCCCTTAGACATGTAGCAAACATGATCACTTTGATCCCTCATATTCTTGTAGCATTGACCTAGCTTGGTGTAATATCCACAGACAATGCTTGAAGAGGTGCAACCACTACAAGTAAAGGTGGGTCACTACACAAATAAGAATATCTAACCTTTGGGGGAACAAATGCAGCTTCTCTCTTTCTTTTGTTCTCTTCAGCTTTCTCCCATTGCTTTTCCAGCTTCTCTTGCCATTTCTTTGCTGACTTCTTTTTTGTCACTCATGAAATACAATCCACTCTCAAGTGCAAGGCCAATCTACAACACCCAGAATGAAAAGTTAGTAAAATGGTATTGCAATAACAGAAGAAAATAGCCAGCAGTAGCTGCACATGCACCAGAAGCATACCACCAGACAATATGAGGAAAAATAATATATAACCCATGGATGATACTTTCTCCAAATTATCATGTAGAAAAATATGAATTGTACTAATCTTCCATACAAATAAAATGAATATCAGGGGAGCAACCTGCATAAATACATAAGTTGCAGGAAGGACTGCTAATCACCACAACTCATAAGCGGTGAAAACCAGTATAACAAACAGGAACAAGTATGACAATACAAACAAGTTTAAACAAAAAGCAATTTACTTTACCTTGCTAGGTTGCTAAGGAAGTGGAAAGGGTGTGCATGGTTTCTTTTTCTTTACATTTTTCCTGAGAAACAACAAAAATAATGATGTACAAGACATGCGGAATAATTGTCAGTGGCACTACCCCCTTAATGAAGAGGATGCAGGTTACTTAAAATTTGGGAGAAATCTGTCCCAGCTTTCATGGGCTTGCACAGGATTTTTGGCCAGCTCCTGTTTAATTAGGAGTTCCTATGTACTCCCTCCGTCTCAAAATAACTTCAGTTTTGATCTTGAGTGCTCAAAACAAGGTAAGAGAAAAAAGACCAAAATACCCCTAATTAATAGGTAGTGGTGGATGAGTGGGTAAAGATAGGTAAGAGATATTGAAGGAATAAAATCAATTGATTTGCGGATCGGGATAGGTAAAGAAGAAAAAGTAAAGTTATTTTAGTACAAGAGGTAAAGGTAAAAGATGAATTTATTTTAGAATGTAGTAGTTTAATAACAATTATAAGTAATCAACAATAGTTTTGTAGGAACATTCCTTCAATCAAACATCTGAGAAACAAAACCAGTCACCTTGATGTGGTAGACAGGATGCTTGATGTTCTTTATGCAGTCTTCAACAACCCTTCGGACTTGTTTCAATCCCTTCCAGGAACCCATAGCAGCAACAGTGCTTCCCTTTTAATGATGAAAACAACCTAACAATAGTAGTCAAATCATTTGACATATAAGTAAAAAGGAGGTTATCCCATAATGCAATTTTAAATATATAGCACATAAAGTAAGTTGAAAAACCTGAACTAAGAGGTAGCAGCCAGTCAAAATCTCTATGGCCTACAGTCCATAAAACATCACGTGAACAAAAGGATGTTTTTCTTTAATATTTTTTAATATTCCAATAATTAGATGTCAAAATAGATATATAATAAGCAGTTTACCTTTAGAGTAGATAAATTAGGGCCCAGAAGACGTTCTGTCCTTTTAACAAATCTTTCCTGCAGATGGCAAATTATTAGCAGGCTGTAAAGTATGCTAAAACATCAAAACTGCTTGATCAACAAGCATAGCATGAAGAGGTGACAATGACATTATTTACCATATGACATGATATAAGCTTGCAGAAAAAAATACACATTTAGTTAAATCAGACTAATTAATGAAACCTTAGATTGTAGCTCCTCAAACTAGTTTGTATTTTTGTATTTACAAGACAATACAGATAACTTAGCAAAGAACCCATGAATATATAATCAGGTGCTTCAGATTATGTATTTATATATAACTAGCAAATCCATAAACACCAGAGTAGATAAATCCTGGGTCAAGGAACAGAGTCCTAATATGAAAATACAATGGTACAAACTATAAGGTGTCCCTCTTGACGATAACATGATGGGAACATTCAGTAACATACTTGCTATTTGGAAACAAGAATTGAATTGAACCTTATGAGAAATGGGTAGAAGGCTCTCCCAGCCTTATGCAATTGGTTTCATCGTTTTACTTCCTGACTAAAAAAAGCTAGTCTTTACACATTATTTTGAATGGGGATATTTGCAACTAATAACAAACAGAGGTTCAGAGCTTTACAATAGTAGTCATGACTTAGTCAAAGTTACTATTAGGAGGCAAATTGATATAAACGAAAGTCTACCTTGTTCCGTATGATACTACCAATCTTGATAATATCACAGCTCATCTCATCATTGAGTATTTTAATTGCCTGCTGTAAAAATGTGTACAGTGACTAAGACTCCGAGAGTATACACAGGGGTCGGGTATATATATATACAATCCAGGCCAGTGGTCTGTCTAACACCCTCGCAGTTGCAGTGGGAGGGGAACGGACGCAAAGACTAGACCGAAAACTGGTGAACAAAGGCGTGGGCAGGCCTTTGGTCATTATATCGGTAACTGATGTGCCGATAGTACATGGAGCACCCGAACCTGTCCTAATGCGACCTTGTCACAGATAAAATGGATATCGATCTTGATGTGCTTGGTGCGTCGGTGATGGACCGGGTTGGTGGTCATGTAGACGGCATTGATATTGTCGCAGTAGACAATGGTCGGGGGTGGAGAGGGGTACACGGAGTTCTTGGAGAAGCTGGCGAAGCCAGTAGCACTCAGCGACGGCGTGGGCGATGGCGCGGTACTCGGCTTGGGCGCTGGACCGGGACACTGTAGTCTGGCGTTTTGAGAACCAGGATACGAGAGTGTCACCGAGATAAACGCAGTAGCTGGACATAGAGCGTTGAGAGTCGGGGCAACCTGCCCAGTCCACGTCGGAGTACGCGGTGAGGGAGTCAATGGGGCTGGAGCTGAGATGCAGCTCGCTGGAGAGGGTGCCCTTCACGTAGCGTAGGATTCGCTTGAGCAGCGCGAGGTGAGGTTCGCGCGGAGCGTGCATGAAGAGGCACACTTGCTGGACAGAGTACGTGAGGTTGGGCCGGGTGAGGGTGAGGTATTGGAGAACCCCAGCAAGACTCCGATAGTGAGAGGGATCGACAACGAGTGCGCCATCGGCAGCGGAGAGTTTGGCTCGAGTGTCGACCGGGGTGGTTGTGGGGTGACAATCGGCCATGCTCGCACGCTGGAGGAGATCGATGACGTACTGGCGTTGGGAAAGAAAGAGCCCGTGGGAGGAACGGGTTACGGAGATGCCAAGGAAATGGTGGAGAGGACCAAGATCGGTCATGACGAACTCAGAGTGGAGTCGGGCCATGATCTGGTCGAGGAGAGATATCGAAGACGCTGTAAGGACAATGTCATCGACATAGAAAAGTCGATAGGCAGTGGCGGAGCCGATATGGAAAGTGATCGGGAAACTATCGGATGCAGAGGCCACGAAACCGATGTGCCGAAGATAGATAGCAAAGTGCTGGTATCAGGCACGAGGGGCTTGTTTGAGGCCATAGAGAGAGTGTTGAAGGAGACAGACGTCGTCGGGACGAGAAGGGTCGACGAAGTTTGGGGGCTGCTGGCAATAGACTGTTTCCGTCAGGTGGCAGTGAAGAAAAGCGTTCTTCACGTCTAGCTGATGGATCGGCCAGGAGCGAGAGGCAGCCAAGGTGAGGACGACTCGGATGGTGGCGGGTTTGACGACGGGACTAAAGGTCTCGCCGTAGTCGATACCGGGTCGTTGGGAGAAACCTCGGACTACCCAGCGAGCCTTTTGATGGGCAAGGGAGCCATCAGCGTGGAATTTGTGTTTGAAAATCCACTTACCGGTCACAATGTTGGCGCCGGGAGATTGGGGAACGAGGCGCCAGGTCTCGTTGTCCATTAGGGCCTTGTACTCGTCGGCCATGGCCGCGCGCCACTAAGGGTCGGCTAGGGCTGAGGGAGAAGTTGCCGGGATGGGCGAGATAGAGCTATGAACGGCGGAGAGACCGTAGCGCTGAGTGGGGCGGAGAGACCCGGTCTGGAAGCGGGTGACCATGTGAGAGGTGGAGGAAACTGGAGCCGATGGGGGTACGGGAGTAATGGGAAGAACTAGTCGGGTAGGGGCGTCATCGGCTCCGGGTCGGCGACTGTAGACGAGAGGAAAAGGAGGAATTAGATCGGCCTGAGCCGATGAGGTCGGGTGGGCCGAGTATTTCGATCAGTCCGATAGAGATGGATCAGCCGATAGGGTGGGGGGAGCCGATGAAAACTGAGGAGCCAATAGAAGTGGGGTGTCCGATGGAGAGAGAACGGTATCGGCTGAATGATAAACATGATTGGTATGGGCCGATGGAGGTGGGTCCGATGGGGGTCCGATGGTGGGGACATCGGACTAGGTAGTGGTGGGATATGTGAAGGGTAAATCCTCAGCAGCGGCTGATGAGGAGGCCGATGGAGAGGACAGTGGAGGAGACCTGGTCGGCACGGTGTTGGTGAGGAGGAAGTCGAGATCACTAGAGGAGGATCTCGGATGAAGTAGACCGAAGCGAAGGTGCCAAAGGTTGGTGGAGAGGGCGACGCTGGCGTGTGGGGTGGACGGCGCAGCGGGAATGGTGTAGAGGTCTCCGCCACTATTGCAGCGAAGGATCTGTCGCCGGGTTAGGATATCCTTCACAAAGAAACCAGACGCGTCAAATTCAATGGAGCAGTTGTTGTCTCTTGTGAATTGGCGAACCGATATAAGATTGTAAATAAGAGAAGGGATGATAAGAACATTGCGTAGGGGGAGGTTAGTGGTGAATGTAGACAGAGAGGAGTTACCTCGGCATTGGACAGGAAGAGAGTGACCATTGCCGATGGTGACAAAAGGGGAGGAAGAGGGATGACAGGAGCGAAGTATACCGACCGATGACGCCATGTGTGAAGACGCCCTAGAGTCCAGCACCAAAGGGTGCTGTGGTTGGAGCGTCATCTGATTGAGGGCAGCGACGAGGCTAGCCTGGTTACAGGAGAAAACTGACTGGGTGGGTGGGGTCGGTAGCATCGGCTGAGACGGCAGAATGGGAGCCGATGTCAGGTGAGCCTAGGGATAGGCGCCGAGAACCCCGGGTTGCTAGCCGATGGGGCTGCGTGGCTGGGGCTGGGGCACTCAGGGGTTGTAGCAGAGCCACGGACCCGTGGGACTGGCAGGTTGGGCAGGGACCAAGGCAGGTCGTGATTGCATCGGACCCTGCAAGGTCCTGTCTTTGCCTTTGCCCTTACCTTTCCCGGTACGGGCTGTGTTGCTATGGCCGGAGCCATAGCCACCAGAACCGCTGGAGGAAGGGGCAGCGCAAGAAGCTCAGCGGCCATTATCGGCTGCGGCAAGAAGAGCGGTGTGAGCCACTGTCTTCTCATCGTTGGTCAGACGGAGTTCTTTAGAAACTAGCATGTCATGGGCCCAGGCAAACGATGGAAGAGGTGTAGCGTTGGCGATGTCATCGGCGGTGTTTGAGAAGCGGGGATTGAGGCCTCGCAGAAGGGCGAGGACGAGTTGAGAGTCGGCCACAGGGTGGCCGACGTCTCGGAGAGCAGCAGCCTTGACTTTGAGGCGCTGACAGTACGAGGAGACAGAGTAGTCGCCTTGTATCATGGAGTGGAACTCGTTGAGTAAGAAGATGACGCGAGGCTGCTTGTTGGCCAGGAAGATCCGATCGATGGCCACCTAGAGATCCCGGGCGGTGGGGTCGGTATCGTCCATGTCGAGGTCAAGGACAGAGTTGTCGACCGAGCCGAGCAACTAGCTGCGCACGCAGCACTCGACAATGTCCTACTGAGGATCATCGGGGCGAGGTGGAGCGGAGCTATCAATATGGGACTGGAGGCCGAATTTTCCACAGAAGGATTTAAAGAAGAAAACCCAGTTGGAATAATTAGCGTTAAGGTCAAGAGAGATAGGAACGTGAGATTTCACGTTCACAGCAGCGTAAGGAGGGGAGAAGATCGGCGAGGTGGTGCCCGAGGTGTGGTCTGAGACACCGAGGGCCGGAGCAGACTCGACGACTGGGAGAGTGCCGGAGCTGAGAATGGACTCAGTGGCCATGACGGGAGAACGAGAGCAAAGAGCCAATGGGAGGGAGAAGCCAATGAGAGGACGGATCGGGCAATCAAGGATGTGAGAAGCCGATGGGGAGTGGGCCGACCAGCCGATGAGGAGTGGTTGGTCGATGAGGAGTAGGTAGCGGAGTGGGTGAGAAAAAGGTGGTGGCAGAGTGGGTCAGAGAGTAGTTAGGTCACGAACGTGTGAAGATTCACGTCCGTGGACTCGTAGAGGCCAAGGAGTGGGGCGGACGCAAAAAAGGCGGGGAGTGGCCGGACACGAAGAGAATATATTCGTGTCCAGGAGGCAGGGACTCGTGTCCGTGGACATGTGGACACGTTTGACTGGCTCGGGCGTGAGGAAAGAAGGTTCGCATCTGAGAGCCGTTGAGCATGTCGGAAAGGACGAGAACCGAAGGATGGTTCCAGCCGATGGAGAGCTGGACAAGTCCAGCCGATGGGAGGGTGGACGAGTTCAGCCGATGGAGACGACGAGCGCGGAGGTGCGCCGGCGTCAAAGAAAGAGAGATGCACGAAGCAAGAAGAGAAACGGAGATGGGTGCGAGGCGAGACGAGGAGGCGGATCGAGACCGTCGCCTGGTCGCACGGAGGTAGGATGGAGAAAAGAGGATGATTGCGGGAGAGACGGGAAGAAGAAGAAACGGAGACGAGAGAGCGAGGAGAGTGCCAGGAGGAGGGTCGACGACAGGAAGAAAACGTCGATGATGAGGAGGAAAGGGTCGGCTCACCGGAGGGAGAAGTTTGCGCGCCGAGGATGTCTAGACTCGCTCTGATAACATGTACAAATGTGTACAGTGACTAAGACCTCGAGAGTATACACGGGGGGTCGGATCTATATATATACAAGTCAGACCAGTGTTCTGTTTAACACCTGCAAAATTCAGTAGAGGCTTAGCAACGAAACAAGTCTCACACAAAGCCAATGGGCCAGCAATACCGTATTAGCAGCATGTGGAAAGCACATAGTATACCTGAATAGAAATCTAATTAGCTGGCCCTCACATTTTCAACAACATTTTCCTATAATCCTAAGGACTCAATGCAGTTGATACAAAGTGAGTAATACCTGTGAAACAAGGACGCTCCTCGACAACAATTTTATCAGTTCCTTGGCCTTAACGATAATGTAGGGATCCCTGGTCTTCCTCTTCCACGTGGCTGAAACGGTCATGGATCTCTCCACCTATACAACACGAAGAGATGTGTAAAATCTTACCACGGAATGAACTGAGACCTCACCAAACAGGTGTAATCACTCCTCGTGTACCAGATTGAGCTCGTAAGCTACCCCAAACTCCTTCAGTGCGCCCTTCACAATCGACCACGCCTCCTACAGATACTTCTCTGCATCCGAAAAAGAGAAACCTAGTCAGTTCACATCATCTGGACTTCGGATTTCGTCCCCACTACCAACCAATCGACCGCGGAAGAAACAAGGAGAGAGCGGATGGGGACAGGGTGACTTGCCTCGGTACTGGGGTAAGAGCGTGGAGAAGAGCTAACTTCGAGCATCCCACCCTCCCTCGTTCCACGAGGGGTCGAACTTCTCGATCTTCCAGTGGTCGATGTTGGGGTCATCGTCCCACGGCTTCGGCTTGACGTGCTGAGCGTTCGCTTCGCCCTCCGACGCCATGGCAACGGAAGGGTATAAGGTTTGAAGGAGCTCCTATGGATTAAGCTGGCGGAAGTGGTGCTGGTTGTCAAGGTGATTTTTCCGATCAGGGGTGCTCGGCGTCGAGGGGAGAGACGGCGGTGGTCGTGGACGAGGGTGACGCATCGCGGCGGCGCGATGGGCGAATGCGAGTTCGGGTTTATTTGAGTGGTTTTATGCGTAATGGTCCCTCAAGTTCTGAGATATTGTAGAGGAAACACCATCTGTCCATATGACAGGTGGGGTCAGCGTTTGGGGTTTGGGAACGCTCGTAATGTTTGGATGGATTTGTTTGTAGGGGGTTCCTCAAGTTGTGAGATATTGCACAGGAATGCCTTTTTACTCATACCACGGGTGGGGCAAACACCTGGATTGCCTTGCTTTAACATTTTGCAAGTACCGTACATCTGATAATCATCAGAGGAAGGCAATGCTAGTATTCCCTGCTATGTAGTACATGCAACATTTGCGATCATCTCGGCTGCTCTGTTTTTTTACCGATTACAACGCTCAATTATTATGAAGAGACCATTACATTTACATGGCTGGTTCTGAACCTGTAAGAAATTACAGCATGTGAACAGCATGAAACCACGAGGGGCCCAAACATGCAAATTACACCTATTTACGTGCACATACACTACATACAATTCTTGAAGAACGGCTGCAGATAAGTAGTACGCATGCCGTCTTGCAGGTCAGGCAGCTAGCTGAGAACTCTGGTTGTTGATGACGGTCAGCTTGTCAGATGAAACATAGGTCCAGTCAGGATTTGCCCTTGAGCTTCTTTCGCAGTTTCAGGTCAACCACAATGACAGTAATGTTGTCCTCACTGCCCTTCGTCAGAGCTATCCTCACGAGGCAATCGGCAGCGGCTTGTGCAGCAGGGTTCATTGTAGGTTCACCTTCTTCACCAGGATGTGGAGCATCGTTATTCTTGTACCACATAAGGATCTGTAGGCGGGCAACTTTGCATGCTTCCTCATTGGACATGACATCCCACAGCCCGTCGCTTGCTAGAATGAGACAGTCGTCATCTTTTGCCCGAGGAACCACGGTTATTTCTGGCCTTGGTATTAGGAATGGCTTCAGGTATCGGTCCCCTGCAAGAAGATAAGTGATTTCCACCAAGTTATATAATAGATGCAGAACTCGAGACAAAAATGTTTATCCAATCCACAGAGAATTGGCTGAACTAGTTCCTAGTTCAACTAAATTTTCATATGGAATTGGAAGAACAGTGTTGTCCAAGTATTGAAGTAATAATGGAACTATTCAGACAGAGCCAGATATGTGAACAAATACAACTAATACCCAGTATTAGACATGGTCACAGCTGCCAGAGCTGCGTGCACAAATCATAATAAGTATACATGGTACCTTGTTCCTTCAATAAGAGCTTTTCTACTTTCGCAGATACCTTCTTATGCACATCTGCATACTAAATCTGACTGCGTTCACAAAAATATATTTAAGATCACCGATAACTTCATCCCCACCCCCAAAATTCCAAGCAAAGAACCAGAACATGATCGAAGAAAAGAGCCACACAGGTAGATCATAAACATGATTTTTAAAGATGAAAACAAGCATGGAACAAAAACTGCTGATTGCTAATGTGAAAGAATGGCATTTCTTTGTGAGCTATGCTTCATGAACTGAAATGACAAATGTGACGACGACCTTGTAAATGAAAATTACAGATAAATGGCACATCTAATCTTATAAAAAGATTCAGAGACATCACAACATAATACATATAGAAAAACAATAACCCAGCCTACAAGCTTTATAATATAATTATGTCAAAAGTTCAGTTCAATTGTGCATCAACCATTGTTCAATATTTTTTTTGAACTTCAAGTGCAGTGATAAATATAACCAGGATGTTTCCCTACAGATTCAAAAAAATATGATGTCCCAGAAGGAAAGAGCTGATAGACAGATTAGTACTAAATAGGGAATTAGGGTGAGCCAGACAAGATAATTGATTTATGTTCTTTCAGTAGCACAGAACTGATGGTTTAGTATAGGCTCTACATCAGCCATTGCAGTAATAGGCCATTGTGAGCTTAGACCTACTACTGTTATAGTTGCATCAAATCAACAATTTTCTATTATACTACACGGGCAACATTGTTTCACCATAGCCTTGTGCTGCTATGACCTTAGATGATATGTCAAATTTTCTAATGCCTTTTCCAGCTTACAAAGCGATGCTCTAAAATGCTGGAAACATAAGGCATATACACTAACTTAAGAGTGCAAAGAACTCAACAGTTCAATTTGGTTTACTAATTTATCTTCATCTTCAAGAGTTAATGTTTGGTACAACTACTTTGGGCTAGCATACCGGGCCACTTCTTTTATTATTGGTCAAAAAAGGCTTAGGCCTAAATTCTCATCCCAGATTCTGTCTACGGCTTGTTTGACATCATCAATAACTAAGTCTATCCACTAAGGTCGGTATGCAAAAAAGACAGAAACTTACCAATTGACCGTGACATAGCGAGTATACCAGAGACTCGATACCCATTCCAGTCGATGACCTTCCCTCCTGCGGCCTCAATCCTTTCACGTTCATCTTTCCTATCAGGCTGGAATACCAAAAGATTAATCAGATGCAAATTACCTTAGCCAATAGCGTCTAACTGACTCATAGATTTTGATTAGTACTTTGTGATCAATGGACAGAGCGATCGGCTCCTTCCCACGGCACAGCACAACGCGTGAATCTCCACAGTTGGCAGTTATCACATGAGAAGAGCAAACAACAGCAACAACAGCAGTAGAGCCTACGTTGTTGGCGGCGACAGGTTCAAATCGAAACCCCTCGACGCCATTGTTAAGCATATGCCTGCTTGCTTTCCCAGACACCTCGTCATCTATCCTCTGGAAACAAGCACCAAAAGCTTTCTCCCACTTCTCCTTCACGTCCACCTCTCCCAAATCCCTTAACCCCGTCTCAGTTCTGAGAATTTCTCTTAGCACAACGTGGATCCTGTCTTGGCAGTAGTTTGCCACCTGCGCGCGCAGCACAAAGCGCGAGCAAAAAGGTCTCAAGGTTGAACCGTTGAAGCGTTTTTTGTTAAGCCCAGAGTGAACCACGAGGCAAGATTACCTCCGAGCCGCCGTGCCCGTCGTAGACACCGAAGAGGTGAGCCGTCAGCCGGAGCGCCGTGGCGTCGAAGTCGAAGTCGAGCCCGTTAAGCTCCCTCCTCCCAGCGAGCATCCGCACCGGCACGTCGGAGAAGCGCGGCACAGCGGCGCACGCGTCCTCCATCTCCGCGCCTCGGCCGCGCGTCGCGGCGCAGCCCCACAGCGGCACGGACTCCATGAGGTACACGCTCCTCTTCCCGCACCCAGCCCCCACGGCGCCTCGAGCCCCTCCGCCACCGAGATCGAGCGGCGTCTCGGCCCCTCCAGCACACCCAGCCGCCCGCCTCGCCGCGCCCCGGTCCACGGCGAACACCGCCGCGGCCAACGCAGGAGCAATGACCACCCACCCCAAGTCCCCAACCACCCCCCGGGAGGGATCTACACCGATGCCGCCGCCGCGCCCCCGAGGCTCTTCCGCATCGATCGCCAGGAGGCAGGAGGAGAGTGGAGGCGCGAAGGAAAGGAGACAGCGAGAGAGAGACGGGGTGTGTGTGGGGAGCGGGACAAGTGTGGTTGATGGTGACGAGGAGGGGAGTTGGGGACCCGTGGGCTCGGGAGGCCTGGCACGGGGCGTGGTGGCTCGTGAGTGGGCGGATGCGGCGGTGTTGCGTGTTCGGGAGCGGATGCGGGAGGTAGGCATAAGGGGCAAGGAAGCGGGTACGTGGGATGACGTGGTTGGATGCGCCGCGTGTGACCTGTGACTCGCAACAGGTCTCGGTCTGTTACGCCTCTACCACTACTGAGCCCTGCGCGTGGTGGGGTCGCCGTAGACTCGCGACACAGCCTCCCGGCAGGTTGGTCACCTGCTATCTGGTGCACTCCCATCGCTACGGTGCTACTCGATGCTCCAGACTAAAAACATCCATGACGTGTAATGCCCATGCTTAGTATAATATTCTGCGTTTGGGTGCCAAGCGTAGAGTACTCAAATGATCTAGTATACGCTGCGCACATGTTATTTATACGCTAGGTTAGTTGTAAAAAAATGCTTTACGTCCGGTCGCTTTCGTTGTACGCGACGCTACTCACGCAAGATCTCAACAAGCACATGATATTTTGCCTGTGGGAGTGTACGAGCGTACGAGCCATGTGCCCCGCCCCAGACAGAAAGACGACTTGAGCGGTCGTCGGTCGAGTCACACAACCGAGCGGGTCCGCGTACTGCGATGCTTTCGCTGTTTCGCACCGTTTCCTCTTGAACGCGACGCGCCCCTCCTCTCGCCCCGCCAGGGAGTCCACTGACACAGGTCCACGGCCGTGGGGCCACCCTGTGGCTCGCACCAGCCCGTGCGCACGCGACGGTTGGCTGCGACGGATGGAAACGGTACCCAACGACCGTCGGGGTCGGGGTCGGGCTCTTCCACCAGCCTAGCTACCACGTCCCACATCTCCACCACCGTACGTGTGCGCAGCCGCGCGCCGTTGCCCGTCGCACTCCCGTTGCCGGGCGTTCCGACGTGCGTCACGAATCATGGGCGCTTCGCACGCACGCTTCCCGCCCTCGCCGTGCCGCGCGGTGGTGATCGAGTTGGTCGCTGCTGGTGCTCTCCGGCTCTCCGCTCGTCGATGGCGTTTCGAGTCTCGATTCGCGGTGGACCGGATGGGACGAAGGGTTTGTATAAGAAATTCTTCACGTATAAATAATGGCATGCAACGATCTCTTTCTCTTCGTGATTTCCCTTTATATTAACTGTATAGTGTCGGTTGGCATTTGACAAGGATGACGTCGTGCCCAGGCGCCCCTGCCTCTAGCAGCTTCATATACCTATATGCCCTCACGAATCTATACTATAACAACTACATCAAACCATCCATTACACAGTTATTGTTAAAGATATTTGAACGTATCAAATAAGATTTTTATGAATTAATAATTTTGAAATTTATAATTAATAAACATTGAATCATACTTTATTTTCGACCTTAGCTGTAGCATTTCCATGTTTAAATAAGTCTCAACTTCATAATCAATAAATATTGTTGAATTGAAATCTTAATTATAGATTTACCATTATTTAATAAATATTAAAATTTGTAATTAATAATATTGAGGTGTACTCAATTTTGGGTTCCAATTACAAAATTTTCATGTTTTAATAATTTTACAAATTTTGGAATTGATAATTACTGAGTTGTTCTCATTATAGTATTAATGGTATATTTTCATGATTTAACAATTTCTAAATTTATAATTAATATATATTAAGTTTTTATAAGCCTGTAACGGATTTTGAATGCGACCCATAACGTACAGAATATGTGTTTTAACAAGCTTATGATGTTAAAAGCAGATATATGATCATAACAATATAATTATCTAACCTATGTGTTGTATATAGTAGTATTATTAATATTGGTTTAATTGTATGCTACATGTATATCAGTTACAACTCACTTAATTTCGAAATTTGGAATTGCATTAATAAGCTGCCAAAGTAATTAGCAAACCGTACGTAAATAACAGGACTCTTCTTTTTATATGAATCCGTTACGCGATTCCTATCCGATGGAGTCAAAATCCTACATCCATGTGTTCTCTCCACTTATTTCTCCTTTTATCACGTATGTAGGGACTAAGTGTATTTTAGAGGTGAGATACTTCAGATCTCTCTCGTATTAAACACGATATATGGCTGTGGTTTAATGATTAACTAAATCAATGGCTAGATTTCTCCTATTAACATAATAGCTTTTATAAAGTATCCAATTAATATAGATATAGATATATTTTTTTAACCGAGGGTGTATGCACTACTCGTGTCGGCGGGTGTATGCCGAGATCAGAGACCCGAGTTAATCTCCTTTATGTGTTCGGTGTAGAGGATAATCACTTGCGTGAATCTGAGATTGGTTTCCTTAGATCAATGACAGAAAGCATACGTGGAAGGACCGCTAAGAAGCGTCCTTGTTTTTAGTGTGCTACAGTGGCTATTCTTTTTTTTTTCTCTTTCTCCTTTTCTCTCCCCTCTCTATTCACCGCTCTCTTCTTATATGTCTTCATATCTTCTATAGATACACATTAACCAAAAAGACAAGAAGATTTAAAATGAGGGGACCTATGGCCCGATACACATGGGTTAAGTATGTCTAATATAATTTCCGTTAAAGCCTTAGCGCACGTCACCACAGCAAAGCTTGCCCCTGTCACTACCGACAACAGAGGCCTACCGGTCAGCTCTTCTATGAAGTAGGAAAAAAAGGTGTAATGCTCGTGTTTTTTTATGCATGAGAAAAACTATTTAAATAAAAACATATTTGCAAAATTTATATATTTTTGGATTTCTTAAAGAGCATGTTTTCGTATGGATCTAAAATACTCTCCAAAACTATCCTAGAATCCCTTCTAAGGATTTTTTTTTTTCAAAAATTTATGAGTTCAAATATCAAATTTAAGTTTAAATTTAAACTTCTAAATCTTTCTTTTTCAAAATATTTCTATAAATGTGGAAAAACTACTATTTATCCAAGTCATTATTTTTCTCTTTCGGCATGAATAGCCAGCTTCTTCCTTCACACAGCCCAAGGCCCATATTCATCTCTCTTGCAAGTCACTAGCTCGTCATCACCACGCACAGCAACGATATAATGCTTCTGCCGACAAGTCGTGCCCACCCATCGCCAATGGCATGCATAGACGCCTAACAACCATGAGGCATGACTATCCCCATGCACACTGAGCGCTCTATCAAATATATCGTCCTCTATAGCACACATGACTATGCCTTCCTAATGCATCGGCAATGTCCGCCAACATGTTGTCCTTTCATGCACCGCACACGCAGACAATACGCCCCTGTCACCCTAAAATGTGGTTGTCATGGTCGATGAGCCATGTGCCCTGTCGACCCCACTACATTGCCCTCACACTGCCCCACACCCGCTAACATCACATTCATCACGTCACATCACCAGTAGCCATATACACCTCTTAGCGTCTTCTTCATCTAGCACCATCATGGTGCCGCATTGTGTCACGCTATGCTACCACGCGCAACGCTCACGTCCTGTCCCTACCACCGTGTCTCCCACATCTTCTTCTTTTGCTCCAGTCGACACAATCATCGCGGTATTGTCTTCTCGCCGTGAGACCCATGCCGCCTTGGCCTTGAGAGCTCAAACCACGTGCGATCACCTCTAGTGAGTGTTGCTTAGTGCCAACCCTCATCTATAAATAGATCGAGTATCCCCTCGCTCCACTATACTACCTCGGCTTGCTCCTTCCTCGACCACGCTCATCGCTTCTCTTTTCCTCTCCGCTGAGCGCCATTGCCATCGCCATTCCCCTCGTTCTCCAAGTAGCCAATGCCGAGGAGCCGCCAATTGAGGAGTTTGTTGAAGAAGACCAAAACCAACACCAAGGCGAGTTACCCCTAGATCATTTTGATCGCATATTTTAAATTAAAAATTATTTTATTTGTAAACCATGCATACTAGTTACACGATACCGGACGTGAATTGTTAGTCGATCCAATAGGCCTTGAACCCACTTTTTGCATATACTCTCCTTATTTGTTAATGACCCTACACCATTATCGCCTTATTCTTGTCCTGATACTTGTGCTCATTAAAGCGCGAGTGTTAATGTCAACCCTATCACTTAAACTTGTCGATGGGATAAAAATGGGTCTTAAAATGGTTTAAAATATCGACACACATGGTCAGAAGCTTTGCGAAATAAACTGACTTTATAAAACCTAGTCATATGTAGTCACCACCTCTATAATATAACTTTTGCATGGCATATAAGGACCAATCCTTTGAGTAGTTTCACTAATCATATTAAAGTACGATCATATAGATGGAATAGTATGCCTCTAACCAAGTAATTAGTGGACCTTGGATATGTGCATGAGTCAATAGATATGAAGTCATCGAGGTGACATTTAGGATGCGCCTATAGGACGCTAAGTATGGAAAGTCTAAGACTTGTCTGATACTTGATTTAGGACCCGTTCAGTTGATAAATGACTATTCCTTGGAATGTTTTAGAAATGCCTTGTCATGAACCTCTCCTAAGCATGTGTATTTGATCAATATGTATTGAGTATTTAGAGTAAGCTCGTGTTGTGTTGGTAAAGTAGTCACTCTTTGCAAAATGTTATAATATGTTTGAAGTCATGTCCATGGTCATGAGTAGATGAGAAGTGATCCCTCTAGCATAGTCTTGTATTTAAAAAAGTTTTGTAGAAAATATTATGGTATGAGAATCGTTATCAAAATCAGACTACGTGACTGGTGGAAGACTTGAGTGGTTTAAAACAAAATTGTGTGACCTAGAGTGTTGTTTGGCACTAAAAATAAAGTTGCATAATATGAAGTTAAGTTATGATTAAGAAAGAAAAAAAATTTAAAAGCACATAAATTGAGGTACCGTTTGGAATCATACACTCTGAATTAGAATCAAGACAAGTTGTTGCAAAGTGATATGTGGAATGGATTGAGACGCGAGTCTCTTCCTAGTAAATATGGTAAGTTGTTATCAGACAACTCATAAAATTAATTAAGGTGTGAGTCTTTATCCAATACATTAACGAGCATATTTAGAATTTACAAAGATGATTTAAAAATATATTGGATTGTCAAACAAAACCAATCTCCCTTTGTTAACCCTTAGAAGCCACCTTAATTCCTATAACTTGTTAAGTATCTCGTGTACTCACCTTTACTAGTATTATCTCCTACATAGAAAAACACAATACAATAAAGATCCAACTATGGAAGATTTTCTTCTGAAACAAGTGGAATATGAAGACTAAAGTTTCAATATATGACCCTAGTTGTGCTTGTGGGTTTATGTATAACTTTGCTTCTGCTGTCGTCTTTTGCTTAGTGTAGAGTTGCAAGCCGAGGTATGTTTGTAGCTACAACCTTGTATTAGACTTTATCAATAAATAAAATAAGGTTTAGTGATGATCTATCTATATCTTATTGGTACCAGCTAAATTTTTAGGATTGATACCAGTATGCAGGTAAATGTGTTTAACTCCTGTTGACCTATATATTAGTTAATAGGAGAGGATACCACAAAAGGGTAGGCTACAAAATAGGATAATTGTAACCCGGATGCTTAGCACTTATGGAAAGTGGTATACATCTTATCTCATGTCACCCATCACCAGGTTAGATATCCATATTATTATTCTGACTGAAGTAGGTTCGTGGGTGTTGAACTGAATGAGATGTTGCAATCCACCGCATTAAATTACCATGCTCTTGAGCATCCTTAAAATTGTTCATTAGAGAGGCATGCAAGCTCAGGGTCGCTTGCTTGAGGCCATTCACTTAGGACAACTGGTTCAAATCAATTGTCTCGAAATAACTAGCTCGAAACGACCATCAGCTCGGGTCGGCCAACCTAGGCCAATTGGTCCAAGCTAGCTTGGGGATGATAACTCGGGATAGCTAGCACCAAACTATGTCATTCGCACTCTACAATACCTTAGGGTGCTATGATGCCCTAAACACCATCTGGCCACCTCCTGGGCGCTAGGATGAGATCTCTGGTTACCACTTCATCGATAACCTATTTCTCAAAATATATGAGTTTTAAGCTAATCACGAGTATTAAAAATTGGTAAAATTAAATGGGGATAATTGTTATGACTTATTGTTTGAGAAGATACGGTAGATGGAAAACTTTAGTGATGAAAGTTTGTGATTAGTTAAAAAAATGCATACATAGAAGTTATTATATTTTAAGATAAATTTTAATTGCTAAAAAATTATTATATTTTATGATAGATGGAGTAAAAATATTTTTTCCTTATATTGTACTCTACATTCAATAATATAACGTTTGAAGCTTTTTTAGAGATTAAGATTGAAGGATGATGGTACTGTGTTGAGATAAAAAAGTACGTGAAGAATTAAATAAATGATAGTTGATTGGCTGAGAAACAGAGGTATTATACTCGCATTGTTGGACACTAGACAGAGAAAGTATTACTACAGTGCGGAAAGTTCCATCATGGCACGATCCCTTGCGTAAATTTTGTACCCATTCCCAGTGATACGAACAATTGTTGTTGCTTCTTGACTGCGTATCGTCGCATTTTATGCCGTGCATATGAATCAGCGTCGTAACACGTGTCGATCGATGTATTCTTTGTCAGTATATGTACCCATTCGTATGTGTTCAATCGACCTTCACCGGAAAGCTAATCAACGGCATTGGTTTCTTTTCCTCGCGATTCTTGTAGTACTACTATATTCTGTTGACACCGGGCTTGCAGAGCAAGATATGTGTTCTTATCTGTTTGACTGACAAACGATCGTTTTGGTCAGTTGGTAGTGCTTTCGTCGTTGCAACCTACAGGCGGCTCTCCAGCCTCCACAATCTTTTTGGCCGCACAAGTTTGCCGTGTTAGAAGTCCGTCAGTCGTCTGCCACATTTGTCAAGTAAACTTACTTTTCTACGCTAAAATGATTACTATTAGTAGTAAGTGGGGGCAAATGGGTTCTCAGAATGATTAGTCCTGAGATAAACTAACATACTTCCTGTTTCATTTTTGAAAATAAATTGACGAAAACGTCAACGAGCAACAACTCTGGTTGTCAGCTCTCTATTCAATCCTTTTGAAATCGATGTACAGACCGGTATGACACATTCGAACTGAATCACACTTGTGCGTACTGTGATTCACTAGTACTAAGAAGGAAAACCAAAACAGCCGATCAATTTGGTGAATGAGTGAATCAGTGAATTCAGTAAAGCTTTCAAGAAACCTGGAGCATTAGAGAAGTTACAACGTTGCATCTTATTAAACCTCCAGTTGGGTTGTGAACAAAACATTTTACACATAAAACAGCATGTAGCAGTTAAGCATATACAACATCAAAATAAGGACACCAATTATTCTGGATGTACAACAATGGCGTCAGGGCAGGGTTTTCTGAGCTTCATACACGGCATGATATGAAATACCACTTCCCTGGTAGTCTCGCATGTGAGGGCCAGACTTTGGGTTCGGAAACAAGAATTGCCCAGACTTCTCATCAGTGACATGCAAGTTAGCAGACTGGTTGGCGTTCAGAGTGTTTGCCATGTCCATACCATCATCGAATGGATCGAAGAAGTCAGAATACCTCACATTGGCTACTGGTATCTCTGGCAGAGAATTCAGTATCCCGTCAAATATCTCGTGGTTCTCATCACCATGTGGCACGAAGGCAGAGATATCGACTTGTGGTGCCACGGGAGAGAGATAGTCATCGACTTGTGCAATTGGAAAAATGGGGAAAAGGGTAGAGGCATGCTCGTCAACTTGTGGCACAGTGGCAGCTTGTTGGTCACCTGCCTTCTTTGCTCCAATGACCTACACAAATTATAAATTATAATATGCAATGAGCAAAATCTAACAGTATGTCATAAAAGAGGTAAGCTGATTAAATAACTAAGAAGACAAAGTGATTACAAATCGATTATTTTCATCATCTTTGTATATGACAATGGAGTCTCCTAGTTGAAGATCATGGGTTCTGACATAATCCCCTGGTGTTTAAAAGGAGGGAAGGAATATAAGAACATTGTTCCGTAACATGTAACAGAAAAGGAAAAGAATGAAATGAGGTACTCACCGGTATTCTCAAGTACATACATCCTGCTCTTGTTGTTGGGCCAGTACCTGTATAGGAGATGATGCACTGTGTCACTCTACATGTGCTACAACTTACTAAAGATCATGAATTTTTTTTAGCAAAAAAAAGTCCTTTTACCATCTTTCAGAAGGTACAGTTACTTGGGAGGTTTGGTACCTTCCCAAGGACCATAGAAAAGTTCAACAAGTAAATGTGAGTAGGCTTAAAGAAATGAATGGTGGGAATTTTTTAAAAACAACATTCCTGACAGAATGCATACGCATGTTGCAACTGTATTATTTTTCAGAACCTACCCAATATAGAAGAACTAATTTCTTATGGATATGGAAAAATAGGCACAAACACAAAGAAAAAAAATGCATTTCATTAAGAGGAAACAACCTAGTAATATCAAATTGTTAGATAGACCACTGGCATAGGCTGTATATATATAGACTCGACCCTCTCGTATATACGGGGGGATTCATAGTCACTGTATATTTCCTATATGGTACCAGAGCAAGTCTAGACATCCCGACGCGCTAGCTTCTCTCTCCGGCGAGCCGACTCTTTTCTCCTCATCGTCGACGTCTTCTTCCCGTCGCCGACTCTCTTCCCGGTACTCCCCTCGCTCTCTCGTCTCCATTTCTTCTTCTCCCTGTCTCTCCCGCAGTCACCTTTTCTCCGCCCTAGCTCCGCGCGACCAGGCGACGGTCTCGCTCCGCCTCCTCGTCCCTCCTCGCACCCATCTCCGCTCTTCCTCTTGTTTCGTGCATCTCTTCTTCTCTGACGCCGGCGCACCTCTGCGCTCGTCGTCTCCATCGACTGGAAACCTCCCTTAGTTCTTGCCCTTTCCGACACGCTCAATGGCTCTCGGACGCGAACCTTCTCTCCTCACGTCCAAGCCAGTCCAACGTGTCCACGTGTCCACGGACACGAATCCCTCCCTCCCGGATGCGAACATTTTCTCTTCACATCCGGCCACTCCCTGCCTTTTTCGCGTCCGCCCCACTCCTTGGCCTCCACGAGTCCACGGACGTGAATCTTCTCTTCACGGACGTGAATCCTCGCACGTTCGTGACCCACCCACTCTGTCCTCACCTACTCCGTTGCCTACTCCCCATCGGCCAACCACTCCTCATCGGCTAGCCACTCCTCACCTACTTCGCTGCCCACTTCCCATCGGCTTCTCATGTCCTTGATCGGCCGATCTGTCCTCTCATCGGCTTCCCCTCCCATCGACTCTTTGCTCCCGTTCTCCCGTCATGGCCTCCGAGTCTGCCCTCAGCTTCGGCACTCTCCCAGTCGCCAAATCTGCTCCGGCCCTCGGTGCCACAGACCACACCTCGGGCACCACCTCGCCGATCTTCTCCCCTCCCTACACTGCTATGAATGTAAAATCTCACGTTCCTATCTCTCTTGACCTTAACGCCAATTATCCCAAGTGGGTTTTCTTCTTCAAATTCCTCTGTGGAAAATTCGGCCTCCGGTCCCATATTGATGGCTCTGCTCCACCTCGCCCCGATGATCCTCAGTGGGACATCGCCGAGTGCTGCGTGCGCAGCTGGCTGCTCGGCTCGGTCGATGACTCTGTCCTCGACCTCGCCATGGACGATACCAACCCCACCGCCCGGGACCTCTGGGTGGCCATCGAGCGGATCTTCCTGGCCAACAAGCAGCCTCGCGCCATCTTCCTCCTCAACGAGTTCCACTCCATGGTACAAGGCGACTCCTCTGTCTCCTCGTACTGTCAGCGCCTCAAAGTCAAGGCTGCTGCTCTCCGGGACGTCGGCCACCCTGTGGCCGACTCTCAATTCGTCCTCGCCCTTCTGTGAGGCCTCAATCCCCACTTCTCCAACATTGCCGATGACATCGCCAACGCCACACCTCTTCCATCGTTCGTCCGGTCTCATGACATGCTAGTTCTTAAAGAACTCTGTCTGGCCAATGATGAGAAGACAGAGGCCCACACCGCTCTTCTTGCCACAGCCGATAATGGCTGCCGAGCTTCTTGCGCTGCCCCTTCCTCCCGCAGTCCTGGTGGCCATGGCTCCGGCCACAGCAACACAGCCCGCACTGGGAAAGGCAAGGACAAAGGCAAAGGCAGGACCTGGAAGGGTCCGACGCCACCAGGACCTACCTCGGTCTCTACCCACCCTGCCGGTCCCACGGATCCGTGGCTCTACTATAACCCCTGGGCGCCCCAGCCCCAGCCACGCAGCCCCATCGGCTGGCAACCCGGAGTTTTCGGCACCCATCCCCAGGCTCACCTGGCATCGGCTCCCGTTCTACCGCCTCAGCCGATGCTACCGACCCCAACCACCCAGTCGGTTCCCTCCTGGAACCAGGCTGGCCTCATCGCTGCCCTCAACCAGATGACGCTCCAACCACAGCACCCTTGGGTGCTGGACTCTGGGACGTCTTCACACATGGCGTCATCAGCCGGTATACTTCGCTCCTGTCACCCCTCTTCCTCCCCTTTTGTCACTATTGGCAATGGTCACTCTCTTCCTGTCTAATGCCGCGGTGACTCCTCTCTGTCTACATCCACCACTAACCTCCCCCTACGCAATGTTCTTATTGTCCCTTCTCTCATTTATAATCTTATATCTGTCCGTCAATTCACACGAGATAACCACTGCTCCATTGAATTTGACGCGTCTAGTTTCTCTATGAAGGATATCCCAACCCGGCAACAGATCCTTCGCTGCAATACTGGTGGCAACCTCTACACCATTCCTGCTGCGCCATCCACCCCACACGCCAGCGTCGCCCTCTCCACCAACCTTTGGCACTTTTGCCTCGGCCACCCCGGCCCCAACGCTGTCGCCACCCTCCGTCGCAGCGCCTCCATCCGATGTACTCACAGTAGCTCCACAGTTTGCCACTCATGTCAACTTGGCAAACATGTGCGTCTGCCATTTTCTAGTTCTCTCTCCTGTACCTCGCGTCCATTTGAACTTATACATTATGATGTATGGACGTCCCCAGTTAAAAGTGTCTCCGGTAATCAGTACTATCTCGCTATACTTGATGATTAAACATACTATTGCTGGACCTTCCCGATCATACACAAATCCGAGGTCGCCTCTCACCTCACTCACTTCGTCACGTACGTATCCACTCAGTTTAACCTCCCCATCAAGGCTTTACAAGCCGATAACGGTACGGAATTCGTCAACCATACCGTTACAAACCTCCTCACCTCGCAGGACATCCATCTCTGGCTCTCCTGCCCCTACACCTCTCCTCAGAACGGCAAAACCGAGCGCCTCCTTCGCACCCTCAACAACATCAGTCGCACCATGCTACTTCATGCCCACCTACCCGTCACTTATTGGGCCGAAGCTCTGGCTACTGTGACGTACCTTCTCAATCGGCGCCCATGCTCCTCCGTTCATAACAACATTCCCTATGCCCTTCTCTACCGCACGGCGCTCGACTACTCCTACCTTCGCGTTTTCAAGTGCCTCTGCTACCCAAATCTCACCGCCACAGCTTCCCACAAACTCGCTCCCCGCTCCACCGCCTGTATTCTTCTCGGCTATTCCACCTCTCACAAGGGATACCAATGCCTCGACCTTTCCACCCACGGGTCCTCGTCTCTCGTCACGTCATTTTTGACGAGACATGTTTTCCCTTCGGTCTCCTTCATCCGAGATCCTCCTCTATTGATCTCGACTTCCTCTTCACCAACACCGTGTCGACCAGGTCTTCCCCACTGCCCTCTCCATCGGCCCCCTCATCGGCCGCTGCTAAGGATTTACCCGTCGCATCTCCCACAACTACTCGGTCCGATGTCCCCCCCATCGGACCCCATCAGACCCACCTTTATCGGCCGATATCGATCCTATTTATCCTTCAGCCGATACTGTTCCCTCTCCATCGGACACCCCACTTCCATCGGCTCCTCACTTTTCCATCGGCTCCCCCCACCCTATCGGCTGATCCACCTCTATCGGACCGATCGGAATACTCGATCCACCCGATCTCATCGGCTCAGGCCGATCTAATCCCTCCTTTTCCTCTTGTCTACAGTCGCCGACTCGAAGCCGATGACGCCCCCCACCTGACCAGTTCTTCCCATTACTCCCGCACCCCCATCGGCTCCAGTTCCCTTCACCTCTCACATTGTCACCCGCTTCCAGACCGGGTCTCTCCGACCTAATCCGCGCTATGGTCTCTTCGCCGTCCACAGCTCTATCTCGCCCATCCCGGCGACTTCTCGCTCAGCCTTGGCCGACCCTCAGTGGCGCGCGGCCATGGCCGACGAGTACAAGGCCCTAATGGACAACGAGACCTGGCGCCTCGTTCCCTGACCTCCCGGTGCCAACATTGTGACCGGCAAGTGGATTTTCAAACACAAATTCCACACCGATGGCTCCCTTGCCCGTCACAAGGCTCACTGGGTAGTCCAGGGTTTCTCCCAATGACCCGGTGTCGACTACGACGAGGCCTTCAGTCCCGTTGTCAAACCCGCCACCATCCGAGTCGTCCTCACCTTGGCTGTCTCTCGCTCCTGGCCGATCCATCAACTAGACGTAAAGAACGCCTTTCTTCATGGCCACCTGACGGAAACAGTCTACTGCTAGCAGCCCCCAGGTTTTGTCGATCCTTCTTGGCCCAACGACGTCTGTCTTCTTCAACGCTCTCTCTACGGCCTCAAACAAGCCCTTCGTGCCTGGTACTAGCGCTTTGCTACCTATCTTCGGCACATCAGATTCGTGGCCTCTGCGTCCGATAGTTCCCTATTCACTTTCCATATCGGCTCCGCCACTACCTATCTACTTCTCTATGTCGGTGACATTGTCCTCACAGCGTCTTCGACATCTCTCCTCGACCAGATCATGGCCCGACTTCACTCTGAGTTTGCCATGACCGATCTTGGTCCTCTCCACCATTTTCTTGGCATCTCCGTAACCCGTTCCATCCACGGGCTCTTCCTTTCCCAACGCCAGTACGCCATTGACCTCCTCCAGCGTGCGGTCATGGCCGACTGTCACCCTACGGCCACCCCAGTCGACACTCGAGGCAAACTCTCCGCCGCCGATGGCGTCCTCATTGCCGATCCCTCTCACTATCGGAGTCTTGCCGAGGCTCTCCAATACCTCACACTCACCCGACCCGACCTCACGTACGCTGTCCAGTAAGTGTGCCTCTTCATACACGCTCCGCGCGAACCTGACCTCGCGCTGCTCAAGCGCATCCTACGCTACGTGAAGGGCACCCTCTCCAGCGGCCTGCATCTCAGCTCCAGCCCCATCGACTCCCTCATCGTGTACTCCGACACGGACTGGACAAGCTGCCCCGACTCTCGATGCTCTACGTCCAGCTACTGCGTCTACCTCGGTGACACTCTCGTATCCTAGTCCTCAAAACGCCAGACTACAGTGTCCCGCTCCAGTGCTGAAGCCGAGTACCGCGCCGTCGCCCACGCCGTCGCCGAGTGCTGCTGGCTTCGCCAGCTTCTCCAGGAGCTCCGTGCACCCCTCTCCACCGCGACCGTCGTCTACTGTGACAATGTCAGTGCCGTCTACATGACTGCCAACCCGGTCCATCACCGATGCACCAAGCATATCGAGATCGATATTCATTTTGTCCGTGACAAGGTTGCATTAGGATAGGTTCGGGTGCTCCATGTACCATCGGCACATCAGTTTGCCGACATAATGATCAAAGGCCTGCCCACGCCTTTGTTCACTAGTTTTCGGTCCAGTCTCTGCATCCGTTCCCCTCCCGCTACGACTGCGGGAGGTGTTAGACAGACCACTGGCCTGGGCTGTATATATATAGACCCGACTCCCTCGTATACACGGGGAATTCATAGTCACTCACTGTATATTTTCTACACAAATCATTAAGAGAATCCATACACAGCCTAAAGTTGAATTCAAAGCATCATTGAAAACAAAGTATTGACTCAGATGGCTATTGGCAGTGGGAGCCAAGGTAACAAAAAAATTAAAGCCAAATAGACGAATTGTTCAACCTGTACTTGAAGGTCCAGAGTTGTGCATTTAGCAAATCATGCATACATAAACTTTTTTTGCCATCCTTTGATGTCAGAATTGGTAGGTGAGCCTCTGCCTCTTTCTGAGGAATTCATCAATCAGAGACAAGTGTCAGGTGTATAAAAAGACAGATTTGCTTCAGTAATCATATATAAGAAAAGTTTGTGAATATGAAGCATCATTAGTCATAGTAACAAAGGGGTTAATCTGAATAAATTAGTAACTAGATTTGATCTTATGGTTTAAAATAAAGACCTATTGCATCCGACCTATAGGGGATGCATATTATACTGATCTGTCGTCTCCAACTGCTTATCAGCATATTCTTGGTATTAAACTAACATTTGATCTGTGACTAGTAGGTGCTAATTTTAAGCATCGATCATCTCAAGTAGTTATCAGCGTATTCGTGCAATTCACATCAAGAGAAGACCCCTTTATCCAAGAACTGATGCTTTCACTTTTGATCCTTGATCTTTATTTTCTTATTTGATGCCACTAGAAATCCTACATGATTAGACCACACGTGCTGCAACCAAACACCATTGATGTTCACCTTACTAGTTTTTGATTAAGATATTTCACTTTTATCATTAGTAGCTATTGTTCATAAAAGATTCATAAAATTTTCACTAAGAGGTGTATTGAAGCAACCTCCCCCCCCCCCCCCCAAAAAAAAAAAAAAAGAAGGAACATGTAAAAGATTTGCACAAGAACATACCTTTGGGAGAACAATTCTCCCTAGCTGGCTTACATCACTGTATCGTAGTTCCTTTTGCAGAATTACTCTCAATCCAGCACCTTGGTGCTACACAAACATTGGAGAGAAGCTTTCAATTCAGAAATGTGAATTACGTTTGGAAGAAAAGAAATAGTCACTCGGCTTTCTGCATAAATCTTACATCTGAATCAAGGATAGCTCTATTCAAATCCAACATGTTTACCTGTCATCCGAAGATGAAGTTCATTTAGGCAGAATACATAAAGTGTTGCAGATTTGAATTCATAGATCATACACGGTCAAGGAGACTAAAGGAAGCAAAAGGAAGCATTTATCTTAAAGGGAGGGTTACCTGGACTCATTAGAGGTCAAGAACCTCCGGTCCGAAATGTTTATCTTTATCGTTCATCCTAGATGGCAATGTAAACCCTAATTTCATGTATAACCTAGTGTGTTGACTTAATATAGTCACTCCTATAGTCCATATTCTAGAACGTATCAATTCCAATTGAAGATTCACTGGTATGGCCAACCTTGACGAGTTGACATGGCATGGCATGTACTGCCAAGCCCTACCAACTTTGGGATGCTGAGAGCATACACATATACCGACAATTTCTACCAACTTTGCACCGCGTTCCTATCATATAACTACAACAACAAGAGCACCAGAACTACGAACACCCCGAAACACTGAACATAACTAAATCGGCAAAGTGACGAAGACGATCCACTGAATATGCGCTTGTTAATACCCTGAAAAGGGTAAGATTATGCCCAGAGGTACCACAGCTAATCGTATATTCATGTGCCACGTGACATGGCACGTGGAGTGGACCACGAAATCCTTCTTTGATTGACCCAGGAACACCGTTGTTGTACTAATCACTGATAAAAACTACCCTGGAACGAGCTATCGCTATCAAGAATCCGACAAAGAACCGCCCCAATTATTACTTACCATAACCTATGACTTAAGCAATAACGATCACTCCTGCAGCTAAAAAGAAAATGTCAATTTAGCACACACACCCCCTACCCTAGATCGCTAAAATCTTCCCCTGTAAAATAAAGATCACTCACATCTGATCCTGGAATTTAATTCAGCTAGTAAAATCGAGGAAAATCGTCGATCAGATGCACCAAACAAACGGATAAAGGTTCCAAATCGCCCCCACAAACAAGAACATCTGCGAGCTCCTTCACATCCAAATTTTATAATCGGCGACGTCGGGACCATGAGAACGAAGCAACGATCGTCGCTACCGCCTGGGCCTCCAGCCCACCGCGCCTCCCCAACGCCACCCACGGCCCACCACCTCCACGCATATACGGAGAAACCAAGCAATCGCACAGGAGGATGCGGCCGTGAATTCCGAGGCACTCACAGGTAGGGGCGCGGCCAGCCTCAGGGCGGCGGCGGGGCGGGGGCAACGGCCGCCGGACCTGCGCTTCCGAGTCACCCCCCGCGGTCGGTCGGAGACGGCGGCACCGTCGCCGGAGGAGGATGAGGTGGCGGAGGCGGAGGAGGAGCGGCGCTTGCTGGTGACCCCGGCCATGTTGGTGGGACGGGCGGAGGTGGAGGCGGAGGCGTCGGGAGAGAAAGGAGGAGGAGGAGGAGGAGGCGAGGACGCTGCGGCGGCGGAGGCGGCTAGGGTTGGGGGCCGCGCTCGGTGGTCTTTTATAGGCGGGTGGACAGGCGGAGACGCGGAGACGGGGGCGCGGCGCGCCAAGTGGCGGGCGAGCTCTGATGAGGCGGGTGCAGGTGGGCAGCCAACGCCCGTCGGGGCGAGGCCGTGGGCGCGCAGGCGCGGCCAACCACGCGGGCGCGAGGTGGTAATCGACGGGTGGGAGGCGCGGGCTGGCAGCTACTCCTGGCATTTCTCCTCTCCCCACATCGGGATTCCCTGCGGACGCCGCGCCGAATGGCTCTCTCTCTCTCTCTCTCTCTCTCTCTCCCGATTCTTCACGTTTCGAGTTTTGAATCCGGTCGATGAGGTGGCTGCGGCTGCTGCTGCTGGGTCAGCTGCTTTGCGCTGGCTGGCTGCCGCTGCTGCCGTAGCCTTGGGCTGATTTGGGCCGCACCGCTCGGTGTCGCTCTGCCGAACTCTCTCCCCACGCGCTTTGGTGCTTTTGGTTCACTGCCGCCCGCGCGCGCTCTGGCGATTCACTGGTAGGATGCTGCGGTGAGGCTTGAAAGATGGGAAGGGCAGCCAAAATTAGCCCCCGCACTTCTTTTTCCTTGCAAAAAAAGATGGACTTAACTAAAGCTGTAGAACAAAATCTCATGCTTCATATTGCCTTCTACAATCGAGAGCCATTGGCTTCATTTAAGGTGGGTATATTTATTGGTTTTACATTCTCCCCCCTCTAGTGTCTCTTCGAAACGCAATTTAATTCTTTCGATTTTTCTTTAAGAATCTTCTAAACCGAATAGGCTCAAGTACTTCATCTATTCTCAAATATAATTATTTTTAAGATTTAAAATTTATACATAAATATTTTTAAAGTCTTTTCTCCACCTACCGCCCCTCATTTAATTTTCATCAATTTTATCCTAACCATCCTCCTACTCTATAATCACCCTGGCATTATAATCATTTCTCTTCGATCTTAATCTCTATTAAGAAAACAAACTAAAAATACTTGCGTTGTCTCCGTTTTAAAAGTGTCATGTCCATGCGTTACAATAGGTGTTGACAAAGACTGACAAATGGTTATTGAGGTTTGGTTTTTTCTTTTTGTTTTTCTGGTAGATCGTGAGAACACTGTTTCTTTTTTTTTGTGGCGTAGTCTTTTAGTCAGGGTGATTTTTAGATGAGTGAAGTGTGATAGTTGAAGTGAAGAAAGACAATTGTGTTTTCATAGTAGTAGAGATCAGATGACATTCTGATCATGTCTTATTAAAAAGTACGTAAGTATTATTTATTTTGTTTTGACTTATTTTATAATTAAAAATACTTTAAGCATGACATATATATTATATATATACACTAAAATTCTGAATACAACGAATAGTATCTAACAATCAACAGTGTCATGGATTTAAATGTAGAGGTAATATCTTGGAAAGTTAAACATGAATATGGAGAATATATGGTATTTGATGCTTAAAATCCTAAGTATTGTCCTCTCCCTACTAAAATACAGATATTTTCTAGCATTTAAATTTTATTCTAAAATATAATGATTTCTCCATCTATTTTCTCATCTTAATTAATTATAATTTTCTTTTATTTAATTTCTTACTTCTTATCTCAATAGAATATAACCATTTTTCATTCAATTTATTCACCTACTTATGTCCTTTAACCAAGCACAACCATCCTTCATATAATTTTACATCTCGTCATTATCTTTATGAAAAACTTTAGAGACGCTTATATCTTGAGAAGAAGGGTGTATATAGAGAAAGCTTACACTCCATGATTCACAAGTCACAATTATTGATCCAATAAAATGGTAGAAAGAGATCTATCCGACATGTACCTTAGTTATGTATAGGTTGGTTAGTTCAGTGATGTATCGACTTGTGGAAAGAAGAGGGTTTTCCACGTCAATTATATTTTTTTACTGATGAATTTATCCGGTTGCAGAAACGTCTACCCTTATTCTCGTGCACAATGGTTTGCCGCCCACAATAAATACAGAGTCCAAAGAAACTCGAAAGGCCAAGTCATTACGCATACCTCATGCGTGCTAGCTACTGGTAGCTGAAATGCGCTTGCCCACTCCCACCGCCAATGTAGCTACAATATCAAAAGCCGAGCCGTTGTTTTGGCAGCACAGGCGTGTGCCTCCTTGTTCCCAAGCACAAAAAGGCACTATTCTGTACAGTAGACTCCGGAGTAGGCGACGTCAAGAGGAGTTGGTGCATCGCCACGAAGTCACACAGAGAGACAAGAATATATGCAACTATATATGTTTGCTCACCTGTTCTATTCCTGACATTTAAAGAATACGTCATCTGTCTTGTCGTTGGTGCGAGATAATGGATCGATCTAAGTAACGGTGGTAGATGTATACTCGTAAGATGATGATAATGTGATCGCCACAATTAACTTGACCTGAAGCAATGGAGTATGCGTTTTGTTGCCAACTCGATCTCGTCTACGCACAGAAGCAACGATCTGGCAATGACATCGTCTGAGAGACTGGGAGTCGTATATCTCATGAATTCATGCGGTGTTGCGATCGACAAAAACTGGTGTTCTATGCCTAATTGGTCTGCGCGAAAATCTATCGTAACTCGCATGACACATGCGAGCTGCCGGACCAGCCCATATACGGTTGGGCCTTTTTTAAGCCTAACACAACGTAACACTCACGGTGGCCTAGACATCACGATCCAATCGGCGTGGACTAGCCCAGCCCAGTATCGATATGCTAATCGGTTTCTACTCTTTTCAGCTTTGCGAGTCGTCAGCCGTATGGATATCTTTTAGTTTGACGGTTAAGGTTAACCCCACAATACGCAAATTTTCCGCCTAATCCAAATTGGGTTACCATGGGATAAACGAAGAGTCGACGTGAAGAACTAGACCACCGGGCGTGGCGGCCGCTATGCATAACATACCTCCCCATGCACGTACGTTCTATCTCACATTCTCACGTCTCCGGCTTGTTGCCTAACTTCAGATAATTATCCATGGAGAAAAAGGCCATCGACGACTATGGCGACGTCCCCCGATCGGACCTTCGTCTGGAACGCCAGTGGTGACGGCCGTTCTCTGCCAAAAGGCGATGTTCTATGTGACTGCTAGCCGCGGCAGCTTCCTCGTCTCCTTTGCGTTGCTCTCTGACGGGGGAAAGCGACCACAATCACCATGGATCTCGCCTCCTTCGACGCTGACGGGCTGGACATGGACGCAAAAACTGTCGGCCACACGGTTTCGCCCGAGTTTTAACCTCGCGGCGCGCGCCGAGAATACCCGCCATAGATTCGGCGGTGGTGCGCCAACCATGGGGAGGTGTTGGTCTCCTACTCCAGCGTCGCCCTCCCGTGGGGCAAAGTCCTGGGATTCTGCGCGCGGAGGAGGGCGGCTGCCGAGTTCACGGTGATTCTGCGCGCGGAGGAGGGCGGCTGCCGAGTTCACGGTAGTGCCGTGGGGCAGGGGAGTCGGGTTATCAGAGGATCTACGGCGGCGCCTCGCGTCGGAGACTCGGAGTGGAACAACGGTACGGCTGAGTTGTTGGCGGAGATGAAGCTTCACTGCTACGTAGACGAAGCTTTTGATCCGTCCGACATGGAAGCTTTAATGCGTCCTCACGTACAGTTCTCTGAGGCCACCATGCCCAACGCTGTGGAGCGTGGTTCCACCGATCCGCGTCGGTGCCGAGCTTTGCCGTGGAGGGGAGAGAGGAGAAAAAGAGCATGGCTCGCAGCGGGGCTGCGTAGCCTACGGAGGTCACGTGGTTTAGGAGAGAGGAGCAGTGGTTTTAAGAAAAAAGCGGTGGTCCAGGCAACTTATGAACCTGTGGCACTTGAATCATCCGCTGTGACACCGTCGTAGATGCTGCATCCACCGTGTCGTTGGCCCGCCGTTGAGGTCGTTGCTTGATCTGTGGTCGCCAGCTATCTGTTTCATATTATATAACATTTTGATTTTTTTAAGTAACTTATTTTAGTTTAATTATGTTTGTTGAAAACATAACAATATTTTCAACTCAAAACAAGTATACTATTAAAATATATTCAATATTATATTTAATACAACTAATTTAATATTATAGATGTTGCTATATATTTCGTTAAAAAAGTTTGACTTAAAAAATTAAAATGCTTTATAATATAAAATAGAGGAGTACATTTTAGAGAAATTCTTGCATGAGGTTTAAGTAATGTTTTTCACATCCTTTGAGCCCACCTCTCCCTCTTTCTTTCTAACATATCAGTTTCCGTGACACATCCAATCATTAATTTGTTTTGAGTAATGCTTATGGTTTAATTTCCTAAAGGATTTACTAGGTAATGACTTATCAATCCTATTTTTTAAAATTCCTATGATTTATATTCCTGAGTCTAAAGTAGCCTAGCTTTTAATTGAAGACAAATCTATATAAAGAGAAATATTATACTGGCAGAATGATTGGTATCCAGGAATTATGGTCAGAATGTTACATGCTTGACACATACTTTTTTCTGTTTTATATTATAAGATGTTTTAATTTTTTTAAAGTTAATTTTTTTAAGTTTGACTAAGTTTATATGAAAATATATCAACATTTACAACACCAAATAAGTTCCATAGAACATTGAATATATTTTTATAGTATATTTGTTTTATATTAAAAGTGTTGTTAAACTTTGTCCAACTTAAAAGGTTTGACTTTCAAAAAAGCATAAATGTCTTATAGCATGAAATGGATGAGTACCGTTTTGGGTGCTTAGCAGCACATACTAGATGGTATTGACAAGCTTGGTTAAATTTATGAGCAAGTCCATGTTACCCTAGATTATCTAAAAACATCCATGATATTATTTATTCCTTAACTTTTAAAATCAGTCACTTCACCCCCAATCTAAATAAGATTAGTTTTCGTCTACATAATGCTTATATGTGCATAGTGATCCAATAAAAGAACCGGAGTTAATGGATGTTTAGATAGTGTCTCGGTCATCTTTTGTTTATCTTTATCATTTTCTAACATTTCTAATTCTAAGTGAGTTATTAGGTGTATTTAAATTAATTTACATTTCCTTTATTCAGATCAGTGGATTTTCCCGTATAATTTTGTCATACAACTTTTTAACACTTATGCACATAATACAATTGTATTTATGTACAATAGATTCTAAAAGTTGAAATTGATTTGGTGTACAATTATAAGCTTCTGTTTTCATATATTAAATTGTATTTTGTACAAAATTATATCCATCAGTGTATACTATTATGCTTTAGAACCATCATGATTGAGTGTGCAAATATTTTTTCCTTTAATTAATGTGGTGATTTCTATGTTCCTAGGATAAACATAGTGACTGCTTTTCCACTTGTCTCTCTTGATAGAGACAGATATCATCCAGATCTCTCCTGTAAAAATTTAATCAACGATCGACATCGTTTATTTTTGCAAGATGCCTTATCTTGCAAGGAAAAGAGAGCATTATTCTTCACTCGTGGTAACGAACCTTGTTACGCTGGTGAGTTTTGAGCAGCTACGCTCATCACAAATATGGAGATGGACACCACACAACACTACTGCTTCCCATGCATGTGACATGTGGTTTGACATTTCACGGGAGCAACTTATTGTGTGTAAAAAAATATCAACATATCCCCTTAGAAACTAATGCTGTACGTGGTCGACCCGTTGGGGTTGAATAGCCCGAAGTGCTTCTCGATTTAATCCCCAGGCTTCTTGTTCTCGTTGAACATGGTAAATATGTTAGTCTCCAACGCCCTGGGCTTCTTGGGCGTGCCGCCACGGACATGGTTGATCAGGCCCTGGTTGTACGTACGCGCGTTGCAGACGGTGGCCCCAACAGTCCCTCCGGCCGAGGGCCACCCGCTCTCGGACACGACGACGCTGACGTCCGGTGTGCTGGCCTTCTCCAGCGCGGCGTCGACGGAGTCGACCATCGCGTCAAAGAGACACGTGTAGGTCAGCCCGTTCCCGTCGTCCGTCACCGTCGTGCCTGGCTGGATGGTGGCGTAGTTGAGCTGCGCGCTCTCCTGGTCGTCTTTGTTGGCGAAGTAAGGGCACACGTTGGCTAGGAGCGGCGCGCCGGTGGTCGCCAAGAACCTCACGATGGGGGTCACGTAGGAGTCCCTGAACACGCCGTCGGAAGGAGGGAACGAGTTGGCGCGCTGTTGACGTTCCGCATGGCCGGGAGGATGCTCGCCGTGTCGCTGCCTTGAACCTCGTTGCCGACGGCGATGTAGCGGAAGGAGAACCCGGGTAGGCCTGGACGTTATCCCTGACCCAGCCTGCTGCGGCGGAGGGGCTGGAAGTTAAGCGCGCGAGGTCGTTGCCGGCACATCAATGATGACGCCGATGTTCGTCCCGCTGAGGGCCTTGAAGGCGTCGGCATCCGGCAAGTAGATGCGCATCAAGTCGATCCCCTTGATCTGTAGAGATGTAAGAACTACTAAATAAATGGTTTTTTCGTATCAATTCGTAATCTTTTATTTTAGTTTGGTTGTCTGATACGCATAATTCAAAATTTAAGTTAGATATTTTTATTCTTGGTGAATTAACCGGTACTACTATATATATATATAATATAATATATATATCATTAAGTATATATAATTATGTATAATTATTATTTATTATATTCTATCATATATTATAAATATATTACGAGGGCTCTTATTATTGTCGAATAATGTGTTCATCATCATGAAATTATTTCGATGTATTACCAATCTATTCATAATAAATTCCATAATTTGTTCATCCGTCATAAGATGCTTCATATGTAAAGTCAGCTATTTCTAAAAAAATATGAATATGTTAAATAAAGAATTCAACATAATAAAAAATATAAATTATGTATGAATAATATTTACGTACTTGGTGTTAATGCTTTCAAGATGTTAAATAAATTCATTGCATGATTTGTTCTTATTTTTCTAAAGTTATACAATATTTGTATTATAAAATAAATAGGATGTATATATATACGTAGGAAAAGTTTATCTTTTCTTGAATGAACTGCACATCTATTTATAGAATTATGTCCACGTCTAATATTGTTTGGTGCATATAATATCGATATAAGCATATATAATTACAGTGCAATATATAATATATAACATTATTTAAATTCTATGGTTTTCTTCAAATTTTCTAATGGTTCTACAAGAAGTTATTGTGTAACATGAAGCTAGTCTAACATCTATCATCGCTCGCCCTAGGTTGTTGGCGTTCACTCCGTAGCACACGCCGATGGAGTGTACCGCTGTCGTGAAACAGATACAAGTGTGCAACAAGACTCAATAGTTAGTTCAGTCAATATTAGTCTCCGGCCCCTACGTACATATGCAAGCTATGCAGCAACGTAAGATACTGTACGGAGAGTACTGTAGTAGTATATAAACATATATGTACGTAGATGCACAATGCAGAAAAGGTATCTTTAATTAGTTGCATTACCTGCAGAGAATGCCGCCAAGGTTCCAACGAGCACAGCCACTGAAAGCATAGGAGCTAAAGCCATCTTAGCCATCTCCGCTTTATTTGCAACTGAGAGGACCATCTCTACTCTATATAAAAGTGGTACGCTAACGTCAGAATGCTTCTTTATTAGACAACTTTCCTAAAATGTACCAACCATTTACCTTCACCGACACCCTCATGCGTACACGTGCAAGTTCCCAGCACTATCCAATCCCGTTTGGCACGTCCCGATTCTCACGTCCTCGATGAGCTACTAGCTTATCGATCGAGTTAACAATTTCCAACACTAGCTAGTCCACCTACGCACTACGCAGCCAAGCGTGCTTGACTAACCGGCCAGCAACTTGCGTTCCCGGCCGGTCTGTCGGCCGGCAGCTGCCACCTGAACGCGCCGGGGGTCACAATCTGGTCAGGCCTAACCAAGCGACCATACATACGCTAGGTCGTCGTCTTCGTATCGTCTACGGGTATGGATGGTTATATGTATATTATAATGTACATACGTATCTAAATTAGTTGGTCTCCCAACCTCATATGGATGGATGGAAAGGATTAATGTTGGTCTCCCAACCTCATATGGATGCATGGAAAGGATTAATGTTGTGGTTGTCTCATGAATCCCGATTGAGGATTCATCTTTTTAGGTATGTATGCGTGTAGTCGATGCTAAGCCATATAGGGTGTAAAGCTACAAGGTGCATTGGCCTAAGGCTAGTAAGCTTAATTGGTGTTTTGTTCTTCTAGATGAATTGGAGTTGTAGGAGTCTATAGTGCTTCAACGTGCTCATAGCTCGGTAAAAAAAACAAGAAACAAGCACACAATACATAAATAATATATGAATTAGAACAACAACTCTAATATTTTGTTGAAGATCAACATTTTTATCGGTACACAGCCTCGTTGTTGATCAATTGGTGGATATTAGTTTAGAAGTTATCAGCATGGGTTTATGATTTGAGGCTCCGAGATCAATAATTTTGGACTATTAATTTTCATGGTGACGATATCTTGAAGTCATGTCAATCCTATTAGTTTGAATTGTCAAAGATTAACATTGTGATATTTCCAATCTAGAGACAATCATATCTCTCGATCCAAATAAGTCATAGCATCTCTTGGAAACTCTATCCCTCGATGTCACGTCCTCATGTACATGATGTCGAGTTATCATATAAATGGGCATAGTCATTTTTGTAGTATTCACACATGTGTACATAGAGATCCTTCTCCAACACACTTCCTTGGGTGTAAGGCTAGTTTGTCCACATGCTCGTGGATAGGTGTGTGCGGGGAGTTCCTCTGGTCTATAACATGAAATTTTATCAGTTATGGGTGTTGATTAGGGACCGCGAACTTGCACTATTATTTTTTACCTAGCGTATTTGAGTAGGAGTTAGGTAACAAGTAGCTGGTCAGAGGTATAGTCAAATGACATCCTAATCGGACAAACAATGTGCATGTATAAAAGAAAAAAGTCACAACCTGATTAGTAGTATAGTTAGAATCAATCTAAAAGGTTAGAGATTTGAATAATAAACCTAGTATTCATGAAGGCATTTATAGTAAAGTTAGTGTAAATCCCAATTGTCATGATTCCAATATAGAGATAAACATACTTTAATCAAGTCGTATCTCTCGATCCAAAGCTATCATGACATCCCTCGTCGAAAAATTTATCTTCAGATACTATGTCTTCTCAAATACTCTTAATACTAGCTTTCCCTACCTGACGCGTCAACTATCTACGAATAATAATTTAATCATAGCATCCATGTATATACGGTGTATTTATATAACATAGGGATCATGTAAACAAATCTGTTATGAGACAAGATTTTTTCTATAGGATCAGCCTCCCGAGGTGGATAATAGACCTATGTTCTGTTTGACCAGAGACCGACGTTCTACTATGTCAATCTCTCGTGAGTATAATATACAAAGAGAAAAATCCTAATCTAGTTTGTAACTACTTTGGCGTAGAACTTAGACATGTTTATCAGCGACTAAGCATTGTCGGTCTTCTCTAATATTACGTGATGGAATTTGAGGTGCTTTGTATTGTTCTTATTATGTTAGCTTGTCTCTTTCCCTTTTTTAGGAGACTTCATATCTATACATTGGGATACTCATTTGTAGAAAAATATTAATACTATCAGAACAATTTTCGAGTAGAATTTTATATTTATTTTATTATCTGGTATCTTTTCTTATCTGCTCAGAATTATTTATATGTATGGTATTTATTTTCTTATAGAAATTAGTATATAATATTTCTATTGAAATAGCTACATATATATAGTATTTATTCACTCCTAATATGCCTTGTATATATACACTGGAAAGATTTCTTTTTAAAGTAAAACTAGGGGCTCTATATTTCTTTCTTATATCTATCTATGGTTTATTTTCGTATAAAATTTGGTACTGCTAGTCCGTCTAGGTATGTACTCATGAGGTACGTAGTATTTAGTACAGTGCCAAATAAATTAACTTACTTTTTCTCTCGTCTTTATATCTATCTGGCTATTTTTTTCGTACATTGTTTCATTGTTGCTAGCTCACTTTTTTATATATTTTTTCCATTCATCGTTGAAATTGGCCGTACGCTGCCCAATGGCACTGCTATATTGCTTATCTTTATTTGGAAAATAAAAAAACCAAAAGCAGCCATAATATTTACCGCATCCCGAACACTAGCCTTGCGCGCGGCACGCCGCGCGGGCACCTCTAGTAGATACTACTGTACGAAATCATGTACGTCCTGTGTGTGCTGTTCTGAAGTAGGGTGAGGTTGAATGTCGACACCAGCAAAACCAATGGCCAATGCTCTGAATTGAACTACTCCACGGGTTTCGAGCAGTGAACCCGGACATAGACGGGCGACCCGGTGAGCGGTTCAAGCTCGGCAAGCTTAACCATAGCGTGCGCGAAGTCCTCGCGGAACACCTCCTCACCGTGCGCGCCGGGTGCTCCCAGCTGTGAGCTGCTGGTCCGACCGCAGGATGCCCCGTCCCCCGAGAAGCTTCGTGTAGTAGTGTGCGCCGAAACCCACCTCCCGCCCCTGCCGGTAGTACCCCATCTCCATCGGCGCCTCGCCGTCTCTGTCGCCGCCGCACACCGCGCGCATCTCTTCGACCATGTCGGCGTCGATGGTGTCGTCAGGCTAGCCTGTCCCGGCGAAGTTGTAGAGCCTGTCCTTGAAGAATCTGCACTGCACCTTCCCGATGATATGTGCTCCGGCTAGAGCGCCAGCAAGAATCAAATGCATGCATGGATACGATACCTTCACAACAGCGCAATGAACTGGCAGACGGACGAACGGGACGGACCTAAGAGCGCGACCGTCTCGCGCTCGGTGAACCCGCGGCGGGCGAAAGCGTCGACCGTCACTGAGTAGGTGGCGTTCGGCGACGGGATGCGCGCGGCCACCTCGTCGTAGAAGCCCCTGGCGCTGTCGAGGCGTCCGGTGAGCACGGGATTGCTCTGCCCGCCCACCAGTACGAGGCTGTCCCGCGCGGCAAGGGCCAGGATGTCGGCGCAGGAGACGGTCTGCGGGCACGTCGCCTCCAGCCTCGCCTTGATCTTCTCGACTGCGCCGAAGCCTCTCAGGGACTGGTTCGGGGCGGCGTCCCTCTCCAACTTTTCGCCGTTCATGCGGTCCAGGAGCACCGAGGTGTCGCAGCCCTGCACACGCGAAAAGGTCGCGTCTTGGCGTGTCTAATCGTGCCCGTGTAGAAACTCCATGAGACCCGCATGGGACGAGGAATTCGGACATACTTGGATGAAGCAGTCGTGGAAGAAAAGGCGGACGAACGCGTCGGCGACGTTGGGGTCCGTGAGGTAGAAGCTCCCGCACGGTGGACGCCACGATAGCCTCGGTGTCGGGGCAGGTCTCGTCGTAGAACCCGAACACCAGCCCGCGCGGCTGCATCTGCGGGAAGAAGGAGAAGGACGCCGAGCCGTCGCCGCCTCCGCCGCCGTCCTCGTCGTCGTCGAGCAGGAGCGCGTACGGGGAGCGTCTGGCCTCCGTTCAGACGTTGGCGGTGCACAGGATCAGCGAGACGGCCGCAAAACGCAATCCACTCGCCGAATCAGGTCGTAGCATCGCTTCCTCCGTTCCTGTTCCGACGCTGGTGTCTGGTATTGAGGTGTAGGAATTAGGAGGCGATCAGGTGAAGTCGAAGGCGAGGATTCTTTTTAAAATGGGCAGGAAACATTAAAATCAAGACATGAAAACGTCCGCGCGTTGCCTCCGTTGCATTTCACAACATACTTTGGCTTGTGGCTTTGTTGCACGGTGCTGCATGTACCGGAACCTGATGCAAGGTAAATAAACCATCATATTGGTATGTAGTTCTAGACTCTGTCAAAATAGAGAGCGTCAAAGCGAAAACAAGATCGTCCAATGCTCTGGTTAGTCTGTTTTTGTGTATACTAGATGTGGGGTTTGCAACTTTGCGTAGCACAGCTAACTAGCAGGGCCATGAAGAGACAAAGGGATATTTTACTGATTCACAAATTGGAGAAGACAGAATGAAAAACGGTGGAGGTTAATAAAACAAACGTGGTTCTTGTGTAAAAGAAAATATTTTTACGAGAGAATTCATTGTATATTAACTTTGGTTTAGTTTCACATTAAGCACGGACTTCGTTTAATTTTATAATATATCATCGACTTTTGTTTAACTTCTACCATAGCTGTCCAATTAATCTCCGTTAGTACTCGACACTTTTGTTCTAATGACCAAAATACTCGTAGGAGGAAAACTTTCAAAATTTGGACAACATTCTGAAATATCAATTTGTAAGTTTTTTGCCAAATTTTGGATGTTTACAATCTGATATTTTAATTTTTTTGCTAAATTTTAGAAGTTTTCATTCTAAAGGTATTTTGGTCATTACAACAAAATTATACATTGACTAACTGGTTAAGCAAAAGTCGATAGCATATTATAGAATTAAATAAAGTTAGTGATAAATCTTAAAACTGGATTAAAGGTAGTGTTACATTCTTCCTTTTCCAATACTTGTTACATTGGTAAATAATAACTTGTAGTTACCATTTCCATGACACCACGGACTAACCATCTGTGCCCCATTGTATACGCATTTAGAAAGCATAAACAGTGGCAAGCAAGGTGAGTATGCGATTTATCTAGGTGAAAATGACAAAAGAAAACCCCTAAAATTAAATTCTAAAATTCAAAATCAACCAACCAAGCACCAGGTTCTCCAGGTAAAAAAGTGACAAAATACTAATAGTATTCCTGCGTTGGATTTTGCGATGAAATTTTATATATCAGCACATGTTACCGTGTTGAAAAATTTTGGCCAGATTGATTACATATTTTAGAGCATTTTGGGTGGGAATAGAACACGGGCCTTCAAATGTTAACAGATGTGAGTAAACGTTGTTGAGTGTGAGGGGCTTACTCTTTATCGTTGTAGATGTGATGAACAGATTATAATCGAGGGAAGACCCACTTGGAGATAGGCAATGATCTCATCATCACGAAGATGAGCGTCAGCCGTAGCCAGCTTGGAGGTCAGACTCTTGATCTTACGGAAGTAATCGGTAGCAAAGAGGTCACCCTTCTTGATTGTAGCAAGGTCCACACGCACTTGGACAACGCGCGCACATGTGGCAGAGGAGAATATGCGTCGAAAAGTGTCTCAGACTTCTTTGGATATGGCGGCAGACACTACATCCTAAAGGATGTCTTCAGTCATCGATGAGAGAAGACTACTTAATAGTTGTTGATCTTTATCATACCACAAATAATATTCTGGGTTAGACACAAGCTTGGCGTCATCAGTAGTCGATGAAGAAATCTGCTGGGAAAGTGCAGTCGTGGTTCTATCGATGAAGCCCATAAGCTTTATACTCTGTAGGTACGAAAAAAACTGGACACGCTATAATATATAGTTTATTTTGTTAAGTCAGATGGTGACGGCATGATAAATTGATATAGGGGCAAAGGTAGTAGCAGATGAGAGGCTAAAAGTGGAGACGAAGTTAGTGGAGGAAGAGATAGAAGATGATGTCAGAAAAAATACTGGCTCTGATAGCATGTTAATGTAATTGACGCTAGATGATCTCTGTGGATTATTACCACTTATATTTATATATACAGAAAACCAAACCACATATATGAAAGGTTACAAGCGTGACCAATAATACACGGCAATCAGAAGATACAGTTGATGATCTCTTACTTAAATATAGATTGCATATTTTTATGTGCAGTGTAGCAAACTGCTGGTATCCTTCTGTCCTAGTGCAGTAGTATACTATATACCTTTCAGGGCTCGTATTGTAACAGACAACTGATTTTTTAAAAATTACATATTATCTATAATTAATTTAATATAACTACATATAAATATATATTATATTATTAATACCTGATTTATCTCTTATAGCCATATTATTTTAGGCTAATTATAAATCTGTAGTCCATTTTTTTTCTTACTGTCATCACTTCTCTCCTATCTAAGCATAATTCGTTTTCATCGCTTTGTTCTCGCTTTAAGTTTATATTCTTTTTATTGTTTTGACTGATTAGTCATACGTAAAATGAAAAACATAATTAATATATAATTAATTAAGTATTAATTATTAAAAATTTAAAAAATATATTTATTTGATTTTTTAAATAACTCATGTTATTTTAGTATGAAACACAGCAGGTTGAAAGTATACTAACGTGAAAAAAAAAAGAAGTAACTAACCACAATTAGCCTTTCAGAACATGCTCTAAGCAGGAAAAGGACGTGCCAATTGCCAGCAAGCGAACGCCTCCGGACCACGGACCGTGCGAACGGGCGAGCAAGATTCCCAGCATCGCGTTTCACTACAACCACCTAGATCTTGATAGCCAGGCCAGCTGATCACCTATGAGGATGACGGCTCGAAAGAGAAGCCGCATCACGGTAACCAGAATACGATTTCCCGTAGGATAAGAAGACCCATGCATGCACTTGCTCGCTTCGATGGGCCAGTGTGCGTGCCGGCGTTTGAACCCAAGATGCGATCGCCACCGGTCCACACCGATCGGAATCTGGATGTTTTACGGTGCGAGTCGTAAACGCCCTTGTACGCGGTGTCAAGCACACTGGCGTCGCGCAACGGCGCAACTGGCGAGCCAGTGGCCGGGGGCGGGGCTGGGCTAGCTTTCGGCGAACGCAACTGACGCATCGTGCTGCTACCATATCGGCGAATCTCTTTATCCTTCTCGGATTGAGAACGAAAAGATCAGGTACTAATGGGGGAAAAAGAAGAATAGATAAAATTCAGTTCGGAATAGAGAATAAGAACCTATCCAGCAGCGAGGATGTGACGACGCAGATAAGCAGGAATATGTGTACGATTGTGATCTCTTTCTACGACTCTCATATATATGTGCCTCAAGCAGTCGAGTTTGAATTACTGGGACTCTACTCCATGGTCCAATTTTCATACTTTATAAGGGAAGGTATTCACAAATACTAGTTGTCAATGAGAAACTATATGGGTGGCAAGGTGGGACTCAAAGAGGAGTTATGAAAAAAAAACTTTACTATGCTTAACTCTTGTCAGTTTCGATTTCAACATAAACTGTAAAACTGGGCATATTTCAATCAGTTTATTGATACCTGACCATTTTCCCTCTAATTAGCAAGCAATCACGAGCTGGATTACAATGGGTGGTGGAATGGCAAAATTAGCTAGAGCATAATGTGTTATGACGTCCTGAACTCAAAGAAGGTGGTGGTTATTCAAGGAAGAGGTTGGGCTATATCTGATAACACGTCAAACAATAATCGATTTTGTTGGAGTGGCATATGACATTATGTACTACATGCTGAAACTTTATTTTTTTTCCGTAACATTTTACAAGGTATTCTATGGACTATAGCACCTAAGATGAGGTGCTAGTGCTTTTCAACAAATGCAATGTTCATCCCTATTAGTCTACCAACCAGCGAGCACATCGACAAAATTTCAATTGTTCTGCTATTTTATATTATCTACAGTTTTTAGAACAGGGCCCTGCTCTGCTTTGCTTGCACACCGGGCTAAGCAATGTCACGGCGAAGAGTCACATGCCACAAACTGACATCTCTCGACGTGCTTGCTTGCTTTGCCGAGTGCATGGCCCTTTTGTTACATCAGCTTAGTGCAAGTCCGATGCACGCTTCGCTGGCTTTTCTTGCAATCTGTTTGTGCTGAGAGAGCGAGGCGTCCCTGTCAATGGCAGCTTTGTTCGAAAGCGCACACACTGACGGCACCACATACTCCCCCATCAACACCATGCCCTAACTTGAACACGATGAGACGAAGCATTCATTCGGACGTTCAATGAGACAATGGAACGATGATTGATTCTTAAACAACCCTTTCCCTTTCCTGAGTACTAAAATTTCTTCAGTAATCGTTCTTTTCAACAAGTTCTTTTTTTTCACCCGCTTAACCGTGCACGTTTTCTTTCTCATCAATCGGACAGCACTATTACATCGTGTTGTTGTGTTATTAGTTGATGATCATTCCAAACAGTGAGCCATATGTACCGGGCGTGCAAAGCGTGCCCTGGTTTTCTTAGTCTCACGGCATCGTTTTCGCACGAAGGAAGAAAGCGATCAGATCGGACACGAGTCGGCGCGATCAGACCTGCATGGACACGCCCTGCGTAACAATAGTTTATACACGAACGTAAATCATACGAGGCTGGCAACAGAAGCGAGAAATTTAACAATTCCATGATGAAGGTTGTTTCAATTATATTATGGACCAGACCTCCCCATCAACATCCGTGCTACTGTGAGCCGCACATTTGCAAGGAAAGGACCACGAAAACTAGCGACGTTTTAGTGTTTTCCTTTTCTCCCGAAGCTGGACGTCTTTGTGTTTTTCTGAGTAAGTAGCACGCACCGTGCATTTCTCGCCGATTACAGGAATACAGGGTAGGTAGCAAATGGACGATCATTTGGACCGTTTGATTAAATATCACCGGCCAATTTTGGCCGACATGATTGAATGCAATTTATTTATTTTTGACTCAATTGAGTGCAATTTATTTGCGTAACCGAGAGTTTACAATCAAATTTCTGGTTTTGTAAGACTAAAGATCTCAGTGTTGATATAAACCATGGTGACAGGTTTAATGTTTTGTGTCACATTTTCCAGCCCCCACCAACACTTGTTTGTCTCTCTGGCAACCATATCATTTGGGCTGCCAACGTGGCAGAGTGGTCAGACTGCACACGTCGAATGCAACCTAGCGGGTGAGAATTATCGGTTCGCATCCTTTCCTCTTGAAAACTGCATTAAAAAAAACGAGAACAACAACAATTCGCTCGTGTCCTTCATAAATACCCTCACGCCACGGCCAGTAAGCCTCCCCCTCCTCTCCTCTCCTCCCCTCTCATCTCCTCCACACTTAGAGGAAACGTCTAAGCACAGCTCCTTGAGGGGCTAAGCGCGATTAGACGGCAGCAAATCGTGTAGTAATTGCACAGATTAGCGTCAGATCTCAGCAATGGGGGAGGAGAAAGTGGCGCCGAAGCCTGATGCCGCCGCGGTGGTGGAGCTGCCGGGGTTCGTGATGAGCGCGGAGGAGGCCAAGCGCGCGGCGGCAGCCGCCGGGGTGGAGACGGTGGAGGACCTGCTTCCGCTGCTTGTCCCTTCGGCGATGCGGCGCGCGCGAGCCCCGATCTCGCGGTTCCCCGTGGGCGCCGTGGGGCTCGGCGCGAGCGGCCGAGTCTACGCCGGCGTCAACCTCGAGTTCCGGGGCCTCCCCCTGTCCCATTCTGTCCACGCCGAACAGTTCCTCGTCGCCAACGCCGCCGCCGCGGGGGAACCGGAACTGCGCGCCGTCGCCGTCTCCCACATGCCCTGCGGCCACTGCCGCCAGTTCCTACAGGAGATCCGCGGCGCCGGTGGGATCCGTATCATGGTGACCTCCGACGCCGAGGACGGCTGCGCGCCCGAGTGGCGCACGGTGGCGTCCCTCCTCCCCCGCCCCTTCGGGCCCCATGACCTACTCCCCAAGCACGTTCCCCTCGTCCTCGAACCGCACAACAATCCCCTCGGCAACCCCGCTGACGGTGACCTAGAGGCGCGACTGAGGGAGGCAGCGGAGGCAGCCGCGCGGGCGGCGCACGCGCCGTACAGCGGGTGCCCATCGGGATTCGCCGTGGCGGACGGTGAAGGGAGGGTGTACGCCGGGGGCTGCCTGGAGTCCGCGGCATATAATCCAACACTAGGCCCCGTTCAGGCGGCCATCATAGGGATGGTGGCCGCCGGGGGCGACCCCGCCGGAGACGTGGTGGCGGCGGCGCTCGTTGAGAAGGAAGCGGCGTTGGTGGCGCAGGAAGCGACGGCCAGGATCTTCCTGGCTGCCGTGGCCCCACAGGCCAGCTTCCACGTGTACAATTATAGACCGTCCGATGAATGATGCGCATCTCTGATCCCCGTGGTGGTTGGGAGAGAGTGTAGGAGATGAGATTGGAACGAGAAAATGTTCATAAAAAAGGTTAAGAATAATATAAGAAGAAAATAACCTTGTGTAGTTGGGTGAGCTGTTAATTCCACGTGGCATTGGTTCGCTGGTGGACACTGACAGTCGGGACCCACTTGTTCAGAGTGATTATTCTTCTGTTCTCATGTGTATTCTAAGAAAAAAATTGCGAAAAAAAAAATCTAAACTACCAAAGTAAACAACTGAACTAGAAAAATTGCTAAAGTATACAACTAAACTAGAACGAGGCCTGTATTTATCTTGAGGAAATAGTGGAAGTAAATTGTTGCTTGTGTAGTTGTGCTTCCCCGTCTATCACTGGAAGTTTATGTCGTTTTTTCTGCATGATTTACACACGACAGGGTAATTGCCATGAGAATAAATGGCCGCACAGTGCACGTACAGTGGGACGTGATGTGGTCACTACTGTTTATCCAATCATGCAAGCTGGTTCTTCTTTCTTGCAAGCCTCAAACACACATAAGTGATAGGTTTATGAACTTTTCTTGTGGGGCTGAATTTAAAGTAGTTAGTTGCCCACAGAATAAAGCAATGGTGGACATTTAACCTGTTCTGGACAAGATATTGCCCCCCAAAAATCATTTAGTAAAAAACAGTAAACATATCCTTTTTTTGCCAATTAGATAATGCAAGTGCAATTACGCAATTATGGTCAAGACAGGCTTATGTAAGCATTATTCTTGCGTTATTTTCTGGCAGGAAATTTCGTGTGCATGCCAGACTTGAATTATGCTGAACCCTCATGCTTCTTAAATCAGAGTACCAGGGAAAACAGCAACCTAGACATAGAAAAGGATGGGCCACGAGAGGGTACTAATATCAGTCACTCAAGACATCTTAATAAAAAAAAGCAGCCATAAATTTCTGACTGCGAATCCATCATTGTTTGATTAGGCGTTACTACTATACTGACCTTGCGTCCAAACTGGGCGCTTTCCGATGGTTACGCGAGCGAGCTTGTGCTCGACAGCTTGAGCAAGCTCTGCAACCAACGCCAAATTGCCTTCCGCCAATTTGTTGTGTCAGCACAAAGTAAACGCAACATGCAGTAGAAGAAGAAAGAAAATGTAGCCCGGTAAATTTCGCAGAAGAGCCAAACAACTGACCATCCGGCAAGAGCTTGCAGCTCAGTTCCATGAATAATATTCCAGGACAGATCTGGAAGGCGAGATCCCGTGTCGGTTGTTCCGTAGTTTTTGTGATGCAAACAGCTACTAAATTAATCGCAGTCTGTGATCAAATCAGCTGTCACGTCAAATATAGATAGCAATCCTGTCGCATAACCATCGCTTACAAGGTCATGAGCTGCTATCCTGCTAAGTGGTGTTTCAGTGCATCAAGTACCATATTCACCTTGCTTGAAAAGGAGAAAAAAAACTGCAAAGAAACTGCTATGCCTTGCACACCCTATGTTTAACCGGACAGAGGTCTCGCAATCATGTGCGTCCGCATCGCAGTTCCCATCAGCATTTTTCTGTTGATTGGAACTGTCAGTGGGTCCCAAGATTTCACATCTTGTGCGTTTGCATGGCTGTACTGGGCCGCACCCTTTTCTTCTCTTGCGGATGGGTAGCCAACGAATGCATCCAGCAATGGTACAAAAACAATCCAGTACAAATTCACAAGCTAGCAGCATCACTACACAAGGAGACACAACTAGGTACGAATTCAGTTGTTTCAGTGAATCTAGAAGAGGGTATGTCCATGGCCTGAGAAGGAACCCCAAGGGCCAAGGATGGTAAAATGTCCTATTTGCCAAATGCCCAAACTATACTTATTCAGAAGAAGAGATCAAGAGACAGATCCTGTTTGCTTCGCTCCACTGACGAAAATGAAACTCTTTCTTCAGCAAATTTTAGCATTTGTTTACAGGACTGGGGCATAATTTTTTTTGAACAAATGACTAGAGCATATATATTTTTTTAACAAAAGAATGGAGCATAAGTTAAGTTACAAAGATCATTTTCACGTTTGCAATCTTCAGTTAGAGTGCCCTTGTATGATTGACTTTGTAGGCTGGTATCACTGTGGTAAACACTGCTTTCTGGGGAAGAGACCATCTTCAGTTATCACTTATTATGAACTCCGGTATGTTCTTCAGAACAAAACAGGCGGCGCCCGTGCCACCATGTTCATCAAACACCTGCAGATTACCCCCATAAATCGAACCATCAATCATCCGCCGTGTTAGTCTAAGTGTCAGATTCCACCAAAACTATCCCTCCGCAGAACAAGCGATAGTAGACATTTTACCACGCACTACAGTTCATGCCGTTTATAACGAGTTTTCCATTGATTAATGAAGAAAACCATCCAAGAAACATAATTTGGGCTCGGAAATACACTACTTTTATTGTGCTAATCTAGTGACATTATTGAACCAGTATGCTAGATTGATAGCATGACAGCAAACAAATCAAACATACACCATCATTTGGGTATCCAGCTTGATGGGGGACCTAGAATGATAATTGCAATGAACAGTTTAAAAAAATGTAGCAATTACTTTTTTCACGCCTCAGAAAATTCAAGTTGCCATGAGCAGAAACTGACAGATCAGAAGTTTTCGGCAGATGATTAATTAACATGTTCCCACGGATCAGTTGTTTCAGAACATATAAGCCAATCAGGTAACTTGCTCTGGTTTGCTACGACAGTGGCCATAACCTGTTTATGCAAGCTTTGGTTGTTCAGCCGCTCAGGTAACCATTTTATTGACCTAATGCACTGGTGATAAGGTAGCAAGCCCGTGTATGGCTGGAATTTCTCCCCACAAAATTTATAAAAGCTATTGACTTACATTAAGATAATAATATAGAGAGATGAATAATTATAAAAGTTAAACATAAAATTTAACAAACTTTCGTAATCATAAAAACTAAAAAAATCTAAAAAAAACGTTTAGAATCTACACGTAACACTATTTCGTAGTAAATTCATAATTTTAATTGATATATAATTTTGTTAGAATAAAATATAAAAAATTTGCAAACAAATAAAATAAGAATAATGTCAATCGAACTTCTAAATCTCGAGATACTAATGAAACAAATTTGCTAGACAGAATATTGACAAAAAAATAATTAAATGATAATTAATTAATAATGTGATATCTAAAAATAATTAAGTAACCAAAATTATCGGAACACTAGAAAAACAACCTAGCTAGATTTTATATCAAATAAACCAACCTAAATCTTAGATAAAATTAAATCAATCTTATACATAAGTAAAAGTAAACAAGATTATCGTGCTAATTTTCTATAAATTTTACCTATTTACAAAATAATTCTTCAAATCATATAAAAGATTTCTCTACGAGATCTAAAAATATAGATTATAACTCTAATTTATTATCTAATTTATTCACCTATTAAAATCTCTCAGAAAAAATAAAAACATTTTTACATTTATAGTAAACAGTGATGTGGAAGCCCACTTATGACTTAGGCCATGTCCACACTATACAACTAGAACACATTCGCCTTGTCGGCCCAACTCGCTTATACTTTTGATCTACTTCGCTTCGCTCCGTCCGCCGTTGCATTTCGCTCGCCAACCCACTACATTGTTGGCCTAATTACACTCTCCATCCCATTGCGCCCGGTAGCCCGTGTCATCACTAGCTCTACTCACGCCGCTAGCACGCTATCATTAGCTCACACCGTCGGTTTACTCCACTCGCACTAGCCTATTAATGTAATAATAAAAAATATTTTCAGTCATATATTCTCACAAATCTGAAGCGCTTGTTATAATTTAACATGATAATTTTAATATAAATCAATTTGTAAAATGCTAATTTTAATATAAAACATTTTTGTTAATTTTAATATAAATCAATTTTATTAAGTTTAATATAGACTAATTTTATTAATTTTAATATACAATAATTTTTAATCAGTTTGAGGTTATTCAGTTGGTTTTTGCCGTGCTAATCTGCTATGACACTATCCTGCTAGATTGCACGTAACTGAACGGAAGTACTAGGTAACAGTTAGCCAATTGGAAGGCAAATATCCATCGGTATGTTCATACGACAAAAGTCTGGCTGACAGAGTGGGGCCCACATGGCAGAAGCCCACACGAGCCAACGAACACGAACCAGGCCAACCCCAATCCACGCGCATCCACGTCTCTGCGACGGGGGTGGCGCCACGAAGCGCCCATCGGGCCGGCGAGCATAACACATACACACGGCGCCAAGTCGTGTTCTCTCTTCCCAACCATAGCGGCCGCCGTCCACCTCCATGGCCACCCTCGCGCCACGCCCCCAGGCGCTCCTCGCTTTGAGAAGGCCCCGTCTTAGGACGCCCCGAGCCCGCGCCGCCGCTCCCCGTGCCCGCGGTCCACCCGTGCCACCGCAGGCCGCGCGGCCGCGGCGCGTCTTCCTGGGCCTCGGCGCCGCCTTCGTCGACCAGCTCGCCCGCATGGCCTCCGGCGGCGCCCCGTCACGCTCGTTCGTGGCCTCGGCTCGGCCGAGGCAGGGGGTTTGCCCAGTCGAACAGGTCGTATTCCGTAGACCATTAATTGCTTTTCTTTTTTTTTTCTTTCTTAAGCGGTCCTCGTGCACTCGAGTGCCTATTTTATTGATGTAAATTATCAAATTATGGTGCGTTGGTTGTAGATTTTGAAGATTATTGAGTGGCCAGAGGAGTTCCCTTTCAAACCTGAAGACTTCAGCCGCTTCGATGAGTGAGTAGCTCTAGCTCGAAGCAGAGCATTCCATTTTTTCAGTATTTGGATATCCACTTGTTGGTGTTCCTACTATTTCCAACTACTGATATGTGCAGCACGGTAACCTGATAAATAGATTAGGAAGCTAGTGGCTACCTGAATTGATGTATTTGATCACTTGGCAGATCATCTGATGCTCTGTTCTACTCGGTTCCCCGTTACGTGACTCACATTGATGACCAAGCAATCAAGGCTCTCACGAAATACTACTCAGAAGTTCTTCCTCCAAGCAACACTCCTGGGGTGGCCATCCTGGACGTGTGCAGCAGCTGGGTAGGTTTTTTGGTGTCTCAAGTAAACATTTTTCTTTCTAATGTCTTCCTGTAATGTTGCTTACAGTTTATGCCTTATAAAGGTGAGCCATTATCCACCCGGGTACAAGCAGGAGAAGATTGTGGGGATGGGTATGAATGAAGACGAATTGAAAAGAAATCCTGTATGTGCCCTTAGCAAATTGGTGTTTGTTTTCTGAAAAGCGATAGTGTATTTGGTATGTTTGATCTAAAAAAGATTTCTTTTTTAAAGATTAGTGGGACCAAGTTGGCCCTACTGCATATATTTGTCGAACTTCCAGTGATAGCAGCAGTCCGTTCTCTACTTACAGATTTGTCTCGCCTAGATATATATTTTGACAATGGATTCTTTTTGTTTCACTCTGAAAATAGGTGCTAACAGATTATGTTGTGCAAGACCTAAATGCGAACCCCAAGCTTCCCTTCGAGGATAACACTTTTGATGTTATAACCAACGTGGTACAATTTGTTTTACATGATAATCCAGTCTTGCTGAATAAACGAATGTTCTCTATTCTTTTTAAAATTTCATAGCCCATATGGCACAGCTAAGTTACATTTTGGCACCTATTGATTGTTTGTATGATCTAATAATATAATTTTGCATGAGTGTGTTTGCTTCGCCTATAGGTTAGTGTGGATTACTTGACAAAGCCAATTGATGTTTTCAAGGAGATGAGACGAATTCTTAAACCAAGTGGATTGGCCATAATGAGGTAATGCATAGTCCATAAATTCACTGTCACGATGAATGCGATTTACTAGTACTGTTTGTTATATATAATCTTCTTTACCAGATTGTTATGCCAATAATTAGTACTGAATTTATTTTTAACTTCGGGTGTAGTTTTTCAAATCGCTGCTTTTGGACTAAGGCTATATCTATCTGGACATCAACTGGTGACGCAGATCATGTTTGGATAGTTGGGGCTTACTTCCATTATGCTGGAGGTTTTGAACCCCCTGAGGTAAGATATTTGCTTGTTGAAATCATTTGTCCAAAAATATTCCACATTTTTTACTTTGGTCCTTTCGGTGAACATGCTCCTAGCAAGGACTAAAAATAGCCAGCTAGACATTCGCATTTACAATGACAGTAAAACAATCGACCCTATTCGTAATTATATACCTGTTTATTTTCTGTGCGCAAATCGAACCCACGGCATGAACATTGGTTTTTTTGTTTCTGTTCTTATTACAGGCTGTTGATATATCGCCCAATCCAGGACGAACAGACCCGATGTACGTTGTCCAGTCAAGAAAGAGGGTCGTTTGATTAAATTCATACGTTCTATACCGATTTTGTCTAATGCACAACGTGATGGTAGTTTCTGTGCTGCGCAAATATATTATCTGTTGTAAATAGAGAAATTGTACAGACGCATACGTGATGGTGCAGATCAAAACAATCGTTTGTAGATTCAAGAAAGCGATGAGAAATTGCCAAATAATGAGATCACTTACAGTATGCGAAGGCAGCCATACCGAAATTAGCGTAGCAGTGCAGCTTTATCTCGACGTAAACCTTAGCCGTGACCTCCTGCAACTCTCAGGCAAGACGTTCGCAAAGTTCCTCAGACAAGCACCGTGCGCTCGGCCATCGCCCTCCACTGCACGCAGAAGCCAGGCCGGCACGCGCCCCCACGTGAGGGCCATGCCAGAGCAGCAACAAGCCGATCACGAACTCGATCGAGCTCCTCGGCGTGAGCGGGCTACCAGATCGACAACGGGCACACCTGCGAACAGTACCGGGAGGGCGGCAGCGTCAAGGTCTCCTACGCCTGGGTCCCAGGCGCACGGGAGCACTCCCAACTTCCGAATGGGGCTTTGACGGTGGCGGACGCTGAACGCGACGAGCGAGGGGACCGGCATGCCCGACGATCTGCTCCGCCGGCTCATGTTGCCAGCGCGAAGGCTTGGCGTGCCGCAGCTCGAGATCGGCATGTGGCTGGGGGGACAATTTACTATTTGTCAGACTCAAGAAAGCCAGTTCCTAAATATCATTCTTTTAATTTTTTATTCTCATTTACCACCGGTCTCCATTAATTCTCCTGTATATTACATGGCTTTTTTTACTTGTCCGACGTGGAGCTTATCAAAAAGATCTGGATGCCTTCAGCCTACCTTTAGGGAGCGTGAGGAGAGAAGTAAACAAAAATATTATAATCGCTCGTGGTTAGATCGCTGATTAACTTTGATTGTTTGATTCCGAATGCACGGATCAATCTCACAATCGAATAGAGCTGAGTGTGAAGACGTCCATGGCGGTAGCGATGATAGCCAGTGGTGGAAGGAAGCGCAGGTGGCCGCCAGAGGAGCTAGGGGACATCCACGATGATATGCTAGAGTGCGTCCTGGCGCGGCTCCCACCGACTAGCTTTTTCCGCCTCTGTGTTGTCTGCCACCGTTGGTGCGTGGCTGCCCCATCGCTGACGTTCCTCGATGCGTGCGGGCGTGTTCCATCACAAGACCCCCTGTTCCTCATGCTCTCTGACTGCTCCCATTTGTCGCTCGCCTTCGACGCCATGGACCGCTCCAAGAACCTGCTGCGCCATGTTAGTGGCTTCCTCAAGCGGCCTCATCCTCTACAGGCAACCTCGTTGTAGCCAATCCTATCATCGGCACGCCTCGCACTCTTCCCATGCCGCCACCATTGCAAGCCCATGGCGTGCTGTGGTTCTACGCTATTGCATTATACAGCTCCCCCTATCATGTGGCGTTCTCCACAGATGAACTCCTCGATGTTCCATGGTGATGTTTGACTCGTCTAGGGATTCGTGGGAGGGCCCGTCGCAGTCTCTTGAAGGCCAATGCCATGTTGCTCCCTAACGTGCCATCTCAGGGCGCCCTCGACACTGATGACATGGTCTACTTCTCTAAGTCTGGCAATGTGGTGGCTACTAACATGCAGCGCAACGCGTCGAAGCTATATATTGCTCGATTGTCATCCTGTTCGACCACAGCGACGACGATGCCGTGGTCTACTTAAGTCATGTCGCTCCTCGATGAGATGCCATGCTACCTCGCTATTTTCACCACTCGTATCAGTGTGGAGAGATAGGACGAGATGCGATATGTTGATGTCTACTTTTTCCTCTCATGCTCGTTGTCATCTAGGTCTTTTTGCTAGGGCATACACGTCCGATGGGACAAAATGCAAAAAAAAAACAGTTAGGTGGATGGGAATTTAGCAAAAAGTGATGAACGCGAGAGAATTAGTGATGATCGAATGGCAGATGAAAATAAAAATTTAGAAAAGTGGGCATTTAAAAATTATGGTAAATAGTAAATTCTCCCGCGGCTGGGCTGGCCCAGTCGTACTCCTAGAGCATTGATTTAGATGGGCCTCGCGTCGTGAGTTCCTCGCTTGACAACTGGGTTCATCGTTGTTGCTGATGATGATACTCTGGGACTGATTTTGACTAGCGTAGGGGCGAACCAACTTTCACTCAGGATTCCATATATGGAGTTTCTCTTGCATCTTTCAAGATGCATGCACAACAGTACTAGCTAGGTCGTGCACGATCACAGAGTCAATTTTCCGCTCTGCGTTTTACTATCCTTTTTCTTGTTCAGGTTAAATTCAACTGCAGTTAAGTTAAAAATAGTACTTGAAAATTTTCAATTTTAAATGTTCCTAGTACTATCTTTGTGTGAAAGTTTTGTGATGGGAAGTGTTCATTCTGCTAGTACTATCTTTGTGTGAAAGTTGCTTGATGGGAAGCTAGAAAGTAGTAATCATGAGCAAAATTTTCTGCTAGTAGAACGTTTGCTAAGTGTACAGGGTAGTTCTCCCTCCATTTTAAAATATAAAATAGTATTATTTCATTAAGTTAAACTTTGACTAATAATTATTATATTAAAATATACTTTTTAATGTAAAATTAATATTGTTAGATTCATATTGAATACTTTAATATAAGTTATACTTTTATATTATAAAAATAATATATTGATAGAGTAATTATTCATCGATTGAGAAAATCTTGAAATTGATTTTTCTAGTAACTGTTGTCATAATACCCACACTTGTAACAATAGTAATTATTTTCCCGCATTTTCATAATAATATTTTTTTCTGTAAAAATAGTAACTATTTTTTTTTAAAAATGTAATTATTAAAAAATCGTAATAGCAACAATGGATTACAAATTCATTCATCAACTTCTCAAAACAAGAAAAGAAAGAACAGCAAAGTAATAAAAATAACGGCAGCCGTTGGCCCTACGCCACCGCCACCGCTGCCGGCGTCCTCCCGACCTCCAAATCCTCCAATGGAGCGGCACATCCTTCCTCTACCGAGCTGCCGCCCTTGGGATAGAAATGCAAAACGTGGGACGATAAGGGATGCAGAACCGGTCGCCTCCTTCCTGCCGGCACTGCAGGGTAGAGGCGGCTGCTCAAAATGCCGCCCTGCGGCATTTTCCTCTCCGGCGTGGGTATGACCTGGATCCGGCGGCCCACTGCTGAGAGTAACTCATGCCAAAAAAAAAAAAAAAGCTTGTGTGGACGTGGATGCATACCCACAGACAACATTGCTCTGATGACTGCTGCCTGGTGCCCTCACGCAAATCTTTATGCTTGAGTTAAGATCAATTAGCATCGTGTAGCATCCAATGACAAGATCAAGTAGCATCATGGCTAGCTGAACCCCTCCCATCGGCAAGAACAAGTTAGGAGCTTGAACCATGAAAAGGCGCGGCGGAAGGAGAATGCCGCCGGCCGCGTGCAGGTGCATGACAAGGAGTCAGTAGCCCGGTCGCCACCCATCCGCCTCTACTTGGTCCTGGACAACATGCAGAACTCAACACATCATCTGCACACACACACACACACACCAAGAAATCACGAGAACAGCAAGAGATTCAGGCACATAGAAAAAACAAAACTTTCTAGCCATTCCAAGGAGGATGCAAATAGGAGCTCAACTGGTCACCACCACTGCGTGCACAGATCCGATGGGGGATGTCGCTTGAGGAGGACGCCGTAGCCTTCTTTCGCCAACCGCGGGCGGCCGGCCAGACCTCGAGGTGGCTGCCTGAACTCGTCACACGGAGACGACGAGATGAGAGGGAGGGGAAATCAAAATGATTAAATATTGTTCTATATTAAAATTGATAAGTTTAAAAAAATTAGACTACATTAAAATAAATTGAGATGTATAATTGATTTATATTAAAATTATTATTATAAAATATAACGTATATACTAATTTAGATCAGTTTATGAGAATATTGATTAAAAAATATTTTTTAATTAGTATAGTTTATTGTTGAATGGGTTAATATGACGGTAGAGTGAAAAGATCTACTAAATAGGCTACATACGATGTGACAAGCAGGCCAACGAAACGGGCCAACAACACGAAAACGACCTAGGAGAGGTCAGCGCGTGGGCATGAAGGCGGCCTAGCACGCAAGAGCAAGGGGGCTCTCCAACTGATAAGCGGGCCTGACATAGCGGTGGTTGGCGCAAGCGTGCGCATAGGAGTTTTATAGGACATGTGTCGATATGCGATTGGTATAAGTGGTGTGGCAAGCAGGGATAACATATTTTCTATATGAAAGTGTGTTAAACTTTATAGGTTTTTATGTGTCTGTTGACGTAACTCAACCTAAAACGTTGATATTAAATCTAGCGGTTGAGAATAGGTTGAGTAGTGGTTACGAAATCTTAAGGGTTTTGAAGTCGTTTTCTATGAGATTTTTTAATTATTTTAGGTTATAAAAATAACGTAAAGTATTAGAATTATTTAGTTAGAATTTTTTAAAGCACAAACTTAAGGTAAAGTTTTAAAAAATTAGTATAGTAATTAAACATTTGTATATGCTTAGTGATGGTTTGTTTTATCTAAAATATTTTCTAGGGTTATTTTTGTTTTGTTAATATCTTTATATTTAAAAGTCCAATTGACGTAATTTTAGTTAGCCTTATTTATAAATTTTATCGATGAGAGTTACGTATCTATAAATATATAATTTATTTAGTGATGAAAATGTGTTTTGTTTGGATTTTAAAAGTGTTATTTTTTAGTTTTCATAAAGATTTGTTCACATTCATTCATCCTTTATAATTGCCAGGCTGAATCTACCTGTAGAGGATGGCGAAAAGGGAGCCGGCGGCTGGCCGATGCCATCGAAGCTGTAGCGGCTTACCTGGCCAGCGACGAGTTCGACGGGAAGGATGAGGGGTGAATGGAACGTGTCCCATAATTAACGTCAATTTCGTAATCAATTCCAGATTAAATGTCCACTCGAGTTAACACCATCTCTTTCTACTAATAAAAAATTATCTATTACTATTAGAGAGAGTGGAGAGCATGTGTAGTGTGGATGATCTGGTGCCTAAGTGGCAGCCATGTGGAACGACGAGAGGAAGAATAGAGAGAAGATCTAACGGACGGATGACAACGACAGTAGTCTCTTTGTCGGTACGTCATGATTGGAGTTAAGATAAGACCACTAAAATGGAGAGGGTGGTCCAATGAGATCGTGTCAAACAGCTTGGATTCTTCGGTGGGTCGACAACGGTGATGGAACACGACGACGTCCGGATTGAGTGGAGACAGAAAAACTTTTGCCAAGACGATGGAGGGACCAATTGGGTGCACTTAGGGCTACCTTGAGACCTCATGAAGCTAGATCCTTCACGGGTGAGGCATCGAAACTAGGGGTGCATGGCCCACGACGACTCCGATGGGCAGCTACGCGATGAGAGGTAGTGGTGAGCAAGTTGTATCCTAGAGAAGGTGCATGAGTAGAGAAGGGATGGATAGGACACCGAAACAGTAGGATACGGGGACGAACATCGGTGACACGAACAGGGATGCCAAGCTCTAGTGTGGATGGGTTAGGGAAGAGGAAGCAGAGGTGGTCCTCGTGGCCTCTTGGTCCTTGTCGGCTCATCTAGCGTGTCAGGTGGAAATACAGTCTCTTCATCCTTGATAGTGTGGAGCTTCAAAATGGTGGTTTGTGGGGGTTTGGAAGGAAAGAAGATAGGAGAGTAAGGAGACTTTTTATGGGTGTCTTAGGTCGGTTTGGAAGTGGATCATTGCGCTAGAGCGTGTCATGCTAGCACGATTCCAACCTAGTCAAGGAGGAAGGACGATGAGCTAGTGCGATGGCGTCAATCAGTCCTTTGCCTCCTAGTGCGAGAAACCAAAAGGAAGAGAGGGCAATGTGGTTTCGGGAGGAAAAATGAGAAAAGAAAAGGAAATGGAGCTTGGCCACCTTTCACTTCAAGTGCCCAAGTGCGCGGGTGGGCAAGTGCACACCTCTGCCTTGGTGGCTTGCGCCGGGACTGGATGACGGTGGCATGGTGATGACAAAAGAGATGGATGTGTGGTTGGTGACGAGCAGAGGCAAAATGGTTGCCGTGGCAAACAACAACTAGAGGGGTGACACCAATGTCCTTTCAGTCAGCCATGATGCTGGCACGAGTATGGGAGTAGGAGGAAATAGTGAAGGAGGAGTGGATTTGAATGCATTAGCATTTAGAGTGGCAAGGCACGATGCGGGGTAGAGGAGCTCGCCTCATTGCACATGTGTGTGGCTTATGTGGGCACTAGTGGCTACAACAAGCTAGCCTCCTGCTAGCTTCGTGGCTAGGTCAAGAGGGGAGCTGAGCTGGCATGAAATAGGGAGAAAGGAGTAGTTGAAGCTAGGTTGGGCCAAGGAAAAGGAAATGGTCTAGGCGGGTTGAGGGAAAGAGAGGAAGAGAGGAGCTAGGCCTTGGGCTAGACAGAGAGAAGGGAAGATAGGTGGCCTAAGACATGGAATTGATTTGAGAATTTTCAAGAATTTATTTAAAGGGATTAGAGATAAAATTAGACTTTAAATTTGAACTTGAGATTTCGAAATTGAGTTGGATATTGATTTGGCATAGAGGAGGATTGAGATCCTTGGAGCACACAAGGGGACTTTACTCAAATAACTAAGTTTTCGTAATTACCTTTTTCATTGAGATAGTTTTACGTCTAAAACATTACAACATTACATGCTGCTACCTCTCCTTGCCGGCGCGTGTCAGCCATGGCCTTGACCACAATGCAGAGGCAAATGGCCGGCAACAACTCATGTCAACGAGGAAGAGGACGATGGCCTAGCTTAGTTGAGTGGTCGACGACCTTCATGCCTAAGCACCTATAGTGCCCATGCTCCGATGCTGCCACTAGGTCCCCTTTTCCACCTCCCTCGATGACCTATCTCTAGATCTGTTCGCGCCGAGGCACGGTGGACACGGCGCGAACACACCAGATCGCCTAGGAGGTCTGCTTAGCTCCAGTGCAGGCCGATCGGATTTTTCTGCGTGGCTTGAGGTACGCGCGTCAGGGGCCGTGTGGTTTGATCGGCTTCGGCGCGTCCGTACGGGTGCAGGCGTGCCAGTCAATTTGACCCTGCAATTAACAAGGAAGTGAGACGAGCGAGTCTGATACAGGCGCTCGTTATCAGCTGGCTGCTGATAGGATCGGGATGCTCTTTGATCAGCTGAGGAGCCGATGTGGACAGGTGTCGACGAGGAAACGACCGCAGAGCCGATGGAGGAACCAGGGTGTAATCAGGAGATAGGTAGGTGCACAGGATCCCTCCGGATAGCCGAACAGTGATTCATCGGCTAGAAAAACCGATGAAGGCATATACGGACTAGGCAAGGAATAGTATAAGAAGGCACAGGCTGTAAAGTCGATGCTGCTCTGGATATAACAGCACGAGACTCGTCGCCCGCCGTGACAGCGCCATTAACACCGAACCTCAAAGATCAGACCTAACAGAGACAGTACGAGGCCGGGGCCAGCAGCGATGATACGGAGGACGCCGGATCGCCTATGTCATAGCAAGGATAGGAACGAACTTATCGGCTAGCTGAGCCGATAAGGGGACGTCTCTCTGAAGGCGGGTGCATATCAGTTAGGAGACCGATACGCTTGGCGTTATGCGTCAAGAGGCACCTCTGAAGACTGATGCGTATCAGCCGAGGGGCCAATGCGCTGGGCGTGATGCTCAGAGCATGAATAATTCATCGGCTAGCATTCCAATGATACGCCGTACAGAAAACTATAGGCCTGAAACTCGATATACCATCGGCAGCCCCATAGGTCGACAGAGGGAGCTTAACAGGCTGATAGTTCCCGCACGGACGTGATGTGATACGTCTGACCAGCCTAAGAGGTCGGACCTAACCGATACAGCCTCAGACATAGCAGAACATACCGAGATGGTGGTGGGACTTACACCTTCGCCAGATATTGAACTTAACCGATGCAGCCCTACGTCGAAAGCCAGAACCCACCGGTAAGACCTAGATGAACTAGGGTGGCGATGCGTCGAGATTGTATTTTGATCGAGTGATATTTTACATGTTTTTACGGGGTCTATATTTATACCATGGATTTACAGATAGAGTCCGACGCATCTACGACCATCGGACATTATTTCCTAATAAGAACAAAGGAAAATATTCCTAAAGAAGTTGACTAACCAGCTAAACCTTCTTAATTAAGTAATGTTACAATTTACAAAAACAAACATCCTGCCGTAGAGTCCACGGCTCTTCCACAAACCTGATTTCATCTGAATAATCTTCCAATTTAGAACCGAGTCTTTCTTCGCTGCAACTTGATGGGCTTCTCCACTGTAGCAATCGGATCTTCTTTTATTCAAGCCGATCCTTTTCCTTTCTTTCCTTGGGCTTCTCGGACCTAACCCTGATCGGATAATTCCCTGTCTTCAAGCCGATCCAATCTTCTACTAATCTGATCGGTTTTTCTATAGTTCTGATCAGCTTTGTCTCAGTATCTCCATCGGCTGATGATTGAATTAAACTCTCCATCGGACCTCTTATCCAATCGGCTTTAGCACCATCGGATCGTCCAGATTTTGGCGTTAACAAGATCTGAGACATTGTTCCGTTGCAACCTCTCCATTACCTCCTCCTCTATGAGTCCGATGCAGGCGAGCACGATGACCTCCGCCACCCTATCCCCTCTCCCTCCACTTTCCTGTCATCACCGACAACCTCGTCCCCTCCGACTCCTCTACCTTCACCTCCCTGCCACCTTCTCACGCCAGCTCAAGCTCACCAAGCGGGAGAATCTAGCCTCCTTCCCTCCCTCTTCTCCGCCCCCGTCGCCTGTGACCTTGCCCACGCTATGGCTTTCACTTCTTATTTTTGCTAGCTAGAAGTGAGGAAGGTGGTGGCTAGCCTGAAGGTCTTCTTTCTTATCCCTTCTCTCTCTTCCTCTCTCTTTCTGTCCTCTTTACTTGGTAGGTGGTGGTTGAGCTGGAGTATTCAAAGCTCAAGTGCACGGGCAACAACAAGGTAGAGTTGGAGTTGACGTCACAGTGGGTGGTGCGACAACACGACAGACTCATCGACAACAAGCACCTCAAGCCCCTCACTGGTCGCACAAAACAGAATGGTTTTAGTGGCAGTGGCGGCTTGTGCTTCGACAGACAATTCCTACTCCTCCATGGCGGCCACATCGATGCGTCAATTGAATCACAACAGTGGCAGGTTTGCTCGGTGATAGGAGAGAAGAGAGAGGGGTAGGTTATGTCACATGGGATCCACTATATTTTTTATATTTTTTCTAAGACTAGAATACCATCTAGATGTCACATTGAATAAAAACCATATTAATATGCCACAGGCGTCACGTAGCCACCTTTAAACTGTTTAGGGAGGTAAATTGATTTAATTTTAATAGATAAGGAAGTATATCTACAGTTTTGTCATTAAGGATATAAATTAAACTTGTTCGATGTACCAATAGTATAGATTTTTTTAGTTTATTTACGTGGGTGCAATGTCCATTGCCCACTAGTGAAAGGGCTAGCATTAATTTTACACGCTAGGGAAAGGGCTAGCATTAATTTTAACTTTTAGGTGGTAAACTATCATTATCTTATTTTGAGATCAATTATTGATGGATGATGAATGCATAAGAAAATTTTACGTTTTACCATCGATAAATAATTGATTCTATAAAATACAGTAAAAAAGTGAGTGTTACAAAATATTATTGTATAAACATCTTCATCCAGTTTTTGACATTGCAGTAGGGTGTCACTGACCTCCTATAACAATTTGAAATTTTCAGTTTTTTTATATAAACGGCCCTTTTAGATTATTAGATGCATGAACCACAGTGGCATCTCTTCCTATGAAAACTATGCACGTGTATTGTGGTAAAATATGACCATATATTACAATGGAGATCAAGGTTTTTGTAGTAAAAAACTTTTTAAAGGTTAATTTGTTTTGCGGAAATTGCAAACCCCTTCAAATATCAGCTAAAGCTTAAGATCCTCCTGTCCTAATTCAGCTTGGCTTAATATTTTTTCTTATTGTCTTGACCATACATGCTATATGATCTACCACATTTCTTGATCGATATGGTATCAAAGCCTGCCACATCAACCAAGTCCGATTTAGTGGGAGCGTGAAACATAGTTAAGTTATGCTCGTCTCACTATCTCTATGGTTCTAAACATATTTTCTTTATTACCAATACTGTCGCATCAAATTCATATTTCTTACATTAAATCTAGTAAAAGAAACTAGCCGCTACCAAATCCATAAAGCAAATTCAACAACTCATCTAGTGACCCCAAACAGGCTTGAGCGACATGAGCAGTGACCATGACTCCTTTCACCCTATTGGTATTCATAGAAGCATGTGCAAAGAATTATGGCCATGAGAAAACACGAGCAGTGGTAACAGAGGAAATCTCAAAATAAGATATTGTATTTGTAGCAAATTATACAAATGTTAAACTTAGGATGACATTAAGGGATTTACAAATTTTTTTATGAGCCATGCAATTGGGAGTGAGCCAAATGTGTTACTGCGCCATGCGACTTGGGAATAGGCCGGATGAAAGATTTAACACTGATTCTTTTCTAATCTCTAATATCGATGTTACGTCCATGGCAACGTGGACTCTATTTACTATGTCAGAGTTCGATACGGCTATTCAGCCACCTAATGGGACAAGCTTCTTATTTGCCAGCGATTAATTAAATATTAACTATAACATAAAAATAAATTTATTTAATTTTTTAAATAAAATTTTTTATATAATTTTTTAAAAAAATATATCGTTTATTCGTTTAAAAAGTATAGCTATAATCTAAAACAACGGTGCCTAAGAGAGAACACGTTGCGTATACGAACTATTAGTATGTTTCTAGTTAGAAGAAGAAACATTACGCTGTGATCAAAAAAGAAAACGTGAGCAACAAAGAAAACAACCATCTCATTGCAGCCTTCATCAGCCTTCATCTTGAGCAAACTGTTATTCATCTCGCCCTCCCAGGAGGCCAGGCGAAGCTCCTTCGAAACCGACGTCGTCCCAGCGCTTGGCGCGAAGACGGACATGCCGAAATTAGCGTAGTAGTGCAGCTTCATCTCGACGTAAACCTTAGCTGTGCCCTCGTGCAACTCTGAGACAAGAAGGTCGCGTAGGTCCTTCGACAAGCGGACGTCCTTGCCCCAGGGCACCACCGTGAGCTTGGCCGTCGCCGTCCTCTTCACGCAGAAGACCGGCACGCGCCCCCACGGGAGTGCTACGCCGGAGTAGGACACCATCACGTCCTCGCGATCGAGACACCATTGCCGGAAGGCGGCGGAATCTCGACGCGCAGCGTGAGGTTGAACACGGGGGAGACAGCCGGGCGGCTGGCCGTGATGATGGCGGCGACGTCCAGCCCCTCGACGGCGGCGAGGTCCAAGGTGTACTTGGTCTCCTCGCATTCTTTGCAAAGAAAGGCGGTGACCAAGATCCCCAGCAAAAAAACTGGCAGGATTGTCATCCAGAAGAGGACGCTGACTTTGGTCTGTAACCTCAACAAGTGGTCTATGCGTGCCGTCAATTCCTGCGCACGGCTGTCGGTGGTTGTTTTCTCTATGTCTAGTTAATTTCTTCGTCGGAGATTCATTTCGATGCATGGTCCAGAGCTAAGAAAAGTGGAAGCTATAGAGATCTTGTGTTCTTGACAGGACGATGGTGCTGTTTTTTTGGCGTGTCCATGCGCAGATTCTGTACCATGATAACAGAGCCAAAGAGAGATATCCATGCAAGTGCCTATCGGTTAGAACAGGATGTCAGGATTTCAGGTACGATACGGTTGCATGAGACGTACGACAGAAAGGAAGACATGCATCTCACACATACAGATGGATATCAGAAAAAAAATCTTAATATACTATTTTTCAACCGGGGATTGGCACAGGGGGTCGTCGTTAACACGTAGGAGTAGGACGAGAGAAGCCTCGGCCCGGTAGGCATGGATTGAACCATGAAGGGTTAGCTCCGAGGAAGCCTCGGCCGAATACCACAGCAACTCGCATCCGCTATGACTGGTCTCGTGGCGCGGCGGGCACAAAAACCGCGTGCGTATTATGCACACAAGGCACAATCCACCAAGAAAAAAACCTTCATCGAGCTCTACCCTCCTTCCTCCTCCTCCTACGACGACGACGACGACGACGACGACGCCGGCTGCCAAAAGGCGTCAGCGGGGTGTAATCGCGAGCGACGAAGGACCTTCATCCTGAACCTGCTACGTGAACTCACCTTTTTCGCTTTCATATTCATATACGTGTATCACGCGTTGTACGACTTCCCATCCGAGTTCTCCGACCAGATCACGGCCATCCGCGGCCTCGACGCGCCGGTGGCTCCGGCCAGCACCGCGGCGACCACCATCTCCCCTGCCTTCGACGTCACACTGCACGTCAACAGCCGGCGCAGCAGGGCGAGATTCTACTGCGGCGGCGAGGCGGTGGTGAGCTGCGAGGGCTTCACCATCACGTCCGGCCGCATGCCAGGGTTCTGCGTGCCGGGGAAGGGGTACGGGAGATGCCGTTCCTGGCATGGGCCGACGGCGTGGGTTTGCCTGAACTGCTTCGCGACCGCATGCGCATCGGCGCCATGCAGCTGGAGGCCGAGGTGAAGCTGTTCGGGAGCAACGGCCGCTCGGCGCCCAGGCCGACGTGGATGTCGTGCGGTCTGAGGATGGATGAATTAGCGCAGCCGCAGGACACGGCATATTGCACGGTATTGGCTTTGCAGAATTGGTTCTCTCAACCCTTGTTCGGATAACAGAAGATTAGGATCGATCAATCTTTTACCATGGTCAACGAAATTATACTCAAAAGTCCCTACCGATCTAAAGGGATCGCCAAAGGGATTTCGTCTGGTTCATGAGTATCCAAACAATACCGCAGGTGTTCCAATTAGTTAGCGTAGTTACATGATTTCAACAGTACTATCTCTTGTATCAGACATATTGCATACTCCAGCTTTGTCAGAATAATTAGTAATGCAGCTTCAAAAAAAAAATCAACGATGAAACATCTATATTAATTTTATCAAGACTCTTTTTTACAAAGATGTTTATAAAAGTATGAGTATATGTGTGTGCATTCCTAATATGCACGCTTGTATATGAGCATCCCTATTTGTATTTGTATAGTATTAAAAAAGGTTGTGCACACTTTTTTTGCTGTTATATATGAGTTAATTAAACCATATATAACACCGAGCATGCCCCCTAACCGCCGAGTCATGGAGAAAGCTAAGGAGTAACTGGTGAAAACGATATAAAAATTTCCAATCTTACTATACAATTTTTATAAAAATAATATCGTTTTCAACCGTTTTTATTTCTAACCATATATAAAATTTATTTTGTTTAATCTATCAGTGTCGTAATATTAACGTTGACACTAGATAGTAAAATTTATAAATATAGAAAATTCTTAGCCATACCATATCGTTTTCATAAAAGTAATATAAAAAATAATATTGTTTCCACTCTAAACTTCACAAGTGGAGTTAGATTTAGGAGTTCATGTCAAACAAATCGTTAGTTAGAGAGGAAGCTAAAGAGCGATCCATTATGTCTTGCAAATTCGTTATACAACGTGGATTTTAGTAACTTAGGGGCTGTGTTGAGGCTAGTAGAATTTAACTCTAATAACGTACTCTACCATCTCACCAAACATATCTTCCCAGGGTGACTTAACCCCTCAACCAAAACTGTGGTTTATTGTTTTCAATGAAAACGAGGATCCGGTGCTAAAAAAAAAAGTTTGGTTGGAGAACCGTGCAAAGAAAAATAAGTACTCTCTTAGTCTGGACACAAATTTTGGACAAGCACCCGGTCAAACTAGTGGCAAGAGTATCGCTATCTTATAAACTGTGATAGGTTACATGAAAATCAACGTTAGTTGCATCGTCAAAATATGTATGACCAAAATACAGTAGAATTACAATGGCATCGATGATGTAAAATGTGAAGATGTTTTAAAATATAAAGCGTCTTTTTCCGTTAAGGTAGCATCCGATTAACCATTAATTTATAAGAATATAATTTTTATAATATAAAATTAATGTTATTATATTTGTATTTAAAAGTGATTTCTGATTATACTTTTATGTTGTATAAATAATATATTGATAAATTATTAATCGTTGGTAATGTACTAACAAAAACAAATATAACTTATATTTTAAAACATTAAAACGAAGTGAGTACCCAACTAAAAAAGAGAAGCCGCGATCAACAGACAACTCTACCTGTTCCCCCCGTTTGACTGAAGAAAATAAATGTAAAATACTTTTGACCAATCGAGCATAATATATGCCAACGATGTGAGAATAAAAAAAACACAAAGAAAAGTGTATCCACCATATATCCTTCACTCCACTTCTGACTTCTAAGAACTAAGATTAAAAAGAAAAAGAACTACTGCTTGCACTCCGCAGGTCGCTCACCCTGCTGTCCAGCAACTCCGCCAGCCTTCTGCTCAAAATAGAGGAGAAACAATACTAATAAAAGCATCTGATGTTGTAATATCCCATTAGAACAATGACACTTGAAGGCCTTATGCTTCACCTTCATCACTATATTCGTCGTCCTCTTCATCATCCACCCAAGAAGCTCCATAGTCCTCTTCTTGAACAGCCTCTCCAGTGAACCAAGAAACAGCATGTGGTATAATCTTGTTCCTGAGAGTAGATCTGGCAACATAGACAAGCTCATTCATAACCAGATAATATATACAGGAAGTATGCTGTTTCACAAATAATTTGAAGAATTGTCTATTTTCAGTACGATGCATTGTGTAACATAAAGTAATCACTTCTCCTTTCAAAAAATCAACAGTAAACGCTTAACAATGCAATGGACAAGTTAGTTTACCCAATGTCATAATCTCGTTCCATTTGGTTCTGCAATTGTTCAGCCTGTTAAGAGAAGAAGCAGCCAAGAAGGCCATAAATTTGGGCATAACGTTTCGAGAATCAATGTATATAAAATAATAACTTGTTCAACTTACGGTATTTTCGTCAATTTGTGCATCATCATCTGGAACTTGAGGTGGGGTGAAGAAGTTAAAGAAGCTCTCACATTCTTCCGTCTTTGTTATAGGTTTAGTGCCGTTTGAACTATTCTTTTCTAGCACCTTTTGTGTCAAACATTTTCCTGGATGCCATTCGATTTCGGTCCTAAAAAATAAAGCAGTCAGCCAATATTCAAATAGGTGCAACATAAAAAATGTTCTCCTAATTAACAAAATACAAATTTGCAGAAACAAAATGATATATATATACCCAGTTGCTTTCAATAGAATGGGTTCATCTTCTTCGTCAATCATGTGGTATGTTTTAGTCAGTACTGGATTTTTAAAGAAAAGATTGGTATTGAAGAAGAATTCGATCTTAAAACCCTTTGGGTCATCAATTCTGCACCATTTGATGTCCTTAAGGTACTTCAGAGCTTCCTCTTCCATCTCATGGATCTGTGAATGGCAAAGGAAAACAAATCATTAGACTTAACACAAAAAAGCTCAAGTCTAGTGTGATCGGCCCATGGAGAAAAGTTCTAGTGTGATCATAAAAAAATGATAGCTTTGGAAAGGAGAAATTTATAAACTAGCAAAGCCTCTCACCTCCTCAGCAAGAATTTCATTGTTCTTCATTGCATTAAGCCAGAAATCTGGAACACCCTTTTCCTCTGCACGGGAACATTACAAGATTATAGAAAGAACTAAAAGGGATTAACCCACTCTGTCAGTGACCCCAGACGTGCCCAGAACACCTATAGTATGAACAAGAATGCACATATCACCTCTTTCTTCTGCAGGGGTCTCGCCCTCTAATTCAATAGCACCACTCACAATTTCAGAACGCTGGAAATTTGCAAGCACAAAAAAGCCACCAAAACAGCACATCTTATTGAAAATTCAGAAACATAATTCAAGAAAAGTTTCTTAGAGAAGAGCTGCCTGTACACAAAGCAGGCAAAACTTTTGAACAGAAAGATGAAGTGGGGTAAGGCCAGATTGCGTTACATTTCAACAAAAAGTCTGTGCTGTACCTTTGAGTATAGTGGTCCATAAAGCTTCTGATATTTAGCTTCCAGAGCAGCTCTTTCCTCAAAAAAACTTGGCTTCTAATTCATCATGTTGGCTCTGAAACATTTGACATGGGTTAGAAACGTAATGTGGAAACAAATGGGTTATTCCGTTTTCAACAATGTGATTTACCATCACAAATAGTTTAATGTAGCTCCTGCCTTTTTGTTCAAAAAAAGCTTCTGACATTTCAGTTTATTCAAAGAATATAAGAAAGGAAGATAACCAGACCTGAGGAATTCAGAAGCATCCTAAATAAGACATGTACTTGAGAACCATTAACTAGGTCAACTAAATTAAAAAAAATATTCTAAAAGTGAATTAAATTAAACTGTAACTGGTGCGCCCCTGCCATTTGTTACGAGTTTTCCTTTTATGGTTTACCCAGCTGCTCACCGCCAAAAATCTCGCGACCGAGAAGAGACGGCGGCTCGGTCACGCGAAGGCCTGGGAAGTCTGCTAAGCTCCAGTGCATGCCCTTAAGTCTCGAGGTTCAGGGTTTAGGGAAGTCCAAAAGAGAATGTTCGCGCCGATGCACGATGGACGCGGTGCGAACACGCTGGATCACCTGGGAGGTCTGTTTAACTCCAGTACAGGTCGATCGGTTTTTTCTGCGTGGCTTGAGGTATGCGCGCCAGGGGCGTGAGTTTCAATTGGCTCTGGCGCATCCGTACGGGTGCGGTCGTGCCAGTCAATTTAACCCTGCAATTGATAAGGAAGTGAGACGAACGGGTCCGATAAAGGCGCTCGCTATCGACTGGCTGCCGATAAGATTAGGATGCTCTTCGATCGGCTGGGGAGCCAATGAGGACACGTGTCGATGAGGGATCGACCGCAGAGTCGATGGAGAAACCAGGGTGTACTCAGGAGATAGGTAGGCGCACAGGATCCCTCCGGACAGCCGAACAGTGATTCATTGGCTGAAAAAATCGATGAAGGCACATACGGCCTAGGCAAGGAATAGTATAAGAAGGCACGGGCTGCAAAGCCGATGCCGCTCCAGATATGACAGCACAAGACCCGTTACTCGTCGTGATAGCACCATTAATACCGAACCTCGAAGATCGGGCCTAACCGAGACAGTACGAGGCCAGGGCCAGCGGCGATGATACGGAGGACGCCGGATCGGCTATGTCGTAGCAAGGATAAGAATGAACCCATCGGCTAGCTGAGCCGATGAGGGGACGCCTCTCTGAAGACGGGTGCGTATCGGTTAGGAGACCGATACGCTCGGTGTTACATGTCAAGAGACACCTTTGAAGACTGATGTGTATCGGCCGAGAGATCGATGCGCTGGGCGTGAAGCTCAGAGCATGGATAACTCATTGGCTAGCATTACGATAATACGCCGTGCAGAAGACTATAGGCCTGAAGCTCGATTTACCGTCGGCAGCCTCGTAGGTCGAACCTAACCGATACAACACAAAATTGATGACGACAGAGGGAGCTTAACAGGCCGATAGGTCCCGCACGGACGTGATACGATACGTCTGACCGGTCTAAGAGGTCGGACCTGACCGATGCAGCCTCAGACAGAACAGAACATATTGGGATGGTGGCGGGACTTACCTCTTGTTTAGGACCCGCCGGTAAAACGTAGATAAACTAGGGTGACGATGCGTCGAAATTGTATATTGATCGAGTGATATTTTACATGTTTTCAGGGGGTCTATATTTATACCCTGGATTTACAGATAGAGTCTGACGCGTCTACGATCATCGAACATTATTTCCTAGTAAGTACAAACAAAAATATTCTTAACTAACTAGCTAAACCTTCCTAATTAAGTAAGTTTACAATTCACAAAAACAAACATCCTGCCGTGGAGTCAACGGCTCTTTTGCAAACTCGGTTTTATCTGAATAATCTTTCAATTTGTAACCGAGTCTTCCTTCGCTGCAACCTGATCGGCTTCTCCACCGTAGCTATCGTACATTCTTTTACTCAAGCCGATCCTTTTACTTCCTTTCCTCGGGCTTCTTGAATCTGATCCCGATTGGATAATCCCTTGTCTTCAAGCCGATCCAATCTTCTACTAATCTGATCGACTTTTCTACAGTTTCGATCGGTTTTGGCTCAGTATCTCTATCGACCGATGACTGCATTAAACTCTCCATCGAACCTCTCAGCCGATCGGCTTTAGCACCATCGGATCGTCCAGATTTTAGCGTTAACACCAAACTGCACGACCTGGTAAGTTGAGGCTGTCAAATCTGAAATATTAACCAGCTTAGCATTCTTCTAAATTAGGATTTACTATATAACCAGCACTAAATACTAAACATTGTATATAAATATCCAAAGAAACAGGCATATTTAGAACACATCCCACTTCTTATGGCTTTTGAAATTACCGTATGGGGAATAAAGTGTGCAGCAAATATAACACAGTCAACAAAATCCATGAACAAACAGTGCTATACGCACAAGGAAGGACCTGCAGTAGATGAACCGTTATAGGTTCAATTCACGTTTTATTGAGGATACGAGTCACACATATACTAATGTGAGCGTGCACGGTGCACAAACAGTACTACGCATCGCAAACAAATTATGCCGCAAACGTCAACACCATGAAACCCCGTCCTCATGGCAGTTTTATTTTACCTGAATCTCCATGAGCACCTGGACGCGCTTCCTGACCGTGGGCGTGAGGCTCTCGAGCACGTCAACATGTTGCTCCGCCAAAGCCCGCAGCTTGTTCTGCACAAACACAGGCACACATCGCCGAATCAACGAAAACCACCATAGCACGATCGGTCCAATTGAAACCCAGAAGAGCATAACGAAAAAAGAAGGAAGATCATCACAGAGAGAGCAAAAGAAATACCTTAATCGTCTCGACGAGATCGGCCTTCTCCTCCGACGAGAGCTCTGCATCATAAACCACCACCGCAAACAGTAAGGCGTAAACCCAACTACCCAAAAAAGAAGAAGAGCAAGAGCGGCGGAGCGAAGAGGGGAGAGCCGAGTGCTCACCAATCCCGTTCATGGCTGCTGCGGTGGGAGATGGCGCTGAAGGTTAGTTCTGGATGCTCCGGCGGGAGGCGGCGAGTTTGGGCGAGGAGACTTTGGACTACTGGATTAGGCGAGCGAGGCGGGGGCAGAAGCCGGAAGGCGATAATAAAGGGTGGGATGTGACCTGAGCGGACGGGCCAGATTTCGCGCTGGGGGGACGTGGCCGAACGGGATGTGGATTCGGCGCGCGCGTGGACTTTGAACTTGTCCTGCCGCGCGTTAGTTTAGTTCAGACTCCCGAGGGGATCAGGGGCTCAGCTCCTCTGCTTTCTTTCCCCTGTTTATTTTCCCTCTATTTTTTTCGCGGGAGGGGACCGGTTTGCTTCCAAATTTCAGCGAGATTGTTGCTCGCAGAAGGCAAGAGTTGCCAGCCAGTTCGGTATCCCCGTGTCTCCCGTTGTATGTGTGCTTTTGTGTCGCGTCAGGTGGGAGCAGGAGTTGTTCCGGGCTTATGATTGGTTTAGCTCGTTATTTGTTGGGCGATCCACAGTTCCACACCGTGTCTGCAACGCAGTCGTAAGGCAACTTGTGTCACGCCTTACGAGAGCCCTTACCATGACCGGCCGGCGATTTCACCGCGCCGTGTAGTCGTGAACTCGTGATGCGTGCTTGGTCGGCTGTCCGATGGAACACGGGGCAGCCGCCTTCGTTTTGCCTCGTGAAAGGGTTAGGCCTCAGCTTCGCAAACAACTCTGCCGTACTGTCAACGTGGTACTAGAGCTTGTCACTTCTGAGTTCTGAACTTCTGATTGCCTTGCCTCGAGACGTGGGGGTGGTCAAGCCAGCGACGGCGTCGCCGGTCTACCATGTTCACCATGTTATAACGGCTCCAATACTTAGACTCTTGTAATGGAGCCATGCCAAGAAGGTGAGAATGTTGTCTAGCTGGCAGGGAGCTGCCAGGAGCTAACCAACGGCCGGTCTGATTCCAAGCTTTTCCATAAGACCCGTTCTAATCAATTAATTAGGTTTAGTTATTTTTTTTATTTTTTATGATTATGTTTTTAAACTATATTTTATATATGTAGAAGTTACTTTTAAAAAACTAAATAAATCTATTTTTAAAAGTTTTTAATAATTAATATTTAATTAATTATATATTTTTCGTTTTACGTGTGGCTAATCAGCTAATTATGTCTTCTATTTAGAACGGACCCTAGTACCTCACATTTGTAATAGAGCCATGCCGCTGCGCTTGCGCGCTTGTTCCTGTAGGCGTCCATTCGATTTGCATCCTGTAACTTTTATTTGCAACTTCTATTTGTCAGATTGGTACGGCATATGCAGTACGGTAGAGGATCCCGATGGCTATTTGTCCTTTCGTGCAAGCCATTACGCATGGTCTCTAGAACCCGACTGCACGTGAGTCTTGTAAATCCATGACTGTTCTAGTTGTATGAACGATGAGATATGGCAGCATTAGACGGGCATGAGCTGAATTCACCTGCTGTCGTCAAAGTACTACACCGTAGTAACAGTGAAGACTGTGTAGTTAACATAGTGTGTCATAACCATGGTGTAATTTTCTAGTGGTTGTAGCGGTCACTTTAGTAGCCGCAAATAGCGGTAGCAAGCTGTTTTCACTATTGTAACAACGTTGCGCTACTAAAATTGTGAAGGGAGAATTTACGGACGTTACGTGTAAAATAACAACTTGGTCATATTATTAAGAATCTTTTTTTTATTTTACTATTTGTCTCCATGACCAATATGTTGTCCAAATGTTTTTTAAAAATAAATTAAGCACTACTCTATAATTTATAATTTCAATAGTTAAATTGTTCTCAGATAAATTAATGAATACATAACTTTTAGAGTACTACTTACCCCACTTATCACCAATTCTTTTTTTATATCTTACCCTCAATCACCCTCCCACTCATAAACCTCTCCTATTTAATAAGGGACATAATTATTTTTCTCTTATAATTTATCTTCTAAAAGGAGTAATACTTATATTTTGATTTTTGAGTGGTATTTCTTATTCTGCTATTGGAATATATAGCATCCGGTACATGGCCCGCTATCCACTGTCTCCATCACGACCCCGCTATCTGCAATTTAGTACCTTGGCCATGGCAATGGATTAATGGATGAAACTATAACATGAACATAGAGGTCCACTGTTATACAGGATGCAAGCAACTAAGCTCACCAGAACAGAAGATATCATAACATATATAGTAGTACATTGTGGCGTGGTTAAAAGGTGTTTCCTTCGAGTTCAAGAAAAGGCGTGCTTTATTCCATGATAATCATGAAAATGATTGATTTCAGTAAGTTCATGGTTCGCTCCATAATTCCTCACGGGATTAAATTCCAATGTTCTCTAAACCAATCAGCACACTAGACCCTTCATACAGTATACAGCAAATACAAACCATCCAATCAAGAGAGTAGAGAAGGCTGCCATTCCAATTAGGAAAGGCCAGCCAGCCATTAAAATGCCGATACATGTCACAGTAAGAAAAGGAAAGAATGAACGAACAACAGACATTTTATCCACCCATTGGCCACGCAACCAAACAAGAGCGGCCACATTCAACACATTCCACTTCACGGAGCCATCGTAGGCAAGCCGATTCAAGCAGTTTGCCACAAATGAGTAGCAATTGCAGGTGAACAGATTGTAGAACTTGTGCTGGAAATGTCTCATGCCCAATTGCAGAGCGTCATCCCAGGAGATGGCCGTTCCTGCTTCTACATGCTTGTAGGACCGCTCACATACATGTGCCGCGAGATTAACAGGAATGCAACACTAGTCAAGAGAAAAAATATTGAGCGTCAAGAAAAACTAACCTATTTGAAAGGAAACTACTAAATTTCTTTTAATGAAATGACAACAGGAATTAAGTTTATTTATGTATTAAGAAGATACAAAACATCATATGCAACTTAATTGACGTTTTTGTCAAGTTATTTATAAATAACACTGCTATCATTAAATAAACATTGGAACTGATCAGCAAAATTTTCAAATTAGCAGACACCAATAATATTCAACCTTTGGATTTGTTCCAGTCCTGTGTGCAGAAGTATAGTAAACAGTAAGACTAAGACCTCGTTTTCTATATAGAAGGGTCTATATATATATATAAGTTTAAGTGGTCTAACATCTTTGTAGTCATAACGGGAGAGGTAAGAACGTAGAGATTAGAGCGAAAACGGGTGGGTCATGATGTCGATGAACTGGTGTGTTGACAGTATATGGAGCACCCGAACGTGTCCTAAGCGATCTTATCACAGACGAAGTGAATATCAATCTCAATATGTTTCGTGCGTCGATAATGAACCGGATTGGCGGTCATGTGACGGCACTAACGTTGTCGCAGTAGACCACGGTCGCGGAAGGGATGGGTGTACAGAGCTCCTAAAGAAGCTGACGAATCCAACAACACTCGACGACGGCATAAGCAACGGCGCGATACTTGGCTTCGGTGCTTAACCGAGACACTGTAGTCTGACGCTTGGAGGACCAAGAGACTAAAGTGTCGCCGAGGAAAACGTAGTAGCCGGATGTGGAGCATCGAAAGCCGAGGCAACCCGCCCAGTCCGCGTCAGAATACGCGGTGAGAGAGTCGATGGGACTGAAGCTGAGATGTAGGCTGGTGGATAGTGTGCCCTTCATGTAGCGAAGTATACGCTTGAGCAACGCGATGTGAGGTTCGCGCGGAGCATGCATGAAGAGGCACACTTGCTGAACGACATAGGTAAGACAGTGGAACTGTTGTGGTTGCACCGTACGGAGGCACTGTGACGGACAGTGGCGACAACGTCGGGGCTGAGGTGACCAAGGCAAAGATGCCACAAGTTGGTGGAGATGGCTAGGCTAGTGTGGGGAGTAGACGGCGCAACAGAAATGGTGTAGAGGTCGCCGCCACTATTGCATCGAAGCATCTCGTGCCGGGTCAGGATATCCTTCACAGAGAAATCAGAAGTATCAAATTCAATTGAGCAATTGTTATCTCTGATGAATTAGCGGACAGAAAGTAGATTGTGAACGAGGGAAGGAACTATCAGGACATTGTAAAGTGGAAAATTGGATGTAGGTGTAGATAGGATGGAGTCACCGCGGCATGTGATAGGGAGAGATTGTCCATTGCCAACGGTGACGAAAGGAGAGGAGGAAGGATGGCAAGAGAATAGTATACCGTCCGATGAAGCCATGTGGGATGACGCACCAGAGTCCAGCACCCAGGGATGCTGGGGTTAGAGTGTCATCTGGTTGAGGGCGACGATGAGGCCAACCTGGTTCTACAAGGGAGCCGACTGGATGGTTGGCGAGGGTGTGATCGGCTAAGGCGGTTGGACGGGAGCGGACACCAAGTGGGCCTAGGGGTGTGCGCCGAGGACCTCATGTTACCAACCGATTGGCTGCGTAGCTAGGGTTGGGGTGACTAGGGATTGTAGCAAAACCATAGACCCATGGGACTGGCGGACGGGGTAGGGATAGGAGCAGGGCGCGGTTGCATCGTACCGCTCTAGCTCTTGCCCTTGCCCTTCCCTTTGCCTTTGCCGTTGCCACTGGCGTGGGCTTTGTTGCCATGGTTGAAGCCATGGCTACCAGAGCAACGAGAGGTGGTAGCAGCATATGGTGGGCGGCAGCCGATGGGGTTGTGGCAGCTATGATCGGTTACGACGAGGAGAACGGTTGGGCCATAATCTTCTCATCGTTGGCCAGACGAAATTACTTGAGAACTAATATGTTGTGGACCCAGGCGAATGTGGGAAGAGGGATGGAGTTGGTAATGTCATCGGTGGTATTAGAGAAGCGAGGATTGAGTCATCGCAAAAGGGCAAGAACGAGTTGTGAGTCGGCCACAAGGTGACCAACATCACGAAGGGCGGCGGCCTTGACCTTAAGGCATTGGTAGTACGAGAAGACATAAGAGTCCCCTTGTACCATGGAGTGAAACTCGTTGAGAAGAAAGATGGCGCACGACCATTTGTTTGCTTGGAAGAGCCGCTCGATGGCCACCCAGAGATCACAGGAGGTAGAATCGATGTCGTCTATGGCAAAGTCGAGAACAGAGTCATGGACCAAGTTGAGCAGCCAGCTGCGCACGCAGCACTCGGCGATGTCCTACTGGGGGTTATCGAGTAGAGGTGGAGCGAAGCCATCGATATGAGAGCAAAGGCCGAACTTTCCACATGAGGATTTGAAGAAGAAAACTTACTTGGAATAGTTGGCGTTGAGGTCGAGAGAAATGGGAACATGAGATTTCACGTTGACGGCGGCGTAGGGTGATGAGAACATCAGCGAAAGAGTGCCCGAGATATTGTCAAGGGCGCCGATGGCCGAAAGGGATCTGGCGACTGAAAGAGTGCCGAAACCAAGAACCGATTCAGTGGCCATGGTCAGACACGGTAGAGGGCAAGAGTAGCGGGGCGTAATAAGCCGATGAGAAGGTGTAACTATTGAGCCGATGGGGAGAGGCGGATGTCCGATGTGGATCGATGCGTAGCCGATAAGAGTAGGCAGAGTAGATAGGCCACGGGCGCGAGAGGGTAAGTAGGTCACGGGCGCGAGGGTTCACGTCCGTGAAGTGGGGTTTCGCGTCCGTGGACATGTGGACGCAACTAAGTGGGGCGGACCCGAAAAATGGGAGAAGTCACGAGCGCGAAGAAAAGAAGTTTGCGTCTGGGAAACAGGAATTCACGTTCGTGGACACGTGGACGCATCGGAGTGGCGCGAACGCGAGGGGGGAAGTTTTGTGTCCGGGAGCAGGTGAGCGTGTCGGAAAAGCGAAAACCCAAAGAGTGTTCCAGCCGATGGAGGGCGAACGGGTCCAACCGATGGAGGCCGCGAGCGCAGAGGTGCGTCGGTGTAAGAAGGGAAGGTGTGCCGAAACAAGAGGATAACGAAGGTGAGTCTGAACGAGACGAGGAGGCGGATGGAGGCTGTCTCCTTGTCACGTGGTGGAAAAGGCGAGTAAGCGGTGGAGGAGGAGAAAGACCGTCTATGGAGGAAATGATGGGGATAAGAACCGAGACGAAAAAGGCAGAGGAAGAATACCAGGTCTCCGACGGGGAGGAGGTGTCGGCTCGCCAACGAGAGGGTTGCTAGCGCGCCGGGATATCTAAACCTACTCCGATACCATACAGAAATATAGTATACAGTGAGACTGAGACCCCGTTTTCTATACAGGAGTATCGGGTCTATATATATATACAAGTCTAGTGGTCTAACACTGTGTACCGCCATGCTCGGTCTGTGATAGCTGGCTTTGGCTGAAGCCCCAGGTTGGATATTTAAAAAAAACGTTTTATCATTACTTAAATATTCCACTGTTTAAATAATCCTATATTTAGGTATTAGCTTGGAAAATATTGTCTCTTTAAAGAACAATAAAATCATGAAAAAAATATTTCAGGCAATGTAAGTAGAGAAGGAAGTTCAGGTTGTTTTCTTGCAACACAGATAATTTAGAAGCTACTGGCACAAGAAGTACATGTAAAAATAAAATGCTAGTATTTTTTTTCTTTCTTGAGACAGTAAATAAGGATTTATACCAGTTTCATCGATCCTATAGATATGAGAGTCTTACTAGCCGTTTTGGATGAATAATGTACTATCAAGTAGATTGAATTATGTATGCCATTCCAAACAAAGAAAATGAAAAATATTAGGAACATACATACCTTCTTTCTGTCAAGCTGGAGGTATCTTGCAATAGAACCATACGCAAAATTATCCACGCTCACCAAATTTGAACCAGCAAAATCCAAGACAGTCCCATCCTCCTGGCAGATTCCAGCATGCCCTATGTAAGGAGCAAGCCATGAAACAATAGGAAGAGGAGTCCAGACAATGCAACAAGGGAATCTTGCTCTCTTAGGGTCTATCTCTCCAAGTGGCCACAACTCCTGCAGTGAATTGCTGGAACAATCATCTTCGTCATCAAAAGCAGCTCCAACTTCCATTGAGGAAATTTTGTTTGGTGGCATTGATGTTACTTAAACAAAATCAGATTTGACTAGCTTCCATTGCATGACCGTTGCCTTTGCTGAAACGAATGACCAAAAAAATTAGGCGCCCGTACTTCAGGAAAAAAATAAAAATATATGAAGATCCAAATCATATATATCCAGTTTGGTACCTCTGGTATGACAAATACACATCGAAAATGTCATAATAAAAGATGTTGAATATGCAAAAAGAGATGAGAGCAATTTCTTCGATAGAATGATATTTGTTAACCCTCTATGCAAATACTCAAAATAAAATCATTGACTACGTGGCCATTCGTTAAAAACCTTAGTCTTCACCCAGTTCATCATGTTGCAAACCCCTATGCCTTTTTGGCTGGTAGCATTGCTGTAGTATCTCAAGAAGCACATCAATGCATAGAAATATAAAAGAAGCAACTACCAGGCCCCTGATTAGCACCGTATGGCTGTTTTAGAATTTACAATGACAAAGATACTACTTCAACAAAGAATGCATCTATGAACAATGTTGTGTTCGTCCAACATGAGAAGGGTCTTTGAATATGAGCATTAAGCATGGTGTTAGACCACTGGACACCATATTCTTACATGGTATCAGAGCAGGTCTAGACATCCCCGACGCGCTAGCATCCTCCCGCTGGCGAGCCAACGCTTCCTTACCGTCATAGACCTTCTTCCCCGATATTCCTCCTTTGCCTTCTCATCTCGGCTCTCTCCTCCCCGTCTCCTCCGTAGACGGCTTTCTCCTCCTCCACCGCCCTCTTCCCTCCCTTTTCCACCATGTGACAAGGCGACGGCCTCCATCCACCTCCTCGTCTCATTCAGACCCGCCTTATCTTTTCCCTTGCTTCGGCGTACCTTCCTCTCCTCCGGCGCCGGCGCAACTGTGCGCTCGTCATCTCCATCGACCGGACTCGTCCGCCCTCCATCGGCTGGACTCGTCCGCCCTCTATCGGCTGGAACTCTCTCGGTTCCCGCTTTTCCAACACGCTCACTTGCTCTCGGACACGAAACTTCTCCACTCGTGTCCGAGCCACTCCGACGTGTCCATGTGTCCACAGACACAAATTTCTGCCTCCAGGACACGAACCTCCTTTCTTCACGTCCACGCCTTCTCTAATTTTTCACGTTCGCTCCACTCCGTTGCGTTCACGAGTCCACGGACGTAAAACTTCTCTTCACGGACGCGAACTTTCTCACGCCCATGACCCACCTACTCTCTCCCACTCGTGACCTACCTACTCTGCCACCCACTCCTCACTTAACTACTCCGCTGCCTACTCCCATCGACCAACCACTCTCCTCATCGGCCACCTATTCCTCATCGGCCCCTATCTTCATCGGCTTATCACGCCCGTTACTCTCTAGTCATGACAGTCGCGCGCCATCTTCCTCCTAAATGAATTCCACTCCATGGTACAAAGAGACTCATCTGTCTCCTCGTACTACCAACGTCTAAAGGTCAAGGCTGCCGCCCTCCGTGATGTCGGTCACCCTGTGGCCGACTCACAACTCGTCCTTACCCACTTCTCCAACACCGCCGACGACATCGCCAACTCCACACCTCTTTCCACGTTCGCCCGGGCCCACGACATGCTAGTTCTCAAAGAACTACGCCTGGCCAACGACGAGAAGACTGTGGCCCACACCGCTCTTCTCGCCGCAGCTGATCATGGTTGCTCCAACCCCATCAGCTGCCGACCACCGTATGTTGCTGCCACCTCTCGCGGCTCTGGTAGCCATGGTTAAAACAAAGGCAAGGGCAAGAACTGGAACGGTCTGATGCAACCGCGCCCTGCTCTAGTCCCTACCCCGTTTGTCAGTCCCATGGGTCCGTGGCTTTGCTACAACCCCTGGGCACCCTAACCCCAACTACGCAGTCCCATTGGCTAGCAACCAGGGGTTCTCGGCGCCCATCCTTAGGCCCACCTGACATCGGCTCTTACCCTACCGCCTCAGCTGATCCTACCGTCACCACCCACCCAGTCGGTTCCCTTGTGGAACCAGGCTGGCCTCGTCGCCGCCCTCAATTAGATGACGCTCCAACTCCAGCACCCTTGGGTGCTAGACTCTGGTGCGTCATCCCACATGGCGTCATCGGCCGGTATACTACTCTCTCGCCATCCCTCCTTCTCCCCTTTCGTCAACATCGACAATGACCATTCTCTCCCTATCCAATGCCGTGGTGACTCCCTTCTGTCTACACCCACAATTAATTTTCCACTTCGAAATGTCCTCATCGTCCTCTCCCTCATCCACAATCTAGTATCTGTCCGCCAATTCACAAGAGATAACAATTGCTCAATTGAATTTGACGCTTCTGGTTTCTCTGTGAAGGATATCCCGACCCGGCGCCAGATACTTCGATGCAATAGTGGTGACGATCTTTACACCATCTCCACTGTGTCGTCCACTCCGCACGCCAGCATCACCCTCTCCACCAACCTATGGCATTTGTCTTGGTCATCCTAGCTCTGACGTTGTCGTCAATCTACGTCGCAGCACCTCCATCATGTATAACCACAACAGCTCCACTGTTTGCCACTCTTCTCAACTTGACAAACAAGTGCGGCTGCCTTTCTCAAACTCTATCTCTTATACCTCGCGACCTTTTGAGTTAATACATTGTGATTGTGTGGACTTCTTCAGTTAAGTGTGTTTCTGGTAATCAGTACTATCTCGCAATACTCGATGACTATACACACTATTGCTGGACTTTTTCACTAACCAGCAAGTCCGAGGTCGCCTCCCACCTTATTAACTTTACCAACTATGTCTCCAAATAGTTCAATCTCTCTATTCAAGCCATGTAGACCGATAACGGTACGGAGTTTGACAACCGTACCGTCCAAACCTTCCTTACCTCCTGTGGCACCCATCTTCGCATCTCCTGTCCCTACACCTCTCTCCAAAACAGTAAGGCCGAACGCCTTCTTCGCACACTAAACAACATGAGTCACACTATGCTACTTCATGCCCACCTACCCGCAACCTACTAGGCTGAAGCATTGACCACCGCGACTTACCTCCTCAATCAGCGTCCTTACTCCTCCGTTCGCTACAATGTCCCCTACACCCTTTTGTACCACAAGACGCCCGACTACTCTTACCTACGCGTCTTTGGGTGTCTCTGCTATCACAATCTCATCGCCACCGCTACTCACAAACTTGCACCCCACTCCACCGCCTGTATTTTCCTCGGATATCCCTTATCCCACAAGGGATACCGATGTCTCGATCTCTCCACCCGCCAGGTCATCGTCTCCCGCCATGTCGTCTTTTGACGAGTCCTGCTTCCCCTTCAGTTTACTTCATCCCGGACCCTCGTCTAACGATCTCGACTTCCTCCTCACCAACACCGTACCCTCCCGGTCCCTTCCATCAATCTCACCTCCGGCCTCCCCATCGGCTGCTCCTGAGGACTTCTTGCACAGCTATCACACTCCTCTTCGCTCCGATGCTACTCACATCGGACCTCCATCGGCCCTACTACCCTCATCGGCTCCGAATGATACTATCTCCCTCCCATCGGACACATCAACTCCATCTACTCCTCAGCCTCCATCGGCTCGCCCTTACCTATCGGCCCCTCCGCCTCTATCGGCTCGCCCTCCCTATCGGCTGCTCTGCGTCCATCGAACCACCCAAACCTATCGGGCCATCAATCTCTATCGGCTCAGGCTGACCTCGTTCAGCCCTTTCCCCAAACATACAATTGCCGATCCCGAGCCGATGCCGTCCTTCCCTAACCAGTCCCCACCCCACCTCTCACGCTCTCATCGGCTCCTGCGAATCCTCCTGTCCCCTCCACCTCTCATATGATCACCCGATCACAAACCGGATCCCTCCGCCCTACCAAGCACTACGGACTCTCAGCAGTCCATTGTACTATCTCGCCCATCCCGGCGACTCCTCGTTCAGCCCTGGCCGATCCTCAGTGGCGCACGGCTATGGCCGATGAGTACAAGGCCCTTATGGATAACGAGACCTGGCACCTCGTCGCTCGTCCTTCCGGTGCCAATGTTGTGACCAGTAAGTGGATCTTTAAACACAAGTTTCACGTGGATAGATCGCTTGCTTGTCACAAGGCACGCTAGGTAATTTGAGGTTTCTTCCAACGTCCCGACGTTGACTACGACGAGACCTTCAGTCCCGTCGTCAAACTCGCTAACATCCAGATTGTTCTCATTCTCGCTGCCTCGCAATCTTGGCCGATCCACCAGCTCGACGTGAAGAACGCCTTTCTTCATGGTCATCTGACGAAAACGGTCTACTGCCAGCAGCCTCTAGGCTTCGTCGATCCATCTCGTCCCAACAACGTCTACCTCTTTCAACGCTCCCTCTACAGCCTTAAACAGCCCCTCGGGCCTGGTACCAGCATTTTGCTGCCTATCTTCGACACATCGGCTTTGTGGCCTCCATCTCCGATACCTCCCTCTTCATCCTTCACATCGGCAACACCACTGTCTATCTTCTCCTCTACGTTGACAACAGTATTCTTACAGCGTTCTCGCCGTCTCTCTTACACCAGATCATGGCCCAACTCCACTCTGAGTTTGCCATGACCGATCTCGGTCCTCTCCATCACTTCTTTGGCATCTTTGTCACCCGCTCTCCTCACGGGCTCTTTCTCTCCCAGCGTCAGTATGCCATCGATCTCCTCCAACGTGCGGGCATGGCCGAATGTCACCCAACGGCCACTCCCGTTGACACTCGCGCCAAGCTCTCCGCCACCGATGGCTCTCTCATAGCCGATCTCTCCTAGTACCGGAGTCTTCCTAGTGACCTCCAGTACCTCACACTAACACGGACCGATCTCACCTACGCCGTCCAGTAAGTGTGCCTCTTCATGCATGCTCCGCGCGAATCTCATCTCGCACTGCTCAAGTGTATTCTTTGCTACGTGAAGGGCACACTCTCCACCGGCTTACATCTCAGCTCCAGCCCCATCGACTCTCTCACCGCGTACTCCGACGCAGAATGGGCAGGCTGCCCCGACTCTCGACGCTCCACATCCAGCTACTGCGTCTTTCTCGGCGACACTCTAGTCTCCTGATCCTCAAAGCGCTAGACTACAGTGTCTTGGTCCAGCGCCAAAGCCGAGTATCGCGCCGTTTTCCACGCCGTCACCGAGTGTTGCTGGCTTCACCAGCTTCTCCAGGAGCTCCGTGCACCTATCCCCTCTGCGACCATTGTCTACTACGACAACGTCAGCGCCGTCTACATGACCGCCAACCCGGTCCATCATCGACGCACGAAGCATATAGAGATAGACATTCACTTCGTACGTGATAAGATCGCGCTAGGACAGGTTCGGGTGCTTTATGTACCGTCGACACACCAGTTCACCGACATTATGACTAAAGGCCTACCCGTGCCTTTGTTCACCAGTTTTCACTTCAGTCTCTGCGTCCGTTTCTCTCCCGCTACAACCGCGAGGAGTGTTAGACCACTGGACTGTATATATATAGACCCGACCCCTGTATAGTGTTAGTGTCTTGGTCTCATTGTACACCACATTTATACGCATGGAACAGCAAATGGTCAGTGATTAGTGCACTCGCTGGCATTATCTTCCGAGCTCAGGTCCACTTACCGTCCTGAAGACTAGGGCCGCCACTACTTCAGAGAGCTGTTCGTAAACGCTCAATCCAAATGCGGCACTTTGGACCCTACAAAATTTGCTTGTACCCAACCGCATAAACTAGTACTCCTATGTCGATTCGAATAAAAATACTCCTACACGTCTGTTGATTACAGTAATACTACTGTTGACACTCCGATTCGATTTGCTTCGATACCACATAACCACAGATGTAGTTCATCCTCGCCTAGGCGAAAAGCACAAACACAACGAAGGGAAAATCAAATCGTAAACTAGCACAAAAATCCCCCGCCCTTCCCTCCAACACTGCCGCGGCCGGCCACGGACCAATCGAACCGAACAGGGCCAGAGATCGGGAGGGAGGAGCAGCTCACCGCGGTAGCTGGTGCGGCGGGAGGTGGCCTTCGCGATCCGGCAGCGGCTGGGGCCTGGGGACGGCTGGGGTCTTGCGGGCGCCGCGTTAATCGCCGTACGGGGCCAAGCGATGCGTGCTTCGCCTGGGACTCGGGGAGGCGCGGGTATAGAGGAAGGCGGAGGGGAGGGAGAGGAGAGGTGGGAAAGGTGCATGCACCTGCAGGCTGCAGCTGCAGCGAATGGTAAGCGCACACGCGGATTAGCGGACTTGCTATTTTTGCTGCGGCCGCACTTCAGCTGGGAAGAGTGGTTTGAACCAGCTGGCAAGGTGGGCCCCTTGTGTCAGGGGAGGCGGAGGCGATTCTTTCTTGCCGTGGCGGGAGATCCGCCGTCCGTTCGCGCGGCGGTGGAGATGGACGGCCACGGTGTGACCTTGAGGCTGGAGCTGCCGATCGGTCTTGCCTTGCTCAGCCCAATACAGGTACAGACTGATCGATGTTCTTTATACTGTGCCCATCAGAATTTCAGATGATAAGAACGGCGATGAAACTTTCCTTGTTTCAAGTGCATTGTGATCAACTGATGATCATGCTAGAACTGATTTTATTTTTTAAAAATGAGAGAAATCTTGCTGGAATTGTTCAGAGAAAAATCGTGGCATTCAATGAATTGGGATTACACGTTGAAAAAAAAATAGCAATACATACATCTAACAAAATGAATCACTGTGGATATGTCGCTGTCAGATTTGTATGATGTGAATGTACCATTGCATGAACAAATGTAATGTGATACACATATAGATTTTTTATAAACGGAGAGTGCTGAAATTGACCTCACCGCTAACAGCTTGCCTATTAATCTACTCAACTGGAGGCTGAGCACCCGGTTGGTGATATATCCAAATCCAATGCATGCCAATCTCTCATTTGAGGGTAGCACATAATTTTGCAGACTGCCTATTTTTCCACCTGTATCCTTATCACCTTATAGTGCTCTTCACCTTATTTCCCCATAGTCTTCAACTTGTGTATTGAAAACAAAGCTGGGGAAGACCACTGTAGTGTCCCTGGCAGGCAAAACTAAATCAGAATGCTCTTCTTATACAATGGCAATGTAATCACTGGCGTAGTCCAGGGCAAGCCATATCTCAAGAAAAGAAGACAAGTTGATGAAAAAGCAGGATGCACAAATTGTGTCCGTACTTCAGGGTAGGCAGGGTCATATTCTTTATGACAGAAGGTTCCTTCAAGACAAAAGCTTTCCATTCCTCTTTGCTAATCCGGTTATCCTTATCAGTGTCAGCATCCTCAAATGTCTGCAAAATAACTCAATTAGAGATCCCTAGTACTAGGTGAATAAACAGCAGAGGGCTCAAGGAGAAGGTGGTAATACCTTGTCTATTATGGTTTCCACAAGATCGTCAGACAGATCCACCTCTGACTCCAATAAGGTAGCAACAACCAGTTGCTTTACCTGAGCAGAAGAAAGCAGGAGCCTGTTGTTTAGAGTTTAACTTCAAAACTTCACTCAGTTTCGTATTATAAAATATTTTGACTTTTTAAAAATTAAATTTTCTTATGTTTAATCTAATTTATAAGAAAATATAACAATATTTATAATATCAAATTAGTTTCATTAAATCTAACATTAAATATATTTTGATACTATATTTGTTTTGTGTTAAAAATATTACTATGTTTTTCTATAAAATTAGCTAAACATAAATAAATTTAACTTTGAAAGAAATAAAAACATTTTATAATATGTAACGGAGGGAGTAGGATCATGCCACAAAACTGGCTTGATTTCATTTCAAAATTCTATACAGCAGATTTTCTAGTTTTCTTCAAGTAAGTAGCACAGGTATCCTACAAATTTTATAGGCAACTATCTGAAAATTTGCAAGCTGATAGCTAGGTTCCTGCCTTCCTGAGAAGATGGCAATACAATCATGGACGTTATAAAAAAAATCAGCAACTTTAGAAATTCATGGTGAGGTTCAATATGATATTTGAGGAATTTCAGTTAGAATTTTATGGATTTCAGTTTGAAATCGACATATTAACCTTGAAGTTCAGTGATTGGCAAACAGCTTTGGTGGTGGGGGGAGGTACAAAGAGTAACACTGCTATGCTAAATTCTTGAGTACCAAATATTGTCACAATAGTACAGTTTACACAAGATATCAACGGTTCACTTTATCTGTTCAAAGGTCAAGCTGACGTATTAGCAAAACAATAGAGCATACCTCTTCACGCTCAATGAAACCAGTTTGCCTCAAATCATATAATCTGAATGAAACTGATAGAAACACAAAATAAAAAAATGGTGAGTACATAAAAACATGTGAAGAGGTTCTAATTATCTCCAAGTTTAAGCTCGCTTACAATCAATTTTATCTTCAAGAGGAGCATTTGGATGAAATACACTTATTGCGTGGATAAACTCTTCAAATTCAATAAAAGAATTTTTCTTTTCATCGAACAGATCAAAAACCTAAATAGAGAATAAAAGCTAAGTCAAAAGGTAGGACTGTAAAATTAAGAAATGGAAATCAATACATGTAATCAGAGCTTGTGTCTTGGCATTCTTACCACACAGCATCACAGCCTAACAAACATCAGATTGCAACAACAACAACGTGTTTGAAGGAAACATCAAACATAGTTTTATACCTTATGTAATTATTTCCAAGCTTACAGGTGTTCAAAGCCAATAATATAATATCCTTCTTAGCAATAGAAAAAACCCAGATCTCGTGGAATAATTTCAATACAGCATTTGATACAGATAAAAATACAAGAGCCTATGTTAATGAAGTTGACCATCCTATGGAACTCAAAACAGAAGAACAACTCTTATGATGCTTCAGTACTCAATAGGGTTAAAAAAACGGAGAGAGGAGTTGGAGAACACGCCTTTTTCACTTACTCTATCTAGAAAAAGATTCTTCCCAGCCGGTGATCTGAACAATGCTAACTGCAGCTCCTCCTGAAAAAAACAAGTACAAACGTTCTAATGACCAAAAAAAGACACTATGTAGCACATTTTCCACGATGAAATCTTCACCCGGAAGAAACCATTTAAGCGTACCATTTTAAAAGTTCAGTCACAGCATATCCTTTGGCAAGGATTGATTATCTCCCATGTTTACCTACCATCTACTACTCTCCATGAAAACATTATTATCACTTTTACTTTTTCTGCTTTATAAAATACTAACTAGCAAGTCATTTTCAGCATACATGAGTGCACCATACTGGACTACTGGATTGCAACCTGGGTAACCCATCCTAATTGGTTCAGAAGACCTGTTGCTTGTTGAATAGCTAAAAAGAAGAATTCCGGTATCCCTTCTCTTTTTGCAAGTAGAAGAGTTACTGAGTTTAGCAAACCCAAATCTAGCATCGAAACCGTAGGACCAATTCTGCAGTATGAATGACCAAACTGAACCAATGGGCTAAAAAGAAACATATGAGTGCACGTCTCACAAATTGTGCCGTAAAAATAAAAAAACAATTTAACATTTGCAAACCTCATGGATCAGGCCGTCATCGACGATGGAGCAGCTGATCTTCTTGTAGAGCTCGTGCAGCGCCTCCACCTCATTCACCGAGACTGCCGACAATCACAATCACAAGCCGAAACATCTCAGGCCACGGAGTTTACGAGACAGATGAGAAAAAAAACAGAAACTGAAGAGGGGTGGGTGGCCCTATATTACAGCAGCGGGACTCATCGGCGAGTTCGGCGAGCTCACAGAAGGTGAGGCGGCCAGCGGCTCGGCGGCGCGCGCGGGCGGTGAGGGTAGCAGGCAGCAGCCCGGGAGGGCGCTTCTGGAAGCATTGCGCTGCCGCGAACACGACCGCGTCCACCAGGGCAAGCACCGGGATCAGCACCGTGCACGCGAGCTCCCCCAGCGTCAGAGAGCTCCTCGAGTCCTGCCACATCCGCGGACAACTGATCTGATCCGAACAAACACACAGAAAACACCCAGATGAAATGTGGCGGCGGTGAGCTCCGGCGCTGTTACGACTTACGAGAGTTGGAGGAGCGGGAGGAGTCCATCGGCCGTGGCACTGGCGGCGAACCATCGAATGGCGAGGGCCTGCCTCCTCCTCGGCGTACATCCTTGCAGCGCGTGCCGGCCGGCCAGGCTTGCTACGCTCGCGGCGGCGCGGTGGGTGCGGCACTGCCGTCGAGGTGGGGAATTGTCGGATTTCGGTGGCCGTGCAATTGTTGTGGTGGATCAAGCTCTGCCAGATGCGTGATTGGGTTCGATACGATCTGCCTTTTGGCGTCATCCAATCAATCATTCACAAATCCACCGTGGCAACACGCCCTCGCTACAAAATGATTGGCGCACCGGTTTTAATTTGATTGGTTGGTCTGCCTTGTGACATTTGACTCCTTCCACACTTAAACTTTCACGCCTTGCAAATTGCCAACTTTAGCAAAAAAACAGACGATCCAACTAATGCTCTATGGCTGCGTTCCCAAGGTAGGGGAGAGGAGAGGTTGCAAACCTTTAGCCGTATAAAATGAGAAATCCAATTAATATATCATTAATTAAGTATTAGCTTATTTTTTTAGAAAAGTTTGTTAACACAGCTTGTCAAACGCAGCCTAATTAAACTAGAAAAAAATATATTAGTCAATGTCAGTGGCCAAAACAAAGAGAAAGGGAAGAAAAAATTGAAGCCAGTTTGCATGTATGCTAAAACTTGTCATACCAATTATTTAGTATTTCTAGGTATTTGGATTGAACCCAATATTTATCAAATCAATTAAGGTGAAGCAGCATACCCTCTTAAAAATTTGAAAGTGTCAAAACTGATAGGATAGCAAACCAAAACAACTCTATGTAACAAATCTTAAAGTTGACATCCCATCAAATCCAGATTTTATTTGGGAGAATATCCTATTTCTTCCCTTTAACATAAGTATAAATCATAATGTCATTAAAATCTCTAGTTCATTTTTTTTTCAATCAAACAGTAGATGAACACTCGTACACCACTCCACATTTACACATCCACAAATATTCTCTCTCACACTCCAAGTGATGAAAACCAATAGCATATCCTTATATCTCATTAAAATCCTATTAAAAACTTATTTGTATGTGAGTAATATTTGTAAGCATTAGAATTTGAATTCTGATAGGTGGAGTGATTCGTCCACGACTTCACCATCACACCCACAAGTGCTTTGCAAATTTCTGATTCAAATTTATTATTCTTTATGTTGTTTTCTCAATATGTTGCTTCTACCTCCGTCAAAAAGACTTTATTTTTAATACATCTCATAATATCAATACAAAACTAAAAGATTAAAATATTATTCACTAACATTAACACATTTGTTTGCCACTTTAGCAAATTCAAACATATTTGTCCCTTTAACAAATCTTAATGCATCTGTTTTCTATTTTAACAAACACTAATACACTGATTACTTCAAAGATAAATCTTTATGGGACAAATAAATTGGACAAAACATTAAGTTTTTTTTCCAAATACGCATAAGAACTGCGTATCATTTGTATTAAATTAGGGAAGTGTATATATCATCAACAAACCGGACAGGAAAAACAACAAAAGGGAAGAAAAACAAGGAAAGGAAGAACAGAGCATGTTAGGCAACATTCTCGTGAAAGATGTCAAGCGACCACACGACGGGGCACGGCTGCGTTAGATGGCCGCGGCTGCCGAGCGCCAAATCGCGGCTTCCTCTGCTGCCAGAATTGCGATGCGCTGTTGAATACACGATTATTTCATTCCTTTCAGATGGATCGAGTGGCGAGGATGAAGATGGCGTCGAAGCCCTTCCGCGAAGCCTTGGCGATTGTCTTCCTGCTATCGCACCACCACCACAGAAAGGACTGTGGTTTGAAGGGAAGCACTGCAGCCAGCCAATGGTGTTGAGGATAAGCCACCAAAATTGCCGCAACTCCGGGCAATCGATGAGGAGATGGTCGATCGTTTCGTCACAGCACACAATGTCCTGGGTGTAGAAACCCTCTGTTGCTCAGCCGTCCAGCATCTATTGTGGGAAACTAGCCAAGAGAAATATTTGCATTTAGGTGGCGCTTGGCTCTTCCAAATTGGCACGTGTGGGAAGCTTGCCCGGCCTGCGAACAGAGCTGAGTACGCTGATTTGGTTGAGTATTGCCCTGAATGTTCCCATCTCCTGCTGAACAAAGTCTTTGTGAGACATAGGGAGTACTAACTATTCCTGTTCAAATATATTTAGTGTTGGGAGAACTAAATTTAGTTCCCCAAAGATCAAATAAGGTTGATTAGAGGGAGTACAAAGTTATGCCTTAAAAAACTGCCATGAAATTATTTTAGAATACGAACCAAACGGTACTGGTAGTGCATAATCAAATTTATAGCTGGAGCTGATCATTTGTCAAGTACGACCAAGTTTAATCTCAAAATATATGAATGTCCAATAGAAATCTATTGTGGAAGCCATTCTTATGTTCTTAATTTCTGGTTTACTAGACTTGTATTTATACTATGAAATAGATGAAATCAAGTACAAACAACTAGTTGTTCATAAATCAGATTGCAGAAGTTCGTTGGAGACGTCTTGGGCTGTTGCACAACTTCTACTCACTAGCATCTTGATGGCCTGTAGCACAATCCTGCTGTTTGGTAGCACTTATGCTTCTTCTGTGAAGAAGCTGAAGCAATGACAGGAAGAACAGCCTCAACAGATGCCACTCATTCACCGTTCAAAAGGAAATGTCATTACTCATCCCAACCCGTGAAATGCTCAACGAGCGCTACTATGTCAAAAGCAATTCTTATGGATGAATACACGAGCTAATAGAGTAATAGCCACCATTTTCTTTCCTTTTTTTTATTTTCCTATATGGATAGAGCGCAAGATGGATCTTTTTTTCCCTGTATTGAAAAGAGTAGCAATGCTAGTCGATAAAGCTAATTTAACCTTTGAACGGGAATGGGGAAGCGATGGAGCACAGAATTACAGGAGAAGGTGGCAGCTTGGGAGGATCAGGATTCAGGAGCTGTCACAAAGCTATATACAAGTTCAGAAGCTGAACGGGAAGAGGGCATGCTTCCCTCCTACGGGAAGCCTTATGACTTCATGTCGATGGTTTACACACTGGGTGATTATTGGAAGATCATCATGCGGTAGCAGCTGCAGCTTCTTCTGCGACTTGGGATCCCTGTTGCAGAGTGCAGATGAGGTTGCGATCCCCGTACACATTGTCCACACGACCTGGTAAGAGCATAGATAAAGCATAATTGAGATTAACTTGGTGTCAAACTATTAAGCAAAGAGAGATCTTTTGGAGAAAGAAGAAAACAAGTACATGTTGTTGGCCAGAACTTGGCACCCCGAAGCCACGCTGCCGGGAACGCAGCATACTCCCTAGAGTAAGGCTTAGTCCATGTGTCGCTCATCAGAAGTTGGGGCGGGTGAGGAGCACTCTGCACAACAACCAAATAAAAAAGAACCACATGTCAACATACTTGTGATGCAAGAGATGTGCAGCTTGCTCACATGTTTGGAAGTTTTGAGTTTAGACCATGATAACGTATGAGTATTATTTACAGCTTCGAGAGAACTTTCTACAAAATTGCAGACAGAATAAAAAAGGACTAGGGTTGAACAGGGTCTACTGACATCTACTCTATATTATAGATAGATGTTACGGATCGATATGGTAAGACTTATAATTATTCTCATTATTTAACTGACATAGATAATAGTATACTAGTATTTTACCTTCAGGACATTGTTGTTCACATCTGCTTTGCCACTTTCTATCTCTTCAATTTCTTCCCTGATTGAGATAAGAGCATCACAGAACCTGTCTAGTTCAGCCTGCGAGACAATTGATGTGAAATTAAGCTCATATAAAAGAAATGGTTGGTACAATAGCAAGGAATAGGATTAAAGCAATATGATTACCTTGCTTTCACTTTCAGTGGGTTCAATCATAAGTGTGCCTGGAACAGGCCATGACATAGTTGGTGCATGGAATCCATAGTCCATCAAACGCTTTGCAACATCCTCTGGCTCTATACCAGCAGTCGTCTGCAAAAAGTTCCAATATCCAATTAGAAAATTGAAGTGCCTAACTCAAGGCCCAAATGTAAAAATTAATTTTTTTTCGTTGGGAAAATGCAAAAATAAGTGTTAAATACCTTAAATCCTCTTAAATCGATGATGAATTCATGAGCAACAGTTCCATTAACCCCACGGAAAAGAACTGGGTAGTGTTTCTGCACAAGCAACATGGTAAAGCTTAGAAAACTAATTGAAACACAATCAAATTATGTAGTAATGGACTAGTCATCATGAATAACATAAAATACCTCCAGGCGCTTTGCCATGTAGTTTGCATTCAAGATTGCAATCTTTGAAGCTTCGGTGAGTCCCTTAGAGCCCATCATGGCTATGTATGTGTAGGAAATTGGTAGAATCAACGCAGATCCCCATGGAGCAGCAGAAATGGTACCAAGAGGGTCGGTTTTCTCAGGGAGAGGGAAGCCACCAGTCGGGATCTGATAATTACAGAGTTAGTCTGGTAATGCAGCAGATCTACTTTGTGTTAAGAAGATAGATTGAAATTATGAATTAAAACCAAACTCAGTTTAGTATTTGGTTTATCCTTGCCAAAAACTTCTTCATCAATTTTATATAATATCACCCTACAGTGCTTTTGACATGAAAGATAATGCAGTAACTATTGCTTCAATAGTTTAGGTTGATGGAAAATGGAAATAAGGTGCCACTTAGAAGAACCACCTGGGCTAATGTGGCACCAAAAAGATGGGAAATAACACCACTATCCAGTTGCCAAAGAAAGAAAGTTAGGATTACAGGGACGCTAGTTTTTAAAGATCAATACAGAATTGGTGGTAACATAGAGAAATTATGTCCGTGTGGAATCCTCTGAAAATATTCAGTATAACACATCATAAAAGACTCATTGTAAACTTTCAAAATGATTTCATATAATCTAGCTTATTCTGTAGGAAAGTAAATATTGAAATTTCTAAGCTCGCGTGGAATTCTGTATTACATCGATCTTGTCTAATATTTCAAGGTAAGTGTTTGGCATTGAACAATAGTCGGTTTAGATTATCAGCACACTGAATTCAGAGTACCTACCACTGGATGAGATGGTAAAAATGGTGCTAAGTGCTTCTTAACACCAATAGGGCCCATGCCAGGACCACCTCCACCGTGTGGAATGCAAAATGTCTTGTGAAGGTTAAGGTGGCAAACATCTGCTCCAATAAAGCCAGGGCTTGTCAATCCGACCTGTAAAAAGACAACTTCTGTGAATTAGGGAATAGGGAGGGTGTTGAATATTTTGGCTCTACAGATTAGGCTGTCTGAAATTACGATATCACAAGTTCTCAACTGGGCTCAGGCGAACTTAGAGAAAGCTTATCATATTTTATTAAAGATAACATAGATCAGCATAATTAATTGGATAAGGGCCATTCAATCAACATTCTTGAAAAATGAAAAGACAAATGAAAGTTAGTACTTATGTGTTTGTTTCAAACAAGGTAATTTATGTCTTTGTTGGAACTGAATTAGAATTCAATAAAAGCATAAGGGCAAATTTTGCTCTAGGACACTCTAGATTTGTGACATTTGCTCCACGATACTCTAGTTTTGAAGCTTTGCTATAGGACATTGGACATTCAAGTTTTGTGGTTCTTTGCTAAAATGCACTCCAACCATTATTTTAATATATCACCTTTTAATAGAGTGATAAAACTTTATAAAAGACTATTTTACCCTAGGATCACTATACAATATTTGAATTTGAACAAGTTTTAGTTAAATTCAAACATATTTTGACAAAAAAATCAAAACTTGTCCTAAATTGCAGACAAGAGAATTGACAAAATTTTAAAAATAAAAATTGAAAAAAACTGAGTATTTTTTCGTAAAATATTTTTTATTTCCATAATTTGAGACAAGTTTTTGATTTTTTATTTCCATTTTTTACAAAAATATGTTTAATTTAGCCAATATTTGTTTAAATTTAAATCTTACAAGGCAGCCTGAGGATAAAATTATCTTTTGTGAAGCTTTATCTCTTCATTAGAAGAGGATATATTAAAATAATGACCGCAGTGTGTTTTGGCAAAGAACCACAAAACTAGAGTACCTTATGACAGCCACAAAACTAAAGTATCTTAGAGCAAATACTATAAATTTAAAGTGTCCTAGAGCAAATTTTGCCAAATATAAAAGACTTCCCGAGAGAGCAATTTCAGAAGGAACATGCTAGACTAGATGGCATAATAAACTGCAAAGAACTAACCTGAGCATTCATGTTAGCCCCATCCATATAGACCTGCCCACCATTCTCGTGAATTACCCTGCATATCTCATCAATGCCTTCTTCATAGACTCCATGGGTCGAAGGATAGGTAACCTGATGAGCAGAGCAATGATGCAATGTTCTGTTATTCTACAACCAAGACCAATATATTTCAAATTTTGTTTTATAGGTTAAATTTCATCCTGAGTTAACTCTAAAGTTTACATGCCCATAAAGAATCTCATTCACGAATCATCTGTAGGCTCTAGCTTATATGAAAATGGATAAACTAAACTGATGGGGATTTGTTTATATTATATATGTTGATTAACTTCAAATTATTGAATATATGACAAGAACCATCTAGGGATCATGAAGCAGCTGTCTTGTTTCTATCTTAATATATATTTGAAGCAGTAAAAAGTACTGAAAAAATCTGTTAACTTTATGTAACACACTAAATATATCAAGAAGGCCATGTAATGATAGTATATTATCAGAAAACTAGCTCTAAATTTAACAATGAACGGTTGACCAGAAAGACTACAGGTGTTTGACATGACTACCATAAGCCTGATAAATGCTCATATTTACAGAGCAAAAAGAACAGTACCATAAGAGCAGCCAAGTTATCCTTGTTTTCTTCGGCAGCTTTCCTCAGCTCCTCGATGTTAATGTTACCTTTGGAATCAGTTCCAACAGCAACAATCTTCATTCCACACATAGCAGCACTTGCAGGATTTGTACCGTGCGCTGAGACAGGAATGATGCAGACGTTCCGATGGTAGTCTCCTCTTGCCTGCAGTTTATATAACAAGGTTTGTAAATATAAAATGCTAAACAAAACAGGAGAATTAGGCCAAACATGTTTATGATGACTTACCCTGTGGTAAGCACGGATAACCATCAATCCAGCATACTCCCCTGAAGCACCAGCATTTGGTTGCAAAGAGAAAGAATCAAAGCCAGTGATCTTGCAAAGCAGATGACCCAGGTCATCGAACATTTCCTTCATCATAAAACAGGCCATTTCAGATCATCTGATGAACGGTTTGCAATTAGAACCTAAATAAATGCTGAATTGTCCTCACATGATAGCCTGCAGCTTGGTCAGTAGGTGCAAAGGGGTGCATATTGGCAAAGTTGGGATAGGTTACGGGCATCATCTCCGCTGTAGCATTTAGTTTCATAGTGCAAGAACCAAGAGGGATCATACTGTGGCACAGAGAAAGATCCTTTGATTGCAACTTGTACAGGTAACGGAGAAGCTCATGCTCTGTATGGTACCTGGAGCCCACAACATAAGTTCAATTTTATCTAACACTGAAAGAAATCTGTGAAGAAAAGCAACATACTTTTTAACACCACATACATGTTAAAGATTGGGTGTGTTAAGTAAGGGCTCTTGCGCACAAGGCTACTCGGAATTGAGCTTGAGACCTCTGATGCGAGCGATTTGGCAGTGAAATTCACCTAAAAATGTTTGTAACGACACATCATTTTAATATTGTGATCCAAATTCACATTAAGCACACAAATTTTGCGCTGATTGAATGATTACTTACTGGCTTGCCACCATTGAACACCTTGAACAGCTTATCAACATCCTCCAAGGTGGTGGTCTCATCAAAGGCCACGGTTATCTGCAGCATCACAACTCGAACTTAATGCTCAACACTCAACATCAACTAACTCGGTTGCAATAGAACAGAAACATCAACAGAAAGCGAACCGTGTTTGCATCAACAACACGAAGATTAATCTCGTTCTTGCAGGCCTCCTGGGCAATCGCATTCGCGTCAGCGACCTTGACCTTGACAGTGTCAAAGAACGGCAGCTCCTGCACCGTCACTGTTCCGAGTTTCTTCAGTCCATGGGCAAAGGTACCAGCCAGGCCATGTACACGGTCGGCAATTGCCTTTAGCCCCTCGGGACCATGGTAGACAGCATACATCGCTGCCATGTTGGCGAGCAAGGCCTATAAAGTATAAACCACAAGCATCTCTATCATTACTGACTACTCTATGAAAAAGTGCTTGTTTACTAAATTCATCTTATCTCTTATCGTCTCTGTCGCTATCTGGAAATTAGGAGAACGGGGGGCGTGCGTGTGTACCTGGGCAGTGCAGATGTTGCTGGTGGCCTTGTCGCGGCGGATGTGCTGCTCCCGGGTCTGCATCGCCATGCGGAGCGCGGGCTTGCCGCTGGAATCGACGCTCACGCCGATGATACGACCGGGCATGAGGCGCTTGTACTCCTGGGACGTGGCAAGGAAAGCGGCGTGCGGGCCTCCGTACCCCATGGGCACGCCGAACCGCTGCGCGGAGCCGACGGCGATGTCGGCACCGATCTCACCGGGCGGGCGCAGCGAGGTGAGCGCGAGCAGGTCGGTGGCCATGACCACCTTGACGCCGTGCGCGTGCGCGTCCTTGACGAACTCCGCGTAGTCCAGCACCTCCCCCTCCGTGCCGGGGTACTGGACGAGCACTCCGCAGACATCACCGCTGCTGTAGTCGAAGTCCTTGGCGTCCGCGACGATGACGTTGAGGTCGAACCCAGCAGCGCGCGTCTGGCAGACGTCAATGGTCTGTGGGTGGCAGTTGGAGGCGATGAGGAATGTCTTCTTCTTGGATTTCAGTATGCCGTTGCACATGGCCATGGCCTCGGCGGCGGCAGTGGCCTCATCAAGCAGCGAGGCGTTGGACATGGGCAGGCCGGTGAGGTCGGCGACCATGGTCTGGTAGTTGAGCAGCGACTCGAGACGGCCCTGCGCGATCTCCGCCTGGTACGGCGTGTACTGCGTGTACCACGCGGGGTTCTCCATGAGGTTGCGCAGTATCACCGCCGGGACGTGGGTGTTGTAGTACCCCATCCCGATGAAGGACTTGTAGGCCTTGTTCGTGGCCGCCAGGCGCTGCATGTGATCGATCATCTGGGACTCGGTAAAACCGGCGTCGAACTTGCCGGAGAAGTGCATCGGCGGCGCGCGGATGGCGCCCGGGACGGTGGCGTCGATGAGCGCGTCGAGGGTATTGAACCCGCACTCCGACGCCATCGCGGCCTGCTCCGCCGGCGTGGCTGAGTTGTGCCTCCGCGGGAAAGAGTCGCTCGGCTGCAGCGCCGACGCCGACACCGGCCTCCCCGTGGTGTACTGGTGGGGCGCGGGGCGTGGGGCGCGCGGGCGCGACCCAGCCCCCGACGCCTTGGCCAGGGTCGAGATGCTGCGGGACGGAGCAGGGGGCGTGGTGGACGCCGCCGCCGCCAGGAGGCGGCGCAGCAGCGCGCGGTTGGCGAGGCGGCGTGCGCGCTCCATCTTGGCCTAGGTAGGACTCGACGACACGCGCGCACGAGAGAGAGAGAGGAAATGGAAGTCCCCGGGGTCAGGCGATGACCTCCCCTCCTGCCGAGAAGAGCGGCTGTGCGGGTGGGTGGCTCGGTTACGGAGTGATTTGGTTGGCTAATATATAGCGGCGCATCGAGAGAACAGATAAAAAAAGAGGCGATTTTTTTTCTCTCTCTCTCTCTCTACTCCGGTGGGCGAGCGAGCAGCCGCCAAGTTATTGTGTAGTGAGGTGGAGAGCACGGAGGTGATTCTGCCCTCCTTCCCCGTGATGACGTGAGCGCTGACACTGTGATCGGCAACGGGAGGCGGGGGAAGCGGATGGCGTTTGGATGGACGAGGAGCCGACCTGGTGCCGGTATAAAAGCACCCGCCACAGAATCGGGCAAGTCGCTCGCGTCGACCGTGGGAACATGCTGGGTGGAGCGGTACCAGCAGGGGAGGGGACTCGAGAGGGAGGGCTGCGGGCACGACGCGCGGGCGGTGCGGGGCGCGCCTTATCGCTTTCCCCCTCCGGCCGCAGCAAATTTGTGGTGGGAGCCGGGCAGGGCAGGGAAATCGCCCGGGGGACCGCATTTGCGGCGTCCGTTCCACCGGGTCGGGGACTCCACCTCAGCGTGGCAGCTGCAACGCCCGGCACGACGGAAATCGCCGAAACAGCGCGCCGCTGGCTTCGACCGCGACCGCGACGCGGGAGATGGAGCGAGGGATCTAGCCTGCCAGATTCAAGCATGGGCGGGGACGGGAACACGTGGGTCACGGTGCGCACTGCACACCGCATCGCTGCTCGTCGCGCGGGATCCGCCCCCACTGACGCGCGGGGGCCGCGAGTACGGTTGGCGATGGTGCGTCAGTGAGTCGGCGACGGCCGTGTGTGGTTTGGTGGATCTGGGGGTGGGGCCAGGACGGATGTTGGTTGGGATCACCTACCGCCAAAGCATCCCTCGGAACCCGTGGGAGTGGGAGGCCGGATGTCGCTGTTCCACCAAACCTCCTTCCGGCGAGTGGGCCTCCTGCTCCGCTCGTCTATAGAAAAACGTTCTTCTTTGATGAATTTGATTGGCAAGATCGTAAAAGCTGCATATAAAAGTGGATATTAGTATTGACTATGGCTAATTTAGCTGAATACAAAAATGACAAGAGCTGCATACAACTATACCTGTATGATGGCGTGGTTGCAAACATATTTCTAGATGAATTCTCCCCCCTTGGCTACAATTGTGCAATTGAAGAATCAAGAGATGTGTATGTTGCATATGAACTCTTGCTTTGTGGATTTCTCAAGTAGGTACAAGACAGCAAGAGGCAAGGATAACAAATATTAGCCTTGAACGGAATTGATTGCCACTGAAGGAAAGTAATGAATGGAGTAGATTCTGTCGTGCATACCTGATGGGATGAATCTAAATCTTGAGATGCACTTAGTGTTGTAGGAAACTGGTCAATTATAGCGAGCACAACTACTGTTTAGCATTTGCTTAAGTACTTTTGTATTTCTAACCTAAAAGTACTAACCTCGCTGGTGCGCTGGAAAAGCATAACGCGAAAAGGACTACCATATTCGAACCATATTCATGTAGAATTTGAGCTATGCTTGTGACAACTATTTATTACTATTTTTCTAGTAATCCCATAATTGTCTAACATGACTATTGCATGGGTGGATCGTGTTAAACCTTTTTTTTAAATCAAGAATGCTGCATATCATAGTTGTGTGGTTCCTTTCAATATAAAGTATGATAGTATTATTTAAGTTTTAAGCAATAAGCTTGGGTGCTAGCTAGCTTAGTGTTGTAGCCTGAAGCACCACTTGAGAAACTTTTTTTAAAAAAATAAAACCAAAAATACATTATAACGTAATTTTATTTCATGGTCCTCGTTGTCCATCCTTATTTCTGTAGAGACCATATACAGATGTACAATGCAAATGCGAGTGGTTTGTGCACGTAGCATGCTCATTTGTTAATGGAACAAACATACAAATAAACAATATGGTCAGTGGGACTGGGAGTATCAGGTGCTGCCACAAAGTTATTTATGGAGCAAACAGACAACTTTGGCCAGTGGTGTACCTAGTGGTGTCACAAAGCGAGCTGCCATCGCACAAAAAATAATAATAATAATCAACACAAATAACAAGAAAATATTGCACTAACCAAGTGGAGTGATATGATTCTCAATAAAAATGAGGACGGGAAAAAATTGTGCCTGACCTCAGATATTTATGAGGATTGAGGAACGGGATGAAAAGAACATGAATAGTAACCATACTTCGTGGGAGGATTTTTTTTTTCGTTTAGTATATGTAGAATCTACACACATATTTCGCTAGATTTTTCCTGGTTTATCATGTCAAAGATTTTTCAGCTTCAAGTGTTTCTATTGAGTTTTATGTGTCAAATATCATCAGCTCAACTTCCATACGTATCCTCACCTCCTCCGTTAGGTCTAATCGTCAAAAGATGCGGATCAAATGATGAATGAATCTTATTCCACCCAAAGGGACAGAATATGCATCGAGTTCATCAAAACTTTAAGCTACTGGATGGACAAGTGATGGACGTGGGAACTACGTACAGTACTGAAAAATGCTCACAGATTACAAATCGACCGACCAGTTTACGAGAAGTTTAGCTGAAATTTCTTGCGACACAACATCTCGAGATTAGATATTTCTTCTCTTATTTTCGTTGTATTTGCTCGTTAGCCCATTAACGACTCTTTCCTCTTGGCCTGCATGAAACAGAACATAGTTGGCGATCTAACTTGGACTCGAGTGGCTAACACAAATCACATGGCGGTCGAGCTATGAAAAACGCCACTTCACAAAAACCATAATCGTTACGGGGAATCTGTGTCTGGTGTCACTGACACACGAATGTGCGGACCGGAAGGCAGGGAAAATTTCCGGCCCAAAACATGCCAGGCGGAGCCGGCCGGCTCGTCACGTCTCTCTCCTCTCCCCTGCCGCGCTTGGTCCTGAGCCGCGCAGCTTAACGTTTGGGCCGGGTTGAAACTGAAACCCTGGACGAATCGGCCGCGCGCACGCATTGCCCCACTTGCCACCGAAAGCACCGAGGCTCGTGTCTTCGCTAATTCACGGCGTGCCACGCGGATCGGCGATTCCACCAGAATGGGAGCGGACGGTTTGTCATTTCGCCGGAGGCATTCGACGGATCGAGCGCATTTGTTTGGGAGCGCTTAGTCGGAGGCTTGAAGCAACAAGTACTGCACGAGCACCGGATCTCCTTGCCGCACCACTGGGAGCGGCTAAATGGGACGTTCAACAAGGCTACATGTTTGAATTGTAATACTAGCTTGCTCTGTCTACGTACTATTCATTCGACAGGAAACAAAGGAGCACGTTTTTTCTCCTCTTTGGGAATTGCAGCATTTTAGGTGACTGGAACTGTGAGAATTCAGTCATCTTCGACTACTTGACCAGAAGCGTAAAGAGGGAGAAAGAAGCCAAGGACTCGTAACCATCACGGTTACCATAGGGTGATGATACGATAAACCGGCGATATAATTTAAATCTTAAAAAGTATTAAAAAATTATTAAAAAATCCTATAAACAATACATAAAAATCATAGTGCTATCTGGTGAAGAAATCTTGTGAAAAAAATGAATTTAAGTCCACATTTTTGAACCAAACCAAAATTGAATAAAAAATGAGACAAAGCAATAAATTGTCAAATATGATTCCTACTTTATTTAAATGTCAAAATAACAACAAAGGTCATGCCAAAATTCAAAGCAACATTACAATATTTTCCCAATATATATCCACAATTTTCCTAAATTTCCACAAATTTCTAGAATTTTTATTGTGTTTTTCTTTTTTTTCACAATTTCACATTCTTTGCTTTAACTCTCCACGGTTACCACGGCAAACAGTGCGATTACCGTGCCAAACTGCATGGTAACCGCACCAATACCACGGTAACCATGGTTGTCCAAAATTTGAATTTAAAATTTGGAAAATAAATTTGTCTCAGTTTTTCATGGGTTTCTGTGATAAGGCGGTTAACGTGCAGTAACCGCCTTATCGTGGTAAACACCCTATTAGTGGTAGGGTTCACCCTAAGACTCATTGATGATGGCAACAAGTTCTTCGTATTCTGTTGCCTCGATGACAACAGCCATCGATAGTGAGGGAACCAAAGAAGATGGAGAAGAAGGTAGGATGGGGACACATCACCGCCATAAGGAGGAGGAATGGGGAGGTGAGAGGAAGGAGGAAGCTTCCGGCACCAATGAGGTAGAGGGGCATAACACATGGGGTGGAATAAGGGTGGCACGATCGAGCAACGTGAGAAAGGAACTCTCACACCCTATCTTAGCGTCACCTACTACAGTGACACTAAAGAGAGTGTGTCATAGGATATTAGTGTGGACCGAATCATGTGAAACCATAATATCGGTACTAGTCCTAGGATGCAATACTGGCATCTGCAATCAACTAAGATGAATTATTGCGACTAAAGATAATATAATATAGATAGATTATATCTTTTTAGGGGGTCACATTTTTGGAACAGCTCGGAGAGTGTAACCGATGAGCAGAGAAGTAATAGTGAAACTTAGCGTGGCTATACTCAATCCACAAGCAATAGCTTGGAATTAGAAAATAAACCATAACCTACAACTTTACTTCAGCCTTTTTGAAGAAGGGAGAAAACAACAACGATTGAATACATATGTACTCGGCAAGCTACAAAAAATGTAAACATACAAGCTTCAAAAGAGGGCTGGGTTTATTTCATAAACTTTTAAAAATATTTTCAAAATACTAAGTGTGGGTTGTTTAACATGTGATCGGAAAGAGACTTTCACCTTGATTCAATCCATAAGTTGCTTTGCAACAACTCAGGCATACATAAATTTTAGTTGATGAAAACTATTATGTTAGTTACTCTGTCATGACATCATTGAAAGTGCATCTAGCCTCCTAAGTTGGTTTTGGATGATAAATAACAAAACAGTTAAGTGACAACATCTTTATCGAGGTACATGCATAGATTAATCCATGTGAAACTAAGTATGAGTATAATGATCCCTACAAATTCATGATTGGGCTATGACGAGAAGACTAATAGTTCATTTTAATCTTCTTTTGAATTTATTTTGAGTCTAGGAAAGTTGTACTATTAAGAGGGGTTACAAACAGTGCTTTAAATGCACTCTTGTGCTAAAAGATTCATTTTTTAGTTAAAAGACATATTTACACAACACTTACACTGCTGTGGGTTTGTTTCTGCCTATAGGTCAGAGGTTCCGGTTTTAGGGGATTGGAGGTTCCAACCTATTGTTGTTTGCCAATGGCTAAGTGTTGGGTTAAAGGTTCTGGGATAGGGGCCAAAACTTTTGGGTGTTCAAATTTGTGAGTAACAGCTAGGTGACATAGGAGAAGTGGGTATAAACACTCTATTTCCCTCCCAAAATGGCTTTGGCTTTCCATTTTTGTTTTCCTGTTTCCTAGCTTCTCTTAGGACTCTTCACATTTGTTCTATCAAGTTCTTGAGTTTCTATGGAGATTTGAGTGAAGTTCTTAAGTGGTTGGAGTATTTTTTTTCTATGAGAAGATCTAGGAGGATCTTTAGTACTTGAGGATCGGTGTGGGTCATTGTTTGGAGCTTGTAACTCTTGGAAGGTGACCTTATAGATGGTTAGGCGTCACCCGCAAGCTTCCTCAAGCTCTGAATTATCTCGAGCAAGCTTTTGAGAGTGCATCTCACCTCCATATATAAAAGAGTTAACCGATAAAGTGAAAACCAAGTTAATATTTATGACTACTTGGTGAGATAAGGGGTCAAGACAGACCTAGCTCTTAAGAGCTCCTCAATAGAGATATAGGATGTTTATGATCCAAACTTGAGGAAAAAAATCCCTGTCTCTCTTTCTTTCACTTTGTGAATTTTCTATCAAAGCTTGCTCATTTTCCATGTTTTTTACTATTTACTATATTATAGTACTTGTGCACTTGCTTACTGCTTCCATTGCTTGTGTTTCTGAGATTGTGGAGAAGGACTAGAAAAAGTTTATTTCCTACTTGATCAGAAGTTACTGCCTTAATAGACTGGTGGTTCCGAGCAACTGCTCGGACTGTCCGAGAAAGCTAAATGAAAGTTCTGACCTATTGGTCCAGAAGTTCTAGTCAATCCTGAATTTGACCGTTGTATTGAAGTAATTTTTAGGGATGCTTATTCACCCCTCCCCTACTAGGCTATCTCCAAGGCTTTCAACTAGCACATAACTTTCTACCCTTCGTCAATTTCCAACTTATTTATCATCAATTAGTTTCTTTTCACTTTTAAACCATTGGGTATCAACCCATCCCATCATCTCATCTCTTTGACTCTTAGAGCCATCCATATCTCTAGCACACTGCTTTCACCTAGGAAACTTAAATCTATGATGTCAATCGATATTCTGGTCCACCATATGATTGTTTCAAACCACGTAATTGTGATTGTATGAAACCGTCAGTACCTATGCTCAATGGCATGAGTGCCGAGGCATCACTGAGGTGAAGCGATAAGGGGTAGGGCTATCATAATCCTATATGTATAACGCAATTATTAGGAAGGCCTTTTAGTTTGTCACACAAATCGATGCTGGTTAAATTTATCGTGCACACTAGAAATGCAATTTTATAAACAAAGTATTTTATAAACTAGAAGCAAAATGATTAAAGAGTGACTTACATCTATATTTGTCATCAAAATCTTTCAAATTCCACATTTGAAATATTTTTTGTCGATGTCGACTACACGCAAAAGGGATAAAACAACATAAAACCCTGAAAAATTTAGGGACTTGAACGGGGTCCATCGGAGTTTCGGATAGGGAGATATGAATTTTTGAAGATTAATTAATTCTGGTGTCAGGGAAGGAGAGAGAAGGACAACCTTTGGACCAACGGGGTGAGGGGGGCTGCCTGATGGTACTCATAGGTCATGGGCTTTTTGTTCGGGCTCGAATCATTCCACCGTGCTCGTCGATGGAGGTCCGATACAATACGCTTGAACATGCGAAGACTTGAGAGATTTTCTTAGCTCTAATATAGGTCCTTAAGATACTTGATGTCTTTGAGTTGTAGGGGTTTAGGACGTGCTAGTCAATTTAACCTCTAATTGACACGAAAATAGATAAAGTTAAATCATTAAGCCAATCGACCGATAGGCTGATACAGACTCCTGCTATCGGCTAGATGTGTCGATAGAGTTAAGATAATAATCCGCTGTGAGTCGAATGCACTCTTGCTGTCTGCTGGTTGCCGATAGGGGCTGTAGCACTCATACATCGGCTAGAAAGCCAATGATAGCATGACTAGCGAGAAATAAAATAAAAGAAACATCATCTATAGAGCCGATAATGCTCTGAATAAAAAAACCAATAAGCAGTAAAAGAGCGAAGTCCGGTCTTCTGAAGGGATGAGATCTAGTGACCATTAATGACACTACCGTTAGAGCCAATCTGGATAGATTGGATCAAACTGAGATAGTATAAGGCTGAAGCTAACGACACTAAAACGGTGTAAGCTAGATCAGTTGTGCCGATAGAAGGAATGGGTAAATCCATTGAATGTGATCAGTTGTCAGTCCGATGTAGGCATATAAGTAAACTCATCGGCTAGCTGAGCCGATATGAGAAACGAAACTTGCTAGATCTCAATGATAACCCTATTAGATATGGTCTTGATAAATCAGACTTAACCAAGACATTATAAGACCGGATCTAACAGAACCAGATCGATCGTTAGTGGATTAATCATTGAATATATATATCAGCTGAAAAGCTGATATGTTAGGTGTGAAACTCGGTGTAAAGATAACTCATCGGATGACTACTCTGATAAAACGTTGCGTAAACATTTGTCGAATTAAGACTCAATCTACTATCAACAGCTTAAAAGATCAGACCTAACCGATGTAGCTCGAGATTGATGATGGTAAAAAGAGCTTGATAAGCCAATAGATCCCACGCGAATGTAATGTGATATATTTGATCGGACTAAGAGGTCAGACCTAACTGATGCAGGTTTAGATAAAGCAGATACACTAGGATAATAGCGGGACTTACCACTTCGCTGGAGTTCGGACCTAACCAATACAACTCCATGTCAAGAGCCAAAACCCACTGGAAAAAAACCTAGATTAATTAGAGTGGTGATACTCTAAGATTATATTGATCTGTGAAAATGATTTACAAGAGTCTAGAGGATCTATATTTGTATAATAGGGTTACACAAATCCCACACAAATATAGGATAAACTTTTCTAATGATAAAACATAATCTATCTTAGAGATAAAAAGAAAACTAATTGATTTTTCTATCTATAAGACATTTTTTACAAAGATAAAAATCATCTTGCCATGACTTCCACGATTTCTACTTAGATCCGATCTTATCTTGATAAGTTTACATCTTTAACTATCCGATCGGCTATTTCTATCTATCAATCGGCATGTTTTTATAAGCTGAATGACACTCCGATCCTTAACCAAATATGTTTCGGGGCTTAACAAATGTTTGGTGTTGGGCTAGATACATGTAGGCCGAGGCCTACGGGAATGGAGATGTGTGGGGTTCGCGGTGTTGAGGTGGCTGTTGCGTGGTGGCCATGTCAGCTTGGACCAGGGGGTAGACTTGGGTGTTGATCGATGACCAACGGTGCTTGCTGGCGTCTGATCGGAGCACATCGACTCTCGACAAGCAGTGACCATTGCAACAAGTGGGGTGAGAGGAGGAAGGTGAGTGGTTTGGATTAAGAAACGAAGAGGCAATGGCCGCTGGCGGCGTGAGGCTAAGGGTAGTGGCAAGGATTCGGTTGTGTGCAATGTTTGGTCACTGACAATGGCAGAAGACAGCTCGAGATGGTTTTGGTTGGGTGCGGTGATTCATAGGATAGAGAAAAGAAGGAGGGAAAAGGACTAGAGAATAGGAGCTCACCGAGAGGGGGAGAAATGGCACTGGCGGTGGTTCACTAGCTCTAGCATGATCTTGGGCTCAAACTAGCGCGAAGGAACCAAATGGGGAAGAAGGAGGCAAGGGTTGTGGATTTATAGGCGGGGACAACCGCTAGCAGACGAGATAGAGAGGCGGTGGTGCGGCTCCTGAAGCAACTCGACCATCATGGCTTTGCTAGCTGAGGAGACATGACAAGATGACGGGCGACAATGATGTAGCTAGCAGTGGGAGGTTGTCAGCTGTAGAGGGGGAAGGAGAAAGGAATGTGGCACGGTAATGAGAAAGGATAGAGGGGAGTGAGCTAGCCGGCGCTAGCAATGGGATGGGTCGACCGCGAAGCTTGTGTCTGGGAGCAACGCAGCGAGGTTCTGGGGTGACAGTGGTGCGTGAAGGGTGGCTGAGGGTGGCACCGTTGCCAGGCTGATCGGTGAGGGTGGTTGCAAACTCGCGCAGAGAGGTGACGTGCCCACGTGCGTAAAGTGCCAAACATGTGGCAGGCAATGGAGGATGAGGAGAAAGAAGCTACTAATAGGTAGGCCCCTCTATCGTAGCCCATTGTGCTTGCACTTGCTTGAATGGGCATGCAAGCGGCCATGGGAGTTGGCCTAGGCCATCGGCCTGAGGAGGTGGACTAGTCTACGAGCGCATGAGTAAGGGAAAGGCCACAAGGAGATGAGCCAAAAGAGAACGGGCTAGAGAGGAGGGGAAAGGGAGGTGGCTAAGAAGAGGAAGGAGGCCTTGCGGCTGGGCCAAGCTCAACGCAGGAGGAAGGAGAAGAAGATCAGGGACACTAGCCAGGTCGACTGGTTTGCGGGCTACCACAAGGAGATGAGAAGGGTGGTGGCTGAGCGAGCCGAGGAGAGGAAATTGAAGGAGGATGGCCCAATGTGAAAAGTGGGATTTAGGATTTTCTATAGAATTTTCTTTGAGGGATATTTGGAGGATTATTTGAATTCAAATGTGATATTTGAATCTAGAAAATCAAGGAGAGGTCAAGGAAGGGTAATCAAGAGCAATTTTTTATATATAATTTGATATTGAAGATGAGGAGAAATATATGAAAGGTCACGGAGGAAAATTCAAATTGCGAAATTCAAATTTTAGAATTTGAATTTTGGATAGGAATTTTAAGACGAGTTTTCTAGGATTCAAGAAAAATGATTTATTGAGATCTCGACACTTTGACTAAAATTTAAGGGTATTTTCAAGAACTCCTTTTTTTTTGCGATTTTAAATAGAGCAGGTTAGTGCAAACGGAGTTGATAATTTCCATCGATTGCAAGTACCCTACGTGCCAGAGAATCATGATGGCAGAAAACTAACAGCCAAACGGCAGCACCTACTTGTGTTTGATGCAAATGTTAGTCCAGTACAATGTCAATCAAGCCTCAAGCTCTTGTTACAACATGCATTGGATTTTGGGGAAGGGAAGTCGGAGGGAGTCACCACTGCTTCAAGAGCTTGAGGTAGTGGACCTAGTGGTGTCCTCCGATACGGAAGGAGACGACTCGTACGATTGGCCAGCCTGCGACGGCGACGCCGAGTACCTGCTCCTCTTGCTCCCTCTGTCCCTGATGTCCTCGATCATCTTGGCCACCACCGCCATCCTCGGCCGCTCCCCGGGATCGTCGGCGACGCACAGCAGCGCCACCTGGAGGAGCGCCATCATCTCGTCCTCCGCGCCCTTGCTCGGCAGCAGCTCCACGTCGAACACCTCGGAGGTCCACTCCTCGTGCACCACCGTGCGCGCCCACCGCGCCAGGTCCACGTTGCCGTCCTCCGGCGACCGGCCCGTCAGTATCTCAAGGAGGACGACCCCGAAGCCGTGCACGTCCTGTTTCTGCGTGGTCTCGTCCGCCGCAGGCTCCGGCACGAGCAGCTGGAGCAGGGCGAAGTCGGAGATCCGCGCGTTGCCGCCGGAGTCGACGAGGATGTTGGAGGAGGTGAGGTGCCGGTGGGCGAGCTTTCCGCCGGACAAGCCGTGGAGGTAGGCGAGCCCCTGTGCCGCGTCCTGCGCCAGCTTCAGCCTCGTCTGCCACTCCAGAGGAACACGCGCCGGTCCCCGGTTCTCTGAAAAGAAACCATTTGGCGGCGGCGTCGTGTAGACATTGATGAGAAGAAGCCATGAGAGCTTCGCGACTGGCGAGTGCGAATGTCGGATGAGAGAGAGAGGTTACTGACCATGGAGGAGGCTGTGGAGACTGCCATTGGGGACGTAATCGAAGACGAGGAGGAGCTCGTCGGCCGACGCGTAGAAGGCGCGCAGGCTGACGACGTTGGCGTGCCGCCACGTACCCATCTCCCTCGCGAACTCCCGCTTCCGCCGCTCGTCCTCCCGGGTCGAGCCTTCCCTCCGCCGCATCCTCTTCACCACCACCACCTCGCCAGTCTTGCCCTCCTCGACGACGACGTCGTCGCCTCCCATGGCCACGCGGTACGTCGTCGCCGTCGCGCCTTTGCCCAGCATCTCCGCGGCGCCCCGCATGAGCCTGCACACGTCGAACTCCACACAGCAGCCGTCGAAGCGCACCGTCTCCTCCCGCGCCATCGAGCTGTTGCGTGAGCTAGCGCGCGCCCTCGCCTGCGGCTTCTTGTTCTTCAGCCATAATGCGGCGCACAGAGCCGCGGCGACCAGCGATGCGACTGCTGCGCCCACCGCCGCCATGATCATCGCCACCATCCACCGGTCATTGCCCCTTCTCCTTCCTCTCTTCAATTCGTGTGACTTGTCAGCGCCGCCGCCGCCGTACACCATCTGGTGCTGTCCATTGCACCGGCGGCGCAGCGGGGCACCGCAAAGTTCGGGATTGCTGGCGAACGATGACGCGGGGAAGACGGCAGCGAGGCGCTTGGGGATCTTCCCATGGAGGTGGTTACTGGAGACGTTGAGCTTGGCAAGCCTCGTCATTGCCTCCAGCGAGGTCGGCAAGGGCCCGACAAGCAAGTTGCGCGCGAGATGCAACGTCAGGAGAGATGGCAGCCGGTGGCCTATCTCAGGCGGAATCGTACCGGTAAGTTGATTGCCAGAGAGGTCGAGACGGCGCAGATGGCGAAGGCGTAGCACGGACTCCGGAAACCGCCCGGAGAAGCCATTGCCGGAGAGGTAGAGGAGCTTGAGATGCGGCGCCAAGGGGGAGAAGTCGACTTCACTGAGAGAACCCGTGAAAGAATTGTTCTTGAGGCTAAGGAACGAGAGCGTAGGGAGATCAGCGAGCACGGCGACTGCTCTAGCATCCCCGCCGAGGCGGAGGCCCTCAAGAACAACGCGACGGACGCGAGGAGGCGACGACGACGACGACGACGGCTTCTGGCAAGTGATGCCACGCCACCTGTCGGAGCATGGGTCGGAGGCCGCCGGCCAGGAGACGAGCGCGGCGGCAGGGTCGGCGCACGCCGACTTGAAGGCGAGCAGCGGCACGGCGTCGGGGCTGATCGGAGCAGCGGCAGCGGCAGCGGCGAGGCAGCCGGCGGGGAGCGCCGCCAGCATCAAGAAGAGCACGCGCAACGCCATTGTCGTGTGTGCTCAGGCCAGAAGCAAGCAAACGGAACTGAAGGGGAGAAGCGAATTTGTTTCAAGCCAGAGAGGAATTCACATGTAGGAGAAGCGGCAGCAGAGGAGTTGATGGTGCAACGGCCAAATGCGTGAGCGATTAATGGGCGCGTGCGTGGGGAAGAGGGGGGAGAGGAAGACGGAGAGGAGGGCGCGGGGGGAGGTGGCGCGGGAACGCGTGCGGCGTGACCCCATTTGCGGCACCCAAAGGATTTCACGCTTGCACAGTTTCACTCCCTTCACCGGAGAGTAGCGTAGCGACGTTCTTAAAACCGGCAGCATTCGTGTCCTCTCTGCCATTGATTGCAGCGTTCGTGTCCTAATTAAGCGTTTCAGCGTTTCGTGTTGGGTGATCGGTGCTTGTTTTGTTTTACATATCTGACTTTCGGTCTGAGCGAACGAGCCGAACATGGCCGGGTGTTGCTGCAAGATTCTGCCCCATGCATTTACTGGGGATAGGTAGGGTTTTTTTTTTTCTGTCACCATGCTGGCTCGCTGGTCTCATGGTCTGTCTTCAGCTGGAGGGTCTGGAGGCCTCCCTGCAGTGAAGCAGCAGCTCGCCAGTTCCACGGCATGCACAATATCTTAGACGGATACCATCCCTATAAATCTAGACACAGATATAACTTAAAATTCTATACACGTTACGCAAAGGAAAACACAAGAAACAATGTGAATTTTTTTACCCGCCTTTTCTCTCTTTCTTCCTTCTCATCCACATGAGCAAAATGTAAATGTGATGTGTTCAGCTCAAATGTGCTGTGTTCAGCTTTAGCTCTTTTTGTCTGGCCTTTCGATGATAGTTTATCAAGTTTTTTTTTATTTGTGCATTCAGAATTTTGACATGATTGTATGCCTAGAAAGTAAAAAGGTGAACGGAAGGATCTTACAATCAGAACGAACAAAGAAAGTTGGTTGCAAAATAGCATCAAATAGATAGAGAACATCTAACAAATAATAACCAAAATGCTTGATGCTACCTAAGATTGAACATTTCTTGGGTGAGGTTTGAGTTACAACAACACTACCAGGGCTGGACCTTCAATTATTTTGTGCGCCCTGCAAGAATATTTTTGAAGTAAATTCATCATCCGAGTATGTACGTGAGCGAAACCAACTAAGCCCTGGCAAATTCGTGAGTGGTCCCAGTCCAGCAAGGGCAATATCCTGAATATTGTCAAACAAGTCGTGTGAGTGAATGAAACTTCCGTACAGCTCGTCGAGACAGCAATAGCAGCGATGCATTCACGCATCCCAGATTATTACTAGGAAGACACCAAGTTTTACCTTGTCAATTATGAAATCCTTGGCTGTTTCCATTATTGTAGCACAGTCAACAGCATCAATGCGAGCAAAAAGCTCTAAGAATGGCATCACTCGCCCATACGTTAGCATCTGCTCCAGATGGTTGAGGGAAAATATGTAGTTAGAAAAAATAGTAGCAACCAACATGCACGCTTAGAAAATATCTTATCTAACATACCTGGCGGCCATTATTTTCAGAAACTGCAGTGGATCCATCAATGTGAAGTAAAAGAGCAGATTTCAACTGAAATTAAATAAATGTTAGTTGTTATCCATTCGCTTCACTGATGAAAGCCAGTTCTCCCTAACAGATGAAAAGATATAGCTTACAGATGATGCCAAAAAGATAAAACAGAAAAACTAGGCACCAGAACTGACTTTTAGGCTGGTGCTAACATGTAGGAAATTATTCACCACTTCACAACTATTATAACATAAAAATATTTGTAGATGCAAGTAAATTGGCATATATTATAAGCAGCATGCGTCAGACATGAAACTATGAATAGTTCATGCCTAATGATTATTCTCGTACTGCATAATGCCATATCTTACAGATAACTAACCACAAACTGTCAGTATCATTTAAGTGAAAGTGAAACAGGTCTAGAGTCCATGAACATGTTAGACTATTGCTAAAGTTACAATGACCCATCATCAGAGTTGAAAATTTTAGTCATAAAATGCAGCAACTTTCTTGCTATTGTCCTGCATCAGAGCAACATGAGCATAGACAAAATCATAGTACTGCCCAGTGAAAACGAAGATGAGTTACGGACAGAACAAAAAGGGAAGAGAAAAACGAATTATAGTCAGAGACAAAAATGTCAGTAATCATAGTCCTATTAAACAAATTGGAACACAAAAAGTTGAATCAACACAATTATAGCATAATGCTCCTCTAAAATATTAATAACATAGGACCCTGTCTGATTTGCCTTCTAGAAGAACATGTTGTGGAAAACTAGAAATTCACAGTAGAAATGACTCGATGAATAAAAAATTTGAATTAGAAAGTTGAGAGAGAATAAGAACCTGATTACGAGCACGGGCAACCTCTGTTTCTGACACTTCGAATGCAAGTCTTCTAAATTCTTCCATGATTAACCGTGATAGGTCATATAGGGAATCAGGCTGCAATCATATTTCAAAAAAATGTAAGAGAACATTATTAAAAGGGAATTTTTGATCCAATGCATCGCTCAGTTTGTTTATAATGTATCTGCAATTAATAGCGAACATAGCTAGTATTCTTAGAGGTTGACATTGAGAAGTAAGGAAAAGGTAGCATAATTTATTAAAACTAATTCAATGTTCCAGCTAGCTGAACAAATAAAAAAGATTGACAAAACAAAATTTACCTGAGCAGTAGCATAGATGCCAAACAATCCTGTATCTCGGTAGTTAGTGTTGAATGCAATCATGCTCTCAGCTAAGTTACCATTGCTGATACCACGAGCTAAAGCAGACCTTGCAGTTCCAATAGATAATATGAGCCTTATGCAGCAGATTAGCAATAACACACCAAGGCAAGAATATTTAACTGCAAATACTCTCACCCTGAACAGTTCCCAACCCCAACGTTCTTATTCCAAGTTCCCAATATACTTTGGATCACCATAAGAGGAATTGAGCTAGGGTCAGCCCATGATGAACCCTTGAAAGCAATTGCAAAGTGTGTCAGAGACATCTCTGGTTTCTCCTCACGGACCTAATGATGGTATAGAAAAGGTAGGAATAAGTCCAAAAGATAAAAGCAAGCCAAAAGGCTTTAAAATGACTAAAAACATCTTGACAGCTGAAAATAGACCTCAGATCCAGTAAAGATAGCTGGATTTGCTTCAACAAGTTGATCTACAGTCATTGGGTCAGTAGAGAATCCAGTAAAAAATTCTCTCACTTGATCAACAACCTCATCATGATTGACAGCTCCAGCAGCAGACACAACCTAAACCAACCAGGCAAAACAGAAAATTCAGCAATAGAGTTGCTTGGTAACAACCAATCAATCAATGACTGTAAATTTCATAACTGGCCAAGTACCATTCGTGGACAGGTATAATGAGTTGAAATGTATTGCTCCAAATCTTTCTTAGAGATTGACTTAATATTCACTACAGGACCTAATATTGTGTCACCCAGCGGATGGCCCTGGAATGCTGCGGCATGCAAGTGATCAAATATCACCTCGTCCATCATTCCTTGCACCTGTCTAACAATAAATGCATGTAAGCACGCATTAAGCATCCAGAAAACACAATATATATCTTGCACATTACATCTAATAAGCTAATTGCACTAAACCACAGTCGACATTTGGGAGATTATTTAACACTAGGAACTACTAAATTCAGATTTCAGACCATCAGTGTTCAAACATGCCTATCATACTAGCCACCACTACAAGGCTAATATATAAATCACTACCAACCATCACACTATCAGAGCAGGAAAAATTCCATATTTTCTTTGCGTAAGGAAAAAATCACTGTTGACAATGTAGGCAGGTGCCTAAAGACAGCGGCTTCCACATGTACACTGTAAAACAATGCTGAAATAGTAAAATACACAATCATCCATAACCTTCACGCGCAACCTGAGAGTTCAGGTAGATACCATCCAAATCAAATGCGCTAAAGGCTGCACCTTTGCTGCGATAACAATACCAAAAATGCAGAAGAAAAGCATTTGCTACCTACAATAAAGGGTGCTCTACACGGTTCCACCTTTATTTTTAGAAACCAAACAAGCAATTGGCCAAATGGCCAGATTACTAATGCCAAAAGGGTATCAATTAACGCAAGGATATCAAGTAACGCATAGACTAGTAAATTAAATTAAGGAATTGTACTGTGCGGCAAGGAAGAGGCATAGCAGCAAAAGGGTGCGACAGCTCACCTCGTCCATCTCGCGGAGGATGACTCCGCGCTCGCGCTGGAGAGCATTCGAGGGGAAGCAAGGGTACTGGAGAATATCGCTTAGGACGTCGAGCGCGGTGGGCACGTCCCGCCCCTGCACATCGGCGAAGTAGGTGGTCTGCTCGCGGGAGGTGTAGGCGTTGAGGCGCGCGCCCATGTTCTCGATCTCCACCTCGAGCGCAACCGCGGTGGGCCGTCGCGTGGTGCCCTTGAAGGCCATGTGCTCGAGGAAGTGCGCCGTGCCGTTGGTGCCGGGCAGCTCGAACCGGCTGCCGGCGTCGACCCAGACGCCGACGGAGGCCATCCGTGTGGCGGCCGGGTACGCCTGCGTGACGACGCGGAGGCCGGTGGGGAGCGTGGAGACGCGCGCGGCGGGGAGGCGGAGGAAGGGGGAGTGGTCGGGGTCGCGGGGCACCGGGGAGGCGTGGCGGAGGAAGCGGTTGGGCGAAGGGGGGGAGGCGGCGCCGGAGTGGAGGAGGCGGTGGTGGTAGGGCAGGGCGAGCCTGCGCTTCGACCGCATGATGAAGGCGGCCGCCATGTGCTCGATGGATTTCTCCAAACGCGTTCGCGCCGCCGCTGGGGAGGGGGAGGAGGGGTGTGAGTTTCTCGATCGGTCGCTCCCGAGATTACGATTGTACTTTGACGAAACGCTACTGTATATCACTCTTATAAAAACGCTATTATTTAAATGATACTTTTAGAATCGTTATTATATACTTGTCACCGGTGAGAGACGAGTTTTTTTTTACTTTCTGACAACGTGGTACACCAACTCACCTTACCAACCTATTTTGCTCTTATAGGTCTCACAAGTCAACCCATTATCTCTCTACTTCATTATTCTTTTTTTTTATTTCTCTAACCTTTGCACTAAACATAGACCTTGTTACTATCATCCAGCACGCATTATGCCTCCTCTCGTCGTCGCACCAATAAAGAGCTCACCACCATCATAGCCATCGACTCACGGGTGCTTGTCAATACCATCACCATCAACCCATGGGTGTTTACTAATATTATTGTTGTTGACCTATGGTCTCTAATTCTCATTGATCAGAAGTTTATTGGACTAAAGTCTAATCTCGCACTATCGCAGGAGCCACTGTTGTCAGCAATATCCTCACCTCTTGTCTTACTCTCGATTTCATCTTCTTCCTTGCCTCATTTCTTGGTGACAACCCCGCCGCGTGCCACCTTGCCTCGTTGATGGACAAGCACAACGTCAAGCCCCAAGAAAGCGAGGCCACCGAGTGCGACGATCTCATCAATGTGCTCCTGGCTGCCATGCGTGCCGTGGATGTTGACCTATGCGGCAATGAGGATGAGCCCAAGGCTCGAGAGGTGGAGTAACCACGATGTTGGATTTGATTGAACCATGGCTTGAAGTGATGGCATCAAGCTAAGTGACTGAGTTCCTAGCTGCAATCTCAGCTTCTCGATGTTCTTGATGTTCTTGATGATGGAGGTTAGGAAGGTTGGCTGAAAGAACCTGTGGTAGCGGTGAAAGAAGGTGTGGTGCGTGAAGGATGACAACGACGATGTCAAGTTTATGTAGTGAGGTAGATGGTGCTGGTGCGACTAAGCGTCAATGTAGTGAGTGAGTATAGAGCAGAGGACGTGGGTTGACAATTAAGTCATCAGCGAGCTCCTTGTTGAGGCGATACTCGGCAACCGTTAGGGTTGAAAAAGAAGATATATGAAGCAAAGAGATAACGAGGGCTGACTTGTGAGCCTTATAAGGGTAAAATAGACAATTCACTCTTACCTTTCACGCTGGTAAGATTAGCTAGTGCACCATGTTATCGAAAGTGGAAAAAAATTAGACTCGTCTCTCTTCAATAATAAATAGGTAAGAATAATTGAAAAGTGGTGTCATGATGAATAGTTAAATTTAAATCAGAGGGGAGTAAACATGAAGTTTATAGGTTGAAGTGTAAAAATGGAGTGGAGTTTGTTTATTTTTTCTTTATGGTTCGGTTTATTTTGAGGGGCGGAGCTAGCCCGGTTTGTCAGGGTCAGCCGAACCCAACGAAATTTCTAAAAACTCTACTAAAATGCTGTTTTAATCAAATGGTTTATCATGCTATGTAATGGAGCTGACCCCGATGACATTTTCGGTGGGTTTCGCCTCTGTTTAACTTGTTGGCTAGCTGTTCATAGGCAAAGAATCATCGTAGAGACGTAGAGTCGTTCACTAGATATAAAGCAAAATGGAGTGGAGTGCCATTAAAAAGGATGAACCAAAATGCTTTTGCCGAGTTAGACTCTAGCTCCTCAGACCCGATAATTTGCATGTGATTTATGACAAAGTTAGCGCAAACAAAAAGGTTGATAATTTGTCACTTTTTGAGGACATGTCATTTTATTTTATAGATGATATCGTTAACCTTTAAATATATATTTAATTATTTATTTTATTAAAAATTATATAATTATTATTTTATTTTGATGTAGTTTGATTTATTATTAAAGTTACTTTAAGCATAATATTTTTAAAATATTTATATGATTTTTTTATAATACGAATGCTTATCATTTGTTAAAAAACAAAGAGAGAGTACGTGATATGTACAAAAGGTCCCATACAGCCATGATATGCTACGTCATAAGCACAAGAGCAATAAATCGTAAGTTCCTGTTTGGAATCATTTCGAACAAAAGAGCACAGTTGATACAGGAAACAAAGTTTCCACGATGAATCTTGACGAACAAACCACAGACATATCTGAGATACAAAGGCACCAAACACGAGCGATAGTAAGAGAATTGATAACACAACTTACAAAAGAAAAACATGAGGCAAATGGCTTGTTTTATTGTGTACTCACATTAACAAAATCCCTATCTCAGTTGTCCTCAATTATTCATTTTTCCACAGGAAGAAAAAAACATTTTCTTCCTAAAAAAGGATAAATATGATACATGGTGTGATTAGAACAGCAATGGTGGAGCCCACATCGCTAGATAAATCGTAATTTTGAGGGGAAAACAATGAATGTCGGGATGGTTTTTATTACACAGGACTCTTTGTAGATCAACGGGAGGCATCACGGCTATAGTACTGATCAAGGGTTTTCGCTGGTATGCGGTGGAGCAGCTCGCGGGGAAAGATGCGTAGTAGTGACCAGGCGAGGTCAAGCGACTGGAAGATGTTTCGTGTGTCATATGCTCCTTGTGTCACGAACTTCCGCTCAAACTTGTCAAGAAACTCGAGGTAGAGCTGCCGTTTTTTTCCATAGATCAGTTAATTAGGGGGTGCAAAGAATTGAGGAATTAAGGACAGCAATATCAGATCATGCATGAGGGTTACCAGGTCCTCGGATGACAAGGCCTCCTCTCCTACCACTGCTTTCATCGCCTGCACGTCCTTGCCTATGGCGTAATTGGCATACAGCTGAACCAAACACATCGGAGTAAATATTCCAGGTATAATGGGGAAGGTAGTTCGTGCATAGTGTAGGCTATGGGAACACGCCACAGACCTGGTTGGAGACTTCAGAATGATCCCTGCGAGTCATGCCTTCACCAATAGCACTCTGCAAGAGATCCGGGTCAAGTTGTAAGCAGTTATCAAACTTAATTGATGATGTCAGCGCCTGCATTACTGTAAAGAAGGATGTAGAGTGCGGCAGCTTTCTTTATTTCCAAAAACCTTACCTTCATGAGCCGGGAGAGCGACGGAAGGACATTAATGGGTGGATAAATCTGCCAAATTGAAATCAGCAATAAGATTAGAGAGAACTTTTGATATACTAGTCAGATAGCAGCTTCAAAATTCTTGATCTGAGAGTCTATTTATACTAGCTTGAAGTCTAGTTTCGTTTTCTTCTTGTAATCAGGAATCCGAATTTTTGGCTTAGAATTCATCAAATAAAGTATAACGGGAAACTACGACAGAATACCTGTCGATTATGTAGCTGCCTGTCAATGTAGATCTGTCCCTCAGTGATATAGCCAGTAAGATCAGGAGTTGGATGTGTAATATCTACAACAGCACGACTGATAAGTCAGAAAAGTTGCCAGCAGGATCAAATATCAGCTATAGATATGGCATACTATTAATAAAGCAAATCCACTATGTTCTCTCTGTTCAATTAACATTCACACTTTACATTACAAAAGAAGAAAGCACAAGTTCGCAAAAGATTATCAGAAAATGTGAGGATAATTAACTAACCATCATTAGGCATGGTTAAAATGGGTATCTGTGTAATTGATCCTTTTCTTCCTTCTATGCGACCAGCACGCTCATAGATAGTTGCCAAATCAGTATACATATAACCAGGATAACCACGCCTTCCAGGTACTTCCTCTCGAGCTGCAGAAACCTGATGTGAGGAAACACAGAGAAAAGGTAAGTAGAGGTGACTTGAATGACACAGCACTTACACAATCAGCAAAGATCATGGCATTAAAAGAACTAAATTTGAAAAAAAAGGGAACAAGCATATATAGAAAAACAATTTTAAAGCATTTCTATGATATCATATTATTTAATAATTCCAGTTCAAATTAACTTAAACCAACATTCCTGAATCTAAATTTACAAGAAGTTGTTATTTTAAGTGTATAACTAGTGTAGCTGCAGACTGCAGTACTGAATAACTTTCACTGTGTCAATGTAATTATATGATACCTAGATACCAATGACAGAAAAAATAGTACAGCCCAACAAACAACAGCAATACTTGTTTTGATCTAGCCATCTAGGTTCTCTGTATAAACTTATGTTGAGCCCTCTCTCTTTTTCTTCTTCAAACAAGTGAAGGCAAGATAACATTTTTCAGAAATATATATATCAACTTCAAAACTTTCATGCTAGCGCAAAGTGATAGCAGAGAACTCCCAAAATGTTTCTAATGTAAACACTATGCCCTTTGTCCTAAAATATAGCTACCTTTAGACTTTTTTAGAGGGATTAAGGAGTGGGGTGAAATTAAATGGAGGATGGATGTGATTGGTTGAGAAAGTAGGTGAAGAAATAAAATAAGAAATGTTTGTGATTGGTTTATATGAGAAAGTAGATACAGGAGTAGCTATATTTTAGGATAAATTTTAAATGCTAAAGGCAGCTAAATTTTGGGATAGAGGAAATAGGAAATAACATATAGCAAGATAAAAGTTCTTACTTCACGAAGTGCATCGGCATATGAGCTCATGTCAGTCAGGATGACAAGAACATGCTTCCCGCACTCATATGCCAAGTATTCTGCTGTGGTGAGAGCAATTCTTGGAGTGATAATACGCTCGATAGTTGGATCATTTGCCTATGAACAAAAATACAAAACCAAGGAGTAAGTTACAGATGTTGCAAATTCCTTAGAGCAGCATAGTGAAGGAAAAGATAGAAAAAAGTCTGCAGATGTACCAGATTAAGAAATAAGGTAACTCTCTCCATTGAACCATTTTCCTCAAAATCACGCTTGAAAAATTGTGCTGTTTCCATGTTTACTCCCATAGCAGCAAAGACAATAGCAAAATTGTCCTCCTCAGAACTCTATAATAAATTGTAATATTAGATAGATAACATAAAGGAAGATATGTAAATGTAAAAATGTTATTAAGCATACAAGGACGGAATAGAAAAATGCACTAAATTGCAAAGACTGGTAATAATCTTCATTTGTAGCTAGTGTTCCGTATTTATTACTACTAATCGCTAGCACAGTAAGCTTCACCATGTAGGTCAAACTAAGTTTGCATCATATATATTCATTAGTCACTTCTTATAAAATAGAAACAAAGATCACAGAGAAACAACAACAAATAGTCCATTAGATATCTACAGCTGCTTACTAATAGAACTAAAAAATAAGAAGATATGCTCGTAGCTCGCTACAGTACCCAGAATGCAAGAACACGATATGGAAATGATACTCTAGTTAGGTGTGATGAATATTATGTATTTATACGAAAATACCTCCACGATATTATCACTCTTCTCTAAACGCTTGACCAGACCAGCCTGACGGCAAATCTGAGCAGCAATTTCATTGTGTGGGAGACCAGCAGCAGAAAACAGAGGGATCTTCTGACCACGAGCTATAGAATTCATAACATCGATTGTAGATATCCCAGTCTGAATCATTTCTTCGGGGTATGTTCGTTCGCTGGGATTGATAGAACTTCCTGCACAGATTAACAAAGTGATGTCAAGATCTATGCATTCTCAAAACTTATGAATAATCAAAAGCAGCTCACACCTACCAGAAATATCCAAGTAAGCCTCTGGTAAAATTGGTGGGCCATTGTCTATAGGTTTCCCAGAACCATTGAAGATGCGTCCAAGCATATCCAGTGACACTGGAGTTTTTAGAACCTGAAAAAAGTTCACGAGAAAAGTGCATGAATGAATGAAATTCAGAGTGGTTCACTCAAAATTTTCAATGGTTAAAATAAACATCACTTTTGATATTGAAATTAAACATGGAAGAATATTCATCGACAGTTTGACAATGGACAGAGCTTCTTTAGGGCCATAGTTGAGGAAGACAATTGCCACTGTATATGGGAACAAGCCATTCCAAATTTCCAATCCAATGACTGACACAGGTGATCTCTCTATTTAGTGAATGCCAGAGATCCTGGCCACTCTTTTAAACAGTGCCATTATATATGAGCACAAACAGGGGAAAAAAGATATTACCTCACCAGTGAATTGTACAGTTGTGTATTTGTTGTCAATACCAGATGTTCCTTCGAAAACCTGCCAGTGAATTTTAAAAGGTTCATGAGTAAAACAGACAGGTAGGTAACAACTACACACCCACATTTAGACTGATGTTCGCATTCATCTCAAAAGTTTGAGGCAGCCTCAAGACAAAAGACGGCTGCTCGGTGATGCCTGTACTACTATAAGAAAAAAAAATGTAGACTTAATATTGTAGTTTATCAGTGTTAGGCATCACATACTTGTATCACTGCCACAGCTACCTAGATGATTGTGACAAAATAGAGGAAATTCAGCTAATTATTTGTAACATGCTTAATTATGTAAACAGTAGTCCCTCCATCTTAGAATATAGCTACTTTAGTGTTCAAAATTTCTGCCAAAATATAGTCATTTCTAGAGTATTACTCCCCCCACCAACCACCCCTCATTTCATTTCCACCCAATCTTACCCCCAAACCACCCTCCCATTCTTCAACCACTTCTTATTTATTGAGAGGCATCATAATCTTTTTCCTTCATCTTTAATCTCTCTAAAAAAAGATAGAAGTGCCTATATTTTGTGATGGATGGAGTATATGCCATGATACAAATAGAATATTTGAAAAACAATTTCATTAAAAAGTGATAAAGAAGGAAGCAACATTTTTAAAAAAACAATATAACACCATGAATGAATTGGCACCTTGTCAAAAAAAAAATCATGCTATCTTAATTATTTACTTGCGCTATGAAATAAATATGTATATACCTGAACTACAGCTTTCTCCCCATCTACTTCAAGCACTTGACCACGCCTAGTTGTGCCATCTCCTAATTGTATGTTGACAATTTCTTGGTATTTAGGACCCTGAAATAACAAGCGCATGATCGACACATTATATTGAGTGTGAATGTGATCTGAAAGAATTAAAATTATATGTGCATGTAAAACAATATGGAATAGCCATCACAAAAGATGATTACCTTCACTTTATCAAGAATGACTAGAGGACCAGCAACTCCAGAGACTGTCCTGTACTCTGCATTTTAAAAGAAAAAAAACAAAATGTGAGTAATTAAACAATATCAATACTATGTAATAACTTATAAGATTCAGTTCATGTAAAGTTTATTGTGAATCAAGCAGAAGATCCATACCCATCCCAATCTCAAGTGTTCCTTCCTCGACATTACCATTTGCAACAACCATGTTTGAGATTTCAGAAGAGGCCTGATGTAGAAAATAATTAAGTCAATCAGATCCTGACAAAACTAAAGCTAAGATATCAATTACATGTTGAAATTTATAGTTACGAGCTATCCAAACAGGAAACACTATCATGCTATTCGAATTAGCAAATGATTAACTCTAGAAGACTCAGATTTGTTCTAATTGTCCAATAATACTAGAAGGCTCTAGCTCCATGAGCTACAATTCTAGTAATCAGTAAAAACATAAATGGCAGTGATTGAACATCACAAACTACTTCATCAGATCCCTTTCTAGTCCAAAAATCAACGGTATACCTCGAAAATTCGTGTTCCAGACACATTGACTATTACATGTAAGCTCCCTAGAAGAACTCAGAGGCAGAAACGTTTATCAGTTATTAAACAACAACGCAAAGATCTAGCGCTCGATAGAACACTACTCAACAGACTCGATCTCCTTGCACGGGCAGCTCTGCATACCTCCACAGTGGACATACCAGTGGTGGTTAATCTGCCCACCAAACTCTGAAAATTCGTAAACATCGGGCACGCACAGCAAAGCCAGCTACAGAACGTAGCGCGGCAAAGCAATTGATCCTACACGCTACGCACGACGCGGCTGTGGTCTGAAGCGATCAGATCACGATACGGCGGCGGCGGGCCTCGTTCTCAAGCGAGCGGAGGAACTAGAGGAGGATCGGAGACGAGAGGGAGGGGGGGAGGGGGGGGGGTACGGGTGGAAGAGGGAGGCGTACCTCCTCAGATTCGATCGGATGCGCGCGAGCGGAGGAGAAGAGACTCTCCTTCCTGACCTCCCCCTCTCTGGGCTTCAGCCTTCAGGGGATCGCGCAAGTTTCGTCGCCTCGCCCCCAGCGTAGAAGGCGATCTGGTTTGGTTCCTGCCAGATGCTCAGATTAGCGGTTTTTGTTGTGTTTTGCGCCGTCTCCCGATTTGATCCTCCATGTTCGAGACCAGAAGGTTTTCGTCCGTACACGTGGCGGAATCGGACGGCCCTGATCCCGCGAGCTAGAGTGATTTGTTCCTGCGGGCCCCACCGTGGCGAAGCGTCTGGGCATCGAGGGCACGTTCGCCCACGTGCACCGCCCTCACGTTCAGGTTCTCCAGATGCAGCAGCATGGACAGGCCTAGTCGGAGTCCTCCTCGGCTTTTGGTTGGGCCTGTGGCCCAACTGTAAACACTTTATTGGGTCTCAGGCCCATCTGCTTAGAGATTCTTAAACGGTTTCTTTCTCTGCGTGCATTTTTCAGATTTTCTATCTAGTCAACCGGCTGGGACTCACTCACCAACATTCTTCTAGGTCTCTGATCACCTCACCTGCTTTATTACTTTCTTCTTCTCTCTATATAATTGTCCATCAGGCCATAGTGTGACAGTGTGGACGAGCCTTAATTATACTCCTGGTCGTTAGTGCGTAGTACATTGATCCAGGTCGATCGTCCGGGGTTACCTCATCGCTGTCTATGGGGTTACCTCGTCGCTGTCTCTTGCAAGTTGGAACTGTCTCACAGTTGACATGGGCGTTCAGATAATGGGATAGTTTTCCTGTCTCGTTTGGAGTATCTATAAATCCTACATAAGTGTTACCACTAGCTGTGATTTGGTTAAGCCACCTCATTAATATTTGCTTAGCCGTTGGATTAGATCTTATCTACTGTGAACCATCCGATCAAATTATCTCAACCGTTCGATTAGCATTCACGTAGTCAGGAAACGGAGCATTGGTTGTGCCGTAAATTTAGGAAACTGGCTAGGCAGCAGAAGAGCCCACTTTAATGGAAGCAATTGTGCTCTAAATCCTTTAATCGATACCACATTCGTTCAGAGGTTAACCATCCGTCCCTCACCGGCTAGATTAATCGTCCTTTTGGCTTTCTGTGAGTTGAAATCAACACAAACAGTTTCATATTTATCAGCATTATAAGTTTGTTCAAGAGCTTCACTATAGCTATAGGTGTTGTGCCTCATATCAACTCATTATCACTAACACTATGTCTCCAGTGAATTGATGCCAACGCTAAATGGCAGAATTATTGTTATCTCTCACAACAGGTAACCAATTTATCATCTTTTAATTTTTATTAACATACACTTTAACCTTTATCAACATTATAAGTCCGTTCCAGAGCTTCACTATAGCTACAGGCGCTTTGCCTCGTATCAACTCATTGTCGTCAACGCCATGTCTCCAATGAATTGGCGCTAATGCTGGATGATAGAATTATTGTCATCTCTCACAACAGGTAATCAATTTCTCATCTTTTAATTTTTATTAACATACAATTTTACCTTTATCAACATTATAAGTCCGTTCCAGAGCTTCACTATAGCTGTAGGCGCTCTGTCTCGTATCAACTCATTGTCGCCGACATCATGTCTCTAGTGAATTGGCGCCAACGCTGGATAGTAGAATTTGTCATCTCTCACAACAGGAAACCAATTTCTCATCTTTCAATTTTTATTGGGTGACTGACTCAGACTAAATTTTCCTCTCTTTGTTTTCCACTGAACAGGTAGCCATGCAACTAGATTATCGGAAATATTCAGCATTTTACTATACAGAAGACAGAACTGCTCGAGCAACCTTCTACGTATCAATGGATTTTTAGGGTACTATCTGTTTACCCTGCTGGTAAGGTTGTTTATGATCCTTCTGTTTCTACCTTCAAATTTCATCCATATTTTGCTAATTATAATACATTTTGTCCATTCCCTAATAAAATGGTGATTTCAGAACATTTGAAAGCTGATACACTCCGTGTTTTCATTGTTTTTCACCACAACATTATTTCTTATCATTCCAATGGTGTAGCTGCATCCTCTGATTTGATCAAGATCGAAAAGTGCAACAGATCCTTATTCGCAACTGGGGACATGTATTTGTCTATTTGATTATTGGCCTCTTCGGATTTTTTTTAAATATAACTCCGTGTTCTCAAAATTGAACCTACAGGTCCATTCAAAAGCACCTTCTCAAAATTAACTTTCTATCTTTGTATGGTTTGCTAATTTGTTATAAGAATTAAATACAAATTCCGATGAACATAGTATTATTGGAGTAGTAAACAACAGCTTGAGCTGGAAAAAAGAAGGCAATGACATGGTTTGTAATTTTCCCTCCATATTTTTCCCATCATTAATTTGCTATTGTGTGTGCGTTTATTGTTCTATAATCACGTCTTGCCTAAGATACTGCTGATTTTCTTTCCATACTGTATTATGACTTCTTTGTATTATATTAAGGTTGAAAGGTCAACATTTTCTCAACCCTATTTCATCACATGATATGTTACAATTATATTATTGTTTATGTGAATGCGAACACGATTTGGGGATTAGGCTTTCGATGCACAGTGAGCACACGGAGGCGAAGTATAAATACATCAGGACGGGCAGGCCGACAAGGCTGTGTGGGCCTAATCTAACATGGGCCGAGCGGTCTAAAATCACAAGTCTAACACGCCCTCATAGTCGAAACTGGAAGCACAGACTAGACCTAAACTCGAAGAAGGCAGACATCAACAGACTCTTGGTGAAGATGTTAGCGTACTGGGACAAAGTAGGGACATGTAGAACGCGAACTTCACCAAAAACGACACATTCACGAATGGAGTGTAGGTCAATCTCCACATGCTTAATTCGCTGATGCTACATAGGGTTGGTGGAGCGGTAGATGGCGCTGATGTTGTCACAGTATACGACGGTAACATGGTGAACCAGGTAGTGAAGTTCCTAGAGGAGCTAATGTAACCAGCAAGCTTCAGCGACACCAATGGCTACGGCGTGGTACTCGGTTTCAGCGCTGGACGGGACACTGTTGGCTATCGCTTGGAAGACCAGGAGAAGAGGTTGTCCTCGAGAAAGACAGCATAGCCTGAGGTGGATTTGCGAGTGCCGGAGCACCCAACCCAATCAACATCAGTATAGACTATAAGATCAATCGGCGAAATCCGATGGGGATAAAGCCTGAGATCCAGGGTGCCTTCTAAGTACTACAATATCTACTTCATGGCAGTAAGATGGGGATCTCGAGGGTCATGCATATGTAGACAAATCTGTTGAATGGCATATACAATGTTCGGTCAAGTAAAAGAAAAATACTGTAGTGCATCTGCAATACTCCTGTAGTGAGTGGGATCAAGTACCAAAGCTCCATCAGCAAACAGTTTGGAGCGAGTGCCCATGGGGGTACTGCAGGGCTTGTAGTCTCGCATACCAGTGTGGTACAAAATGTCTAGCATGTACTGTCGTTGTGAAGGAACATACCATTGTCCCGACGGTCGACAGTGATGCCTAGGAAGTGAAGTTGACCCATATCTGTCATGAAAAACTCTAGACTGAGAGCTGATATAACCTGCTGAAGAAACCACTCGGTCGAGGCTGTGAGGACGATATCATCGATGTAGAGGAGCAAGAAAGCCATATCAGTACCATGGCGATGAATGAATAGTGAGGTATTAGACTTGGCTTCAATAAATCCAAGGAAAGTGATGTGAGAAGCAAAGTAATTGTACCAAGCTCGTGAGGTCTGCTTGAGTCCATAGAGAGAGCGATTCAGATGACAGACATAATTGGGTCATGAGGGATCAACAAACCTTGATGGTTGTGCGCAATACACTGTCTCTGTCAGTGTTTCATGTAAGAAAATATTCTTGATGATAAGTTGATGAATAGACCAAGAGCGCAAGAGAGCCAAACTGAATACCACGGGAATGGTGGTGGGCTCTACGACCGGACTGAAACTCTCATCGTAGTCGAGGCCAGGATGTTGGGTGAAACCCCGGAGGACCCATCTTACTTTGTAGCAAGCAAGAGTTCCATCAAATAGAAACTTGTGGTGAAAAATCCATTTCCCAATGACCACATTCATGCCAGGAGGGTGAGATACCAATGTCTAGGTGTCATTTGCATAAATAGCATCGAACTTGGACTACATGGCAGCGCGCTAGTTCGGATCAAACAACACCGATCTAAAGGACATCGGGATCAAAGAGAGAGCCCCTGTGTTAAGGTTGAGGCATGCCTTGTGCCACTAGAGGTAACCTAGGATGAGGTGTCCACAGGAGTCACTGTGAATGGCCCGGCCGTGTCGCTGGCAACAATCTAGGGCGTAGCGTCCCTAGGGGTAGTGGCACGAGGCCAAGGTAAAGGGGACCCGGTAGTAGAGGAGGGTTGTGGCGACCTGATGGTGCCAGGCGAGGTGCTCCTATAAGGTGTACCTGTAGACACAGTATGAGACCCGATGGGTAAAGTGGAGCAATCATCATCGCCCAAAAAATCTAGAGTGGTGGGATGCAGGGAAGATGTGAACATCTCAGAAAAGGAAAAAAAGGACTCATAGAATATGGCGTGTTGAGAGACGATAATCCTATTGGAGTGGAGGTCGAGACAACGATACCCCTTGTGATCGGTAGAGTAACCGAGAAGGATGTACAAGGAGGAGCATGGGGAGAGTTTATGTGGAATGATCGAGGATAGGTTCAAGTAGCAGGTGTAGCCAAAAACGCAGAGATGAGTATAGGAAGGATGTGTGCGATAAAGTGCGAAGAAAGGAGTGAGGCTGTCGAGGGTTGTAGTGGGATGAAGGTTGAGGAGGTATGTGGTTGTATGGAGAGAATCGGCCTAATAAGCGAGGGCAAGATTGGCTTGAAAGAGGAGCGAGCGCACAGTGTTGTTGACAATGCGAAGAGTGCGCTCAGCTCAACCGTTTTGTTAGGAGGTGTATAGATAGGACATACTGTTAACGCCAAAATTTGGTAATACCATGAATGGATTGGAAAGATGATTGGTTTAGTAAAGAAGAGTCTGATTGCTATAGTGAATAAGCCGATCGAATGAAGCAAGAAAGGATTCAGTCCAATTATAGAAGACTATCCAAATGAGGCCAAGTCTAAGTAATAGCTGTGGAAATCACGGCAGAGTAATTTATCTATATAAATCATATCTTATATTGATAGGAAGGTTTAGTTAGTTCAGTTTACTTTCTTAGAGATATTTTTCTTTTACATTTTTAAGGAAATAACGTCCGATAGTTATTGTAACCACGTCGAACTCTGTAATACCAGGGTATAAATATAGACCCCCTAGAAGCCTAAAAATCATCCTTTAATCAATATAATTTTGGCACATTACCACCCTAGCGCGTCTAGGTTTTTACCGGCGGGTTTTGACTCTCGATGCGGGGCTGCATCAGTTAAGTTCAATCTCCGACGAAGGGGTAAGTCCCATCACTATCCCAGTACATCTTGCTCTATCTAAGACTGTATCGGTTAGATTCGACCTCTTAGTCAGATTGAGTGTACCATATCACGCCCGTGCGAAGTATATCGGTTTACCAAGCTCTCTCTGCTATCGTCCATCTTATGTTATATCGGTTAGGTTTGACCTACGAGACTACCGACAGTAGATTGAGCCGTAAGCTTGTAGGTCTCTGCTCAGCGTTTCATCGGAGTGCTTAGCCAATGAGTTATCCATATCTTAAGCAACATGCCCAGCTTCTCGACTTCTCAACCGATACGTAACCATCTTCAGAAGACTTCCATCAACTGTCACACCTAGTGCATCGAAAGGTTGATGCACGCATACTTTCAAATATGTCTTCTTATAGTACGCTCTGTTCTGTCTAAGGCTATATCAGTTGGGTTTGACCTCTTAGTCGGATCTAGCGTACCTCATCACATCCACGCAAGGCACACCGGCTTATCGGTATCCCTCCTCTATCCACGGTCTCGTGCTGCATCGGTTAGGTTCGGCCTACGAGATCGGCGACGGTGGTTCGAGCCGGCGCCCTGGCGGGTCTTCACGCGGCGTCTCATTAGAGTGAGTAGCCAATGAGTTATCCTCACCGCAGGCCTCACATCCATCTCACGTATTGTCTAACGATCGATCTACTAGAGATCAATCCGGACACGTCGGACGCTTCCTAGTACTGTCTCGGTTCGGTCCGATCTTCCAGGGCTCACGTCTGACGTGGCCAGTGTCGAGATCTAGCGGGTCTCGTTCTCCATTGGCTCGAGCGGTCGATGGGTTTAAGTGTAGGCCTACGTCGGACGTTTGGCAGTTAGGTAGCCGATGACCTCGCCTTTTCCTTCCTTATTGTTACGTTTGATCTAGGCCTCCGTCGTTTCCGTGTCGTTAGTCTCTAGCCTCATACTGTCTCGGTTCGATCCGATGTATCGAGGCTGATCCTAACAGCACCATTACCGCGGTCGCTGGCCCTCATAACTTCACGGAGGATCAGACCCTGCTCCGCACTTCGGATTTCACGGAGCGTCATAGGCTCTTTGGCCGATAGGTCCTCTAATCCATTTCACGCATCTATCTCTCACATCTCTATCGGCTGTTTAGCCGATGCTTGAGTACTACAGCTTCCATTGGCAACTAGGAGAGATCCTACGTGCTTTGCTATTCTTTGAATACCCCTTGTTGCCTCCATCAGCTCTACAGCCAATGGATCAGGATCTTGTTTTCGCTACACACGGAACCATCACATCCTTTGTCGATATCTGCCTACGCTTTCATTGACTCCCCAGCCGATGAAAGAGCATCACAATCCCTATCGGCGACCAGCTAATAGCAGGAGCCATCCGGACATGACCGATGACCAACTCGATCCTATCGGCGGCTAGCCGATAATGAGAGCTCATATCGGCCCATCGTCCGACTGACTCGTCCGCCTCACCTCCTTGTTAATTACAGGGTCAAATTGACTGGCACGCCCTCGGACCTCGAAGCTTAAGAGCCTACACTGGAGCTAAACAAATCTCCCAGGCCTTCGCACGATCGAGCCACCATCTCTCCCCGATCAGACCTCCGCTCGGCCCGATCGGACATTTCCCCGCGAGGTTTGGCGACGAGCACATATGGAGAATGATTCCATTTGTGAGAAAGAACGTGCGAGCTAAGAAATGGTCGAACTCTCAGCCATTGTTGCACTGGACTTGCTTGATGATGGCACCGAACTAGGTACGCACATATGAGAAAAAGTTAGATAGGGTGCTAAAAGTATCAGTCTTGATACAAGGGGAAAAGTCCACGTATAGTGAGTGCAATCGTTGAGAATGATGAGATAGTACTTATAACCTGATACGCTAACAACAAGGGATGACTAGAGATCATAGTGGATGAGATCGAAAGGGTGAAGTGCATAAGTGGTGGACGTATTGAAAGGAATGCGCATTTGGCAGCCTAATGGCAAGCGTGACATACATGATCAACAGGAAATAGTTTTAGAGTTGACAATCTTTTATTACGCTATTGAACTAAGATAACCAAGACGATGATGCCAGATGGTGGTGGAGTAGGCAGTGGCAGCAAGGGCAGGCGAGCTGATAGCAGATGGAAAGAACGGGTAGAGGTCACCCGTGCTATTGCATCTGGCGATCATGCTCTGAGTTTGCAGGTCCTTCATAGAGATGCCAAATGGGTCAAACTCAATGGAGTAGTTGTTATCGATAGTAAAACAACGAACTGAAATTAAAATTTTGATGATGCTAGGAGTAACTAAAACATGGGAAAGAATAAGAGATTGTTGTGGCGTGGAGATAGTGGATGACCCAATAGAGGTGGCAAGGAGTAGGGCTCTATTTCCTACAATGATAGATGAATGATTGAATGAAGAAGGAGGGTGAGAGAAAGTGAATATACCGACGGTGTTGGCCATATGAGAGTCGGCCCCGGAGTCGGTGTACCACTTGTTGGAGGCCGGGGGAGTTAGAGACAACGTGTTGAAATTATTGATGAGGGATATTTGATCCTAGGAGGGGCCGGCCATTAGGGACCAGGAGCTCGGCAATGGCATAGGCGAAGCGAGTGACGCGGCACCGAAGGCTAGCGGAGTGGCAACAAAGCCAGGCGGTGCAGTAGGCGGCCCCTATAGGTGAAACCCGACAATGAGGTGGGCAGGCCCCTACACATAGACCATGGTGATGAGGTGGGCACGCCCCCGTAAGTAAAACCCAAAAAAAGGCTAGAGCCTGGTGGTGCGGTGTAGTTGAGAGTGTAGGCCAAGGCAGTGAGAGTGGTCGGGGGCTCGAACGGTGAGAGTGGTAGGAGCAGTGTCGCCCTCGGGGTGTAGCTGGGGCCATAGGGATATGGCCATAGCTGCACTGTTTCTATCCAAGGATTGAGAAAGGGGGCACCAAGGGCCTGGGGTTGAAGGTGCCATCGCATGGAGAGGCAGGTTTGCCACCGCAACCATGGCAACGGTTAGGGTGTGGATTGGTGTTGTAGTCCCCATGGCCGCCTTGTCCCGAGCCCCCCAGCGGACCCGCCTAGAGGGCGTTGCTGATGCATGGTGACGAAGGTAGGGGTTGGAGCATCCTCGGCGACAGCGTCGAGGTCGATCTCTTTGAGAAGGAGCAATGTGTGTGCTTTGTCAAAGGTGGGGAACAACCGCTACATCTTTAGGTTTAAGACCATGTGATGAAACTTGCCGTTGAGTCCCTAGAGGAGAGTCAGCATGATGGTGGGGTCGCTGAATGGATCCCCATACTCGGAGAGCGTTGGCCATCGTCTCAAGGTGGCGGCAAAAGTCTTTGATGGAGGATCCCCTTGTTTGACAATGCGAAACTCGACGAAGAGAAGGAGCGTGCTCGACTTGTGCTGGCAGAGGAGCTCTGACTCGAGAACGGACCAAGTGGTGCGAGCAGTTGGGTTGCAGAGTATTACCGCCTGCTGGAGGTCGACGACGATGATGCCGTAGATCCAACTTAGGGCAGTGCAATCCATCTAAACCCACGCTGAGCGGTCGGAGTTATTGACGTTAGAGAGGACATGGTCGGTTAAGGCATACTTGCGAAGATGATGAGGAAGAGGGTTCGCCACTAACTATAGTTATTGACAGCGTGATCTAGTGTCTCAGGGACAAGGATCTTAATGTTGAGGATGATAAGAGCTTGTGCATGCACAGCTGCATGCTTGGCCTCATGCGCAGTGAGGGCGATTTCGTGGTCCTCGGTGGCCCTTCGGTGGGTGACATCGGCGCCGAGCTCAGCGACCTCATGCTTTAGCAGAGTTGCTCCGTAGATGTGTCAAGAGTCATAGATTTGTGCACACTTTCAACGGTAGTAATGACACGGTGTCGGTAGCGAGAGCGTGGGTTGGTGGTGATGGGGCTTGGCGAGATCTCAACGACAACAGTAACACTGGTGAGGAAGTGTACGCGGGTGGTGAGATAGAGTGGCGGCAAGCTTGGGCGAGCGGAAGCGATGGATAGATCGAGTGACGAGAGAATCAAATTCAATCCAATCGCCATTATGGTTTTGATACCATGTAAACGTAAATGTGATTTAGGGATTAGGGTTTCGATGTACACACGAGCGCACGGAGGTGGAGTATAAATAGATCAGACCGAGCAGACCCGACAAACCGATAAAACCGTGCGAGCAAGCAGCCTGGAATCATAAATCTAACAGTTTATTTTTACATATCATCAAGTCTTTAGTATATGACTTATAATTCTTGCAGCTACGCACAGAGTATTATCTAGTAATAACCGATGGCTACCTAACAACTAGCTGGAACTTGAAAGATCACCAAAAGATTCCAGACAAATAAACAACAGCACATCGACCTACCTGCCCAGTTCCTGATTTCCCCTGCCCATAGTCTCTACTCTGAACTTCACATATGGAGATTTTCACCTAACTATACGAACATGTAAATGCCGTGCCACCGCGTACAATTTACACGACCACTGCCCGCGAGACAACACAGATGGTTTAATCACACGCTGCTCCTCTCCCGCCCCCACACCAGTCCATTCACTGTCCATTCCCCACTTGCTATCTCCTCGACTCACTCAACCCAGTACACACAGTCGAAGTATATAACCAGTCATCACCTAATCCTCTTCTCTGCTCACACCCTCACACTGCAGCACTGCACGTGACTCACATGGACGCGAGCCAGGGAGTCCTCCTGTCCAGCAACGTCGGGGCCAGCTCCCGGCCGTGGCCGGAGCTGCTCGGCTCGGCGCACTGGGACAGCCTCCTCGACCCGCTCGACCTCACGCTGCGCCGCCTCATCCTGCTCTGCGGCGACCTCTGCCAGGTCACCTACGACTCCTTCAACTCCGACTCCCACTCCAGGTACTGCGGCACCTGCCGCTTCTCCAGGTCCACGCTCTTCGCCCGCACCCAGTTCCCGGCCGACGGCGACCTCTCCGTCGCCGCGTACCTGTACGCCACCTCCCAGTCCACGTTCCCGGGGAGCATGGTGTACTCGCTCTCGCGCGAGGCGTGGAACAAGGAGTCCAACTGGATCGGCTACGTCTCCGTGTCCAACGACGCCGCCGCGGCCGCCACGGGCCAGCGCGTCATCTACGTTGCGTGGCGGGGAACCATCAGGACGCTCGAGTGGGTCGACGTGCTCAAGCCGGACCTGGTCGACCACGACGACATCCTGCCGGAGGGCCACCAGGCCCGCGGCCGGTCGCGGGTCATGAAGGGGTGGTACCTCATCTACGCGTCCACCGACGAGCGCTCCCCCTTCTCCAAGTACAGCGCCCGCGACCAGATGCTCGCCGCCGTGCGCGAGCTGGTGGCCAGGTACAGGAACGAGAGCCTCAGCATCGTCTGCACGGGCCACAGCCTCGGCGCGTCGCTCGCCACGCTCTGCGCGTTCGACATCGTCGTCAACGGCGTGTCCAAGGTCGGCGACGGCGCGCACATCCCGGTCACGGCCGTAGTGTTTGCGAGCCCGCAGATCGGGAACCCGGAGTTCAAGAAGCAGTTCGAGCAGCAGCCCAACCTGCGGGCACTGCACGTCAGGAACATGCCCGACCTCATCCCGCTCTACCCGAGCGGCCTCCTCGGCTACGTCAACGTCGGCCAAGTCCTCGAAATCGACTCCAAGAAATCGCCCTACGTGAAGCACGACACAAACCCCAGCGACTACCACAACCTGCAGGGCATCCTGCACACGGTGGCCGGCTGGAACGGGAAGGACGGCGAGTTCAAGCTCCAGGTGAAGCGCAGCGTCGCGCTGGTGAACAAGTCGAGCGGCTTCCTCAAGGACAACAACCTCGTGCCGGAGTCATGGTGGGTCGAGAGGAACAAAGGCATGGTGCTCGGCCAAAACGGGGAATGGCAGCTCGAGGCGCCTGCAGAGGAGAACCTGCCTGTGCCACCGGTCGTGACCGGGAAGATTATCGACGACGACGTCGCTGCCAGCCCCACCTCGACTTCGGACCGTACTAAGGATGGTAAGAAGATGCGCAGGGGCACTAAGCTTCTATCTGGATTGATTGATCAACTGCTTTGTGTGTAAGTGAATTATTAAATGATCAAGTGATTTACTTTTGCATTTGCGATAAATAATAGTATATTGCATATCAACAAAAGTGATGACGATGATGTAACAGTATAATTTGGTTAAAATTGTGTCTTGTTTGTATCTAAAACATTGTAATAGTGCAATTGTGATAAATATTAGTTTGTTACATATGAATAGAAGTGATGTTGATGATGGCGTTACAGTATAGTGTTGTTAAAATTGCAGCATGTCTTTGTATCAGTGAAAGTTGTAATTGTTATAGAAAAATAGGGTAAAAGGATATACGAATTTTAACATGAAAAATATCTTTAATATAGAAAGAAAAAAAATCATGTGAGATAAAATCAATTAAATATGTGTTTACAAATATGTGTCACGCTTATTATATAGGATTGAATTTGAAAGCATTTAATGAGCAAAGGAGTGATTCATATGCTTTGCTATTTTGTTGAGGAATTTCTGGAAGAGTTAAATATCTTGTAATACCATGATTAATGCAAAAAATATCAAACTCGCCCCTGCAAAATTCCAATTAAACTTCTTTATTTTTTTGTCAGTTTGGTTTTTCTTTAAAATTTTCCACTTCTGAAATAATGAGAGCTTCATATTTATGTTTCAAGAAATAAAAAAATCAACAAATATTATGAAGTATTCACATCTACCAATAGAACAAAACTTATACTTGTCCCAAAGATCAAAATAAATATAATTAAAAATTTGTTTAGTCTAATGTGTAGCAATAGTAAAACTAATCATCTTTTGTTAGCCAAAAATATAATATTTACAGAAATCAAGTTTGTTAATATTATTTAAATAAACTTTCTTGCAAAGAAGATGTATACATTTCTCACCCATACAACCTAAGCGCATATACCAAAGATTGGTGATGTGATGCTCTAATGTAATAGTGAAAACAACTGCAACACTTATAACTACATATCTTTATAAAAAATAAAGACTATCAATTCTATTACCCTTTAAAACAATAAGATTGCCTCTCGAAATCTTAATGACACTATTGTCACCAACATATTTATATCCCAAGAATTCAAGAGTGTTAAAAAAAATATTTCTTTTAATATGACGAACAGTTGAAGAAGTTATATTAATGTCAACATGGGTCTTAATTTCATCATAATCAATTTTAGTAATTTTAAATAAAGACTCATCACCAATAATAATATCACCAATATCAATACAATAATAAATAGAAAGCCACTATTTACATTGACATATATAAAAGGTGTAAGTCAAGTCAATAAGATTGACCCTCTATACCTGCTAATTAGAACATCTCCATCAAAATCATTGGCAAAAAAAACTAGCAACAACAGATTTTACTCCTTTCTTCCTTTTTTTTAATTTGAAGCAATAAAAAATACTATGATTTGTTTTCTTACAATATTGTTTTCTTACAATAATGGCAAAATAATCTGGATTTATTATTTCTCAATTTAGATCTAGACTTTGATATAGGAGAATCACATTTTTGGTAATTTATCTCTAACTATTAAACTCTTAGACTTAACTTCAGAACGTGAATCAATATTAAATTTTTTCTTAGACAATAAATTTAATTTAAAATATCTAAAATAAAGAAAATTATGATTGCCATAAAGCATAATTTATTTAAAGTATTTAAAGTTAGCAAGTAATGAGAACTAGTAAAATAGCCTTATACTCATCATTAATTTTCATATATAATTTCTCAATATCAATAACGAGTGAATTAAACTCATTAAGATGAAACTAGATAAAGTTACCTTCTCGCATTCAAATTGTGTATAGATGTTTCATGACGCGTAATTTATTTGCAAGACTTTTCTTCATATATAACATCTTCAATTTCGTTCACAATAAAAAAATGCACATATCTCATTAATAACTTCGTGCAAAACATTTGTAAACTAGCTGAGTTGTATAGCAGATAACTCTTTTTATCTAATTCCTCTTATTTGTTATCTCTCGTTGGTTTATCACCCAATACATTCCAAACCGCAATTTGTGTAAGAACAGTTTTTATCTAAACATGTCATATGTTATGTTAAAACTGTTGTTGCTATCGAACTTCTCAGTAGATGACATTAAAAAATAAATTGTAGATAAAAAATATAATAGATTCAAAATATAAAGAAAACTTCCTAGTGCAGTTATGTGTGGATGTAGCAAAAACCCAATCTAAAATTGAATTTACATAAAGGAGTGATGCCAGAAAAAAAAATTCTGTTACGTTGACTTTGGTGTGTTTATCAATTTCCGCCGAAAAATTTACCAGCCACAGTAGCCATCACGGCACGAAATTATTTTTTCTCACCTCTAAAACCATGCATGCATTTGATGAATATAGATGTTTCTAGGTTTGTTGTACTTTAATGGGATGGGCAATGCCTTTTTTTTTTCTCCCGTGCATGCAGGCAAGAGAGACGGACTCCAAATAAAGCAACTTCACATCGCATTTTATAAACTTCATCTCATCAAAAATTAATCTCGTCATAAAACTTCATCGAGAAAGACAAATATGACAATGATTATGTAAATCAAATCTTCACTCTGATATCACTTTGTTAGAAAAAAATATGGTAAAAGAAGACATAAATTTTAATATGAAAATATCTCTAATATGAAGAGAAAAAATCATGGAAGGCAAAATCAACTAATAATGATATTATGTTATAAGGGTGACATATATTAATAGACATAATTAAACTAATATTAGTATTAGAATATGATTAATATTTAAGTCATAATTCAACAGTAACAGTGAATCATATGAAATAATCTGTAGTAAACTGAAGTACGAATGACTAGATGCCTAAGAGCGCAGATGTTGCAATTCCATATTGTAAGTAATCACGTAGTTCAGGTTACTAAACAATTTTATTATCTGAAATCAAATTAACTTGCGAAATAGATTAATAACTTTCATACGTCAAAAACTCAACTTTCGTGCTAATTTTCCCTTCCAAATGTATTTGGAAAACCAAACTTCCTTTGAAAATCAAGGAGTTTTTAATTATGGCTATTTATCACATTTGTGTTTTGGCCAGAGATACCTGAAGAAAATAGAATGACAGGGTCCTAGCACATGTGTGTTTTGTGGCTGTGAAGATGGCTTTATTTTTTAGATGCTCTGTTGAAGTCTTTATGAATGGGGGATAGCAAGTTATGATGCTTTAGTTTTAGCTTTCGCTGACTTTAAGTGTGCCAAGCTTGTTACAATCATGATAGCTTCTTCTATCAAAAACATATTAAATTGGTTATTGTTGGTTGCATAGTGATTTGTTTGGTCCTACGAAAATGTAGAAAGTAGAAACACAGTCATCTTAAGAAAATTGAGTTTATCTAACCCCAATACACTGGTCTTTCAAGTGTGTCATTGGCTGTATTTCTGGGCCGGATTACAGGTAAAGCTGGAGTTGCGAGAGTTGTTGAAGACCACATCAGAAAATAATTGAGGCTTTAATAGCGGTGGCGTCTAATTGACATGCTTGTGCAAGTAGCTGGAATTTGGATGCTAGATTACAGCTAGTCTGAAGATATATAGCATTTCTCGATTTCCTTTGGAGGAAAATCGAGTTGAGAAGCTTTTTTCTTCTTCTTTCTGCCTTAGTGTGCTTTGTCATCCTAGATGAAATTTCTGCTTAATAAAAGGGGTTTCTATCAGAACTTGGATGATGGGAGCATAAACTGAGCGCACCAGTTTTGTCCCCTTCCAGATGAGGTTTCAAAAAACTTTCAGTTTCAGATATTTATATCATCGTCACCGTCTTATGCTGGTTATCAATATGTGATCAAGTGAAACTTTCAATTTTTGTGTGTAAGTGAATTATTAAATGATCAAGTGATTTACTTTTGCATTTGCGATAAACAATAGTCTATTACATATCAAAAAAGGTGATGACGATGATGTAACAGTATAATTTGGTTAAAATTGTGGCTTGTTTGTATTATAAAACATTGTAATAGTGCAATTGTGATAAATAATACCAGTCTATTACATATCAACAGAAGTGATGATGGCGTAACAGTACAGTGTGGTTAAAATTGTGGCATGTTTGTATCAGAAAACATTGTTATAGTGAATCGTATGAAATAATATTAAGTAAACTGAAGTACGACTGTAGTACACTACTAGAGCTTACACGTTCCATATTCAAAATAGTCACGTGCTTCCAGTCACTACATCTAATGAAATAATCATATTATCTGAAGGCGAAATAACTTGCAAGATAGATTAATAACTTTCATACGTCAAAACAAAAGGCTTACATGCTAATTAGTCTTATGCTTTAGTTTTAGCTCGCTTCCTTTAGGTGTACCGAGCAAGTTAGAATCATCCCAGCTTCTTTTCAAAAACATATAAAGTTGGTTATTATTGGCTGCACAGTGAGTTGTTGGGTCCTACGAAAATGTAGAAAGTAGAAACAGAGTCATCTTCAGAAAATTGAGTTTATTTAACTCCAATACACTGATCTTTCAAGTGTGTCATTGGATGTCATTCTGGGCCGGATTACAGGTAAAGCCAGAGTTGCGAGAATTGCTGAAGACCACATCGGAAAGGACTTGAGACTTTGAGAGCGGTGGCGTCGAATTGATATGCTTGTGCAAGTAGCTGGAATTTGGGTGCTAGATTACAGCAAGTCTGAAGATATATAGCATTTCTCGGTTTCCTTTGGAGGAAAATTCTGATTCTGTGCATACGCCCTCTTCCTTTTAGTATTTCTCAGCCCATTAATTCAAAATCCAGCCCATTTGGTGTTTGTCAGCCCATGGGACAGTCAAAAAAAATTGAGTTGAGTTGAAAGTTTTTAAATTTGGAGTTGAGAGTTTCGAAATTGTAGTTGAGGATTTTAATTTGGAATTGAATGTTTCAAATTTTGAATTGAAAGTTTTAAATTTTGAGTTGAAAGTTTCAAATTTTGAGTTAAATTTTTTTAGTTTTGAGTTCAAAGTTTTGGAGTTTTCTAGAATGTTTACTCAGATTTTCCAAATTGGAGTTGAACTTTCCTTAAAAAGTTCATGTAAATCAAACGTATAGGAGAAAAACGAAGCAATGGCCAGGTCCGCGAAATCCGTAGCGACTCGAACCGGCCACACGTCCATCGCACGTGCCAATCAGCAAAACCGGAGGACCACACCCTCTAGTTATCTGTTATATCCAATCCCCTGCATGCAGGTTTTTTTTTCTACACCCGTGAGTGCGCTGTTTTTACTCTTTCAAGAAGCTCCGTGTTTTTTTACATGCAAGAAACGCCATGCTGATGAAACGAGGAAGATGCGTGACTCTGTAAACTACAGACAACAAGACGAAGTCCTCTCTTTTCCAATTATTAGCGTTGGTGATACACAGATGGTGGGATAAGCTAATATTGGGTTGTTTAATCTTAAAGCCGCCCACTAATCCACTATGAACCGTACATGTGCGCTAGGCGGAAGGACAATTTGATATTATATATATAATATTTTTTAAAAAAAATATAGAACTATACCTAACTTGTTTTCTTTAGAAAACAACCACTCAGACATAAAATCTGACATGATAAACTCATGTTGATGTTATTAATGACGTAGAAAATTTATAAACAGTCTTGCTGTCTAATCTAATAACATTTTTCTCTCGACATACGAAACAAGAGCGGGCATGTCATTTTTATATATAACCCTTATAATTGGATGTTTTTTCTATTTCAATAAACATCTGTAAAATTATCATTTTACAAGTGTTCTCTTGTCACCCTATGTTATGGTATTTTTATTCCTACCATACGAATATCCAAAAGAAAAAATATTTTTATTTATAGATTTAATTATAAAAAAATTAAAAGTAAGTAGAAAAGATAATTGAGACACTCAATTTACAACAAATCAGCGCTAATACTAAAAAAATCATTATATTATTAATTATATAGCCGAGCGATTAATAGGTTCGCACGTGAATATTATTTAGATAATAGTAGAAAAAATATTGCACAGTTAATAAGATGTTTACACGTTACAAAAAAGTATTGATGTAATATAAATAATGTAATGGATAACATAGATGTCTACTTGAAACATATAAATATCATTATCTATCATTCAACTTATAGTCATCTGTCGCTAGCAGTGCTAACTCTTCTCTTGTATTCTACTTTAGCTAGTATATATAGTTTAATTGTTTTAGGCTCTATGATTACCACACTCTACCCCTGCGCCACTGTACCAATGGCTACCAATGGTGCCGAGGGGGTGTACCATAGAAAAACGATAAGTCGTTCTCTTACAAAACCGCAAAACAAATACTAGTTCTAGAATCATTATGTTATTACTAACAGTAACATAATAAATCAAATTAAAATTTTGTACATGATAAATATAATATACCTTCACATTATATTTTTAGGTGATCCTCACTTGCAACATTTAATTAGAGACATAAACAGTGGAACTTAGTGAAGATAGGGCATCAGCAGAAGTTTGGGTCAGGGATAAAACTCCAACCTTCATCTTCTACAAGCCAAGCGGAGAAAAATAATAATAATGAGGGTGAATACTTTCATACTCCGTATTCCACGAAAAATGTGTAAGTGCAAGCTATAGAGGAAGCATTGGGTTTATTTGGCAAACTAGTTATTTAAAATATTTTTTAAAACTCTAAATAGGGTTTTAAAAATTTCTTCGGAGTGAGGCATCTCACCTTGATCTGTCTGCGATTAGCTTTATAACAACTCAAGCGAAAAAACTAAATTTTAGTAATTAAAACATCTTTTCCTTCACAAATTTCTTTTCTCCTTTAAAAACATAAATTAACATTTTCTCAAAACCAACCGTTAAACAAGTCTTATGGTCAACCAACCTTTTCAACTCTGGTTTCGGTCTTTTCGACCTGCCAACCCAAACACGGACTTCTCGGCCTCACAACCAGCCTTCTTGGCCCCATATCCTGAATTGGCTATCTCAAACCTATGATACCATCCAACACCCTGAGTCACACATACATATTCCCAACCACAAAGGCTGGTCATCCGTCTAAAAGGACTCTGATAACAACTCAAAAATCAATTTAACAAACATATTTTAAAAATAAACACCTCACATCCGTCCATTAGTGTAGGCACTGCTATTTAAATAATTTAACTAAACTATATAGTGGTGCATGCTTTACCCACTCATTGTGAGTATTCCACTTTATCTCACACATGTGGGTCAATACATCGCCAACAAAGAAGAGTTCATTACAGGGCTTTTCCATAAGCTACCCATAGACATCCCATGTTGTATAGTTGGGCCATTCATTACAGGGCTTTTCCATAAGCTACCCATAGACATCCCATGTCGTATAGTTGGGCCATTCTATGAAACCAAATATGAAGTTAGTATAGGACCCTCGTCTACTCAGAACACGGTAGATAGTACCAATCATATCTTACGGTTAAGGTAAACCCCTATCTCACGAGAATATGTTTGTCTCCCTATCTCGACATTGCTCAACTGTTAACATGCAAAACATTTATGTTTTAGTTACTTACTATGACAGAGACATCCCATGTTGACCATGTAGTCATACTATTTTATGCATGGATGAATTTTCTAAAGGTATCGATCCTTGTGTGCGACTGTGAAACCAAACTACATAGGAGAGGGTTTGCACCATAAGTTTTCCTATAAAACCTTTTGTTTTTTCGAAACTGTCGACTCATACAGTCGGATTTCATAAATCTTTTGCAACCCATATTTTTTATAATGACAAACTAGCACATATATTTATAATATAAAATAAAGTATGGTACGAATATATACCTGCTTCCAGAGAGCACAAGTATGATGGCACTACTATAGTGGAGCGACAAGAATTTGGTTTATTAAAATTTCGTTTATTAGAGTCCTACCAAAAATAATGCAATTAGTAGGTATGTCTATCGGTCATGTGCTTATAGACCGATGGCAGGATAAATTAATGTGTACGCTAAATATGCATGTTAGCAATAAAAAGAATTTATAATAGAAGAGCAATATGATGAAAGGGTGGCTTGCCTTGTCCTTAGCTGATGAGAAAACTCTCCAAGAAAACCAAGTCATTAAGAATGGAGAATTTCCTCTGATTATTCCAAATCTTTGAGAGTACCATTCATAAATCTATGATATAAGCATAGCTCAAAAGTAATCTCGTTGTCATTGACTAATCGTAAAAGAGAAACAAGAAGATTTATTGAATTTCTACATAGGATGAAAGAATTATTATAATTAGAAAAAGAAATAATTCGAGAGGGATGAGAGATAGACTTTATTAAATGAGTTAAAGGGATAGGTAGGGCTGATGGGCCAGCCTATGGGCTTTAGCCCAAGGAAGCAGAGGGAGGTAAGTAGACTTTTAAAGAGAGGCTTGAGATATAGAGTGTGGTAATTTGGGCTTTTTGGATAGGAGAGGAGTGGTTGTCCGGCTCTAGCCTTGACTCCTCTGACTGTATAGGAGAGATAATTTAAACTTTGGTAGAGAGTGAAGTAGATGGCTTCTATCTGTGTAGGAATAAAGAAAAATATGATCTAGACTTTGGTTTGATGGGTCCCGCATGTAAGTAATGAGTATAGGGTGGTTCATAGTGGACCAAGTTCACGGGTATGTTAGGAGAGAGAGAGTGAGGCCCATGTGGGTCCCACTTCTTTTCTTCTTCTCTTTTTTTCTTTCTTTTCCTTTTTCTTTTTCCTCCTTCTCTTTTCCTCTCTTCTATTCCTCCTATTCTCCTCTTTTCCTTCCTCTTTCTTCTACCACTTCTTCTTCACGATAGTGCAACGGTGGCATGAGCAGGCGACGCCAGGGCGCACGTGGCACGCAGGCAAGGATGGGGTCTAGGGCAAGAGAAGCACCAGGAGGGCATGGCACGGTCAATGGCTAGCAAGGACGGCACTAGTGCGGGAGGGCGAGCGCGGCGTCGATATTATTTGTACTCTTTCTTCCTCCTTATGTATCGGTCATTTGATCGGATTGTGAAAACCAATTCTTCGGGTCAAATACTAAATTTTTTTATCAACACACTAAATGAAGCTGCACATATTTTCGTGGATCTAGCAAAGAATGTATTTGTTTGAATAAAATGTTGTGATTAGAAACAATTGAAAAAACATAGGTATATAATCTAAATCTCATGAGAATAGTTTGGACATTGAAAAAATCTCCTTCCATGAGTGTTGGGGTGTCGAGATGTCATAAGCTAACATCGATTACCACATATGTAGAATTGATGGTCACACCAATATAAAATTAGCCAAGCCAAAAAATCATTTTTCCAATCCAAATCCTTAGTGAAAGCGCGTTTAGTAATCATTGTTCTTTAATGCTATAGGAGATAGAGAAAACATGTGGTGTGTAATTTGTAATGGTATTAGCATGCGAAAAATGAAAGGTTTATCATAAGTACGAAGGTCTTGTATAGCATTAGTTGTGTTAGGTATGGAAGCGTTGAAAACAACATGACATTCACTCATAGAAAGTGTCATGCCTGTAAAAATATTTTGAATGCGACATTATATTAACACATTGAAAGTTGGTTGTCGGGTTTTATTAAAAGCGACACGACGTTAACGTGTCAAAAGATGGCTTTCGGGTTGGGTTAAAAGTGATGTGACGGTCATGTATCATAAGTTGGCTAGTATTATTGAGCGTTGATTGTTACTTGTCAGTCATGCGCATAGTAAGGAGTGAAGGCACCGAAAGTTAGTTGTTATATGCTAGCGACAGTCATATGCACACAATAAATAGTGAAGGTGATGGTATTAACACATATTAAATGATGTAGATATATAGAGCCAAAATAGTAAAAATAAAATAGTATAAACAGTAAATTCAAATAGCACAACATACTACTAGCCTAGGACCTACCCTCTACCCCTCTTCGTCCCCCTCTCATTTGCTCACACATGACCCTAGGAGTAGGTGAGACAGTCGATTGGGACACAACGACTAGCGTGGAACTATTGCACAGGAGTCGAAGTATGTGGCTCCTATGTGTGCAATGATGGACCTTCTACTGATCTGCTATAAGGTTATTGTGGTCCAAGGAGCCATATACCTATCCAAAGATTGCTTATCCAGATCCTCTTGAGACTATGGAGATCTATGACGATGTAGCCTAGAACCTTATTAGAAAAATGGTTGAGCAATGCAAATTAGAATATCATGGACTAAATAAAAATATGTACCATGCGACAAATATTAAACCCTTGTGTCGATGTTCCTACTCATTGTGTTGACATTCCCACTCCCTGTGTCGATATCTCCACTACGGAGGAAACAAGCTACGATGTAGAAAAAGCTATAAAGAGTATACTTCAATAACACTAGTGTTGCATGGTAATAAAAAAGCAATATATTTAACTGATGGATAGCCAAAGTTAACTTTAGGCAGTGCTCCTACAAGGCGGACTCCTGCTATTGCCACCGCTACGAGAGGAACCATATCGGTGACAAGATAGGTGAGAGACAGAGGATAGTGCACATCATGTTGCACATCATGCCAAAAGTAATCCTCTTCTCATCCTCCATCAGCATAACTCCGACCTCTAACCGTCAGCACATAGCCTCAATCTCGTCGTCATCTGCCACATAGCGTTGACCTATATGATCTGACATGTTATACGCAAGAGGAGTAGCACATTTAACTGAGATACAGAAGATTGAGTGATTCACAATATGAAAGAAATCTTGGTCACGATGTTTATGGTACGCATCTCGCACACTTACTACGTGTGGTTGTGGAGTGTTGGGAATGAATGTCACGCACATGTGGGTATAATTTTGGTACTAAGGTACGCTAAGTACGATGCCTCTGTATGTAAGCGCTGCTCCTCGATGACTTTCTTGATCGCCAGGAACTGGTCATCGATGTGCTTCTAGAAACTTGGAACACACAAAGGACGGGCACTTATCCTTGTCAATTATATCTAAGTTACAAACACGGTGTTAGAAGCATACAATTGTACATTCAATTTTGTATCAATACTTATTAGTGAACATCGGTTTGCACATTCGACACGACTGGTAGAGGGTATAACTAACATAGACAAAACTATTGCAACATGCGCTGAGGATAGTGCAACTCGACAAAAATGTCAAACACCATTGGCTAGGTCGTAAACCAATAGGCATGGTCACGTGTACACAGAGTTGAAAGTCTAAGTGGTGTACGAGTCTAAAGGTGTGCAACTTTGTACGGTATTTTTGGTAGCTAAGAGGGATTATATAGGCGTCTGACTAAAAATTGTCCTAATAAAGGACAGTAAGGGGTCAGCTACAAAATTGTCAGGCTACTTCTCCTATTGGGCCTAAGAAATTTACAGGCAGCCCATAAGAAAATGTCCAATCAAAAAGCGGAAAGAGAGTCGACTGCAAAAATAATAGGCTTCCTCCTCCCTCACACTCCCTACGAGATATTTTGTAGCCCTTATATAGGGTGGTAAAAGGATCGACTATAAATTTTCTAGCACTCGGTTAGATATTTGTCACATTAAATTTTATGTCTTCTGAAAAAATATTTTTTAAAAAAAGCCTTACAGAGGCAATTGGTATAAATATGTAAAATTTTCAATCAAAAATATATTTTAAAATAGTTTAATAAAAAAATAAAAAATCCAATTTAATGATAGTTTTGTTGGGATCCCATTTTGATGGCCTGGCCCACATTGCTCAAGGCCACGACCGTATGTGGGCCGAGCCAGCGAAAGCCGCAAAGCGATTAATCAAGTGTGAGTGGGTCGTGGGTCCTCCATAATCTTCCACCTCCTACGCGGGTGAGCTCTGTTTTCTCTGTTTATGCGCGACATTTCCATCAGCTTCACCGCCTCGATCTTGACTGGGTTGCTACTACTGACCAAATGTATTTCAGTGCTCAATAGAACAAAAAGTATGACTAAGAAGCCGAATCATCGCCCCAAAATGGTATAGGAGTATATAGCAGGTAGCATAGCAATACCTGATTGGTGGAGTAGCATACGTGAGAGATGTAAAATATCTCTTAATCATAAACCCACAGTTCTTGAGAAAACGTTCCTTCATTTATTTATAAACTATGTAAATAACTATAAGTAGTTTTTAAAAATATTCATATAATATATATATATCACTTTATAGAATAGATTTTAAGACAAAAACTCAACTATCTGCACCGCCCGTCACGTCCAACATCAATGTGAATCTTCGGCCGGTACACGTCAATGCGCACGTGACGCTCCATGCAGGATGCAAGATGCAGCAACATCAGTCTCTACTTCTGTCAGTCCGCCTCTCGTGCTTCATCATTTGAGCTACTAGTAGATCTTTACATCAGAGTGCAGATTTCTTCTGCGCCCGTGCATGCAGTCATGGGCCTCTGCCCCGACGTACGTGGACTGTCGGCTCTGCATGTATGCGCGTCGACCAGTCACCACTCAGTGGAGTACTTGCCCGCTGCCCTCTTCTCAGTACCGGACCTGAATTTTCTCCCAGATCACGGACTCACGTGGGCGTTTTCATCGTGCTCCTTCCATGGTTAATCCTCGCCATCTTTTTCGACGAAAACGCGACGTAGGACCAAAGGAGGCAGAGATGTTGGGAGCACGGGAAGCAACTATTCCAATGGATACCGTCATGAATGAACAGTAGCCCGGTTATACCATCTCTTTTTTTTTCAAAACAGTGGCCATGCAGACTGTCATGCTGACAATCACGAGTGGTCAGGCCAACTTTATGTGCCAACCTACCAGCACCAGCCAACGCGACATGCTTGTAACTTGCATGCATGGTCAATTATTTCTTACGCGGTTCGTGTACACTGTGCTGCATTAGCTGATGGATGGTACCTTGATTGGATTAGCATGCTGTTGAATGTTGTCCTGATCATTCAGGAAAGCTTAGTATACTGTTTGTGCTCTACTCCATGAACAATTTAACGGTACATGTTAAATCATTATCATAATTAATATTTTATAACAAACAATTATATTTATATATAATTTAATTAACAAAAAAATGTTTAAAAATATTTATGATATTAGTGTGAGTTTGCATACGACTAATGTGAATCATATTATAATATTTGTATTTAGAAATAGTTATTCTATTTATTTATATGTAAGTGATTTAAGATTAATATTAGTTAATAGTGAGGAACAGGACTACGCTCAGAGAGAAACTGAGGTATAGTGCGGTCAGGATGCCATGTGATAATGTTATACTATTAGGAGGTCTTGGAGTTAACATCGGTTAATAGTGGGGATTGTGACTATGCTAAAAAGAGCTGAGGTTTATATCAGTCAAGAATATCGAGTGACAAGGTTGGATAGGATAGCATAGTGGATGGATACCATGTAGTAAGTTATTTGCAATAGGATTTATAAATTATGTGTATAACTATTAGAGAAATCATGAATAAATTTAGAGTAAAACTGAGAAGAGAAATATTAAATTAAAAAATTACACAAAGTTTAAAATATAAGAAAGGTCGAGTCAGTAATAGGGGTTCTAGGTAACCTAGTTGATCTAGGGTTTAACTTTAACTAGGCGTAGAAGTTTTACTTATAGTTGGTGAAGAAGTTTTTCGGTATATATAAATAGATGAGAGATTGAGACCCTAGATATATAATTATTGTAAGAAAGAAAATTTAGGGTTTAGTTTTAAGAAAAAAACTAGATGCTTTATATATATAGTTTGTAGAATATATCTTAATACAATAAAGTTGATGTGTTTTTAATAATTCTGTTAAGTTATTTTTTTATAGGTGATCGATCCGATGATAAGGCTATGATCAGATCAACGGTATCAAGACAATCATAACACGACGGTTGGATCAATGAAATTAAGATGGTGAGAGCATCAACAGCATGGGATGTTTGGAGAGATTGTTGAAACTTAATCAAAGTCAGAGATATATTTTTATTAAAAAATATTTGAATTTTAGTAATTCTACTATACACTCGTCCTCTATAGTAGATTTAATTATTGTGTTTCTTACTATACATACATGCCTCTGGAATGCAGCGATGTTCATGGAAGAATCCTACGGTAGAGTAGGTGGGAAAGAAGCAAATAGAAGACCGAACCTTGGACATGTGAGACCTTGTGTTTATTATTATTTTGTTTATTTTTCAATGAGATTAGTAATTGATATTGGCAATATTCAAGAGAGAGGGCACAACAAATAGTAAGGTTCCCCTGGCCGGCAGTACAAAGACATTTTATATTATCCAACGAAGAATGCATCATAGTACAGGAATCCCCTTGGTTATGGTGACCAAACATGAAAAATAATAACGTAAAAACAAACACATGAAACTCTGATTACCTGTTTGTTGACACATTCAACTATACAATTAATATCTCGTTAGTACTCCTACATCACTTAGGACGGCCTCAACGGAAACTTCACACCAGCATCTTTTCGAGGTCGCACTGTAATCTTGCGTTACACTCCCTCCAGTCAAATATTTTTTGACATTGGGTCATCAAATAAATTTAACTAGAGAGTAATGTAAAAAAACATCTATGTAGGAGTTACCAAGGTTAATAAAATCAAATGATTTTCATCACAACCACTCAGTTTTTATGAAACTGCCAGCGGTCTGTTTGTAAAAACTGAGCGGTTTTTACTGATTTTGCATATAGAGTGAATGTTTTTTTTTGTTTTCTCACAGTTTTCAATAAACCGATAGAGAGTGCTTTTCACTTTCCAAAACTGTGAAATAAATTTTAGGATGTACTATCTATTTTTGGAGGGGGAGTATCACATCCCAAGGAAGTTTTTGTTTAAGGACAGATAATAGATTGTTCAACAAGTAGAGCACATTACCCTTCCATTGAGGGGAGGGGAGAGGGGGGCTCACAATTGACCAAAAATTCAGTACTACTATCATCTAACTTCACATAATGTAATTTAAAGGTTTATGGTGGTCCTATTATTAGTAGTATTATCATTAGAAAAAACAATTATTTTAATCGCTGATTTATAAGTTCTACTGCCAATAAAAAAATTATTCTACTATGAATTGTTGAGTGATAGTTTAAATATATAGAGTCCATTACATTAGAAAAGATAAATAGCCTAAATTGATTTCTACTATTAGCCAAGATCATTATAAAACATCTTAAAAAGTTATAATCTTTTCAAGGGAAAATAGGGGTCAAGGCTTATGTACAGTAGACAAATAGTAACTAGTGAGACGCTAGTATGGTTTAACACTGTACACCAAATATTGTTCCACGGGGACTGTTTGTAGCTTAACTGTACCACATGATCTTGGGCACTCGATATGTATGGATCAGATGACTATATTCAACCATTCAAAAGTCATACTACCATAATTTTGAGTAGCTTGCCTCTAAGTACAAAGCTTGAGGATTCAAATCTACGGTGTAATACCATGTGCATGCTAGCTACTGAAATGACGTCCAAAAACACGAGCTAATAATACCCCCAAAAAACGAGCTAATGCACGGGTGCTGTAGCACCTCTGCATTTTTCTTCTTCAATGTAGAGAATCCCATTCCGCGATAACGCATTCACGCCCCGCCATTTCGCCAATAGAGCGTATCCCAACGACTCGTCACTCATGAACAAATTATTACTACAAATTGTCTCATTCCAGGTGCAGTGTCCGGGATTTACTCCAGTATAAAAAAAAACTGTCCCGTCGATCAATAATTAGCTATTACTGTTGCTTAGTACGGAGTGCTAGCTAGTTCCATAGTTACTGAACGTTAGAGCCCCTATGCTTACAAATGTCGATTATGTTTATGTTTTATTTTTTTCAAAAAAGCAGAAGCACCACTTGGATAAAAGACAAAGAATTGTGCATCCCAAGTTGCTTAATTTAAACGTGATTACGTACGGTTATGTAACTAAACGAACTTATCATCACAGCTGGAGTGTTGGTGTGGGCGTGTCACTCCTCTGTTTGCCCCTCGTTATAACAGCTGGAGTGTTGCTGGATTTTGCTACGAAGAAGGCAAAAACACCGTGCGGTTTTGCTCGCGTGACGCGCGCGTTCGGGGTTGGCGACGATGGTGGCGAAGAAGCCGAGGGTTGTGGTAGTGGGCGCGGGGATATCGGGCCTTGCGGCGGCCCAGCGGCTGTGCGGCGCGGTCGGGGACAGGTTCGAGGTGGCGGTGGTGGAGGCCTGTGACCGAGTGGGCGGCCGGATACTCACGTCCGAGTTCGCCGGTCACCGGGTCGAGATGGGCGCCACGTGGGTGCAGGGCATCGTCGGGAGCCCCGTGTACGCGCTGGCGCGCGACGCCGGCGCGTTGGGGAAGGACAAGGAGGATGGTCTCCAGTACGAACGCATGGACGGCTTCCCCGACCGCGTGCTGACCGTTGCAGAGGGCGGCGAGGTCGTCGATGCGGATACGGTGGCCAGCCCGATCGAGGAGCTGTACAGGGGCATGATGGAGGCCGCGCGCGCCGGCGAGGCTGGCGGTGGAGGGGGCGTTGAGGAGTACCTGCGTCGTGGTCTACGGGCGTACCAGGCAACGCGGTCTGCCGGCGGCGGCAAGGAACTAGAGGAGGTCGAAGAGGCGCTGCTCACCATGCACATCAATCGGGAGCGGACCGACACCTCAGCCGACGACCTCGGTGACCTCGACCTCACCGCCGAGGGCGAGTACCGCGACTTCCCAGGCGAACACGTTACGATACCCGGCGGCTACTCCCGCATTGTCAAGTACCTTGCCGCGGCGCTCCCGCCCGGCACCGTCCGCTTCGGCCTCCGCCTACGACGTCTCGAGTGGAGAGGAACCCCTGTCCGCCTCCACTTCGCGGATGGCGCGCCTCCGCTAACCGCCGACCACGTTATCCTCACGGTCTCGCTCGGCGTCCTCAAGGCCAGCCTCGGCAAGGACTCCCCCGGCACGGGCGAAGCCACCATCGCCTTTGACCCGCCGCTTCCGCCTTTCAAGCGCGAGGCCGTCGCGCGCCTCGGCTTCGGCGTCGTGAACAAGCTGTTCTTGGAGGTGGAGGCCATGGCTCCGTCGGAACCGGGGGACGGCGGCGGCGGTTTGCAGCCAGACTTCCCGTTCCTGCACATGGCGTTCCGGGGACAGGTGCCCAAGATCCCGTGGTGGATGCGCGGCACCGAGTCGATCTGCCCCGTCCACGCGGGCTCCAGCGTGGCGCTGGCGTGGTTCGCCGGGCGGGAGGCGGCGCACCTCGAGTCCCTCCCCGACGAGGACGTCATCCGCGAGGTCCACGCCACGCTGGACTCCTTCCTCTCGGCGACGCCACGGTGGAGGGTGAAGCGGATCAAGCGGAGCGGGTGGGCCACCGACCCGCTCTTCCTCGGGTCCTACAGCTACGTGGCCGTCGGATCGAGCGGTGACGACCTCGATCTCATGGCCGAGCCGCTGCCACGTGGGCCAGATGCCACCGACGAGCGGCCGCCGCAGCAACCGCTGCGGGTACTGTTCGCCGGCGAGGCGACCCACCGCACGCACTACTCGACGACGCACGCCGCGTACCTGAGCGGCGTGCGGGAGGCCAACCGACTGCTGCAACACTACCGCGGCTGAGGGAATCGCACTACGTAGCAAATTTTCCCTTAAAACAGTTTGCTCGATTGTGCAATTTCGTTGCCAGATAGACTCTTGTCCTCCTGAACGAGATTGCCTTGCACATCTCAAACCATGCAGCTAGCTTACAAGTTACAACTAGTTTTGTTTTGGTGTGATTCACGCCATCACGTGATTAGCTGTGGCGTTGCCGGTTTGGTGATCTATATGTTGCTTCATGTATGGATATAAAATTGAGATATGAGGTAGCTTCATTGGATAAGATACTATCAGCATCAGGCTTGTAAAAACCTGCAAGGTGATGTGTTCTTCTTCCAGTACATGCGTAAAACGTGCTTTCTCCTCACTTCTTCAGACATCTGGAGAAATTGTCATCCATGCCCGTATTGGTTTAGTAGCAACTGGAGTTCATCAAAACAGCTGCTGCGTTTAATTCTCGATATAATACGGCGTCATTTGACGCCAGAAAGATACGAAAGCAACATTAATGGTGCTTCCTCATAGTCATCTCCTTAGTCTGTGTTCTGACACGTGTCAAACCAGTGAGGTGTAAGACCACGACATAACACGGATCATCCCCTCCATTGACAGCGTATCCTCCTCCTTCCTCCTCCCCAAGAGCTGTCTATCGTACTTGATTGAACCACCTTTGTCCGGACCTACGGATTAACAAGACAATTTCTTGCACGTCGATATCGGTGACGTTACTAGCACTAATAAGCAAACATTATTAGTCGAGTAACATAATGTTGTCTTATTCTCTTGTGGGATAAGATGCAAACAAAACAAAGTTCAGCTAGTTAACATGCTGGAAGTGTTCAGCTTGGAGGTATTTTCCTTAATCCACAGGCTGAGGTCGATACTCAATGACTGGATGTTAAGCCTGACAGACGTTCAATCTGTTCACGCTTCAGGCTGTGCACGATGTGTCCCATGATCAGATGATTGAGTAATCAGCTAGGAGCAGTAGCAGCACTGCAGCAACAGCAGAAAGGACCTAGCTAAAGTAGATGCAGATCGCTTCAGTGTTGCTCATGGTCGAAAAATCTATCAGCTGGAAATTCCAGATTGGTAATATCTTGTTCCTGCAAGATTTATGCTGTTTTGTTATGAAATTCCAGTGAATTTTCTATAAGATTCCCGCTATCTACAATTGATCTGAAGATGCAATTCTAGCATCATCAACTCGGCACAAACAGGACCAGATACCTACACCGGCAGTAGCCTAGCACTACTGCTAGCGCGTGAATGACAGTGATTTGATTCGATTGGTGCAGTTGGTCGGGGGAAGGACCGGCCAAAGGTTTCGGCGACAGCCCCCTCCTTTCATTCTATTAAGCAATAGATGAGAGCCATAACTTTGCTTCGAATCACATTCTGCGATGATGCAGGCAGCAAACAGCATGCATTACTTGGATTAATAATCCTGACTGTTATGGATTAAGAATGCTACAGCTGTTACCTCAAACAGTTCTGACTGTTGTGCTGTAAACTTTGTAACCTTTTTTTTTCTCCCCATATATAATAAAATTTGGTGGGCTCTCTTCCACCGATCCGGCAAAAAAAAAATTAGTAATGCGTTGTTAGACTATTATAATTATAATAGAAAGTATAATTATAATAGGTTAATTATAACGTACGTTGGTTTGTAACCGTCTTAACCTCTATATATACTGACAGGAAATAGAATTAATCATTTTTATATTTTTATGGTATCACAGCGGTTTCAATCTGCTATTTTTCTGTAACCAAAGATGTTGTTGTTGTCACCGACCTCCTCCTCCTTCACTACTGCGAGAGATTATCGAGGTCCAACGTCCTCAAAGCCGTTGTTCTTGAACAGCGCCCGTCGCCGATCCGATCGTCATCACCGGTGACGGCTACACGTCATTAAGAGTGTCGTCGGTCTCATCGCCCGTGCTACTGATCTGATCGCCCACCTCGTAGCTGTCCTCGTCATTGGGTGTGGTCGCCAAATCCAATCTTGCCGCCGCTTCCGCACCAGTGCTCGTCGCCGATTCAATCGCCACCACCGGTGCTGACTGCACGTCACCGGGAGTGTCACTGGTATCATCGCCCATGCTGCCGATTCGATCGGATTCCCGATCTGATCGGATCTACTGTCACCGGGAGTATCGCCGGTCTCATCACCCATCGATCTCGCCGGTCTCATCACTCGTCCTGCTGATCCGAGTGGATCCCCGATCTAATCGGATCTACAATCACCGGGAGTGTCACCCCTCTCATCGCTCGTCGATCGGTCCGATCGGATCAACTGTCGACCTCACTCGCTGATCGGTCCGATCGGATCCTGTCCACTGTCGATCCGATCGTGCTCTGATCCGATCGGCTCTACTGACGTTTTTCGAGCGTCCTACTGATCAGTCCGATCGGATCCTGCCTGTTGCCGATCCGATCGTCCTCCGATCCGATCGGCTCTACTGCCGATCCGATCCCTCCGATCTGATCGACTACCGATCCGATCCCTCCAATCCGATCGGTCGCCTATTGCCGATCGGATCATCCTTCGACCCTCCAGCTCGAACTCTGATCTGTCGATCCCTCCGATCTGATCGGATGCCGATCCTTTCGATCGGCTGCCCATTGGATCTGATTAGCTCCCGATCTGTTTTCCATCAGCTGTTGATCCTCTCATGGCTAGAAAAGGCAACGGCGTCGCTGCTTCCGACGACCGCTGTCTCGCGGGCGATGCTGCTCGCGCTGACGAAGCGCGTCGAGCTGAGGAGGTTCACCTTCGCAATGACACCCTGGATGCGTACGAGAGCGCTCACGTGGCTCTCTAGGCGCAAGCCACCGCCATCATCAACGTCAAGGCGCTTATCCCTATCGTCCTCGACAAGGCCACGGACTCATACGCCAAGTGGCGCGGCATGTTCCTCACCGTCCTCGGTAAATATGCCCTCACATGCCACGTTCTCGAGGATGAAGCGTTCCCTGCACGACCGGCGTGGCTTCAGGCGGATTGCTGCGTCCTCACTTGGGTGTACGGCACCATCTCCAGCGACCTGCAGCAGTCGCTGATGACGCGGTAGGGCCATTTCCGCAACGTGTGGTGCTATCTCGAGGAGGAATTCCTTGGCCATAAGGAGTCACGTGCCCTTCTCCTCGAGACATAGTTCCACACCTTCTGTCAGGAGTCCCTGAGCATCACCGACTACTGTCGCCGCCTTGAATCTATGGCTACCTCTCTCGCTGAATTCGGTGACCCCATCGATAACAGGTAGATGGTGCTCACGCTTCTCCATGGCCTCAATGGTATGTTCCGCCACATGGTGTCCATCCTCAAGATGCACCGGCCATTTCTAATATTTACTGAAGTGCGCACTCACCTCCTGTTGGAAGAGATGGAGATTGACGCTCGTCCTCCGTCCCCACCGGCTGCTCTCGTCGCTATGACGCCGCGTCCAGCGGCTCCGGGTGCCACCGCTGCTACTCGTTCGGGAGCGCCTCCTCCTCCGCGCCCTGCTTCCCAAACCGGAGGCCAGCGTAACGGCCACCACCATGGCTGCGGGGGACGCAGTGGCTCTGCTGGTACCAGCTCTCCGGCGCCTTCTGCTGGAGCATCCCCAGGTGGACAGGGCGGCGTCTCTCCCGGTACGGCCGTGTACCCGTCGTTCGTCCATCCTTGCGCTGGAACCGTGCGCATGTGGCCGTACGACCCGTCTGACCGACCTCCACCGCCCCAACCTGCCTTCCACGCCGCCCCGCACTATAGCGGTTTCGGTGCTCTTCTTAGCACCTATGGAGGGGCATACGGTGCCCCATCGTCCTCGTACGGCACGTACTACGGGGGAGCTGTGACGTCGGGTTTCCAGGCGCCCTCACCAGCGTACCAGGCGGCATCTTGGCCGCCCACTCCCGGAGGGGCTTGGCGCCAGGACTTCTTGGCGCAATCTTTCAACACTATGACACTCAACCAACCGGCCTCTGAATGGTATGCTGATACGGGTACCGGCTCCCACATGGCCTTGGACGCTGGTATACTCTCTACCATTTCCCCACCTTTTTCATCTACTCCTTCATCTATCATTGTGGGCAATGGCGTTTTACTTCCGATCACAGCCACTGGAACACACCGTTTTTCATTACCGCACCATGATCTTGCTCTTAATAATGTTCTGGTATCACCCAACATTGTTAAGAATTTAATTTCCATTCGTCGGTTTACCACTAACAATAATTGTTCCATTGAGTTTGATTCTTTTGGTCTTTCTGTGAAGGATCTGCAAACCCGGAATGTGATCGTTAGGTGCAATAGTTCCGGTGACCTCTACCTATTTTTTACACCATCTACCAGCACCTTCGCGTTCCTCACCGCCCCCACCTCCCTTTGGCATCGCCGTCTCGGTCATCTTGGGCACGACGTCCTGTCCAAACTTATTAGGTCCAATGTCATTTCCTGCAATAAAAATGATATCGATCATTTATGTCATGCGTGCCAGCTCGGTCGTCATGTACGTCTCCATTTCGGTTCATCAACTTCTCGTCCTACTCACAGTTTTGATTTAATTTATTATGATCTATGGACCTCTCCAATTGTTACTATGTCACGATATAAATATTATCTTGTTATTCTTGATAACTGCTCTCACTATATTAGGACTTTTCCCTTTCGTCTCAAATCCGAGATATTTTCTACTATTTCCACTTTTTTTACGTATGTTTGCACACGGTTTGGCACCACCATCAAGAACATACAGTGCGATAATGGCCGTGAATTCTATAATTCCCAGGCCCGCACGTTTTTTCTCTCCCACGGTGTTGTTCTCCGTATGTCGTGCTCATACACTTCCCAGCAAAATGGTAAAGCAGAGCGTTCCATTCGTACCATCAATAACTCTCTGCATTCTCTTTTGTTTCAGGTGAGTCTTCCTCCGGCTTACTGGGTTGAGGGCCTTCACACTGCCACCTATCTTGTGAACCACTTCCCCACCACAACGCTCGCCTCCTCCACACCATACTCCACTCTCTTCTCTGTCCTGCCCTCCTATGATCATCTCAAAGTTTTTGGTTGCGCCTGTTATCATAATCTGTCATCTACATCGCCCCACAAAATTACCCCTCGCTCTTCTCTATGCGTGTTCCTCGGCTACTCTTCAGATCACAAATACTATCGCTGCCTCGAGCTTTAGTCAAACCGCATCATCATTTCTCGACATATCATTTTCGATGAATCTTTTTTCTCTTTATCCGACATGTCTACTACACCCATAGCACCTTCCGCCTTGGACTTTCTTATCTATGATCATGATCTCACCGCTTCAGTTCCTAGAGCTTTTTTTTTGTGTGCAGGTACATTGGGCTCCTCAGTGGCACACCCCATGCCCGTGGCCTCACTTGCGCCATCGAGCCCTAGTGCAGGGCCGTGGTCGTCCGAGTCCATGTCGTCCGGTGCCGCTGCCCCTGTGCACCCCACACAGGTCGCTGCCAGCGGCACCACACCGACTATGAGTGTTGCCGGTCTTGCTGCCCCTGCTGCTCGCGCGCATGTTATTGCCAGTGGTACCGGCCGCACAACTGCCACTCGGTCGATTGTCATCCCTCCGGTGACTAACGAGCACTCTATGTGCACGCGTGGTAAAGCTGGCATCGCGCAGCCCGTGGATCGCCTCAACCTCCATGTTGTGCCTATGTCGCCTCTTCCTCGCTCTGTTCGTAATGTCCTATCAGACCCCAATTGGCGATCTGCTATGCAGGCTGAGTATAACGCTTTGATTGCTAATGACACCTGGAGTCTTGTGTCTCGTTCTCCTGACGTCAATGTTGTGACTTGCAAGTGGATTTATCGTCATAAATTGCTCACCGATGGGTCTCTTGATCGTTACAAGGCTCGTTGGGTCCTACGAGATTTCACACAACGGCCTGGTGTTGATTATGATGAGACTTTCAGTCTAGTTGTTAAGCCTGCGATAGTTCGCATTGTTCTCACTTTGGCATTATCTTAGAACTGGCTTATTTATCAACTAGACGTGAAGAATGTATTTCTCCATGGCACTCTCACTGAGACAGTGTATTGCGTGCAGCCCTCTAGATTTGTGGATTCTTCTCACTCAGATTTTGTCTGTCGGCTCAATAAGTCCCTATATGGTTTGAAGCAGACTCCTCGTGCTTGGCATCACAGGTTCACCTCTCACCTCGTGTCACTTGGATTTGTTGAAACAAAGTCAGATACTTCGCTCTTCATATATCACCGTGGTCCAGACACAGCCTAATTACTACTATATGTGGATGACATTATCCTCACTGTCTCCTCTGCGGGATTACTCAAGCATATTATTGAGGCTCTCTGGCATGAGTTTGCTATGACGGATATGGGTCAGCTGCATCATTTTCTGGGCATTTCTGTGACACGCTCCGCAGATGGTCTATTTCTTTTCCAGCGGTAGTATAGTGAGGATATTTTAGAGCGTGTCGGGATGAGTGCGTGCAAACCAAGCAGCACACCTGTTGATCTCCACTCTAAATTATCTGCTGATGGACCACCTGTCGCTGATGCTACACAGTACGCAGTTTAGCTGGCGCCCTACAGTATCTGACCTTCACCCGACCCGACATTACCTTTGCAGTTCAGCAGATCTGTCTCTACATGCATGATAATCGAGAGCCGTACCTCGCTGCTCTCAAGTGAATCCTACGCTACTTACAGGGCACCCTATCTCTTGGGCTGACCATGCGTCGATCTTCGTCTACAGATCTTGTTGTTTACACAGATACCGACTAGACTGGCTATCCTGACACTCGCCGGTCGACTTCTGGATATGCCGTATTTCTCGAAGATAACTTGATGTCCTGGTCTTCAAGCGTCAGCATACGGTCTCCAGATCAAGTGCTGAAGCTAAATATCGTACTGTGATAAATGGTGTTGCTGAAGCTACCTGGTTACAATAGCTGCTTCTTGAGCTTTGTCACCCCTCTCGACATGTCACCTTAGTCTATTGTGACAATATCAGTACTGTATATCTCTCCAGCAACCCGGTACAGCATCAGTGGATGAAGCATGTTGAGATTGATCTCCATTTTGTTCGAGAGAAGGTCGCTTTTAGTCACGTTCGGGTCCTACATGTTCCTACGATATCGCAGTACGCCGACGTCTTTATCAAGTACCTTCCTACCTCACTATTTCAGAAGTTTTGATCCAGCTTGAATGTTAGCGATGCTTTCGATTAGACTGCGGGAGAGTGTTAAACTATTGTAATTACAGAAAGTGTAATTATAATAGGTTAATCGGCTGTGTGATTATCTTATGAGCCACCCTGATCGCCTATATATACTGATATATTGACAGAAAATAAAATCAATCATTATCACATTTTCAGTTGCCATGCAGAAAGCAGGTGACTGGGAAAGATCTTTGCCTGATCTGATCTTTCGTTGCTTTGCTGCGATCCAGATCTTGATATGCAATTATGCATGTGTAGCCGTCAACGCCTATCGACCACTGGTCAAAATTATGTTTTTATGCCCAGCGGCCCAGCTGAGGTGTAAGATGAAAAGAGCAAAACATAAAGAACATATCTCAAAAAGAGATGCTTGTTTGTTTAATTATGTGAAAGAAGGGGATGCATGACCTCCTTTCTTGACGGCTTTACCTTCTAATGGTGTAAGATCCAATGTAAACAAAGAAAGCAAGAAAAGGATGATTGTATCACTGATTATGCATTGGTCAAGTCTTTCTCCTCGGATGAGTTCTTTTTCCTTCCTAAGGATCTTTTAGTCAAAATTTGCGGGTGAGACAGAAAGATATTGTGCTCGATGTTCTTACCTCAGCCAAAGCTGGGGAAGCCAGCCAAGTCCGGCGACGAGGCCAGGCAGCACGACGGTCGACGACGAAGCCCCAGACCAGCACCTCCGACGGCGACTGTAAGGCCCATGAGAACAAGATTGGTTCTCTACTTCCTGTCTCCAGGGCTAACTGGGCCGTTCGTTAATTTTGCCACCCCGGGTACGTCCCCGCGCTGGAATGCTGGATGGGCTAGAGGCAACAATTGGGAGCAGGGGGTCGGAGTTTTCATCTCCGACCCCCAACGAAACACATCTTAGCTTTTACAGAGTGGAAGCAGAAGCACCGGAGTGACTAGGCTGGCTGGCAAGCGCGGGGAAACTCGGATGGATGGCTTTGGTTGGGCGTCGGAGAAGAAAACACAGACCCCCACGGGGACTTTTGAACGGACCTCGTCCTCGTTACCGACGGCGCGTCCTGAGAGCGTGCGTTCATCACAACTTCTTTTCCTGTTTATGTTTGGTGCTTATCTGACAGAGTCAGACAGGTGGCTAGACAAGAACTCCATCCACTCTAACTGACTGTCTGGAATCTGGATAACTGTATGCGCCTACGCAGGTGCTGCTCTTGTTGAATCCAAACCGCTCCACTGCGCACTGGTTGCTGGCCACGGCGCTTGCGGGACGAGGAGCAGGTCCATTCAAACGCCCCTGTGGGGATCGGAGAAGGGGCCGGTGTTTCCTTCTCCGACCCCCACAAACCATCCATCACGCCTATTGCTTTTTTCTTTCTTTATTTTTTAAAAAAATGATGGCCTTGCCTATTGCCTAGTTAATGTTACGAGGATCAATCACAATACGAACCGTTCATCCTAGATCCAACGGCTCGTACAACTGCTTTCCCGTTGCAAAAGCTCATAGTCGGCCAAGTCGGGAGCTTGGGACACGGAATAGCTCCTTGGCCCATATCAAGATTAGTCCGAGTAGGATCGTTATACCAACGTCCAACGGTAGCGATCCTAATTTTGGTTGGACTATGAAGATTGTAATTATTAGTAGCGATCCAAATTTTGCTGGGTCTTTACAGACCTCCACCTTCAGTCTACCGACCAAACCATTTTGGGCCGATCTGTTAGCTTTTTCATTGGCCAATTACAGGCATACAGCCCATTAATCATTGTACGGCTTATCTATTTTATTATAAAGACAATTTTAAAAGACGTTTGCTCTGTACTAGAAATTATCACATTAATTAAAAAATAATTTTAACCGTTAGATTAGGTCCAAATTATAATGGTATAGATTGATCCTATATACAAAATATAATTATATATATAGAGAATATAAGGTAAGAGTTATATATGAAATTTAAACCTATTGAAATAAAATCTAAAAGTTGTATATGAAATCTAAAACTTTATAGAAAATAGAAGTTTAGAGTTGTATATAAAATCTAAATATGTTTTTACATACAGAATTTTAGAGTTATATATTAAATCTAACTCTACGTGGGTGAATTATCTAGCGCCATGTAAAACCGCGCATGGCAATCCCTAGTTGCGTTGATCTTGTCATCTGACGCCGTCAGTCTGCAATCCGACGGACTAGATCGCTCCGGATACAGTGAAAGGAACACCTTGCGGGTTAAGGCTCCTCTCCCTTGTCTTCGCAGGTCGCAGCCGCCGTCCCTCGCCGGTCCTTCATACAAAAACTAACGAGGAATGAAATAATCTTGGCCCTATTCGCAGGAGGGCTTCACTTCGTCTCCGTTTCGCCGTTTCCTGTCTGAAAAAATTGAAAAAGCTTCCTGGGAAATCAGAACATACAGAGGCCACGAAATGATTCCTTTTCAGTCTTTTCTTTCCACTGGTAAAGCATGTTCAACAATTATGCTTTCCTTGGTACAAAGTGAAAGCCAGAGTTTTAGCTTACCACCCGGCATACTTCAGCTGCTCTGTTGTGTTTTGTTTCTTGTTTTTGGTCATCTGAATCGGGTACAAACCAAGCGTACGTGAAACGGTGAAAGGATACAAACAGACACATGACAACAACATTCTGAAGCCTTAACCAGCATGCATCTCTTCGCCCAGCACACTGCACACCCATACTTATTTCGGTCAGACTTTAATCTAGACCTTCCATTTTTCATCCAACGGAACAGATTCAGATTGGGAGTTCGAACTCCACGGCTAAAGGCTCAGGTTAAGAGCCTTGGACCACGATGCTTCAGTCTCAGAAGCGCCTCGGGTAAATTCGAGTTTCCACTAGAAGAGAGAGAGCAATGAAGTAAAAAACATCAAAACTTATTGTCGTTTACAACAATTCGTACATGCATGGGGATGTAAGGTACAGCACCACAGTTCATCAATGGCGAGACCACTCTAAACGCATGGGTCGCCGAGTTGCTTTTGCATCTGCTCTGCGCCGCGCCGCGGTTGAGAGCGCGCGGGCTACGTGCCGCGGTTGAGCATCTCATTGTGGTTGAGCAGCGAGTTGAGCCGCTGCAGCTGCAGCTGCTCCCGGAACTTGTTGATGAAGTCGTCCGCCCTCGCGTCCACGCTGATCACGGTCATCAGCCCCAGCGGCTCCGCGGTCTCCTCCTCCTCCCTCGCCGACGCCTGCACGGCGCGAGATGGAGCCCTCGGCGGCGGCGGCGCTCGTTGCACCACCTGCCGTGCCTGCGCCGGGGCGCGCTCCAGCTTCCTCACCTTCGAGCTCGACTTCTTGACTTCCTTCGCTTTGGCGGGTGCCGCCTTCTTCTCCTTGCGTCTCTGCTCCACCAGCGGCCGCGGCCTCGTGGCAGGCTCCGACCGGCTCCGGGTGTACTGCGCCTGCTGCTTCTCGGTCTCGTCGCAGATGGAGTTGGCGGCGGCGGAGAGGTTGTACTCTGGAGGGAAGTCGCCGGAGCGGAAACGGTAGAGACCGAGGGAGCGCAGGCGCTCCATGACCGACGACGTGCGCGCGAGCTGCGCGGGAGGCGGAGGAAGAGCGTACTGATTATCATGGCAGCACCGCGGCTCATGGTGGTGATGCTGATGCTGTGCCTTGTAGCGCTCGTCGTCGTAGTGGTGATGGCGGCGGCGGGAGGTGAGTGCGATGGTGCCGATGACCACGTTGAGCAGGAGGAAGAGCGTCGCCGGGGAGAAGAAGCCGCGGAGCAGCGACCACCCCAGCGGCCACGTCGTCGCGTCGGCGCCGTCCATTTCGTCGATCGCAGCGTACGTCCTGTCGTCTACGACGACGCGTGTGTTGAGGAGGATGTGACAGCAGTGGTGCAAGCTTGGCGTTTGGCTATTCAGCGTGGTGCGTGGTAATATACGGGGAGTCGGGGGCCACGCGGCGCGCGGAGGCGGGAGATGGATGGGAGGAATGCTTGCTAGGGAAGGAGAAGCGGCGTCGGAGTGTGTACGAGAGGGGCGCCTCCTCGTGCGCGCGCGGCCGACCACCCAGTCACCCACCGTGACAGGTTGGAGATCCCAAGCCCATGTGGGCATGTGCCTCTCAATTCATTACGAAGCAGGGAGGGGCGTCAACGTGCGTGCGTCGGTTGCACCGGCCACGGTGCTCCCATCTCCAGAAAATAATGGTGGTACGTAGTATAGTATTTTATCAGTGCTCCATTATCCGGCCGTTACCCAATATTTTAGTGTTTTTTGATAAATATTTTTAGCCGTTGATCGAGCCAGTTTCAAGATCTGCCAAAACAGAAACTTCTCTTGTGGCACGCTGTCTCAAGTTGTGCCATGAACAAAGCACAAGATTACTCTAGACTCCAGAATAAGCGTCTTGGAGCAGTGAAATTTCTCTTGCCGACTAGTACGACGAACAAGCTCGGCCGACCGGGCACTGGAGACCTCGAAAATGTTTCGCTTCCTTATCTTGGCGCAACCCCGGCAATGAGCTGCGTTGAAGCGTACGCTCGAGCAGGAGCAGCAGGTGAACAACCACGGCCCTTACCACAGCAGGATGAGCATCCGAAGCAAATGAGCAAACCACGTGGAGGTGACCGTCTAGCTAGTGATACCAACCCACCTGTTGCGCGCGCCTTGATTCACGTCACGTGCTAGTGTGCCGCGTCCTGCCCTGCTCTGCTCCAGTGGCCAAATCGGAACCTAAGCAAGTCAACCTGACTCGACCTACCGCTCACTTATTAACGTCAGTAGAGCTGCCGCCGAGATGTCCCGGCAATATATGAGCTCTCAGCATCATAGGCACAAGTCGGGCACAGGACTCCCATCAATTTAAATGCATCAAGCAGAGTAACATGAGATGTTGAGGTAACGTGGCATTGAGCGGCCATGATTGCCAATGAAGTAACAAGTATAATAGTCCAAATTGAGGCTCCCATGTGACGTTGTAATATGACTTTCATGAACACTTAAATTTTGTACATGCGTTCTTCTAAGGATCCAGACCATACCAACTAACTCAAAGGCACAAAGCAAGAGCTCAACAATAACGTAGGATATAACCAGATGCTCAAATCCGACAAGATTTCGAGGGGACAAAATCTGTTTCCAAACGGGTATCCAGTACAACGTTACATAAAAAAGGAATAGAAAACAGAAATACACAAGGTTTCAAGCACATTACTGTTGGGACAGCCCTATGTGAAGAACCATATGATTAAGTCACCAAATCAAACCAACAATGCAAATAGGTCAAATACGAGATTCCTGGGCAATGTTTAGCATCCAAATAACCTGCCTACAGAGATTCTGCTCTGCTGTGTTTGCACGAGCTTACCGATTTGGGTCAAAACAGTGAGGTAAAGAGTCGCTCGCACAAGCACCTGAAGGGTACAAGCCTTGGTTCCGCTCGAGAGGATATAACCAATATTTGAAAGGAACATTCTAAATGGACATGAACTACTACTCCTACTAGAGTTATTACAGGATTGGGTCACACAGATAGTCACATGATTCAGCTCCTTGGAGCACAGCTGGCCAAGTGAGTCTTGAAGTTCTCCAGTTCTGCAAGAACTTCATCTTCTGGACGGTAGATCAGATCACTCATGCGCCATATCTACACAAGTAAAACAAAAATAAGAACACACCAATGTGCTTACATCCTATCATTAAAATATGCATAAGAACAGCTGACGTATAATATCAGACAAAAGACAACATAGTAGCTGTCATTGTTCCAATGAAATATGAGTACAGTTCCATTTTACATCAGGTCTGCACCACATTTGATACTATTCAATAGAGAAACACACCTGCAACGTTCCACCTCCACCAGTACTCTCACCATCATCAGACACACTCACAATAGTCCAAGGATCTGAAGAATTAAAGTGGAAGTCTACAATCTTATCCCTGCCAAGGTAAAATCACAAAATACGTGGGTTATGGAAACATACAATGAAAAGCAGCATCAATCACCTCGATAATAGTTGTACTGTTCCTTGAGATCAAATCTTACTTCCCCTCGATGTAATTATTATAGTGCACAATTTATGTGGAAACTAGAAAAAAGCTAATATTGTAAGCATAAGCTCTAGCTAAATCTATTTGAAAAATGAAATACGAAGTACTACATACTGTGGAAACTATAATGGCATTAACAATTACGATACAGAGTACACCAAAATCAAGTTGTATCCCTCTTACTCTTAGGCTCTTAAGTTCAAAATTGCAATTGCACAAGCATCTATCAGCATAAGTCGAACAACACTTCAAAGCGAATTCAAGTCTCATCTTCTATTTTACGAATTCAAGTTTCGTATTCTATTTTGCAAAACTAACTGATGAAAATATCTTAGGAAAGATATCTTGTTGCTGGAGCAGAATAGCAAATTAGATGAACTGCTAAGCCACTTATTCATGCACAATGGTGTAACCTAAGATTGTCATGCAAACAAATGTCTCGAAAATGTGACGAATAAAATGTCAACTTTTGATATTAAGCATTTGAAGGAATATGTTATTGGGTACTGTATATTACACATAAGAAAACATTTAGGTTTCATCAGACGATAAGATACCTATGACCAGCATGTTGAAAGAAAAGCCCAGCAGGTGAATTTGGATTTTTCTTATTCCCAACCTGCATCAAAAGAATTTTATTAATCTAAAGCTATTAAAAGGTACATGAAATGAAGGGGAGGGAAGGGAACATAAACTCCCATCCCAGTTCCAAACTTTCTGCAGGGTCATATCAGAAGTGGCGAAATGGTCACTAATTGTATAGGAAGATACCTTCTCATGATCCCACACATTTAAGAAACCATCTTCCGCAGAGCTTCCAAAAACAGATGCTTTGTCAGGTGACCACTGAAATGCATAATGTATGAATTATTGTGAAATGTCACATAAAAATAACTGACAACAGACAAATGTACACAAAAAAGAACATCGAGTAACAATAAATCTCTGTGCATGCCTGAACACAAAGAACAGCAGCTTTATGACCCTCAAATTTGTGAATTGGAGTACCAGCTCCTCCAGAACCCAGATTTCTCCGGTCCCACATACGGACAGAATTATCCGCAGAACTGGATACAAAAAGAAACCATCTTACTCAAATGTGTAAACAGTTAAAACGTAAACAACTAAAGATCACATTATATATTATTCAGAATTTAGAAACCCTTCATGCCATCATACCCAGTTAAGATATAGTTAACATCATGGAGGTTCCAGTCAACACAATGAACATCTCCACCATGAGCTTTCTCAACCTAGAAATTAAGAATAAAGTAGTTTCAATCTGGTGCATAGAATTGAGTTGCTCATTTTTGTATAAACCATCATTAATCTGCTTCAAATGGAGAACACCACCTTAACAGCTGGGCTTGTACCAGTCCGGGCATCCCAAAGAATAAGACAAGAATCATCACCCACACTACAGAACTCCTGTGCACTTCAAAAAATAAAAAATAAACTGTGAAGATAAGAATGATAAAAGTATATAACATAAAATATCAAAATATAGAATGCATCCCAAGTTCCCAACAGATGTTCACAATGATGACAGCTACTATTGTTTTATCATCATAAAAAACGACTATTAACCAAGACAAACTTTTCACCATGCAAAGCACTGAAGCTCATAACCCACACAACAGAATACACATGCTAGAGGCATAACATTTAATAACATGAAGGGAACGGTGCAATACCTAGAAGGGCAGAACTGGACATCTTCAACAGTACTGTCATGGCCATGAAAGACACCACGAGGATCAACTTTAGGACTATCTTTATCATTTGCAGTTTTTCCCTTGCTTCCTGATGTCCCAGGAGAAGATTCAGTTTTTGAGGAATCTCCTAGTGCAGATATGTGGTCTTGGATGCTCCACCATACAACAGATTTGTCTTTTCCTATTGAAATTCGTATCGAAATTCAAGTTATCACAGCAGCACATTGAGGAAACAGAAAGAATATTTGTGTCCCTTGGGTCCCTTGAACTTGGCAGCATAACATTCAGGTCAATAAGCTTTATTAAGTGATTCAAGTTAGGCCCAAACCCAAGCTAGCTAGTAGCATGGCTTACATAGTAATCAATATGGTTGATTTAGTGATAGGATTCTATTCGTTTAGTTTTTGTGCATGTTAAAGTTGCACTGTCACCTCCATCTGCGAGCTAATTTAGGCATGCACCTATCTTGAATCACACGTCCAAGGTCCAATGGAACAAAAAAATTCAGTTCTAAACTTTAAGGATCCTCACACATATCAAAGACATACTGAAGTGGTCAAGATCATGAAAAGTCAACAATATCAATTGGAAAAGAATTTAGGGGATACTTGTTAAGGATACACAAAAAAAAAAGGAAATATCCTTGAGGACATCAGAACAATATTCAAATAGATCCAAAAGGTGTAAGGGGTAAAAACTAAAACAATTCAAAAACACAAGGCAAAATATTGCTAACCTCCAGATAATACATATGGTTCAGCAGGGCACATAGCAAGCGCAAACTCGGCAATATCCTTATGTCCTCTTAGTATCTGTCAAAACAATTGAAGCTACTAAGCCACGTGTGTGGAAAGGGAACTGGTGATGAAAAGATGAAAACCTTTTAATATATTCTATTATTCTTAGGACATGTGCAGATACACCAGATGAAGCTGCAATTTCAGCTTCTCAGAATGATATAGGTTGAGAATGAAAATAAGAAAAGATACCAAATCAGGGCGAGATTCAGTTGGTACCAAATCAGGACAAGACTCCTGTGCGCCCAGTTGAGCTTGTCGGTTTGGCTGGGCCTCAACATCCCAAATAAGAACCTGCAAGTGAGCATAAAAGGCCTTCAGTATATTCACAAATCCATCACAGACAAGCTTAGGGATTGATTATAATAAGAAATGTGAAGCAGTATAAAAGTCTAGACATACATCTGGGCTATCAGTATGAGTGGCAATGATCTTACTGTTCTGCGGAAGCTCCCTAATCCTGTTGACCTGTGTTGTGGTAAAACAGAAACAATACATCAGTAATTAGGTTAAACAAATAAAAAAGGGCATCTCAAACACTATACTCCACAAGAAAAGTAAGCTGATCTAAACCACTGAAGTATAAAGCCAACACAAGAAAAAGTGCACCACACATCATAAAATATCTCATACAGAGACAATGCTCCTCAAGTTAGGGAAAGAAAAATCAACAATCACAATTGAGTGAACAGAAAAAATGTAAAGACAGTTTGTACCTCGCCTGGATGAATTATAGTCTTGTACTTCTTTACAAAAGGTGATCGTGCTTCCTCATTGAACTGCAACAACAAAAAGAAGAGGCATCCGATCAGTTCCATTGTAAACATATTTCAGATTAGTGCAAGTAATTCCTAATTCAGATCCTCTTGAGGGCAATGTAGGCAGTCTCATATGCTGATATCACAAGACAAGTCAAACAAATCTAGATGGTCCAGTTAAGATATATTAATCTACTAACAGAGATTAGACGTAAGTATACTCTCAGTTGGCACTACAAATCTACATCTCTAATTAATGATCACATTGAATTGGGAAACTGCTACCTTGGGTTAATTAAAATATGCAAAAAGGACCAAATATGTGCATTCATCTAAAACATAGCATGATTCTGCTTTCGACAAACTCAAATGGGTAACTGGTGCACAAAAAAAATGGAAACCTGAGATATATGTTCAGCAGCTGCGACCCTTGGTTTGACAACTTCACAATTTGCAATAACCAGAGTATTAGGGACAGTACCATCCGTCTGCAACAATCACATGGTTAGCAGATGCAAAAGTTTCATCCAACTAAGAATACATAAATAGTATAGCTAAGAAAATCTATCTGCAAATCTGAATATGAGCTTCTCCATAAATGCTAAAGTTTCACCATAAATTTGAGCTTCAAAACATACCTAGAGACAAAAAAAAAAGAATAACTAATTGTGGGTACACTTGCCTGCTCTGAAAGGTAAAGGCGCTGACGATTCTTGTAGGTAGCCTTCTCAAACTGAGGCCCCCACCTGTCAACAATTAATCAGGAGAAGATCGAATCGTTAGTTACAAAACCACAATTGAAGGTCAACAGCACGACGGAACCCAACATGCATAATTTTAAACCAAATTACAAGATAAGATGTTAAAACTCAGCACATAACAGGCGTGCATAAAGCTGACAATTGCCAGCAGTAGCACTATAGTTCCCTCGAGTTCCAAAGGATAATAGGTAATCATATTGTCGTCTATATAGACAGAAATGGACGAACAGCAACCCAGTAGCCACCAAATCTCGAAGGGGGACTCGGTATAGCAAGCATTACATGAACACGGTAGCATCATCAAACAAACAATCGCATCCCACAAAAGCCTTCGCGACACAAAACCCTAACATTCTAAAACGGGACCGGGACATTCCCATACCACTGGCGTCCCCACCAAATCACCGTGCAAGCGACAGATCTGGAGGCATCGAAGCAGAGCCGCACCCTAAAACCCTAGATACAGTCCCCAAAACCCTAGCCCGAAACGGATCTCCATCAAGGACGACGGCTGCGACCACGAGACGCGCGGGAAATCGCCGGAAGGAAGGAAGGAAGGAGCTGCGGGGGGAATTACCGGCAGGACAGGGACGGCCAGACGAGGTTGTGGTTGGCGAACCAGTCGTAGAGCACCGGGATGAGCGACTTCCACTGCGCGTAGCGCTCGTCGACCGCCGCCCTCGACCCGCCCTTCTCCTTCATGTCCAGCGCTCCCTTCGCCGCTCGCTGGCCGCCGCCGTCGCCCGCTCCGGCCTCCTAGCCCCTCGCGGTGTCACGCTCTCTGTCGTGTCGTATGAGGAGCGTTGCCCTGGACCCTTGCGCGTGGCTCCCGCTCGGAGATGCCACCCTCCTCTTGTGCCCGAATGCGAGTAGAGAACAGAGCATGCAAGGCTTAGGTGGGAGTGGGGCGGGCGGTGGAAACAGATGCGGCGCTGTGGGCTAGGCCCATTTGCCCTTGGTCTGACATCGGATGCCCATTGTCGGCTAGGCCCATTTTCATATGGGCCTTTCTGGAGTTTCTCGTGTGGAGTTTCTGGAGTTCCATCGCTGCCAAAGTCAACATAAACGCCTCTCAAAAAACGTAAACGTAGCTTTTGGCGACCGGAATTTTCATTTTCATTTTCAAAGGAGATAATACCAAACCTGAAAATCGTATACTTTGTGGGATAATACCAAACCTGAAAATCGTATACTTTGTGGGCGTGTGTCAATTCTTGGTTGTGAATAATCAGCCGAAGGAGCTGCATCGTGCTCTAGACGTCGATGTCAGGCATCATGGCACCAAGAATCCATCCCAAGACCACCGATGATTTTGCACGATCGGATTACTTTGCCCATAAAAATAGTGGCCTGGAATATGTCCACATTCCCCATTTCTCCGGTTTGTTGCTAACTTACACTACATCCATCTCAATATATCATTATATAACTACTTATAATATTTAAATTTATCTTAAAATATAACTAATATCAACCAATCATAATATTCTCACACTTTATACTATTTTCTCTTAATCAATCACAACATTTATTATTTTTTGTAAAAAAGATATATTTTTTGTATTTTGGAACGAAAGATTAATTGCCCGACAAAAATTATAATATCTACTGCACACCAGATCATTCCATCCTCTGATGCCCCACGCGTTACACCACCGTACGTGCGTGGTAAGCACGGGGCTCGGTTCGTCCTTGGTTTGAAGCTCAAATAATGTTCCAACTTTGAAACATCGGCCACGGTGTTGCCCTTGCGGTGACGAATAATGTGGCGAGCAGTAGAGCAGTCTAGCGCCGTGGCGCGCTGGGGCCGCGCGCCTGACCGCGGTGTGACGCGCCACGCAGGCAGCGGCAGCGCGCGACGCACATGCGCGCGCCCCGGGCGATCACCAGTTCACCACCGCACGGCGTCCAGGATCGCGTCGGAGCGCCCGCATCACCGCATGGATTCCTTCGGCCGCCCGCGTCGCGCGCAGGATTCGAGCCGCTCGGGCCACGCCCACCTGCGGGCGAGCAGGCGATCGAGACGAGAACGCGACAGGCCGATCCGGTCGGCGGATGTACCACATGGTAGAACAGGACCCTCCCCCTGCCCCTGGCCTTTGGTAGCTACTACGGCATGCGAGGGTGCGATTTCGTACGAGTACGTCGTAGATGTTGAAGCTAAGTAAAATACTCCTATGACTGAAACAGATGTGAGCTTGAAACTATGAGCGCGAGGGTGAATGTGCTCTCTTTCTGTTGATTTGATCTCCTCTATTGAACGATTGGTGGAGAGAATACTTTTTATATGTTTTTAAGAAATTAAAAAACAATAAAAAATAATTGTGATTGATTAAGAGAAAAAATAGGTAAAGAAATTAAATATGAGAATATTAAAATAGATAGATAAATAAAGTAGTTGTATTTTAAAATAAATCTAAATATTAGAGACGGTTGTATTATCATCGTTTTATCCACCACCTACAAAGCATCAGTAACAAAATGAAGTGGGCACATGAAAGAATTCACTGTACCGGACCAAAAGTGGACTGAATTCCCGATCAACCGGGATAAGAGCTCAACCACTCCAATCAACACCTATCCGCCGCCCACTTTCGTCAACTTCCGCAAGCTACCGGCGAAAACAACCGCCTCACGGACCGTTCGAGCTGTTACGTACCGGAAGGTCTCGTCGCCTACCTGCCGTGACATGCGTTTCCAACGCTCGGTGTCTCTGGCAGGTCAAAAGCACGCAGCGCCGCTTACCCAGTATATATTATCGTTATCCTGTCCGTGGTGGACGCAAGCGGGAGAACGGGTCGCTCTCGCTCGCTTGCTCGTTGCCCGTCGAGGCGTCGACCACTTGGTGGTGGAAAACAACCACGGAATTAATTCCACCCCGCCTCTTACGTCGGCTAGGCAAATTAAGGTCGCTCGCTGCTTGGACGGCTCGTGTCGTCGCGTCCGTTTTGGGTTCTAGACCAACCCGACAACGCACGGTTGTTCGACACGCCAGGGCTTTGGACGGTTCACTCTATGCAGTCTGCCGCTGTAGTCCCCGTTGTCCAAAGCTATTACTCCCTCCTACTCATATACTATTATTTATCTAAAATATAAATTTAAATCTTATCTCTTAATATAAAAAATGTATACCGTACTACTTATTAATCACTTTTTATTTAATTTTTTTATATTTTATTGCACATACTATTTTATTCCATCTATTCTACTACACTCATTTATTAAGAGATAATAAAATATTTTCTCTTTAATCTTAATCTTAACTACACAACCTATCAATATTTATATTTTGAAACTACTGTGTGCATTCGGCGTGCAAGCGCCAAGCAGCTATGGACAGGTACAGTACTAGGAGAAATTGGTAGTGGTATGGCTCTATGCTGCCGGTGTGAAGGTTCTGCACGCTTGCACTTTTGCACAGTACAGTGAGAGCATTGAAAAGGAAAGGACACAGGGCAATGCAGGCTGAGGATGGAGTCTTGTGGTTGCTGTTATTGTCACGCGTGCACGTATCCGCATTAGCGGCGTCCGACGCCTCTCCATTTAGCTAGGAGTATTTTCCTATCCCGTTTATCTGCAGCATTCGCTTCCCCGACTGCTTCGCTGGTGATTGTGTACGGCTGAATTTGCGATGTCTGCCTTTGTGTATACCACGGGTACTGCCACGGACATCTCACGTACCTAACAGAAGTGTCCTTGGCTGAGTGGGCAGACAAGCATGTTCACAATCGCAATAATTCTATGTCCTTCCGTTGATCGGTGATTCGGTTCGATCATCTACTGACACTGCATATATACACACTAGGATCGTTAGTGACCACGTTGGTGTATATGGCCTGTCATCTTGCCCATGCATGGTCCATCAAGATTCAAGAGGAAACAATCAAGAATAATGGCGGGCCAACGCGCGTGTCCAGTGGTGGGTTGCTGCTCTGAGATTTGATCATAAACGGGGTCTCGTGCATCGTGTTTATAAAATACGACGTACTAACTCTGCAGGTAGATGCTTACTATCAGGGTGTGCCTGAAATCTACACAAACTTTATTCCAGTTCCTCTAAAAAAACTTCATGCCAGCTCAAACTTTATGCCAGCTGGTGTTGCGAAATTTCAGAGGTAGATAATGGATTCCAGCGTACTACTACTACTACTTGACTACGATTAATTCGGAACGATGGATAACCAGCATTAGCAAAAGGATATCTGAAAAGCTATATCATTGTTGGAACACGGACACCTTACTTTCACCACAACGATTGCATGAATAGTTTAAAGATCTAAAGGGTCTACGTGAGTGGCATGTCTGGTTGGCATCAAAGGCAATGCATCAGCGACACGCAAGGCACTTCATCGCTGGTTCGATTTCTCTTCTTGGTTGCCCTCCTGGAAAAGGAACGGAAAAAAATAGATAATCTTTGGTTAGTGGGACTACGTTACCACTGAGCCGTTGTTGAGTCATTAATTCTGCTTTTCAAAATGCTCGTGCAAGCTCACGATGCGCAGGAGGGTGAATATATATCGATTTATTCTATCTCTAAAATACTACTAAAAAGTTATATCAATATAATTATTAATGATCAACTTCAAAGATGTATATATGAGAAAATTAAGTTTTCAAGTGGTTTATGCGAATAATTGATATCACTTAAGTGCTACGGATAACTGTCATGTGAAACATAGTACCGAAAGTTTTTCTCCAAAGGTTAACTCCATTTTTATCATAACACAAAATAAGATTCAAACAGTTGGAAGAAGAAAAAAATTCATCCAAAATTTAAATTATGATAAAAAATTTAAATTACGAAGTTTAATTATATAATTTAGAACGAAAAAATTAATTTCAAAATAAAAGCTTTTTTACTGATTAAAATATGTTTATTAAGCTATTACCAATCTTATATTCTCAAGAATTCTAAAATAGCCCTCCAAAACCTTCCTCTCAATTTTTTTCTCACTTTAACTCTCTCTACAATTTTTCTCATATCTCATAAAATATTCTACTATTCTGCATGTGCCTCTTCTTTTATAGCCTAAGTATGGCTCGTTACCTCTAAGACAATATCCTAATTACTTGCCCTCCAAAATTTTTTAAATTTGACCGTTATGATGCCCCAAACTCTATTAGAAATAAAGCATAGGCTAATATAGACTAGTGATCAACTTAATTAAATATTGTATCGGTCATAGGATACACAAGCTGACACACACAAAATAGTAGACTAAAAAATAACTAGTTTTTATTACATCGCTATGAGTAATCATTATATAAGTTATCACTATAAATAGAGTTCGAATAGGCAACACAACACAGGAAGTAAAAGCAATAATGACGACTTAAGCAAAAGCTAATAGCGAAAAATAACTTAAACGACTAAGCAATAGGCACCGCACCTAGACAACTAGTTTATTCCAATAAACACAACTTAGAAACTAGCTTAAAAACCATAGTTGTCTTCATAGTTGACCTACTTCTAGAAGAACCCCTCGGTATACGGGTCTATATCGTATTCTCTAAACTCTCTCTCTCTATATAAGAGTGAATATTTTACATACCTAGCAAATTAGATGAAAAGATAACATTTTTTGGCATAGCTAAAGTTTTTATTTATAAAAACACTAGTAAGCCAAAATTTTAATTTTTGAAAAGAGGCTCATACATCGATCCATTTCACAAAGTTGCTTGCAACAACTTGTCACCATAAGTTGCTCCACATGATGAGGTAAGGCAACAGTGGTACTTTGAGGGTGGCATGAGAAGGTGATTATTGTGGGAAGCGGTGGCTCGCTAGGATGCTACGGCGGTCGAGGCCCTTATGGAGGTAACAACTAGCTTCCTAGGGATACATTAAGGGGATAGAGAAGAAGAATGTGGTCAGGGTCTAACCAAAGATAGAGAGCTACTAGTGGCGGTGCTCCTCTATTTTGACATGGCGAGAAATAGAACTAGGAGAACACAATTGTGTCAACTATGATCTTCGATGGGTTCTAGAGTAATGGATTAGGGAGAATGGCAAGAGAATAGAGGGAGCTCGAGGAAGGAAACTTGCTGGCTGGGTTTTTTTTTCTTGGATTACTAGAAAGAGGTGAAAGAAAATGAAGAGCATGGTGATAGTGTGGGAAATGGCTGAGGTTTTTGTAGCCGCCTTCAACGTTTTTGCGACAAACTGAGTGACGACAAACTTTCGTATGGTGTTGCAAATCACACGAAGTTTTCATTAATGTATTTCTGCGTTCGTCGCGACAAGATAAGACACTAACTTGCATTTGCTGTCATATCCTATTGTCCACTTTGCTTTAATGCGTGAAAGAAAAAGGAAGGTTGGTAAGTTGTTTTGTCTCCTAACCACACATGTGCACTTGCATGCATACAATGGTGGCTCTACTCAGGCCCAAAGACACAATAAAAAGATGGAGATGCTACATGCACGTGATTGCTCTACTGCTTGTCTCATTCGCAAGCAGAGGATTCGCATGCACGTACAAGTTCTTAGGTGAAAAGATGGATAATTGCGGTGATGCATTACTTTAGCTAAATACAAAACAAAATAATGGAGGGGAGTTGTATAAGCGTGGATCGTTTCAATTTGATAAAAAAAAACAAACAAGGTTGCCTAGAAAAAGAGGAGTGACCAAAACATGTTGTTATTGTTTGAAGAGATGGAAGGGAAAATGGTGGGAGATAATTTTGGATTTCACCATTTTTGTTCGCACGTAATCAAATTCAACGTGTATACGATGGGCAATTTGACCCACAAGTGTACAGACAAAGAGAAAAAATAAACTATGATATGAGAGAATATTAAAATAGGGAAGAATATACTCATTGGACGGTCAAAGTCCGAAAATAAAATTTAAATTTCTTAGATGGAAAGAAAAATTTGCCAATACGTTCGAAATTTTTGGAAACAAAAAATTAACCAGTGGAATTTTGTAGATGTAAGGTTTTCAAGGTAGAAATGGGATTTAATGGCACCACTAAACAATTTTTTGATATTAAAATTTTAGTAAAATAGCGGTCGTTACAATGGCTCTCATTGTGCCATGATATTTGCCACATAAAAGATCACACGATTCAACGCATAGCCACAAAAAATCAACCCACCTATGTGAGCTACAGGCCCTACCCATTAGCCTCCATCACACCTACACAAAGCGCGTTCACATGGGCCAAGCCTGTCCCGCTCAACCACCATCGCCATCCAAGCCATCACGTGTTCCCACCTGCACCCGCGCATGTTGTTTTGCCTGGCTAGGGTGCCTTTCCCATGCTGGGTCATGGATGGTTGAGGACATTGTCGCATGTCTAGGATTGGTTCTACCGGTCACACCAAACTAGGTCTTCTTAGCGTCTAGTCCATCTGGCTATTTGTTATTATAGGCCATCATAGCCGTAGGCCGCCTTCATTGCTAGGTCAATTCTAAGCCGTGAATTTTCTCTCTCTTTCTTTTTCTCTTTGATTTCCTTTTTGAATTTCTGTCACTTGCACATATATCCTTGTGAAGCTAGTTTGTATTTGTTCACTATATGCCACTCGTATTTAATTTTATCATTTAACATCCTTAAATACTTTGAATCTCAACTCCTGTCTAATTTAGTCATGTTCTGTTATTTATCAAGGTTAGATATGACACATATTATACACACTCACACCGATAGATTTCAAACCAAATTTCCAACTGAGATTCTATTTTAATTACAATTCTACATGTGTACTACAATATGTAGCCTTTTATCTCCCTCCCGTTTTGTGTGGAGCATTAAAGCGAAGGATGATCTCACACTGACATCAACCCTGGATGAGTTTATGATTGTGTATTGCCAGCTCTGAGCTCTGATCGATCGAGTACGTCCGTTGGACCATTCCAAATCATGCCTATTGGCCTATTGCTTTTAGCCACCTTATTGTGTCTTAAAATACGAATTTTGTCTGGAATTAAAAAAAAGTACTCGACCAGTGGTCTCTAATTAAGGAGTCTTGTTTACCAATGATCATATGCTAACCACAAAATAGAAAAGATAACCAATTCGCAAATGATTCAACACTTCTCATGTGTGTAGTCTTTTCTCACGTTTCAAAATTCAAACGTGCAATACGATTCAAGTCCTCTTAGTTTAGATGTTGAATTTACGTGCAAATACCTATGGCCATCCCAATGAAAAGATGAAATTGAACCAAGAAGAAGCGTGGATGACGAATCGTACCGTGGTCAGTCACTGTATGAGTCGAAGAGAACTGGTTCGAATCAATGGAAATTAAAAAGGAAGGTAGCAGTGGAGACCGTACCATATGCCTGGTGAAGAAGGATTTTAATTACTGACCATGGGGTCCACAAACCCGAATCATACTACGTAAGACCAACCAAACATTTTTCATAGTGAGTTACATAGCACATCAACCCAGTGAGACTTAGCTGCGTTTTTTTCTCCTATCTTTTTTTTCAACTTTTATATGCATATTTTTTAAAAGTTTAAATGACGTTTTTTTAAAAAATATATAGAAGTTCTTATCTCATCTTTCTAAAGTATATTTCTATAATTCTGTTATTTATATCATTAAATAATTATTATAAAATCAGATAATCTTTTATATTTTATCACTTTTAAACACAAACTTGCAACTAAATATAAACTAGCAATTTGAGCTGGGGACAAAAGTAGCAACTTGTTTTAATTGGTTGAGTACGGTTGATAGATAACTCGTAAAAATATATTTGAAGAACAAAACATGAGTATTACTTTTATGTTAGTGTTATTAGTGATATTAAATAAAGATTGAAAATCGAGTATGATGAAAACCCCTAGAATTAAATTAAAATTTAAGTTTTGTTTGCATTTGATAAGCCAATAAGCAACGATAAAAGCTACTTGATCCATACATATGTCAATCTTTGGAGAAAAAAATACGACCACATATGTACAACTATAGTTTAGGGAAAATGTATAGCAAATAGCAATAACAAGCACAATCTCAAAATAATACATTGTATAATGAAGTAGGCAACCTGGCCTTACTTCTTGGAGACTCCATTGTCTTCACAAGTTTAAAGAAATGCTAAATGATTAATCAATTTTATCTCATTTTTGACGTGTGATGACATTGTCTAACACGGGGTTTCTTACGGTGACCCACAGAGACTGTGTGACTACAAACAGTAAGCTAGAAGTTTTAGGCAAATCCTCTTGTATACTAAACCATATGCTAATACTTAAATCATCAGGGATTGTAGACTGGTTACTGGTACAATGTCGGTTAATTACAAGCGACCATTGTTTCTGCTGTTGCAAGCGCGGGATGATTGGTGGTGTGGCGAAGCAAGTGCTTCCACCGTCCCTCTTTTATCTTAAATACACGTTATTCTAAAGTTTATATTTTATCTAATAATATAAAATATTATATGCTATTACATGTCACATTAATAATTTTTTTCTTATTTATTCTTAATCATATTTCACTCTCTATATTACATTAATAAGATATCATATAGTTTTTTCTCTATGTTTATTTTTTAAAAATACTTGTAAGGACGGAGCTAGCGAACTATTCCGCTCTCCGGGGCCATAATAATCTCACTGATTGCCGCTGTCCCAAAAAGGACAGGAAGAACAGCCCCACGCGGCCACCACCACCAGTGGCCTCGGCTGGCCTGGCTGGCGAGCTCCCACCTAACTAGTTCTGCGACCCTACCGAACAACGAGAAACCTCACGCGCCAGCTGCCATGCCCAACGGTCACAATCTCCAGTCTAGTGGCAAACCTCTCCTCGTCACCACAGGTCCGCCGCAGCACGACGCCTTCTCTCCTCCCTTTCCAAGCCAACCGCCTCACCGGCTCACTTCCCCTCTCCGCCTCCCGCCTGACGCGAAACCAAACAATCGCCAAAAAATAAACAACACTTTCCCTCGCTACCGCGCGCGGAGACGACAGCGAGTCGCCTGCGCTGCCGGTTTAGTGCGCGCAGATCGCGGCGGAGCCCCGTTCGGTTTCGTCGGCACCGTGCCTCCGCCTCCGCCTCCACGATTTTTTGGGGATTTTTTCTCTCTTCCTCTTATCAAAAACTAGCGATGAAAACGGTTAGTCGAAAAACTTCTCAAACATTTCCATAACTATATTTATCACGAGAATAGAATAAAAACGATAAAAACTGATAATACATATCAGAACACTATAAATTCAAGGTTGCAAGGTTGCAGTGTATAAATTACAAATTATTAGTTGATGGGTATTTAAAATATATGGAACAAAATAGATTATAAATATTAACGTATTTAAAAATATGGTAATTATAATAACATTAAAAAATGGTAATTACCGTAACAATATGAAAACGGCCGGTATATAGAAAATCGTTTTCGTTTCTATTTTTATATTATATATTTTTTACCATTTTTATTTTTATTTTTATCAGTAACTATTTTTATATTTTTGCCGGTAAAAATCAGAAACGAGGAGATTTCCGGGACCGTTTCCACCCTAATCAAAACTGGCAGGTGCCTGCCTGCCTGCATGCCGGAGCCTGACTACTGTTGGGTTCGTGCTCGCTTCCCCCACGTTTTGTTTACTAGTCGCCGCCGCACCGAATATCTTCCCACCTCGCTCGCCGCGCCGTGCGTCGCGCACCGCCACCGCCGACACCTCCAATCCATCCGTCCGCTTCCGAGGGTGCGCGCGCCGTGCTGTGTCTTCGGGCGGAGTGCCGACGGAGATGTGATCGCGGTGAATCCGGAGCTCTGCCGCTGTGCTGTGAGGCGGGGAAGGGAGGCCAGGAGATGGGGCGGCGGGGAGGAGGAGGACGAGCCGGAAGCGCGTGGGGCGGTAGCTGCGTACTAGTTGTACTCGCCGCCACCTTGGTTGTCTGCGCGCTCATGATCCGGGGAGCTGGAGGTATGTGCAGCCCCGCGGCGTGCTCTGTGCTGTGCTTGTATGCTCTGTGGGAGTTTTGGGGGCCTCCTCGTTGGTCTAGTTCGGCCTGGATCATGCAGGTCGGATCCTGAATGCTAGAGTGGCTTGCTTGTTAGATTTTTGGGGTTTCAGCTGCCAGAACTGACACTTCAGCGTTTGTTTCGTACCACTGTTCTTAGTTTTCAATTCTCGCTGTGAAACTAATGCGTATATTTAGCATGACAGTTATAGTTATCATTGTTTGGGCCTCTGATTCTTCGAATTGGACTTGAGGTTGATGTTGAGGGTGTTGTTTGTGATTTGGTGAGTGCCTTGAATGTAACATCTGCTAGGATCCCAGAATATAGCAGGGTCTGAGTGTCTGCCCCTGAAAAACATAGCCCTCTTAAGCGAGGTAGAAGGAAGAAAACGACACGTGCAAATTAGAAATACTGATCTCAATTCTGTGCACCTAAAATTGGGAGCAGGGGTGAGTGTTATGTCCATTTCGTTAGATACCTTTTGATTTCCTTTGACAAGTAGAGTGTTTAGCTGCAAAATACACTGCTGAAGCTTATTTTTCAGAAGGGCATAATGTAGGATCACAAAGACAAGGAGCCATTTCAAATGGATGTTTTTTTAGAACACAAATTTCAGACAAATGCTGTACCTAGAAAATGGGATCTCGTTGTGATTTGGCAGGCAACCACTCACTATAATTCGAGTTTGAGTAGGGATTAGGGGTTAAAGGAAGTCAGCATAGCAGTATATGAGGCGCAGGAGAAGATAGTTTGCAACTTTGCATATTACTGTACATGTGAACTGATAATGTTTTAATTTTTAACCCAAAAATACAATGATCATAGGCACCACTAATTATTTTTGGCTAATCATATTTTGTAGTTAGCAATTCATTGTTACATTATCATCTGTAAACAAAGCTCTTGATGCTTTTATATTACATTGAAGCTCCAAACACAACCTATCTTGTTCTATTATATTTTGGTTTCTGGATTATGGCTTGCTATGCTGACAAATCGTTAACTATTCTGTTTTCATATTTTGCTTTCAAAGGTTTGAAGCAATATCACGCACCTGCCTTTGCTCGGAAAGTTCTTCTTTCCATAACAAGCGGACATCCACAAGATAACTTGAATATTGTACTTCATCCGTCACAGTTACAAACCCCAAGACTCCAAAGCCTAGGTCTGTAAGTAAACGGACCTATACCTAGAGATGCTTCCATTTTTGTTTATCATGTCATGTATTCTAAACTATATGCAACTTTCTATGTTATTTCTTTTCTAGTATTAACAGTAAAACTACCTGCAGCAACTAGCAGACGTGTTAACATACAGCAGGGAAGATATGCACCAAGCCCAATGATAAGTCACAGAGGTACATTCCATAACTATGATGCTAAGTTATTTCTTCAAATTATGTTGAGCAAACTTGTTATGTTGGTTTTGCCTGAAAGTGGTGTATACTATCCTAGTGGGTTGCTTTATGCAGATGGGGTTACCTCACTGTCTAAGCAAACTGTGCTGTCTACAATGAAACCTAGTGCTCCTGCTCATTTTTATCAGTCTCCAATCAGAGAAATATCCCCATCTGTTGAGAGTCTAGGGCCAATTGTTGGTCAGCTTGACAAGGAATTCTATCTGCATCAGTGGTACTGTCAAATCTAGGTTGAAATGATGAAACCTTTTGCTTATCACAGGCCAAGCTACCCCTCCTTGACATATGATTTCTCCAAGTATTCAAATTGGCAATGAAATTTCATATCCTCATCTTCATGAACAAGTGCCTGCAGCTTCACCATCTCTTCCAGTCCAGTCCCATTTGCCTCATCCTACAATTTCTGTGAACACACCAGCTGCTGCACCTTTTTCTTGACAGCCATCCTGCTGTAAGATCTCTCTGGATCTGCCTTATGTTCTCACTGTTTGTACAGTACATGATCGATCTTTTGCCTTCCTATAAGTTCATTATATTGATCAGAATCACAACCTCCCCCATCCACCCTTCTATCGGCAACTGATTAACACAGTCAACTCCGTTATCTTTCTATATAATGGAAATGGTTTTACATCTCCAGCGTAAGGCATACAACTAGTGGGTTTGTTGTACAAATTTTTAAAAAAAGACATAAGGTGATAGGACAAACCCTCAACTCCCCTTATTATTGACTAGCATTTATATAATCACATAGATTCTAGCCACTAATTCAAATGGTACTACGCCACCGATTCCAAGAATATAGTACTATTACGCGTAGTATCCTGTTCCCCCTATGGAAGCATCATAGACCAAAAGTAGTGCCAGTAAAAAGATATGAAGATAACCTGCATAGGGTTTATTATTTGATGTAGTTTCTATTGATGACCATCGCAAGATTATTTTATCTAGTGTTATACTTGTTATAAATTTATTAACCAATGAAATGGCAATATGGCATATCTAACTCAGAATGTGTTGCAACCTATGATTCACATGGGAGCAGCTCCTTCATCATCCTATACTCCTCAAATAGGCCAGGAAAGATCTAGAGTGCCAGTTGCATCACCTCCAGAAGGATTACCCAGCCATAAGAAGCAACTACCAGAAGGTATAATTCTTGAAGCAATCTAAGTGGTCTGTATTTCATATTGTTCGTGTTTATGTAGGCTAGATTTTGCTGTAACCTGCATTTGACATATATGGCAGTTGTACCACCAGCATCCATCACCCCCTCATCCAGTTGGGACAGTGATGGCACATCAGTTGCCAGACCTCCAAAAAACTTACCAAGCCACAAAAGCTTACCTCTAAAAGGTGCACTCTCCCTAATTTACTGCAAATTTGTTCTATGAGATTTCTAGAAGATCTTTTGCGAATAAGCACAAGGTAGACTAACCACTCTCCCCTTCCAAACCCAGTTATCTTCCGACCAGTTCATTTTAACAGAGGCAACATTCCTGCTGCTTTACTATGCATCATGCCATTCAATATCCCTGAGACAGGGACAAAGTTTTCATTCAAATGGTACTGGGCTCAAGTAGGTCATGTAGATTTTATCATCTCTATATATGCATTTCAAACATAGTTCTTTTATGATACATTGAAGGTACCTTCTAGTGTGAATTTTTGTACTTCTTGATACCTCCCAAGGACATTAAAAAACTCTTCCAAACATATAATGTACATCATCCGTTGTTTGTTCATTACCAGTCAATTCTCACTGTCCAGGGCTACCCTCTGTAGAAATGTGTACAGTGACTAAGACCCCGAGTGTATATAAGAGGGGTCGGGTTTATATATATATAACCCAGGCCAGTGGTCTGTCTAACAACCCCCGCAGTCGCAGTGGGAGGGGAATGGACGCAGAGACTGGACCGAAAACTGATGAATAAAGGTGTGGGCAGGTCTTTGGTCATTATATTGGCAAACTGATGTGCCGATGGTATATGGAGCACCCAAACCTGTCATAATGTGACCTTGTCATGGACAAAATGGATATCGATCTCGATGTGCTTGGTGTATCGATGATGAACCGGGTTGGCGGCCATGTAGACAGCACTGACGTTGTCGCAGTAGACGACGATCGCGGTGGAGAGGAGTGCACGGAGCTCCTGAAGAAGCTGGCGAAGCCAGTAGCACTCGGCGACGGCGTGGGCGACGGCGCGGTACTCGGCTTCGGCGTTGGACCGGGACACTGTAGTCTGGCGTTTTGAGGACCAGGATAACAGAGTGTCACCGAGGTAAACGCAGTAGCCGGACGTAGAGCGTCGAGAGTCGGGGCAGCCTGCCTAGTCCGCGTCAGAGTACGCGGTGAGGGAGTCGATGGGGCTAGAGCTGAGATGCAGCCCGTTGGAGAGGGTGCCCTTCATGTAGCGTAGGATTCGCTTGAGCAACGTGAGGTAAGGTTCGCGCGAAGCGTGCATGAAGAGGCACACTTGTTGGACAGCGTACGTGAGGTCGGGCCGGGTGAGGGTGAGGTATTGGAGAGCCCTGGCAAGACTCCGATAGTGAGAGGGATCGGCAACGAGTGCGCCATCGACAGCGGAGAGTTTGGCTCGAGTGTCGACCGGGGTGGCCGTGGGGTGACAATCGGCCATGCCCGCACGCTAAAGGAGGCCAATGGCGTACTGGCGCTGGAAAAGAAAGAGCCCGTGAGAGGAACGGGTGACGGAGATGCCAAGGAAATGGTGAAGAGGACCAAGATCGGTCATGGTAAACTCAGTGGAGTCGGGCCATGATCTGGTTGAGGAGAGATGTCGAAGACGCTGTAAGAACAATGTCGTCGACATATAGAAGTAGATAGGCAGTAGCGGAGCCGATATGAAAGGTGAACAGGGAACTATCGGACGTAGAGGCCACGAAGCCGATGTGCCGAAGATAGGCAGCAAAGCGCTGATAGTAGGCAAGAGGGGCTTGTTTGAGGCCATAGAGGGAACGTTGAAGAAGGCAGACGTCATCGGGACGAAAAGGGTCAACGAAGCCTAGGGGCTGCTGGCAGTAGACCGTTTCCGTCAGATGGCCGTGAAGAAAGGCGTTCTTCACGTCAAGCTGATGGATCGGCCAGGAATGCGAGGCAACCAAAGTGAGGACGACCCGGATGGTGGCGGGTTTGACGACGGGACTGAAGGTCTCGTCGTAATCGACACCGGGTCATTGGGAGAAACCCCGGACTACCTAGCGAGCCTTGTGACGAGCAAGGGAACCATCGGCGTGGAATTTGTGTTTAAAAATCCACTTACCGGTCACAATATTGGCGCCGGGAGGACGGGAGATGAGGCGCCAGATCTCGTTGTCCATTAGGACCTTGTACTTGTCGGCCATGGCCGCGCGTCACTGAGGGTCGACCAAGGCGGAGCGAGATGTCACCGGGATGGGCGAGATAGAGCTGTGGACGGCGGAGAGCCCGTAGCGCTTGGTGGGACGGAGAGACCTAGTCTGGGAGCGGGTGACCATATGAGAGGTGGAGGGAACTGGAGCTGATGGGGGTGCGGGAGTAATGGGAAGAACTGGTCGGGTGGGGGCGTCATCGGCTCCGGATCGGCGACTGTAGGTGAGAGGAAAAGAGGGAACTAGATCGGCCTGAGCCGATGGAGTCGGGTGAGCCGAGTAGTCCGATTGGTTCGATAGAGATGGAGCAGCCGATGGGGTGGGGGGAGCCGATGGAAGTGGGGTGTCCGATGGAAAAGGAACGGTATTGGCTGAAGCCGATAAGAGGGTGGGGCCGATGGGGGTCCGATTGTTGGGACATCGGACCGAATAGTGGTAGGATAGGTGAAAGGTAAGTTCTTAGCAGCGGCCGATGAGGGGGCCGATGGAGGGGACAGTGGAGGAGACCTGGTCGGCACGGTGTTGGTGAGGAGTAAGTTAAGATCACTAGAGGAGGATCTCGAATGAAGTAGACTGAAGGGAAAGCATGCCTCGTCAAAAATGACATGACGAGAGACGATGACCCGTCGGGTGGAAAGATCAAGACATCGGTATCTCTTGTGAGAGGAGGGATAGCCGAGGAGAATGCATGCGGTGGAGCGGGGAGCGAGTTTGTGGAAAGCTGTGGCGGTGAGGTTTGGGTAGCAGAGGCACCCGAAAACGCGAAGGTGGGAGTAGTCGGGCGCCGTGCGGTAGAGAAGGACATAGGGAACGTTGTTTTGAACAGAGGAGCATGGGCGCCAATTGAGAAGATACGTCGTAGTAGCCAGAGCTTCTGCCCAATAAGTGGCAGATAAGTGGGCGTGAAGTAGCATAGTACGACTGATGTTGTAGAGGGTGCGAAGGAGACGCTCGGCTTTGCCGTTTTGAAGAGAGGTGTAGGGGCAGGAGAGCCGTACATGGATGCCCTACGAGGTGAGAAAGATTGTAATGGTACGGTTAACGAATTACGTACCATTATCGACTTGTAGAGCCTTGATGGGGAGGTTGAACTAAGTGGACACATATGTGACGAAGTGAGTGAGGTGAGAGCCGATCTCGGATTTGCTGATGAGCAGAAAGGTCCAGCAATAGTGTGTGTAATCATCAAGTATAGCGAGGTAATACTGATTACGGGAGACACTTTTAACTGGAGATGTTCATACATCACAATGTATAAGTTCAAATGGACGTGAGGTACAAGAGAGAACTAGAAAAAGGCAGATGCACATGTTTGCCAAGTTGACACGAGTGGTAAACTGTGGAGCTGCTGTGGGTACATCAGATGGAGGCGCTGCGACGGAGAGTGGCGATAGTGTTGGGGCCGGGGTGGCCGAGGCGAAAATGCCAAAGGTTGGTGGAGAGGGCGACGCTGGTGTGTGGAGTGATGGCGTAGCGGGAATGGTGTAGAGGTCTCCGCCACTATTGTAGCGAAGGATCTGTCGTCGGGTTGAGATATCCTTCACAGAGAAACAGACGCGTCAAATTCGATGGAGCAGTTGTTGTCTCTTGTGAATTGGTGAACAGATATAAGATTGTGAATAAGAGAAGGTACGATAAGAACATTGCGAAGGAGGAGGTTAGTGGTGGATGTAGACAGAGAGGAGTCACCTCAGCATTGGACAGGAAGAGAGTGACCATTGCCGATGGTGACAAAGGGGGAGGAAGAGGAGTGACAAAAACGAAGTATACCGGCCAATGATGCCATGTGTGAGGACGCCCCAGAGTCCAGTACCCAAGGGTGCTGTGGTTGAGGGCAGCAACGAGGCCAGCCTAGTTCCAGGAGGGAACCGACTGGGTGGGTGGGGTCGGTAGCATCGGTTGAGGCGGCGGAATGGGAGCCGATGTTAGGTGAGTCTAGGGATGGGTGCCGAGAACTCTGGGTTGCCAGCCGATGGGGCTGCGTGGCTGGGGCTGGGGTGCCCAGGGGTTGTAGCAGAGCCATGGACCCGTGGGACCGGCAGGTTGGGCAGGGACCAAGGTAGGTCGTGATTGCATCGGATCCTACCAGTTCCTATCTTTGCCTTTTCCCTTGCCTTTCTCGGTGCGGGCTGTGTTGCCATGGCCACCAGAGCCGCGGGAGGAAGTGGTAGCGCAGAATGCTCGGCAGCCATTATCGGCTGCAGCAAGGAGAGCGGTGTGGGCCACTGTCTTCTTATCGTTGGCCAGACGGAGTTCTTTAAGAACTAACATGTCATGGGTCCGGGCAAACGATAGAAGAGGTATGGCATTGGCGATGTCATCGGCGGTGTTGGAGAAGCGGGAGTTGAGGCCTCGCAGAAGGGCGAGGACGAGTTGAGAGTCGGCCACAAGGTGGCTGACGTCCCGGAGAGCAGCAACCTTGATCTTGAGGCACTGACAGTACGAGGAGACAGAGGAATCTCCTTGTACCATGGAGTGAAACTCGTTGAGGAGTAAGATGGCGCGAGGTTGTTTGTTGGCGAGGAAGATCCGATCGATGGCCACCCAGAGATCCCGGGCGGTGAGGTCGGCATCGTCCATGGCAAGGTCGAGGACAGAGTCGTCGATCGAGCCGAGCAGCCAGCTGCACACGCAGCACTCGGCGATGTCCCACTGAGGATCATCGGGGCGAGGTGGAGCGGAGCCATCAATATAGGACCAGAGGCCAAATTTTCCACAAAGGGATTTGAAGAAGAAAATCCACTTGAAATAGTTGGCGTTAAGGTCAAGAGAGATAGGAACGTGAGATTTCACGTTCACAGCAGCGTAGAGAGGGGAGAAGATCGGCGAGGAGGTGCCCGACATGTGGTCTAAGGCACCGAGGGACGGAGCAGACTCGGCGACTAGAAGAGTGCCGGACCTGAGGGCGGACTCGGTGGTCATAATGGGAGGAGAACGGGGACAAATAGCCGATGGGAGGAAGAAGCCGATGGGAGGACGGATCGGCCGATCAAGGATGTGAAAAACCAATGGGGAGTGGGCCGGCCAGCCGATGAGGAGTGGTTGGCCGATGGAGAGTAGGCAGCAGAGTAGGTGAGGAAAAGGTGGTGGCAGAGTAGATGAGTCAGAGAGTAGTTGGGTCACGGACGTGCGAAGATTCACGTCCGTAAACTTGTGGAGGCCGAGTAGGGCAGACGCGAAGAGAATATGTTCGCGTCCGGGAGGCAGGGATTCGTGTCCGTGGACACGTTTGATTGGCTCGGACGTGAGGGGAGAAAGTTCGTGTCCGAGAGCCGTTGAGCGTGTCGAAAAAGGCGAGAACCGAGAGAGGGATGGACAAGTCCAGCCGATGGGAGGGTGGACGAGTTCAGCCGATGGAGACGACGAGCGCGGAGGTGCGCCGGCATCAGAGAAGGAGAGATGCGCGAAGCAAGAAGAAGAACGGAGACGGGTGCGAGGCGAGACGAGGAGGCGGATGGAGACCGTCGCCTTGTCGCGCGAAGGTGGAACGGAGAAAAGGAGGTGACTGCGGGAGAGACGGGGAGAAGAAGAAACGGAGACGAGAGAGCGAGGAGAGTGCCGGGAGGAGAGTACCGGGAAGAGAGTCGGCGACGGGAAAAAGACGTCGACGACGAGGAGGAAAAAGATCGGCTCACCAGAGGAAGAAGCTAATGCGTCGAAGATGTCTAGACTTGCTCTGATACCATATAGAAATATGTACAGTGACTAAAACCCCAAGTATATACAAGAGGGGTCGGATTTATATATATACAACTCAGGCCAGTGGTCTGTCTAACACCCTCTACTCCTCATCCCCTGCTCATTACCTCTAGAAACTTTTTTTTTAATAGTGATACATCCTATTTATGATGAGCAGGCTCATCTACTTAACTGTCATCAAGCCTCCATCAACCAATACCCAAAGCATATACCCCATTAATTTATCCATATATGAGAGAAGTGTATCCCATCCATTCAGAATTTTTGAAACATTACCTCAATGCACACTGAAATTAGTTCCAACATTATATGATGCAGGGCTTGCTGTTCCTCCAGTTCCAACAACTTCACCCCCAGTTTCCCCTCCTCCCATCAGATCTTACCCTCCACGTCCTGCAAATAAGTCACATACACACAGTATGTTTCTGAAAGCATTTTTTATACAATAATTAGTACATATTTTATCTGCTTACCATTTTCTTGTACTGAAATATGCAGGATCAGAAGTGTCTCCAGTAATCCATCCTTCTCACCATGGGAAGGCCCATGGAGTTCCAGTTGCAGTACCTTCAAAAGAAAGGCACCACCATTCCTTACTTGTAAATAATACTCATGGAAATACCCACGTAGGTCCAGTTGTGGCACCTCCAAAGGGAAGGCATCACCATTCTTTGCCTGTAAATAGTAGTCGTGTAAAAGGTATCCCACCAATTGTACAACTACTATAATGAACGTATTGCTGGTAACAAAATGATTCATGAAGTTGTGTCGTGCAGGACCTGCATATTCTCCAAATTCTCCTAGTACCCATAGAAAAGGACATGGCATTCCAGTTGCTGCACCTCCAAAGGAACATTCCACCAATTTACCACCTGCAAATCATAGGCACCACAAAGGTACGCTGACAGTAAAACAATAATTTATAATAAATGTACTCATCTCACAAAGGCAACGTTTGATGCAGGTTCCTTTCCTGTTATAAGCCCTTCTCCACATAAAGCTGATAATGCTTCTGCAATGAAACATGGACATTCTGGTTTACACCATAGTCCAGCACCTGCACCTGTAGACTTGCCTCCATCTGAAGGACATGCATCGGGACATCCTGCATATGCTCCACGTCATCCCCATGATTATCACCCTCCTTCAAATTCTCCAGGTTAGTCATACATTCCTGAAATTTCTCCTTTTCCTTGATGTTGTCTCATTTGTTCTAACCTCTGCAAATGCTCCAGCCATACCCCCTAAGAATAGGCACTAGCATGCACGGCCTTTCTGATTATAATGGTATTGAATAGGACACTGATATTTTGCACAATGATGCAAGAATAGTCTCTGTTATACTTTTATTACTAATCGTCTTATCCACAAAGATTGAACTTATCTTTTAAGCTTGCAACCCGTTGTTCTTTTTCTATGGTGATTACGCACATTTGCATGTGATACTAATATTGAGGTCCTCAAATTTCTACCTCCCATTAAATTTGTCTATATGCAAAAGTTTTATCTTCTTTCTTTATTTATGTTAACTCCAATAAGGCCAGAAGTAATTTAGCGCTCTGTAGATATTATGCTAATTTCATTATATAGTTTGTTTTAAAACTTCTTTCCATGTCATTTATGCCTATGCAGAATCTGGTCTACCATCTGCGTATCCGCCTGATAGTCATGCATTTAAAAAGCCCAAGACTTCAGCACCAGCACCCCAATCATTGCCGCCTCCGCCACTGAGTTCATGTATGCTACCTGAGGATACTATCTTTAGCATATAAATTCATCAATTTAAATGCTCTATCCTATCATGTAAGCTACTCAGCTATGATCCATTTATCTCTTCTGTTTTGCTAGATTGCATGGGGCTAACTTGTCAAGATCCTCTGACCAATAGTCTCCCTGGAACTACATGTCTTTGTGTGTTGCCGATAAAAGCGGAGCTTCGTTTAGGTATAGCATTGTACACATTTTTTGCATTGGTGTCTGAACTTGCAGAAGATATTGCATCTGGAGTGCTCATGAAACAAAGTCAAGTCCGTGTCATGGGCGCAAATGCTGCAACTGAGGACCCGGAGAAAACAGTTGTCCTTATTGATCTTGTGCCACTGGGAGCAAAATTTGACAATGAAACAGCATTTTTAGTATTTGAAAGGTTTTGGCACAAGCAGGTCAACATAAACTCTATGAATTTTGGAAACTATGATGTGTTATATGTTAACTACCAAGGTAAGAGCTATTTGTAGCTTATATTGTGTCATTATATAGGTTTTCCCTTTGTTAACTCCTATGTCTTATTAATTTTTCTGATATTTGAGTAGATCCTTAAAATTATTTTGTTTATTATTCACTAAAGATAGTTTCTTTTTAAGGAAGGGTCTTGGTATAGTAACTTTCACTTATTCATACAGGTCTTCCTCCGTCGCCACCAACAGCTCCCGGAATGAACAATGATCTTAGCAATGTTAACGATCCAAGGTTGCATCCACTTGCTGTTGATGTGCGAAACCATAGAGAAACAAAAAGCAGGGGCATAATTTTCATAATTGTTCTTTCAAGTGTCTTTGCTTTTATTTTATGTTCTGGAGCTGCATTGGTGATTTATTTCAAGATTAGAAACCACAACCATTTAACTGAAGAGTCACCTATGCCAGCAAAGCCTGAAGGTAACCAGATAATCTATTCGTAAATTACTGTTGCATTTAACTTTATTGGTCACATATTAAAAAAAAGTAGCAAATTCTGTCTGGTGAAACAATCATTGTTATCCTTTCCATGGCTATATGCATTTTGAGGCCTTGATAGGATTGTTTGATTATTTTGTAGAAAACCAGTTCACATAAAACAATTATTTGTTCTAGCTTTCAAGAGCTGATAAGTTCTGCTTCATATTTGTATGGTTGTAAATAATTATTACCTTGAAATAATCAAAGAACAAGAGTTATGTTTCATACAAAATACTTGGAACAACTGTAGGCAAAATCTGAAGGGATTATAATCACAAAAATTAAAAAACTGATGCTAATCATTTTCTTCCATCAATGCTTGCATTGGAAATGCAGGTCCTGGCTCTGTAGTTGTTGGGAGCTGGCTAGGAAGCAGACCTATTTCAGCATCTCCATCTTTCAGCTCAAGCATAGTTACATATAAAGGGACAGCGAAAACATTTACCTTGATTGAGATGGAAAGAGCTACACAAAGATTTGACAACTCTAGAATTATTGGTGAGGGTGGTTTTGGACGTGTTTATGAAGGTATTCTAGAGAATGGAGAACGGGTTGCTGTCAAGATTCTTAAGAGGGATGACCAACAAGGTACACGGGAATTTTTAGCTGAGGTTGAGATGCTTAGCCGATTGCATCACAGAAACCTGGTTAAGTTGATAGGTATATGCACAGAGGAACATATCAGGTGTCTTGTATATGAGCTTGTTCCAAATGGTAGCGTGGAATCTCACTTGCATGGTAAGATTTATTCCTTTTATCACTATAACGACAGTTTCTAAGGCATCATTTGTTACTTTATCATGTCTGTTTTGCTTGGGAAAATACATTAAAGCAATCAAGCACTTTACTGACAAGAAACCTGCCTTGTAGTACAGTGCAGCAGTTATAGCTTATAACAAAGTTACACATGTGAACAATGTGCACTAAGACATAAAATGTATGTACTATTTTCCGGTTAAATTATGTTTTTTAAGGGAATTCCATTGCATCATGTTGACACTGAAAATACAAACTTGTATTTTAAAAAAATACAATGTTTCATGGGCAGCATAGTTTCTATCTTCTGTTCTTATTAGCTAACCTGAATAATACGGTTCTGTGTCAAGCAGGATCAGATAAGGGAACTGCTCCACTTGATTGGGATGCTAGGCTTAAAATTGCACTTGGTGCCGCACGTGCCCTTGCTTATTTGCATGAAGATTCCAGTCCCCCTGTCATACATCGTGACTTCAAATCAAGTAACATCTTGTTGGAACATCACTTCACCCCCAAGGTGTCAGACTTTGGCCTAGCAAGAACAGCTATAGGTGAGGGGAACGAGCATATTTCAACTCGTGTTATGGGAACTTTCGGGTAAGTTTTGATCTGAAATTATTCTCTTACTATTTGTAGTTGATTGACATCCTTGCCTTAAAAAGATTATGGACTCTTGTTAGGTATGTTGCTCCTGAATACGCGATGACTGGGCATCTTCTAGTAAAGAGTGATGTCTACAGCTATGGTGTTGTCCTCCTTGAGCTTCTTACCGGAAGGAAACCGGTAGATATGTTAAGACCTCCTGGGCAAGAAAACTTAGTTGCTTGGGCTTGTCCTTTTCTTACTAGCAGAGATGGCTTGGAAACAATCATAGATCCATCACTTGGAAATAGCATCCCATTTGACAGCATTGCAAAAGTAGCAGCTATTGCTTCCATGTGCGTTCAGCCTGAGGTTGATCAGCGCCCATTTATGGGTGAAGTTGTTCAAGCTTTGAAGTTGGTATGCGATGAAGGCAGTGGGTTCAATGAATCAAGAAGTTTCAGCCAAGATTTACATATTCAGGATTCTGGGATTATAAGTAGAGCAAGCCTGGATATGGACGTCGAACCTGCTCTATCTGCTCAGCTGTTCAATGCATCAGCACATTATGATACTCTTGATGCCTCTGGTTCTTTTCGACGATATTCAAGTTCAGGTCCTCTTAGGGTAGGTAGAACTGGGCACAGTAGGGAGAGAGGCTTATCAACAGGTAGCTCAAGCGAGCACTGTGGTACACAAAGATTTAGGATAGATTCTTAGTAGTCAGCTTGCAGGCTTCTTTTCACAATGTGGGGCTGTGGCCTGTGGGCATTCAAGATATGCACATTGGGCTTCTTTTTGCAAGTCAGATTTCATATTTATTATGAATATCTGTGAAGATTGGTGAAGGATGTGAAGAGCACCGTAGCAGTATTACTAGCTTCTACCGGGACGAAGAGCAAGACACGACATGAGCTGAATACCAGCATTCTTTTCGAAGAGCACTAAGCAGCAATACCAGCGTCTCGTCTCGTTAGTGTTTATACAATACTAGAGATGTGTAAAGCCGGTTCCTTTTTTTAATGGAAAGTAAAGTCGATTCTTCCACTGTAAATGTTCATGTACCCTCTCAACTGTCGCCGTTGCTTTCGCATGGAAGTTAAGTATTTATCAGATGAAATCTAGGGTATTTGTGACCGTCATCCTTTCATCCGGCTCAACGAAATTAAGTCTTTTACAGGATTGACCGCAATTTATTGATGCCTTTATGGTGGCAAACAGATAGAAACGTATAACCTTGGTTTCACAAATTTGGAATAAATCACAAAGTTGCATAAGTAGTCCTTGTATGAAACATACGAATTTATAGCGAGCTCTATTCTTGTAGGGGTCAAATAGCATTGCTTCGCGATCAACAGCGAAGACCCATATGAGTAAGCTTAAATAACACTCCCGAGTTCTCCACTACACTAGGATGAACTTACCCAGTCAACTCTGCATAGCCATTTTCACATGCTTCATGGACAACTTGCACTACCAGGAAGCAGGGGTATATTGACGGCAGCCTTCCTCAACGAGCACAGGTTCCCCCACAACTCGCCAGGTCCTGGGGGTAGTGCATCTGACCAGATGTACTTGGTCAAAATGACGCCGTAACACTGAATTGTTGGCATTGCATTTCAGGTTGTCACGTCATAACACTTTTGTCGACCAACCTTTCAGATAGGAAAAAAACAAATCAATTTCATCCATCCAATGCTGAATACAACACCTTACTGGAACAAACCGCGCTAAAAAAATAGTGGTAGTGGTTGGAAGTATTTCATCAACTAGATGCCATCGCCTACGTGTTTACATCCAAACTGTAGGGTCTCCAGCACAAAATCATTTCACATGATGAGAAAAAACGGCAATCATCAAAGAACATGAACAAAAATAAAGATTGCAGTGGGCAAATATGAACTGCAAAAGACTAACAGCAAATCAAACAGATCAAGAAAGAAAGGTAAGAAAAATCACGTTGAAAGAACTAAGACAACTAGAGTGTAGTTTGTTAGGTTGTTGAAGGAGCTTCTTTTTTCTCGGCTACAGCTGGAGCATCTTGTTCTTCTGCTGTAACTACAGAATCTTCCTTTGCTTTGTCTAGAGCCACAGCTGCCGAGAGCCAATCTGAAGCAGGTCCTCCAGTTTCAGGCTGGACATGTCCATGTATATTCAGAGGAGTGACAGATATCTGTAGGTTGTAAAGAGACGTATACAGTTAGCCACTTTACACTCATAAGTGCATGCACCACACAAAGGGAACGAGGGAAGGAGTTCTTACAAATCCATTTTCCAAAGCTCTCAAATCGATATCCTCATCTAAACATTCATGCTGCTTTTCGATGAACTGCATTCAACATAATGAGAGAAGAAAATAACATTCAGGAACATGATTGTTTCTCAAGAATAATCAATGTTGAAAACAGCTCTAGGCTATTCACAATCTCCAGTTCTCCATGAGCACATGGACCTAATTTGGTACTGCCTAAAGGTTCATACATGGTCGAGCAAGTGAAATAACTGTCTTAGGCTATATCAACACTCTGGAAGACTATATTTACCTCAGCACGGAAAAGTTTCTTCACTACTTCTTGAACTTCTGGTTTCCCTGTAGCTGCAACAGACTCAACCTCAACAGTCTTCCATTGAGCATTAATTCTACGAGCAGCCCCCTGTAGATGAAAGCCAGAACAAATTTGATAATGTGCTAACATGGACATGTCAAACTTCTCTGAAAGAAAAGCATGGCTTCATACTGCTGCAGACGCATCCTTCCCAAGTTGTGCGAGCTGAATACCAAGGCTTTGGTGCATGCCCATGAAGTGAGTAGCCGGTGTAGGTCTGCTTGTTGACACACCTTGCCAACTTTGGGCAGGACAATATACACTTTGCTTGGTCAGCTTGAAACCCTGACATCAGGAGAGAGATGCATTAAAAAAAGGCTATTACATTAAAAAAATGAGAACTAAATCTTTTCTCCATCAGTCACTGCAAAGAATGCAAACTAACACAAGATAAATCGAAGTGGAATGGCCTCACCAGTTTCATGATCTAAATATAGAAATTGGTGCTCATCTAATTAATAATTTTATTTGAGTAAATTGTACTGGTGGTACTTTAACTTACGAGGTGCGTGCAATCAGTATATAAACTTGCAAAACGCTCATTCCAGTGTATGAACTTACATGGTGTGTGCGAACCAAGGCCAAAACAGTATACCATAGCTAATCTTGCTAAGGTGGACACTGATTGGTACACCACATGCCCACTAACAAGGGCATTAGGCATGCTATATTTGGAAATAACCCCATGTATCAGATTTCTATCTGTCTTTTCTCTATTTCTATCCCTGCATATTTCTGTTAACATGTTTCTCCATACAAGTAGTGCACCCTATGGATGGCTGGTGTCCTAATCAGAATCCAAGTTAGCAAGATCAACCATGGTGTGCCATTTTGGCCTTGGTTCGTACACACTACGCAAGTTCCAAGACCGAAATAGATGTTTTACAAGTTTGTGTACTGGATTGCACCCATATCTCAAGTTTATGTATCATCAGTGTAATTTACTCATTTTATTTTCTATACAGATAATTGCATGTGCATACAATCTGCATATACCTCTTCCATCAATCAGTATACACTTGATAAATAAGGCCTGGTGCATATTTTTGCACTTGTTGGCAAGCCTATAAGGTACTAAGCATTCTGTAAGATCAGCAATCATGGACTCATGATGCATAAAAAGAGCATCTAACTCATGTGGGAATTCCATTAGCAGAATAACCTTATTTGTAGTTGGCGAGCTTGGAACCCCAATGTTCAGTAAGCAACCTCTGAGGAAGGTTCCTTTCTCGATGCCTTCCAAGGCAGCGTGTATCAATGGTAGACAAATCTCAGCGGCATCCTTGAAGTCGCTATCTTTGCTTTCATCCTTCTTCCTACTTGCACATATCCAGCACAAATTGTTATCCCGTGTGATTGCATGAACCAATTATACTAGTGATGAAGCATATGAAATACTATCTCATGCCACTGAGGCACACCCACCGATTCAATGATATTGCGATCGAAGGAACATCATACAGTAAGGCCTCCCTTGCAGCAGCAATGGCAGAAGAGTGGAACCTACACAATTTTGCAGTAAATTAAAAAACAGCATAGAAATCAGACAATGAATGGGCCATCTCTAAAAGAATCATACATCTCATATCCACAGTTTGTCCCTGCATTGATCCCACTGATCACCTATAAACGGAATGAAAACATCCTCAATGATCACGAGTTTAGGAAATCAATTTCTTACACACAGGTAACACACAGGATACTAACCAAAGCAGGCGCCGACAATGAGAACAGCCTCCCAGATAATGCCAAAGAGACGCAATCCACCGGTGTCCCTACAATAACGATCATCGCAATGAAAAAACACACAAATTTTCACTGTATCCCAGGGCGACCCAAATTGATCGTGAAAGGATGGAGAACAGTCACCTGATATCTCGAAAGCTTTGGCCCCTGTGAAATCCACCGATGTCGCTGCAACGGTCTCGCGGACGGTAATGGAATGGCCGCAAGCAGGGTTGTTCCTTCACATCAAGAAAACAATACAGATTATTTACCGCTAGGACCACAAAGGCAATTGTTGGTAGAATTCGCAGCCAATCCAGGCAAAAGCGAGGTATTTTCCAAGGTCAAGAGGATAACGTAGGAAGGAATCAGGATTAGGTTGTCCGGATTTAGGGGCCATACGATTCGGGCGCGCATACGTGGACGTCGCAGCGGCCGCCGGCGACGAGGGCATCGACGAGAGCAGCGAGACCTGGCGACCCGATCCCGCCGGCGCAGGTCAGAAGGACGGCCGGCTTCGCCGGACCTTCATAAGCCCCGGAAGGCTCCGCCTCCGTCGCCGACGTCTCGGCGCCCGCGGCGCCGGCATCCTCCGCGGCCGGCGGCGGTCGGCGGGCCTTGAGGACGGACTGCAGGTTGGACACGAGCGCGGACGGGAGCGGATTAGGCCTCGGCGCGTCGTCGCCGGAGCTCGCGGCCATCGGCTCCGCTTCGCCTCGCCGGAGAGGTGGACGGGGGCGTGGAGGAGAGAGAGCGAGTCAGAGAGGGGGAAGAGAGAGATGTACGGACGAATAGAGAGAGCGAGAGAGGTGAAAAAGCGAGGGGAGAGAGAGAAAATAAACGGACTGAAATGGGCTAGGCGCGCATCGCATAGTTAATGGGATTTGTAGACCGGGGCCCGCTTTACGTGCAGAGTGAGGAAGGTGCTGTTTTGACCCGTACAAATACGTGGAAAAAAGTTTGTGGGCTCTATATAAAAAAATATAACAAATAGAGTATTAGTACAAAAATAATTTATGATTAAAACTTTTATATTTATTTTCTTAGTGACTTAAACGCTAATACTAAAAATTTTCTCCTCCTACTCACCAATCTTAAACAATCACAATATTTTCACATTTATTTTTTTATCTTTTTTTCTCTAAACCAGTTGCAATTATTCATTATCCCCTTCTTTAATTTATTTTAAAAATGGTATAAGTCTCATTATTAGTTGTCAATCTGTACTTTACATGTTAGATGATAAAAAAATGTTGAATATTACATGTAAACTTTGTTTTAGATTTTTAATGACAGAAAAAAATATTTTATTTATAGTTAAAAATCAAAATTAGTAATTAGTATACATAATTCATCCTAATATATGTTTCATTACTTTCTATCTTATTGATTTAATGATTCATGCTGGAGTCTTAATTTAGAAGTATTTTCTTGATTTAATTTAGAAATTTGTAAATAATAAGTACTTTGTTACAACCATTTCATGATTTAATAATTCCAATATTCGTAATTAATAAATAAACATTGAGTTGTAATTGGTTAAGAGTCTTAATTATATTGTTTTTCATATTTTAATAAATTTAGAATACATAAATATCGAGGTGTAAAAATTTGATGTCTCAATTATAGATTTTTTATGATCAAATAATTTTGAAATTCTTATAATAATTAATGAGCATCATATTGCATTTAGTTTGGTGTGCACGTTGAATACAATGGAGAAATCGTACATACAATCCATATGCAATTTTTGCTTGCAGTACATGGCATCGCTCACGTTACTTTTTTTAATGGTAGAGTTTTATTATGTTACGTTTAATAAATATAGATCAAATCAGCTTCTTTCTAGTTAAAGATAGAGTTGTATTACGTTACGTTCAATAAATATAGATCATGTCTGTCTATTTTATTTAACAAAAAATTCTTAGCATGATATACGGTTGTGATAATATGATACACTTAATCTACTGTTAATTTTTTTCATGAAAGGTTGTAGTATTTAATTAGAAGTATAGATGGTGACCAACATGCTGGCGTGTCTCTGTGGCTGGGCTGGAGTGGAATCTGAACCGAAACAGCTGAAACGAAATGTTGGTGTTTGATGCTGGACGGTGGACGCCACTGTAGCAGGAGAGGTACTCAGTAGTACGACGAGCGTAACTACGCTCGTACGGTGCAGCATCACCCGGATCCTCCCTTGACCACGGCCATTTAAGCGAGTGGGCCAACCGTTGTAACACTGTAGGGTCCGTCCGTCCAGATTAATTCCCGTTGTACCACCAAGCACGAGGACAAAACGGAGACGAGTCGCTCCCCTCCTCACCCACCCACCCCACGTCTCTCGCATCGGATCGCGTCGATTCCTCGTTGCGCGAGGGGGCGCACGTTGCACGTACGGTACGTTGCCGGGCGGGCCGGGAGGAGCGCACAGTAATCGGGAGACGCGCGCGCGTGCACGGACTGTTGCTGCGACCCACCGAGGCAACAGTCGTCGTGGGGGTGGGGAGCGCGGCACTACCCCTGCCACTGCCACCCCCCATGTGCGTCCGTCTCAGCGCTCATGTGAGGAAGGAGCCGTAGTAGCAGCCAGCGACGCGGTCGGTTGCAGCGCATCGCCGATCGATAGAGATATATGCGTTGTTTGCATAGGTGATTCAAGTTACCACTAACTCAAATTAGGCATGGCATAATCAGTTGGCCTATTATTTATTATTTATTAGACTGCTATACTTTAGTTTATCAACAAAAGTTTGGCAGCTACCAAATCCCTGGTGGTAGATTTTGTGCTAAACTTTATGATGAGGAAATCGTTTGTCTCTGTTGCGCGCTTCACGTGCGGACGTGTTGGTCAACTTCCCACGCTACGAATCAATCAAAAAATGAGGAAACTAGCAAAAAAAAAAATGGCACCAAACAAAAAAAACCCATGAAGCTCATAGTTTCTAGAAAATCTTCCACCGCCTACACTCTCTCGTACAACTCCAAGCAGCAGGTAACTATTTTCCTTCTTTCCTCTTCTACCATCTTCATCTTCCTTTTAACTTTTGCATCCATTCAGAATTCAGTTTCTTTTATTTTCTTTAAATTGCATTTTCTATTGATTAGTGCTCAGGACATGGAGTAATCATTTTTTTAAAAAAAATTATCTCCATCGTCTTAATCGCATTTAGATCCTCCGTATCTTTATTTTCATGTGAATTCATATTCTAATTTATTCTATTTATTAGGCAAGTCATGATGGAGTAGGTTGTAATGACAATTCCATCTTGGTGACGAGAAGCCACTGGTGTGGGTAGAATGCTAGCAAGTTTCATCGAACTAAGCACCCATGCCTATTTAGATTTCTTTCTGAGGGATTTGGGAATTGAATACTTGGATATTTCTTGGTTTCAAGAAAAAAAGAATGAATACTTTTTTGTTTTGTTCTTGTCTTGGACGTAAGGACTCAAAGCTTGTAAAATCTTGTTGGCTTATAGATTTATTTTTGGATGTGTTATGCATCTCTTCCTACAATTAAAAGATGGAAATATTTTTTAGAAATTCTAATAAGGAAAAAATATCAGTTATTATGTGTAATTATTCTAAATAGGTGTTGTTTCTTTTATTGTAAACATTTATTTATTTAGGCTCTATTAATTACTTAGATGACCAAGGCAAGTAAATATATTTACAATATTATTTCAACTACTAATACCAGTATTACACATGGAGGAAAATTAGCAATACAGAATCTTGCTAGTCCTCCTTCACCCCTGTGCCATAACTTTGTGACCCTTATGATATAATGTGAAAAAGGTAGAGGCACCGACTATTACTACTAGTGTTGGAACATACTGTCACTAGTAAAATGAGGGAACACATGGATTTCTTGAGGGAACATGTGAAATTTTTGCTAGTTATAGTGACACAACTTTAGAGACTTTGGTGTACCAATTCTTATGTGAGCGAGATGCTAGGAGATTAGGACGTTGAGATAGATGGATGGATCTAACTACCTGTATATTAGTCTATTAATGTTCTTTTGCCATGTTAGAATGAATGTAGTAATTAGGTATGTTGTAACCATATGAACACGTTAGATCAAACTTTTGGTTTAAGATCGTAGTGCATATAGATGTCCTTATTAGATTATATTGGGACCTTGTGAACAATTAGTTCATATTAGTTGATTTTGATATCAGTAGAACTATGGTTAATGCCACATCTCGATCTGAAACCACCGAAAAGCCAATGCTAGATAGGACGTACCATCGAGAACGGCGAACCGTCTTTAGTGGAACCACACATGTCGGTGTCCTAGGATTCCAAATTGCCCTCCGCGGTAACAAAATAATAATCATTGCAAAAAAACTAAACGGATATATTATATCTTATTACTATATTGGATAGTCACTTAGCAGAAACTATCAAGAAAAACTGCAATAGTAAAACTTAACATGGCTAGTGCATCAATATATAGGCAGTGGCTTGGGTCTAAAGACGAAACCAAACTATTCAACATCTTACACCTAAACTTAAGGATGAAGAAAGAAAAATAATAAAATATTAAGAGTGAGTACTTTCGTACTTGTAAATCATAGGAAACATGAGTATGCAAGTTATAAAGAATGGTTATTTTGTAAATCTTTTCTTTAAAAATATTTCACAATTTCTAAGTGTGAGTTTTACAATTTATTTGGAATGAAACTTACCAACTAGATCCGATGCGAGTTGCTTTACAACAAACTAAACCTAACAACAAATTTTTAGTTTCATTAATAGTTTCTTTTTATCTTACCACATTGTTTCGATGTTTTCTCTTTAACCAATATTATTTCTTAAGTCATGTATATAACATTTCTTCTATTCTATCCGAAGCTAAACCAACATATTTCTTTTCATTGGCTCCTTCTCAGAACCATAAAAGTTTTAATTTTTGCTTTCTCTTTAGAAACCTACTAAATGATACTATCACGATATCTCGTGTCACACAGACCTGTTCCCAAACACTAGGATCATCTGTCAGTCACCAAGACCAACTCTGGTAACGGTTCTCATCAACATAAATATTTTTTATGAAACACTAGCAAATAAATTTACGTTAGAAAAATCACCTTAGTTATAGCTCTGCATAGTTTATACGCTTTACCCACATAATATGAAAATAACACTTGATACCCATCGACATTAAAAGTTCATGACAAGGTATTTCTAAAGCTACCCCATGAATATTCTATGTCATATAGTTGGGTCAAATTTATCAAAATCGAGTATTAGACCAATCCCACGCATTTATCTACTCATGACACATCGGTGATTTCTCATACTACTAACTAATCACCTTACAAGTGACTAGAATAACACCCATTCTAGGCAGTAAAGATTTACGATCTATTTTCTTATCCCCAGTATTTCACAACTATTGACATACAAAAATTTCAAATATTAGCTAATTACTCAGCCAGAATCATCATATAAATATTCATGTAGTCATGCTATAAGATATTTAGATGTAATTTTCTAAGAAATCGGTCCTTACATGAGATTAAAAAACCAAACCACATATGCAAGGTTCCGCATCACGGGTTTTCGCTAACTTTTTTTCTTTTCAAACCCACCTACTCCATGAGTCGAGTATTCACAAAATGTTTCGTAGCCCAATTTTTCTATAACGACAAATAATAGTGTAAGATGGCTAATAGTATTCTTGCTCAAAGAGCAAGGATTTAAAAATACTATTATGGTGAAGTTACAAGGATATAATTTAACAATAACATATAGAAAAGTAATATAACTACTTTGTTGGTCCATCGATTACACACAAACCGAGGCCGATCAATTTAACTGTATATGCTAACCATGTAACTTTGTAAACAAATATATTTTATATATTAGGAGTAATATGATTAAGGGTGACTTGTCTTGCTCCTAGTCAACGAAAAACTCATCAGAATTAGCATCCGAGAATTTTTTGCTGGTGAATTACGCGTGAAACAAGAGAAATCTAAATAAAAACCTAAAAAGACAATAAAACACTAAATAAATCATAGTGTCATTGGATATATCTCATTTTTAGAAAAATTGTATAAGTTGAACGAAGCCAAATGAACTTACGGTTTAAGAAATATGAATTTTGAAAGTTTAAACTATTTTCTAAAAATAAAAAATGGATTTGTTATATTCAATAGAGAATATTATGATGGAATATTCTTTAGAATTGATGTGTCGGGTCCATTGTCAATGTGAGAGAGACACTCTTATACATATGATTCATGGTACACCAAGTCTATTAAGAATCTCGAGGGGCAGCCATGTGGACTTGGTGTACTGGTCCACGAGTAGACACGCGGGATTCAATGGTTAGCAACACAGCGTGATTGGACTGTGTGCACAGGATCAGCCGAACATGTGGGTCCTACCCTTTTTCCCTCTCATTTTTTTCTATTTTTCTTTCTTTCATCCTTATCTTTTCTCTCTCTGCCTCTTCTTGTTTCTCTCTTCCTTTCTCTTTCTCCCGCTACAGTAGGTGCATGCGGCGAGGTCAGGGGAGTGCAAGGCTAGGTGGCGGCGATGGCCGGTGGGCATCGATGTCGGCGGCCTATGGTGGCTACACCCAGGGAGGCTGGGGGCAACGGTGTGGCAGCAGAGGTGGTGGTGTTAGGGCACAAGTAGTGACGCAGAGGAGCATGCGGTGGGGCTAGGGAGGCATAGAGCTGTAGGGCAAGAGGAGCCGATGGCCTGGCGACGTGGGTCATGGCGGCATCTTGAGGCTGTCGACAACGTTGAAGACTAGGCTTGGTGCAAAGAAATGAAACGACGACGAGGTCAGTGGCTATCGAGAGCAGAAGGAAGCAGCTCAGAGGTGGGGAAGAAAGAGGGTCTGGTGCTTTGTAGTTATTGTTGGCATTTCACGACAAGTTGAGATATGACAAACATTCACGTGACGCCGTAAATCGCGTGAAGCCTCTATCGACTTTAGATGGAACATGCATGTGTGAACTTGCTTGTGAGCTTCTCTTGTCCTATCTCCTCTCTACTCTATATACTAATTGCCTGCTACTATTCTATTGGTTCAGCTCATGATGGAGAGAGAAGAAAACAATTGGCCATGTGCATGTATGGCTGTAGGAGAGGACTGGTCGACAGGATTCTACTAAGCTAGGTCAAAGAATAGGTGCTGCAGGCATGGGCCTGAGGTGGCGAGGCCAATTGTGGCATAGGAGCACAACAAGGTGGAATGACTGTATGCCAAGGAGGTAAAAAGATAGAGGGGGAAAAGAAAGAAAAGAAAAGAAAGGAATGAAAAGGGAAAAAAAATACAGGGTTTTACATTTTGCTTGAGAATATAACCAACTCTATTTTATCTAAATTTTATTTCAAGCATTCAAAACCATCATGATGAAAAAGTTTTAAAAAGTTAAAAATTTCACGTCTTTTTATTATTGGAAAATTTTGGGGTGTTACAGTAATGAACTAATGATGCAAAAGCAAGCCATTTATGCTTACTATAAATATGATATATAAAGTTATCTCAAATGGTTTATTGTTTTCCTACCTCTATTATATATAATTCAAATAGATCTGCTTAATTAGATTAGCTATATTTTTTAAAAAAGATGCTTAATATGTAGCTAATATACCTTAAGTGTTAATCTTACCAACCCATTGATTAGAGGTAACCATTTTTAAGTTTGGCATCAACCAAACAATTGCCATATACTTTTGCAAAACTTATGGTCAAAATTTTCACACTTTTATCTATCAACCAAACACTCTATTCTAGCATAAAATTAGGCATGTTAGTATTGAATCATTGTCATGATTAATATTTTATAATTAACAATTAACCTTATAAATGATTTAAGTAATAAAAAACTAGTTTGGAAATATTTATGGTTTTGTATGAGTGTGTGACTAATATGTGTTAGGTTGCGATATCTATATTAAGAAACATTTGTTTTGTCTATTCATATGTAGGTAATTTGAGCTCAACCTTATTTAATGGTGATGATCAGAACTATACTTAGGAAGGAGCGGATGTTTAACAAGGTCAGGGCATTATGTGAGCCTAGAGTCATGAGATTTTAGAGTCAACTTTTGTCCATGGCGAGATCGGTACTAGGTTTAAGGAGAACTGAGATCTAGAACGATTAAAAATACTAGATAACGAAATTGAATATAAGGTGTTACATAGTGAATGAATTTAAGTAAGAATTCTATTTATATTTAAAAATAGAGATTTTGGGTATAAATATAATGACTATAGATGTAAATTTAGTAAAGAAGAAAAGTTAGTGTTTAGTATAAGAGAGATATAAGTAATTTATATGTAGTTTATAGATATCTATTTTATAAGTTATGTTTTTTATTAATCAGTTAGATCAATGATAAGGCGATAAACAGTATGACGGTCAGAAGTGTCGATAATACGGTGACTGACTATATAGTGTATGGTTAGATATCTTTTATAAAAGATTTTATTTTTAATAATTCTACTATTTATTTATTTTTATATAATAGATATTTTCATCCTGCAGTTATAAGAAATGGCAAGCCGACCTACCTTTCTTCGGATTCCACCGGCCGCGCGAGAGGGGAACCGGAAAGGCTACTTTTAGCCGCGCGCTGGCTGGCTGGGTCGATCGTGACCAGCGGCCGCAAGCGCTTGGAGTCCTCGTGCTTATGGCAAAACCTCGGTGGACCATCAACGCATCGCGTACTGTGGCGACCTGATCCAATGGGGCGAAAGGACGGGCATCGTTTTTCTTCTCTCTTTTTTTTCGAGTTTTTTGTTCTGATGATGGCTTTTAGGGTTCGAATTTATTTTGTGTAGCGGGGCCTCTGGCACAGTGGCAACCGTACGCATCAAATGCCATCATTCAGGATTTCAGATGCTTGAAGCTCTCATTAACGAGTAAGGAGATCTGGAGATCTGGTGCTGACAATCATTCGTTTCTACTATACTCTAATCCCTGTAGATCAGTAGATGGTGCTGGTAGTTTACAGATTACCCAAGGAATAGCAGGCGTAGTTTTGGCTACCTAGGAGCACATACTTCTGTAACTTGGCGCTAGTCGGTGAGACACGTATTCGGAGCCTCGCAGCGGGGCCAACCTACCAGCGACATAACAATGTGATGAAGTTTGAGCTTTCCAATATCTTTTTTGTCCTAAGATTTTTATTTTATATGTATGGTTGTTGAGTCTATCTCCATTTTCTCTCCACTTCCTTAATGTTTCGCACTTGTTTAATGAACTAACCAATTTGACTCTGTAACATACTTTTCCTCTGTTCAAATAGACGTGGCTAGCACATTGCTACACTTTACCTACTCTCATGTAATGCAATTCAATATGCATTGATTAGATCGATGACATTCCAACATAAAAACGTGATCGATCGAATTACCACACCCGTACGTTTTGTCACGACTTATACACAATTATATGGTGATAAATTATCACTCCATCCATTTGTCCTGGCTTAGTCACCGTTTGAATCTGCCTGTTTAGGTAAATTGTGATTCGTTTTTCTTTGTGTTTTTTTAAAATTATATAGAAGCTGTTATAAAAAAAATAAAATAAAATATTTTTTAATTTAATAATATTAAAATTTAATTAATCATATGTTAATGACTCCGTTTGGTTATTCTCCCGGGCGGTATCAGCTTATCCGTTTGGTTATTTCCTGAACGTTATTATTAGTCATTTCCATGATTAACCAATCGTTGCCGCCTTTTAAGGCCTACCGTCGAATTATTTAAGCTATATGTAGCTAGCTTACGCACAAGCACCTGCCATCCACGTACGCCACCTTAAGTTAGCACCAGAGAAATTAAAACCGTTCACTGGCTAAACACGGTTAAGCTAGCTAGCAACCGAAACAAACACCACGCTTTTATACGTTACGTCGCATCTTGAACATGCCACACTTGCATAGCCTGCGCGAAACCTATCAAAATTAACCGGCAGCAGGTTGCCCGCCCGGTTGATCTCATTACCAGTAGCTAGAGATGGCGAGGACGGTGGCGCTGGCGTGCGCGGTGGTGGTGGTGGTGGCCGTGGCGGAGATGATGCTGGCGCCGGCGGAGGCGGGGCAGAACTGCATCTGCGAGTGCGTGAAGCTGTGCATGCGGACGCGGATCACGAGCATGGAGGCGCGGTGCTCGGGCAAGTGCAGGGAGACGGCGTGCGTGCACAGCTGCGAGGGGGCGTGCGCGCGCAAGGGCTTCCCCAAGCTCCCCGCCGAGGGCATCGGCGCTTGCGAGCTGGAGCCGCTCACCCCCGACGAGGTGAACATGGTGCACTGACCCGACCGATCCCTGTACCAGCTGACGACAAGATTCACCTTTCGTTTCCGGCTTTCCGCCTCTTGTGCTCTGTAATGTACTCCTATGTTTCAAACTGGTCAAAGTGACATTCATCCTGGCTCATGTGATCGCGGCTACATACGATGCGTAACCGGCGTTGATTCTTGTCAAGTTGCTTGCCATGCGCGCGCCCTATCGGTCGCGGACGGGGGACACATAGACCTCTCTAGGCCCAGCGAACATGTTTTCCTGCCGTCCCAAACAGCACAGTGGTCTGTCAACGGCGCTCGTGGGTTCACGCAAGTCAGCCCGTTGGGCCGTAGCAGATGCACGCAACCACTGCCATCAAACAAAGCCAGTTCCCTCTAAAAAAAAATCAAACAAAGCCAGCCTGTCACCGTTTCGCCTATTTCGTGCTTATCGTCAAAGCTTCGTGGTGATTGGTGAAGCCCTATTTTTCGGGCAGTTAACGCGCCCGTGATACTCTTGCTGAGTTGGCTTTCTGCCATCTGAAGTTCTGAACCTGTTGTGCTCGTGGCAGGCCATTCACTCAATCCGCATCAACGACATTCTACGACTGTAGTGCGTCCCTGTATTTTACCTACGAAAAGTACGTCTTTCCTTGGCAGGGAAAAGGATGCGTGCCCTTCTAGGCGATGATCCCCGTGTGACAACAGAATCCATATTATTGTTTGTTTTTTTAGTCTTTTCTTGTTAGTCCAAACTATTACAATTTTACACAAATGTTGATAACAATATAATTAAATTTAATATATAACTCTTATGTCTATACTATTTAAAATATACGAGTGTTGATAAGAGTAGACACCACCACCACAGGCTAGATAAATAGGCTCTATCAACCAACACTAATAATTCACCAGGACTACTCTCACTTCTTTTGTGTCCATTGCTTGCTTTTACTAAATTTTAAATCATGCATCACATAAGACAAGTAGAATGACGGTTAACACGATACGAATCAAATCGATTAAAAACTATAGGCGATAGAGCCGGATTGAGATTGATGGAGTTAAATCGAGGTTGGTAACCTTAGAAGATTGATGATGTCAGATTGATGTTCGTAACACTTAAGTCGAACCGATAAACATTAGATTGATAAAGATAGACACTGGATCAACTCACTATTGACCTAGATTGTACCTTTGCCGTTTGGGGTCGTCATCATTTTACATGTTTTTAGTCAGTGTTGCTTTTGGATCGCCACTAAGGGCTGTAGAAGTGCAAGAATTGACAAATGTTAGCTCTTAGCATTGGATCCGCTTGAATCTAACTTGTAAATCTATGTTGTCCACCATTAGAGGTCCTATGCAAGCGCTCGAGGGGAGGGTCACTGGCTGCTCTGATCTACCACTTACCATTTGGTAGTGCAAGAAGAGAGGAGGAGAACACAAAGAGAGCAAGAGAGAAGGAGGATATCAGCAAAGAGAGACGCTTCTTTTTTTTTTCTTTTTGGGGTTTTTTTCATCGCTCTGGATGGCTGGATGTGGAAGGCTCTGTCGGATATATCTCCAGTGCCATCTTTACAAAAGAAGACATGATGAAAAAGAAGACCGTGATGAAAAAGAAAATATAAAAATTTTCTTTTCTAAATATTTTTAATTATGGCTGTTTACAATGGGTACCACTTATTATATTTTTGTGACACATGTTTCTATGATTGGTATATTTTAATCTTTTTAATCTATTGGCGATGTATAAATATATTAATCAATATATTCATCATGTAGGTGCTTTTCTCATGTCAAAATTTTACACATGTGATCACCGGTAACATATATTGTCAAAAATAATTCGTTTGAAATAAAAAAAAAGTTACTGATGGTAACTGGCCAGTCAGTGCCGCTTGTAATTAGTTTGATAATCGCCACTAACTACAGTCACTGATAAATAGTGAAAATGATTTGAAGGTCACGTGAATAATCAATGTATGTATAATGGGAAAATAATGTTTGTTTATTATGTTCATAATCAACCTACTATACGGAAAATCAAATTTTACATGTTTTTCTCTAAGAAAATCTGTTACAAGGCATGAGTTTTTGGCTAGCATGTTATATTCCTACAAACACAATTATGACTTTCATATAAAACTAAAAATTTAATTGGATTTTATATATAACTCTTACTATATTTTCTATTTACATGGGTATAGTTATAATTTCTATAAAACTAGAATTTGATTTAATATAAAACTCTTAACTTCTCTTTTAATAAATACAATTATATTTTATATATAACTACATCGATTAATCTATATCACGATAACCCACTATGTCTGATGGCTCTTTTTTTATTTTTTTCTTTGATTATTGTGAAAATTTTAAGTCTTCAAAGTGAACATGGCGAATTCTTTTAGATGGATATATACACTTCAGCATAACGGTATTATCGCTGATATCACATATATTGATACTTAGAAGCACCATAAATATGATGGTAAAGGATAGGTGCATGACTTCATCCCTCTGTCATAAATCCTAATGTCCTCAATACTACGCACATGAGTGTGCTTTTAATAAAAATTCAGTAAAAATCAGGAATTTATCTCTTTTAAGTTTGTTTTAAATAAGTCACACTCGTGAGTGTGTGCATCTTCTATGTAATTAAAAACAATTTCTATTTTAATTTTTAACACCTTTTTATTATGGTGATTTTCATTGTTAGTCATCCTTGGCTATTGTTTTTTTGATAGTCGGAGCCTCAGGAGAAGAGGTGGAAAAAAGCTCAAAGGTCATGAGCTGGGCTAAGGCAATTAGTTATCCATCCTTAATTGTTGTTGGTACAACACCTCTATATTTTTTACGAAGTAATTGCAAACTAACATGGTGTACTTTCTTATAATTGAAAAACCTTTGGAGCATAGAATTTTTAATTAGCAACGCTGATGTGTGTATATTGGAAGACTCAGAGGAGCCGCAGTACATCCATCGGGTCCGTCAGATGCCCCTTATGACGTTCTCTAGCAAAACCCATTGCTAAATTGCCTAGCGAATGAAGATGACACTACGTGTTACTCCCTCTATCAAGAAATATTGAGAAATATAAGCATTTCTAAAATAGTGATAAGTCAAACTTTTAAATTTTAAAAAAATCATAAAGATTGATGATATAAAAATGATGTTGGTAGATTTAACTAGTTAAACAAATAATCATAATATACAACTTTTTATTTAAAATTATATATATTAATTAAAATAATATATTAAGTAATCTAAGTGATTATATTTGTAGATGGAGGGAGTGAGTGAGATTAGTGTAGACTGAGACTGGTGAATAGTTTTGGATCCGTCCCTGTTAGAAATAAATAGTTATATTTCATTAATAGCAAAAGCTATCTAGCTATGAACATTTAGGAAGCACATACGCATATAGCAAACCAGAAGTTCAACTGCATCTGCACCCATCATGTACTTACCAATCCTACACATCACACATGACAAATATAAAAATGTATCTACATGTAACTTATGTAAAACATATATACTCTAAGATACATGTTATTATTTTATAAATTATGCTATATATATTTGAAATTTAAGATGAGAACGAGCTTATAAATCCCGCGTACACAGACGCACCGACCGAAATACCCCAAACATGCATGCATTCAGGGAATCCAGTGAGGTTGCATGGCGGTGTTCTCCGAGAAGCTGTCGACTGATGAAGCACTGACCGCCGACGTCGACGACGACCCCAGGATGGCGTCCATGAAGTCCATGACAGGACCCATGGCCGGATCAGCCAAGAAAGCGCCGGCGGCGCCGCCCTTCTGTTCGACAAACGCCGGGAGGCAGCTCCGAGCCATGCCTTCTTGATGAACCAAGAGGTCACTTGGCTTGCACTGGCCCCCGATGCCAGCAGCGCCGTTCTCCAGCTGGTACGCCTCCGCTGCTCGGCACAGACTGATGAGCTCCCCGTCGACAGCGGCAGCGTACTGATGGTCGCTGCCGCCGTGGACGCCGTGGCCGGGGAGGAAGATTGGCTGGTGGGAGCTGAAACTGGCCCATGCCGCGGAGTTGTGCACGGAAGATGGCGGTGATTGCGTGACTCCGTGAGCTGCACTGTAGTCCAACGCGTTCAGCGACGCAGCTGCGATGCTCTGTCCTGCCCCATCCAGAATGTTGTAGTGCAAATCTAGAGCAATGCAGTACACACACATCGAGTTAGAAACTTAGTATTCAGTATACTGGTATTACATATTTGTTTTCAGAAATTGGTATCAGCACTCCAACTTCGATCAATGTATACAAATTGACAAGAATGAAAGGTATGCGTTTCATGAGATGTGGCATAATTTGCAGATAGAAGTCAGAAATGTAGCACAGCTTTCACCTGCAGGGGAAGGGTGTAGACTACCCACGGCCTGAGAGATGAGCTTCTTCTTGATGGTGGAGTTCCAGAAGTTCTTGACCTCATTGTCTGTTCTACCAGGGAGGTGCTTGGCAATCTGAGCCCACCTGCAGTGCAGTGCAGTGAAGCACAGTGACACAACATATCTTAGCTAGCTCAAATCTCGATCGATTGCCAGTTGCATCCCGCGCCTTGTCTCCAAGCAAGTTAATGCGATTGTCCATTACTCACACATATAGGCCATTGCGTGCAAAGATGAGTAACTGTCACACTGTCATACATAGGACGTTACAGCCTCATCACATGCATGCAGCAGCGATGCATAGGTGATTTGCATGTAAGGACGGTTGGTCCAAGAGATTACCTGTTCCCCAGCACCATGTGGAGCTCAATGATGAGGGCCTCCTCCTGCTGCGAGAAGCTTCCCCTCTTCAGGTCCGGCCTCAGGTAGTTGATCCACCTCAGCCTGCAGCTCTTGCCACACCTCTGCAACCCTGCATGCAACCAACAACGCACAGCCTTCACGTGTAAACAAACCCAAGTGTACTGATGATCAACTGAACTGAAATACTGTATATATAAACCTTCATCTGCATCCATGGCAGAAAGCTAAAATGTCTGAAAAAAACTCTGAACTTAATTTGATCTGTGTGTTAATGTAAACGTATGAACTTACCGGCCTGCCTGGGGACTGAGCTCCAGCAGCCATGGCCATGCGTGGAGATGTACTTGACGAGCTTCTCGTCTTCCTCTGGTGACCACAGGCCCCTCCTCACCTTCTGCTTGTTGCAGCAGGAGTGGTGCCCCATCTCCTGGCCAGCCTCTCTCTCTCTCACACACACACTGACCCTGATGGCTAGCTCTCCATCGATCAGTAGTTACTGGTTATAAAGAAGAGGAGGAGAACTACTCTAGCTTTTTAGCAGTTACATGGTTATAAAGAAGAGGAGAGGGAGAGAGCAAACGAGCAATACGCCAACTGCATGCATGCCAGTCCGCTACATCTAAGGGCAGGCAGATTAAAAGCAAGGATAAGAAAAGCTGGCCCTGAACCTGTGCATGCCGTTGAGTCGTCCCAGCAAAGCTATGAGTCGTCACCCTAGCTAACCTAGACGTGTGAGCAGCATGTTACGTAGGTTACTTCAAAAGTGAGTGGCTCAAGCGAGGACCAGAGTGATGAGGGCGAACGGAGGAGGGCATTTTGGTACTTGCAGCCTTTACTACGTTTCTGTTCTTTTCTCAGGGCGATTATGGAATATTATGGACATGCTTTTTAACTCTCTAAATGGTGTTGTATAAAAAATATATAAAATTCTTCATTTGATCTTTCTAAAGTAATTTTTCGTTTATACCCTCAAATAACTATCATAAAATTAATTAGAAAATCTAAAAATCTCATGAGAAAAGAACACATATAGGAGAAAAGCCTTGCCAGTGAATTGAGCTCCTATGCCTCGTTAATTTTGGGAACTCTTGCACCGGGATGCCTGTGTGAGGTGTGTGTTTAATCTGCAAGCGTAAATTTTCACCGCTCTACCACTACTGCTAGCTTTCTTCAAACTACTAATTAACATGGCAGCAGCTACCATTTAGACTAGTATCAATTCTTCTATGCATCTAATGGTTCAAATATGTTCACTCTGATCTTTCATCTATATCTGTACGAGAGCCCTAAATTGTGTATGCGTTTTTGTGTAAGCATGCGCACAAATATGACAGGCATTTCATCTAAGAAATAAAAATGAAACAGGCATTACCTAGCTAGTGACTATAGCACTAAATAAAGCAAAGCAAGTACTGCCATTAATTTAGCTTCATCAAGAATTGGGATCCTCTGTCTGTACACCCTGCCAAAGAGAAAGACAAGTATCAGGATCAATTGCAACAGAAACAGAAACAGAAGATCTCTGACTCTCTGTACGTATGTACACTCTTCTTAGGTAGCTTGCCAGAAAAGATTGTAGTTGTAATTAAACCGAGTAGGTGGAGTTCCGTACTAGCCAGCGCTCGGCATAGCATTCGTTCTGGTAAATCAAGGACCAATCGATGCATGTAACTAGGTTTATCTGAATAAACCTGTAAATTGTGTACTCTGAATAATTTCTGTTTGCGGTCACAGTTCTTGGCCGATGCGCCAGCTTATCTTGCAACGTTTTATTTATTATCACTCGAACTTCACTTCAGTTTGCCGTTGCAACCAGTGGTCGACAGAAAGATAAACAAGGCGATTTCGGGAGGCTAATACGTGCAATAGGACGTAGTACCTGCTGCCCAAAGATTAACGCGAAAGAGGAGGGGGCGGTTCGGGACAAGAAAAATGGAGTGGGCCAGCCGGGGATGGCAGCCGTGCATCATGCATGGGCCTTGCAGAACAGAGGAAACGCGACAACACGTAGTAGCATGCACCCCCCGTACGCACGTACGCGCGTACGCCCATCGATCGCTCACACCGTCGTCGCACGACCACTTACCCCCTCCTCTCCTACCCCTCTCGATACATGATCGAAGCGTGCACCATACGTGTGTGGTCGCTAGCTCATGTGCACGTCTCTCGTGCAATCAATACATGTCACGGCGGCAAGTACACGTACTACTTACTGTAATATATACATGCCACTCACTGATCGTCACTGCCTTGCTGTAAAATGCTGCTACTACGCACCGAACGATCATGTCGTATATCTGCGTACGTACGTAATTATGTAGGTACGACACACGTCGTCCTAGTAGCGGCCTTTACGTCCTAGAGACAAGGAAGAAAGAGGGACGCCTGTACCGGCACTTTCACGTACGTACACCAAAACGGCAGGTTAAATTAAACAGGTTTTGCATGCCCGGTCGATCGGTACTTTCGCGTCGCACGATCGATCATCGCTGAGGTTAATTTTCTCCTCGGTAATTGGATCGTTTGTAAATTTGCGATGCAGCTAGTGCCTAGTGGTCGATCACATAGTCACATGTGTGTCTTCTACTTGGTTGAATATCAGCTCGGCCGTGCGTTACCCAGAGACGACGAGACGATGTGATTCCCCAACCACCGCCTACTATACTACGGCATGCTGCAGCATGCATGCCCATAGCGGTTGAGATGACTTGTATCAGTCGCAAGCTAGCCTGCAGCCTCCTTTTCTGTGTTTTTTCCCTTTGTTCTAACACTTACAACTTATTACCCCTTTGTGTACGTACTGCGTCTGCGTGCTCTGTTTTCGTTGACGATTTTAATTAGTTGCGAGCTACTAGCTGTCTTCTCCTCCCGCTTGCGTTAACCGGAAGCAAAATGGTATAACTTGTAGTACGTGTGAGACATATTCAAGCTGATGAGCTTGTTGTGTGACTTATATCCGGTACGTATTCATAGTGCTCGTCCATCAGATGGCAAATGTCCGGTCTTCAGGACGGCAGAGTACGTAGAAACTGCTCCATGTACAGAAAGTACGGGCAAACGTAGCTCTTGCTGCAGTTGTAAGCGAAGCTACGGAATTGAATGCTGATGGCTACTATACATAGTCCGAGAGAAACGAAAATGCAGGTATATCTCTTCACGAAAGAGAATGTAGTGTTTTTTCCCCTCAACTGGCCATAATTAAAATGCCATCCGTGAAAGACGTACAATACGTTCGTGAACTGTGTGCAGTTCACGTGTGTTGCGCCTTGATGGACTTTCGGAGTAGAAAGTCACCTGAAGTGAACGGTGAAGAATCAATCCTCGCCGTACATAGAGTTGGAGAAAAGGAGCAGAAATAGTTCAGAGTTGTTCAGCGCTATGTACGTAGCCGTGCAACGGTGCAGGAAGCCGAGATGGATTGAAGTCAGTGGAGTCGATAGCGAAACAGTTGCAGCAGAGATTACAAACAAAAGGCGTCTTGACACCGCGGGCAGCCGGGCACTGGGGCAGCAGCACTGTCGCGCGCACCCGTCTTGTAACCGGCATGTCAATCCTTTCATTTCGTAACTCTTTCAGTTCATGGATACTGACAGACCCTCTGAAGATCGTAGGCGGGTCAAAGATGAGGTCCAGATACAATAATCCGAGGGGCTGTGACTTATATGCAGAGATTATTGCGGACCACTAAACCACTTAATTATGATAATAGAATCGATTGTTATAGACGGCTCACTAAGATACTCACATGCTAAGTACTGATTCCTCCTTTCTCAACCCAATGTTTTTCTTTTTAAACTTATCAAAATACAGTGAAATGTTTTAAACTCAGATTTCTTAGGATATTTGCCTACCTTAGAATAATGTTTTTTTTTACGTTTTCTTTGAATTTACGGATTGAATGATGTGAATTTTGCTTGAAAATGGTGCTCCTTTTAACCTAGATATAACAATTTTATTTGTGTTTTAACATGAAATTGAACCAAAATATCTATATAATATTAGCGTAATGGCATGCCTTATTCCATATATATGCAATTTAAGTTTTTTTCAACATAAAATAAAATGATTTAAATGTGTATGTGAACTCCTAAATCTAGTTAGAGAGAGAAAGAGATGGTGATTTTTTACATGCTCTAAGAGTGACTACTAGATTTTCATCATAGTAAATAGTTTCGATGAAGGACTTATCTGTCTAGCGGTAATTCACATGACTACCATATTATACTAACCGTGTTTCTCTCTATTGCAATCAAGGCAATTAAACCAACTTTGATTAAGGTTATTATCATGAAGATTTGCTACTTTTTAAATGTGATTTCACGTTCTAAAGAACTGAGACTTCTTTAGACATTTCTAACAGAGACTTTATACCAATTTGAGATTTGTTTCCCTCCATCATTCTTCGATATAACGGTTCATCTAATGGTTCACATAGTTCTCAGATCCTCTGTACTTATATTAGATGTGGACGTACGCACAGTTTATGTCTACTCTAAAGGGCTATGTTTAAAACTGTGCTCATTTAGAGAGGTCGATAATAGAGGGATATACAACTAAAGATGTCATTAAGTATTGCATAGATTACTTAGAAGATGTCAACTCCATTGGTTTAGCTATGCCGCATCATTAGGGGAGATTGTCCAAAGGGGACTGGTAAGAAAAAGTTTCATGATAATGAGTTTATTACTATGTATCACTGTAGCGTCAGCTTGCGATAGTTGAGCCCTATATCGAACAACACTTAAATCAAACTAGAGCCGATGACATTGGATAATTGGAAGATTGGATTGTGAAAGAGCACAAACGTCGATTTACCGCATGGCTCAATGACTTGAACTTGCCAGATGTTGACTCTCTTGAAGAAAAAAATATTAAAAATATTGTCACATGGGCTATCAAGTTTAGTAATGTCATGATAAACATACAATATTAATGATTATATATTTTATATAAAGTCAAAGGATAAGAAGAGGATGACACAAAACAACAGGTCGAGTGGATGCAATAAATGAAAAATAGAACTATGGATTAAATATTTATATCCCTATGTTTCAATGTCAATGGGTGAAACACCCAATAGGAGTGTTCATAGACAACTTCGGGCTAACAATTATTGACATCATTAATATAGACCACAAGGATGACTAATGGGTACTAACTGAGCATATTGCACATGTTTTCTACATTATTGAACCTGCTTATAAAAAGAAAGACATAGCTCTATCAAATAAGCAGAGCATTATTGTGTCGATAGCATCGAAGATGTCAAAGATTACCAGTACCATATAATGCTATTGCTTACCGACCTTCCTCATAAAATGAAGGTCATCCAATAGATCTTTAATGAAGTAAGATATGTACATACACACTAATGGCATTGAAAAAGTCGTGAACGGCTAATGTTGGGTCGTATGTGTAACAATTAAATCAGGTCTTGCCATCATGTAATTTCACGTGTACGTCAATTGCTTGTCACAATATATATTTGTTCATAACCTTATGAACTATATATATAAGGTATTTGTGTTGTATTAATTACAAGTTAAGAATTTTTATGCACATTTCACACTTTATTAAATTACAAATGCTATTTAATTATTTAATTAAATAATTACTTAATAAAAATTTGCATAGGTAAATAATTAAATTACACATTTTCATTTATATTTTACACTTTATTGATAGATATTCTAATTTATAACCATTGATTGGCCCCTACTGCCACATCACATGCGAGCCTCTAAGCTGCCTGCCTGTAAAGATGCTTACGCGTAGGGGGTGAAACTTTTCCAAGTACCTTAGCGCCCCCAAATCTAGACACCATCGCCAAGTTGCCGAACTACATCATTGTTGCCATCGTTGGCCCCTCCTCGTCCATGTGCCCCAACCGTTGCTCCCCATGGCCCTCACGCTATCGTCGACATTCTCCACTGTCTTCCTGCCTAACCGCCGAGCCCTTGAGATCCTCACTGTCCTTGAGGTCCAACCACCGCGCCTGCACCTTCACTGGCCATGGCTAGATCTAGCCTCCACTGGCTCCTCCACTGTTGGCCATCTCCATTGACTCCTCGACCGTGTCGCCTGGCACCTCCTTGACCTCCCTCTCTAGCTAGCGCCTCCCTAACCCCCCTCTTTGGTCAGCGCCATCGACCTTTGCCTTGAGCTCGGCATAGCCTTGGCCACCATCGCGTCGAGCCGAGCCTAACCTTCACCATCATCGTGATCCTAATGTTGCGAAGTCCCGATTCAAATTTGGTAAATTTCAATTGAATGTGATTGAGTTGGTTTATGATGCTGTTGTTCACCCATATTATTGAATTGAATTTAGTTGCTATATGATGCTTATTTGAATACAATATAATATATTAGGTATTGGGGTTTGGATGAAATTAAGTAGGCATTATGAATTATGAAATTTCAATTTAACGAGATTTAGTTGGTATATATGAAACACATATGAATTATGAAATATATCAAATATTATGATAATTTTTTTATTGAGATATGGATATTATAAGTTATCGGTCGTGTCGATATGAAACACATATGTTGTATGGATATTTTAATTTGTATGAATTAAATTTTAATTTATATGGATATTATAATTAATGTATGGAAATTTTAATTTGTATGAATTACACTATGGACATTATGATTAATGTATGGATATTTATATGAATTATATTTTAGTTTGTATGGACAATATGATTAATGTATGAACATTTTAATTTTATTTCTATGTTCCTTTTGCTATATGAAAATTATTCGGCTAAGTTTGCTTAATTTTTATCACTATTTAATATATGAATATGACGATTAGGTGTGGTGATGTACAAGATGCCATCACATTCCGAGAGCATTATTTTTAATTTCTATATATATAGATGGTTCAATTTTAAATCTATATGTATTATTTTTATGCTATATAAAGATCATCAGTCATGTCGATATTAAATTATATAAAAATATTATTTATATTAAAATGATGGATAGAAAGGATATGCATCACGAGACTAAACCAGCAGACATGATCGTGCCACAAACCGAACATAAAGTCTTCTAATGAGTTATCATGGTGTACCCCTAATGATTTGCATATTGTTATAGAGAGGCAAGAAACGATGTGGACGTCGGCTCCGATTACATATCAATTGAACGTGTCGTAAGTATTTTGCTAAGTTATGTTAAGTTTACTAACAATAATAGTTAATTTATTATTGTTTAAATATATTGTTGCTGTTGTATATACAATAGATACAATCAATATACCATACTCATCGAAAAGTTGTAAAAAGGAAGGGTACAAACAATTCTACTAAGACACTAAGACACGGTTACATTGGTCCTGCTGAGATGAAGATGATTATAACCACGAATGAAGCCCTCGACAATAAGTACAGATAGCCCATTTAAGAAGCACGTCTATGAAAACGATTATCACAAATAAACATCTAGGCCACCTATGGGTGGTAGATCGCATGAGAAAAGGGTATTTTTACATACCGAAAGTAGGCTAACCACCTGTGAATACCCATTCTATCTAAAGACTGATTTATATTAGTGTAATTCAAGCATGTCATCTTTTTAATTTCATCATTTTCAAATGAATAAAACAGAACACGTACGATGCGCTTTCGCAGGGTACACCGATTGAACCGGATTCGATCGCATCCTCGCCTAATCAACCTATCTAACCCGGGACGCCAAACGATTCTTTTTGGTCAAGAGCTAGCTGACGAGGCCTGCATGATCTGATAGTAGTCAGGACTGAGGAGGCAACAAGAACTAGCTTGATTGCCAAACGAATTGGGCCGTGAACGTCGTTTTCCCAACCCGTCCCGTCCAAGAGAGAGAGGAGCACGGGGACGGGGGACGGGGGACGCGCGCGCGGACGTCGTCGGTCGCTGTCCGCCTCTCGCGTCGCTTTTTACAGAGATGGGACGAGGGATATCACCGCGCGCTGCAGCATCCGCATGCCGTTAGCCGGCAACCCCGGCACCGGGGAAGCAGACAAGCCGAATCCCCGAGCCGATATCGCCGCCCACGTCGCCACTCGCCACGCGACGCTCCCCGGACACGCGCGCACACTCGCGGGTCGCGGGCTCGCGCGAATGCGGCCGAAGTATTGTTGGTGTGAGGAGTCCTACAAGGCCCACGTGTGTGACGAGGCCGACCAGGCCAACCAGCGGGGAATTCAGATGGTGAAAAGGCCCACAACCTCACGGCTCACATGCGAAACGTATTTTCAGCCCAACTTTCTTTCAAATATAGAAAAAATATACATAGAAACTTTGTACGTAAAAAAATAGAAATTGAAACTTTATACATGTAAAAACGAAAGGTACGTGGAATTTATATATGGAAACACAAAAGGCATATAAACTTTATACATAGACAAAAATTTATACATGAAAACACAAAAGTATATACATGGAAACACAAAGTATATAAACTTTATATATAGAAACATAAGATATACAAACTTTATACATAGAAACATAAGGTATACAAACTTTATACATATAAACATAAGTTATACAGACATTACATATAGAAACATAAGATATACAAACTTTATACATAAAAATATTTATATTAGAAGAACGGAAAAACCTGTTTTGGGCCTGAAGGCAAAGATTGTATCGATGCTGCGACACCGCATGGATTCAGCCCAAAATAGGAAATATACTGACCGAATCGGAAACGGAATGACCCAAAAAAGGAAGGGTTGGTGCGTTCGCGCGCGCGTTCGTTCATTAGCCTTTTAGGTCGTTGCGTGAGCTTCGGATGGGCCGAAATGAATTGGAATAGTAGAATGCGATAAAAGCACAGCACGCCCCCCGATTGCCAAAAAAGGGGTCGGCTGCGGCGACCACTCGGGCTAAGAGATGTGAGGTGCCGCGTTACTTTAATAATTGCCCTTGTCAGATGGTCAGATTGAGGCGTGGCTCGCTCTGTCGCTCGTGTAAGTTGCTAAAGCTTATTACTCGCCAATCCGTGCACGGCTTTCAGGACACGATGCGCCCGATTTTTCACCGCAAATTGTAAATTGTTTTATCGACCGTACAAAGATGTTTTGCCACGGAGTTAAAAATATTTTACAGTGAAATTGAAATATTTCACTATTACACGTGAAACATCAACCTTTAGCTATTAAAAAATCAATAAAAATACGAAACATATCAAAATACAAATACAATATTTCAATTCAAGCATATATGGGGCTAAAACATTAAAAGAATCGTCAAATATACCAGTTTAGAGCTACTTTTTTTCTCTCAGGTGGTTATTATTGTCACACCCTAAAAATCGTTTAATTATAAATTGCTGTTAATAAATAATTTTAAGAAATTATTTATTGATTAAAGGAAGTGCCTAATTTTTTCTAAAATTATTTCAACATAGAAAGTATTTTTAATAAATAAAACAACATTTTAATAATTATTTAAATTAAAAATCCTATTAAAATCCCTTTTAAACCTTTGGACCAAATTTGACCCATTCCTACCTCTTCCTCCTCTTCTCATCAGCCCAATTGGCTGAAGTTGGTGTAGCCTAGGACGCAACCCAACACAAAGCCAATATGCCATAGCCCATTGTCTTCTCCCACCGACATGTGAGGCCCACATATCGGCTTCATCTCCTAACTTTAGTCGGAGTCCCTCCCATACATGCCACACCAAATTTGGCACATTAGTTCGTGATTCGTTCAAATTAGTTAAAGGTTATAATCCATTCATCATATCCTTCCTTTTACCTCGAAGAATCAGAGCAAATGCGTGTCCTTTTGGCACCGTATCAAGCTCAAACTTGAGCTCTATCGTAAACCGACGAACCCTAATTTTCCACCGCCTCAACCTACCATTCCAACACTAAACTCACTATACTTTGGCTTTAAATAACATGCCCTAGAGCTCCTATTTTGTCCGCAACTATAGCCAAAGCTCTCCTCGTTGCCTCCCTGCATGCCACTACTCTCTTCGTCGCAGCCTCTAGGTCTAGCCATTGCTTGCCACCATTCCTACCATCACCGGACCTCATCGTCTCCTCTTTCGGCACCGCAACATCAAGGAGAACCTTGGTCACCCTCTCCCCGAAGTTGAAGCTTGATAGAAGGTTGTCATTGCCATCCAGTCGTGGCACACCACCGTTTCAAGCTCATTGTCGGCCTCTTTCCACTACCGTTCCTCATTGGATTCATGTTGATAAGGTTCACCTTCTCGCACTCATTGTTCCTATGCCCTTTGTTTCCATCACTGCACCTTTGTTCGCCATAGTTTCTAAGCTGGTTGGCCAGCGATCCAACATGACCATTCACGTGGTCGTCTTGTTAGCGCCACCTCACCCCCTTCTTACGTGGTTGCACACGTGTGCATTCATGTGGCAATTTCTAGCTGGGTTCAATTCGAGCCATCCGATCTTAGTCAACCTAATCAAATTAATCTAGGCCATTTATCCTTATGAACCACCGTGGACTTTCTTGGTGGACTGAGTTAGACCAACCTACTTTTCTCAATGACATGCAGGTCTTGTATGTCATTGACTTTAGCCTCTTCTCTCCCATGGCTAGTGTCATTAATCTCTTTTTAGTTATAAAATAATTAAAAACAATGTAATAAATTGATTAGTTTTTTTATAGGTTTCAATTGAATTAAAACTTCATTAATTCATAACTAATTCTTATGAAGAGATTGTTCAAGTCTCATAATTTATTATGATGTAACTATTTATTAACTTTATTTGTGATGATTATTTGATTTTTATTAGTCTTTTCTTCATTTTGCGTGTTAGTGTATAGATTTTGTTATTTCAGAGGATCACGAGTTTGTCGAAAGAGTTCTAGAAGACTAATTAAAGTCCTTTTGATTGCAAGTCAATGCAAGGCAAGTAGATCCAAAATCTTTTTGAGTACGTTGATTTTATATTTAAATTCTCACTTTATTTTAAATATGTATTTATTTTTTGAATGTGATTGGGTGATATAAAACTATATTATTGCCAATTTGCATTGATTACTTTATACTTTTATATCTTGGGATATAATTTGACTATCTTGTACTTTACTTTAGCCATACTTGGAAACACTAGAATCAATTATGAAATAAGTAATGCATCACTTATGGTGAATTATGATTAATTAATGTTAGCTCATGACAGTTGTCTAATTAATAAATTACCAACTAAAATTTGACTAATAAAGAGTTACAAGCATATGGTTGTAATGATTATGCTCATAATAATTAAGGACTGATTCATGAGTTACTCTTTTGAAGCATTTTTCGTACTAATCACAAGGCAACATGGGCATTGACTGAACTAGTAATGTAGCATGTCTCAATAGAAGATAGTGGTGTGTTTAGTTTATAGTTGGTAGTGCCAAATCTATACTGACATGAATAATTCTAATATGATAGTATTAAGTCTATATTAGAAAGTAAAGAGTTTTTCTAGTCTAAAACTCGAGCCACTCTACTAAAAACTTGGTCGGTAACCATTTTATTAGGCGTGTTATACGAAGATTCTTGTTATAATCTCTATTTAGATACTTTCAGTTATCACAACACATAAATGATATGATATTAAGGTTGTATTTTATAGGTAAATTTATACACCTTTAATTAGAGTAAAACGGTTTAAATAGTTATGCTCATAGTTATGAGCAAGCTTAACAATATATTAATTGTACACTATTCAATAAAGATAATAAGTTGATAATTAATGATGACTGGTTATCTCATTATATGTTAATATTGGATGAGTAGTTGTTCAAAGTTGGCTTAAGCTTAGGAAGTAATGATGTACTCCTCATGTTGATTTAGGATTGATTTTACTACTTTTAAATATTTGTTAAATGTCATTTTTACAAATAAGCCATATGTTAGTATTTGTTATATCCTATACATCTACAAATTTACTATGTAATTTATTAAATATTTTATATACTCACATTATAATAATCACCAACCTTCTTATCTTGTAATAATTATCAACCTTAGGTGAAAAATGTTTTCAAAGTATAACACACTTAGCATAAGTCTCGCAAGCTTCGTTATTTTTTTCTTTTCGTTACAATTTTCTTTGTTGTGAAGACTAACCTATTTATCGTTTTAGTTTTATTAGTATTATATATTTAAAATATTCTAAACGCTAATGTATATATTTATTTAAAAATTACCGGTGAATTTTTAGGTGTTATCAGCTCCTTCGGTTTCCACTGCAAATCCATGACAGGATGTTGCAAGGTCTAGAAACTCCACTCGACCGAGCCTTCCATGACCAGTCCTGGGCCCTCGCCATGTCGTCATCGCCGCATGGATGAACGGAAGCCATGCCACCTCCAAATCTAAGTACGGCCTATCGTCTTCCTCCAGCTCCGGGCCTTGAGCCGTGCCGATATACACGGGACCCCACCGGAGAGCTACACGAGGATGCTCCCTATTGCTCACACGGCAGACATGGCCAACGAAAGCGAGCAACACATGAGAAAGAGAGAGGGAGGATGTAAAAATGAGGGGCTGAAAATACGTGCGATATTTGACGGAGAGCATTCTCAGGTTTTCCATGGTTTAATAATTTTAAAATTCGTAATTAATAAATATTGAATTATACTCAGCTTGAAGTCTTAGTTATAGACTTTTCATGTTTTGACATGTGTGAAATTTACAGTCAATAAGAACAAGTAATATTCAGTTTAGAGACTCAATTCACACAACGTATACACAACAAATGAGTTTTTAACGCGGCTTATGATATTATAGTCATAATAATACAATCCAACCAGATCTTCTTAGTTCTAGTTAATATAGGAGCAAACAGATAGATAAATAGGGACTAAATTTGTCTCAATTAAATCAAAACAGACAAAACACTTGTCAAAGTATTGACCCAGTACCCAAGATTTTCTGTTTCATCGGATGGATTTTCACCAATTTGAGCTCAACATCAAACTACATTCAGGAGGATCAATTAATGCAACTACACGGCTAGGACGTACGAGGCTAAGAATACCAATGAAAAATTCTGCAAACAATACTTGTAGTTTGGGATGGTAAACAATATTAACAATTTTACACTTGTTAATATACATTCGTATTAACCCAAATCCTTGACAAGAACTAAAACCCTTGGCATAAATAACAACACTAATAAACACCTCTGGAGGAATGGGTCAAGATTTCTGGGAAACTCGTAATTGAATTGTGAAACCTTAGTAACATCCTACAAGTCTACAATGTTCCACATCTAGTGGATGTAATGAATGAAAACAAAGAATGAAAAGAATATGTGCAAGCTGTTAGTTAACACAATTACTATTTGACAGGATTGATCTCAAGGCTTCATACAATTGTGCCTTCACAAAAGGCACTTGATAAGATCTTTAAATAAGAACCTTGCTCTTCTGCACCTTTCTTATAGATGAATAGAAACTTCAAGTAGAACCATGACCTGACATTTTCTTCTCTCTGGGAGGTATCTTCAGAAAATGCTTCATCGTGTCATACGCAGTAAAACCAATAGCCACAGAGGGTACCACCTATAAAAAGCAACAATATTTTTAGAAGCGTCAATTTGGCTAACTCAACACATTTATGTAAAGTGGCAACTACATACTCCCCTCTGAATATACGACACCATTCAACAAGTAGGGTTTTTCACTGAAATGGCCATGGACAAATAGCTCAAACAAGAAAGTTGAAGACAATCATGCAAATTCAATGTTGTATAAATGAAAGGTGCCAAGGAAAATTAAGTTCAAGAGAAAAAATGGTCTGCAGAAGTTTATACATGCCACTGGAAAGATTTGTACAGTTCTGACATGTACAACCGGAATCCAGATCCTCTTATCAGCTAGAGTGGCAAATGCAAAATGTGAAAATTTTCATGGAATATAAACACAAATTAACTAATACAGGAATCGCCTTGCTCCAGAGTAGGGTGCAGAACATTGCCCAGAATTATCATGTAAACTACTAAAGTTTCATAGGCAAAGCAAGCACAAGAACGTTATTTTTAGCTTGGGGAGTAAAGCTTCAAAGTTTAAGGTTCTAACAAATAATAAGAGACCAAGTATTATCACTTGGATTCAACCAATAAAAATAGTTGGTGTTATCACGTGGGTCTAGAAAGTAAAATAGTTAATGTACTTATATGTTCTGCATGTTTGACCTGCCATCAGTCCTAGCATTCTTGATTATCTGAGTATATCCAGCATACTTTGAAATTCCAATGTAAATAAGCACCTATGTTTGTAGAAAATTGAACCATAAAAGGGGATTATCAACAGGATTACCTTGATGTAATTGAGGCTCAAGCCAGCAAACAATTGCCTCCATCCATGTGTTTGTTTGATGATTATAAGACCTTGGAATGTACCCCTTATCTGTGGCCCACCAAATTGATCATGATATTGCTGACTCTGAACCTACAAAATAAAAGCAGATGCAAAGATGATAAATAGTTTGAGGAACATAGTTTTTAAGGAAAGTAAAAAAAAGATATGCTAGAAAAGGTAGTATATGAGAAAAATGAAATACCTGCATCTGCCTCCTGACAACATCTAGTGGGTAAGTTAGAGTCTGCCCAAACAATCCAGCAGCAGCCCCACAAGACAACTTCAATGTGACAGAATTTTTGTAATCTTCAGGTACATGTGTCTTCAGTCCTTCGAATATGTAGAATTTAAGACCAGCATAAGGAAGTATTCCCATGAGTGTTGGACCTGAACAAAAATAGCTCAGATGGAGGTGTCAACAGCATACAACAATGATGAAGGTACTGAAAAAACTAATACTCAAATCAAAAGCAAATCAAGAGAGTTTTATGGTGCTTGAATAACTATTTAGGCATATATAAGACGGATATACATACCTACTCCACGATAGAGAGCTCGCACTCCACCTTCTGAATAAACACCTCTAAAAACATCCTTTATTCCTCCGTATTTTTGCTGAGCACTTGTCCTTTTCAAACCACTACTGATTTGGTCTGAACTATTTACCTTTAAGCAAAACGAAACAATCTTAGCACATCACAGCGCAAAGCAAAAGAAGATGTATGCAATACAGACAACTAAAGGGTTCTTCATTAAACTAAAGGGCAACACTGATAGAACACAAAAAAGCTTATCCAAATGTAACGGGGAATTTACTCTCAAGAGATTCCCAATGGACAACTCACAATCTAGGCAGTATTTTTCCATGGAAAGATAACGTGATATTCCATTTGTTCAGAAGTAGATGTTGTTTTCTTGTAAAAGCACCATTTATTATTTCAGCCATAAATCTAAAATATCATGGGAGTATTGTACTATTTTATATTGATCTTTTATTACTATTTTCAGTTGTCCATATGGGCAATTCAGAAACTTTATATATACAAGTGATCAAAGTTACATAAACTTGATTGCACACATCCTATGGCGAGCTAGTGAGATCTTAAAAACAGTACTGCAGTTTACAAATCTTAAACTGTAACACAGCTGCAGTTATGCTGACTGTCCGTTTTATTAATTAGTACACTATGGTTGTCAATTGCAATGAAGTGGAAATATGCAAGCACGGAAGCGGGTTGTAGCCTGGAATATCAAGCAAGCAATGGCAAGTGAGGTCTGAGGACCAAAGAAAACAATAATGAGATATGCATTCAAATACCTGGAAGGCAAGTTTAGTCCTAGCAAGATCCAAGGGATAAGTACACAGCACTGCGGTTCCTCCAGATACTGAACCAGCTAAAAGGTCTACTAAGGGTCCTGTCCCAAGTGAAGGGCAGTTATTCAAGATCCAACACCTGTATCGCTCATACGCCATATAATGTAATGCAGCATAAGGAACAATTCTTAATACACTAGCACCATTTCCCCTGAAAGTAGAACCAAGACATGGTTAGTGAACAATGCTACATACCGCTAGTGTCTTAGTATTGTAAATAAGTTGAATTGCCACATACTTGTAAAAGCCCAAAACTCCATCATGTTGTCTCAATTTCTTCAATGATTTGAGCACGCCAAGAGAACTGAATTCATTTGTTCTAGTCTATAAATGAAGAATCAGAAAGTAAGCACATGTTAGGCATAGTGATAATCCCATAAAAACACCACGGGCAAACTAGATGTTTCAAACATAACATACAGAGCTGGTCTACAAGGTCAACATAAGCAGAATTTGTGAAACTTCTGGAAGTGAACACTTGTGAGTATCATTGTAATGATGTCTACAATACTCATAAGTGCATATTAGTAATCAAGGAAATGCATGATGGGGAAAAAAGAGGCAGGAGAGTTGTATGGACTTGATTGAAGCTGAGATTTTTTTGAAGCTGAGAATTTCCCTCCAACCAACATCCTAACTAACAAACAATGGATGGATAGCTGCAACAATACTAAGCGGAGTAAGGTGTGCTTACTAACAGATGAGGGAATGTTTATGAGCTAGAATCTAGATAGGTACCTATTGGAATCTTATTTGTTGCAACTCGTTACAAATGTTTTGAGGTAAGGTACCCCTTTCATTATCTTAAAACCATGACTTCCATCAATCCACACAGAGTACAAGCACTACCTTCTTGCAGCATATGAAATCGACATTTTCAATTCAGAAGAGACACATCCCTCTAAATCCTTCTAAATATTAAGAGTGATTTTAAGGTACTTGAGGCGATAGCGTGAGGTAGCACACTTTTTAGTGAATTTGTCGTAAAAATTCTCAAATAAAGATTGTATTATCTCAGGCTACAAAAAGTGATCCTCCTATTAAGAAAAGTTACGCCGGAGATCCTGAAGCGATGCATTCCTACAGCTGCTCGCCACTGACAAAGTGACAATTGCCCAAAATACCTAACTACCGAACTCTAATCCAAGCGATCTGTTTTTCTTCTATGGGCAAACTCCAGCCAAGCAACGAGATACAATCTGACGAGCACTAATACGCAAGGTATATTCACTACAAGCATGGCAGCACGCCAAGCAGACGAACCTGCAGCAAAATCTTGAGGCGCTCGAGCGGCGCGATGGCGGTCTTGGAGAAGGCGCCGGCGACGCCGCCGGCGATCATCTCCTTGGCGAAGACGGGCACCAGGTCGAGCGCGCAGAGGTCGACCCCAGCCGCTGCCACGGCCGCCGAGCCCTGTGAGGGGATGCCCATCCCGCCGGCGCGCTCCTCTCATCCAAATCGGAGCGCCCACCCGCGGCGAAGGATCTCCCCTACTCAGGCCAGCGGAGCCAGAAGGATCTCACCGCACGGGGCACGCGCGACGCGCCCCGGTCAGCCTCAGCCCTACGGCCTCTGCCTCAGCCGCCGCCGCCGGATTTGACCGCGGCGACGACCCTGGGCCTGCGGTTTCTTGCGCGTATCCCCTTCCTTTCGAGAATCGAGATAACAATAGAGAGGGGCGATGACCGCTGTGGCGATGAGTAATATGCGGGAGAATCTTCGCGGCTCCCCTTAATAGCATTTGGAGTTTGCCAGGAACGCAGGAGCGTTGATGCGGCGCCGATCGAAGCCGACGCTGACACTTCTCGTTGTGTTTCCAAAGTGAAATGTAAGATTATCTTATAAAATATAGTTATTTAATAATATAAAAAATAAAATTAATTTTTATAAAGTTAAAATTATACGAATTTATGTGTATCTATATTTTTTAAAAAATATTGTTTACCACTTTAGAAAATATATACGTAAAAAACTAAGAAAAAGTCTCGCCCTATTAATCACTATCAAACACAACCATTACGTTAGACTTTAGGATAAGATATCTACATACTAGATTGTTTTTTTTCTAAGATTTTTCTGACACTTTTTTATAAAATTTTGTGAAAATAGTGTGGCACGTACTCATATGAATATCTTTTCGGGTGTTGGCAACATTTGAGATTTTAAAATTTTGGATTATCTAATAGCTATTTTAAGGATAGAAATGAATGAATTAACTACTACAAAATTAAAAATCTATTTCAAAAAGATCAGATTAAGAAATTTTATATATAAGTTTTTTATATGACACACAATTTAAATGCTTGAAAAATTATACATGAAAAAAAATCCAAAATCTACAAAGAAAAAAACATGCGCTTTGTTCTATCTGTACACCGTCTTATGCTCTTCCAAGTTCCAAACGAAGCCATACGCTGGTGATAGAGATAGTCTGCCACTCTACCTTCCTCTATACTGTCACTGGTTTTTTCCACTAAATAGCCAGATACTTTTATAACTATTTAAAAGTATAAATAAATAAATTAAATATTATAAAATTGAAATATGAATTTAAAATAATTTTCTAAGAAATTCATATATGAAAAGATTTTGCTAAGACTACACCATTTAGAAGCACAGAAAGCATCCTCAATAGAATGTTACATTCATTTTTTCGATAAAAAGTCATGTTTACATTATACATAAGTATTTCTTTATATTCTTATTTGGCCTCTAAAATACTAGGAGAGAGCTTTGTCTCACGACTTACGTTTCATGGCAACCTCTGTCACCTTTTGATCCACTTCCTTCTTCGTCTTCATTGTCCATGCTAATGACGAGGGAGAGGGTTCTATCAAATATTTTAACTAAATATTATTCTAAATATCTTGATCAGAAGGAGTGGACATAGACATACAATCTAATGAAATTGTATGAGTTTTATAAGGATTGTGTAGATACTAGTCCAAGTCTTTTGAAGACAATTTGGTGACATTAAATCAGCCACCCACCAATATTATTTTTTTACCAACTACTTTTCATGTACTTTAATACTACAAAATAGTCATGCATATTATTTTTATCTTATTTCAACTATAAATACAAGTTTATTATGTAAACATATCCATAGGGTTGAATTGCTATAAAAACCTCTCAATTCATTTGTTCCAAATAATATTAGCATGTGCATAATTCATATTTATCCGTGTACCCAGCTAAGTAACAATAAAGGTGGCTAGCATCATGAGTGACTAGGTTATATTATTTTCAGATTATCATTGGGTTATTGTTACATATTATTTGTTCAACATATTAAAAATATGTTTTCTTAATATTTTTTCTACTTTAGACCATTTCGTTTAAGCTGTTTGTTAAGTTCACAAAACCCCATGTTTTATAATTGAAGTTGTAGAAAACCATATGTTTTATGGTCTAAATATTTCATAGAACCCCACCTTATTCAAATCTCAACTAAATTTAGCATATCTATAATAATATTATTTCAAAAGGGAAAAGTTAAACTATTAAACATCACAAACTAAAAAATTTTATGTACACTTTATAAAATGAAAACTTTAAGTAAATACATAGTTAATATGTATAGTGGGTTGTGAAACATTATGACTATAATAATACCTGAGACTATGTACCATAATACATGCATTTTTCTAAAACTTTAACTATAAATTATGGGTTTTTTAAAATTTACTCTTTAATTTATATCATCTATTTCATCTCATCTTTGTTCATCACAATAGAATGTTTCTCAAGTTATAAGTCTCTTCGTAATATTGTACTCCTATGTGCTACGTTTACATTTCCCTCTCCCACATTTAAGCATAAAACTAATGTGTTATTTCCTCCGTCTTAAAATATAACTACTTATAGTATTTATTATTATTATTGAAAATACAATTATTTCACCTACCTACCCATCTCAACCAATTTCAACCTTTCTCTATTTAATTTCTTACTTGCTTTTTCATCTCAACCAATCACAAATATTTCTCACTTTAACATTAATCCCTTCAAAAATGAAATAAGTTTGTACATTTTGAGACGTAATGAGTATTTCATAAAGACAACACATTGATTCGTATTGTTCATGCTTTATTGCTTTCTCTTGCTTGTGGTGATTCAACTATAAGTTTTGCTTTCATACACTTATAAGAGTTTCAATTAAATAAGTGCGTGTGTTTTGCCTTAGAGTGGTAATATTGAATCAGACAGCGTGTTGATTACCCCTAGGCATGTCTAATATTGAATCTTATATAGCTATACAATTGATCACCAATAAGTGCAGTAAATCTTATTTTATTGCCTTGTGGTATAGCTACACTAGTGGAAATATCTTGGAGCGTTGGATCAAAGATGAAGAGGTGATTAGATCCATTCATCCCTTCAGTTGGGCCCATTGAATTCTACCAGCAAAACGCCAAGCATCGTATGATCAAATGTGCCTTCTCGGCTTCTCCACGCACTACTAGCGAGTGGCAACATCCCGCATCCTCTTAGACCATCGCCCCACCCACATCACGCATGCATCCTCATCTTCTTTAGGTGACGCATGAAAAAGTGGAAACTGATGTAGGCTATTCAAGAGCCTGTGATCATAGCTTTAATTAGTTTGGTCTTGATTGATGCTAGTACGGAATGCCAAACATAGGATGTGTTTAAAACTATTGGAAGATCAAAAGATTATCTAAATTTTAATAGTTATTTAATAATATAAATGATAGAATTAATTAAAAATATATTTTTTAGAAACATGAGACGAGAAACTTATATATAATTTTTTAAAAAAACATACCGTTTAGCAATTTAAAAAACACACGTACAACCTTAGCTTCTCCCACTATTTGTTGAGAGGCCTTCTAGAGATTGTCCTATCCAATCATGATCATATATATTTATCTATTGTGATCCACACTTTCTCAATGCTGCACTAAATAGCTGATTCATCTTCCAAAAAATCAGAAAAGCATTTGATGAGTTAGCACCACCATTGGAGATCTCTCACCTGTCACCAGCCGTTATCCTCTCATAAGCAGCAAACTCTTTTTTTTTTGTCTTCTCGTTCTTCATTGTTGATCTTCTACCTACCAGGTCGCTTCTCTTTCCTAATGATAAGGTTATTTTATCTTCTGTTTTTCTATTTTCAAGATGCAAGTTTCTATCTTTAGTTATTCATTCCCTATAAAGCAGGCGGTTTGTGAAAGTTTGGAGGCTGCAATCTTGTTTCCAATTTCCCCCACCATAATACCATCAATTGATTTTAATGTAGTCCAAGATGTGATCGCATCAACTAATGTGGTCAAGCACAAAACAGAAGTACCATTGATTGACATAGGCAGTCATGCGTTGAAATTCAATTATCTCCCGTCCAAAACATTTTACTCTACTTATTGATCTCAGATTTTTTTAAATTAATCTTTATTTAGTAAGTACTGATATTGTTCGCCTTAACTACTGTTTATGGTATGATTTGGTTTCTCCTTCCTTTCTGAAAATTATCCGTCAAACATCACACTTTTTCACTAAAAATGTATAAGCTCTGTTAGGGGAAAAAAATCAGCTATCTGTAGGCCTACATAATTGTACTATACTGAAGTATGAGGTATGAGGTAAAACTGACCCCTTCAAATATTTTCGTAGAATTTTACTTTATTTTGTCAAAATATTGGTTGCCTCTGCTCTACGTGTTGTATTGCGGGCATATACATCTTGGGACATGTTGCCATGATATTTCCTCTGTAGGCTTGCTACATTCTGCATACAAATGCTCCACAGACTGGCTAGAGCTCAAAAGACGCAAACAATTTAATTGGGTAATTAATTCACTCGGACAGGATTTAAGAATATGATAGAAACCGATGAGTGTGTTTAGAAAACAAACAAGCTGCTAAGGAAATCTGTTATTATAGGTAAACGTATTTACAATTCACTGTAACAAAACTATTTTCTTGAACAATCTAATCTATATCTACTGCACATACTCCGACAGCATCATTGTTCATTTACACTCTTGAATGGTATATTGATCTTTCAGAAATATTATACATCATTCCTAAACTATATAAATCATGCACTTTCTTGCTATTAGATAATGATACTCATAATATATTTGTAAGTTTGCAACTATATATCATACATAAATATCCCACAACAACATGTGAGGTATTATCTAGCATCCTAAGTTTTGATAAACACAACACTATGCATATCAATATTTGGTCTTTGTGATATTTTTCGTCCTGGTGTCTTCACATTATGTAATGGAATCATGCTAAGCTCCCAGGCAATGATATAAGAGACGTTGATTTTGACCACGTTTATGTTAATAATGCGCTAATGATTGAGAGGTACTCACTCCGTCTTAAAAAAAAATAGAACTTCTACATTTGAATATTGTCTCACAATATAACAATTTCTATCATTATTCATAATGCTACTTATTTCATTAATTACTTTTCATTCAATTTTTTTAATCTTACCCCTATCTATCCTCTCATACCTATCCATTTCTTATTATTGAGGGATAACAAAGTATTTTCTTCTTAACCTGTTAAATAACATAGAAATGTTTGTATTTTTTAGATGAATGGAGCAGTCTACTGGAACAAAACCAATGGAAATGGTAGAAAAAGTGAAAAAATAATAAAATTAGTATATGCTCATGATGAGGTTTGTATTTCAATGGCTCGTGTTTACAGATAACCACCTTCCTTAAGTGTAAACTGCAAACAGACGTTGAAAGTTTGCATCATATTTTCCTCGAACAAACCAATGGAAATGGTAGAAAAAGTGAAAAAAATAATAAAATTAGTATATGCTCATGATGAGGTTTGGTATTTCATTGGCTCGTGTTTACAGATAACCACCTTCCTTAAGTGTAAACGGCAAACAGACGTTGAAAGTTTGCATCATATTTTCCTCGAACAAACTATATCATGCAGTATACAGGCATACAAGTCTTGGTTGAATTTTTTTGGGTATTGTACATTCATACATAGGGATAGACTTAGGTCACTACTGTAAGTGTGATTATTTGTTGTCTTGCTCCAAGTTAACTAAATCAACCAAAAATACATTTTAATTGAAATAAAATACTAAAATTTCACCTACATTGTGTATTTAGTTGGTTTATTTGAACTAAATCAACTCAACGGGTATCATAAAACATCCCATGCCTAAAGCATACATCAAAGTTTGAGCTAACACTTTGCATCAAAGTAGTATTTTTAAGGGTTTGTTTGGTAGAGTTTAACTCCTAAATATAACTCCTATAGCGAAGTTTGGATTGAAGTGGTCCGAATCCCGCTCCACCCCTCTAGTTCAATTTCTTAGACCTCTATAGCCTACTCTGCTACTTTTTTTTTAGGGTTGTCAACAAGCCAAGGTCGAGTAAGCTCGATACAAGCTCGAGCTAAGTCTATTCCACCTTCAAGCTTTTAAGCAAGCCTGATTTGAGTTCAAACTCATTAGCCAAGCTTGATTATAAATAGAATGACATATATTTTAGTGATAGTTTATTGATAAATATAATTATTTTTTAAAAATTAATCATACAAATAAAAGAGTAGTCAAGAGACCAAGATAAATATATGTTGCTAACTATCGATGCGTGAGATCCTGACTACAATATTCAAGAAAGTAGAGGTCGTCTAGTATCAAGGTATTTGTAGAGATGCGCACACACAAAGAAGATATAAGAATTTATACTGGTTCAAGCTCTTAAGATAAGTAATAACCTTCCTTTAGTTTATATGTATTCATAATGAGTAGATCACATCAAGTATAAATATGAGGAGCTGTCTATCCTAACCTACGAACTAAACTCAATAAGATTAGCGAGAAGCTATAGTCAATGATAGTAGTCGGTAGTTATAAATATAATACTCTTGACTGTGAACTTGGTATGAGTTGTATTCTCTAGCTTATGATTGGATGCCATCTCCTCCTAGGAGGCTCTTGTATTTATTTCGAAGATGACTTCTTATTTAAGTAGAAATTAGAACAACATATCCTAACAAGTATAGAGTAATCCTTATTGAGCCTGGATTAGACTATAAAGTCGCCTTCTTGTCCACGACAAACTTCTACCCTACCCATGTTAGTATCTATGATTTATTGGTTCCTTTTGTATCTCCTTAGGTATATGATATTTTTAGACATCATATATGCATGTCCATAAAGTATACCATATCAAATACTCTAACACTAACACATGTTGATATATTGTATAGATACATACTAATCTATATTTATCTACTCCCTATGTTCCAAAATACAGTAACATGGTACTATTCAGACTCGTAAGTACTAGGTGTCTACTCCTAGTACCATGTAACTATATGTTGGAATGTAGTAAGTAGCTTTGAAATAAGCCTAAGTTCATTCTAGAGGCTATAAATTATCACATTATTCTGAAAAAAGGACAAAAGATCTTAACCGTTAGATGATAGTGAGAATAGATTATAATGGTATAGATTGATCTGTATATAAAATACAATTATACCTATAGAAATAGAAAATAAGAGTTATATATGAAATCCAAGTCTTATAGAAATAGAAGTTGTATATAAAACCCAAATACACTTTTACTATCTATAGAAATAAAATTTTAGACTTATTAAATCTAACTTTGAATTATCTAGTTTCACGTAAAATTGTGTGGGACAATTCCCTAGTTAGTTTATTAATCAATAAGATTAATAAACAATAAAAGTTATACACAATCAAACCTGTTAAAATCTCAAGCTTGGCAAAGCTTAAATTAAGTCTAGGTCGAGCCAAGCCTCGAGCTTTTTTTATAACCCTAAGAGTATCTCGAGCAGTAAATTAGGCTCTTCAAACGTCCATATAGCTAGCTCTCTAACTAAGTTGGCTAATCGGATTTTGTGCTCGCTTGATAACGAGATCCATATATCAGCCTTAACCCTCTCTTCATCCTCTTTCTTCTTCTTGATAGATGCCCATGCTATGAACATCAATTGGCCATGGCATAGCTTTAGATAGATGACGGTGGTGCTGTTGCTCCCACGACAGAGGCGGCTACTCATGCCAAACTAGAGCAGAGACAGTGTGGTTGCTCGCTCGGTAGCTCTAGCGAATGAAGGCGAAGGCGACGAGGCAGCTTGCGCTGGCGCAGATAAAGATGGCTATGTGCCCATAAAGATAGAGGTGGAGATGCTGCTGCCTCAGGAGAGAGGAGGAGAAGAGATAGAGGTGAGCCCTACTGTTTGTGGCAAGTTAGTGTGAGGAGGAATTTGGCCAAATTTCTGGTGGTAAGTCTGAAGTTGAGTTTTTATTCAAACTTTCTAAATTTTAGTTAAAAAGACATTTGACCAGCTGTTAAAGATGCTCTAACAAACTGTCTCGTAGCGAGTCACGTAACTCTTCTGACATACACAACGAGCTGGCGTGGTGTCACGTAACCCCTCCACGTACGGTCGTATGCCGAGTCCCCCGCGACCGCCCGTGTCGTTGGCGCGCCCACCGATTTCTCGTGATCGCGGGCATCCATCAATGCCTCCCGTACGCCCCCGCAAACACACGCGAGTTAGCGCCACGTCCGCGCACGAGCACACACGCGCCAAGTCACCCAGTTTTAACACGCCTCGGCTTGGTCCCGGCCACGGTTCCACCAAAGCTGCAACGGAGAACGGACGCACCCCCAGCCTCGCCATCTCGTTACAGAACACAACAGGACACAAAAGCGAGCAGACGGCGCGAGTTCAAAATCCCGAACTGGGCTCTGCAAAGGAGCCGAACGCCCAAAACTCTCTGGATCCCGGCATGCGCCCGCGGGCCCACGCACCACCGATGCCCCATATGTCAGCCTACCCCGGTCCCGTCCTTCGAGGAGGCCACAGAGCCTTCTTTCTCCAAGCCCGACGAACGGACTGCAAAAACGAGACAGCGCGTGACGGCGTGTGCTGCCGCGAATGCCGGCCCGCCGCGCCTTTTACCCAACCAACCACCAACGGTTCGCTCGCCCCCCGGGACCCACCCGCCAGAGACTTAGCCGTTCTGGAAGTGGAGGACCCCCTCCTTCGGCTTGGCTCGTCCCCAATTCAAATTTTGAACCCACCACCGCCGCCATGGCCCGAACGGCTGCCCCCGCCTCGTGACTCGTAACCGAAGCGAGCGCCGCGCGCAACGCCCAGCAGAGCGCTCACGTCAAGTCGTCAACTAGTCTCGCGTTTCCCGATATTCCCCCACTCCACTCCTCCACGCCATTTTCGCTCGCCTCGTGCCCACGTTCGTCGGTCGAGGGAGTAGCGCTCCGCTCCGCTGATCGGGGCTGGTTGGTTCGATGGGGCCGTCGGGGAAGTGGATCAGGACGCTGGTGGGGCTGAGAGCACCGGCGGCGGAGAGGGAGAAGGAGAAGGAGAAGGAGAGGGCCGGCGGGGGGAAGGGGCGGAAGTGGAGCAGGCTGTGGCGGAGCTCGTCGTCGCAGAGGGGCGGCGGGAACGCGTCGGCGTCGGAGGTGTACTCCGAGACGTCGTCCTCCGCCGACGCGCTCAGCTCAGTCGTCGCGGCCGTCGTCCGCGCGCTGCCCAGGGACTTCCGCCTCATCAGGCAGGAGTGGGCTGCCGTCCGCATCCAGACGGCCTTCCGCGCCTTCCTGGTGAAACACCGCCGCTGCGCCACTCGCCTCGCTGGAGTTTCGGTAAAAGGGTGCAGCCTTTTGATCGTTTCCTTGTGGATGCCTGTGCTGTGCAGGCGAGGCGGGCGTTGAGGGCGCTGAGAGGGATCGTGCGGCTGCAGGCGCTGGTGCGCGGCCGCCGCGTGCGCAAGCAGCTGGCCATCACGCTCAAGTGCATGCAGGCGCTCGTCCGGGTGCAAGCTCGCGCGCGGGATCGGCGGGCCAGGATCTCGGCGGACGGCCTCGACTCGCAGGACATGCTTGACGAGCGCAGCAGACGCGTCGATCCTGTCAAGGAAGCTGAGGTATATGGTGGTATACTTCTGCAAATATTAGTGCATAATAGTAGCGGTTTGATAAGCGAATTTTGCGATGCAAGATCGCGCTGTAGTTGTGCATGTTGAATTTTGTTATTCTGCTATTTGCATCACACACGCATCCTGCCTAAAGTGCGGTAAACGAAGAATTCTACTTTGAATGCCCTATATATGTAGGACATTCTTCTGAAATTTTGATCACGACCTGAGAGAAGTAAAATTAGGATCCCCCGGTTTATACCGTGTTGATTCTACCTTGATAGGGAACTGCAGAGTAGGACACACTAAAGGGTTTTGTGACATTTAACAACTTTTATTTGAAGCTATCATTTCAGTTTTTCATTTGCTACATATTCCTTTGAATGAATCACGGTATTGACATTGTTTGATATGCCTTCCTAGTTCCTAGGAGGATGCTAGTAATAATTCATCTTTGCAACTTGTTCTATTTAGTCAACATCCTTAGTTTTATCCTGCAATTGTGTGGTTGGCATAGGCCATAGTCAAACTGCCCGGCATAGCTTTTAAAGTATTTCGCGTAGAGAAACGTCTTCCAGCAAAACGAAATATAAAATATGATGGTGATGTTTGCGTCTTTGGATGGTATTGTTCACATTGCAGGCAGGATGGTGTGATAGTCAAGGCACTGCCGATGATGTAAGATCAAAGATACATATGAGGCATGAGGGTGCAATCAAGAGAGAAAGGGCACTTTCTTATGCTCTTTCTCACCAGGTACGTACTGCAGCAATAGTCTGTGTATAGAGCTTGAATATTTTGTTTCTTCTGAAAGATTGTACAATTTGTTTTAGCAGAGGTGTTCAAACCACGGCGGAAGGCCTAGCTCTCCTGCTGTATCAATCAAGCACCATGGCAGTGAGGCTAATAAGAGCAGCCATAGCTGGAGCTATTTGGAAGGGTGGATGGCCACAAAACCTTGGGAGAGCCGACTGATGGAGCAAACCCATACTGAAAACTCTACCAATTCGCGATGTTCTGAGAGCGTTGATGAAATTAACGTTGGCGGTCCAAAACTTTCTGATGCAGGCTCAATCAAGATCAGACGGAATAATGTTACAACAAGGGTGGTAGCAAAACCTCCCTCCATGATCTCAGCCACCTCTTCTGATTTTGTGTGTGACGAGAGCTCTCCCTCTACATCTTCTGTGACTCCACTGTCTGGTACCAATTCCCTAGCAACGGAGAGAAGATCAGATTGTGGTCAGGTTGGTGGACCGAACTACATGTGTTTGACCAAATCAGCCAAAGCAAGGCTGAGTGGCTATGGATCTCACAAGTCACAATTTCAAAGGCAAAGGTCTGGTGATCTCCATCATAACGACAGGATGGCATTCTCTTCCATAGATGTTCAAAGCAATGCTGGATCAGAGGTCTCAGTTACTTCAAAGAGCCTGACTCTGAAAAGTCGAGTCGCAAGAAGTTTAGACAAGGAGAATGAGACAACCTAGTTCCTTGCTTTAGGATACGCACCCTAATTGGCCCCTTAGTAGTGGAATCTTGATGTTTACCTGTACGTATCTGCTGATTTCAATGCCTCGTTGCTTACTTTGATCTCTATATTTATGGTGTACAAATGTGAAACCAGCCCAATGTTGAACTGTTTTGTCTATCTGCTGCATTGTGAAATCTTGGGCTTATAAACCTCTAAAGCAATATGAAGCATTATGCATGATTATTCAGGAGAAGAGAAGTGATGGAAAGCTTATTGATATTGCTGGATTGTAAGCGTGGATTCATCTTTACCGAAGGTCAACTGTTGACATAAATATAGAGATCGCTGCACTACCTATCTTAAATACGACTGGTACTTGTATATACTCGACTTGATTGATGATATCGATAATCACGGTTCAAAGTTTCCTATGTTAGCAACCTTCACTCTTCATGGGCGTCCTAGCGTTGCTGTTATCCAGTATACTTTGCACAGCATCTCAAGTTCTCAACTGATATGGGAGAATGGTTTGACAGATCAAAACAGAAAAGGAAATCTTAAGAAATTTTTCCCTTCGCTTCTATTCTCAACTACTGGTACACAAATCATGTGGAGTCAGCCACAAAAACATTTCAACAGTATCTCCACCGATTGATCAGAAATAAGTGTGTACACATAATAAAGTTCAGCCAAATCTCGCTTCTCGCTGTAAAACATGAAAAGAAGGGGCATTTAACGTAAGGTTACCATGTGTACCAAGAGCTTAGTGACCATCAAGACCATTGTAAATACTCCTTGCATTACTTCATAGAACTTTAGTAGATTTTCCATTAAAGGTACTTCCATGAGAAATTTTATGATACTTGCTAATATGTAACTCTCATTTAGTTCACCTATGTCTGATGGGCGTCTAAAGCTCCCGTCTGATAGGTCTAGTAGAAATCTACATTTGTTCACTTAACATGCAGCAGTGGTATATAAGAAAATATTACATTTCATTAAAAATTTATTTTGCTGAAAATCTCCATGCAATATGTAGTGCTGAAAATCTTTTAGTTTGCCGATCTAAGGCATTCTCTGCATAATGATAGCTTAGCTTAGTGATCCTCTCGAATAATTACCAGTCCATGAGCCAATACCTGAGACCAGGAGCTGACAAACATTTTACTAAACAACTCTCGCGCAGCTACTACTTTAACCCGCAAACTTTGGCTAAATCTAAACCTCTAGCGCGGATCGGGGCCCGGGCGTGCACAGCTGGGAGAGGCTCGAGGTGGGGGGAAGGTGAGTACCTCTTGCCTGCCGAGGCTGAGGGGCTTGTCGAGCACGTTCGCGTACTGCTTCGCCTTCCCGACGCCGATCATCTTGCCCGCCCTCCTCCGGAGCGATGGTGGCCGTCGGGCGTCGGCTGTTGCTGCGCCTCCTGCGGTCGAGGCGGCGAGATGGGTGAAGCAGGTTGCGGAGTTGGGCTTGCGTTGATGATGGCTTATTGGACCTTAAGCCCTGAGGGCCTTCTTGGGTCTGGGCAACATCTGAAGGACTACCTATAGCACATTCCACACATTTTGGAAGAAAAATCTGTCGAATTTACACCTGCATTTTTTGGCATCGGTAAAAACAAAGGTAATTAGTAAAAAAATTCCCCTGTAAATGTTTTTTGGGTAATAAACCATAAAAATGAGTGCACTAAAAACTACAAGTGTAGCGATTATGAATATCTTTTACTGAAATCACCATTATGCAGGTACTCTGTTTAAAGAAGCAATCCATAACTGAAATTTTCAAGAACGGAAAAATCACAATCATAACGCAAAGAAAGTGCCCGCATCAAGTCATAATCTTTTTTAAGTACAAATTAGATGTACTCACGCACATACAAAACATACTCATGCTTACAAACAGTCACGGGAATGCATCGTAGCATAGGCGCATAGCTGTCTACGCAGAATGGCAGAAGAGGATTTATGGCATTCACGTTGCAAGACTGCTACATAGGATGAAGCCACATATTTTCTTATGTTTTTTCTATAATACAAAGTGGCTTTATGGGTCTTCAACTTTTTCATGTTAGTTCCTGATAATTTTTATGTTAGTCCTCGTATTTTTAGTTTAACAAGCAGCCTAAAATTTAACATTAAACACAAACTAATATAAATCTCTCCTCTACCCTTCTCTTCTTGCCTCTTCAATCTTCTCTCCACGCATATCAGAAGAGGACGAGCGCGCAGAGACGGACCGAGGCAGCACGACGCAGATCAAGGCGTCACAGCACAGATCAAGCGAAGCGTCATCGAGCTCTCCATTAAATCTTCGTGATTGATTCTATATTTTGTGTATATCAGTATATAAAGATCGATCGAAGTAGCTCACAAGATAACCATACAACTATGCTACTGTTTAACCTACTATAATTGTACTTTCTATAATTATAATAAAATAACACTTCCCCGCAGTCTAATTGAGACCATCGCTAACACTCAGGCTAGATTGAAACTTCTAAAATAATGAAGTAGAAAGGACTTTGATAAAGATATCGGCGTACTGTGATGTCATAGGAACATGTAGGACTCAAACATGACCGATGGTGATATTCTCTCGAACAAAATGGAGATTAATCTCAACATGCTTCGTCCACTGATGCTGTATTGGATTGCTGAAGAGATATATAGCACTGATATTATTGCAATACACCAAGGTAGCACGGTGAGGGGAGTGGCGAAACTCAAGGAGCAGCTGTCGCAGGCAGGTAGCTTCAGTAACACTATTTGCCACAGCACGATATTCAGTTTCGGTACTTGATCTGAAAACCGTATGCTGACGCTTGGAAAACCAGGACACTAAGTTATCTTCGAGAAATCTGCGTAGCTAGAGGTCGACCGGCGAGTGTCAGGACAGCCAGTCCAGTCGACATCCGTGTAAACAATAAGATCTACAGGTGAAGATCGACGCATGGTTAGCCCAAGAGATAGGATGCTCTACAAGTAGCGTAGGATCCGATTAAGAGCATCGAGGTATGGCTCTCAAGGATCATGCATATAGAGGCATATCTGCTGAATTGCAAAGTTAATGTCTGGTCGGATGAAAGTCAGATACTGTAGAGCGCCGGCTAGACTACGATACTATGTAGCGTCAGCGACAGACGGTCCATCAGCAGATAATTTGGAGTGTAAATCAACAGACGTGTTGCACGGCTTGCACGCACTCATCTCGGCACGCTCCAAAATATCCTGATTGTACTGCCGCTGAGAAAGGAATAGACCATCTGCAGAGCGTGTCACAGAAATGATTAGAAAATAATGCAGCTGATCCATATTCGTCATACCAAACTCACGCCGGAGAGACTCAATGATGTGCTTGAGTAATACAGCAAAGGAGGCATTGAGGACAATGTCATCAACATATAGCAGTAAGTAGGTCGTGTCTGGACTGCGACGATAGAAGAGCGAAGTATCTGACTTTGTTTCAATAAATCCAAGCGAAACGAGGTAAGAGACGAACCTGTGATGCCAAGCACGAGAAGCCTGCTTCAAACCATATAATGACTTGTTGAGCCAACAGACAAAATCTGAATGAGAAGAATCCACAAATCCAGATAGCTGCACGCAGTACACTGTCTTAGTGAGAGTGTCATAGAGAAATGCATTCTTCACATCTATTTGATGAATAGGCCAGTTCAGAGATAATGCCAGGGAGAGAACAACTCGAACTGTCGCAGGCTTGCCAACGAGACTGAAAGTTTCATCATAATTAACACCGGACCGTTGTGTGAAACCCCGCAGTACCCAGTGAGCCTTGTAGCAATCAAGAGACCCATCGACGAGCAATTTATGTCAATAAATCCACTTGCCAGTCACAACATTGACGCCAGGTATCGTTGGCAATCAGAGCGTCATACTCAGCCTGCATAGCAGAGCGTCAATTGGGGTCTGACAGTGCATTACGAACGGAGCGAGGAAGAGGCGACATGGGCACAACGTGGAGGTTGAGGCGATCCACGGGCTGTGCAATGCCAGCTTTGCCACGTGTGCGTATCGAGTGTGCATTGGTGACCAGAGGGATGATGATCAGTCGAGTGGCAGCTGTGCGGCCGGTACCGCTGGCAACAACCTATGCGCGAGCAGCAGGGGCAGCAGGACCGACAATACTCGTGGTCGGTGTGGCGCTGCTGGCAGCGCCCTGTGTGGGGTGCACAGGGGTAGCTGCACCAAACGACGCGGACTCGGGCGACCACGGCCCTGCACCAGGGCTTTGACGGCGCAAGTGTGGCCTCGGGCACGGGGTGTGCCATTGAGTAAGCTGCTGTACCTGCACGCATAAAACAAGCGCTAAGAACTGAAGCGGTGAGATCATGATCATAATCGAAGGATCGGTAGTCGATCAGATCGGAGGGATCGGATCGCAAATCGGAGGGGTCGGCAGTCGATCGGAATCGAATCGATAACCGATCGGATCGGAGGGATCAGAGCGCAGATCAGAGGGATCGACAGACGGATCGATAGCCGGATCGGATCGATAGTAGATCCGATCAGATCGAATCGGCGGGCGATTGGATCGACAGCAGACACGTCAGATTGATCGGATCAGTAACGCGGGCGATGAGACCGGCAATACACCCGACGACATGTAGTCAGCAACGGTGGTGGCGATCGGATCGACGACAGGTGCTGGTTTAGGAGTGGAGGCAGGATCGGATCGGTGACCACACCCGGTGATGAGGGCAGCTATAGGGCGAGCGATCAGATCGGCAGTGTGGGCGATCAGACCGGTGACACACCCGGTGATATGTAGTCAGCAACGGTGGTGGCGATTGGATCCGCGACGGGCGCTGGTTCGAGAACGGCGGCGTTGCGGAGACATGGCGTCGGACCTCAGCAGTCTCCCGTAGCACAGTAATGGTGGAGGAGAAGGAAATCGGACGACGACAGCAACAACGACGATGGATTTTGGTTACGAAAATATAACGAATTAAAACCGCTCTAATATCATAAAAATATAAGAATAATTGATTATATTATCTATCAATATATCAGTATATATAGACAAGAATGACTCATAAGACAACCACAACAGCTACTCTCTTGATATAGCCATGAGCTCTTTGGAGCAACCGTCTTGCTCAGATTGGTGCCATTTCCCCCATCTTCCACGGGGGCCGCACATAGGGGCACGACGAGGCGAGGCCCTAGCTCTCCAATGCGGCCGCACGAGCGTGCCCCTGCACTGAATCATCTTGCTCGCAGCTAGGCACTCGTGCCTTTCCCGGAGGACAAGGGGCTTCACATGATACAATAGAAACAAAACTATTTTATTGTAACGATTAACATTTTTATAATAACTAATTGGTTTATAAATAACTTATTTAATAAAATTTGGTTTAAAAAATATTTACATATTGGTATAAATATACGTGATTAATATGGGCTATGTTATAATATATGTTTAAAAACATTTAGATAAAAATTAGGATTACATTTAAAAAGAAACGAAAGTAAAAGTTTAAAAAGAAACGAAAGTAAAAGTTTAAAAAGAAACGAAAGTAAAAGTTTAGAATATTATAACATCATAGGATAGAGAGTAGACTAAAAACAGCCATGACTAAGTTAGATGGTTAGGATGAATGTACAGTGTGGGAAATATCTTCACAGCGTGATTTATAAGTTGAAAAAATGACAGAAGAATTGAGAAAAGAAGAGAGAAGTGAGGCAATGCTATAAGGAGGATAGTAAAAGAAGACACTGCTACAGTATCTAATTTGAAAAGAAAGAAATGATTTAATTATAAAAATCATAACAGTTTAATTTGTGGTTTTGAGTATCTACTCCTATTTTTTTTGTTATAAATAGAAAATATGTGAAATTCTAGTGATATAAATTTTAGAAGAGAGAAAAAATATATGATTTAGTTTTAAGAGAAATGAGTACTTTGTACGATGTAATAAAATTAATTTATTTTTAATAATTTCACTTGTCATATTCTTTTTTCATACACAGTCAAATCAATGCCAAGACACTGATCAAACCGATGGAAGACGAGCTGGCGATATCTAGAAGATTGCTATAATTTATTTAGGTTGGAGCTATCTTTTTATTTAAAAAAGATTTGATATTATTTATCTTTTTTTAAAGTATACTGATTATTGTGTTATGATTTAGAAAAACATATAGAGAAATTCTTAGCTGGCATCTTACGGTAACACGCGACATCACTGTATTGCGAATGCCTTATATTACCAGGTGAGTAAGCTGCCGTTATTTTGCCAGCTGAAGTTGACACCTGTCTCCGGATCCATTGCAGGATCCTTCGTGACCATCAAGATGGGAGACATTGGAGACAGAGAGCATCTTCCATCTGGACTTAGATCCTGCCAGTATTCGATTTGGAAGGTGTGTGCGCCATGTCACGCAACATCTCCGGCCCACCAGTATTCGATTTTAGATCCTACCATCCCTGAGGGACTAAACTAAGCGCTAACCAATGATCCCTAGACATTAAACAAACACACTACGCTAAAAAGAAGCATTGATGGTGTCCCTAAAGCCCTGCAATCCTGTAATCCATCGCAGATACAAGTGGGAGCGTGCCGGCTCGTGCCTTCGCACTCTGCTCGCCAGAAGGAGCACCGCAGCATCGCTCGGACATTCTCCGGCTAAACAAACCTCTCCGACGGAGACAACGTCTCAGCCAGAGCAAATTCTCTGTTGGAACATGTCGTTTTGGACACCGACACGACGAGGTCGTCGTCGCACTCAAGCTGCCCGGCCGCGCGTGCCAACGTCGGCGGCGGCCGGCGCGTTTCAGGCAAGGTGCGCACCTGGACGGAAACTGCACAGGTGATGGACCGTGCATGTATCTGCTGCTGCTGCTGCGCTGCAGGTGGTGGTGGCCGCAGCAAGTGTTTGGTCCAAGCCATTCGCCACCTTGATCCAACGGTTGAGCGACAAGGAGTTAGGGTTGTTGAGGCTGGCATCGGCAGAGCTTCGTGGCAATTGGCAAATATGCTACTAGTACATGAGCTTCGATGCGATCGGCCAACGAGCAGCGTGCTGCTCCGAGTCTCTCTCTTTTTGTTCTAACTCTTGGCTTAGAACAATAAGGGGGCAGGTACTCGTGAGTGGCTAAGAGCTGTTGCTAGGGTCAACGTAGAACGTGATGATCGAAAGGAAGTTCAGAACTATTGACGGCTTCCAGTTTACCATATGACCTCACGTAGTTGCAGTTGGAGATAAATGGTCGCTTTCACCTGCATCAATCGCTTTCTTTTTTTTTCTTCACTTAAACATAACCTAATAAAGATGACAGACGATATGTAGTTTAGCTAAATGTATTGAATATTCAGAGTTAGGCTGGCTGTTAGGTGTGGTCTTGTTGCAGTCCTGATTCTATATATCCATGAAAAACATTCTGGATTCCCTTTAAACACAGTGGAGAACTAAGCTGTACCCTACAGAACTCACTAATTATAGGACCAACAATTACATTACATGATGGCATGCATTCTTTTTTATAGAAATTTGATCTATGGTAGACGATATCATTTTGTTCTCCCCTGGAGAAGAACAGAACATCCATCTAGACTACAGTAGTATCTCTGTTTCTGCAGTCCTCTACCAAGGCAGAGTTTATCAGCAGAAGGTGCAAATGACAAGGGCTAAACTGCAAGAAAAGCTACCTTCCATGGGGACCTGGTGCAATTTGGGCCATTTGACCCTCCAAATTAATTAGGAGATTAAAAAAAGAGGGCAATTGCATCACAAACCTTAATGCCGCCTTCGTTTGAAGCTCTCAAAGATTGCAACTTTACGAGGAGATAACACAACGCACACAGAAGAAGAGCCAAACCCGTGCGGGGCACCTCCTCTCCTCGCCTCCACCACTCCACGACCCCTTCCCGTCACCTCGCCGAGGGCAAGGAAGCCATGGGTGACAACAGCGCCGCCGCGGCCACGCCGCCCAGAAGGTTCGGCAGGATCTGCGTCTTCTGCGGCAGCAACGCCGGCAGCCGCGCGGTGTACGGCGACGCGGCGCTCGAGCTCGGGCACGAGCTGGTAATGCTATCTCCCGGGTACCGGTTTCCAAGGTTTGCCGCCGCGGGGCGGTGGGGCTGCGGCGGCCGCGCCAAAATTCGATCCTTGGCGCGCGCCCCCATGACACGCCCCGGATTGGGTTTGCCGCCTCCGGGTTATTCGGGCTCTTTGATTCTTTGCTCTGGAGTTCATGGTTTGATTTTGCAGGTGTCGAGAGGGATCGAGTTGGTCTACGGTGGCGGCAGCGTCGGGTTGATGGGCTTGATCGCGCAGAAGGTTCTTGATGGTGGCTGCCGTGTTCTCGGGTTGGAAATTTAGGCCTGTCCTGTTTCATCTTCACAAATTGCACAGTTCGTGAATTAATTTATAATAAAAACGTGTGGCTGTTCTGTTTGATTCTTTTGCAGGGTGATTCCAAAAGCACTAATGCCCCTTGAGGTATCTAGCAATTCCTTTTGTATCTTCTTCTTTGTGCATTGTGGAGAACTACTGATTGTCAATTTGCCACTATGTCGGTGCTAGTAGATTGTAGAACAAGTGATCGGCTCTCTTGAGCAAAGGTGTGATAACATCTTAGAACACTTGCTGTCAGATGGGCCATCTCAATTCCATGCTTGTATCTGGACCCACCTATCGGCATCTCGAGGTTATCATGAGCATAAATCATCCATCTAGCTCTTATATCACAGTGGTCACTAAGTCAACAGGGCTGTTAGTCATTCACCTCTGCTTATGAGCTTAGAAATTTGTGATCATTAAGGAAATAAGGAGATAAGGAATTGGGACTAGAATTTAGGTAGTGTAATTGCAGAATTTAGGTGGTATCATTGCAGCCTAACAGTTTAGACTTTTGGGCAGTACAACTTGGAATTTTAAACTTTGCCACTCGGAGGATGTGATATAATAGAGTGTGTAATTGCCACAACACAAGTTGTGAGAAAAAGTAACAAGCAGTAGATAATTCAAAATAATAAAATCTCTCTGGTAGGCAGGTGACGATAGGTATTGGAATGATTGTAAATCTTGTTCAGAAACTGAACACATGTAGTTATGGTCTTATGACAGGGTAAATGCAAAGAAAATGACGCTTTTTTGACCTTTATCGAAGTGAAGTTAAACCACATTGTTATGCATATATTCCTCTGAATTTCTTAGGATCTATACTGTAATTGTTAACTTATGTTTGGCTGTACTGCTATAGTAATAAGAGTAATCTCATAAACTTGTTCTTGAAACTACAAGATTACGGCCTAATTATGTTACAATTTGACATACCAAAATTCAAATGCAGATATCAGGTGCAAGTGTTGGAGAAGTAAAGGTCGTATCTGACATGCATGAGAGGAAAGCTGAGATGGCAAGGCAATCCGATGCATTCATTGCTCTTACTGGTATTACACTCAGTTCTAGTACATGTTTTCTTGATACTATTAAACGGGCTAATATTTCAAACCGCCGTGCTTACCTGACAACTTCTTGTGGACAATAGGAGGGTATGGAACAATGGAGGAACTGTTAGAGATGATAACATGGTCACAACTTGGAATTCATGACAAACCAGTGAGTTTTTAAGTTACAGGCTATGACAATTGACAAACACAAGTCTGCTACAAATAATCAAGGGAACTGATCATTGACTTGGAACAGGTTGGATTGCTGAATGTGGACGGTTACTATGATCCGTTGCTTGCGCTATTTGATAAGGGTGCAGCAGAAGGTTTTATTAAGCCCAATTGCAGACAAATAATTGTTTCGGCACCGACTGCTCATGAGTTGCTGACAAAGATGGAGGTAAACTGACCTCATTATCCGTTCATACTTGTCCTTATTTTAAAATTACCTAACTTGATTGACAAACACATCGAGTTAACGTTGTTTATTGTATTGACTATATTTGTCTTCGTCATGTTCAGCAATACACTCGTTCACACCAGGAGGTGGCGCCACGCACAAGCTGGCTGGGTTATGGAAAGACACCAGAGGAATCAGAGCATAATCTGCTAGTGTGACATTGTTCCTGGAATTTCTTTTTCTTGGTTTAACATTGGCCTGCAGTTACTCCTTTTATCTCCCATTTTGGTTACCTTGTCGTGTTACCTGTCCAATTAATTGTACTTCATCTGGTGAAGATGCATAAGGAAATACGTACCTACCTTTTAACAGTCTGGGTAAATCCTCGTTTTTTCCTGTGGTGGAATGAACACATGGCTATAGTTCACACAATGTTTTCTGCCTTACATAAGTTAAGAGTCATTTGAGCAACACAAATCGTATACAATTTCCTTGCAAATTCCATGCAAAATTTGATTGGGTTAAAACATTGTAAATTTCCATGCAAAATTTCCTTGCAAATTCAACAATAAATGAAATATTCATCTACACTGCTTGAAGCCTTTTCAGTTGCAGTAAAACAAAACGAGTTGCATTTTCCTAGCAAAAATAGGTATTAATTAAATTGCATTTTAAATTCTTCTTCTGCTTTGTTTGGTCGGCCATCCCATCTTTATCTTAAGGCTACAAGATGCATATATAGATAACCATCCGCTACAGGTGAAATGGACCTAGCCTACGTTGTGTATTGTGCATGAATCCAGCCAACCTGCCTGTAATCTGTAGACTGTAGAGTGGAATTGACGTTAGGGAACTGACATACAGCATGAGTACATAGTCACATGAGCTCTTTGCCAGCAAAGAGAGAAATCCTATATAACCATCCACTACAGGTTATACGCGACCTCCACTGTATTTATTGCTTATTACTTTTAGTTGTACAGCTTAATCACTGTATATAACCATCCACTACAGGTTATATTTTACCTGCTTCACAAGGACGGCCTGCATTGGCTTTCCCGGAAAAAAAAACGATCATTTTATTATAGGGACAAGTTTCATTTTATGTCATTTTTAACTATACTTTTTGACATTTTAATGTTACCTTGGGTAGCGATAGATGTGTTTAGTGTAAAATCAGAGTTTTTAGAAACCTCCATAATTACCAAAATTTGATAGGTTAGCAATGATAAGAATATATTTAGTTTTTTTTGCCGTAAAAAATTAAATAGGGTTAAAAGTAACAATAAAGTAAACAGAAACAAAGCTTGCTTTCCCCTCATAATTGTGTTTTGAAGAACACACCAAATATATGCCACCGCTGATACCAATAAAGTTGATTGAAGCCAGGAAGCACAAGCACACAACTACGGCACAGGTTATTTTATACAATTATGTTGTACTCCATCCGTCCGTAAATAAAGCGGATTCTAGGCTTTATGGTAAAGATTAAATTTAAGGTAAAATTATAATGATGCCCCTAAACTTCTATTGAAAAAAAGGCACGCCTAGTGATACAACTAGTAATAATCAATAAATACAGTGATTAAATATATTATAAAAATAAAACTCTAAAATCTCTTATATTTATAAACAAAATTTAAACCCAAAATCCTATATTTGTAAACGGAGGAAGCAGCAGATAGTGGAGAAATATAAATTCCTATATTTGTAAACAGAGGGAGTAACAGATAGTGGAGAATTATAGATTACTCAGAAGATGCATTTGATAAGGAAAATTTGGGTGGCTCCTCTATTTGGATTTTGCTGGCAACAAAACAGCTGAAAATTGAGAAGCATCAGCAGCCTGACCATTGGTCGCCATAATAATCCCAAAGAACACTTCATCCACAATATTTCAAAAGCACATTAGTATTCAGCAGTATTTTCAGGTCAATCGATGAACTGATGAAAAATTCTACATTTTCGAATTCTCCAGTTTCCAAATGCAAGTTTGACCAGTTGCACTAGGCTATACCGAGACACAGCATCTGGACATGGTTCTGGAAGGAATAGAAATGAGGATACGGCTGACCAAAAGAGGCCCCAGCAAACGAATAATAAAGACATTTACAGGACCGTCACATTAATTAAAGTGCTAAAATTCAGGCACCTCAGGCTGACCGCTTATTTACCGTGTCCAGAGGACCATCATCTGGCAAAAGCACTCCACATCCGCCAAACATCTCCTGTGATACAAAACTCAACAGGAAATGTTGTGCTCATCTACAGATTATGATTTTTACAGAGCACATGTAGATGTTCTTTCATTGCTAGTACTGAACCCTCTCATCTCCATCAAAATTAAGACCTTCAATACCTTTGAGGGCAGACTCATAATTCTTAACGTTAGATGAGTGTCGGCCAGAAGATGAATGCTTTGGTTCTGCCAAATTAACTGGCGAGCTTTTCTGGGGACCAGAGGTTCTCCGAAATGCACCAGGGCTTGCATCAGTAGCACGAGTTCGAGAAGGCTCAAAAGTATCAGTAGGCAACACATCTCGGCTACTTGAAACAGCAGGCCTCCTTGAAGATCCACTAGACCGTCCCAAAAAATTCGTGGCGGATATCTAAATAGTAAAACAGCCAATAAGTAACAAACTGGAAATCAGAGCAACATTTATGGTTTCCAATTGTTAAATTGCAGAATAAATTATGCATTCATGCTAGCAACTGAAAAACTGAGATTCTAACGTCAGTCTAGCACAAGCCTGACCACCACCCAAAAAAAGCACCAAAAGGCAAACCACAGCTATATGGTTAGCCATCCCCTCCCTCACCCCCCCAAAAAAGGGGGGGGGGGTGGCTGTAGTGTCTGTGTATGAGCTGGAATAAAATTGACTAGCATCTACCCCAGTTTGTAATCACCTTGTTAATTCTTATGATCCACACAAAGAAAAATGAAGAAAACTCACCACAGGCTCTTTAGAATAAGCAGCATCATTTCCTACAGGTGCCTTCTGTTTAGACAAGGTCCCAACACTTGTAATAGGGGGTGGGGCACGGCGCCGATCCATTGATGACCAACCACTAGTCCTCCCTTCTTCAACACCTAAAAGAATGAATAAATGAGAAAACAAACTCATTCATTGTTGCAGTGCAAAAACAACAAACTTGTCCTCTCTAGTTTGATATAATGATATAACAAAAACAGATGAGCCTTCCAGTGACTAAGGTGTTTTAACACACAACAACGCAATCACTCAGCATAACAATAAAATATTTTACTCCCAAATAAGTTATGATAGGTTAGAGTTAAAATCTAACAAGAACTTTAAATTATAGTTTAGTCACGTCAATAGTTGTTTTCTAATTACTTTTTCAAGTACAGATCTTTATATATATATAATCTATTTCTATTTTTATTGTCTCTTTTTATGTCAATTTCAATCTTTTCTCTATCTTTCTTCGTATTATTATCTTGACTTTTGAATTCTATAATGTGTTGGTGCCTCTAGGGGTCTACTTTAAACATGACCAAACCACCCCACAAATTTTTCTTCAATTGGTGCTACTCATAATCGATCACGTATATTCTTCTTACAGACCCGATCTATTCTTATATGATCATTATGATCATAATTTAGTAACATACATATTTATACAATACTCAGTTGTTAAACATATTATCTTTTTTAGATATACAGATCTAATCGCCGTTCTATAAAACTTTCTTTTAATTTCTAAGATACCCACTTGTCACAGAGGATGATAGATGCTTGGCGTTACTTTATCCAACCCACTTTGATTCTATGGCTAACGTCTACATTAACATTCTCATCCATTTATAGCATCGGTCTCAGATAAAGAAAAGTGTCCTATTTAAACACTACTTGATCTCCTAAACTCACATCTTCCTCCTTATGTGCAATGATGTCAAAATCACACCCTAATTATTCAGTGTTAATTATGCTTACTCTAAAAACTTTGACTCAAAAATCTGCAGCCACAACTCTAATTTCTTATTTACTCCGTCCGGCTCATCAACTAACACTACATCATCTATAAAAAGTATACACCAAGAAAGATACAATCCCTTATACATTCCTCATAACCTCATTTATTACTAAGACAAAGAGATGCAAAATCAATACTGATCCCTCAGCATGACTGAAAAAAAAGGATGATATAGTCATACGGAATGATCAGAAGTAAACAATTACCTGACTGCCTGTCATTTTGCAATGCTGGTGGAGCTAACCCAGAAGGTCCTGCACCATGGCCCTGCAATAGACTACTAATCAAAACTTCCCCAACAGATGCTACATAGAACATGCATTTGTTGTGTGGGACTGGGTGCTGAGGCGGAGACTCACCACTGCACGGGGTGGAGCACTAGCAATTTGAGATTGCTGGTACTTCAGTATTGTCCAGTCAAACACATAGTCAAACTGAAAACCTGCAAAACAGAATAACAATAATTAACTATATGCTTGGATATGAATCATTTTGGGTGTATTATTTTTTATTAGTAGAGTAGAATAGGCCTTTTACAATTACTAGCAAATGCCTATGCGTTGTTACGGAATTAAAAAAACCACATCGGCACATTGCAAACAGCAAATCTATTTTGTATTTTAGAGCTTAATTTTAGAGTTAATTAAAGGTTTTTGGTTCCCAAGCATAGTAGAAAAAACCGGACCGGTCACCAACCCACTCAAACACCTAGTTTACCAGCTCACTGGTCCAACAGCCAGTTTGGCCAGTCTACTTGCAGAACCAGAAACGTTTATTTACTATGCATATTTCTTGTAACTCAACATGTGCGAAGCGGCAGGATGGTAGAGGCACTAGATTTCCACCCCACCAACCTGGGTTTGATCCCTACTCCCACCTCCTTTTTTCTCACAATTTGCAATAGGCCGTGTTGGGCCTCAGCAATATCGTGGGCCTTTGTAGACTAGCCCACATCTATTCTTAATAGAGAAACCACCAGTCCAGTGCAGCCCGGTTCTCCGGTTTTCAAGTAAAACTGCCCGATTCACCCACTGGTCCGGTCTGGTTTTTTGTACTATGTTCCCAAGTTTGGTTTGGAGGAAATGAACAGTGGTCCCACATGTCGGAATTTGGGGGAGTTGGTGGTGTGTGGCAGATTCACCACTCACCACCACCACTACTCCATTTTAAGGAGTATAGATATAGATATGAAGGAAATCAATGTTTTGTGGATTTTTCTTAAGTATAGCAGGGAAAATAATATTCCCAAACTACTTCAAGCATGAAATCAAAACTAACCTTCCCGGATAAAAAGGTCACGGAAAAGTCGCTTGAGGTAGGAATAATCAGGCTTGTCATCAAACCGCAGTGAGCGGCAATAGTGGAAATATGATGCAAACTCAGTAGGATACCCTCGGCATAGAGCCTGAAATAGAACATAAAAGAAAACAGAATTGAAAGGCAGCACTGGCTTACAGTACATACGTGACAAATATAAATACCTCAATTGATGTTGCAACTTTTTTCTCACTGATTTTCTCATACTTTTGTTTCTTTGTTCCTGCTTTTAGACCCTGCCACGGAAGGCTGAAGAGAAAACAATGCAAAGATTGACGCATTGTACATAAAAGGGTACACAAAAGGGTAAACCAATAAAACTCACCTTCCCCTTAAAAAGTACATAAGTACGTATCCAAGAGATTCCAAGTCATCTCTTCGGCTTTGTTCTGGCCATTCAAAAGCAACAAAAAAATTAGTCAGGGTGTCAGACAATACAATGTGCAACACAAGGATGTAAAGTGCCCCACTTGAGACTTGACAACAGATTGAAGTATGGAGCACAGAGTACGGAGTATGGATATGCAGGTGCCATAATGGTAAAAAAGAAAATCATGAAGTGGTCAGTGCCAAATGCTCACCAATGCCAAGATGGGTGTTCACACTTGCATATCTTGCTGTCCCAGTCAAGTTTTTGTTCTCCCTGCAGCATTAATTAGCAAGTCAGAACCTTGGCAAAAGTTGACCTTTTTTGTGCGCAAGCCCATTTTATGCTCTCTTGTTCTCCTACTTCACTGTGCGAGGGCTACCGAGAAACTATCAAAATGGCTTAGTCTGGTATAGTACTTCCCAGATAGAGCTTATGTTACTAACTCAGACTTGGTCCAAACTATGGTAGTGAAAAACAGGAAACAACTTCAGCTGTGGATTGCTAGGAAGAAAAGGGAAAGATGAATGGACAAATCATGAATGCTGAGCAATTTCACTTTTTATTGTACCTATATGGGATGTGCTGATGAGTGGAGGTATCCCTGTACTTTTTAGCAAGACCGAAGTCTATTATGTAGACCTGAAATAAAAGACAGATTGATGGAGAAACTGGTTAAACAACCCAACAAAACTTGATCATCAGGAACTGAAGTGTCATGTGAAAGCTGCAATTTTACCCACCTGATTAGCTCGCCTACCAAGGCCCATAAGAAAATTGTCTGGCTTAATGTCTCGATGGAGAAAAGATTTGGAATGGACAAATTCCACTCGATTTATCTATGATAGAGGAACCAAGGTCACATAAAGTGAATCATCTAAGAACAAGCAAGGAACTAAAGAACAAAGAAAAAAAGGAATTTGAAATGCCAATGTGTAACAAAACATGTTAGAATTTGTCTGCACAAAGACAAATGTTGGTGTGGGTAGGAGGGACAGAACTATAGGCCCTGATGAAAATGAATAACATAGACAGATCTAAAGTTGATTCCTTGCCAGATATAAGATATTAATGTACTACTTCTAAGTTAAGAGTTAGCACAAAGTGATTAAGAGTAGGCATACCATCTGATCAGCAAGCATAAGTACAGTCTTGAGAGATAATTTTCTGCTGCAAAAATTAAATAGGTCCTCAAGGCTTGGCCCCAACAAATCCATAACCAAGACATTGTAGTCTCCTTCTACACCAAACCATCTGACATTTGGGATTCCAGCTGCCATAACGAACATAGTCAAACCACAAAATCTCCATCACGCTTTGCAACAGTATAAAAAATGCACAATGTAGAGCTTCCATACTTCCTCCTTGCAAAATCCTGTAAATCTTAGATTCATAGAGCAACTGGGGATGCTTTGTCTTCACATTTTCCTGTATGAAAACAAAACAATCACATGCAAACGTCTTAACAATGCTAGCAACTAAGATAAACCACCTTGCATTCTCAATTTCATAATACAGAAATCAACAGGCTATAAGGATGATACTAATATCATGCGATAAGCCCACAAGGCCGATCTATTTCTCAGCTGACAATCTGTTATTTCATCACTACAATAAATAGCAGGTGTATCGACAGAAATATCATGTTCCTGGTTATCGTTTCTCCGATGGTTCATTTTAGCTATCGAGTATTAACCAATATTCTAATAGCTGAATATTAGTCATGAATTTACCAATATTAGGTGGATGCATCAAGACATGCCCAATTCAATGAAGTGACTACACCAAAGGACTCTCCTAGTGAGTACTAGAGCAGCCAAGGGATGAGAAACTGAATAGAAAGCCAACACGAATGTTTGAATTGTTTCGAGAACAGCAACATAATACGAACTATGCTATACATACAAGAACATGGACTGACCCAAGCTGGAACAACATCAGTCCAAAATATCCCGATAAGCACAAACAAAGACTAAAACAACAGAACCAGTGCTTAGAAGCATCAGAAAATAGCATCACAGAAGTGGATTTTTAACAAAGATCTGAGCAATTAATCCCCAGCAGAAGAGCACAGACCAGCTTAATCGCGACCTCCTCGTTCGTCTGGATATTAGTTCCTGCGTGCACAACCGACTCACGGCTCAGAACAGCAACATCATAAACCGATCAAGCACCAGAAAACCACCCAGAAAAAAAAACCAATTTTTTTGCGCATGAGCAACCCGCACCGAGATAGATCTCCCCGAAGGAGCCGCTCCCGATCTTACGACCAAGCCGGAACTTGTTCCCAACCCTCGGCTCCATCAGCTCCTCCAAACGAAAACCAGGAAGCGTCCACTTAGAGCAACCGGAGAGGGAAAAAGAGCTAAAAACACGCGCTTTTCCACCGGAAATCTAGCGGCGGCGGGAGCACAGATCGGCGCGGGGGCGTGGGGGTTAGGGCGGCCAGCGGGGGGCTCTCGTGCTACCTAGGGTTTGGGAGGAGGGGCAGGGAGGAAGGGGAGGAGGCGGCCATGGCCGTACGGGGAGACTGCTGCGTGCGTACACACGCCTCGCTTGGATTAGTTTTTGCTTCAGGGGTGTAGTGAGGTAGACGAGGCAAGCAAACCAAGGATAGAAAGAAAATAAAAGAGAGAGAGAGAGAAGAGAAAAAGGAAAGGAGCAGTTTGTCCTTCGGCTTCTATGGGTATCTATTTATCTCATACTCTCATCTATTGGGTTTATGGATTTGCGTCCCTCTCTTCCTTCTCGCTTTCGCTGTCTCAAACTTTAAGGATTATATTTTTTTCAAGGGTTTTGTAGCTTGGTACGACTGGTACATTATGGATAAGATAAAGCATTATCTTATCATGATTAGATATCAAGGGTGCAAGAATTTTGTTGACGTATTTTATAGCGTAATAAGGTATGCAGTGTTTTAGGGTTAAAATCGTGTGAATTATAGCCGATATTTAGGATCTTTTTTGTTTGTTTTTCAATTGCTTTGAGGGTTATCAATATCAAGGATAGCATGCTTCAAAAAAAAGCAAGCCCAAAGCAAAATTGGTTTGCCACACTGCATTCTTAACCATAAAGTACATGGATTTTATTATTATAGACTAAGAATGACAATGATTGTTTCTGATTAGATTCATGGATTGTATTAGGTTGCTTGTGAGACCATTTTTTGGAGAGAAGTGAGACCAATTTTGTTTTCATTAGTTTTCAACATGCTGTCTTTTTAATTAATACGGTTCTTCCATAGTATTTGCACATAAACAAATTGGGTAATTTTAATGAGAACAGATTTGGTCAATCATTATGTGATCATATTGCCATGACCATAGATCATATTTAGAATTTATGTTAAAAACATGTCATTTAAATACTGTGGACTCTTTAATTTTTATTTATAGATTTAGAATAAAAAGAATGTATATAAAATACAACCTATACTAGTTATTAATTCCAGTTTTTTATCAGATCATGAAATGAGACTCTAAACCAAATATAACTCAATATATTTATTAACTGAGATTCTAATTATTAAAACATGAAAAAATACTCTATAATCCAAACTAAGTACAACTCAATATTTATTAACTACAACTCAATACTTATTAATGGAAAATTTCTAAATTATATAAAAAAACTAATTGAGACTCTACGATGAATTTTAATTCGAACATATAATTAAAATATTAATGTTTTTATACCAATAACAATAGATCATGTGACGCACGGCTTGGTAACTGGTTTGTAATATGTAACAGTATGCATAGATCATAACTAAAACTACTTGAGGAGGTGTGGACAAACTCATTTTTAGCTAACTCGGTTCAAAATTACTAGTACACTTATTTTTCTTTGAACACAATAGAATTAGTCAGCTTTGGATAAAAGTCAATTTACTATAGCTTGGACTTCAACACTACATCAACCAAGTAGGAGCATGTGATTCATCTGCACAGACTATTATGTTGTTCAGGGTCGCAGCATTGCAGCCTCTTTCTTTTACATGCGAAGATTTAGCGAGACCTATTTTTTTTCTATAACAAGACATTTTTTTTAAGATGAAGAGAGTATCTATCCTTAGCATAGTCGATTCATACCATAACGTGAGACCATGGCTACAAATAAAGCACAAGTGACATCTGAAAAATATCATTAATTTCTCAAAAAGATAGGAATTTCATACGCTAGTGAAATATATTTGTGAAGTGTGTATAGTCTATAAGATATCTTTGTGAAAGTGTCCTTACGAAAAATGTGCAAAATGGAGCTGGAGATGTGCAAGAAAGCTGTAGATGCAACTAAGAAATATACAAAATCTTTTTCCTTTTTAGCACTGGATGACGATACTTTTTAGACGCTGGGCCAAGGATATTTTTTCCATTCAGACCAGGGGTCCCAAGGCTACTGATGTGACACGACCCTTAAGATTTTTCCAACACTGCGTAATGCACACTTGTTGACCAAACTTAGCTAATCAAATGGCCGGACAAAAACGAAGCCTAACAACCGATTAGACACAATCAAGGCCTATTTTAAATTTTTAATCATGGCAGGCTTGGGAAGTTTCAGGATATGTATTTGTTTTAGCTGATGTCACAAGGGAAAAGGATGGAAGCATCTGCAAGATAAGCTGCTTTTGTTTAAAAGCATCTGCAAGCAAATCCTGAATTCCTAACAGACTTGAAACCTGGGGCACAGAGAATATCAAACCCACTATGTACTACATTCCGATTTGGGCCGGTTTGTCATTGGCCACTTCATTTGGCAACATGGAAAATAAAGACAAGGGCGTGGTCATCCTATTCTCCTTTTCTTATTCTTCAAGATATTTTTCAATGGGAAGCTATGGCTCATTGAAATTACCTAAGTAAACTTATAATAGATACTAAGATTAGAAATGTGTCATCGGTTTCATTCTCTTTAAACGTGCGTACGTGATGTGTACGATCTGCCATGTTATAAAAAAGAAAAAAGAGAAACAGTTTCTAGAGGTTGTTTGGCTGGCAACCAGTTCTGATCTGATCTAGTTGAGTTTCCACACTTGTTGTAGATAAAGATTCTTGCTAAAGTTTGTAAAACTTGTGGCTAAGGATTTTATAGCCACACAAATTATAACATGCCACGTCTTAGCTTAACAGTTTGACAAACTGAAAAATGCAACCAAATGGCCTCCAAATGACTCCACTTACACAGGCTCGACAAAAGCATAGCCGCAGTCAACGAACCGACTGAAAAGACGAAACCTGGTCAAAACGCCCAGTAAGTTTCCAAATAGGTTGTTGTGTAGATCTATAAGAACATACAAGCAGTACATGACACCACCAACCCAAACTTTGAAGATGCCACTCTAGACTTTACATTCACATCATGATTCAATTAAACATGGCATATCTGAGGTACCAAAATAATCTTGCTCCAGAAGCGGCTTTTTCTAGGCCTTCTCTTTGGATGGAGATGTTAGCAGATGTAATGTGGATGCATGGATTGTTGTGCTAGGGATGGGGTCCTTTCCTCGGGCTGAGCCAGGCCTCCTGATGCTATGGGTACGCTCCACATTACTCTTCAAAAACTTCTGCACAGGTCTTGGTAGCCGTGCAATAATCCGGGTTGAACTAACAAGAAGTATCACTCCTGTAATGATGAAGAACCTGCAAGGATAACTAATTATTTAATTTGTCTTGTAGATTTCTAGTGGAAAATGCTCTGCCCATAATTCATATGGTCCAAATGGAATAGGGGGCAGAAACAGACAGCATATTTGTTAAACAGTACTTATCAATCAAGAGAAAAGTGCCACCGGTCCAAAAATGACCTTATTTCAGGTAAGGCTATTTCATAAAACAAGTAACCCTATCGATGTAACTAAGCTTACATGAATTTGCTACCAAAAAAGACAATGTTAGTTTCAATAGCTGAGTAACAAGAAGATCACAAAGGTCACAAAGAAATATTACCATCCAAGTAAGAGAAAAAAGCGGCCTGTGGGAGCTGTGGGAAGATGTTCATCAAGCGCAATCATACCAGCTACAACACCGGACACAATAGATGCAACTGATGAACAAGTGGACACAATAATTGCCCTTCCATGCTTCAGACCTCTAGTCTGCAGGAACGAAGTGTCCCATTAGTGAAATCCTAAATGAAATCAGGACAGATCATTGAGAAGGTATGAGACAACTCCACATGGCAGATGTTAACAGCACAAATCTCATCAAATGGATCCACTATGTTAGTGCAATGTAAATGTAAAAGTGTAAAACAAAAGAATAAATGTCTGCACATTGGTGAAAACTAACATTTTGCATATCATCGATGCCGAATTGCAAAATGACCATCAACTACACACTAAAGTAGCACCTTTTCTTTTCAATTAACTAACCATTTTTTATTCCATAACCTTAAATTGCTAATATTACATGGTATCACATCTTCTGTGGTCATGTCCTAGCCATAGGCTCATGATGCATTTATAGACCCTTTCCATCTCCTGTCCGACACCTCACTTTGCAACCCCACCTCACCCCTGGTCCTGCTTCGCAGATACAGAAGCTCATGCTTCTCTGTCTCCCCATGTGATGCACCCTAATTTTAAAAGTATTTGCATAAGAACTAGGTATAGGAGTCCAATTTATATATGCATGTTTTCTACAGACATTACATGACCCACCGTAACAGTATACACTATCAAGGCTACAGTGCACAAAAAGAAGAACAGATCACATCTCTAGGAAGTGAGACATACCTGATAAACAAATCCCACAGCACTGCAGCCCACACTACAAGAAATGGCAGCTGGTACAACAATCTTTGAAAACCCATTTCAGACATCACAAATCCTGTCTTAGATATCACTGATGAAATCCTATACATGAAAGGCAGTAAGTCATCACTACACATTGGGTCTTTTAGTAACAGTAAATTAAAACAAAGGGAAATTCAAGATCATAAACATAAAATTCGTCCATTTCATGATAATTCTATGATTTTAAGAAATATAGTATCTCCTCAACGATAAATAGAATTGAATAGCAAGGAATGATGAATGAGAAGACTTGATTTTGGTCGTATAGTCTCTTCTTAATAATGAAGACCATAAAACATGGTAAATAATGGAAATGGATAATAAGAAATTACCCAAACAGAATGCCAGATTCCAAGCCATATATGATCTCCTCAATCACTTCAGGTCCAGTCTGCACTGATTCATGATCAATTTTTGCAATGCATAAACATGAATAATGAATTCCAAAATTTTGGACACTCACCAACTCTTGTTCACGCCTTTGCCTTTTGTAGATGTGAAGCCAAGTGTTGAGCAGAACCTTAATTGGAAACAGCAATACACTTTGTCATCAAACGCGATAGAAGCCATGTGCATGAAAATTACTGAAAATAGCAACCACCCTAGTACCCTAGAACATGATTCTTGTTCTGCTCTGACACTTAAAATATAAAGTTCTGTTAATCAACCAAATTGTTTTAAAACCTTTGATGCTTCAGCAAGAAGGTTATTTGGGAGTAAATGCAAAGTGTTCAAAAAACAATTTTGTCCCTGCATTTACATATTCTTTTTTATATGAAAGAAGCCCTGTTATTTACATCTGAAAAGCAAGCGTAGTGTTTATATTTCATACCTAAAATTCTTGCTGCTAGGTAGAGTAATACAGCAGAATTGATACAATGGATGTAAGAAACTCATACGGCACTAAGTATGGTACATTGGTACCTACAAACAAGATGACAACGGAAAGCACCAGCCAAGGTATATTGAACAGTGGAATTTTGTCCACCTTTTGCTCCTCGCCTCCAATACCAACTCCTGAAGTAAGAAAGTGCACAGCAAATTAAATTGAATGCACGACCACTGGCCTATGTGTTGACCATGAAGCCTTCGAAGATACATTTATTTGATTCATCATTGGATGCACATCATAAAGGTTGTGAATGCATTTCACCTATCGTGCCGAGGCCGGCCAAAGTGATGGCGACCCAGTCGAGCCCGTTCATGGACTCCTTGAGGTAAAAATGGGAAAACACGAAGAGTATGGCGAGGCCACAGCCGGCAATCGGCTGCACGACGGAGACCTGCGAAGCAAGCACGCGGACCGCAATCAGCAGATAACACCTGGAGGCGGTGGGGGAAGAAAGGATTGGGAGCGGAGGGGCAAGGGAACGCACCGGCGCCTGAGAGAGAGCGGTGAGCATGAGCGCGGCGCCGCACATGTCCATGAGGAAGCCGCTGATCCAGAGCCTATTGAACGCGTACGCCCTAATCACCTGCGCAAACACCGGGAATGGAGGGCGTCGTCGGATCGAACAGCGCCTCGCGATGCGGAGAGCGGGTGGAGAAGATGATAATAGAAGTAAAGGTGCGGACGGACCTTGAGCTTGAAGGAGAGGGGAGGGAGGATGTGGGTGCCCTTCTTCTGGAGGACCTTGCCGACGTTGTTGCCGGCGGCGCCAGCCAGAGTGAGCGCCACCGACTCCCACATCTCGCCTCCGCCGTCCCGATCCGATCCGGTCCAGAACCCGGCGCGCGGCGTGGGATTGGGGGTTTCCCTTCTCTCTTTTTTTTTTACGAGCTTTTCGGGAGGAGCCGAGGAGAGGAGGGAGGAGACCGCGAGGGGGAGGGAGAGGAGAGGTGTTTTCGCGTGGCAGCCTGCGCTTTTTCCCGTGATATTTCGCGAATATCCTCCGGTGCCTTGCAGCCGCCGCGGCCTGTTTTGGTGGCGCGTGCTCGTGGCCGTGGGTGCCTTGGAGGTGGGTCAGTCGGTCGCGTGTGCGCGAGGCGAGCTTGGCTGCTGCCACACTGGCTGGCTTGGGCGTCATTGGTTGGACAAGGATTATGCATTTTGGCCCAATTATTGTCTCGGATGTAGCAGCGTCGTGCTGCGCATCAACCTCGTTTTTGGTTTTGCACCCATAGAACACCAATATAAAAGGAGAATACGCAAGTCAATCCAGAGGTAATAGAGACAAAAGAACCAAATGGAATGGAACTGGGTCACAAGTCGATCCAGAGGCAATAGAAATAGGATCACAGCCTCGCCGCTGTTATGGTCAGCTAGGCGTGTTCTTTTAACCCGCTGCCGCCTCAAAGTAATATCACACTGCAACTGTCCCATCCAAAATTTTTATCCAAAAATTTCAAACACTTACTTTATCTCTTGTTCTAAAAACATATGAGTTACACATATTTAAGCTAATATTAAGTAAGTGTTTAATTATTACAGAGATTTAACATCTCAAACAATTAAAACATCTAATTAAATGGAAAAGAAATTAGCTATAACGACTATAAATTAGCCTAATCTTCTAGATCACCTTTAACCCCTTCTCTCTTGATTAATTATTATAAGATGAATATATAAAATCCTCAACAAGCCACAACAAATATATAAGTACACATAATATTAAAAAATATAATATGACATAGCAATATTTAATAAATATTTGAGCACAATAAAACATTTAGATAATTAAGCATTAACTCATATCGCATTAGCATAACCACACTACATCTAGAATTACCATAAAATTCTTTATTCACTTAATGTTTAACATTAATAAAAAAATATAAAACTAATTATGATATGCTCATCATAATCATGGGCACGTTGTTTAAATATTTTTACTCTAGTTAGATTGTATAAATTTATCTATAAGATATAATCCTACAACATATTACCATATACCTCAATATTACTATGGCCTTCAAAAAATTACGTGTAACACATCTAATAGAATAGAGGCACCAAACCTCTATCCTTAAGAAACTCTATCCTTAAGAAACTCTTGATTTTCTAATAAATTTAATAAATTTAATATTATCATATAAAACTTATAACATTGTATATTTATTAACATTACCACCAATAAAATACATTATGATATCTTCTATTGAAATATGCTACGCTATAAGGTTCCTAATTTTTATGGGCACGATCATCACAACCATATGCTCATAACCCTCCATTAGTCAAGTTTTATTTATTAAATTATTAATTAACCAAACACGACTAAGCATAGTAAGAAACCATTAATTAGTTATAATTAAATATAAGTAAGTCATTAGTTATCTCATAAGTAAATCTAGATAACTACACTAAATATTTAGCTGAGTCATATAAGATAATAAGTGAAAATTGGTCATAACAAGTGATATATGTCCCACAACCCAATGGCATTTAAAAATAAATGTATATTTAAATAAAAACCATAGTTTAAACATACTCTTTTAAATCTTTCTCAGCAAAGAGAGGTTCATCAGAAACATTAGAAACTAAATGAAAAAAATAAAACCAACAAAAACAATATAGAAGAATAGAGAACATCGTATGTTGATATTTTTAATGAATATATTTTGATTTTTAGAGAATTTAACAACTTCAAACAACTCGTTTGGATTTAGGATGAATTAGTTATGATTTTTTTAAGATTAAACCGTTTTGAAGCATATATAGAAATTAATTAATAAATTATGATGCAACAAAGAATTTTTTATTTAGAAAAATAAATTATTACATTACACTTCATTGTGAACCTAGTGCATAGAGTTAATCTATGAGAATAGATGTCCAACATCGATTTAACTACCAAAATCAATGGTCAAAATCGATTCCAATATAGGGCTCAATATATGTCACTAAAGATAAGAAAGGCAACATGACGCTAACGTGGACAAGTCAGTAGCAAGTGGCATGAGAACCTATGATTGCCATTGCTCTATGGTACAGCGGTGCAAATCGAAAGCATCGGGATGACGAGCTCAAGGAATGGCAGCATGACAAAAAACGACGACAAATGGTGGCCGACGATGATGACAAAATAGTGGCGGCTTCAGGTCATCAATGAGGACGACACACCGATGACGGACGGTGACTACAACCTGGCAAACAAGGTGCGTGTCCTTCTCATGATCCAATAGTGATGACAATGGGCTCCAACGTCAACAACAACAGTAGAGTGCCTCGGTAGGTGCCAACGAGTGACAACGTTAACAACAACAGCAGAGCGCCTCGGCAGGTGCCAACGAGTGACAACGACGCTCAAGAAGACGAACAGAGCTCTATTTATAGTGGGAAAGAGGAGAAACATAGCTTATTTAGGTGGCTAGAGGAGATGAAAAACTAGGGCTCGCCACTATTAACATTTTGCTTCTATTCTTAAAGAAAACCCTTTTACTAATTTAACTTATGAAAGAGGCAGCAGCTTCGGCTCTAACTCTTAACCCGAGTTAGAGGATAAATCTGATAGGTGGACCCTATGCATTGATGGGCCGGCGCAAGATGGAGGTGATATGGGAAATGGCCACGCGCGCCTGCAGGACAGGTGATGGGCCAAAATTCGCCCTATGGGCTAAGCGAAAAATATTTTTAATTTAAATTATTCACTGATATTTTATTAAAAATACTTAAAAAGAAAAACCTAAGAGTTAAAATAATAAATAAAGTGTTTAATAAAATTTTATTTAGTTTATTTTTATGTTGAAATTTATTAAGGTTATTTTTAGGCTTTAAATAATTTTTAAAAATATATTAATAAGTTTGTTATTAGATTAAATGATTTTTAGTGCGTGAAAAACACCACAGGGCGAAGACCAGGCAAGAAAACTGGAAAATGCAAACAAAGTAACTCCCCCCCCCCCAAAAAAAAAACCACAAAGTTGTTTGATTGCTCTACATGAAAATTTGTGCAGATTCAACGAGAGGTCCTTGCAAGACAAAGGAGTGAAAAATAGCATAACCTACTGTTAGAATTCCTCTCAAATCCCAATGGGTAGGGCCATTCCGTAGGACTTTTGTAGGGAAACTATAGATTCACCTGTTCCATCATGGGATACAATTCCATTCCTTTATAATCCATCCAATTTGAAGAGGGTTAACACACCATTTAATCAGCAAAAAAAAAGGCCATCGCAAACAACAAAGAGCGCTATAACTTTTTTCGCGCAAGTGCTTCAGAAGAAATCACCAGACAAATATTCTCATGGAAAAGTTGTCGAGCACATGAGCTTTTGCATGCACAAATCTCTACATAAATATATCATAATAGCACAGAGATGTTCCATAAAGGGCATTCTCAAAATCACAGCTTGAAACTATGCAGCACCGATATTTGGCCAAGAACTATGTTGAACTGTTGCTTGTCAGCGTAAGTGTCAAATTAATGCCCTTTCATAAAATGCTAATACTTTGTAATGCAAGAAGCACTTTACTGTTTTCCCTTATCATGCAACGGTAAAAAGGATGATGAGGTTTGGCACAAATCTAATGGTGAAATTCTGTAGGTACATAATGCAAACATTAGCTTACAGCATCCTATAATAACAACATCTGGATGTCAAATATTGCAGTGATTTGAGGAATTTTCAGGAAAGAATGAAAGATAGTATGCCAACACTGTGAAAAGTAGCTTGGTGCTGCAACAATGCATGAAGCATTGCTTTTAGAAACTGGGGACCCCCTAAGGATAACTAGTAACCTATTTCTGGGCAAAATAGACATATCAGACTCTCCTTACACTGTGGCTATTGGCAACATTTAGCCACAATTTATATAAAACAAACAAATCTACTTGCAATAAAAGGTCAATATTGGGAGCATGATTGATTGAATAAGGGTAAATATCTCAGAATTGAGACATCCACACAATAAGCACAGACACACTGGTGCTTGAGTGATTTGGAATAACACAGGTTCTATCAAAATTTCTTGGTAAACCAGTGCCATCATACATGCTTTGAACCATACAAGATGAATGTCACTAAATAAAAAATAAGTCTTAAAATTAAGAGGACTCCGAATTTCTAATTCCACTCTCCTCATTTGCAAATCATTTCAGATTTCCATGAAACTAGCATGGGAACCATATGAAGGAGATCCACTACCATAACAAGCAAAATGAACAACCAACAGCATGACAGGAATCAAATCATTACCTATAGCAACCAGAAAAGACACATGCTAAACCAGCCACACAAGGAGTACCTGCTAAGAAATAAATGCATAACCCGAGCACCATCACGAATGGGAGCGGCCTATAGCAGCACAAGGCCAAGCTCTGATGGCTTGATTCCATTGCGGACACGATAATTATAAAGGTAATAGTGGAGCTGCCCATCTCCAGGACCAAACTTGAGCTCCTTGAGGAATGACTCGTTCTCCATGACATCAAGTGCGTTGAACACATCATAGTTCTTCTGCTTGGCCACGATCAGTGCATCGTTCATTAGCTGCTGCAGCGGAGTCTTGGTGGCAACATTGTAGTACGAGTATGCGGCCTTGAGTGTTGCATAGTTGGCATTGTTCAACACTGATGAGGGCAGAGTGTAAAAGCTGCAGAAATCTGTGATCTCGTGAGTTTCAGGGCTCTCCACAAGGTAGCTGTCCACCACGTCCTCCCGGGGAAGCAGCCAGTGCTCCACATCCATCTCATCAAAGTCCGGCGCCACCACGAACTTCGCAAGGTATGCCCTCAGCAGCCGTGTGACCGCCGCAACATCTCTTAGCTCCATCTGGCGGAACCCAGGAGTGAGCGGAGCATCAGGCAGCTTGTAGAGCCGAACCGTGCGACTCATGGTCATGCGAGGTCCAAGACGGGAAAACCCAACATCAATAAGCTTCTTGGGGTTGAGCGATCGGTGCCAGTACCGGCAGGTCGCGATTGGAATTGGGAGGACGACCCCTGCAGTGTATGCAGCCTGCCAGATGTTCTCCTGGTGGACGCGGCGGGTGACCTCGCGGATGAGCACCGGGGCGAGGCGCTTGGATCGGAGCTTCTTGTGGACGCAGAGGAAGTTGATCTCTGCCATGCGGACAACGTCGTCACGGGCGCGGATGCGCGCGGGGACACCAGAGATAAAGGCGACGAGCTTCTTGGACTCCTTGGCGCGGACACCGATGTGCCAGGCGCGGAAGAAGAACGAGGGGCGGAGCGCCCAGCGGAGGAAGGCAGGGGAGTAGTTGAACCGGAACATGTTCTCGTCGTCCTCGACGTAGTTGTGGGCGAGGAGGGCGTAGAGATCGGTGAGGAGGGCGTCGTCGTCCAGGTCGCAGGTGTACCACTCGAAGGCGGCGGGGAGCGGGTAGGGGTCGGCGCGGACCTCGGAGAGCGGAGTGGGCGGCTCGATGGCGCCGTCGGCGAGGGAAGGATCTTCGGCGTCACGGAACTGGCCCACCGGCTGCGTCTCCCAGAACTTGTGGCGGCGGGCGGTGGGGTTGGAGGCCAGGGTCATGTGCTCCTGCACGCGCCGCGCCAGCGCCTCGATCGAGGCATCCTCCAGCGCGGGCTCGCTGGGGGTGGCGCTGGAGCCGGCGGCAGCGTCGTTGTTGTTGGGGGCGGCCATGGTGATCTACGCGGTAGGGTTTGAGAGATTTGGGACAGAGGAGAAGACAACGAGGTGGAGGGGAACGCGAAGGGGCGGATCTCTAGTCGTGTGGGGTCTTCGTTAGTGTAGCAAAGATACTCCTATAATTTGTTTATTTTTATTTTTTTAAGCATGACTTAGTTCGCCAGCTTCACTAACGCTAGTACATTTTCCGTTAACTGCTGGATTCGTGATAAAGATTTACTCGTTCATCTCTAAGTTGATCTTTTATTTCGAAGTTTATTCATGATATGTCAGATACTCGGTCCAAATGAGATGAAAATTTAATTTACCACCTTTGCATCATATTTGGATGCATGGGTGAACCGTTCAGATGTTCTTTTCATATGAGATTTTTAAATTTTAAAATAGCTATTTAAAATATAAACAATTAAATTTATAAAATTTAAAATTTTTACTTTAACTGTAAAATCAAATCGGGCTAGTTAAATAGTACTAAGATTCTTAATGATAAGAGAATCACTTAAAGATAAGTTTTATAAAACTAAAAATATTAATAGATGAGTGTTATAGAAATATATATGTTATATTAAGTTTATAACCATTGTATTACGGATAGCATTAAAGAAAAAATTATCAGCTGGTTTGACCCTTCAGAAACGTTACTATATTATCAAGTGAATAGAGATAAAGAAAAACTAAAGAATATGATATAACTGAATACAAATACAGAATGAATGTTATACAGAATACAGAAAACAGATATCCACGTATTTAAACCGTGCTGTAAAGATTTAGCCTAGTCTAACTAATGAAAGTGAAAGTTTGTATTTAGTTGAATTGAGAAATATTTTAAAAATGTTTTGTATAGAACATTTTTTTATGAAACAAATCGTTTATAAGTATGCCCACGATAATTCATAATCTCCGATGAGAAAAAAAAAGGGAAGTTGAAACCCAGAAAAAGTTGAATCTCGGAGGACAAGATTACGGAAGAATCGGCTTTATGAGCTTTCCTTTGGCAAAGAGCTAAATCGTACAGAAAGAAAGCAGCATCAATGACCACAGGTTACAAGTTAAGCATCAAGGGAATGCAATTATCACATTCGTCAGGAACAAAGCTATGTCCAGGTGAAAAGCACAAGAGAAACGACTTGTGATAAACAAAGTAAAACGCTTTGCTTTACGTCCTCTCTAAATGTATGTCATTCATTGGCTCCCACTTAACCTTACTTATTTTGCTATTTTCAGGCCAGAAACTATATAATCACACTTGCAATCGCACGATGTCAAAGGCGAGATGAGATGCACATTTATAATTTAAGGATGAGCAGCACACCTGACGTTCTTTAGGTAGAAGTCCTAGCCGGCGCGACCCAAGTTCATAACAAGCTAACAACATGTTTTAAGTTATACACCACAGGTACAACATGCCCAAGATGACAGGGCAAACCAACCTATGCAAGTACAGTAGAACCGGTTCCGCTGACGCTGCCGCTGACAGATTGGAATTCAAAATTGTTCTGCGCCACTTGCATTATTGTGAGCACCTCTCCTCTTGAACCTGAAGCATCAGCAAAAGTCAAAAGGGGAAATCATAATGGCAGGGTGAAATGCAAACTACTGGAGAAAGGGGCATCGTTTACACATACATCGTTCATAGATCTCTGTTGCAAGTGTAACGAGAGACTCGGTCTCCTCAGCAAGCTTGAGGATCCTTTCAGCCTCCATCATGTGCTCATTTGCAAGGTGTGATTTAGCCTCCGCGTCCGCTACTTTCATAGCTGCAGATGCAGCTGCATCTAGGGCAGGAGTTGTCCCAGCAAATGATCCTAAATTCTGCGATGCCTTCAGTGGCTTGACTGGATCCTTCTTTGGACTAGATTTCGTTGCAAGCGAGGTTTTGGCCACATAAGATTCTGTGATCCTATAGGCCCTGTCAATCTGTTTCACGTCAGCATACAATGTAGTTAGATAACTACAACTTGCATCTGATATTTGCTATCTTACGAACATAAATCTTATGAACATACAAAGAAAACTCCAAAGATTGTACACAGGACTAAAGGATGTATTGGATGTGCTCCATATACTAAATAAAGAAATGTAATCTGGATTAAAACTCCAATGTATGCATTCTGGACTAGAATTCCTTTCAAAGGGAAAATAAATAAATAAATATATATATATAACAATTTAGAACTTGAATTCTATGCCAGTTCCACAAGGAATAATTGTAAATTGAGTTGTTGAGTGCCAGTTTTGACAAAAGAGAAGCAATCTAAAGAATCTAAATTATGGGCTTCATGCAGAATCTGAATTATAGGCTTGATGCAGAGTTATAATTGCCAAATCTTTGAATTACAATTTCCTCAAATCAAAACAAATGCTGTAAAGATAGCTCAGTGAGGCTTCTCAATCGCAATTTCCTTGAATCAAAACAAATGCTGAAAAGATAGCTCAGTGAGGCTTCCCTGTCCACTACCAATGTTATCCATAGTTGTCATTAAGCCCCTAAATGTGTACTGACCCATCTATTGATTACATGGAAGCTAGCAGGAAATGGGAAAAATAAAGCCTCAGTATGAGCAAGTTCTATCCCTGTCCATGTGGAAATGGTAGAAACTAGGAAACCAGCCATTCTTAGCCATCTAAACAAAACCTAAAGGAGAATATGTAAGACACATTAAGGCAAAAAAAAGGTGATTTACAACAAGGAATATTAGTAAAACTCACTTTTTCAATCTTTTTGGCTGCAATAAGCCTCCTTAATTTTGCAGTAAGCAATCTTCTAAAATTTGCTTGCACCTCATGCCTTTGCTGCATATATTGTATAAACATAGCATAGCAATGTATCATTTAGCAATATAATCATTTCCACCAATCTCTTCTAAGGATAAAATAAGATGCAAAACTAAGTAAGAAAACATAATCTCAGCAGGACTGTCTAATTGGAGATCCATCATACTGAGGCATAGCAAACACTTTTGAGTCCCCCACTACATGGTAGATTGGCATGAAAGTGTTATAAAATCCAAAGTGCAAAGCTCCTGTAGTAGCAAACACACTTTTAGAAGCTTTTTAAAGTATACCAACCAACCAACAACAAAGCCTTTTAGTCCCAAATAAACTAAGAGCATGCATATACCAGTAATTGAGGGACATTATACCATACTGTCAATCAGGCAATGATAGCATCGTTGTGCTCTATTCACAACACATGTGAGAGAAAAAGGCTACTTCTCTGCCTCACCAAGTAGCTGTTATAACCAACACTATTTTCAGAAGAGAGAGAATCAAACAATGGCATATTATTAATATTATGATCATGTTAGTAGTATGCATATCTGAATCATAAGTTGTAAGAAATCAAGAACAAACAAAACTTGAGTTAATTCAAAAGAGATAAATAACTACTACAAATATCAAATAAGAAAATTTTTACAGATGCACAACCTCTATGTAGTGGCAAATTGCATCAATATCTGAACCATTTGGATCCCCAATTTCACAAAGAGCCTCTATTACCATGGAACTGTACCTAGCAAGAAATTTGGTACATGATCAAATTCTGAAATCAAATACCTTTCGAGGAAAAAATAAAATAGTCATAATATTGATTGCAAATAATATAAAAAGTATTGCCAGCTCTGTCCATTTCTCCAAGGATCGTTTCAATCCTGATGAGTTATCTATATTGTTAATTACTCTGCCCATTCTTCCATTTTATTTCACTGCTCATAAAAAAATAACTATTGTTTCAAGTAAGATACTGTTTCATCGAATGGAAATCATACCTTCATCATAATTTTAGCTCAGATAAACAGAATAAACGTTCTAGATGTATTGAGCATATCATGCATTAATACTAAAATGGACATACTGAATAAATAAAAATTATGTCTTTATTCATGAATAAAAAGCCATTTAAGAAATGCTTGAGACCAAAATTTGAAGGCATAATATCACTTATAGTTTCTATCAGCTTAATTTATTTTTCTTCAGTATGAAGATAACAAAAGGCTAACTTTGGAATCTTTCCATCCTGAGAGTTTTTCTCAGGATCTGCAGATGGCAAAGCCTCGGCAACTTTATTTGAGGATAGAAGAAGTGGAGTCTGTGAGCTTGGAGATGTGGAAGATGAAGGCCCTTTTATCCTCGGAACCTTTAATTTATCCCTTGAACCCAATCCACTTGCACTAAAACTCAAATTCCTCCATTTGTCCTGAAAGAACCAAACAAAATTAAAACAGAAAGAGTGGCAGACAATAAAAGAACTTAAATAGGGTGCAGGATGTACAGTAAAATTGAAATGACAAAGTTTCCTCATATTCCTCAAATTTCAATGCTGATACAACGCATCATCTAAGTTTTAATAAATATTGCTGCCTTGGATTATGCATGAAAGATGGTTGTAATGTAGAAAAAAATCTAACAAAAACCTACATCAGCTTAGAAAATTATGTGTATTCATTTTTCAGTTTTCACAACCCTCTCTCTAAACTAAAGGGATCACGGGAAAAGGCATGCTGGCATGCACCATTGTTCCGATTCTAGATTTTAGCACCTACAAAAGGACAAAATAGAGAGTACAGACAATTGTACAACACCAAATATTTCTTCAGATGGCTAAACATTATGCATTGCATAATAATTTGCAGCATACATCTAATAAGTAATAATGCCCCTAGGAAAAACAAACAGGGGCACTGGCACTACCTGCAGGAATTACGTTAGTAATCAAAAAATAATTTACTAGTTTATTCACATATTGGACTTGGGAAGAAAAAAATAACTCAGGAATCAGATTAGAAATAACCATTGGGCAGACTTATCTAAGACTTTCCAGTCTTCACAAATGACTAAAACACATTTTCTCCATTTGAAGAATGTCAATATTTAGGACTGGTAGGGCCATTCGGTGTAGTGCTCAAATTAATCGAGAAGTGCCAATTTTTCCACCATGTGTTACTATCATAGGTACTTTTGGTTCAAGAAAAAAATAATGGGATCTAGACAGTGATTATAAAATGGGTACAACTTAGAATGATGATTCTGTTCCTAGGAGCATATTCATCCTTAAAACAATAAAACCATATTACCCTCTGATACAAAATACATGACGTTCTAGAAAAAAATCTTTTAAAACACAGATGTTTTTTACATTTGAAGGTAAAATGCTTGTAATTTTTTCCAGCTTTACCACATAGTTTCTCACATCATTTCTTTTGGTATTGAATAGGGTTCAGCAATCTGGACAAGTTCCAGTTTTCAAAGACCATGTAATCCCAGTCGGCATCCAAGGTTTGCAGTCATATGGAGAACCGGAAAGCTAAGCCAAATTCGCCACTTATGTTTTGGTCAACTTTGGATCCAAAACAGAACTACACTGACATAAGATGGTTGCTTGACCACATTGTTGGCATCAATGAAACAAAGGCCAAATCTGGACAGTATTGCTGAATTTTAGTATACTGAGCTTCCGTTCACATCTGCATCAACCCAAACAGGTGTCATAACCTAAATCCATAGCCTGAATGAAAACTGAGCATTTTGTCCTAATTATCAACTGTTTCACAAAAATGTCTGTGAAATAATTCTGTGGTTAAATATTACAATTTACATTAAATATATATCACATTCCACATGGCAAGTAATATTTCTTGTAATACCAAAAGCAATTTCTTGAGCACCACATTCACCTCGGCCTCCACTGCTCTCCAAACATATGAAAAGCATTTGATTGAAGAGTATGAACAATACAGTTCATGACCTCACTCTTCATCCAAATTCTCAATGGATCAATGCTAAATGCTTTGTGAGAAGCAATAACTGCTCTATTCTCGAGCAAGAGGTTCTCCAGCATTTGTTCAACTAGAAAAATGGCTCCCCTTTATCCCACAAGTTGCAATTCACTATGACCATACCCACACATAACAGCATCATGTTTCTTCCCTTCTGAACTTATAGCGGCATCCATGGGCAAAACCATATCACAAATAAATCTGTTCCGACAATTTAACACCCTTTTTGTAGATATTATGTTATAGTGCTATCCACTTATCCCATGAACATAACCACGACCAAATTCAAGAATTCTAACATCAATTGTTTGTAAATGAAAACGGTATTTTTACTCTATGCTCCAGATCAAAAAGCAACCGTCCTCTCTTTGTGCTCCCCAATCCCAACACGCTGAGACACCATTTTGTCTTCTCAAGAACACGGCGATGGTGCAACCCAACATCCCACACACAAAAAAAAGGCAATCAATTAAAATTCCACCAAGTCTACTTACTCTTTCACTCTTAGTTACCGAGGATTCCAAAATCTAACATGCTGGAACCCAAATCTACCAGAATATCCCCGGTTTTCACATCACAGCATCCCTTAGTAATCAAATTCCACCGAGTCCGCTCATGCTTGCGTTTTTATTAGAAACCAAAAGGCCCAAATCTCATTTTGGACCCCAAACCTACCAAAAATGTCCCCGGCTGTAGAGTTCTGATGATCCTACGAACACCGTACGGCTAACAGAGCATCGTTCACAAAATCAGACGGAAACGGCACATCACATCACGAAACAGCGCCACGGGAAACTCAGCTAATGAAACGAACACTTCACGAGAACAAATCTAGCGATGCAATGAGCACCGACGCGCGCAAACCAGCGGTGCATGGTGGGAGTCGGCGGTAGCGCAGGGGAGGAAGTACCTTGAGGTCGATGTTCGAGCGGGAGGAGAGGACGGGGCTGAACTCAGGATCCTTCTGGATGGTGCGCCACTTGCCGGGGCCATGCTTGAGCACGCCGCGCCGCAGCGCCTCCTCCTCCTCCGAAGTCCACTTCTGCTTCGGGGCGCCCATCTCCGTGCGCGGTGCGCCTCCTCCACACCCTCACCTGCCGCACTCTCCGGCGTCTGAACTCGACCAGAAACCTAGTCTAGGTTTCTCTCTGATCTGTGAGATGCTCTGTTTTTTTTTGTCACATCATTTTTTACAGTAGTATTACAACGTTAAAGTCTATAATATATATATATATATATTAAAAACTTTGATAGATGTGTCTTATTATACTCGTTATATATAAACCCATAAATATAAATATAAATATATTAACTAAAATAATATAATAGTGAATTTTGTTCGAAAGATAGTGTGAGATGAAATGAGCCAGAGTCGATTATTTGGTTTGACTATTGACGGAACACGTTCATCTTAAAAAAAATATTTTGTTAGGATCCAGAGTTGAAATTATCCCTCAAAAACTGACAATATGGCATACCTCAAGATTTGCTAACAAATCCCACCTCCTTCGAAACTTGCATGAAATTTCCAAGGTGGAAAAAAACAGAGGATGGTATGCGGTTTAATAGTGGACATAGTCGTAGCATGGTGGTAATTAGTTCAAAATGCATACATGCTAAAGGACGTGGAATAAGCTTATTTTGATATTAAGTTAGTGTATTTTGAGAAAAAGGGGTTAACCATTATCCTACAATATTATATACTTTTGATTTTTGAGAAGATTGGAGCATGTGAGAAATTTTTGAGAGTCAATTGATGCCTATGATTAGTTAATTGACAACAACATTACGATATTATATATATGTATATATAATTCGATGGAGTATGTATATTCTATATGAAAATCAATAATAGAGTCCGCAAAGAAGATGTAACCGAGAAAAAAATATAAAAAATTTTACTTGGCCTTATCATAATTAATCGGATCATACTCTAATTTTATTTACATTTAAGAAAATAAATACAAGATTCTCGAAAGAAAAGAAAAGGAGGATAAAGTGAAACGAGCAGATTGGAAATATTTGACTATTACTAACGGTCAAACATTATGCTCGAGTTCTATATCTACATTGTGATAGACTATAGATTTTCTTTGTATACTGATATGATTAATATAGTGAAGTATAGCTATTATATTTAAGGGTCCAAACAGTATAAAAACTCATATTTGCTTGAATATTTGTTTTTATCAGTTTTATCTCATTTATATATATATGGATGCTGTGTGGTAAGCTATCAATCTATCGATAAATTTATAGCCGCTAGTATATGTAAAGATTTTACACGGGTTATAACCATATAGAGTAATAGCCTACACCGTACTGATTTTGTACGGCTATTTGTATGGCTGGCTATAGCTAATATTGATCTAGATAAAATCATCCAAGAATGAGGTCTGGTCCACAAGAGTAGTTTCTAGATGGTTTGTACTACCTATGCACTAGCCCTACATGTCACGCATCAATTTTACGGTGGAGCTGTCACCTATCGCCCTCGATGCCTTGCCCATGTCACGTTGTCGTCTTCGTTTGCGCCCCCGGCCACCCCCCGTCTCCACTCCATCGTAAGTCACTGCCACCTGCCACTAAATCGCCACCAAGGTTGGCGCCAAATCTCCACTGGTGCCCATTCCCCACCGAATGATCCCTCCAATCCAAGTCGACGATGCTTGTCGCCCTACTCACCCACTTGCCTCCAGTTCAGGTCATCGCCTTTGTCGCTCCACTGGCTTTGCTGCCAACTGCATCGGCCGCTCGGGATGGGCTTGACGCCTCTTGCCATTAGAACTTGACTACTATGTTGTTTTGTGCGGTTTACGAGCCCTCGCGAACTGGGTCGAGCCAGTAAACGAGCAAAGATTTGGAAAAGTTGAGCTAGATTTTGTGATAGCTAGTTGATGGTATAACCAATTTAATACAAAATTAGAAATTGCTTTAGAAGCGTTATATGAGAAACTTTTATATAGGGATTTTTTTTTCACGAAATGTATCGGCTTGTGCACTAAGGATGAACAATTAGTATGGACCACATCGATCTGGCCCGATCAGTTAGCAGGCCGAACGTCCATTCTCAAAACTGAATGAACCACGCTATCTAGCCCATACCCACGCCTATAGAAGGCCATTTTTCTGGCCAGTGTTCTGTGCGGGTGTACTAATCACATGTAGCCCATCAGGGAAGGTCAGAGGTTCACAGACTCCTTCCGGCCCCAGGAGCGACGATCTCGGTGGCTCGCGGTTGCCAACTCGGTGGCCCGTCTGGAGACACACGCCGCCCGCTTGCTTGCTATCCCGTTCGCGCTCGCGAGCGTCGGCGCGCCTCGATCGTTTTCGGAGCACGATAGATAACGATCACACGGCCGAACGGCACGATCCCCCTGCCGGAGAAAGAGCGGTCCACGCGTCCGCGCTCGCGCTGCCCGTGCTGGTGCTGGGGCCGGGTCCGGAATGGCTTTTGCATTGTAAGATCGTTAGCGCGTTCGTGCGTGCGTGCGTCCGCCCGTCCGTCTGAGCTATGGGCTATGAAGGCAAAGGTGCGGTGGTCGACGCGCTGCTAGCTAGCTGGCCGGCATAGCTTAGGTGGCTCATCTTTCATGCGACAGTTACAAGCCGGTAAGGCCATCTGGACCACCTTGCTACTGTGCTCGTTTAATTGGGTAGATATGGGTATATTCGTGTTAACTCCAACCTACATAGGGAGAACCAATTGATTTCTAAAAAAAACTGATATAAAAAAAAGCTAATCGGTAGCGATTAAAATAGAAGATTATTCAGATGTGAAGAAAGATTCATAGAAACTAAGCACTTATATTTTTATATAATATATCTTATAATATATACAAATTTAATTAGTTTTGTTTTTAGAGAAAATTTTCTTCTATGTATAATAACGTCGGGAGGTTGTTTATAAACATATCAGACTCTTGTAACTACAGAGTATAAATATATACTGCCTGTCACCTTGTAAATTATCTTTCGATCAATACAATTTTGACATATCGTCATCCTAACTCATCTAGATTTCTGGCTCTCGACGTGGAGCTGCATCGGTTAAGTCCGATCTTCGGCGATGGGTTAAGTCCCATCTCTATCCTGTTGTATCTACTCTGTCTAACCCTGTATCGGTTAGGTCTAATTTTTTAATCTGATCGAATATACTACATTACGTTCACGTGGTTTCTATCTGCTTATAGTGCTCTTCTGCCATTATCGACATCATACTGTATCAGTTAGGTCCGACCAATTAAACTGCTGATAGTAGATTGAGTCGTAGGCCGATAGATCTTTACGCAACGTTTTATCGAAGTGGCCAATCGATGAGTTATTTATACACTCAACCTTACGCATAGTATATCGGTTTGTTAGCTGATATATATATATATATCTTGTCTAACGATTATCCACTAGCGATTGATCTATTTCTGTTAGATTTGGCATCGAGACTTAGCGGGTTTTATTTCCCCCATCGGTTTAGCTAGTCGACGAGTTTACTTATATATCTGCATCGGACCCGTAGCCGATGAGTTCACCCAGTTTCTCCGTCGTTACATTTGATCTAGTCTCCACCATTGCGATGCCATTAGGTTTAGCCTTATACTATCTCGATTTAGTCTGATCCGATCTATTAAAGCTGACACTAATGGTATCGTCATTGGTGGTCGTTGGGTTTTGTACTTTTGAGAGATCGGGTCTCGCTTCTTCTATTTATCGCATACTTTGTTCGGAGTGTCATCGGCTATACAATCGATGAGTTCTTTTACCTTATTCCTCACCATTCACCTATACAGTCATTGGCTTTCTAACTGATGTATGAGTGCTACAGCTGCTATCAATCAGCAGCCGATAGCAGGGGTGTATCGGACTTATAGCCAATACCTATCCTTACCCTATTGGTAAATAAATAATAGTAGAAGTACGTATTAGTCTATCGACCGATTGACTCTATGATATAGCTTTTATTTATCTTTCTTATCAAATTGATTGGCATATCCGCAACTACAACAATCCAACAAAGACATCGAAACCGAAGTACCTATACTAGAGAGAAGCAAACTTTTTAGGTTTTGACATGTTCGGATGTGATAGCATCAGACCTTCATCAGCTCGCTCGTCCTCTTGATGTGTTTCTTCATCCGATCTGATCTCCCCGCGTGCGCAAAGAATAGGGATAGCATCATTGATTGTGTGATGCGATATATTATCATTTCGGATGATATGGTCGTATGGCCTCGCGGCACGCACCATAGCTATCAAGTTCCTTTCGATCCTTAACAAAGGGTTCTGTGAGATTCTACACTAATTAGAATCAGGAAGTGCACATATTAAGGTTTATAGATCAAGGGATGGTCACGATTGTAAAACAACTAGCAGCACAAATGTGTATCCCTGGACGTGTCTAATTATTTGAAGCTATTGGTCCAACCAAGCAAGAGAGATGTCATGTAATTGGGGGAAAAAAGCTAGCGCAAAGCTGTGACAGTGAAAATATGCATGTACATACGCTGTATGCTGTTTATCGAAGCTGCTAGAACGTCACCTTAAATTCGTCTGAGATCGACGTCGCTGTTATTGCACCGCCCGGCGGCCAGCCTAGATAGGTCGCTATTTGCACTTGCACTCTTGCACATGTCCTGGCAAATCGAGATGCACTGCTTCTGTTGGCTGATGGGAGAAGGAAAAGAAAAACTCGACATCGATGTTATTAGGAGAGGTCGGCAGAGGACGCGTGTTGCCTTTACAATTATACAAGCGAGACCAGATAACACATGAACGGATAAATGATGCACTGATGCTCCATTCTCCTATCCAATAATGACGATGGTTACTGGCGCCGTGCACCAGAGCATGTGATTGTCTAATGTGTATTATGTATTATCGTGGGTATGTTTTCTAAGCTTTTGACGTGCAATTTTTTTAAAAAATCTTTCTATATATAAATTGATTAGAATATATTTTTAACTTTTATAATAGTTAATATATTCACTTGTATCCTCCAATATACTCCATCATCTATTTATCCCTTTCAAACTGGACCTAGAGGGTACTAATAAACATAAACACGTTCATCTTCTTCGGTTCCTCTAAATATTGAGCAGCTCATCCGCATGATGAGTGTAGAATAATCCCTTAAGATTTAAATTTTATGTCCTATTAATTATCCCATTTAATTTTTTAATTTTATCTTAATCTCCCTCTATTCTTTACATTAATGAGGACTATGATAGTTTTTTTCTCTACCATTATTTTCTCCAAACCATTGAAGAATGGAGGGAGTAGTTCGTAAATGGTCAATGACTACTATCGGCCCAGTACAAGAAGTCAGTAAGTGGCATGGCGAGCAGGATGGCATGCAGATCCAACGTACGTACGTGCATTCCCGGCGCCGGCGCTGTACCGTACGTACGTGCTCTCAGCGTCAAAGCGGGATACTAGCTAGCAAGCTACTCCTAGGCCTAGCTAAGTGGATGTTGTCCCGTCAATTCGCGCATCTCGGGAACGGATACAACCCGATGCCGATCGATCGATCCATCATCCATCCATGATCCATCACGAGGTCACGACCCACGAACACCCCAACACCTCCCCCCGAGAGAGGCAGGGTGGACAACGAACTTACGCTCTCCAAGTCCCGCAAAACCGGTGGCGCAGGAGGGGCTCCCGGCCGGGACCACGACGGCGTCGACGACTCGTCGAGGCAGCCGGCGAGTGCGTGAACAGCGACGGCTCTGGGGTTTAGCCGGCGCGCGCGAGGTGCCGATCGATCGATCCAGAGCCAGCAGCTGGGCAGGTACGTACGTGCCCTCGGGTTAGGTGAGGTGAACTGACTTCATGATCGACCCCGACTCGGATCGCGTGGCCGCCATTATTGCGGTTTGTGTTAGAAATTAGCACGCCCATTTCTTTATTTCTAAAACATATTTATAAACAATCCTATATTACTTAGCCAATAGAGAACCAATACCCTCTCTATTTTTTAAAATTTTTAAATAGAGAAAGCACATATATAAGACTTAGTTAAAGTTGCACATACATTTTGTGTATTTTTCACACGAAATACCACATATCACGTGATAATAAAATCACACCAGACAACAAAATCACACTAAGTTAGCTAATTTTTTATTCATGCATATATTATCACTCTCCTAAATGTAGTGGTTTAATATGATTAAAATTAACAAATTATCTCTAAATTGATGGTGCAATTACTTAGTAATAGTCACCAATCATTTACGGTCTATAAAAATCCTAAAGACGTCTAGTCTTTTTCAAGATTTTCCCTCACTCTCACGTCTTTTTTCTGCTCCTACACTAAGATTGTTATGCTACTAGAACCTCGTTGACCTTCTGTTCGGTATTTACCGGATTGGAAGGAGAGTGAGATCTCTGAGATAATGAATAGGAAAGATTATGATAACGAGTTTACAGAGGATGATGAGTTGTTGGACGAGGAGAGCGGTAATATAAATTTATTATAATAGTCTAGTGATAACTTCTCTGAACTTGTTATACTAAGAGACATCACATACCATAAGAGTACAAGAAGAATGATACCTTACAAGAGATTAAATATGTATATAAAGAGAAATTAATGGATGCAGTTAAGCATTAGACGCTATCAGTTTAGCGGGAGTTCTGTGTCGTGAAGTCAAGCAAGTCAATGTATGAAGTAAAGTGCGTAATGTTAAGTTATAGATGTATATAGAGGATACATGTATTTAAGAGTAAATGAAAGGATTTCTAGAAAGTATTAATCATCACCAAGTATAATTATTATTTACATGGGGTCGAGAAATACTAAAAAATATGATATTTGTATTTGTAACAACAGATATAAACTCTAATATTGTATACAACCTGTGGTAAGAACCAAGATCATTATAAGTCACATTGAGATCAAGTATACAATCAGCTATGCAAAAGCATGAAGAGCAAAACAGAAGATTTTGGAGATGAGATTTGGCACATTCAAAAGTGTATACAATAATTTAACTCATCTTTTAGCTCGTATTCTTCAAAGGAATACGGGGAGGTACTACAACCTCAAATCACTCCTATCATTTGAGCATCCTCAGCAGAGCGTGTCAGAGGAATACAGGGAGGTACTGCAACCTCAAATCACTCTCATCATTTGACCATCCTCAGCAGAGCATATTTTAATGGATTTTCTTTGCATTAAGTATGTGCATTAATATATTTGTGTATTATCGTCCCATACTATATATCGATAGGACATTCCTGGATAGAAAGTACAGATAGCAGATATTGATATCAATTAGAATTAATAGGAACAATTAGGTGTTACTTATAACTTTCGCTTTTATTGGTTTTTGAAGTAAGTGAAGGACGTCATTATGTGTATGAGGCCAGATGTATGCCTTATACATGACCGTCACACCGGTCTTTTACAAGCTATTGATTACTTAAGGAATGGTAACGTAGAGAAAGTGTATGCAAAAGAGTGGCTAGATGTTCGTAGCAGATGGTACATCCGTTACATGGATGATAATTTCTACATGCAAATAAAGAACAAACATCTTATGGATCTTTTTAAGAGGTTTTGTGCCCAGAATCAACAGAAAAATTTCAATGAGGTTTGGAGGAGATTGGATGAGCTGACAACGAAATAAACAGATAATTAGTCAAGAATACCAATGTCTATAAGTGACGAGGCTCCCGAATCTCTAAGAATACTGTAAGAAGGAGATTGGCATCTCCGGTTAAAACTTTTTTGCTAGATTGAGAATGAGCTAAAGGAGAAATTTGTCTTATTGTATGACTATGGTGCAACTAGGTTTGACATAATAACCACCAATTTGGCTGAGGTTTACAACTAGGTGATATATTGTGTAAAAAGGCTACCACTTATTGCTATTATTGAGTTTATAATGCATGACATATGTAACTATTTTAGAGATCGGTATAAAGCGGTTGTGCCCTGTATGACAGATAATGGTATTCTCTTTAGCATAGTGATGACTAAGTACTTGGATAAAAAACGTAAAAAGAACCAACAGTATCGAGTTATACCTTAAAGTAGACAGTAGTATAGATTCAAAATCTTATGTGCTAATAAGGCCGAGTGTGGAATCTACCGTAAAAAAGTTGTGCAAGAGTGTGTCTTGAAGGACGACATGACCTACTCGTGCCCATGCCAAAAGACAAGACTGTACAAAAAGCTATGTTATCATGTTATTGCCACAAACTCAGAGTTTGGAATACTCGACCGTTATTTTGTGTCGTGTTATTTTACAAGAAAGATATCTTGTATACATAGAGTGGCTAGGTACTAAAATTATTTTAGGATGTATATGGCTCCTAGTTTGTAGGAGCTCCGTCACTTCACACACAAGAGACACATGTTTTAATTCCTATGTAGCAGGTCTGAGCTAGTCGTGGTATCCCAGCCAACCGCCTCACCTACTCTTAGAGTCACATGCGAATGTAGGATAGGAGGACAAAGAAGGGTAGATGGCAGACCCTAAGCCAGTAGTATATTATACTATTTATATATACTATTTATAATACTTTGTACTCACTGTTTTGGCTATGTATACCTATATTACTTATTATGCCTTAAACCACATCGCTTTTACTTTTGATTATGCACGCATGATTGTCGATAGCATACGATAATTAACTTTCGGTGCCTTCACTCCTTACTACGCACATGATTGTAGAGTCACAATCAACGCTTAGTGATGCTAACCAACTTTTGGTATGTGATCATTACGTTGCTTTCAACATAACCCGACAATCAACTTTTAACGTGTGACCGTTATATCGCATTCAGTACAACCCAATAGCTAAATTTTGGCACGTTAATGTTACATCATGTTCCAATGATTTTTACATACACGACACTTTCCACCCGTAAAGGCCATGTTATTTTTAATGCTTTTATTCATGTCTTTCACACATAATACAACCCACATCCGTATACATGATAAAAATTAAAGTTTTTCACTCACTGATGCCCTTGTAAATCTTATACACCCATTTACTTTATCTCCTATATCATTAAAGAACAATGACCGCTAAATGCGCTTTCCCTGAGGATCTCGACTAGAGAAGTGATCATTTGTCTTGGCTAATTCTACATTGTTATGATCATCCGTTCTGCATATATGATGATCGATATTAGTTTATGAAATCTTGGGACCCTAACTATTCTTATGAGGTATAGATTGTTTGAGCCTATTTTATGATGTATGAATTGAATGCACCTGTTTTTTTAATTATTTCTTACCACAACATATTTTTGAACTATTACTTTTTTGTTAGATCCACGAAATGATGTGTAGTTTCATTTAGTGTGTTGATAAAATATAGTATTTGACCATAACCGTTGGTTTCTCCTTAAAATCAAATGTATAGTATATGATGAGGAAGGAGGAGTACAAACGATATTGGTGAGGCAAATGATCAGACTAGAGGACATAACCTCTTGTATGGTGGGAACGTTCTAAGTGCACTTGTGATGTTCGTTGCTAAATAGTATGGTAAATAAGTGATAATACTTTTAGTAGAAGGTACTTTATTTGTTTAAATATTTTTGATGATGATTATATTGTAAGTTCACTATATATATTTCTAATTTGCATCAATTTTGTTATCATCGTAACTACAATAGATATATATATGTATTTTTCTCACAATAACCGCTAAATGGTGCGAATTCAAAAGATAAAGAGATAACCGTATAATTTTGTAGGAATCATATAGGCTAAAACAGTTAAACAATAAATGTAGACTAAAGTGAAGTATATCTATAAGTTATAAATAGCCGTCATATTAATATTGAGCTTCTTACAGCTATCTCAATTATTTTTTCTACGTACTCTCAAATTTTATTTATAATTAAATCTTTAAATAAAAATAGATTTATTTAAAATCTTTTTTTTTTGAAATTTATACGGTTTGGACAAATATAGTGTAATAAAAAGCGTTAAGAGGATCACCACCAGGTCCCATCCCTTCCCATGAGCGAGGGCTGACAATTTTAACGTTCTTCAAATGAAAAAGACGTCAAACCAGAGAACTATAAGGACCACGTATAAAAATGGGAGGATGTCTACTCTCTCGCACTCTTACATGATATTTTACAAACGATATTTTTTTTAAAAAAACCCTCGGCTAGGGCAGTAGATAGGCCATATATAAATTTTATAGTTTTTGCTATATAACTGTTTGTGACAACAGATATTTGTCACGTCGAATTTCATAGATCTATTTTTTAAAATCTTTTCATAAGATGTTGGGAATAAATCTGTTATTTTTTTAAAGAATATTTTTATAAATATTTTAATAAAAATATATAAATAATTTTTTTGGCAAGGCACCGCGGCGTCGGATCGGCTTGTACTGTGTGCGTCGCAGGCCTCGGCCGTCCCGGCCTGGCTCAGCTCAGCTGGGATAACCAGCCGAGATAACACGGTCGTAGGATGGATGGCCTCGACGGACTTAATTAGACGATGGAGACTGGCAGTTTGCACCCTTGGTTAGTTTGCATTGGACCACCATAAAACGTCTCTTTAATTTGTTTTGTTTTTCTATTAGTATTCGTTTCTATTTGGTTGGCGAGACAGGCGCAATGATTGTAACTTACTGTCCGGCCAAGCTATCTGGCTTCTCGGAGAGCTGATGGGAAAACAATTACAATTGGTGCAAGTAGGTGTGATTGATGACGAGTACAAGAAGTGTATAGTATGTGGTATATACTACTATATATTTTTCCATCCATGTTGCATCCTCGTATAGACGCACGAAGCTTAGGTAAGCCACGCAGCTGCAGGAATCAAGTGGCTCCTGAAACATTTGCAACCACGAATAACAAACTCCGTAGGCGATCTCTCCAGATTGGTCACCGCGAAGATCTTCCTTCCCCGACCTTTTCTCCCCACAAACAATTCCATGTTGCAAGATCCTGGGCGAGGAAACGACACGCTCATCTAACAAACCCTTAATTTATCGCGAGACGAACAAGAAACGCTTCCTAATAATTAACTACTAGCTTACACACGCTGATCACACCAAACAACCACTCCCTCCTCGCATATGGGCGATGTATTATAGGCCAAGTGCAGCACGAGGCTGTCGCGGCAGTTAGGCAACGCGAGAAATATGGAGGAGAAATTAGGAAAACAAATCAAGGAATCGTACGACATTACATGGATGGTTAGTATAATATGTGGCTCAAGTACAGTCTCAGTCTGAGGTGAGCTAATGATCGATCGATGTGTATCTCCATGTCCACATTGTTCATTGCACACAGCCATATACATGCGTATATATCTATACTAATATACCTCTTGCACTATTCCCCGCAGTTGACAGATCACTACCCATCAGAGACTTGTGTCGTTAGCTCTCCTCAGACGGCTGCTGCCGCTGCACGGCATGCGCGCCTTAAATATCTTTGTGCGTACACTTGTCGTGCGTGGATTTTGTCGGTCACTACTACAGCTTCCGCAGGAAGATTGGTGGTCAGGGATGATCAGCGTGAACGCCTACTAATAACTACAACATGCGCTGACAAAAGATTAGATAGATAGCTCCAATTAATCGTACTGATCCGATCGAATCCGGTAGGCACGATCGACAGAGTACGACCGTGCCGTCGCTGTCGGGTCGACGTCGGTTAATTGCGCCGATATATCGATCTCGGATGATGGAGAAGCGCGGGCGCTGCACAGCTTGCGATTGGCCGGCCGCGCGTGTCCATCGATCGATCTCCCGTTTAGATCGCTCGATCACGCGATGGCTAATAGAGTTCTTGACAAATTAATCATGCCGATCGCGTGCAGGCACCGATGGGCGGTCGATGAATCTGGCCAGGTAGAAGCATTCAAGTGGCGACTGCTCGGAATTAAACACAGGAAATCGATCGGATACTGGAGAGTTTGTTAGGGAAATGACATTGAATGGAGGATAATAAAAGTTCTGGTTGTGTCGTGCCAGATTAAGTTAGTTGCCTTCAGTTTTTTATTGGAAGGAAAACACCGCTACAAACTCACAACACACGCCATCGTCGTTGACCCAACTAGCACAAGAACAAATACGTGAATTCCACGAAATTTGTATTGAAAGAGCACCGTATGTGCATAATTTAGAGCATTAGAATTGAACCATATGAGATTGAAGTCATGTGCACACAACCGTACCACCATCATCGAAAGTGTTTTATCGTGTCATGCTTTATTCGTTAGGACTTCAGGGTATCCATATATGCCAAAAAAGAAACCTTACAAAATACTAACTTAAAACAATAAATGAATAATTAATTAAAAAACTAGAATGACAGCCACCCGCGGCTAATATTACAAAATGTCTACTTTTATATTTTATTATTAAAATATTTAAAAATCAATATAATTTTAAATTCTGATTTAACTTAACCAAACTTATATTTTGATTAATATAGTAATTTATATGTTTATAAAGCAAACATAATATATCCTTTAATATTCTCTTAATAAAATAATAAATAATAAATACATAAAATTTATAGTATATTTGTTTCTTTTCTTCCCTCCATATTTATCTTTAGATTATTAGTGATATCTTCTCACTATATCTAAAAACATTCTTCCACATACTAAAGATAATATATTATATTATATATTTGTATCTTTTTGTAACCTATTTTAAATAATAAAATATTGATAATTATTAATACTCCGGGGTTATATTTTATTTCTTTGTTGTTGGCTTTGTTGCTCATGGTTTTGACCTCTAGTAACTCTATTGATATGTTGATATAGGTTTGAGGACTCAATCACATTTGTTAGTTGTATTTGTTTACGTAGACTGAACAGTCAAGCTACTTTTATTTTCTTCAACCAAAGTGTGAATTGTAAGAATCTTCGGTTAACGTGAGAACTTCCATCTATTTTAGATTAATGCGTGGATATTAGAATAGCTTCCATTAATATAAGTTAAAATATAAAATCTTCTATCAATATCATTTATATTTTATTCAGATATAAACTATTTTTAAGTTGTATTTTTACTTAAACTCTTTGCTCAATAATATTTATTTTAATCCAAATTTAACAAAAATAATAAAGCCTTTTTATTACCAAGCAAATTAGTATAAGAGTTGAAACCCAACAAAAATCTTAAATAACGGTTGAGATATGTCAATAACTTACTAAGTATTCATAATTAGTTATATTTCAATTTTTTAAGTTTTTTTATTTTCTCTCCTTAGTTCTTTTTTATCTCTCCTCACATTATTATCTACTTGTTTTTTTAGCTTTTGTGATATCCTCTTATCACATATGACACTAGATGTTTGGTGTCACTTTATTCAAAATATCCATCCATCTATAACATCAATACCAAATATCGAAATGTGTCCTTGTTAGACATTATTTGATCTCCTAAACTCACATCTTTCTCATCGCGTGTGATAGTGCTAAAGTCACATATCAAGTATTCAGTATTATTTATGCTTTAAAATCTTTAGACTAAAGAGTCTGTTGCTACAACTCTAGTTTTCTATTTACTCTCGTCTAGCTCTTATTAAATATCACTACATCATCTATGAAGAAAGAGTATGCATCAAGAGATATCCTCTTGTTTGTTTTTTTAATCTTATCCATTACGAAGACAAAGATTTATGGACTCAAGGTTGATCCTTAATATAGTCATATTTTAATTTGAATTTAAAAAATTACTAAATTGTATTTCTATATGAACTCTTTTCTATGCAATATTCATTTTTAATCCAAATTTTAGATATTTTTAAATTGTATTTCTACGCATACTCTTTCTCTTAATATTATTTATTTTTAATTTAAATTTTAGATGTTTCTAAATTGTATTTCTATATAGACTATTCTCAACATTTTAATTAGAATTTTAGATTTTTTCCCTGATTACATTCATGGACTCTTATCTTAATATTAATTTTTTCTAAATTATACTTCTACATAGAACATTCTTTAAATTTTCTTTATTTGTATTCTAAATTTCAAATATGTTAGATTCTACATGGAGTATTCCTTTTCTCCTTTTCAATTAATGTGATCATTTTGTATGCTGTGAGAGCGAACATGGTGGCTCATTTTTCTATTTTTTAAAGATTATAGATAGTATTTAACATGAGAAAATGATATTAGTAGATATGTCATGGAAAGTACTTTCATAGTTACTTTTAATAGTTTTTATAACTATACAGTTAGAAAACTAGTAATAAAACATGTGTATAGTTGTCACACCCTGCCCTATAACCATCGTATAGATGACGTCATGGAGGGTGTGCCATAGAAGAACATCAAACCATTCTTTATAGAACCGTGATGCCAGTGCAAGTCCTAAGATATAGATGATGGTATCAGTGGTACTATGATAAATCATAGCAAAAACTAAACATAAATACATTATACCTTTCCGTTACAACTCCTGGTAGACCTTGAAGTGCAACCTTCAACCCAAAAAGAGTAATAACGAAATTTAGTGGAGCTAGAACACTAACCCATGGGCAATGGCTTGGGTGTAAGGACAAAACTCTAACATTTGTCTTCTCATGCTTCTTATTGGACTCTGAGAGGGACAAAAACAACAAAATATGGGGTAATTACTTTCGTACTCCGCAAGCCGATAAGAAAATGTGATCATGTAAGTTGCAAAGCTAGGATGGGTTTATTTGGCAATATCTTTGTTTTCAAGCATTTTCCAAACCCTATGTGTGGGTTCTTATATACACTTGGAAGGAGACTCCATGTCTCAAGTCATCCATAAGTTGCTTTGCAATAGCTCGAATGAAGAGTCCAATTTTAGTTTTACATAGTTCTTTCTTCTCTTCTATTAGCTTCTTTCCACATTCTTAGTCATTATCTATCAGGTATCTCCACTTCTTGTGGATCTACTCATCATAGCATATACCTTGGCTCCTCTAAGCCATCCATAACCTACACCGCTTTGTTTTCACCTAAAAAGCCTACTCTATGATGTTATTCAATATCCCATGTCACACATGCTCGTTTCACAATCACTCAGGTCATCTGTTAATCACTTAAACCAACTGTAGCAATGCTTCCTAACACACAAAATAATTTTGTAAAGCACAGGCAAATAAACCTACACTGAGAGAATCTTCTCACATATGCCTTTGATCGTAGGCATGGCTGTTCGAATATTTTTGCTAAACTCTATAGAGGTTGCACATTTTACCCACACGATAGGAAACTAATACCAAGCACCTGTTGACATTGAAAGTTCATGATAATCCCTTTCCAAACCAGACTTAGGATCACCTATGCCAACTAGAAGGGACTAGAGTGTCCAGTCGGATCATATCATCAACCTCCTAGGATCACTTGTCAAGACCAAGCAATCTTGGTCATGCTCCTCTTGCTTAGGATCCTAGGGCACCTACTTGCATCTCGCATTATCTCGGTAATCGACATCAATATTTCTCTACTCCTTAGCCTACACCCTGTCTAACCTTGTTTCTTAGCACATGAACTTCCTTGAACCAACTAATTACTCAATTAGGGGCGTTCCACAATAACTATTTGGTCATATTGTAAGATTTTTGAATGGAATTCTTAGAGGAATTGGTCCTTATATGCGAATATGAAACCAAGCCACACAGACAATTTTTCGCATCACTGCTTTCACAAATCATTTTTTATTTTCAAACCTATTGACAACAAGTGTTAGGTTTCCAAAACAGTTTCACAATCTATTTTCCCAAAATGACATGCAACTCTGTTTATAGGGGTTTGATTGATACCCATGCTCAAAGAGCACGTACACCGAAGTACCTCTATGGTGTAGCGACAAGGATTAAGGTTGTAATCACCTATGAAAAATAATGCACCTATTGGGTAGGTCTATCAGTCACGCAAATCAATGTTGATTAAATTAAACTATACACTAAACATGTATATTTGCAATCAATACATTTTATAAATAGAGACAATAAGATTGAAGAGTAGCTTGTCTCACTTTAAATCTTCAAATCTTTGAGAAACTTGCTCCTATAGAAGTCCTAGGGTGGCAATAACATGTTCAACACAATAAATCACCAGAAAACATACAAAGTACAATAATACAAGTATAACTAACAATGTCATTAGATAGATCTCTATTTTAGAGAAATTCTAAAAGTTTAACGGAGTCGATGGGAACTAGGGTTCACTAGATATAAATTTTAAAAGTTTAAACTATTTTTTGGATCTAGAAAAGGATTCATTAAATTTGGTGGGGAATATTTTGAGAGAGTATTCCCGCAAACTGACACATGGAATGGGACCCGTTGCTAATGAGAAGGGGAAGCCAAAGTAACTATGGTCCATGGTAGACGAAGTCTACTAAGTAACCCAAAGGGCAGTCAAGTGGACTTGGTCCACTAAACCATGTGCCAAAGCACAAGGCTCATAGGTTGTTAATCCAACTTATGTAGACTGAATGCATGGCATCGGTCAATGTGGGTACTATCTGTCAGCCTCTCACCCCCTCTTATTTTCTTCTCTTCTCTTGTCTTCTTATTCTTTCCTCCTCTTCTCATTCTCCCCAATCCCCTTTCTCTACTTCCACACCGAGGCCGAGACGAAGGTTGGCACAGGAACATGGGATGGTGACCAACCATGATGAGCGATGGCAGGGATGTGAAGGAGCTTGGTGGTAATATTTCTTTGGTTTGGGGATGACTGGAGACCGGGAAGGAGGTGCCTACTTAGGTCCAACTTGTTTGAGCACGATCATGTCAGCTGGATCCATGGGTGGTGGTAGATTCCAGTGGATTTTAGGTTAGGAGGAGGATGAGTGCTCCAGATTGTGTCTAGGGTCCAAGGAGCCCAGAGTTAGGCAGTCGTGGAGGTGGTGCTCACGCAGGGCTGGCTTGGGCAAGTGTGGTGACATCTTAGTCAAGGCGGTGGAGGTTTTAGGTGGCAAGGAGGAGCAGCATGCTAGATCTCTTGGCTAGAAGAGGTGCTATTGATGTTGGCAGTGAGCTTGCTAACGAGGAGGTGGTGGAACGACGGTAAATAGGTCATCGATGAAGTGGAGCTGCAGAAGGGACGGTTTGGTATCGAGCGTATGTGAGGCGTTCTATGAATTGTCGCTGCTCGATTCATCGTAGCTTGGTGCGAGAATGATAGGATGGATTGGTGTGGTGGTGTGGTGGCTAGGGAGGCTACTATGCGACGATGGTGGTGAAGTTCACTCGATTGGTGTGCCAGCGATGTAACGGTGGTGCCAAGCAGGGCAAGCGGTGTGGCTATGGTAGAGATTGGTCTAGAGTCGCGGAAAGGTGGTGGTGTTGACAGTGAGAGACCTTGGCAGGGGATGGCAAGGCGAGGAGAAGGCAAGCTAGCTCAGCTTGTCTTCAAGCTAAAGGAAGCAGGACATCATGGTAGCATAGGAGCTGCTTAGGGGTGGTAAGGATGGCGGATGGCAAGGGTAGGCATGGTGCATCAGGACGACATGGACAGGAGACATGGAGTGGCAACAACGCTCCACTTTGGTGCACTGTACCGGAAGCACAAAGGAGACAGAGGGAAATAGTCAACCTTTGGTGTCATGGGCATCGTCTACTCACACTGTGGATCCAATGCAAAGCAGTGCTGTGAGGGCGAGGTGTCTAGCAGGTGAAGGTGAAGAGAAAATAGGAGGGAAACAAGGTGTCACGTGGAGGAGGTTGGGATGGCGTCAAAGACTTGGCACACGACTTTAAGAGTGGTCAAGCAGAGTCGATGGGAATCACAGCTTGATGACGCGAGCTCTAGGACATCTAGCATGATATGGTAGTACGTGAAGGCAAAGAAGTCATCACTATGAGGCCTTTGTGGCTGGCGAGCGTCACGGCGAGGAGGTGTAGATGCGTCTATGGCTTGTCGTGGCACGGCGCAATGCACGGGTGTGTTCGGGCGATACACAACGATGCACAGTGTTGTGTGGGTGGCGCGAGGCAGCTTAGCGTATCGCTCAGCCTGGCTTGACATTTCATCAAGCAAGTGGCATGCACGCGCTGCTGCGAGGCAGTGGCATGGTCACACGGCACAAGTGAAGACGAGCTAGGGCTAGCTCAACTCGACTAGGCTAGTTGGGTCATCTAGATTGAGGGAGGAGGTAGGGGAAGGGATGGGTTGGCGTAGAGAGGAAGGAACGGAGATGAGCTAGCTTGTTTAGGCAAAGAAAGAAAATGACTAGCCAAGAAGGAGAATGGGTGATGGACTATCCTGGTTGGAATTTGAGGAGAAAGATTTTAGATTTCTAGTCTAGAGGGAAAATGTGCTGGGCTGAGAGGAAGAGAGAGTGTTAGGGCCAAAAGAATATTAAAATTTCACATTTTCTAAGAAATTTATAATTTTGAGTTTTGAGGAACTTATTGAGTTGTAAATGGATTGTGAATTCAAATGACTCTAGGATTTTAAAGGTAAACTTTGGATTACTGATTTGAGATCTTTTTAATGGCATGATAACCAAAGTTTTTAAAACATAGGATTTTATTAAAATAGTTTTTCAATGGTAGGACACTACGTAAATGCCTTAAAAACAGAGGTAAAGCAAGTTTTGCTCATGATTTACTGTCTTATTTTTATTTTTTTATAGTTTTACATTGAGTTAGTCTATAGTAATAATTTAATTATAATATTTTCAAATTTTAAATGATATAATTTCTTATGGCCATTGGAAGTTGTTTTTTAAACAGGAAAATCAAATGCTAAGATACTAATGTTTTGGAACTTAAAAGGAGACCATACGAATTTTAGGGCGGTATAGATGAAAATAATGGAGGGATAACTGTTTCATTTTCATTGGGATTTCGATTTTAACTAAGCAAACTACAATTGGTGTATTTCACCAACTTTAATTTATAATTTCAAATAAATGCATAATGTGCGCGGTCCGCTTTATTCATTTAACTACATGTATAATTTGTAATTAAAGAGTGTACATATTGTACTCCTCTGTTCATAAATATAAGTAATATAATTATTTCATTTGAAATCTATCTATAAATATAAACATTTTAAAAGTATGAGAAGCATGTAAGCATATCATTTCATTTTCACATAATTTTATCCCCACTCTTACTTCAAAACCATCCTACTGTAGTAAGGAGTATCCTAGTCTTTCCCTTATTCTATAATTTCTAAAATAAACCCTCAAAATTACCTATATTTTTTGAACGGAGTGAGTAATAACCATCCGTCTTAATTAATTTCCTAACTGTATATTTAAAAACTAGATTCCGAATGGTCAATTTCAAGACAGAGGACAGTCAGAATCACATAGAGGAATTACATGGAAAAAACGCGTGATTAATTAAGTTGCAGTGTCATCCTGTCCCGATCGATCATCTCAATTGCCAGCCACAACATTTATCCATCGGAGTACAAAAGACAGGAAGACATCTTGCAAAGGACTGTCTCTACAGTGCATCGCAGTTGTTTTTAGACAGAAATTACTTCTGGAAACTCACGCTAAACTGGACTAACACCAAACATACAACAAACACTATTAATTGTCTAATTTGATCCCGCAAAAAAAAGTCAATGTTGATAGTACACATGCTTAATTATAACAAAAAAACAAAATAAAACAAAACAACTATGCTCTAAAAGACATGAACAGTTGGGCCCGATATAAGCATCCAGTAGCTAAACGACATTTCGGTTTTTAATCACTAATGTTGAACATATGTATCCAATCATGTTAAAGAGGATCATCTTGTTCTTATGAGGCAATTAACTTGAGGCCATGTTTTAGATCTACATGAACTTATCATGAATACTTTTTTTTTTCTCGATGAAGATACTCTGCATGTGTGTAATGAGCATGTTCACATAGGGCTAAAGACGAATGACAGGTTACATGAACATGATTATTATACATGTGTATAGTGTTTTCATCCAGGAAAGAAAAGAAGTATTGATGATAACCATGCATGTCCGAAACATGGCAAGTAGATTTTAACATACGGACCCTCCAACCCTACTCTCAAAACTCAATATTACTAAAGCATTTTACACTATGAGATGTGACTACCTCCTATACCTAATGCAATGCAAAGGCTTTTGTATGAGACACATGAACTGGATTTCAAACATCCTCCTAAGCACCTCCACCATATCCTACTCAATGGCTTACCCGATGTCCTGATTAAGCATGAACGAGGCTTGAGACAAGGCAACCCTCTCTCACCTCACCTTTTCATCCTTGCCATTGATCCTCTGCACCTCATCCTTAACAAGACAACTGAACAAAGACACCTTATAATGCTAAATGGCAGAGCGGCATGGCTAAGAACATCCCTCTACGCTGATGATGCTACCATCTTTCTCTATACATCCACACAAGATGCAACAAACTTATCACGAACCCTCTTATACTTCAATGAAGTAATGAGGTTGGCACAAACATGCAAAAGAGATAGATCGCGTCAATACGATGCCACCCCGATCTGACACCACTACCATGCCAGTGCTAGATAGTGCTAGACAATGCATAACGGTGACAATCCTAAGATCCCAAGTTGACACCCGCGGTAACAAAATAATAATCATTATAAAAACTAAACGAATAAATTATACCTTGTTGCCTATCAGGTAGACTCTTAGCAGCAACTACCAAAAAAACTACAATAATGGAACTTAGCACGACTAACACACCAATCCATAGGTAGTGACTTAGGTCTAGAGACGAAACCGAACTCTTCGGCATCTTCAACCCGAATTTAGGAGGGAGAAAGAAAAATAACAAAATAGAGAGGGTGAGTAATTTCATACTCACAAGTTATGGGAAACGTAAGTATACAAGCTACAATGAAATGCTATGTTTATTTCGTAAATCTTTTGGTTGAAAATGTTTTGCAATCATTAAATGTGAGTTTTGGTTTTTACTTGGAAAGGGATTTACTGTTTTGATCTGATATGAGTTGCTTTGGAACAACCCAAATATGAGAACAAAGTTTTACTTTCATTAATAGTTTCCTTTTATTTTCCATCTCTTCAACAAACATCATTTTTTAAGTCATACATACAACCTTTATCTCGCTCCATTAGGAGATAAACCAATATTTTTCTTTTCATTGGCTTCTCTCAGAACCACACAAGCTTTAGTTTTTGCTTCCTCTCAAAAAACCTACTACATAATACCATTATGGCATCCTAGATCATATAGACTCGTTCCCGATCATCAAGGTCATCCATCAGCCACCAAGATTGACTCAGGTAACGGTTCCCATTTCCTTAAACACTATCCATAAAACAATGCCAAACAAATATACGCTAGCAGAATCACCTTACATTTGCCTTTAACCATAGTCATAACTATTCGAATAGTTTAACCTTTGTAGAGTTTGTATACTTTACCCACATAATACAAAACGGACACTGGATACTTGTCAGTATTGAAAGTTCATGATAAGGCATTTATAATGCTAATCATGAATATTCCATATCACATAGTTGTGTCGAATATCTTAAAACTGAGTATTAGACACGTCTCATGCCTTTAATTACTCAAAACACATTGGGAATGTCACATATATCAAACCAACCGCCTTAAAAAGATGCTAGAATGATGCCCATCTCGAGTAGTAAAGATTCACAATCCCATCCACCCATCCCTAGCATTCCATAACTTTTGGCATATAAGATTTTCATGTGCTAGCTAATTACTTAGCCATGAGCATTCCAGAAACACTTATGTGGTTATACTATAATATGCTCGGATACAATTCCCTAAGATATCAGTTCTTACATGTGATTACAAAACCAAACCACACAGGCGAGGTTCTGAATCACAGTTTTTTACAAACCTTTTCTCTTTTCAAACCCACCGACTCCATGAGTTGGGTTTTCACAAAAGGTTTCATAACCCAATTTTTTTCATAACAACAACCAACAGTATAAAATGAGTAGTGGTATTCCTGTTCAAGGAGCAAAAATTTCTAAACAACACTACAGTTGAGTTACAAGGATAGAGTTTAGCAATAATCTATGAAAAGTAATGCAACTACTAGGTTGGTCTCTCGATTGTGCACAAATTAAGGCCACTCGATTTAATTATGGATGCTAAGCATGAAAATTTGTAAATAATCACAATTTATAAACTAGAAGCAATATGATCAATGGTGACTTTCTTTGCTCTTGGTTAGTGAGAAACTCTTTAGAATCTATGTCTGAGAATTTTTCTAGTAGTGAATTATGCGCGAAACGTGATAAATCCAAATAAAACCCTAAAAAAACAAGTAAACAATAAATATATAATAGTGTCATTAGATATATCTCAATTTTAGAAAAAACATCTCAAAGTTGAACGGAGTCAATTGGACTTATGGTGTAAAAGATGTTGATTATTGAAGTTTTATTGAGTTTTTGGAAATAGAAAAGGATTCAATTAAATAAGGAAAAGGAATATTCTTTGAGAAAATTACTAGGTATCAAGTGGGTCCCAAGTGTTAGTGAAAAGAGGGAGGGCCTCAGCCTTAGGTCCATGGTGGACCATGTCTAGAGAGGGAGTGAGGAAGGAGGGCTATGGACTGATTTAGCTAGGCCGATTTAACGAGCCGGTCAACAACCTTTGGCCAAGAGTGGAAGATGCCAAGGTGAGGGTAGAGACGGCTTGGGATGAGAGGGGGCAACCCAATATGGGACAGCCATGATGGCCCATGGCCTCTTTGAAGAGTGGTTGATCGAAGAGGAAGATTGATGGCTGATGGTGCTAGGAGGCAGCGGTAGTTGACTATAGTGTTCGATGGTGATCTGGAGCGATGGCTTGGACTAGAGGGTAAAGGGGGAGGAAATGGAGCTGCTGTGTGCCTTGGATAGGCTAGGGAAGGGGTGATGGTGGCTGGCACCAAGATCCTAAGGGTGGTAGTGAGAGAAAATGGTGTCACTCAGCGGCGGGCAATACATAGTCACCAGCAGTGGCTTAGGAGGAATTAAAGGGGTAAGAGAGAGGTTTGGGTGCTCGGAGTTAGGACAGGAAAGGGATGGAAGGGAACTCACTAGCGGCGGTTGATTGCTTATGGAGGCGGTGGCTAATTGCTTGCTGCGGCGGTTGGCATAAGCTTGAGTTGGGTTCGGGGTGCGGTGGCATGGCAAGAGCTAGTGGGAGGCACAACTAAAATAGGAAAAGAGGAGAGGAGTTACCGGCTTTTAAAACCGTGTGTGTGCAAAATGACAAGTGATAGAAGCGGTGAAGCAGCTGAGCATATGGTGACATGGTGACTTGACAGGACGGTGGCAATAGTGGCTTTCTTTTTGACCCAAGCACATGCCAGATGGTGGTTCTTGCACTGAGGCGGTGCCGACTAGCCCACGGGTTGACAAGAATGGCTGAGGTCACGTGGGGAAGGGTCTGGCGATGTTGGGGGGAAAGAGGAGATATTTTGGGGTGATGAAAATACTCCTTGGCGGCATTGCATCAAGCATGTGCAATGTGAGGGGGAAAATGACAGAGAAGAAAGACCACGGTGCTCTTGCAGGTGTGGGCTGAGCATTGCTGGGTCATGGTGCCCATGGTGCGTGAGCGGCTTCAGGCCATTGCAACCATGTGCGGAGAGCAGACCATGGACTATTTCATGCGCAAACGAGGGAATGGATGGACTAATTCATGCACAAACGAGGGAATGGAGAGGACGTGTGTTGTGGGGCTAGGCCATAGTGGGGAGTTGGGCTGCTTAGTAGGGGTGGAGGGAGAGGGGGAGGAAATAGGGAGGCTGGTGGGCTAGCGCTGGTGTTGGGCCAGAGAGGATGAGAGGGCGAGGAAGAGAAGAAAGATAGGGAGAAAGAGAATAGGCTGGAAATAATTGGCTTGTTGGAACATTAGCTTTTGGGATTTTTTTAGAAAGTTATTTGATGGATACTTGGGTATTTTAAAATGAATTATTTGAACTCAAATACTAATATATAGGTTTACAAAATTTGGGATTCAAGAATTTGAAGATTTTGTAAATAGACCCTAAATTTTAAAAGAAGGGTGATCTAGACTTAGAAGAGGAAATATGGGAAAAGGATAATGATTTGATTCAAATTTTTAATATTTGATCTATAAATTTTTTAGGGTATTTTTAGAGGATTCTTGGATTTACAGATTTTGAAGTGAGAGAGAGAATCTTGAGGTCTCATGGAGGGTATTAATCAAGATTTTTAGCACATTATGTCCTTAGTTGTACACACGAAGATTCAAAATTTTGAAACGTAAGATTTTATCTAGTTTTTAACGTCACATAGAAATCGGGGCATTACATATGATGCACCAACCTAGACCTACCATACATTCTTGAGGCCTTCCCAGTCAAGGTAGCAATCTTCCCAATAAAGCACCTAGGACTACCCCTGGCGATCGCTAGACTCAAGAAAGTGCATGTCCAACCTATTTTGGATAAAATCTTAGTGAGATTGGCGCCCTGGTAAGGAAAGATGATGATAATAGTAGGTAGAACTACCTTAACGAGATTGGTCCTAATGGTGCAACCAATCTACCATCTAATGGCTCTCAAGGTACTCCATTGACAAGATGAGAAGAAAATTCCTTAGGCAAAGGTGACGGGCTATCAGAGGAAAGTGCAAAGTCAACTAGAAGAATGTGTGCAAGCCTAAAGACCTAAGGGGACTGGGGATCCTAGATTTGCACCATATCATTCGAGCGCTAAGGATCTGATGGCTTTGGTTTGAATGGACTGCACTGAACAAATCATGGATCGACACCTAGTACTAGGAAGCTCTTCACAATAGCAACCACGTTCACCTTGGGAGATGAGAGAAAGATGAGCTTTTGCACTCACACTAGCTAGAGGACAAACACCGAACCTCTTGGTTTTGGACATTTTTTAGGGCGTCAAAAAAAGAGAACAAGATGTTAAGCGAGGTGCTTAACAACAACAGTTGGATTTAGGACATCCAAATAGTACACATCACCATGGCCGACCACCTCAGACAATTCGCCAATCTATGGACCAAAATACAACATCTATGACCTCTAACCATAGAGCGGGACACTATCATCCGGAAGCTCACATCACATGAAGAATACATGGATAAATTGGCATTTTGCCTATTGTTCATAGGAGCAACAATCACATTTTTAGCCAAACTATATGGAAATGTTGGTTATAGCCAAAATGCAAGTTCTTCATATGGCTAGTTATCCAAGATTGAGTGTGGAGAGCGGATAGACCATAGAGAAGAGGTTAGCCAAACCAGCAAACCTACCCTTTGTGCCATAGCGTGTAGAAAACGACAGGCCACCTACTGCCCAAATATGCAGATTAATCCAAAAGAGTCTAGGTGACAATGCAATAATGGGTAGGATTCAATCTTCATATACAAAGATGGGGGAATTGTGACATAGTACACTCAAAAAATCCACTCAAATCGTTCATCATTCTAGTCTGCTTAGAAATCTAGTGTGAATGAAACATAAAATTTTTCGCCACACAAAGATTAAGGAAGAGACAATAACCTAGGAATTAGCAGGAGCCACCAGGTTAAGAGAATTACCCACTTTGGGAGTGATCCCATAACTGTTTTTTTGGGTGTGTTGTTTTAAACACACTTTATAAATATATTTGCACCTTCTGTTTGCTCTTCTCTATTACTATACACAGGCAAAGTTTTTGCCGGTTATTAAAAAATTTTTGGGGCCTTATATCATGAGTTAGAGATAATATTATAGCTAGAAGTAGTGACCCACCTGAATCTAATGATGTGGTTATGTTTAATCAGAGAGCTCTAATTAAGTTTGAACTCAAAGTCTGAAACTGCATGAAAGGTCCGCATACCTGGTTTGAGACTTATTAGTTAGAATCAGTCAATCTGACATTTTATTACAGTATGGTCGATGTGCACAAATAACAACTAGAGTTCGTACTTCGTAGCATGCCAGAAGTAGACGCTGCTGCCGACATGAATGGTTGTGTTCGACAAGTTATTGTCCTGTCGATCGGTGTGATACGTTATTATTCGATCTGGAAAGGAACATGTATATATCGATCGATCATATCAGGTACACTTGCAGCTGGCTAGCAGCTTTCAGCGCATTGCACGTTTTCTTCGGTACCGACCATCGTTAAAAGCACTCTAATTTAAATATTAAGTTAAAATAATCTATCAATTCTTTACATCACTCTCAACTTCCCCAAGAGTGATGTAAAGAAATAAATAGACCATTTTGACTTAACACATATGAAATCATATCAAGACATTTATAACGTCGTGCCCTTTACTAGCTGGTGGCCTACTTCAGTTGGCTCGAATGCCACGTTGGAGGATTGGAAATGACCTTACATGAGATCTGACATGAGAAAAGTGGTGCAGCAGTAAAAGGTAGAGGAAGGAGAGAGGGAGAGGGCTAACTCCACCTGTGGGGTGAAAAGAGAAGGCCTCCGATGAGAAATTTTCATCAGGTTAGATAGTTTGGGGAGATGGATCAAGACAACCACCAGATCACCTCGTCGACTTCACTTATAGGGTGGAAAGAAAATACCTCCGATGAGAAAACTTCACCAAGTTCAATCGTTTAGAGAGATGGACATGGATGGCCACCACACCGTCTCATCGATGGGATAGAGATGAGGACGGAAGGAATCACGTGACAATAAGGCTATAAGAGTAGGGGGCATGAGAGAGGATGATGATCGATAACGTGTTGCTTGGTGAGCTATTTAGGCTGTGGTATCATCACCGAGTCCCATGGCGATGATGGTAGATATAAAATCACTACAGTTAGGGAACAATGATGAGGAAGAGGAAAAGATAGATTGATAAGAGGGCTATGGATTGATTTATAGTTATTTTTTTTATTTTAAGGGGTTTCATTGTATAATATAATAAAATTTGATAGGCCGAAATTTAAAAGGAAAGGGATGATATAGAAAATTATTCTAGGATCTGCGTTAGATATGTTGAAGTGGCTTCATCCATTTTTTTGCTTAGGTAGAGGACGGGTTACTCTTAAGACCACTCATGTGCTGCTCTTAGAGCGAAAAGGAACATACGTATCCGCTCATCGATAGTGTGGATTATTTATTAGACCCATCGATGCGAACAATGTCGATATTTATCTCAAAACCGGGAGGCAGCTGCAGCCTGTCTAGCTCGACCGGCTACGTACGTGCATGCGTTAGCTTGGCCTTTTCCAGGGTTGACGGGAGGCGTGACGGAGTTGTGCAATGATATATGCACTGTGCAACGACCTCGGTGACCACTTGCAGATGCAAAATCGGCCTCGACGTTGGAGAGAAAGAGATCTCATATATATATATGCGCGCGCGCGAGCGCCACTTGCAGAGAAGCAAAATGGAAGAACCAGTAGAAGTCGTCGACGGAAAACTCGAATGGTTGGACCTACGTTTAGTCAGTTGCGATTAAGTTTGTACGGGAACAAAACTGCAAATACGATATGCACGCGTCGACGTTATTCTGGAGGGAATATTTAGCTGAAGCCAACGCGCTGCGTTCACTGTTACGGTGCATTAGCATGCACTAGCTACCAAATGATCCTTGCGTTGCACCAACTATTGATTATTGGTGTTATTGTAAATATTAAACATTTTGACTTTATATTAAACATATTGGTTTTTTTTAAATTATAATGACTTAGTTTAGATTAAAAGAAGAGTGCACACCAATTATTCCGTGCTAATATTATCAACTTCAAACTTTAGAAATAAAATACTAAATTGAGAGTGTAGGATGGATATGAATTTAATTTATTTCTTAATTCTGAATTTAAGACTTATTATTTTTTTAAAAAAACTAAAACTAAATATCACATGGTATTTCCATTTGCATATTTTTATTTAACACATTTTCATTACGATATATGGTCATGCATGACAACACAATCCATCTAATAACGAAATATCTTTCTAGTAAAAATGGAAGCTATCTTAGAGTACCCAATTAGTATAGATAAATATAAGATAGGAAATTAAGCTAATTTTTATGAGACATGGAAATCAATTTCTGGACATTTAGAATGATTAATTGTCAATATCTCTCAAAGTTGCAATGCAGAGAACCAAAACGACTGCAGGTTTAACAAAATAGTAAATTACTCGTGCATTGCAATGAGCACATACCACCGAGATGAATGGTTCTTATGACTAGGGATGGGTTGAGAGTTTTTTACCGGTTTGTTTTTTTTCTCCCGCGCTATGCACGAGCATGAGAGAAGTGGATGTAAGAAGAACGACTTCGCTTCGCTTTTACAGTAATAGAGATTAATTGATGGCTTATATACTTGGTTAGTTCTGAGTGCTTTGATGTACATTCTTGTCCATCTAAATTTTATTGAGTTATATTTTTGGGGTGAATTGATGTATATATAAAGCCGCCGTCTATGGCACTGAATTTTTTTTATATGTATAGTGGCACAAAAACCTCCTCTAATTAAGACATACGTACTATGTATGAGTAGGGGAGAGAAAAGGCACATATAAATATATTATTATATATATCAAAGATCTGAGGAAGTCCAACACTTCATAAGTTTTGGATCCACTATCGTTATTACAGATCAAATAATTGTACAGAGCTAGCTAAGGATTACAAATAATATTAAAGCAGACCTGAAGGAAGAATAGAGCACTTCTCAGCAGGTAGGCATCCACCGTATGGAGTTATTTATATTTATTAAGGAAGCTGAATGCATATTAATTAAATGCCTATAGTTCAACAGGTAGTAAGATAAACATTATAGAGCTAGCTAGCTGATACGATGAAATGTCTAATCGACGAACTAATCTATGGATTATATTGCACGCAATTTTGTATATAGAATTAGTGTTTGAAGAATTCCTGTGGCGCACATGCATGCTGAGTGCCTACTTGCCTGTGCTTTTCGCTATTTTCTTTATATAATGGCAAAAGTAATTGGAAAATGGTTTTTCTATATATGGTAGCAAGTTTCTAACACCAACATATGACGGCAATAATGCGTGTTCAACAACAATATATTTACTGTTTTTATCTAACTCCCTTTTGCAGATACATGCATAACCAAGAATGCTTATATTTTGCAGCAAATTAAGCATGTGTATAACGTTTTCCAGATTAAGCTAGCTTCAAATTAATAACGGCATATATATTCTCTAAGAAAACCACTAATTAATTATTGTTGCTTCTAAACACTAAAGGTGAAATATATGCTTGTTAAGTAGCTATCTGACTGAATTTATGGTTCGGTGGCAATGATGTTAGTAAGCATGTGAAGACAAAGTCATCTGCCTCCCAATCAAAAAGATAGAGTAGATAGTACTACAGGACAAATTCATGTCATCAAGTGAATTGAATTATGCTCTTAATCAAACAATAATGCAGATTTTTAAGGATGGTACAGAAAAACTTTTTTCATCGGCAAGCATCCCCCAGGAAACAAGATTCGGATCTTCTCCGCTGTTGTTTAGCTTCTACATGTATACTGCTCCCTAATTACAAGTTTATTTTAGATTAACTTGAACATAAACCAAATCATAGCATGCATGCGCACAAGAAAACTCAGAGACACTAGCTTTTGACCCCTACTGTGTTGTACTGTTTGTTGGGCTATAACCTGCATCTAGTAGAATATATGTAATCAAACTCTGAACTAATCTTGTAAAATTGGTTACCTATCATCATCAATGTGGTCCTCTACATCACCCTATCATATACAGGTTTAATGTGGTCTACTCTATCTCGTTACAAATCACAGAAAAAATCAAGAAAAAAATTATGTGCATTAATTTCCTCTCTTTAGTTTTGGTCTTTGTTTTCCCCCTCCTTGGCTCGTTGCTTGTCGTCATTGTTTTGTCAGTTCATCTTTACTTCTTCTGTACCAATTTTTGCGTCCACTTCAGCACCCCTGCTGTAGCAATTTTTTGTCATCTTGCTCTGCTGAAAGCTTCGCCTACTGTTTCATATCGCTGGAGATATTTCAGTAATGTTTGTTGCTTTACAGTTACCCCTATACTGCTTGCAGTGAATCAGTGCTTCTGTTTATAGGCAAGAGAATCATATGTCCAAGAAAGAAGCAACCATTTTTCATGTGATTTTTCTGGTGTAACCAAATGCAAACAAGTGAAGTAGACAATATAGTTGCCTAGCTTGCTTCTCCTTGTTAATTTCCTCATCTCTCAAATGAGCTTAAAGCAAGTAACCAAAAGTGTAACTGCTCAAATGGACAGGAGAGTGGCAGTCATGGAGCCCTTTTACCCTTCTGATGATTCTTCAGTCTGCAGCTTAGCCAAAAGCAAAAAAAGCTAGTATTTTGCAGAGCCCCAGAAAACAAGCAGGACGCTAGCTTTACACCAGTGACCAAAGGAAGCCGAAACCTTTTGCCCAATCTAGCTATTATTAGAGCAATTTTAATAAGTGAGACGGATAATATCTTTAATTTTATCCATATAATCAACTTATTAAATAATTAAAAGATAGCGCACACAACACATCATCTCTATATAAGCTCTAATACACTAATTTTAACTATTATTTGTTTAATCTACTCTTTCTATTTCATTTTTTTCTTGAAGTTATATATAGTTTATCTCTTATATGAGAGGTGATTTACTCTCTTTTTCCTCTATTTTATTATTTAAGCATATGTGACATCTTAAGGTTTACTCTTATAGGATTAGGGTACTTGCTATTAGCAGCATTCTGCTTTCACAGAAGAGCAGATATTTTGATGATTGCATTTTTAGAGTTATCCTAACTTCTGCGTCTAGTATAAGACTATGCTTATTAATAAGAAAAGGAATGGAACATCTGTTAATGAATCTAACGGTGAAACTGTTATAAAAAATATATGGCTATATACTCCTCTATTTAAGTATTTAGATATACAAGACGATTACAGATTTGGACGAGCCGCTAGTATTTATGAGAGCACGACAGCTGTGCATGCAAGTTCATGTGCCGCCCACTCATCATCGTCTTTTTCACAAGCCAGCAACCCCACAGGAACAGAGAAAGCTAGAGAGAAAAGGTTCTGTTTAGAGAGTGGAAGATTATGAGAAGTAGTGGTTAAAAAAAAACTAGATTTTTTGGTTTCTAGCGATTAATTTATTTTCTATATTCTATAGCTATATTTATTAAAAATTTAAGTAAAAAAACTAAAAGATACTGAAAGATACAAGCCGCTAATATTTATGAGAGCGCGTCAGCTGTGCATGCAAGTTCATGTGCCGCCCACTCATCTGTCTTTTTCACAGAGAGAGGGGTTTTGTTTGGGAGCGAGAGATTAGGAGGAGTAGCAGTTGAATATATATATATATATATAAAGATTTCTCGGATTCTAACTACTATTTTATTTTCTATATTCTATAGCTATAATTCCTTAAAATTTAGATAAAAAAGTCTAAACTGCTAAAAAAACGGTAAAGATCATTTTTTTAAAAAAAACTGTAGCATCAAAGGCCAAAGTGAGAAACCATATACACCTTCTACTACTAGTCTACTACTCTCTCGCTCTTTCTCAAGAGGAGAGAGAGAGAGAAAGAAAAGTAATAGGTATCTCTATTACGGGCATGCAGGAGGCATCTCTATATAATCTCACAGGTGCAGGAGCTGCTCCCTCAGCCAGCCGTTTATAAAAGAAGCCCCATATGCAGCCATGAACAGGAGGACCATCATATTTCTGATCCCAGAGACATCATCTGTACTGTCTCTTCTCTCTCTCCTCTTCCTGCTTGGTAACTTAGAGCTAAGCAAACTTCCTGGAACACAAGGCCAGCCGCCGGGACAAGAACGACGGTTGATTGATTGATCAATCAATCCTCTGCTGGCTTCTCCGCTGCCTCACAGCCTCAGCAAGGCGGTACTGCAGGTAAACAGCTCTACTATTGTATAGCTGTATGTATAGCTTTCTAGACAGCCAGTGTATAACAACAGTATATATACACTAGGAATCTGTAGAACTAGCAGTACTTCGATATACAACTATATACTTCTTTTCTCTGTAACTCGGTTAGCTTCTGTTGTTCAGATCAGTTTTGGCCCTCTCGAGTACAGAGGCGCTGCTCGTCGGTCGGTAGCCGACTCGCCGCCGTCGCGAATGTGCTGATCAGCTGATCAGTGAGGAGCTCAGAGCTCCGGTCGATGGAGTTAACACTGAGATTAAGTTCGCCGCCTCCTTCGGCGAAGCGCCATAGCCACCTCCGTTGTTTCACTCTGGCCACGCCATCATCAGTCATCTGTACCAAGCTATAGGTATTAACAGAAGAGACCATGTTCCTGTATGCATACTATTACGATACAGTAGTTTCGCAACATGTGATTCCATGCATGCAGAATTTCACGCTCGAAGCTACTTAATTAGAAGTAATCCGTACCTCTCGAAACAACCTATTTAAGTAGCACTGCTATGTAGGAACAGAATAATTGACGTCTCCCGGCCGTGTCAGTTTTACAAACGACAAAGATATTCAACGCATAGTCTGCAATTTGCACAATTAAAATTGTTCGTTCAGTTAAGAGCGGGGTCAACCAATTTACCCACCTAAAACGAGTTAAATCATAGAATTAATTATATATTTTTAAAAAAATAATAAAAAGTTCCTTAAAAATAATATATATATATATTCAAGTTTAAAATAACTAAATACGTACTTAATTATATGCTAATAACTTATTTTTTAAATGTGAGTGAATTAGTTTTATGCTTATAGTCACTATCCAACTCGCCCAAACTGACAGAGCCATCACTCTAGCTTGATTTGCACTAACGGTGTTTCAATCTAACTGGTTCGTGGCAACAAGGCCTAGATATGTAATTAGTTGAACAGTAGAGCGAAGCGGATACGGACAGTGTAATTATGAGGCTCGAGACATCTTCCCCTCCCGTCGTTGTCTGAACATCAATGCGGCTCACCCGTGCCACTGTTGTTTCTTGATGCTGATCACTGATTGCGCGCTTCTTCATTCAAATATCAATTCGGATTCATTGTTTGTCTTGATCTGTCGTGTGCGTGTCTGATCGATCGTGTGATTGATTCGTTTGGCTGAGGATTATTCCCTAGAGCTCACGCTTCCGTTTCTGCGTGCGTGCAGTGCGCGGTTTTCGAGAATCTGTGATTCGATCGTTGATTCTCGCGGCGGCGGCGCGGCGATGGAGACCTTCGGCTGGGCCGGTGGTGGGCAGCTTCACGACGACCTGTACTTGCCACGTTCTGCAGGGTGCGGCAGGTTCGAGCTGGACGACGCGTTCCTCGGTGCGTGCTTCGGCGCCCAGCTCCAGGGCGACGGAGGCGTCGACGGCGGTGGCGGTCATGGTGGAGACAACGGGGGGTGCCTGCGGGGTGCCTCGGGATTTGGCGCTATAGGAAATCCGCTGGACTTGCTGTGCTCGGGGGACGTGTTCGCGTCTGTCGCCGAGGGCGGCAGCGCGCACGACGACGAAGGCCTTCTCGACGCGGCGCTCGCCTTCTCCAGGAAACTCTGCACCACCTGCGACGGGAGGGGCGGCGGAGCCGTGTCGAACGGCGCCATGCTGTCCAGCTACAGCGGCACCACCGGCGGCAACATCTCCTCCGGCGAGTCCAATAACTACAGCGGCGGCGGCTACGACGCCGAGGTGGTGTCGCCGACATCCATCATGTCTCCAACCACGCCGTCGCTTCCCCAGGCCCCGCTCCACCCCAAGCGGAAGCTATACAACGATCACCTCGCCATAGCCGCAGCCGCGCCAAGGCTGGCGCTGTGCCCACGCCCCACCACCGGCACCGCCGCAAAGCGGAAGGCCTCCACGTCAGCAACAAGCATCACCTTCGGCCAGCCTCGCCACCACCACGACCCCACCGCCGCTGGGTATGAGCCGGACATGGAGGCGATGGCGCAGGTGAAGGAGATGATCTACCGGGCGGCGGCCATGCGCCCCGTCCACCTCGCCACGGAGGCCGCCTCTGACAAGCCCCGCCGCAAGAACGTGCGCATCTCGAACGACCCGCAGACCGTGGCGGCGCGGCTCCGGCGGGAGCGCGTCAGCGACCGCCTCCGCGTGCTGCAGAAGCTGGTCCCCGGCGGCAGCAAGATGGACACGGCGTCCATGCTGGACGAGGCAGCCAGCTACCTCAAGTTCCTCAAGTCCCAGGTCCAGAAGCTGAAAACCCTCGGCACAGGCAGCAGCAGCAGCAACACGGCCAAGTTACAGCAGCATTATTACAGCAGCAGCAACAACAACCACCATGGATTCCTTGGATTCGCAGCAAATAACAACACCATTTCTATCTACGCAAATTCTAATGGAAATGCAACAAAACTGCTGTAGCACACTGTGCCTAGCACAAGTGCTACGTACGGACGTACGTGGTCTCGTCTATATACATGTAACATGTATCTGTTCTCTACTGTTCTAGGCTTGGTGGTGATTAGTGTACGTACACGGCACATAATTGGAGTACGTACGTACGTGCTGATTAAGGCTAACTAGTAGCTCGTGTTCATGTTCTTGTGCAAGATTTAGATTATATAGATCTTCTGGCAATTAAGCTGCAGTGAGACATTGCACGCAGAAAGGGGCCATCTGATAGAGGAAAACAAATGGTTCAATAATGGAAAAGATCGAGTGCCTGGACGAGTGTTGCAAGTGAACCAGTTTCTTTTTCTTTTAATTTTTTTTGCATGAATTGAGTGAATTTATCACCACTCGAAAGTACTAGTTAGATGTGGATTTGAGTAGTACACGCCTATTCAGATTTGTATGGTTGCCGTGTAAGGAGGTATATATAAGAGAATTAACCATACGTCCTTAGGCTTTATTTCTACTAATGCATATCTACCTCGCCACCAGAAAGTGTTAAGAGTATAAGTGAATTGGCTGTCGTTCTTAATCAACTTAACCTTTCGGACGAAGTACTAACCTGTGCATATAACTCGATATTGCGCATGCAAGCGTGTCAATTGTACTGTCACTTACTAAGCTACTCTAGCTGATTCGATCTCTCCATATGTGTATCATTGGGTGCATCATGAGACTGGCAATCTTGGGTTCCTGCTTGTGCGGTAGATTGAACTTGTCGGTTTTCGCGTGACGTCTTTCTTTCTCTATCTGTCGGTGTTTCCCCCATATGCGACTGGAAAGGCGTTTTTCGTTTTCTCCCGCCGGATCTCCTCTCCTCTCCTCTCCGCCTCTGGTGACTGTTGGTTGGCGGCGAGGAGATGAGGTCCGGAGGGAGATTGGGCTTGTCGCGGTGTCAAGTGAATCCTGTTGTCTTCCTTTCTTGTGCAGATCGAAGGAGTTGGTGGTGGCTGCTTCCTTCGTCCCAGTGGTATCCAGCCATGGTTGTTGGGCTTTGCTCCGGCTGCCTGTCCGATAACTACCGGGTAAGCCTCCTTCGTCCTACTAGTTTATGCATGTAGCTTGAAATTCTCCAGATCTACAAGCAAAAAGGTTATGCCGGCTGTTCAATTCTTCTCCGGCGACCAGATGACCGTCGACATCAGTTCTTTAAGGCCTGACTATTGTTTGCTTCTTTGGCCATCGGAGCTTAAATCTCCATTGCAGAGGCCCTGACTGGGTCTGTTCGATGGCTCAATCCTTTGCAGTTTGGCACGCTTTTTTTCTCTCCGTTGCCGCTGACACAAGTTGGATTATTGCTCTTGTGCAAAGCAGTTCAACGTCCTGATTGCTTTTTTCTTTTCTTTACTTTTCTGCAAAGTTTTATAATGTATGCTTAATTTGCGGCTTTTTTTAAATAGAATATACGTAATATTTTTAGTATTTATTATCGACAATCTCTTCTATTCTCAATATTATTATTATTATAAATAGGCTAGATATTTATAAAATGTTTTGTCTTTTAATCTATTATCGCGTTGAGTCTTCTTCATATTTCTCATTTAAATACTCATTTAAATATTTTTATGGTATTAGACTTATCATATTTTATGCTTTTGCTCCTCTCTACTTTCTCTCACAACGGCGACATCTTTTATGGCTACGCCTATCGACTTCTCTATGATGCCTGTGACGATTATTGACGTTGCCAGTGCAGTCGCGGCCACGGCCGTCCTCTCCTATATAGATGTTGCGGCCTCCAACGCCGCTCTCGCCGATGCCGTTGCTATCGTGGTTGGCGCCACCGCTCGCTTGGTCATCCTTTCCTCCATAGGTGACACGGCCTCCGATGCTACACTTGCCGATGATGTCATCATAGGCACCGCGGATGTTGTGTGCATCGGCCTCGCCTCTCTACCAACAGCGGATGCCGTGCGTGCTAGCTTCGTCTTTCTACTTGCGACAACTTAATTGTCCACGATATCGCCTGTGGATGTCGTTTCTTTGGAGGATGACGCCACAGCCCTCCTTTACACCCAAGCCATCGCAGTTCTCAACGTCAAGACGTTAGTGTCTATCACCCTCGACCTTGCTTCCTCCAACTACATCAAGTGGCGCGGTTTGTTCCTCGTTATCCTTGGCAAGTACGTCCTTACTCATTAAGTCCTCTCCAACGAATCTTTTCTGGACCAAACAGATTTGGTCTGGATGGACTGCGTGGTCTTTGCATGGTTCTACAGCTCCATCTCGGTCGAGTTTCTAGAGATTGTCATGATATCTTTTTGTTGCCAATGCAGTGGCTTAGACAGTCATGATGTCTTTTTTTACATGATCTCTATGCTCTTCTGACTTAGACCATACTGGTTTATTATGATAATGTTAGCGCGGTATATCTCTCAGTAAACCCGATCTAGCATTCAACGTACCAAGCACATCGAGATCGATTTATGTTTCATCCAAGAGAAGGTTGCTCTTAGGGCAGCCTAGTTCTTTATGTTGTACGATATCTCAGTACGCTGACATCTTCATCAAGAGTCTTCCTATATTGGTCTTCTTTGACTTTAGGTTTAGTCTCAACGTCTGCTCGATCGACGTTGTGATTGCGGAGACGTGCTAGTCTTATATTGTAACATCGGTAATCTTTCCCAATATTTCTAATATTATTGCTATAAATCGGTTAAACAGTTATATAATGTTTTGGCTATATATATTATGTTTTTTATCAATCTATTATCGTATTGAGTTCTCCTTGTTTAAACGCTTTGTATACTTCCGGCTGTTGTTTTGTCTCATGCATGATGTATCTTAATTCTCTGTAATAAATATTATAAAGTACATGAGTCAAAAAAAATGCTTGTGCGGTAGCGGTGAATCTTGTGAATCTTTGTGCTTCCAATTTTGGGCATGATTAAACGCTTTTCTTCTCAGTTTTTGTGTCAACGCAACGAAATCTCAATAATTCCAAGTGCAAAAGAGAGAATACAGATGCAAAGGGGCTTATACTTTTTAGACCAAAGAGGAGCTATCTTCTTAGCTAGATGCTATACTATGCCTCTGTATCCATCTATCTATGAAGAAATATCTCTTCTTTTTATCTTATCTATATATATCATGCATGATGGGGGCAGGCTTTCTGCATGCTGATGAAAAAAAGTTTGTGATTACATTAACACAAAGGGCCTTTTCCTAAGCACCCTTTCGTCCATCGATGCACACTGCATGCAACGAGCAGGGGAAAACCCTAGGCACTCGCTGTTCAGCATATGCATCTATCATGCAAATTTCACAACGGTGCATGATGTAGCTAGAATAATATAGAATCATGGCAAATACTCCATGACTAAGGAGCCCAAGCAAAGCCAGTCATGGGAATCCGGCCGGGCACGTCCTTTTCCCATCTCAAACTAGCTTGGTCTCCTCCCCTCTTGCATTTCTTGGACCAAAGAAATAAGTGGACGAACAGCAGAGGAACAGTGGAAGAACTGTGATCAACAGAGGATACGATCAGCACAACAGTGTTACGTACATTCCTTAGTTATTTCCACCAATTTCCATATTTTCTTAAGTCCAGCAGACTGATGTTGTAATCCTCGAATCAAAGAAGTTTCCTAGTATGTTTTTCAGTGTCTGGTCCGGAATGCCCTGCTCTCATGTTTCTTCCGTGTTTTTTCTTACTTTTGTAATGTGGGCTGTTCACAGACACACACACATCCTGTAGCCCGTAGCTTTTGTATGTGCCGTGCCGGCCTCCCGTTTATTCCTGCGTGTTTTCCCTTTGGTCGTCCCCCTCGTGTCCCGGAATCAAAATCTTCGAGTAGTGTGCGCCTACCTGCCATGAGAGAGAAACCGAGAACGCGAGACCGATGCACGGTGCAGCTGGCATCAGCAACACGCGCTTTTGAAGGGAGGACGTACGCTTTCGGGTTCAGGGTCGCAGACTCGCAGCGCAGGAGCGGCGAATGGCGGCACACGCACGCACTGCCGCATGCAGCGGTTGCATCGGTTGGGCTGCATGCCGCGCGGCGTTCCCCGGCGAGGCGACCGATGCCTGCGAGCGCGGTGGCCAAAAGACATTCCCTTTCCCCTCGCCGCGCTTTGGGGCTGGAACCTGAACACCCCGTGCGAGGACGTACTGACACAGAATGCAGCTATGGCTCCTGCCACCTCTGACGTCTCTCTCTCTCTCTATCCCTGGACTCGTGTCGACGACATGGAGCGTGCACCTTGAAAGAACACCCCCCGAAAAGGCGCCTCCTTCTTGTTCCCCTCCCTCCTCTCACATGCACGCACGAACTAGCTAGGACTATTTATTCGTTTTGCTACTGTTATCTGTAAGCTGATCAACTGATATTATCGTCTGAAGTCTAAACATCGCTGTTGATTTACTTCTATGAAGCTGGGTCAAACTTGCACCAGTATTGCTGAATACAACAAAGAACAAGAAGCTAAGTCGTCATTTCGTAACGAGTTCTCTGAATCGGAACGACGTTTCTTTGGTTCGTCGTAAGCCTGGACCATTGATGGCCTTAATTTGGTCTAAAAATTCACCAAATAACAAACAGGAAGCAAGGTACACCCCGGAATACATGGAATTTATATTTATTTATGGACAATCCATGTTGGTGGCAACATAATTGACTTTGAGTGTATTGAATTATTCCCTTCCGTGATCAATTCCCCGGAGGAATCTAATTGTCGAACGTTTCGTTTCTCACGATTGAGCTAGTAGCTCGCGACTTTTCTCGTTGGCGGGCTCCGTGTCCGCATGTAACAGACTCGATCTCGGTCCTTCAGTTGCGGTGCGTGCTTCATCCAAATCAACGGGCGTGATCGGTCAAAGGCGTACGTCGACTACGAGTGTGAAGAGAATATATATATAAACGCGATCGAGTACGAGTTCTCCCTTGCAGCCTTCACGGCTGCTTGTGATTGCAGCACCAGAGACTAGCTAGGCCGTTTGGTGACGACAAATGTACAGAACAGCCGGCAATAATTAATCGATGGCCACAGGAACTAAAACGGTTGTCACCATTTTTTCCATAAACAGTAAGGCATAACTATTCAGCAATCAGGTTTCTTTTGGTTCGTGGTTTAAAGTCGGCAAGATCTCCACGGCGGCCGGGCGGCGTAGGGTGGGGTAAAACGGTCGGTGACCGCCGTTCGCTTGGTCATCCTGAGCTCAGCCCTCGGGACTCTGAATAGTTGGGAACCGGGCTAAGCTTTCGTCCACCGCTACGCCTGGTGCCAAACCTCACCGCACGAGCGAGCTAGTATATCAGCTTCTGGACCCTGCAGGATTCGCTCGATTGACCGGTTCGCCGGCCGGTGTGGGCGACGTCACGGCTATCAATTCGATCAGGAACCGTCCGTGACGCACACGCGCGTTTCCTCCCTCGCTTCCCGGCGGGTCGGGTGGATCACAGCGGTTACGCAGTAATTCAGCGCGTCGCTCGTACGTACGTCAGGTGCGCGGTCAGGGGCTCAGGGACTCACGGGAGGTCAGCACGAGCGTTCGAGAGAATATCGATGTGCTGTGCAGTCGCGCAATGCTCACGTACGTAGATTAGACAGTCGATAGCGCGCGGCTGACCTTGGGAATGTGGAATGGCTAGTGCTCATCCTATCCTATCTCAGAATGATTAGAGAGAGGGAGGATACATGCCATAGGCCATCACGATAAAATGGCAGCAGACCATCGGTGTACAGTGTTGTGGACTCTTATCCACCGTTGAATGAGATGATCCGGATGCCAGCGTATCACAGTGCAAGTCTTTCCTTCAGAAGAGCAGTTGTGTATGTGGGTTCCTCTCCTTTTATGAACCCGGCCGGTACGTCAGTCATCAGCTGCCTGCACTACTCTTAAAACTTGGGACTACTCGTAAACTTGGCGTCGATTGGATTGTTGCATAATGCATACCATGAGAGTTGAGACTATCGCCATCAACTCGTCCATTGCCCAAACGGGAGACAAACCAAACAAGCATGACATAGGCATACAGCCATATCGCGTACGGCCCCCACCCGCCAACCTAGTCCAGCAACCACAGATGACAGATCTGCTGCATTTTATGCGCGAGCTTCGGCATGCACACCGGCACAAGAGCCCCACACAATGCACAATAATTCAGAAAGCATCTATTGCGACCAAAGTCGACCATGATAACAAATTAGCTAAAGCTGCCTAATCACAATGAACCGAATGATTGGAAGGTCGACTATGTCAACAGTTCAAATACAGGGATACACATTCTCTATAGTGTACCAGAATAGGATGCAAAACCTCAAGTGTAACAGAGCGCAGTACTTGGACAAAGAGAACTCAATACGAATCACCTTTCGTTTTAAGCCCTTTTTTATAGAAATTTTACATATTGGAGTGCACGCTCACTATACTTTACATGACATGAGCGAACACAAATACCAGAAGTTTGGGGAAACAAGTGTGCTTGGAGAGACATGTGTTGCCCAATGTATAGCATTCAGGCAACTGTTTTATCACACAATTACTGAGCAGAAATTGCTTCGCAAACCTAACAGAGAGCAGGCTCAATGAGTGAGCTTGAAGTACAGTATGAGAAGGATGGCCAGAACAAGAGCTGCAATGATTCCCCCAATGATCCACTTGTTCCTGTCCATCCTCTTTGACATTGTCCCTAGGATCTTTTTACTCTTGCCAATATCATCATCAACCCCATGCAACTGTAAGAAAGACGACGGCGCCATTAACATATATGAAATAAGTATAACATTCATTGCATATTACTGTTACCATTAGCTTGCAGCTAAACGTATTACTGTTAATGATGTGAATCTTGCTGCAAGAATTTTATATAGCACACTTTTTTTACAGGAACTTTCTGATATTCCACTCCAACTATGAATTGTTGACAATGGCTTTGCATGAATATGCATCGTCTACTAGAGCACGACAGGGGAGGTCACTGTTTGCTCTTTGTATCCAAAGAGTAACAATGAGGTATTTATATTTGTTTTAACTTGTAAGAAGTTTTTGGTGTGGAGGTTGAAGTGCCCTCTAGACTGAATTAGAGCAACAAAACACGAATATTTGCAGGTCCAAATTATAGTAGGAGAATGAATCTCATCCTTTCTGGAAAAGATGAAACATAAGTTCACCTCATAGAATAGAGTAAAGATCTAAATAGAAGCATTGCAGAAACACCACACTAACAAATATTCCAATAGGAGTGCAATCTGATCTTCAACACTTGATCACACAAGCATTGCAGAAACACGACACTCCAACCAAATAAAGATCATGTAGCAAAATTAAGTACGAATGTAGGAAAGAATATCTTAGTTCCTGGAAAACAAAGCTTCCATTCTAAACAACCGTACGCTGTTATTTTCAGAACTGCTACACCTAATATAATACTAATCAGATAGAACCACTAACTCACATCCTGCATGAAGCAAAAGACAACCTTAACTTTCTAAAGTAAAGCCAAGGCTCCAAGACAGAGCAAGGCAAGAAATCTAGAACCTAAACACTAGTATTCCTGCCATATCCCTATGTTATGCTAGGTTGAATTCCAGGTGATCTACCTGTAAAACCAGACAACATGGGTTGGTTGAAATGATAAACATGAGATATGCACAGTTGAATGAATATGACATTAACAGGAGGGCAAATCCAATGAATATGTAAAAAAGGCTATGACAGAATACATACAGTAGTATGAGCATGCAGCAGTGACTGCCGTTGTTGATGAAGGTCCTGAAGAATTGACACACCAAGTTCTTCTGTCTCCAACATGGTTCTTCGGCTCTCTTTAATCTTGTCATTGGACTGATTCAGTCTTTCTGTTGTCATCATCAATCTTCCCCTCTGATCAGTAGATGCCTGAGTTACATGATAATCCCAGTTATGACATGAATACCAACAAAACAAAATATGGCATGAACTTCGACAGAGTATTTAAGAAATAAGAATCAATGTAATGCTGAGGAATTATCATATATGATCTTATATCAGCAGAAAAATATGACCAACTAAGAACACAAAAGTAGCATCACCAAAAGGTATAGCAACATCCAGGAATACATAATCTGGATAATGTATTCATTACCCAAAAACATTAAGCAGATTATTGAAAGTACAAAAGACAGTTCCTGAGGGTGTTAGCTCTGATTTCCTGACAAATCAACCTTTTTTTTTCATTGAAACAACGGATATTCACCAAGGGTCAAACTGGACCACACAAATTTGACAAGAAATGGTTCTCAGTACTCATGCGACTACAGAACTGTACCATGAAGATCAGAATGGAAATATCTTGTATAATACACATGTCAATTATGTCCAAATGAACAAGGAATGAGAATATATGTAGGGACTAGTTCACGCCAGAACCCGGCGCGAGCACGCTGATGCCTGGAAGATCTGCTTAGTTCTAGTGCAGACCAGTTGGCTTCTCTCCATGGCTCGAGGTACGCGCGCTGAGGGCCGTGGGTTTCGGTCGGCTCCGGTGCGATGGTGCGGGTGCGGACGTGCCAGTTAATTTAACCCTGCAATTTAGAAGAAGGTGAGACAAACGGGTCAGTCAGACGACAGGCCGATATGAGCCCTCACTATCGACTGGCTGCCGATAGGATCGAGTTAGTCATCAGCCACGTCCGGATGGCTCCTGCTATCGGCTGATAGCCGATAGGAATTAGAACGCTCTTCCATCGGCTGAGGAGCCGATGTAGGTGGATGTAGGCTGCTTCTAGGTGTAGCGAACGCGAGACTCTGATCCATCAGCTGCAGAGCCGATAGAGGCACAGGATTATACTCAGAGAGTAGCAAGACGCGCGGGATCCCTCCTGATAGTTCACGGAACCTATCGCGGTCGTTCATTAGCTGAAAAGCCGATGAAAGCATATGCGAACTGGTAAGGAATCATATAAAAGGCACTGGCTGCAAAGCCGATGCTGCTCCGGAGATGGCAGCACGAGACCCGTCGCCCGCCGTGACGATGCCGCTAGCGCCGAATCTCGAAGATTGGACCTAACCGAGATAGTAAGAGACTAAGGCTAACGGCAACAGGACGGTGGACGCTGGATTGGATGTGCTAACATAAGGGCGAAGCGAAACCATCGGCTAGCTGAGCCGATGAGTAGACGTCTCTCTGAAGACAGGTGCACATCGGCTGAAAAGCCAATGCGTTTGGCGTGGCGCTCAAGGGAAGTCTCTGAAGACTTGGTGCGTATCAGCCGAGGAGCCGATACGCTGGACGTGTTGCTCAACGTATAGATAACTCATCGGCTAACACTCCAATGAAACGCCGTACAGAGACCTATAGGCCTAAAGCTCATTCTACCGTCAACAGATTTGTAGGTCGAATCTAACCGATGTAGCATGAGACCGACGACGGTGAGGAGAACTTGATAGACCGATAGACCCTGCACAGACGTGATGCGATACATCCAATCGGCCTAAGAGGTCGAACCTAACCGATGCAGCCTTAGACAGAGCGAGACATATCGAGATAGTGGCGGGACTTACACTTTCGCCGGAGATCGAACTTAACCAATGCAGCCCTGCGTCGAGAGTCAGACCCCGCCGGTAAAACCTAGATGAACTAGGGTGGCGATACGCCGAAGTTGTATTGATCGAAGGATATCTGTACATGTTTCCAGGGGGTCTATATTTATACCCTGAGTTTATAAAGTCCAACGCATTTACAACAACCATCGGACGTTATTTCCTAATAAAGATAAAGGAAAATATCTCTAAGGAAGTTAATCAAACTAACTAAATCTCCCTATCCATATAAGATACGATAGAATACCCTGCCGTGAACCACGACTCCTCCTCAAACTCGGTCTCATTTGGATAACTTTCTAATATTGGACCAAATCTTTCCCTGTTTCGTTCGATCGGCTTCCTCTCTGTGGCAACCGGACTCTTATTTACTTAAGCTGATCTTTTTTCCAATCCTTCTGTGGGCTTTTCAAATTTTGGCGTTAAAAGGACTTTAATTATTTCCACTGCTATCTTTGTTTCAATACCACTACATTCATGGTTGGGACGAAAAGAACATTTTTTCATCAATAAATATAACCAAATGCGACCAAATTTCAAAACAAAATTATAGTTACTCAGAGAACTCATGGAGATAATATGTCTTCATAGTGTGAAATCTGTAGTAGAGCCGATAATGGTGATAATTAAGGATACAAATATGAAAATAAACTATAACTGGACATAATCTGATGATATACACTTCTAAATTACAACATTGACACGTAAATTGACACAAAAACACATATAGGAAAAACCATAAGAGCATGACATGCATGACTGGCAAGAACATACATGTTACAAAATGAAACTCCATTGATTTAAAGGATTTAAATCTAGTGACAAACCTAAAATTTAGATTATACTAATATTGAAATACCTAATAGCCTAGCTAAAGTTCAGCACAACACTATTAATCATGGGTGCCAATACAGAACCTAGGAACCACTAAACCGCTGGTAATCTAAATGCTATGAATTTGGAAAAAAAATAACACAACCATGTGATACCCAACCATTGATTCAGCCCTAATTAAACCATCCAATAACAATCATCACAATTAATAAATATAAGTACAGCTAATTATCAGTAATTGTAAGCTTAGGAACGATACCTGTCAGTCGTTTGAAGAAAATACCCTATTGAGATGTTGGTTGAAACTACAAACTACAGCAGCAATGGGCAAACAAAACCAGATGCTGCCATGGACTGAATTAAAGTCCACAATGCAATCAAATTTAGCTATTGATACAAATCAGGGAGCTCACCGTGAGTGTGTCAGCCAGGCCTGACTCAAGGAGCTCCTCCCTTGTAGCCTGCCTTGCATTGGGTGCTGAGATCCTCTTAAGCTCACTCTTGAGATTGTTAAGGTCAGATTTGTACTCCCTCAGTTTCACAAGCAAACCGGCTTTCACAGTCGGTTGTAGGCTCCTAGCCTCCAGGTCCATCTTCCGAATCTATTTGTAAAAAAGCACATACAAATAAAACATCAAATACTGCACCTGCCTCCCAGATGAAACATAAATTTACACCGTTATAAATCACAAATATCTACTAAAGTATGCATTCGCGTAACAAAATCAACAGCCCGATTCTAATTGCTCCCCTACCGCTGAATGCAAGTCATTGTAATGGTATAGTATAATTTTGCAGGTAAGGGATCCAAAAAAAAGGACTTATATATACCAGCGACTCAGCTTCCTCCACGCCGGACTGAATCTCGGATAGCTTCTGCTTATTCTTCTCTGCAGAAATCGGACAACGAATTAAACATAAACAATACCGAGAAAAGGGGGAATTCCTAATCATAAGATCTCGAAGGAATGTCGGATCAAACTAGGGGATCGGTCGGTTACCTCCATTGAGGGCGGAGGCAGCGGTGCACTTGCGGGAGAGGGAGGCGGAGACCTCGCAGTACTGCCGCTCGTAGCCCTCGAACACCTCGCTCATGGCTGCTCTCTTCGATCTCCTCTACCCCGCGAAAAATGCCCCGCCGAATCGAACCATTCCGGCTATCCGATCCACCACCAGCACCACCCCTCCAATCGAGCGGACGGTCGGGACAGCTCGTCGGCCCGTCGATATGGCAATGTGGAACTCGGCGGAAGCTTCGATTTTGATCGGGTCGGGATTTGGGGATTTTGGGGGTGGGAGAGCCGAATAAAAATAGGTGGAGTGCGCGTTAGCGCATCGTCATTGTGCGCGTGTGACTGGGACACTGCGCGGTGGACCCGCGCGGTTAGTATTTGCCGTGTGGTCGTGGTTGAACGCACGGTGCGATGGCTACGGCCTACGGCCTTGTATGGGCTTGACAAGGCCCATTCGACCAGACCTAAATCGTGGGGAGAGTCCAAGGATGGGAAGAGAAAGGCCCAAATATGCCTGTTAAGTTTGGAGCATGTATTTCTCCTCTCAATTCTAACGATCGGTTTGGGTCTACTTTTCATTACAGCCCAAAACTGATTTTTTATCTTTTGGATTTAATTTTAGGAGATTTTTCGTCACCTTGTTAGTTGGGATCATTCTTCATGGTTCTATCAAGGTTGGCAATTTCATCCATAGATATAGATATCCACGGGTGTATCCGATTCGATGGGTACCGGCATGGGCTCAATTTCTTTTTGTCTGCCCATGACCCCAATAGTTGCTAATCGGGTTTTATATTTTATCCGTGAGTAACCTATGTCTAACCCGATATTGTTCTTTTAAACCGTTAGTGATGATTTTACAATTTATTGATTATGTCGCTATTTGTTAAATTACTTATCTATTAAGATATTATTTATATGATATCCAATGAATATCCACTAGACATACAGTACTCAATGGGCACGGGTATGAGAAAGGAGTTATACCTACCAACCCTACCTGGCATCGAGCGGACAAGCAAATACGGGTACCTGGTCAAGCATGGATTTGCTTTACCTATATCTAATCCAACCCATTGTCATCCGTAGTTTCAAGACAAGTTAAAAAATACTCAAAATTTATTCTTAAAAGTCAATCTTTAAAGTTTAAAATCGTTTTGAACTATAATCCAAAGTAGAGCCAAATTGTTTCACACGAAGTCAAAGTTCAATATTTCTTTCAATCATGCAACTGCATTTTCCAAAAGTCTTCAAGGTAAAAATGTGTTTATCATAGATGGGAATTAATTTGTAGGATTAAGCCCGATTTACACTGCTAAATTATCGCAAAAGTATAAATTACTCCTCTGAACTATGAAACCAGACAAATGACATCTCTCAACTATTTAAACCAGACAAAATACCACCATAGCCTAGCCAAGAGCGGTTTTTAATCTACGTAGCTCACGTGTAGCAATCCAGTCAATAAATCCAGTCACTAGCATTTATATTTATTCTTCTTCCCTAATTCCCCTTCGTTGCCCCGTTCTACTCTCTCTTACACACATGCACTCTCACAAGTAGCCATCCTCCGCCGTCCACCCACCTAGTACACTCAGATGCCACCCACCTACTCATCGGCATCTTCACACGATGGTCCTCGTTGTCATTGCTCTTATTCTCCTAGAGGTCCCTTGCTGCCATCGTCGTTTCTTGTCAAGCTTCGACATAAAGGGCAAGGGCAATCGTCTCCTCCTCACCGTCTTTTGCAAGCTTGGCTAAGGAGGGAGGCTCGGTAGCGATGGCCTTGTCTTATCTAAGATTAGCCAAGGGGTGGTTCAAGGTACGGCATGTGAGCTCATGGTAAAGAGAGAAAAGGTAGAGATTTGGAGGAGGTAGATGAGTCCTCAAGAAAGCTAGAGGAGGCATTGGTGAGCTCGCCACCGAGGTTGAGCCTCCTGCTCATTGAAATGAAGCAGCTATGTGGTGTGTCATCTCGTGCTCTCTGTGCATCCTACAAGCTTGACCTACTACCATCTTCCTAAATTGGTAAGCCACCTTATAAAACCTCGCCACCATTAAATCTATACCAGACGTTGCCTAGCCATGGGCCTCTTATGAGCTACAATGTTGCCACCTCCACGAGCCCCCTTCAAGCTATCGCTGGTATCTCTAGCCCTCTATACTCACCATACAAGAGAGAGAGGGATAGGAAGAGAGGAGGGGAATCGGATGGAGAAGATGAGAGGAGAGGGAGAGAAAGAAGGAAGAAGGATGGTAAGGCAGTGACATGTAGGGTGAGCAAAACTTTTTTAATTTAGACTTGTTGACTGGATTACCACATGGGACCAAAACCACCTCATATTAGGCTAGGAGGGTATTTTGTATGGTTTGAATAGTTGAGGAATGTTATTTGTCTAGTTTCTTAGTTGAGGGGGTAAATTGTACTTCTATGATAGTTAAGAGAGGTAAATCAAACTTAACCTTAATTTGTATGCCCAGCTTAATTAGGATATTGTAGAAAAAGGTTATGCGGCCTCAGAACTCAACATATAGTTCATCCTAGAACACCTTTGGCATGTTCATGGTCTCATGAAGTACTGCCCATTAATCACTTTATATGTTCCAGCAGCAATCTTGCACAAAGTAGCTCTCCTCAAATCATGTTGGCATTGTCGAAGCTCCCATATTAACTCTACAAAGGGATTGTTGCATTTCATGGCCTGTCATATGTTAGTGGAGATGATGAGTTGAGCATGCCTAAGAGTTTAGCAAAGAGAGGAGGAATAGGATTGCGACATTGACCAAATATGCGAGCTTGATAGTTAGACAAAGGGTGGAGGAATTGAACAACGAGATTGGGGCAAGTTGTTGAAGAGGGTCTCATGTTCTGGCAGAAAATTGCTTTATCGCTATCACCAAAATTTTCATGCAAGTGAAGTTTGTTGTGAAACGTAAGCCAATTTTACTCACTATTGCCCACGAGAGTTTCCTAGCCCCATGAGGCCAGCTTACCCTTGGAAGCAAGTTTATTTGTGGATACAAACATGATTTAAATCTAGAAATATGAAAAGCATGGACATTGACTTAGGATTAAAAAAACTATGAAAAAATGATATCTATTAGATTTTTTGCACATAGTATTTTGTGCTACAATATTATTGTTGTATTGTAATGTACATTGTTTTGTGCTGATTTGGATAGTTCATTTAGGATATAATGATAAGTAATATTAATGCTTTAGTTTATAATCACATGCAGGAGTGACTATAGTAAATCTGGATCCATCCTCTTACAACCTAAGGATTGTATGCAATATTGGTCTTGATCAATAGTTTAGATTTATAGCTAAGGTACTACTATGAATAGTATTTTGCCACTAGTTTGGACTATTCAATTCATATATGATGATAAAAAGTACTATCACTTAAGTTGTGACAACGTTAGCAACTATAGTAAATTTGGATTTAGCCTACAATTTAGATCAGCTATAGTTAAATTTGTATAGCAACATAATGATTGTATGCAATCTTGTCTTTTATATCAATGGTCAATGGTCTAGCTTCGAAACTATGGTATTACTATGAATAGTTTTTTTTGCTTTATTGCACTTAACAATGTTTTGCACTAATTTAGACTATTTAATTCTGATCCAACGTTGTACCGCAAGTTGCATAGTAGCAACTGTAGTAGATTCAAATCCTTACTACTACTACCCCAATAATACGTTATGAATCCGGATTAGGTGTAGTTGTTATATCAACTATAACTTTGGTAGTTGCATGATCCATAGCATCCAAACTAAATCAAATGGTGTTCACTCAATGGAGGTTGCTACATGTGACCACCGAGGGTAAGATCTTGTCGGCTATGGCCTCGGCGGATGACAGTGTGTGGCTAGGTAAGCGTCGGTGAAGAAAAATATTAGCTGCTTAACTTTTGTGTGTGTGTGTGTGAATTAGCTACTTAGCTAATGAGGATTCTGTGCATGGTGAAAAGAAAATGAAAAGTAGGTGGGATGATGCTATATATGTTCCTTAATTAGTCGGGGCAGCACTGAGTTCTAACTCCTGACGACGTTCACACTTGATCGAGAGCATGCAATATGCAATATGCAATAGCAATCCATTTGTGACATTTGAGAGGGAGTTCATTGATCAAGTTTGCATTCCGTGAGCTCTACTTCATGCACTCACACGTTCAAGGTCTACTTGGCGGAGAACTAAATAGCTGATAAGGGAAGCAAGGGACCAAGGGTGGTTAGGGTTGGCTAGGTAGAGAGTGGCATTCTCTAGGTAGGGAGTGGCATTCTCAGGAGCAAGGTTGCTAAGGCAAGGAGCAACTAGCAGTGATTTGAGATGTAGGCCGCCAGGCTGGTGGCACCAATATGCTCTTTGACCTCAAGGCTCTAGCGTTGGGCTAAGGAAGATGATGGTGTACAGCGTACAGACTTGCCTTAACATTGGCTGTTTGATTCAATTTAGACAATGTAGATTATGCAACCGGCAAAGTTGTACTCGATATAGAGACCGCATCTGATCCCGATCCATCGCATACATACTCAGCTTTTAGTGCATGGCTGGTATGGCTGCCATGCATCTAAAGCATATGGCCTAGTGGCCTTATGAGGCTACTCTCGTACCACTGGATGCATCTACATGCCATACCTAAAACACACACTCTCAATGCGACACGAGGGAGTTGATGTTGTTGCAGGCCCGATGCTGAGCGTTGGGCAAGCGTGGCATCAACTGGTAATGCCCCTGACAATTTTTTGCTACTAGCCAATTACTGCAACTGATGATGCATATCGGCGTATGTGCGTATGCACGCTAGGCACAATCTGCCACATGAGGATGCGTTCAAAATCCAATCTTTTCACGTACGAGGCAAAGGCAACGCACGTGCCTAGTGTGATCTATTGTAGAACGGCTACGTCGATGGATCACTTAGATCTGCTACCTTCCCTCTCATAGAAGATAAGGCAACAAGAAGATATAGATGTATGTATCCCTTCATGAACAATTACACCATAGATAAGACAATGAACATAAGAGGTAGAAGTGTAGCTCTGTATTTATTATGAATGATTTCTATGTATACAATGATGGACACCCATGCTCCTTTATTTATAGTAGAGGGAGGCTAGAGATAAGAATGGTGTTATCTCTAAAATTGATTTGTATTGGCTCACGAAAAAGAAACTTATCTTCTCAAGAGATAAATATTGCTAACACTCTCCCTTAGGCCTATCCATGACCAACTCATGTCTCATCAAAACTTCTACTAAAACCAAGTGAGAAAAGGCTAGTAGAAAGAGCACATAGTTGCCACCAAGCTTCACACACCATTTTCTCATTAAAAACCTTTGTGAGGATCACAAGCTCCAATCAACTAAGGGAAAAAGAGTACAACGCTGTGGACTCGCCAATCTACTAGCTAGACCAAATTCAAGGGCTTCTATCCCACTAAACCATACAAGTATCTAAGCCTTCTCATTCCAATTTCCAAAACAAACTTTCAGAAAGTATATGATGGAAGAAACTTGGTGAATAAATCTGCTAAGTTGTCACACGACTTGGACTGTAGGATTTTTACTTCCCCTTGCTTCTGAAGCTGATGAGGATAGAAGAATTTTAGAGCAATATACTTCGTTATATTGTTCTTAACATAGCCTAACTGCATCTCTGCAACACCTGCTTTATTATCCTCATAGATAATGGTGGGGGCATCGAAGATATACAAACCACAAGACCGTTCAATATGGTGAGTCATCCTTATAAGCCATCTACACTCTCGTGTGGCCTCATATAGTGCAATGATATCAGAGTAGTTTATAGACATCGCTACCAAAGTTTGTTTGCTAGATTGCCACAAAATGGTTGTTCCACCATAGAGAAACACGAAACCAATTTGAGATTGGGCATTATGAGGATCAAATAGATATCCTTCATCTGTATAGCCCATCATATTTAAGTCTCGTTGTCTTAGAAATAAGAGGTCGAGATCTTGTGTACCCTAGAGATATTTGAGTACTATCTTAATGCCAACCCAATGTCTCCTCATAGCAGACGCACTATATCTTGATAGCAGATTTACCGTGAATGCAATATTAGGCCTAGTGCAGTTCACAAGGTACATCAATGCTCCAATTATGCTTAATTATGGGATTTTTGGTCCCAACATTTCTTTAGTCTCACTCCTAGGATGGAATGGGTCTTTATCCCTATCAAGGGATCTCACTTCTATGGGAGTTTTCCAAAAGATGAGCCTTTAACATATTAAATCTCTCAAGAAGCTTTCTTATATAAGTCGGCTGATGCACTAAAATTTTGTTAGGGAGATGATTGACCTATAGGTCTAAGTAAAACTTGGTCTAACCCAAGTCATTTATCTCAAAGTCCATCATGAGATAGGTAGTCACCTCCTCAATGTTGTCTGTGTGGTCAATGATGTTCAAATCATTGACATATACTGAGATAATATAGAAACCGCGCTGCAAATTTTTGATAGACACACAGAGACAATTCTCACTATTGACATATCCTTTCCCTAAAAGAAAGTCATTTAGCTGGTTACACCACATACAACTAGACTGTTTTAATCCATATAGATTTCTAATTTTACGCTGTACATGTTGTAATTTACTTTGTCTGGGACCTTCAACCCATTTGGCACACACATGTAAACCTCCAAATCTAACAATCCATATAGATATGCGATCACCACATCGATCAACTACATTTTTAATTGCATGCTAGTTATTGTGGACATTAAGTACCAAAACATTGTACCACTCATCAGAGGAGAGTAAGTTTCATCGTAATCAATGTCGAGCCTCTCCATAAACCCTTGTGCTACAAGCCTCGCTTTGTATCTCACCACCTCATTATTTTCATTCTGTTTCTAGATGAAAACCCACTTATATCCAACTGGACACACAATGGGGGGCGTCAGGCTTACCAACCCAAAAACGTGTCTCTTGGCAAGCGAGCATAATTCTATCTCAATCACTTCTTTTCATTTGACCCAATCCAAGCACTTACGACACCTAGGGATGGATTTAAGTTTAGGATCATGATCTACTATATCAGCGATCTTATAGATAAAATTTATGTTGATATGTGTAGTTTTTCTGTCATAAAATTCTCCTCGGACATCATAGTTTGTAGTAATTTTTGCATTTATTTTCTCATCCTGGTTTCGCAAAACAAATGAGGGTTCTAATATGTCAATTGAACTAGGTGTGCACCCTAGTTTACTAGGTTTTTCGCCAGTCTAGCAACCATCTTCTGGATAGGTCTCCTTAGAGACTACTAAATGGGAGTCTGATGCTTGTGGTTCTTTATTCAACTATTGTAGACATCTTTGCTTAGCTTGAGTCAGACCATCCGGGTCTCTCCCCCTCTTCCTTGGCTCAGGGGCTAGAATAGAGTCTCCTTCCATAGTTATCTTCACTCTCTCTGGTGCATTGGTCATGAGAATATATGACTTTGACACTCCTCTTCGATTAGCAAAGGCATCTGGCAAATCATTAGATAAATTTTAAAGGTGTATGATATGTTGACTTTCTGCTCAATGTTTGACAAATGCGGGTCAAAAATATGGATACTACTCAATTTCCATTCTATTTCACGACATTCCTTGAAGTTGAGGTACTTTCCTCCCCTAATGTTGACAAATGCTCTTCATCGAAGATACAATTAGCATATCGAGCCGTAAATAGATCCCTAGTTTTAAGCTCCAAATAGTAGATTATGGATGGAGATTCATAACCCACATAGACCTCCACCTTTTGGTGTAGCCCCATTGTTGTACATAGCACAGCTAAACTTTTGCAGATGAGAAACCACCAACTCTTGGCTACACACCAGTTAATGGGGTAAAGTAGAGTTGACATGAATACAATATATATTGGATTAGCTTAACAACATGCAATATTGCATGACCCCAATACACAGTGAGCAAATTGCTACCATATAGCAACGGTTTGGCAATTAACTTGATCATTTTTATCAACGACTTAGCTAATCCATTTTAAGTGTGAACATGTGGAACGAAATGCTCTACATTAATACCTAAGGCCATATAATAGTTATTGAATTTATTTGATGTGAATTCACTCGCATTATCTATCCAAATCGTTTTGATGTGGTTCTCAAGGAACTCCACACACAAATGGATAATATGCGCAATGAACTTGGCAAAAGAAGGGTTCCTCATAGACAACAAGTATACGTGGCTCCACCTTGTAGAGACATTGATCAACATCATGAAGTATCTGAATGACCTAGACCATGTGTTCATGGACCCATAGATATCCCCTTGGATTCTCTCCAAGAACCTTAGGGGTTCGACACTCAACTTTTATAGGATAGTAGAATGATCCGTTTTTCATTGCACCAACGGGACACATGAATTATTTAGGGAAGTTTTTAGTGTTTATGCCATGACATAACGAGCTAGTGACTATTTTCTACATCATAGTCAATCCAGAATGACCTAATCTCTCATGTCAGATCTTAAAAGACTATGGGTTCCTAAAGATGGTCTGTATCACAACATATTCATTTGGGGGTTTTATTTTAGTGTAGTATAGTCCATTGGAGTTCCCTAGCATCTTCTCAACCACCATGGTATCATTGTCCTTAGACAATATTATGAAGATAAATTCTTCTCCTCCTTCACGGTTAACAGCAGCGATAAATGTCCTTAAAAGTAAGGAACATGTGTTCAACACTTGTGTATAGGAACGCTTCTTCAATGAAGATCCTTGTACCCCTAGGGAGGACAATAGTGGCTTGCCCTAAGCCAACGATGCAACCATTACTCCTAGCAATGGTGAGGATGTTCTCATCCCACATACGCAATGTCAGGTGAAGTACTTAGTCTTTCGTAGTATCGAGTGGGTTGCTATGCTATCAACCAAGCATGTCTCAGGTTTCATTGGATCGTACTATGCTTGTTCTATATGAGAGATTACATTAATTCAATTCTATAAGCAAGGACATGGAACATTACAAGGCCAATATAACTCAAAGGAAAAACTTTATTAATATGCACAACCATCCTAAACACACTTGACAAGGATGCTACGCTAAAGCATCATAATTACATAAATGACTTACTGTTCTACTAAAAAAATTGATTATATTTACCCACAATTATAACCTAGACTTAAGACACATAACTGATAACTTATAAACTACAATGTGTCCCCATGTACGTCCTTATTAATGAGGTTATTGATGTTTCCATCCACGTCAAATTCCCCGAGGTCAATGTCATCATCCTCAAGACCGGCGTTAACATATGTAGTAGTCTTAGGATCAACGTCCATGGCAGCGCCATCAACGGTAGTAGTGGGCTCCTTGGCAACAGTGGGCACATTATCTTAGGTGCCACATTCCCCTAAACAAAGTGAAATTCTAGCCCCTGCTTCTTCTAGTCTTGATACATCTCAATGAGGTGAGGTTTTGTGTTGCAGTTGCATACCTAATGCTTCTTTGATCCACAACAGAAGCAACCTTCACCACCGCTCTAAGATCCTCCTGTAGATTGTTGGGATGTAGCACCAGTGTTGGCCATTGCATTGTGCCCTATGAGACTATGGGGTTTGTTGCCTGGTTGTGGCCTTTTTCAACTTCACCCCATTTGGCAGTGTGCAATTCCTAGGTCCCTTCTCCATGAAGAAACCCTATCCAGAACTCCCCTTTTAATGGACAACATGAGCCTCTAGAATAGGCTGCGAACCAACAAGACAAGCATTGTAGTTGGCCATTAGAAGTTTGTTGTGGACTTTAGCATTCAACAACGATTGAATGAGTTTTGAGTATCTAGTGTACTTAGCATCGCAATACTACTCTTACTTCATGGAGCTCTTGGGGTGGAAAGTATAAGAGTTTTCTCAATCATATCCTCATTTGTCACCACCTGGTTATAGAACCGAAGCTTGTTGATGATGTGATGTGTGGCGCTATTATATCCCCCACGGTCTTGAAATCACAAAACTGAAGCTGAGCCCATTCTACTCTAGCCTTTTTGGGAGAATGGCAGTCCATTGGTAGAGAGGCTCATGAAGTTTGAGGTACTAGACCTTGAGATACTCGTGGATGTGCTTTCTGATGAGTGAAAAAGCTTTTTCCTGCTTCGGCACCAAAAGAAAAGCTACACTAGCCCCTTGCCGATGAATGGTGTTAGATAGTTCCATTGAGTCAAGGTAGATTTCATAGGACATGGCCCTGGTCTAGTAATTCCTCTCGTTAATAGGGAGGATTAGAAACTCTTTCTTGGTGAGATTAGCGCCATATATGGCCTGTTAACATGCAAAAAATTCAATGTCAGGTTAACTAGCATGAAAATAAAATCACAAAACAATGTAACATAATCATATGTAATTACTGTTATTTTCATGAAATTTTCTTTGCATTTATTAATTTTCTATGATTATTATTGCCCTTATGGAATTAAAATAACAATTTTTATGCCCATAGAAAAACATCACTCGTGCAAGAAAATAAACCCAAATAATGCTTCCAATGTATGGGTCACTAAACTATGTAAGCATAAATTTTATGAAGCACTATAACCTAAAAATAATCTAGATTATTTAGTTGGAGTTGCATCAAAGTTAAAAAGCAATAAAAGCTTAAAACATTCACCAATACATGGTTATTATCGAGTCTAGGGAATCTCATGTAAGAAACCAACTAAGAAGATGACCTAATAGCAATATTACAGCATTTTTACACAAATTGATGTAATTATAATTAATTATAGGGTTCAAACTATCGAAATAGTGAACTTTCAGCGTAGAAATCAATCTCATAAGGGAATTAAACATAAATGTCAGTAAAATAGGTTATCGAGCCAAAATGGCATTTAACCATGGTTTTATTAGGCCAAATCACCATCCATAGCCCATTCATCCCGAGTGGCACGAATCCATAAACTCAAGACTCATGGGGAGGTTTTTCGTTTTACTATTTTATTAATTATGTGGATCGGGTCATGCAATTGGGCACAAGAAAATGATCCGGCGGAGTAGGCAGACCAGCCCAATTGGCTCGCTTAGGAGACCAAAATAGAAGGGTGAGGAGGAATTAGGGTTTCTCCTCTTACTCCAATCATCCACGACGATGCCCAATGCCTAATGCGTCAGCCTCGTGGTCTTGGCGGCTGCGACAATGACTGTTGATGACAGGGGAGAGGTAGGCCACACCTAACAAGTTGCTCTGATCGTCCCATTAGCATCTTTAAGTAGAGGTCAATGGCAGCGAACCTATGTCAGGTGGCAACCATTGCACGACGACAACCTAGCTGTGCTCGGCGGGGGTAGCGCGGTGACCCACGCATCTTCCTAAAAGGATGGCGGTGATGGCAACTACCCTGGCAAGTGCTTGGCCTTAGCAATGGTGTTTAGGATGCATCCGACCAAAGCATCCCATTGGTTGCCTATTCAATTCGCAGACGCCAATGACCCATCGTCACTTACCATGGCCATATAGTGATGTCGGTAGTGTTCAATAGTAGCGGTGACCTTGTAGACGACATCTAGCATAGTGGTGGTGGCGTATTGGGTTTAAGGGCTCTAGGACAACGATGGTTTCCCACGTTGGTGCTGGTGCAAAACCAATGGCATTCCTAACAACGATAGCGATCGATAGCCCATGTGCACCAAGTATAGCAAGTGGACCGAGACGTCAACAATGGTGATCCAGCGTGGCGTCAGCTTGGAGAAAGATACATAGAGAGATGCAAGCGAGACAGAGGTCGCGAGGATGAGGGTTCGGCCTTGCCGGACAATTCTGTAATGGCATTTCATCAATTTTAATAGTTTGTACACATGTTTTCTTTTTTTCATCAATAATATATGCATATAGATAAAAAGTAGGAAGCTAATCTAATGTTAGATCATGTGTATAAAATTAATCTACTATAAATATGGTATCTAAAGTTTGATGAAAAATTAGATAACATAATCAATCAATTTTACCGTAGATTTATGGGCGTGGGAAGAGTCAATGTAATGATTTAGTCAATCGTTATCATGAGGAAGTAGATATAGTTGTAGTAATATGAAAACGTCAGCGCAGCAGTAGAGCTACTGATAACGTATCTTAGAACGGTTACGTCAACGAATCACTTAGATGTGCTTCCTTCTCTCCTATAGAAGATGAGTCATGGAGATGGAGAAGATTTAAATACCCATATCCATTTTTAAACAATTACACTACATATAAAATAATAAATATAATATATAAATATAAAAAATTTTCTTTATGAATATAAAGGTGTACACATCTGCCTCTCTATTATTATAATAATAAAGAGAGGCTAAATATAATAACATATTTATATTTGAATTAAAAAAACTTATCCATAAAATTCGTAACATCATAAACGCTGCCGAACCAGCAGCGAGATAAACAGGCGGGTACAATTGTTCGTCACTAAAAAAAAGGCCCGTACAATTGTTGTACCAGGATAACGGATGAAGCAGTAATCTGACGTAATATAATCTTGTCAGCGCTGTACAGTGACCTGTCTACTCTGCAGCAAACGATAAATGCACGTTTTCAATGGCAGGCAGGTTGATGCGTTCATTCATTCTCAGCAAGCTGCATAGGCCCGATGTTTAATCCGAACGCGACAGCTTATTAGTCATGTTAATCGTCAGAACAACGAAACGACGTCCCATTAATAGCTCCGTTAAAGGGAACGAAAATTTCTTCATGCTTCTCTCAGATTATGCAATCGCCAAATTAATTGGAGCATGACGGTTATTAATTTTGACTTCTCAAAAGAGTTCAGATAATAAGCGAGACGTTTAAATCACATGCGGATTTGAATGAAACGACGCGCATAGTTTCCACGCATGATGCAGCCTGCTTCAATAATCTCGTTTTGATTTGGACATTTGCTTTTGACAATGAGCAATGTTTGGCTAAGGCGAGCCACTAATTACTACTTCAGCTGTGATGAGGATATTCTAGCCATCGGTAACCTGAGTGCATTGGTTACGTCAGTTGTGTCACTTATCTAATCGGTTACGCTATAAATTACACCAAATTTAACTAAGATTATATTTTAAGAGACAGGTGTAACACCGGTTACACCAAGCAAAGCCATAGATACACGCGCTTAAACCTATGAAGGACCCATTTTACGTAGTCGTGCAAAGTTACTTTAACAAGAGATGTTTGGTTTTCTCTCTCGGTTACACCTTGATAATGATGAAAATTATATACTGCCTAAATCATATACTCTTATGTTACTTAGGTTTACATTACATCGAAGACAATGAGGGTTACGCTAAGAACACCAAGACAATTGCTCTCGAGAATAATGGGTTACGCGCCAAGACATAGTGTTACACAGCAACTACTCTAACTTCTAAGGCAAAGCTATACCATCTCGGGAAGAGACATGGGTTATAATATACATGGTTGGAAAGTGCTTCAAGTCTAGTTTCTAACGCAACTGACGGAACGTCATTTGGACTTCTGAGCTAGGAGTAATGGCCATTATCATGAAGATTGTGTAGAAGACCCTAAGACACGCGGAAATTAAAGACCATCTCGGGAGTGTTTCACCTGTTGGCCTTCCACCTTTCCAACGCGAAGACTTCAGTTCATACTTATCTTAAAGACTTGTTACTAGTATAAATACCCCTATGTACTGTTGCGAAAGACAATTTTTAATCATTTTGAATGAACACATAACATATATGGTTTTATAACCGAGCTGCTGAGTGCCTTACACACCCTTGTTCTTCCTTGTTCTTTTTAGACTTGTGAAGAGATCCCTCTAAGGTCCCCTACTTCGTGCTCTACGGTTTCTAGTACGATTGTACCGTTTTGTGTGGATTAGTTCTGATTTGTGGTTCTGCGATCGTTCGGAGATCGAGTCGAAGTCTTCACGGTTTCGTTGCCTCTCTTCCTGTCACTTGGTCGTATTCAATCTTGACAGGTATAAAGCTAGTATCCTTCCTGTTCGCAGTAAGTTATCTTGTAATTTTCAACCGAAGATCGGGCCATCTCGAGAAGGTTTTTATTGGTTTTTGCTATTGATGATCTCCGATTCTTATCAACGTAGTAAATCATACGGATGTATTATATATAAATGTCTTAGGCACGTCGTGTCTTCTAGAGTACACCAGTATATATCTGATGTGCCACTCATTGATCTAACGAAGACACCGAGCACCGGAGAAAACGAAAACGAACCCACACTCTTGATTCCAATATCCATGACGTGCATGTCCAATTAATTAACATTATTGTCCGTTTAAAACGATAGAAATTTCCTATCCCTAGAGAACTAGACCGCTTAAAAAGTTAAAATCCTTTGCATTATAAACGTGCTGCCCCGGAGCAACGCAATTATCAAAGCAACACCTGCGACCTGGGCGGCTGGGCCTTTGAAATCCTCAACAGCGACGAGTCGAAGGCAGATGGACGGAGCACGTACACGTGCAGATGCAAGGACACACGACTCGATCGCCCGCCCCTCGTCAGGTTCGACCACTAGTTCACCACGACCCCATCAACGATTCACCCACCGAGTCACGGCTCGAGCCCTCTCCCCCTCGCGTCGCGTGTGCGCTAATCCCTGCGCGCACCCCGCGCGAGAACAGCCGCGCGTCATGAACGTTTGGAACGATCCTCGCGCGTAACCAACGTCCCCCTCACGACCGTTGAGGAGAAAGAGTCACGGAGCTCGAGCCCTCGCCCGCGCCCACGCCCACGTGTATATATACCCGCCACACGCAAAACAGGGCATCGCCTCCACCACAATCCGTACCAATACCGTACCGCTCGTCCTCGGCCGCGCCGCGCGACCGCGCGCGCGTGCGTCCGTCCGTCCGCCCGCCATGGCCGCTCCTCCGGCCCCGCGCAGCGTCCCCCCCTCGTCGTCGTCGCCGTCGCCGTCGTCGCAGCGGTGGCGCTATGCGCGTGCCGTGCCTCGGCGGGCGGCGCGGACGTGCTCGATCGGGCGAGGCGGCCCGAGTTCGTGGCGTGGATGTCCGGCGTTAGGTGGACCATCCACGAGCGGCCCGAGCTGGCGTTCGAGGAGATCGAGACAAGCAGGCTGGTGCGGGAGGAGCTCGACACCATGGGCGTCGCGTACCGGTACCCGGTCGCCGGCACAGGCGTCGTCGCGACCATAGGCACCGGGCGCTCGCCGTTCGTTGCGTTGCGCGCCGACATGGATGCCCTCCCGATGCAGGTAACGTATGTGCGAGACAGCCCGGGGGCAACCTGCCATGGCCCGATTTCTTATGCACATGTTGATTAGAAATCTTGTTTTTTTCTGTCAAGCGTATTGGTTAGTGGTATTTTGAATGATGGAATCTGCGGGATTTTTTCTCTTATGATTTACTCAGGTAAAAATTAAGTAAACTGGACGATAGATTCAGGTGCATAGTGTTCCAATAAAAACAAAATTCATGTGATCAATGAGAGAAGTGCCATAGAAATAGAGGCTTCTTATAGAATGGAGAAATAAAGATTTTTGGAATAATTAAACCAAATCTTACGAAAATCCTTGTAATCCAAAGAAGCCATAAATTATTGTTAAGCCTTCATGGCACAAGCGCAATACAACCTAGGAGAGTGGCATTATATATGCTTTGGCTATTATAGAAATCTAACTGCATCCTCTAATTTCCATTACAAAATGTTGAAGATTTGATTAAAAAAATAGAGTATTGTAAAAAGTACTTTTCAAGGCAAATATAGACATAGGATTTCCGTGCATCCAATTAAAATTCTTTAAGACATATTGATGTTGAAAGTTAGTTTCTAAAGTTTGATTTAAAGCATGCCCAAATATGGCCAGAGTGAGCACGAGGTACCACCTCCAATATTTTTATGACGTTTAAAACATTGGCTAAGTCTCCAATACATTTATGATAATTATTTTTAATCACACATTTATAAAAAAAATGCTAAATGTATAAGCATATGAAAGTTCCACAACAAATTTATTAGTATCATTTCCTCATGTCAAATCATCATTTTTATTTATTAGTGAGTTTTTTTATGTTAGACTATATCCATTCTAACACACATAATAGTCTATTTGAGACAATTATTTTATTTTATTTTGTATCAAAAGTAAATTGTTAACCATTATTGGCTCAATGCATATGTCACATATGTATGTCTATGATTCATTCTATCTTATACTAAAAGTCAAAGTCGGTGATATGTTTTTTGAGATTTGTTTTTATAAAGAGAACCGCTAAATGTTGATTTAAAAAGAAAACACCTACTAACATCCAAGTTAGTTAGACCCGCTTCTACATAAGTATAATGGTCTGTTAAAGAAAATGAAGGATGACACTGCTATATGTGGGCCAACTTCCGCGATCTGTGCTATTGACACAATCTGTGTGGATTAAAATCAAATTAATGAAGTTCAACGTGAGCGTTTGCATCTCATGCAAACATAGGTACTTAAGATATAGTTTTGACACACATTCTGCTGGGTAACTGTTCAATGCACACACACAAAATAAGGAATATTGGATATCCTATCTTCACAATATAATCACATATATATACTGACAGCAACAAAAAAAAAACTCAACAGGAGGAAGTGGAGTGGGAGCACAAGAGCAAGGTGGCCATGAAGATGCACGCCTGCGGCCACGACGCGCACACCACCATGCTGCTCGGCGCCGCCAGGATCCTCCAGGAGCGACGCCACGAGCTGAAGGTTACTGTTGCACCTATACTCTTCCTCCTCCGTACGTCGTCACCTCTTTTCAGAGTTGGCTCTCGTGAACCCTGTGTTTTGTGAGCGCGCACTGGCTTTGAACGATTAGAAGCTTGATTATCTTAGACGCCTGGTTTGGATTTTTTGAAAAAAAAATGGCGCATCGTTTGTTGCAAGATGTTCAAAATCCGTTAAATAATAACAACAGTGCAATGATATAAAACTATCAGTTAGCCCGAGCATTTGTTTGTTGCGACGTCTTTTTCCCAACAGATTCTTCAAATATTTCTTGTTCACAGTTGAAGCAACGTCACCCTGTTGATTCCTTTTAATATCCCTTTTTCACTTTTCTTCTCTTCGTTTCTTTTCTCAAGAAAAAATATGTAATCTAGTGTTACGATTTTGCTTTATCAAGAAACGTGTAGAATGATTGGTATTTCCAAAATTGTAGTATGTCTATTAATAACACGTGGGTCCTAAGACGTCAGTGGTCGATAAGGTGCGAAAAATTTAAATTTATCATATTAGTTCTGAAGACTAAATATTCTCATATTAATAAAAAAAGATTTAAGCCATCAGATAGTAGTAGATCTAGATTATAGCAATATATATTGATCGATATAGTTATATACAAAACATAATTTATACTATTAAAGATGTCTTAGATAAGCTAAATAGGAATTTAACATGATCAAATTAAAAAACTTATAAAAATTAAAGTAGTCTAAGTGTCTAGATTATGTGCTGATCTTAATTTTTATAAACTATAGCTTTTCCTACCAATTCTAACATCCAGACACAATAAACAAAATAACTATAAATAGGAAAGAAAAACGAGTGTAAAGACAAAAGTGAGTTTTTCCCAAAGATAGACGATCTTTATTAATCTTTGTTAGATCACTCTACGTAAAAGTATTGATCCCTACTTTAGTTATGAAATTGAAATATGCTCTCATATGGGTTATTCTTTTTCTCTCTAGAAGGTGAAAAATCTCAAAACCTTTCACAACACCACTAGTTCTCTCACAATCTTTTGAGAGATCACCGAAAACTTCTCTAAAACCGTCTAGCCACGTCGAGATGCCAAGAGTACCAAGAGATGCTCCTCACTTAAAGCACAAGACTCTTGGTGAATACACATTTGGCTACTAGACACTCAAGAACAAGTACTAATCTTTAAAAACAATAAATCAAATTAAATATAAATGGATTCTTAGACTTGCACTAGGGTGTACCGGCTAAACTAGGTTTCAAAAAATACTAGGAGTCCAAGAGCTTTGGTATATATAGGCAAAACAAAGCCAATTAATCATTTATGACTATTGTGCAAAACCAATAGAAATTATAAAGTCAGATAGTCTGGCACTGTGTTGAATTGTCCAACACTTTACACTTTTTCAATAGTCACTGATCAATTAGCCGTTATCCTATAAAAAGTTGGACAATCTGACTCAAGCCAGATCATCCATTACACATTATTCGGCACTGTTATCAGACAAACCAACCGTTATACTTTATTCGAACTCTACTGGATAAAGCATAAACCACATTGTCCAGACTACTCTGGACTATTTGGCTCAAGTTGATCACAACATGACCGGAATATTCGATTGATATAGGATTATCTAGCCAATTTAACTTCTTTATTCAATCAACTCATGATCACTTTAGACAGTGAACAAGCTAGACAGACTGATCACCTCCAGATTATTTGACTCAACACTTGATCTCAAATGATCAGCAAATGATTATGTGATCACTATTGAGCCAGACAATCCAACATCAACACAGACCGTTCGATCTTGCTATAACCAATAGCCAGGCACATGCTGAGTCAATTGTTTGGTACCACTTGGACTATCCGACCGATACGAGCAAACAAAGGATAGAAAGCAAGGACTTTTTCTCAAAACAATTTGGAAGGTTTAGCACTTGTTTTAAAGAGAATAGAAAACTAGTGTGCACTACACTTAGATTCTAATATTTAGACCTAGTGTCCCCAGTATGTTATTTTTAATCATAAAAGAAACATATATCTATCGTATTCATCTAACAACTTGTATGTGTTTTGACATATAAATACTCTTATGAATCCATCCTTTCACCATGGCCGAAATATGTTCAAAGGATCATCATCGGAACTTTAATCCTTTTTCTCATTTGCACTTAGAGAAAATGGTTAGTCCAATATAATAATCACCAAAACCACAACACTAGGGGGCAATATGCTTTCACAATTGTTTCTATAAAAAGAGAAGTAAAGAGTTATATATTAAATCTAATTCTTTTTTAAAAATATATTATATATAAATTATAATAGTACGCATGGAAAAAAGTAATAGTTATATATAGAAAAAAGTTTGAATTACCCACTTGAACTTTTGCATCTGTCCAATTGACCCCCTCAACTCTAATCCATACATTCTACACCCGTAAACTCTTTAAACCAAACATATTACCCCTTAGTCTGATAAAAGGTGGTTTTAGTCTCACATGGCGTCTAGGTGACTGTGTATTAACCCTGTGACATTTAATAAAATATGTATTTCTAAAATTGAGTGGTCCTATATCATGCTCCTTTCTTTCATCTCCATCCCCCCTCTCTTTCCCCAACGAAGTAGCTGAGCAGGGAAGGAGGAGGCGGTGGTCTCCATGAGACGAGAGAGGAAGGTGGTGGTGGTCTACAGGAATCGGTGGAGGAAGGTGGCCCTCCAGAGTTGGCGAAGGAAGGGCATCGACAGCGGCCTCCATCAACCGATGAAGGAAGGGGTAGACCCTCCACAGGCTAGTGAAGGAAGGCGACAATGATGCCCTCTAGAGCAGGTGGAGCAAGTCGATGATGGCATTGCCTCCCATGAACCGATAGAGCAAGGCAATGACAGTGCCCTTCAGAGCAGGTGGAGGAAGTTGTTAGCGGTGGCAGCCTATGTGAGTTGGCGGAGGAAGGTGGCGACACCCTCCACGAGGTCTAGAGGGTGTTGCTGCCACCTTATTCCTCCGGCTCCATGGCAAGAGGAAGGCCTTACAAAGGCCAGCAACGACGCAATCTCACGAGGAAAAAAATGATGACTTTGACCATCCACCCTATCCACCCCCAGCTTCTCTTCCCTTCGGTCTCCCCTAAATCCTTCTCAGCTAGCGGTGATGCAAGCCTATGTGGGAGAGAGAAGGGGAATGGGAGAGGAAGAAGATGAGTACATAATGACATGTGCAGTCAACCATGTTCATATGGCTAAACCACTATCACGTGTTTGCCACATAGAATCAATATGGAGTTGAAATTAGTTAGGAGGTAATTATTCTAGTTTGAAGAATTTAGGGGTGTAGATTATCTAATATTAAAGTTGAGTTTGTAAATTGACATACTTTTTTCTTATATATATAATCTCATTCTATTTTTTTTAAAAAATACAACTATGTTTTCAGTTTTATATAGAAATCATAATTATTTTTATAGAATAATGAAATATATATATGTGTGTAGGAGCTGTATAGCAAATCCAATTATATTTTTATCTAGCTATATTATAAAGTCAGCTTTGAAAGAAGCTATTACGTTTGCTTTGGATGTTAGAAATTATCATATTAATATAAGAAAACAAAAAATATCTTATTATAACGAAATAGATTGATGGATACAATTATATACAAATTATAATAAATAGAAGTTACGAGTTATATATAAAATCCAAGGGATAGAATTTAAGATTTATATATGAAATCCAAAGAAATATAAGTTAATAGTTATATATAAAATCTAAAGATATATAAATTTAAGGTAAGAGCCGTATATAAAATTCAAAGCTTATAGAAATAGAAACTAATAATATATATAATCTAAATATAAGAAATAAAATTTTAGAGTTGTATATTAAATCTAACCGTATGTAAATTATTTAGCTCTATACAAAACTACATAGTACAATCACTAATTATATTATAAAAATAGCTCGAAAAAAGCCATCATGTTCGGCTAGAAATTCTCATATTAATAAAAAAAGAAAAATAAATATTTTTACTGTCGGATCATAGTGGGCTTAAATTATAGATTAATAGATGTAGTTATATACAAGATAAAAATAAAAATGTATCTATAATCAAGAGTTATATATTAAATCTAATTTCACTTTTTAAAATATATTGTATGTAAATTATAACCATACACATGAGTTATATATATATATATCATGTAATTCTATTGTTTTAAGTTATATATAAATTATGTTTATAGGAATAATATATACATATCAATTGTATATAAATTCAATTATATGTTTATTTATCTCCGTGCAAAATTGCGTGGAGAATCATCTAGTTTAATATGTATGAACAATATTTGCATGGTGCGACTACCTCTAGTTGTTGTTTTAGCTTATTTAACAAAGATTAAGGTTTAAGGAAAAATAATCATAGTATTAAATGATGTGTGATTGGAATGGGGAGAGTAGTTGAGGTAAAATATAAAGAAATTTAAATGATAGATGATTGATGATATAAATAATAGTGTAGAGTGAGTTTTTTAGACAAATTTTAAATCATAGTGACCAGTATTTTGGGAAGAGTACTGAAATAAAATGGTCAGATTTGATTAGAGCGCATATATATGCAGACAAGTTGGATAGTTGGATATCGTACATACACATACCTGAACAATGAATAAGACTACCCCTAACGTGAACATCAGGCAAGATTTTGACACGCCATGCGTCTCTATAACGTATTCAGAATGGGTCCAATGTCTGTCAACCTGTGGATGAAGCTGCAGCAAATCACACCAATTGTTTCTTGTAGACGGCGAAGTCTTTTTGGAGAAGTGGAGATGCTTATCCCGGGAAATGGACATACTTTTTCCTTCCGCAACAGACGTTTCCTCAGTTTAATTTGACTTCAGTTTACTTTCCTTTTTTGGGGAATAATTTTGCCTCAGTTTGATAGTATCTGTACTCCCTTCTGGTACTATGCACCAAAGCAACATCTGAGAGAGAGTGAATTGGAAGAATCTAAAGAAAGATAGGGGACAATCGTTCGTAAAGGCTTGTTCTTGCGGGCGGACGCTTCAGTCAGACTCATATTGTTCAGTACCACTCTTTTTTTGCAGCTGAAAGCTTCAGCGCTGTGTTTGATCTACTTGTTGCATATGGTAGGCTTATTTGCTTATATATTAGTGGACTAAGATATTTCGAGTCTCAATCAAATGGATTGCATCAGCCAAGCGGTATTTAACCTCCGGCCTGAAGGAAACCGATGGTGATAGGGAAATATTGGCCCTTCAAATTCCAAAAGACAATTGTGATTAAGCAAAAAAACCATACGATTAAGCATGCAAGGCTCTGGTCCTTTTTTTGCAGGGTACGGTGGTCCTGCTTTTCCAGCCAGGGGAGGAGGTGGGCACCGGGGCGAAGAGGATGGTGGAGGCCGGTGCCGTGGACAACGTAGAGGCCATCTTCGGGCTCCACGTCAGCGGGGAGCTTCCCACCGGAGTGGTGGGGTCGCGGCCAGGTCCACTGCTCGCCGGCTGCGGCTTCTTCGAGGCTGTGATCATCGGGAAGGGCGGCCACGCCGCCAACCCCCATGGCAGCGTCGACCCCGTCGTGGCCGCGTCAACCGTCGTCCTCGTCTTGCAGAGCCTCGTCTCGCGCGAGGCCGACCCGCTCGAGGCCCAGGTACGTACGTGCAGGCGCGTCCTCCTCGACCGCGGCAATGGCGTCTCTGAGGAGTGTCTTTCTTGGGACGACGCAGGTGGTGACGGTGACGAGGTTCCGTGCCGGCAACGCGTTCAACGTGATCCCGGACTCGGTCACGGTCGGCGGCACGTTCCGGTGCTTCTCCAACGAGGGGTTCCTGCGGCTGAAGCGGCGGATCGAGGAGGTGATCGTGGCTCAGTCGGCGGTGCACCAGTGCGGTGCGTCGGTGGACATCCACGCCGGGGAGAGGCCGCTTCTGCCCCCGACCATCAACAGCGAGGCGCTGCACGCGCACTTCGAGGCCGTCGCGGCGGAGACGGTTGGCGCCGCGCACGTCCACGGAGCGATGGAACCGTGCATGGGGAGCGAGGACTTCGCCACCTACTCCGAGGCCGTGCCGGCGTCCCACTTCTACTTCGTCGGGATACGGAACGAGGCGGCGGGGCTGGTGCACCTCGCGCACTCACCACACTTCCTCGTCGACGACGGCGCGCTCCCGTACGGCGCGGCTTTGCACGCCAGCCTCGCCATGAGGTACCTGGACAACCTCCAGCGCGTGGGCTCGCACTCTCACGAGGAGCTCTAGTTTCGTCCAGTCGTTGCATATACCTGCGTTCGACTTGCGATGTCGGGGCGGCCACGGCGCCGGCGATGTGCGTTCTGCCCAGTGCCCACAGCCCACGCGCACGACGGCTCACGGAGCGGTATCGGCGGCGGTTGTCATCGTCGACTACTCTAAGGAATTCTGGGTTCGATACTTCGATCCTGGATTATGACAAAGATATATGTGAGAAGAGGAAGGGAAACAGTAGATCTGGGAATGTGTAGTGGTGCGCATTGCAGGAATGAGATGGGAACTGGAAGGATTCCCGATCGATTAAACCACGTCAATAGCATTTTTTTGTTTAAAATTCATCAATAAGATTGCAAGTCTGGGTAGGGGCTCACAACCTGGTAGAGCAAATAATAAGTAGATCCAATGATGATATGAATCAATATAAAGGTACAAATAGACGGGTATCACAAGAAGGGGAAAAGGAGAGCACAGTTAACCTAGTAGCAGAAGGAAGGTGCTAGCTAAGTACAGGTAGGAATCAGGGAGTAAAGAAGGCACACTAGGCGAGTGATCAAGCAAAGAACAGAGTCGTTCATGGAGCCAGCCTCCGGGACGCGCGCGCTGCGACCACCTCAATCAACTCAATGACGAAGGATGTCGAGGAGGAGCGCCACGGCCGGGCAGAGAATGGCGGCCACGAGCGAAGAGGAGACGGTGGCCGCGCCGGACGTCGGGCTCGGCGCGGGCCCATCGGCAGCCAGAGCAATCCCGGTGAGGCAAGACACCGCGGCAGCGACGACGACGGCGGCGCGGAACATCTTGATGGCCATGATCAAACTGAGAAGCGTAGCTGCTGATGATCTATGTTGTAGAACAGAAGAGCTGCGTGAATGCGTGGTGAGTGTGTGAGAGTGAGATGAGATCAAAGGGAGGCAGGGAAGCGCGCGTTTTATAACTGAAGAGGAGTGGAGTTGGGACCTCTTCGTCGCACGGTCTGTCTGTCTGGCTCTCCCTGACCTGCCTACCACGAGACAGCTCACGATCAAAGCGACCGGTGGGGTGGTTCCAGCCTCCGGCCGGTGTCCTTCAGAAAAAAAAAACAATGGCTTCTTCTTAGAGTTTACAACTAGATGTTCTTGGCTTCTTGGAAATGAAACTTCGTAGTACTTATTTCTGAATTTTACATTGCACTTCTGCCAGTGCAAAATACACGGCGATCACATCAAGAACATCAAACGAAGGTTTTTGGTGGTTCAGTTGGCTCTGTTCCCGCGGTCGGTTTCAAAGATGGATTGGAGCAACAGAGTGAACCTTGATTCGATGGAGCCAACTCATTCGGAGGCAACGAGAGTGGGGGCCGCACACCACATGCGATTAATCCCGCCGCGTCCGCACCCAAAGCGTTCGGTGTTCCCTCGATGATGACCGCCCGGTGGGGGTGGGGCGGTGGTCGGTCTCGCGCCCTCATGCAGTTGCGTTTGATTGGTTCCCCTGTTAACTTTTGCTCATCGTCGGGCCGGCCGCCGGCCGAGCGAGCGCAGGGACGACGGCAGATCAGCGTCGTTTTCTTTCCTTCTTTCGAAGGCTACGTTACGGCTTGCCGTGAAATGCCATAGAGCTTCGCCGATTGCCAGTTTGCCCGTCGGTATGCAAGATCCATTTTTCTTCGTTGAAGAGAAATGCACGATCATATCATGAAACAATCGGCGTATTCCGTTCAGCGTTCAGGTTCCCCAGTTGAACCTGAGCTCAACTGAAGATCGCATGTCAAGTAGTCATCACATCCTCGTAGCTAGGCTCCTAAATTAGTTCAGAAGAGGTGTCCATACAGCAGCGAGACCGAAGCCTGAAGCAACAGGTTAGAGAAAAAAAAACAGTTGCCACGTCTGGATCCGTTCAGTCAAAGGCAGTAAGCATAGACAGATAGTTCACCTGACGCTGAGCTAGTGGTAATTGACGTAGGAGCAAAGTTAAGAGGTGTCCGAGAATCTTTACAGAACGGCACAGGGCCCCAATTAACGGTGGATATGCGGTGGAGTGTCCCAGCATTGCGGGGAAAAAAATACTGGCCTCAAAGAGATTTTGACAGCGCGAACAGGAAGCTGATGGGGTGTCAAGTCATGGATGGAACATGGAAGCTCTCAAATCACCTATTCATCTGTCGATCATGGGACAAGCTGAGCCAAAGCTTGGTGCTTTGGAGGATATCTAGAAAGAAATTCCAGGGCAGAGATCAGATGACTGGTGAGCATAGGGGACGACGCCCGCGTCGCTCTCTGGCGGCACGGGCGGCGACGCGCCCCACCGCGCCGTGGTCCCCCCTCCTTCCCTCCATCGCCTCGTCGCCGCTCGAGCAAGCGGCCGGACCTCCGCGCAACGGCAAGAACGGCAGCAGCGGGGCTTGTCCTCGGCTCCTTGACGGGCGTGCGGTGGCGGGGCTAGTTGACCGATCTAGGGGCTTCCGCTCCCAGATCCGGCCGTGTGCGCGGCGCAGGCGGCGGCGGCAGAGCTCGCAAGCAGTGGCGGCAGCGGCGCTAGGAAGCTGCCGGATGCGGTGGCGACGGCGCTCCTCCCCTGCTGAACGGCCACGGCGGCGGCGCGGCGCGTCTCTGCTCACGGACGGCGGCTTCCACGACGGGGTTCTCCCCTACTGGACGTCGACGGCGGCGGCGTTGGGAGCCGCCGGGTCTTGGCACCTCACAAGATTTAGCCGTGCAACGGCTCGGCAGCGACTAGGTCGGCGGAGGAGCGGCGGTCGTGAGGGGCGGTGGGAGGGCATCGCCACGCACATAGCGCTTGCAAGATGCCGACCGCGACGGCATCGTGGTGGATGCTCGGACGAAGGCTGGGCTACCTCGTCGCCGACTTGTCACGGTCGGTGGCATTCGGGATCACTGACAGCATGGAGGATGACAGGTCGTCTCCCTTGTCGCCGGCCATGCGCCTTTTCTCTTTGGGAGCTCCTCTCTTTCCTACGGAGAGGGTACATGCGGCAGCTAGACATCGGAGAAATGCTTAGGCGGCTGAGATGGCGTCACCCAGATCTAGATTCTCCTTTGCTATCGAACGAGAAGGCTGATGGGCGGTGGAGCGGAGAAAGCCAAAGACAGTGCGTAGGAGAGTAGCGATAGGGGAGAGAGCGGACGGTGGATGGGTCGTTTCCCTTGATGCGGGTCGAGCGCTCTCTCTCTAAGAAGCTCCTCTTCTCCTTACGTTGGAAGTGATACCCGAAGTAGGAAAAGACTTAGGTTGTTGAAGTGGCACCGCTCAGTTTTAGATTCTCCTTTGTTGGATCGGAAGTAGAGGTCTGTGAGCAGTGGGATAGAGAAGGCCTGAGTCAACATGTGGAGGACATACCGAAGGCTACGTACTATCGACATATAGATGACGGTAACGGAGATGGTGGGTAATGGACTACGATAAAAGATTTGTTGGATGTTTCTAGATCCTAGCTCAATGATTCATTAGGCCAATAGTGGTGACGTTTTTAGACGTCATAACCGAGCGTTATCAAGATACGTCTCTTTCCGAGAATATTCGGATGAAAACTAATTTTTAGATGGACGACGGCGGCATCCTTCACATCGTTACCTCTATGGCCGCATCGTTTTAGAAATATTTACTTTGTGATGTTGTTGTTGGCTTGACATCAATTGGCCACGAATAGTGGTGGTCGGTTTGATTCTATATTCCTTGTGTGGTTGTTATATGGTCTCTGGGTGTGTATTTTGGTGTACAACCGTATATGGTCCTTGGTATGTGTTTTAGTGTACAATCAATCTAAATGTTATTCTGTCGAATTTCTTATAACTTTTTCTTCCAATCTTAATAACGTTTGAATGCCCTCTGCGACCATCTGGCAAAATTTTCAGCCAAGAACTCATAGCAGTCAGTGCATGCGGAGGATTACTTGAAGCCACGATTTCCACGATTGCTCACTGAAGAAACACATTCTGATAGCTGCTAGTTGAGAATTTGCTATCGGGAACGAGCAAATTCATGCCTGATGACAGGAAGATTGCGACACCATTGGTTGTCGGGGGTGATGCTTGGTTGTAAAGTGTAAACTGCCACGACTGAAATCTGAATTATATAGGCATGTGAGATGTGCGGTGTGCATAGCATTATCGTGCACCTTCTGTTGTGCTCCTGACTGGACTGTTTTTGTGGTTCACTCCAGAAAATGTTTATTACCCGTGAAAATCAGTAGATAATATTCCCCAGCAATGTTGGTTTAGCAGCAATAAGCACAGAACCACAGATAGGACGAGAGTTTCTGATTCCCCATCAGCTCGTCAGTCTACGGCGCTGCTTATATTATTGGACACAGCACAGGAGAACTTATGCCTGCAAATTCAGAGCAGATACGGTAAGGATACCGGGCAAACTGATGAGTCCTTAAGTTCAGACGAGAAAAAGTATTGGGGACGAGAAAATTCCAGGTACATATACGCCAATCATGTGTTTCTTCCCCACCTAATATGCCACAACGCAATCACTCAGCATCTTATTCGCCCGGGCCATACCTGCTTGTCATGCAAGTCGTAATCCTAATCTAAGATCCCACAATAACCAAAGTGATTAACAGCAACATTAATGTTCTTTCAAAAAGCAAAGCTAAGTTTGATGTCCCAGGTGAAGCACAAATTGAAGTACATTACGCTCTAATAGCTTACTATCGAGCATCTAATTCCTGTGACCACCACTTACTACTACCTCACATCTTACAAAAGCAGTTCAGTCTATATATAAGTACTCTCATATACGATACAACCACTCCAGGTGGTGTTCTGTTCTGCTCCAAATTTCAGGTGACAAGTTATCAATCAGTCAGTCATGGTAAGACACATCTACTGCCGTGAAACTTGTTGCCTGATGAATGCCTGCCTGTGTGTTGAAACAGGGCTGCAGACTGCTAGACTTACACCTTGGCAAAGTGGCAACGAGCAAGCTCCAACTCATAGCGATCTCGATCGTGCTGAACATTTCTAACGACGAACTCAACTAAACACCGTGTTTTTGATCTTGTTCTTCCAGCAAACGGCTCATTACCAGAGGAGGATGGTTGCTTCGAGCAAGGTCATTAAGGTCGGGCCGTGGGGAGGCGCCGCGGGGATCCCGTGGGACGACGGCGCGCACCGCGGCGTCCGTAGCATCACCTTGACGTACGAGCGGTTCCTCCAGTCGATGAGGGTGGAATACGACGACAGGGGCGGCCGCCCGGTCCTCGGCGAGAAGCACGGCGACGGCAGAGCGGGAGGCAGCCGCACCGCCGAGGTGCGTGCTCGGTGCAAGTCAGCTACTACAAAAAAGTGCACGCGTTCATGCATGCATGCATGCCATCTCCCTGAATCCCTTTATCGATGCAGGTGAAGCTGGACTACCCGTCCGAGTTCCTGACCGGCGTCAGAGGCCGCATCGGCCCGGTAGTGCGCGGTGGTTCGCCGGTGGTCCAGTCGCTGACGTTCCGGACGAGCAGGGGGGCGATGCACGGGCCGTTCGGGGACACGGCGGGCGGGGTGCCGTTCGAGTACCCGATGGATGGCGGCGTGGTGGTCGGGTTCAGCGGGAGGAGCGGGTGGTGGCACCTCGACGCTGTCAGCCTGTACGTCGCGGCGCTGCGCCCGGAGACGCTCTGCGACGTTGTCCAGGAGCGTGGCACCATGGCGTACCGGTCCTTCGTCTACGGGAACGGCAGCTCGGGAGCGCAGTTGCAGAGGAGGAAGCCGTTCGAGTGGTGCTACAAATAAACAGTTCCTTTTCTGCCAAATAAACAGTGATCGGTTTGTAATTAAATCGAACTACTGAGTACTGACCAGTAAACTGTAAACATAACGTGTAGTTACACAGTAATACAGACCTTAGTAAGCCAGATAGGAGGTAAGGTGAAGCTGAAAGTGAGTACGTACGAAATATTGCCATCGAGAGAAGATTAGTATTGGGAAACATAAATATTTCACGTCGAACATTATCCGAGCTAGCGATCAACAAGATAATAACAGGGACAGCAACCGACCGTATGACCCAAACCGTCACGACGGCGAAAGCCATCCAAAAGTTGCTAGCCGAACGTGAGAGGAGGAAAGGAGCCCGTAACGCGTGGCGCTCCCGTGGCCGTCAGCCGCAACATAACTCGCGCTCATGTCGAGACGTGAACCCGTTCTCCCGAGTGGCAGCTACCCACGCCTCGTTGCTCGCACGGTCACGTGGACGGTTAGCTCGTGGACCCCACCTGTCAGAAACTCGACTCTTGGGCCCACCTGCTGACTGGTCAGCCACCGCTTTCAAAAATGGATACCTCTTCCTCCAATTTAATCCTCGTCTTCCCCCAAATCGCCACATTAATTACTCTCACAGGCACCGGGTGGCAACAGCCAACTATGGATTAATTATTAATTAACTAATAATCAAAATATTAAATATAATTACTACTCAAGAAAATAAAGAAACGCTTCCTAATCCGTTACCGGTCCTCGGCTCCTCGGCCTCGTCTCTCTTGTCTTCTCCATTTCCATTTCCCAAAGACCAAAATTTTTTCCCTTTCCTTTTGTCCTCCTTCCTACGCTCGCCGCATTTCCCTTTTCCCCCTATGCGGATCCGCTCCCTTGTATCCACCGCCATTCCCATTAGTCGCCGCCTCGCCCGCGTCTGATCCGTCGGTGGAGGATGGGGGAAGGGGAAGGAGGGGAAGGGGGAGCGGGCGTGGAGGAGGCGACGGGGTTCGAGGTCGGCATCGTCGTGCCCAAGGTCTCCCGTAGCGCTGCGGCAGGATGCGGCGAGGTCGAGGACTGCGTGGCGCGGCTGGTGCAGGAGCTGGAGGACGTAGGGCTGCTCGTCGAGCGCGTCCGCGGCGTCCCCGCGGAGTTCATCAAGGTCCGTGCGGCCGCGCTGGTGGTGCTGCATTTATTTATTTATTTTTGAATTCCGCCGTTTGGCACGGTGTCCCGATTTTGAATTTCTGAGACGACGAGGCGATTTGGGGAAAGGAAGCCCTACATTTTGCTACGATACTGTGGCGATGTTCTGAAACTATGAGTATTTCTAATGATTGTGGATTTACCTTTTGAATTCAGCTGTCTGCGCCCATGGGGACATTGGGGAGAGCTGCGGCGGAGATGCAGATGAAGAAGCTAACCTATATCGGTAACTGAACTTATCCACATGGGAGTATGTCAGAATGGGTGATTTGATGACGCGTTCATGTTTTCTTTCTCTGCTCTTCAGGAATGGAACTGCAGTTTGAATGGGACCAGGTTGCAGCATTCGTCAGGCAGCCCGACGGGTCCCTGTTTAGCTGGCGAGAGCGGTTTGCCTGCTTCCGGTACTTGATATACCGCATCGTAAGTGACCAGCTGTCTCCTATTATAGCTGCTGGTATTCCTGTTCCCCACTTTGGCACATTGCAGTTATAATTATCTTTGTTTGGAGATTCCACATTAAGTAACAACGAAAAGTTCACATTTTTCTTGACCAGCAATGCTTTGTTGTTGGTATCGGTTTCCCAAATGACATGTATCTCCTGCCTGGCTTTTGCATTGTAGAATTGATTTTTGACAGCCCTCCTGATTCAAAAAGTGCGAACTAATTCATTGTGCATCATTGAACAGAAATACATATGCATTTGAGATATAAGCTATATTGCAAACTGGAAAGTAGTTTAGTATATTTTTTTCTGCTTGTACTATGATTATTCTCTTAGTATGTCGCTTTTTTTGACATGAGAGATGAATATTGTAGTGCTTCATGTTTCCATATTTGACAGTAAGCAGATATCGAGACTTGCAGGTTAACAAGACCAATTCTGATATAATTCTCAAATTTGATGATAAAGAGTTCCACTGGAGTCAAAATGAATCACTCTTGACCAGGCTGGAAGATGAAGGAGTTGTAAAGCTGGTGTTTCCTTTACATGGTAAATCAATCTGAATTACTTTTGAAAATTTTTAGAGTTCGGCAACTAACAGTTTTGCCACAGATGAAATTAAAAGGAAGCAACTCCTGAGAAACTGGGCACTGAACTGGCTTGATATCACATGGCAACCCATTGATGAAATTTACTCCTACTATGGAACGAAGGTAGGCCAGCATGTCTGCACATGTTGCACCTACCATATTCAATTTACGAATCATTCTATCTGAAGCAAATCAAGTATCACCTTCTTTTCTATTTCATAAAATCTCCACTCTTGAACTGCAGATTGCAATATATTTTTCTTTCCTTGGAATGTATACACGCTGGCTGTTCTTTCCAGCTGTGTTTGGTCTGGTAACTCAGCTTATAGATTTTGGGTATGCACACCTCATTTGGAAATATCATTGAAATTTTATTGTTGTCACCTAAGTGCTTAAACGTTTTTCTCTGCTGTTTAAATTCAGGTCATTACAGTGGTTGGTTCTTCCTGCTTTCTTTATCTTTGTTATTTCTTGGGCTGTCTTCTTTTTGCAATTCTGGAAACGGAAGAATTCAGCACTCCTTGCTAGGTGTAAAGGAATTTTCTGTACAATTTTTCTACTGCCAAGTCAATTAAGTTCTTTTGAAACATATTCGAGATCATGCTCACAACCATGCCTTCTATGTGATTCTTTGAACAGATGGGGTATAAACTATTCATTCTCGGAATACAAAACTCTTGGCAATGAACTGGACTCTTTAAGCTGTTCTCTGGCTGATGATGTTGTTCAGGAAAAGAAATTTGGTGATGCTCCTGATGAGAAACGAATATTACAAAGAAATGAGTGGTTTGGTGTTCTCCTTAGAATTAGGAATAATGCTATCATCGTGTTGGCTATCATTTGTCTTCAGCTGCCATTTGAATTGGCCTATGCTCATCTATACGAGATTATAGAAACCGAGACGATAAGGTAAAAAATGTAATAATATCACTTGTTATCAATCCGATTCTTCAGTTATCAATAATGTGCGACCAAACTTGATAGCTTACTTTTCTCTTAATTATTTATATCAATTCCCTTGGTTTTATTTTGTTCTTTATGGTTGCCACTAAAATATAAAGAGCGTAATTCTTATTGCTGGTTATCATGCAGGTATGTATTAACTGCACTGTATCTTGTTGCAATTCAGTATTACACAAGGATAGGTGGCAAGGTGTCTGTCATTCTAATAAAGTATGAAAACAACCAAGGGGAACAGTCTAGTGCTGATAGTTTGGTTTATAAGGTAAACACAATGATGTAGGGAATATGGTTCATGCTTTATGTTAGGTATCTTACTCTGTTGGCAAATGCAGGTCTTTGGTCTTTACTTTATGCAATCATATATTGGGTTATTTTACCATGCTTCACTGTACCGCGACATTATGACACTCCGGCAAGTCCTTATCCAGCGTCTCATCGTGTCCCAGGCATGTCTGAATTATAATTATTTCATCATTAGTTTTGATGGTGCTGTTAAGTCTTTTTTGATGATATCTCAATTTCCAGGTATTGGAAAATCTGATTGAGAATTCCATTCCATACCTCAAGTATAGCTATAAAAAGTACAGAGCTGTTCAGTAAGTTCAACAGCCAAACCTGTTTGTCCTACTGTCCTTCTTTCCAAACCAATACAGAAATGTAAGAAATCTCCGCCATTTTGTAGCAAGAAAAAACATGAGAGAGAATCGCCAGCTGGGAAGTCAGTTCGGTTATCTACAAGAGTAGAGAAAGAATATTTAAAACCCTCTTATACTGCAAGCATTGGAGAAGAACTTGACGATGGTTTATTTGATGGTAATAGCAACAAATAATCACCCTACCCATTCTCAGTTCTTTTGGATGTCTGCATTTTGTGCTTACAGTGTCATCTATCACAGATTTTCTTGAGCTAACTCTTCAGTTTGGGATGATCATGATGTTTGCCTGTGCATTTCCATTGATATTCTGCTTTGCTGCTCTGGTATGTGGTTTATTGCAGCTGTTGGTGTTGTCTCTCCTTCCCTCTTTTGAGTTTGTGCTTGCATGCACATGCCATACATGTGTTCTTGTTTGATTTGTGTGTGCTGAACATTCTTAAACTATTTTCATGACAGAACAATATGACTGAAATAAGAGCGGATGCATTGAAGTTGTTGGTCATGTTGAAAAGACCTGCTCCTCGAGCTGCAGCTACGATTGGAGCTTGGCTGAACATATTCCAGGTTCAGTTGAAGTTGATTTCTTTATTATATTCCTGATAGCCTTTCATGTCTCATGCCTTAATACTCAATGTGGAAATTCTTTTCAGTTCTTGGTTGTTATGGCAATCTGTACGAACTGCTTGCTTCTTGTTTGTCTCTATGATGAGGAGGGCAAATGGAGAATTGAGCCAGGATTGGCAGCAATCCTCATAATGGAGCATGCTCTCCTCTTAATCAAGTTTGGTTTCTCACACTTTGTTCCTGAGGTGATTTTATGTTCTTTGTGTTCTCTATGCGTTTTTACTGATCTCTATATAGCTGAAGCACTTAAATGTGGTTTCTTGACTCATGTCAAATAGGAACCTGCATGGGTGAAAGCAAATCGTGTGCGATATGTAGCTCAGGCACAGAATGTCTGCTCCAAACAACTCCTGAGAAGCATTTCTAAAATGGACGTGAAATGGGAGTGAGGAACGTCAGCCTTTGTGTAAGGCGGCAGTAGTTTTGTAGATTAGTATAGTGCACAAATGTGTCTTTTGTGAGGATGTACAAATTGTAGGTAGGTAACATCTCACTACTACTAACTGTTCCAATTGGTAAATGTAGATATCGCTATATAATTTATAGGGATCTGCAATGCATCATCGATGTAAGAATATGAGGGGGTGTTTCTTTCCTTCTAACTATACATATTTGTTGAGTTGAACTGGGGATGGATAACCTCCATGTATGTGCTGTTATCTCAAATTAGAATAGCGTTCACTAACAAAGAAAGCACAAAGAATTGCGCATGGTGGTGCGGAGTCTTTATTGTTTGGAATACTATCATTCGATCGATTTACATGAGAATTGCCATGCTGCTGTTTATTGTTATTCACATGAAAGCCATGATATATGCATTCCAAATTTATTATATCTGGAAGAATGGAGAAGAGATTTTAGAGTACATACTACAGCCCGCGTCGTCAGTCGCTTGAATGAATGAATCAATGTAATCAATGAACTGGAGCGTGCATCGTCTTCTGCATCTTTTGTCTGCTGCTTGTCAACGGTTGCCAATCACCCCAGTGCCTCTCGGTATCGATGCGGGTGAAGTGAAGCAACACCATCAGTTGTTCAGCCTGGTGACCAGCCATCGTTTGCATTCTGCTGCTCCGACCAGCCGTCGGCCTCCTCCAGCCAGGCGCCGAAGCTCAGCTGGCTCACCATCGACGCCACCGCCCTAGCCCATCGCCGGAGCTCGCCCTTCACTTTGTCGGGCTCGATGTCCACGAGTGGACCGGCGCCCAACCCGGACAAGAGGCGGTCGAACCGTGCGCTGCGTGACGGCTGCTTCGGCTGGCCAGCGCCGGCTTCGTCCGGTGCCAACATGTGTGTAACCTTCGGTCTTAGAACAACCGTTAAAAACTATTTTAATAAAAATTATAACTTTAACATTTTAATAAAAACTATTTTAACATCTTAATTTTCATCATTTTTTGAGATTCTAAAAATCCTAATCTTGGTGTTTGACTTTTAAATCGATATCTCTATAAAAATTTCTTCTGAATTATTCCAAGTCTATTAATTTTTTTTTAAAAAAATCATATCAAACTCAATTTTATTTCTATCAATATCTCCAAATTCTTTAGGTCATATTTAAATGTTATCAATTTCAATTTAATTTTAAATGTTTTCTTTTTTTCTCCTTCAAAGTCTACCTCATAAATATTTAAAGACCTTTAATTCTACTTGGATCTCATTGCACCATCATCCCGCAACACGCTGGTCACCCCACAGCTCCCATGTACAAATCCTATCGCATTGCGTTGGCCAGTCCACCTGCACCACGCTCATGCACCATGGCCCTACCATGCTAAGTGTCTCGCCTTACCGCACTAAACATCCCGCTGCGAATCATGCTGCACCACACCACGACAAGACCGCAAATCTCGTTGCTGAGTACTCCACACCGTGCCACGCCAATACCGGCCCTACCATCGAGAATCCCATTGTTAAGCGCTCTGTGCCATGTTGCACATCTGCTGCTGCTTGGCCCCGCACTCTCATGTCCCATCATGTCACCGATCCCGTGCCCTCGCTCATCCATACCACTGCCATCTCACCACCCTCTCCGCTATAAAAAGTCTCGACGAGCTCCTTTGTCATTGCACTATCCTCGTCCTCTTTCATCTCTTTGTTTCTCTTTCCTCCACCTCAAGCTATTGCCAACATAAAGCCTCATGGTGTTGTAAGACTCATTGCTAGTGGTGATGCCATCGCCAGTCTCTGCTGCACCCATACTGGTCACGTTGGTCACCCCATGCCCTACCTCCCCACCCCTAGCCTCACCAAACCTGCTAGCAACCATGGGCAAAATGAAGAAGAAAACTAACCTACCCCTTGTGTCATCGATAGCTCAGGCCCACTAGACCAGGTGAAGCAACGTGGCACATGTTCCTCTCTTCCCTTATGACATATGGGCCCTTTTTAAATAAAATAAATAAATTCTCTTTTAATCCATGTGGCATTGACAGGTGGGATCCTAGCTCAACTCTCTTCACTGATATTTGGATGATATTCAGGGCCCACCTCTAGAAGTACATTGAAAATTTAAATCATTTTTCTTAAATCCTAGAAATTCAATTAATCTTATATCTCCTCAATCGTAACTTCGTTTGACTCGAAATTTTCTACAATCATGATCTATCTGATGTCACTATTATTTATAATAGTTATTATATTATGTGTAGGGTTTTCTAATGGTTTTTTTCGTGTTTATGTAGCGACATTTCAGAATTTTGTCAGACACGAAGATCGGGAAGATTTAAAGACTACCATTGTTAAGACATGTCACTCTTAATCATATTACTTATAATTTATAAAATATAATTGTTAAAAAGTTACATGCTTAGCATATAAAATTAAATTTATTAATCTCGGTTTATGCACAACCAATGGATCAACCTATTAGTTGCTCTACTTTCTTGATAAATCATATTCTTGTAACTCTACCATAATGATACATGGAAATTCTCACTTCTTGAATGGGAATATCACTATTCTATCTTACATTGTTATTTGTCATTATAAAAAAATTGGTTTGTGAAACCTTTTACAAAAATCCAACTCGTGGAGTCGGCAGATTTGAAAAGAGAACACTTTGCGAAAACCCATGATGTGAAACCTCGCCTATATGTCTTGGTTTTATAATCACATGTAAGAATTGATTCTTTGATAAATTACATCTGAGCATATTATAGTATAATCATAGGAGTATTTATGCGATGCTCATGACTAAGAATTAGCTAGCACATGCAAATCTTATACATCAACAGTTGTGGAGCGATAGAAATGAGATATGATTGTGAATCTTTACTGTATGAGATGGATGTTATTTTAGTTTCTTTTAAAACGACTGGTTTGTTATAGTAGATATTCCAGTATGTTCTAAGTAGATAAAGGTATGGAACTTATCAAATACTCGATTTGAGATATTTGACCTAACTATATGAAATAGAATATTCCTAAGTTAGCTTTGAAAAAAGCTTGTCACAAACTTTCGGTACTAATAGGTATCCAGTGTTAGTTTTGTATTATGTGGATAAAATGTATAAACTCTGTAAAATTTTAACTATTTAAATAGCCATGCTTACGGTTAATGGCAAAAAATAAGGTGATTCTTCTAGCGTAGATTTGTTTGCAAGTGTCTTATGAAAAATATTTGTGAAAACAAAAATTATTACTAGAATCGGTATTGGTGACTGATGAATGATCTTAGTGGTCAGAAACAGATGTGTGACTTGGATGCCATGATAGCATTGTAGAGTAAGCTTACCAAGAAAGTAAAATAATAAAATTTTAATGGTTTGATAAAAGAAAGATATTGGTTTAGTTTCGGATGAAGCCAGATAAATATTGTATGTATGGCTTAGGAACAGTGTTTGTTAAAGATATGAGAAATAAAAAAAGGTATTAATAAGACTAAAACTGTGTTATCATGTTTGGGTTATTGTACAACAATTCACATCGGATCGAGATGGTAAGTTTCTTTTCAATTGAATTGTGAAACTCACATTTAAAGATTGCAAAACATTTTCATATAAAAAATTTGTGAAATAAAACTAGCATTCCTTTTGTAACTTGTATACTCATTTTTTTCGTGACTTGTACGAAAGTATAAACCATCTATTTTGTTATTTTTTCTTGTTAAGTTCAGATCAAAGATGTCGAAGATTTTGGTTGTCTCTAAACTCAAATCACTATTTATGGATTGGTGTGTTATGCTAAGTTCTATTGTTATATTTTTTTTATAGTTATTACTAAGTGTATATGACAACAAGTTATAATATATTTGTTTAAGTTTTTAATAATAATTATTTTGTTATTGAAGGTGATAGCTTAAAATAGGATTGATGATGTTTCATCGTCCTCGCCAACTTATTCTTTCTATGACTGACTTTTGGATGATGTATGTGTCAACGTGTGACCGCCGGTTTTCCGGTGACCATCGGCCGGAGTTGGGGCGTTTTATACCGGCGACTCGACGAGAGGGTAGAGAAATTAGTGTCCCACACGCCTGGTGAAGAGTGAGTTTGGCTCCTTGGTTCCTTCCAAGATGCTCCAAGGTTTTCGCGTACTGGCCAACGTTTTCTACGCAGCCCATATCGATTTTGCTATTTCCGGTGCACGCAAGTACATGCAGGTTAGTACAGCACAGGCGAAATGGCAGGAGTCTGATTCGTTTTTGTATTTGAATTATAAATGTGCTCCAAAACTCGAAGTCTTGAGTACGAGATTCCCTGCACATGCTGCTATCAATCTTTCGGATTCAACTGGCAACCTTCAGCATCTAGCATCTATTTAAAATGCAGTAGATGGAATGTAAATATTTAAACAAATTCGTGGTCACTCTTAAGGAATAAGGAAACTCGAACAAACCTAATGATTCGAATTTCAAAGAAAATGAGCAGCATGATCCACAGAAAGAAAAGGAATATCCATCGCACGATCACAAGACAAATTCAAGTTCCAGGCTAGTACCGTCAGGCACACAGGTACAGTACCACAGACCAACTAGCTTTTGTCAAAAACAAGCTGGAATAGATCATCATTGACAACTGAAGCATAGATGATGAAGCACAAAAAGCCAGTAACATTGGGGACGATATTATAAGATGATTAACAATATATCACGGGTACAGACATGAAACAAGAAACCTAATATGCAAATTTTAGCAGTACTGTGTGAATCGTTCATCATACTCTGAGGCCCATACTCAAAAATCTAAAAGCATAGCTCCGAGTCCCATACTAAAAAAACCTAAAAGGATTGAAGCACAAACCAATACCCATACACAAAACGAGCTCATTGACCCTTGTCTTTTAGTTTGCTTGCCTGTTCTTTTTTTTGACACCATACTTGGCAACCTGGAGGCTGCGGTAGACCTCGCTCAGCCTTGCAAGAGCTGGCTTGGTCAGGTCAGGCCTGTAGTAGTTGTCGCTCAACTGTTGAACCCAGAAGCAAACACATTAGATTAGCCAAAGTAAGGGTCAAAATAGTAGGTTGCAAACGATAATACCTCCTTAGTTCCATTCAAAACATGCAACAAGTTAACAGCTATAAGTAAGGAACAGTGAAGCTCTTGGATATTTCCAACAGGTATAGCAGGCACAAAAAAAAAAGAACAAAGGGTTGCTAAGAAGCCAAGCAAAACAAGTATATACTTCATAGAAGGTCCAACCTTTACTGAATGGAACATGTTAAGGTTCATCAGAGCGATTGCAATGTAACCAAAGAAGCACAATATCAAATGATACCATGCAGTTTCTAAAATTGATGAGTAATTCCATTGTCCAGAGAGATTGTAGCAGGGAACAAAAAACATCATAAGATATACTCACTGTTTGTAAAACGCTACAAAACAGTAAGAAAACAAGCAAGATATCAAAGAAGCACGTAGAGTTTGCAGACTTGAACACACAAAAAATAATGAAACAGGTCTTCCAGCATGTTAAGACTCATCACAGCAACTTTATAAGCGTTGATCCAAGGATTTACACATCCATTTAATCAACATGAAAAATAATGAATGGCTGGGTTAAAAGTTCAGCGCTAATACTTGGTTCTTGACAGCCTTGGCCATTTTGCGGAACTCCTTACGCATGACAGACTTGTGGTAGAGGCTAGCAGGCTTGTTCTGCTTCTTTGTCTTGGTTGTAGAGAGGACAACTGCCGTTTCCTTACCACTGGCTGGCTGCATTGTCACAGTCTTCTTGTTTGCTAGGCCTGAAAAAAACAAACCAACCCCACAACCAGTTAGAGAGTGCTGCAGGAGACATGAATATCAACAGAAGCATGTCAACCACCTACTACTAATTACCAGAGTACTTGTAGGAGCGGACATTGTACAGGTTGTTGGGCTCCTTGCTGAACTGAACCTTGGCATTGCCGTTGCCAAACTGCTTGACTAGGAATGAATTGTTCTTTTTGACAAGCTCCCAGAACAAAGAATCCGGAATTGTCGCCATTTTTCCTAACCTAGAGAATTGACATCAATACCCAACATGAAATCCAAATGCCAAAAAGAACAACACAGGAACATTTTTTTTAAAAAAAAACTACATTCGTTCTAAAATATAAGCATTTCTAAATTGTTTAGCAAATACTAAAGTTATGTCAAAAGATCCCCTTTTAGTCATTTCAATGGTTAGTTTTTGAATTTTGAACAGCTTAGATTCCATTTCCATTGGCTCTTAAATCATTGGAAATATGAGAATCATGGGAATAAGGACAGTAATGCTTACATTGTGGTACAAAATTTACATCCTAGAAATGATTATATTTTGAAATGGAGGAAGTAATATACAGGAACCTAGAGCTTGCTTATCCTCGTAGCAACGATGGAAGCAGACATAATGCTTACAAGACGGCCAATCCGTGGATCCATAGTTGCTAGTAGATCAGATCTATCGGAGTAAACGAGCATACATTGGATTGAACAAACAAATAGTAGACCGGAATTCCAATTTCCAAACCGACCAGTGAATATCATAGCAGCAAGGCGCAAACGATTCTACGCATTTAGGCACGAACGATGCGATCATAGCTATGAACGTCAAATGGTCAAACCAAGTAAATCACTAGCGCTGGATAGACAAGGCAAAAGCTAAAATAGCAAATGGAGCCTAAAGAGATCAATCTCATGCTGCGCAACGAACGCATCATAGGTTATTGCCACAGAACAAGCCATGTTACGAGAGGATTGCAGGGGGAGTGGCTGAGAGGTTCTTCTCACCGGATATTGGAGTGATGCGCGCCGCTGATCTGCTCCGTACTTCCGAGGTCACCGATTTGCGGCGCTCAAAAACCCTAGCCTGGGGTGGGTGGCCACTTCATGGGCTGTAGTGGGGTGAATGGGCCGAGTTTTTTGTTCTTGTGGGCCTTTGGTTATGTGTGTGGGAACGCTATAGAGATTATTTTTATCAATCCAATTGAAATGTTCATAGTAATAGTACTATTTTTCAAAAAAAAAAAAGCCTCCCGAGGGTCGCTAGAAAAGATTTGTTACGCCAACGCTGAAGGTTTCGTTATAATAATATCATTACACAGTACTGCATGTCAAGCAGTAAAAGTCCCAGCACTGCCAAGTGCCTTTCAGTAGGTTGTCAGTTGTAAAATTTTCTAAAAGCATTCGAGGTTACATGCTTGAGTAGAAGAAGCTTGGGCTTGGCTGTGAAAAAAAATCTAAACTGACATTCTGGGTGTCGATTCCTCTAAAATAACATTCTGGATGTCAATTCCTGCAAGACTTGCATAAATCAACAGAGCTAGCAGGGCATAAAGCTGGAAAGATTCAGGCAGAACAAATGTAGCAGCCAGCTGGAACAGTACGGAACATATGAAAACAGGATCCTTTTTCAAAAAGAATATATGAAAAGGGAAAACCTCGGAAGTTCTGTACTTCTGTACATCTGACTGCAAAATGTGCTTATTACATGCTAACAATCCTTTCATAATGGCAATACCTAAGATGATGAATATGAGGCCAAAATAGAACGAAAGAATAATAGCTCGCAAGAAATACCATGACAAATAAGGCCGAGTGTTATTTGCTATACTGTACAAATGTCAACTCAAGCTATAGAATGTATCCCTGTGTAGTGTAAATATGACTTGTTCACATGTAAAGCTCCAAGTGGTATGTGAGCGTAAACCTAGCGTCGATTGGTCCGAAGTGACATAAAATGTGCAGCGAACGAATCGTAGTCTGTCGGAAGCTTGGGGTGAACATGCGCTGGAGCCGTTTTTGAGGTGCTTTCTTTCGGTGTTTCTGCTGGGCTTTCTGTGTTTTCCTTCTTTCCTGTAACATAAACTGTATTCAGATCAGCTTCTTGGGATTTCCCTTTGCGCAAGGCAGGATCCACGCGCACAGGTTTCGGTGAAGTTCGTGGTACTGGAACCCTGGAGTACACAGGTGACTCTCTCCTTTGTTCAGTAAACCTAGAAAACGACCCGGTAGGTGATTTCGCCACACTTCCATCAGCATGCTGCACTCCAACTTGGACACCAGTTTCTCTCTGTGGATCTGATGTCATCTCCCGAGTCCTGCGTGATTGTATCTGTTCTCTGGACCACTTTGTCTGAACCTTCTCACGTTGCGCCAATTCATCCTCACTATCATCTGAATCAAAGTAACTTTTGGCAGCTTTTGTTGTAGTTCCCCTGCGGGCTCCAACACCTGGCTTTTCATGGTACAGATCTTGACTGGAATTTACACCTCCAGAACTCTTATTCGTCACAGAACTTGGAGCATTAAAAGGTTGCTCAGATAACTTCCCTCTATGACCTTCTGACTCAAAGTAATTCCTCCTCATGGTTGATCTAGCTTCCACATGTGCTCCAACACTTTGATGTTGGTCATAAGGTTCACTGTTGTAATCTGCATCCATTGAACTACTGGCCATACTTGTAGAAGTACTTCTTGTATTTTCAAACGAAGTATCATTCTCTTCAGAGTGCACTGATTTTTCAATGGCGGCAGGAACCTTATGCAAAAGCTGTTTTGGTAGCATGTTATCCCCAGAATCCTTTCTGTATGGAGAAGGTTGCCTGAGTTTGTTTCTTAGTCCAGGAGTTAGCCTTCCAAAGTTCAAGCCTAGATCACCTTCATCATAGTCAGCAGATGACGCTGAAGTTTGCCTACCCAAAGAAAACGATTGATTCTTATTTTCTCCTGTTATCTCTGACGATGAGCCTTCCAATTTATGTGGAACCCTTTCTTCAAGATCTCTGATTTTTGTACAATTCAATTCCTCATCAACCCATGAGTAGTCAGAACTAGACAAACTTTCACCATAGTGCTCCTTATTGGATGCATTAGAACCAGATGAATTAAGGTATTTCTTCCTGGACATGGATTCATGACCTTCAATATTTTCATTAATATTGTGGACAACCTTTCCAGAAATTATATCTTCTTTAGTCTCAAAAAAATCGGATCCTCTTGAATGAGACGTTAAAGACCTTACATGGCCTGTGGATATTTCCTCGTCAGAACTAACACCATCTGAGTCAAATGTAGGTGGCACATTATCATAAGAATGAGGTGAGGGAACATCTTTTCTGTTTGCTGCTAAGTTATAAGATGGGTGTGCTTCTGTTCTTGAAAATAGTGTTGAAGTGCTATGGTTAACTGGAGATTCATTTCTACACTGCTGACCCCAATCTGCATTTGAGAATCCCTTGCGATCTTCAACATTGGATTCTTCAGTGTGCTTTGAAGAGAAACGATCCAATAAATTTTCTTCTCCAACATCAGAATCATATTGATCAAAAACAACAGCTGACAAATCAGGTCCAGTTTTATCATTCTGACTGTTCCAAATGGTACTACTGCCATGGGTGAATGTACCATGGGAAGAACCAGAGTTGCTGTGGTAGTTGTCTTTGTTCTCTTGATCAAAGGTAGCATGCTTGCCTTCTGTGTCCTCGATGTTGTGCCCACCAAGTTGAGCATCAGACAACCTTTCTCCAGGTAAATTAAACTGATGCTCTTCAGTTCTTCCAAAGTTGCTTTCTTTCTCAAATGAATCATCAGAATATTGAGAATCAGGAGATTGAGCACAGTGAGGTTCAGTTGGCATGCCATACTCATCACTGTGAATATGAGGACTATAAGCATGGAATTGACCTGAGGAATAAGTAGTTGACATATTCTGACTACCTACACTGCTTGTTTCTGCTCTCTCTCCATCCTTCCTTTCATTACTTGAGATGAACCTTGGATCATAAACCCCTGAACTCTGCTCATTAAAACTCCTCTGCCCACCCTTCATTAAATGTTCAGCTTGTTGCTTCCTGGGTGAAGTTTCATGGGTGTAAGCAGGTGACTCAAAAGCTCCCGTATTTTGTTCTGCAGAAAAGTTTCCACGACTAGCAAGTTGGGCAGCAGCCCTTGCAGCCATACTCGCCATCTCTGCAGACTCTGCTGCTGCTTGTGCTGCAGATGTTGCATCCTTGAATTCTATATTCCAATTGGACCCATTAACTGAAGATTTTCTATCACTAGACTGATTGAACTCTTCCCTCCTATGTGCTGTATCTGAAAAATAGCATTTAAACTAGGAATGAACAAGAAAGAACTAAACAATTGGTGATATTCAGATTATATGACCTTTACCTGTATCTAAAACTGCTGCGCCATATTGGGAGTAAGGTCTAGAAACATTAGGACCTCCAGCATTATCATGAGAGCTAGGGGGCATTGAAGCATCAGAGCCCCTTCTGTTTTCTTGTGGGAAAGCATTAGGATTGGCAGTGACATATGGAGCTCTATTGTCTGGAGCCCCAGCTGATGAATATGAATGTGCCGTAGGCATATGAGAATTGGATGATTCCATATATGAATAAGGTGCTGCAGGCTGTGAAGTTGGCATGCTAGAAATAGAAGCAGACGATCCCCTAGTTGGAATATTTCCTCCAGAATATGTTGTACTCTCATGCTAAATCATCAAATAATCAATTCAGTTAGAACCATAATACTTGAACTAGCATAAAAAAACTTTTAAGCCAGCTAATTTACCAAAAGATCATCATTTTGCTTCTGCAATTTCTCCTCAAATGTTTTTGGCTCCCATTTGATGTTGTGCTCCTCTGCAATAGAGGTCAAGGTTTTGATTTTGGTCTGTGTATCAGGTGCTCCAGCTGACAGCTTCTCAATTACCTGTATCCAATTGTGTTACAAACATAAGCTATAATCATGGCATATATTTATTCAAAAGCCAACTGAAGTAAGGAAATTCTTTTGCTATATCAAAAACTTCTAAAAGCAGCATAAATTACCAGTCGGCTTACACCGCTGTCAGGTCGTACTTCAAGGGCTGCTACAGCAAATTCTTTTCCATACTTGCTCGTGAAATGCTTGCGAACATCCTCAAGTTCTGTGACATCTGAACACCTCATTGAAGCAAATATAACACTGGCTATTGCCTCCTTCAGATCAATAGGGCAGGTCCTTCATGTAAAAACCATGTAAGCAAGGAAAGAGAACAGATCAGGCCATGGGTACAGAACCTATACAACCAATAAATTAACTAAAATGACCAAGATAATGCATCGTTTTCAACCAATACTAATCTCAATTTGTTTTAGTTATCTAAGCTCGATGTTCCCAGTTATTATCTTAAAAGAAAGTTGCAAGAGTACTAGACAACTAAGATGCAATGTGCATCTGACACCCTTGACATTAGTATTTTAGAGTTGGACAAACAATCTGTGAAAGCATAGAAGCACTCATCTTAGTAGGTTATTATTACGTATTTCTGAAAATGAGCATGCCATCAGTTTAGTGCACTTATTCCCCACGTAACCAAATTGCCATGTAGTTGGTAGCACTTGCCTTGATTACACTGCTTTTCAGAAATTTGATTAGTTAAGATTTAAGAGAATGAGTAGCTGGGAGGGTTCAGCTACTCTAAAACCTACAACCACCATTCCAAAAATATAAGCATTTCCAGATATGAATGTGGACATCCCTCCATCCAGGTACATAGCTAGAAATGCTTAAATTTTACAACGGAGGGAGTATAAAATAATACTTTGAGTGTAAACCCATGTGTAGGCTAACTCGATATGGCAGAATTGAGTTCATAAAACCCTCCTCTCTGAACTAGACCAGGGAAGTTTCAATAGGAAGACATAAAGAATTTACATTTTTGTCCGGTAAGTAACTAGTTATGACTGTGCCCCAGAAAAATCACAGTGGGTTTAGTTTCCAAATTACACTCATGAAAAAAAAGAGGTCATGCCAGGATTATAAGCAGTTTTAAGAGGCAAATTAAAATCAGGCAAAATCATGCTTTGCTTATAAGAAAAAAGTTAACTCTTGTGATATAAGAAACAGACTGAAGGTTTGCTAATAACATGGAAAAACTTGTATAGTATCAACTGAAGAAATCATCTAGATAAAAAATAGGTTATGTTAGTGGTAGTCCTCCAACTAACAAAATATGTTTGTTATCTCTGACAATGAAGCAATTTCTGACATAAGCTACAGAAATAGACCAGCAAGTAAATGGCTATATAACCTATATACAATAAAGGGAAAAATGGCTTACTTCTGTGAGTCAATAATGGACATGCGTGCCACCATAAGTTCACAGTATACTTCAATTAAGTCATATGCTTGCATGAACTTCTCTTCCCTTATGACATGCTCAACCTGTGGAAGAAAAACAAAACGGACCAAAAAAAAAAATAGATGAGCCTTTGGTGAGGAAGTACCATTAAGACACATTAGGACTGTGAGTGTATCTTTCATCCACTAATAAGTAACAGGTCACTCTGTGGCTCATAGCCCAACAGAATTCCCTAATAATATACTTACAACAAGATAATACTTGAGCACAGGCATAAGCAGCAACAAGCATGTAAAAGTACAGAAATACCAAATACTCAAACGGATGGAACTAAAAAATGAACCAAATGCTAGAATGTAGCTACCGAGAGGCAAAATCAAACACTTGTCAGATAAGAATCCAATACTCCCATGGAATTCTAGAGTTCAATAGAGCAAGTCAATACAGTGACCATATTGATGTCACTGCTACAGAACGAACTGCAATTGGTATCTGTCAAGACAAAAAAAAAAAAGAATTGCAATTGAGGCAGCAGGCCAAAGGCCCTCAATGGCAATTCCACTTCTAATTATAATAAGGCATCGGCATATCCAAAGAGAGCAAATAATTTGTAAAACAGAACCAGCTCACAAAATTTTCACATATAAACACCTAAGGCACACTAGGAGAGCAGCTGAACATTCAGTTAGCAGCGGAATCCCTTCTGAATCAGCGTCCAGGCGCCCCAATTACCCAATTCCGTCGTCAATTAGGCGAGCTGTACTGTCAAACGGCCGTGGGAAGAAACGAAATGAGACAAATTGGGACCGTGGGAGGGACGGAGAGGAAGCGTACCCTGATGCGCGCGGTCTGGTCCTGGTCGGCCTCGAGCAGCTGCGCGACCTCGCGGCGCATCTGGCGCACCTGCACCTCCTTGCGGTTCCTCAGCAACTTGATCCGCGCCAGCGCCATCCGCAGCGCCGTCTTGCTGCGGCATCACGAGACCAATACGGTTAGCCCTTACACGCAACGTGCACACACAAACGCGAAGCATTAGCGAAGACGATCTCGGCAGGCGGACTGACCACTTGTCGGGCTTGAAGCCCTTGTGCAGGACGCCGGACAGCTTCCCCTTGCTCTTGTGCATCTCCGCCTCCTCCTCCGTCGCCGCTTCTCTCTACCTAGATTTGAATCGAATCGTACCGAAACAGCTCCCGCGAGGCGGGCAGGCGGGGGTAGCTGTGCGCGGGCTCCTCCGGTTGGTGCAGGCAGATTGGAAAGGAAGGAGGATGAGTTCACGCGGATGCGTGCGCGGCGCTACCGACCAGGGAGGAAGAGGCAAAGAGAGGAGAGGAGACTTTCGCCACGGAAGATGAGAAAGGACAACGAAAGCGTTTTTCGACGAAAGCGCAAACAGAAGCCAGGCGCCGACGGCACACGGAAGCAGGCGGCTTCTTGACCGATTCCGTCGAAGTCGATCCGGGACCTTCGCGGCCGGTTCGAGGGCAGGGCCCGTGGGGGGATCAGATGGAGATGGGGAGAGGATTGGCGGGGATTTTCTGGGGGGACACCGGCCGTTTCTGCTGGGATTGGGTGCGAAATCCGCTTTCCTCCGCGGCCAAGGAACAGGTTGAGGGCAGGAATGCAGTCTCGCAGATTTTAGTGACTCAAATGACCAAACTGATTAACAACCTGGGGGCGTCCCATGCTAACGACATCTTTTGGGAGGGTTGATTCGCCGTGTATGATTATTGTAAGTGCTAATCAAAAGTCTTAGATTGATTGGGGTAATCATGCAAGTCGTGCGGACAACACATAACCATTAGTGATTAGTACGCAAATATGTGTATATATATAAGTATTATATTTCAAGAGCTTTTAGGAATCACAGCAATGTTCATCCGATCATATTTTATAATTTTTCATTACTGTATGCTTGGTTTACATGAGCAAAATTATTATCAACCACTACCTCTATTGATCCTAGAAACACTCATATTTTAAAATAAAGATAGTAGAAAATAATTACATGTCTCATAATGTAAATATCTACATTCAGTTTGGAAGGCCAGAAATGGCCACTTCTATTAGTAATTTAGGCAATGATTCAATGTGGTGGTAGGGCTAAACTACTATACCACACGTTTTTTAAACTAAACGGTATGGTTTTATAAAAATTTTCTATATAAAAGTTTTTTAAAAATAAATAAATCTATTTTTAACTTTATAATAATTAATACTTAACCAATCTTAATTATATCATTTCGTGCATTGTTAATAAGCTCAACCTATAAGCCTTACCGAACACTGCCTTACAACGATTGTAACAACCGCATCAATCTACATTATATTGCAGTTTACAACAAAATGGTGGGACATCAAGATTTTAGTGTATTTATATATGTACTGTGTTGTAAATCAAAGGCTAACAAATGTAATAAACTTGTAGACTATATCTCGATGAAGACGTGTCCATTGATGTCAATATGACATGCAAAGTTGCAACTTCCATTAAGCTTTAAGAGAGAAGATGGGAAGGTGGACATTAGGATGTTTGATCCACATTACGTAGATCTTAATAAGTGAATGCACGCGCTTAAAACACATTGAAATACCAATTTGCCATCTTTTATATCGTACAAAAACTTTGGTGTTGGTGAAGAGAGGAGTCTCATGTGATCAGTTCGCTAGCACCGAAGTTGGTAAGATACTCAACTAGGTTCAAAATCCGCTTTTATTATATCTGTGCATTGCAATGGACCATTCGATTAAGAATAGATAAAAAACCAAGTGTGAGTCATGTGACTAAGAATAGGTCAACCCAAAAGTGTGGATCTAGTAGAAAGATCTCACCATTCTTTTTAACCAACTGTTTAGGATTTTATTTACTCAAAGCTTTTCGTTTTCTAATGAGAGGACATGAATTTTTTTGGTTTTGTCCCAAGGATGCATGTAGACACAAGGTAAGAGGGAGATGAAAGATTAAGTCTCCTAACTTTATACTATAGGAAGTTTTGGTAATTAATAATAATATATTACAAATAGTTATATTAAAAATAACTATTTCTATGAGTTAGAGTGATTAGATTGAGTTTTAGCATCAAGATAATAATATTGATGGATATGTTAGTGAAGTGAAAATATTAAAGATGTGAAGAACGAAGTGACTTTATATGATAAGACGATGAAAGTTAAGTAATACTAGGTCACGATAGACTATGCGGTGGTGAAGGGCAGGCTAAGAATTTAACGCCGATGGACCAATATGGTGGTGACGGGCGAGTAAAAGCTTCACGTCGATGGACCATACAACGCCATGTGAAGTTGCGAAAGATCCATATCAATCATTTGAAGAATACAAGATAGAATGCTGAAAATCAAGATAATGCAATGTATTGATTAGGACAAAAGTATAATTAATTTAGGACTAATGTGTTTAATGAGATATAAGTGAATAGTTAAAATATAGTTGACGTTGGTAACCCTCAAGGTAAAATAAGAAAATGGTATGAAGTTGTTCCTAATAGTATAGCTTTTTTATTTTTTTAAGTATAGTAATATCATACTATTAAGAGAGATATAATGTTGATGTGTTTGTTTATATCTTGGTGTTTAAAGTAAAGCTTCTAAGTATTTTCTTGAAAGAAATTCAATCCTTAACCTGTTCTTTAAGAGGTTTTAGAGTATGTTCTTAGTTAAGTTGGATAGCCCTCTTAATAATCTTTCTATAAAGTCTAAGATCATTGAAACAAACTCCAAAGCAAGGAGTTATGACTATTTTTTATAGGGTGTTGATAGAGAATAGCATATACTCCAAATATTTTGGACGGATACTTTAGACTGATCTTACTAGTCAGACAACGAATCTTTTCTGGAGTCTCTGGAGATTTGGACGGATACTCCGGACTTTAAATATGTGAGTAATAACTAGTTTTTGGAGGCTCGGGTATTTAAACCCCTCTACCCCTCCATCCTTTGTTGTTATTTTGAGGCTGAGTTTTGGTAAAAGTATATCTATCCAAAGCCAAATAGCTCATCTTAAATCTCCTATCTTGGTAGTAGCTTTTTGTGAGAGTGATTTGAGTAGAGAAAGTTGAGTTGAGAGATTGAGATATTAAGAGCAAGTGAGTTTCACTTCATTCTTTAAGCACTTGAGTTCATAGCAAATAATCTTTGATTGTGTTTGTTACTTTTAGAGATCAAGTTCTCCTAGATAGCCATGAGTCACCGGTGAGCTCTTAAGGTTGTGGTGAGTTGTCAGAAGTTTGTGAAGATTTATTCTCACCTCCACAAGTAAAGATAAAATTGAGTAAGAATCAAGCTTGTGCTTGGAGGTTGCCTGGTAGAGCAAGGTTTACCAGAGGTAGCAGCTCGTTGTCTAAGTGTGTGAACCTCAGTAGTTACTTGGGAATAGAATCTTACCTCGGTGGTTGCTCTGAGACCAAAACATCATCATTGGTGCTTATTTGGTGATGCTTGGGATAGAGATATCTGGCTCTTTGGAGTCTCTCAATGAAGACGTAAAATTGTTGGGATCTGAACTTCAAAAAATAAATCTTTTATCTCCATCTCTCACTTATATACTTTACTTTCTTACATCAGTTACTGTTGATTTGGATCACCTCTTTTCTTTCCTACCTTTAAATGTGTCACTTTCAAGTGTTCTTTTGGATATAGTGAAAGATGACCGGAATATATGGACTCACTATCTGAAGAGTTTGGTTGAGGCTCTCTGTCTAACAGAGAGTCTCGTCCGGATGCTTTAGCCATTTTGACCGGTACTCTAGAGGAACTTTATTCGAATGCTTCAGCCCTTTGGTCTAGATGCTCCGAAGGAGAATTTTATTCCGCTGTGAATATTTTTTAGGAATCCACTAGATAACATCAAGCTTCTTTCAAGAGAGAGGACAGATGAATGCATTTTTTAGTATGCGTCTATGTGCAATTTATTGAAAAAAAGAAAACAGCCAATGTAAATAAAAGGTGTATCTTTCTTACTTGTTCATATTTAAACCCCTTCTCAATTCAAACTAATAGCAACATCCATTTGTTTGATTCTCTATTCGCCTATTGATGATGTAGGGCACGTATTGGTAGGTAGATGTAACCCGATTAAAGGTTTTGATTATCCACCAAATTAACCCCGATGAAAATAGCGACTAAACCAAGCGAAGGCCCAGCTATAACACAATGCAATCCTGCACAATAATCTAAAGGCCCAATTCCCATTAGTGAAGTATTCACGCCTTCGTGGACAACACTAACAAGGTCGAGGTGGTGGACACGAGCGGATAGTGAGGTGACGGTAGCATCTTGAAATCGTGGGGTTAGACAAGGGTGGTGTGTGGGGTCATCCCATACCAAGCGTAATCACATGATGGAGATTCATTCATGTTGACATCACATGATTGGAAACCATAATGATTTTATATCTATCAGAATACACAACAGAAAGACAGAAGACAAAAGATATATTATACTTGTATAACAATTGACTTGGCATCAATTCCTTAACTCAATTCAGACACATATTTAATGACCTTCATATAAGAACAAAGGGTTTTACTAAGCAAGTTCATAAAGGCATGTTATTTTGTCATGAGATTTTCTAATTTTATAGATTATCTGATTTTGTGAGGGTATAAATGATTGAATTAACTATTATAAAGTTGAAAATTTGCTCTAGAAATATGAAAAACTTTCATATATAATTTTTTTGGTACGAAACAAACCATTTTGGAGATTATGAAGCATCCATGCAAAAATCTAAAATCCATCATAGGAAATCAAGGAAACCAAAAGGACGGGCCATCTATTTTTAGTCATCTAACAATATCCAAAATTCTGTCACTCTTAGTGATCTAGATTGCGCCAAGATTTCTATAGCTACAATACATCCCATCCTTATCTTCATCTCTCCTTTTTCAGTCATTCCGTGTGATGCATTTCTTAACTCTATGATTAATTAGATTATATATGAAACTATCTAACTTTAAGACTATAGGTTTTTTTGTTGATTCTATGATACCATCCTAAAAATCAACTATCTCATATGTACCTATCCTCAAACACTTAGAAAAGCCAAAGCCTAGGTGTCCATGAGATAGTTAGTATTGTTGCTAAGATCTTGTTCAACCATTTCTTATCTTATCTTTTTATTTGTTGCTTGTGTTCATTTTGTGGTTAGCTTGAGTGAGGGCTACAAAATTTGAGGGACATTTTCAGGGTTTCTCATGGGGTAACCAGCCATATCTTGGGCTATTAGTTGTGGGGTTAGGTTGTGTTAGACTTGCACTTTTGAGAAGGAAATTATGAGGCACTTTGTAGTCTTTGTGGTAGGCTTGATGAAAGTCATGGCATCAATATATGTCAATAGGTGTAGAATATTATCATAATTATGGTCCTCTTAGCAGTCAATCTCAAATATTGTTTAACAAGGTATTGTAAAAGAACACAATACATAATGATCTACTAAGAAAGAAAAGAAAATATACCATAAAACAACATATGATAAGGCTAATGTTATGTTTCATATGATATAAGCAATCTATGTTATCTGATTATGTGCTCTCACTTCATATTTAATACATTGAAGAATGTGTAATTATAAATAAAGAAAAGTTCCAACTTACAATAAAAATATCATAAAATAATATATAATAGCATATTAAGGAAAATAAATAAATATCATAAGGTGAGTAATGCTTACTTTTTGAAAGGAAATAAACATTGACAACAAACTACTAGAAATTCTAAAGAAATCTAAACATTAAGTTGAGCTCCTTAAGATTAACAACTTGCATAAAATACACTAAGTACTCTAGGAATAGATAATATGTATCAGACAATTGCTGGAATTGACAAGACTTCACACATAGACTAGCTGCGCAGAATAACATGACTCTAAAACTTGATGATAATGGCGAAGGAGAGGAATTAGACGGTAAATACATATATAATTCTAGAGCCAAATTTAAAAATTCCAACATTACGAGACTGCAAAGTTTTGTGGCCACAATTCTCACACCATCACATACAGAATAATTCCAGAGCACCATCCTCTTGAAACTCTTTGACTTAAAGTGGATCTATGTAAAGTAAAGAATTTGAGAAAAGCCAATGAGAGTCTTTCAAGTTTTAGACACTGTGCAACTATTTTTCATCAGTAGATCATGCTTGAACTCACAGATGACAATCCCCATTTCCTTAGGCAAATGGAAATCAATGTCCCAAAGTCATACGGTATTACTGCCCTCCTCGTAGCTGAAAGAAAGTTAACAGTAGTGAAATGAAAAGGATTAACTCAACCCTCTCAGCAAGATTCCATACTCAATTGAGAAAATTTCTAACGTGGCTCTAATATCTTGTATGTCTTTGAATTTTTCTTTATTCTCTGTCCCTGAGTTTTTATTTTTATTTTGATCTCGTCTATATCCATTCCATTCCTTTAGTTGATTGTGTGTTGATCATTAATTTTTTTAGAATAACTATAGTGGCTCCTCGCATACTTATGTGTGTTAGCATACTGATAAAAACATAATTCTCAAGTGAAAAAGATTCATCTATAAAAAACAAAGGGGTAGAGTTATTTGACCACAATATTGAAAATGAGATTTAAATTTTTAAATAAATTTCAAAAATAAAATTTGATGAAATTCATACAATATTTTTACCAAATTTTAAACCCAAATAATAAATAATTGTGGTTCTTAGTTTCTTGCTAAAACTCTTGTATGGATTTAATTAAAAAAATCATTTTTTGAAAATTTAATTTTTTTAAAAAAAATTGGCATCAAATAATTTTATCCCATCAAATTTATTATAAATTAAAAAAAATTAGTTGAGATTTATAAAGTAGTTAGCACATAAGTACATGCGATGAACAATATATTTATTTTGAAAAATGTAACGGTCCACTAACCAAATGGGCAGAGAATCGAAATGAAAACAAAAAACTCAGGGACATACAGATGTTGATGCAAAATTCATGGGCACAGAATGGAATGAGCAAATTCTCAGAGATACGTAGGGAATTTTTCTCATTTTCGTTATGGTGGATCACCAATATTTATCGGCAACAAAGGGACCGAACTCCAGTGATGATAGCCATCATCACTGAAAGATGATTGAGAATATCCTTCATTATTGGGGCGGCATAGATCTTTCGAAAGAAACACACGTAGTTAGTGACTAGGGACAAGCGTGTGGCGCCGGCATCGTTGTGGACTTGAGGTCGTTGCGGCGCCAGGGGTAGGAACGGATATGACAGCCATCTCCTTGGCTTCCCTGCGGGCCAGGGTCTCACAGTGTGTGATAGTGATGTCTGGCGGAAACGGGAGGCAGGAGATTAGCTCTTAAGTTTCACCATGTTTATGAACTTTTTGAAATTCTTTCTCGACAAAGTGAGGTGGGATACAAGTATAAAATAGCTTTCAGAGTAGGACGCAAGGGGTGGTGGAAGAGCAGCAGTGGCGACCTATAGGCGAGGCGGAATTGTGAGGTGGCTAGGCAAACCAAGTAACGGCCATATAGGGTTGCGACTTGTCAGTGTGTATCGATGACATAACTTTTTTTCGTTTCACGAAGACTCATAACGAAGGAATCCGCCCCATCAGACCGTTCTTTCCTTTCACGTGTAGCCAATGATCAAACAGGACATCCTATTAAATAAGAAAAAAGGAAGCTAGACATAGTTTCTACACGGTAGTTAAGACATCATAACAGAGGGATGACATTAAATTAGCATAATGAATTAGTAGTATGTGTATTGAAGGAGTCAGGTCTTATAACGTAGATGATACAAATATTGTACTGTTTATAGAACTGTACTCCATCCTTCTTATAAATATAATAGATTTTGAAATACTACTTTTTAACTCCATGCAATCACTGTATTTATTGTTCACTAAGTAGTTGCATGATCTTTTTCTAATCAAGCAATGTCTTAGGGTTATAAAAATAATTTTAGCTTAACCTTATACTCTGTTAAACAAAAAAACACTTATCTTAAATAGATAGATGCTTATTGTCTGGCATTAGGGCTGGTTCGGTTCCACTAGTACTTAACTAACCATTGGTGATTATTGTGGAATAATTTATTCAAATTTCTACTGTATGGATTTCTTTGTTAAACTTCGTTAAAGGCAAAATAATGAAAAAGAGAGGAAGGCAAATCTAGCCTTTTTTATGTTCTGTTCTTTGATCCAAGGTAAACTACACGGTCTTTTTTAAAAAAACGAACTACACGATCATTAATACATACAGTAACACCTTATCGACGCAAACACTCTCTATACTAGTGTACTAGTATGGCGAGGCCCAGCACAAGCATATGAAGGAAATTCCCATTGGCCCAGTATTCACACCATTACCGTCGAAGAAATAAAAAGTTCAGCTTAGGTCCTTACCTTAACTACGATAAGTTTGACTTACATCTCTCAACCACAAATACAAATTTAAATATAGTCATATAAAGTCCTAACTTATAAAATCAGTATAGATTAAATCTGATACACAATTAAAAACGGTTTTAGCTAATATAACGCAGTTTATTTAACTGGGTCTTTATCCTATATAACGTTGAACTAGTGTTTATATGACACTAAAAATAAAAAATAAAAACGAATATACAGACTTTATGTCAGTAAAAAATTAAAAATATAGTGGTCAGTGGATCCCACTCCCTCCCCTAACCTCTCCCCATCTCTCCGACAATGGCAAGGATGGCTTGACAAGCAGTAATGGAGATGGATCGTCGGCCTTCGACTCGGCCAGATCCTCTTGGGGAGGAGATGCTCGTGGCCACCGGAGACGTCACCCACCTAGCTTCGACCATCCTGATCTCCCTCCAGCGGCGAACTTGACCATCCAACAGAAGAAGCCAACCTCTACCGCCCGCTGAGTCTCTACATCGCCTCCGCCTACTACAAGCAGGAGGCGGCCACGGCCGACGATGACCTTGCCGAGGTAACCTGTACGCCACGGTCGAGCAGTCCCCCTCCTAGACACTTCCTCCATCGTCACCGAGCAGCGCCGCAACGCGCTCCTTGCCTACGCCCGCGCGCTCGTCCTCGTCGAGCAGTGGTCCCAAATCTCGCCCGGCCCCGACCGCTAACGGTGCTAACTGCGGGGGCGTCGTCGTTTGTGGAAGCAACCTCCTCGGCTTTCTCCACCACCAGTGCTGCTCAGCCTCCTCCGCCAGCAACCCGAGGCGGAGAAGACGGTGCCGCAGGCGGCGAGGCCAGATCCGCTCCTCCTCCGGCTCAGAAACGGCGGCGAGGTAGGCCCTAAGCTGTCCCACGGCTCCACTCCTGCAGCTGTAGTCTGTAGAGCGCCGTGGAGCGCCGCATCCGAGGTCGGCGTGGCGGAGCACGCCGTGACCGGGGAGCCGGGGACAGCTGAGGATGGGGGAGAGAGAAAATGGAGGGGAGAAATCAACGAGGCCGTAGCGGGAGCGGGAGCTCAACAGGAGCTCCGGGAGGCCGCAGTGGCGCGGGAGGTCGACATGCCAGCGATGGAGGAGCTCAAGGAGGCCACCGGTGCCGCTGGCCCCAACGCCTGCCGCCTACCTCACTGCCGTTGCCGTGCCGAAGGGGGAGCAGATCCGGCGTCCCTTCCCGTGGAGGGGGGGGGGGCGGGATCGGGCGCATGAGGGCTCGCGGACCGCCACCACTGCCGCCTCCCTTCCCGCAGGCGCGTGGGCGAGCTCGAGCTCGTGCGGATTCGCCGGGCGCCGCTGTTGCTTGCGTTCCTGCGGGTGAACTCAAGCTGTACCGAGTGGAGATGGGGGGAGAGAAGAGAGGAGGAGAGAGGGGACGTGGGTCCTATTTTTTATTCTTTTTTATCTGACAGGTGGGTTTAACTGACTTTAAGATTATTTTGGCTAACTGAGAGAAGGGACAACTACAACGCTGCCACGTACGTAGGATAAAAGCATCGTTTTTGCTAACTGTGATGTCTATAGTCGAATGAAACTACGCTCCAGACTACGAAGGAATTTTGATTTTTTTTTTCATGTTTTAATAGTTAAGGGATATTTTATCCTAATTTTATGATTAAAAAATGTGAATAAAACTTACCTAAGCAACGAAAAGTGGACTTTTTTTCACCGTCGAATATCTTGGACCGGATAGCCCAGGAGGCCAGGAGGGTATCGTCCTCTCCTTCCCCTTCACCATAGCCGCAGGCTGCGTTGTACGGCGGTTCAGAGTACGACGGAGGGAGGGGAAAGCCCGCGAGGGAAGCCGAAAGCATCGCCGCCTTCAACCAGCGCCAGCGGCGGCTGGCATGGACGAGGAGACGCAGAAGAAGGTGGAGTCCACGGTTCTGGAGATCCTCCGGGGCTCCGACATGGAGTCCCTCACGGAGTTCAAGGTCCGCACCGCCGCCGCCGACCGCCTCGGCATCGACCTCTCCATCCCCGACCGCAAGCGCTTCGTTCGTCGCGTCGTCGAGGGGTACCTCGAATCCCTCTCCCAGGAGGATGGGCAGAAGCAGCAGCAGCAGCAGGGCGGCGGCGAGGGCGAAGAGGGGAAGGACAAACAGGCCGAGGTGGAGGAGGAAGACGAAGAGGAAGAAGAGGATGAGGAGCGAGGGGGTAGGGCGAAGAGGGAGTACGATGACGAGGGAGACCTCATCCTCTGCCGCGTGAGTTCTCCTTGCGAGGAATCGCTGATACTCCTTTGTTTTGTTGATTGTTTGATCGGGGTGGCCGGGCCGCCGGGACCCGGGTGCTATATTTCGCGGTCTGATGCGGTTTGCGTTTGTAGCTGTCGACCAGGAGGAGGGTGACGCTCCAGGAGTTCAAGAGCAAGACGCTTCTGTCCATCCGCGAGTACTACTTCAAGGATGGAAAGGAGCTGCCCTCCAAAGGTGATGCACATCTTCCTAATTTCTTAATCTGAAACTTTGAATTTCTTCTATTATGCAGCCATTCAGGACTTGTATGTTAGAACTGCTCAGTTAAAATGCTCGAACTTACCAGTTACGGGGAGATTGCTGCAATGTCAGTTGGGCTAGATTCTGTTTAGACATCGGGGGAAATATTACACTAGTACCAATTGTCTGACATCCGTATAATCAAATTGCATCATAACTGAAAATTCTTTGATAGCCTGATCAGTGTAGTATTTTTTATGCTTTTTCTGTGCTCATCTATCTTTTTTTTTGTCAGATTGATCACACTTGCAATTGTCAAAGAGCATACCTAGGTTTTGTTTTGCGCATGTATGAGCTATTGCTTATATCCCAGTGTTGTTATAAGGACAAAGGGTGGGTTTGCTCAAAGACAAAGGAACGATAATAAGAATATGGTGGATTGTGAATTGGATATCTGTCTAACTTATGAGTCATAATAGTATTAAACTTTGTGCAAATTTCCCTAGTAATTTTTATGGTACTTGCTAATGCCATTCTTGAGTGAGACTGAATTGTTTGTTGTAATTACCTTCATACTTTGATTGTTTTAATGCAACTGTTTTTATACATCTGTGCAGTTGCCCATTTGTTAGTGCTTGATCATGGCAAGGATTATTCATCTGCTAATTGAACTATATATATATATTGTCTAGTCCCTGTTACGGCTTATGAGTTATCATTACCAGTTTTGCTTCTTGTCTTTATCCTGAGATGATTCATATTGGTAGTACTAGGATATCTTACCTTGGATGCATCATCTAAGTCTTTAGTGTTGTTTCGAAGTTGTTGTGCGGTTTGTTTTCTTATTATTTGTACAGTCCAGCTGAACATAGTTGGTGAGAAAGTTAAATATGATGTCAGGTTCTAACTGGTTTATGGAATATTTGAATAGGTGCAATGTGATTAAATCTTATGCTACAGCTGCCCAGCTCTATTTATATAGTTGTCCAAATTTAATTTTATGGAATGAAAATTTAAGCTTAGCTGACTAACTGGTCCTCGAAAGTATCTCCCCACTTTATCAAGCTGTACTACAATCTTAGGCTCACAAATCAGTGGATATTGTTTTGCTCTGTCATATTACCCTTTATTTTCTTATAATTCTAGGCAGAAATGGTTGGTGAATTGTTTAGAACTTGTATTGCGGCATATAAGCAAAGGATAAAAGAAATGAGTAACTGTTACTTCATAGCTTGTACACAGGACCCTAATAGTGTATTGGTTTATAATGTTTTGAATACACAACCCCTCAGATTGTACTTTTATAAGGAGTTGGTTAACCCTTACTGTATAGTTCTTGAAAGCAATGATCCAGCAATTTTTTCACATGAGACACCTTCCTTCCTAAAACATCAACTTTTTTTACTACCAAAGTTGAAAATACCTCATCAAGTGTCAGTTTTAATATTTGTGTTATTCAAGTGTACACAATTTACATTCCTTTTTTTAATATTTTCAGTTTTCTTTGCATCTATTACATACTCTTCACTGGCATTCTTTGTGTAGTAGTGACAATGCAATGCAAAGCAATGCATGTTTTGTTTTATAATATCATGGCATATCTTTACCATTGCATATTTTGACATGTTTGATATCATGGTTTTCATCTCTTATTTTGCACTTTGCTTAATTGCAGGGATAAGTTTGACTGTGGAGCAGTGGGAAGCATTTCGTGATGCTGTGCCTGCAATAGAGGATGCCATTAAAAAGCTTGGAGAATCATCGGACTGAAAGCATGTCTCAGAAGCCCCTTTTGCCTTCGTTCTGGCCCTTTACTAAGGGCCATCTATGGCTTTTATTCCATTATGGAGGGGCTAGAGCTACTAGAGTTCCTATAAACATTTGTAAAACTTATCCCTTAGTCAAGCTGCATGCTGCTGTGTAGGGTAGACGTTTGGACATGTTTCTTCGGGTGCTTGTCTTAGCATTGGACTTGGTGATGTTGATGGCCGGTTTGCGATGCCATCGCCACTTGTATACTGACGTGCGTCTGTCTACTTTAAAAAAGCAGGCACGTGTTCCAACTCCAAGCCTCTTTTGTTTGGAATTTTGGATCCTGAAGCGCATTCATCGGACTTGTTCTCTGCCGCTAGATGTTTATAGTGTTTTGAATCATGTCCTTACACTTGACAATTGCGTTTATTTGTCCGGAAGTTGCAATACATCTGATGGAATCTCTATTTCTCCACGCTTGAATGCCTGATTTGTTTTGAGCAGGTGGTCTGAGGTCTTCTTTATCTTTGTTCTCGAAGCTGATTTTTAGTTAACCTCACGGGTTTCACGCCATCTGCCATCCTGAAGCCAGGACAAAGGATAATGTACTAAAAACTTTAGTTGGTAATACTCTACTCCATAGCTTGCAGCACTAGATTTTGTTACTGATTTGAATCTTGCCTCCCTGACCAGGAAAGATGCTCAAAGGAACCAACCATCAATTATTTGCGTACGAATTATATTGGGAACTATGATGTGAGGTTTGGTATTGATAAGGACTGCAATACAGTAATAATGGTTAAGACTATATTTTCGGCCAGAAAGGATTGTACATCTGTGAACATATATCCCTGACACCATTGCAGTTTGCAAATCATCACCACCTTCTAATGGCACAAGTTGCACGTTGTTGGACCAATAATGGAACCGCCGCGCGTCATGTCATGCTACAATTATTTCTGGAATACGACCAAGGCCCGGACCACCAACATGAAAAACATTTGTGGACAATGACGCCAGGCAATTTCTACAATTAGTACAGCTTTAGTTAGACACATGATGATAAGTATGAGCCCAAATAAGTCATAGCACTATGTAGCCATGTACTCTCCTAGACCTGCCCAAACAAGCGAAACAAAATCGGCGATCATGTGTTCTCCCCCCAGTCGGCTAGCTGCAATGATCTATGCCTCTTTAAAATTAACCATAGTTTGAGCAGTATACCTTCTATGGATGCCCTGCACTTGGTAAACTGTCTCTCACCACTTAACTTTACTTCTCATGGATACATGATATGCACGTGTGGGCAGGTGACAACACTACCCTAGGGTCTAGCTAGCGGCCTACACAGTAGGAGTACATGTCATGACGTCGTGGTGGATGCATCCTGCATGTGCGAGCCAAGAGGAAGCCTAAAATAACCAGGCACATTTAAAGAAGAGGAGAATGAGGTTATCCGATGAATTACTTTTAGTATTAAATTCATTCATTTTATTCTTTGTTTTTTTTGAATAAACTAGTCAAAACTTAGGTTACCAACCCAACTGCTTACTGTATGTAGCACGTCATGCACGATATTTTTGCACAGGCACGCGATGCGGCCCACTGGTACGTCCTGGGCCTCTAGCTGGCATTTGTCGCGACAGAACGTACGCATGATGTGTGCTGCAGCCTCTGTTAGGCATGACTGATGAGTGACCACCTGACTAACCACGTAGTACACCCTCATGTCACTGTGTGTCACGCAATGTATCGGGCATTACATACGTAGTACCGTGCGAATGAGACCTACCATACCAGGGTTGCCAGCTCGTACATTAAGGCTACTAGCCCTCCTCCTCTCTCACGTAAAACATGATTAGCGTGTTATTAAATAAGTATTAGTTTAAAAATTAAAAAATAAATTAATATGATTTTTAATTAACTTTTTTATATAATTTTTTAAAAAAACAAACATACATATATAGTGAACGAGGTAAAAATATTTGTAACATATATAGCCAAAAGCAGCCTAACAGAATGGGAAATAAACGAGGTAAAAATAAATTAGCGTCCATTTTTGGTCTTTTTTATTTTTTAAAAAAGTTTTTCATTCTTCTTCACTTGTGTAGTTAGAACTAGCTTGTTTTTTCCTGCTCCCAACAGTGCTCGATGATAATATTGATTGATATCTAGTATTTATGTATATAAGGTTTATTTTTTAATGAAAGATAAGGTTAATATGAGGATATAAACGAATATTTAGTGAGAGTGAGACAATAATTTTTATATAAGTTTGGTCTCTAATGTGCGTAATAGATCACTCCTATTTAATTAGAGGTCAGTATTTTTTATTATATAAATTTTATGAGTATAAAGTATAGGGATAGAAAACCTAACATATGCCACGAGCATGGATATAGTGGTCGGTAGCTAGCTTTCTTTGGGCTCTTATAACTTTAACTTGGCTTGTATTATCTCTCCTTGGGTTATACTTCATCCCTCTCTCCTCCTCTTATGCCTTATATTTATAACTTTGTGTGTGTCCTTTTGTCTTAGTTCACCTAAGGAGGCAAGTTAAGATACCTGGTTATCCTCGAACCCCTTAACTATCAGCTTAAGACTCTATCTCTATCTAGGAGTTTTGTTTCCATATAAAAATGGTGTGTGATACTCTATCAAGATATGTGTACATCTATGGAGTATCTATCGTGTATTTAGGACATTAACAATTATGGCCACATCAAAGAACAATTTTTTGACTTGTCACGAGGGAGAGAGCTTCCCCACCAGAATTTTTTGATGAAAAAGGGAGTGACAAAGGTACATTGTGTTTAGGATACAATAGGTCATAAGGAGGAAGAATAAATAGATGATAATCATGCCACTACTTTTAAGTCTTTTAGCCCACAACGTCACACCTTCGATGCACATGGAGATAATTCTTGAGAGTGACGGGGTAAGTTCCAAAAAACAATGTCATGTCGGTGAATCTATAGTTCCCAAAAGCAAATAAGGTATAACATCTCATGGTGCTAAGGGAGGATTATTGGCAACAATTGTACATTTTCAATTTGTTGCATCTCAGTTACTCTTGGGCGAATTTCCAATGTACACTAGAAAGGTTTAGCAAAGGGATAATGCAAACAAAGATGAGTTGTTGTCTCATCCGTAAATTCGCAAAGGTTATAGGTTGGCGATTGAACAATGGTCTTCTTGTGAAGGTGAGTCCTCGTAGGGAGCCGCTCTCTGGCCATTAGCCAAGCAAAGAATTGCACTTTAGGGGGAGCTCGACATTTCCAGATGAATTTTCAATTGGGGAAAGTGCTTTATGTCTCCTTGATGTGTTCATAAACATTCTTGGTTAGGAGAATGGTTGGGTCGCCCTAGCTTTCTCTATTATCTTTTCCATCCATCACTGTCTAGGCTAGCACTTCTAAGTGAAGTTGTTATAGCTGGTTTGCTACCATTGTTGACAACCTAGGGAAGAATTGAGCCGCCAGCCCTTGAGAGAGGACCTAATTTACCATAGCATCAACATCTACTGCATGTGAGAACATAGCCTCATATGTTGTGAGCGAGTATTTGGTCACTTGCCCATCTATTATGTCAGAATGATGTCCGTTTGACATCTTCAATTTTCATAGTGGCCAGCTGTTGCAAATTCGGAATTAGGATAGCCATGGTGTCCTAGTGCACTCCCAACTGTTTGTCGTAGGGGAGGGACATGTCTCCAAACTCTTGCCATATCCATTGAGCCTAGGAAGAATTCATGAAGTGTAGGTGATGAGTCTTTTCAAAAGCAGAGGCTTATTCTGGGCATCCACATTCTTGATCCCTAGCCCGCCTTGCTGTTTGAGGGTGCAAATATTATCCCAAGCTACCAAACATTATGACCCCTTGCAAACGTCGTCTTTGGTCAAAAGAAAGGCTCTCTTTTTCTTATCAAAAGCTTCGATCATCCCCTTTTGCAAGTGTATCGTAGTCACTGTGCAGGCAGATAGGCTATCCAGGATAGCATTGATCAGTATCACTTGTTCAACATAGTATTTGTCTGCCACCCTACCAAGTATTTATGTGCTTTGGAGATTATAGGTTGGAGATCATTTAACCTGAGCTTGGAGAGAAACCATCCAACTTAGATTTCAGAATGTCTGCCAATCTTTGTCTCATGTCAGCATTTGGATATATCATGACTGGTGTGCTTTTGGCAAAGTTAAATTTTTGGTCTCGTGACTTGAGCAAACATGTCTAGTAGTTTTTTAGTGCCACCATATCAGATTCTTCAGCTTAACAGATGATTATTGAGTTGTGAGCATACTGCGACGTCAAACATGATTGATACATGTGTCTAATTTATGCATTTATTTGAATTGATAAATAAATAGAGAGACAATGGGTCACCTTGCCAAACCCCATGTTTATGTAATCCATTTTTCAGGTGGGCTATGCAATGCAGCTGATTTGGAACATCAAAGAATAGTAGCTTATGACCACAGAAGATTCTCTTCCTTTTTTCCTTAATAAGGAAAATTAAATCACGCATAAGTACACAATATTTTTTAGTTCCGCGTATCACTACCACCGTTGTCGGATGATGATTTTTATTGGTATAGCTCTAGCAGTTAGATTAATCACTAGCATTTTAAAAAAATATATATAAAGTCTTATTTTATGTTTCACACTGGGCCTACAACTATTGGGGACAGTCTGAGTGTTGCTCAAAGAATTGTTTATCGAGCATGGAGGGAGATTTTAGCAACGTTATGACAGACAACGCACGAGTTGCTTAATAACTTTCAGACTCACTGTTATATTATACTCTCCCCATTTTCTTTTATATGACGTTGGTACGGAAGGAGTATATTTGTGTGTGTAACAAGGACTCATCTCAAGTTCAGGGCAGTTGGCCGCTGCTGGCCTGGTGATTACGGAGTAGGAGTACTTCATGTGGGCAGCAGGCGAGAAAAATAATTCAAGAGTACATATGCTGGCATTGGATCGACAGATCCAACCGAACCACCGACGGCTTGCGGCTGCAACTTGACCGATCACTCTAAATGTATTGCAGTGATCCGTGGAATTAAGGCGCGACGGTACTGTAGTAGCACGAACTAACGCCGCCCCCACTTCTCCGCACGTTGCCGATGAGGAATTTGCAAGCTCAGACACGCGTCGGCCAGTTCGTGCACGGCCCCACGTCTGCACTGTACTGCACAGATCGACACGGTGATGTGGTGGTGGCGCAGAGCAGAGCTGCTGTTTAAGGTGGATGGCGCGTCACGTCGTCCCCAATCGATCGATCGGATCGCCCGATACGACGTCCCGATCGCGGCTGAAACTCAACTCGACTCGACGCCCCAATCCCCGCCATCCGGTCTTCCGGTGGGGCATGCACCTGGGCCGCCCGTTCTCGCGCGTCGCTCTCCACCGTTTGTGTGGTGGCCGTGCGGTGTGGGATCGAATTCGAAGCCGGCCGGCGAGAGCTAGCGCGCCGTGAGATAAGAAGACCGAGGCAAGTACTGTGACTTGACCGCGCGCGCGGGCGCGGAACTGCCGGCTTCGACGACGAGGAAAACTTCCAGATGATACGAGCGTGCGCCGGCCGGCATGGACGTGGACGATGTTGGAAGGCAGGTAGCCCGTTGTCGGTAAGCAGTTGATCAAAGTAAACCGCCTGAAAACTGTACGGCTGCTTCCAAAACGATGGAATCGTGGAATGCACCCACGACAGATCAGCTTATGCACATACTGTAGCAAAGAGGTCAGATTATTAGTTTTGATTTGCAAATGACTAGTTTTGCTCTTAACACGCTTTGAGCGAAAACAAAAGCTTATCCAACAAGGACACATGCCGTTGCTATGGCATCAAAGTATGGAAAACTCTTGTACGGTGCTTCAGGCTAAATTTGTGTACATGCATCTAAGGCTAACATATAAATTAGGGGAAAAAAATAAACTGCATCTTTGCCTCCATTGGTCGGTGCAGTCTTTTTTTTTCCCTACTACGTCAATTGCTTGCAGTCACAAGAAGCAACAGGCTAACCTAGCAAGGACTCTAAAGACGGATAACAGTTGGTAGCTGTACGCACGAGGGGAGTGCTGATCTAACATACTGCACTGTCACGGGGAGGGGGTGCTGACGCTCACTCCCCGCGACATCGCCGCGAGCACCGTCTCCGTCGTGAGCCGCTCCGGGCCGGTCGATCGCACCATGAGCGTGTGCGTGACGGCGTCGTCCGACACCGCCACGTCCGACGCCACGACACTGAGCTGGGAGTCCCTCATGGCGTGGAAGACCCTAGAGATCGGGTGCTCGTCCAGGGGCGTGGTCACGCGCAGCACCACCTCGTCCTGCATTGCCTTCACCTCGACTGCCGGTCCCTCCGGCCTCTCGGGCATGGGCGCGGTGCCGCCCCTGAGCCGGGCCTCCAGCTCCTGGATGTACGCGATGGCGTCGCTGAGCAGGGACGCCTTGTCCATCTTCGAGATCTTGGGCACCACCGCGCGCAGCGCGTAGAACCTCTGGTTCAGCTTCTCTCGCCGCTGCCGCTCCGCCTCCACGTGGTTCAGCGGCTCTTCCCGCCCGTTCGCTGGCTTGCGGCCCCGCTTCCGCGGCCGCCGCTCCTCGCCGCCGGCCTGTTCCTGCATGTTCGCCTTGGAGAAGTCTATGCTCTTGGGGGGCTCGGCTGGTTTCGCCTTGACCACCTCCTTCTTGGCATGGCGCGCCGGCGTGGTTTGACCGGCGAGCCGCGGCGTCCAAGGGGCGTCGCATCCCGTGGGCTGTGCCGGTCGCTTTGGAGCGCCGGGTGAGAGATCCTTGCCGAAGATTCTCATGAAATCTTCCGGCGGAGCAGGCTCGCTGCGCAAGGCGGATTGGATGGCGCGCAAGACTTCAGGAGTCTCACGGATGGCTACGACGGAACCGAGCTCGAGGACGCCGCCCTTGCACGGGAGGAAGACGACGGTGCGTAGCCCCGCGGACTGGGCGAGAGACGCGCGAACATACCACCCTGGCGCTCTCGCGGAGCCGGAGGGGTGGGGGTCAACCTCTGCCCAGGCGTGGCGGCCGGAGGCCAACGCGCGGCCTGGTCCGCCTGAGGCCCCCGGGAAGGAGAAGTACATGGACGCCAGAAAGTACATCTCGGCGCCGGTGACCCAGTCGAGCCGGAGCGCGTAGTCGGCCCCCTCCTCGTCCCCGCCTCCGTACAGCGCGTGCAGCCGCAGCAGCACGCGCTTCCGCGCCGTGCTCCTCTCCGCCGCGCCGACTTCCCCGAGTCCGGCACCGGCGCCGTCGCGGCAGTGGCCGTCCCCCCAGCCGAGCACGGCGCGGCCGCCAGCACCGGCGCCGCCGGGGGACTCCTGCCAGAAGATGCCGTACGTCCAGGCCCCTCCCTGCCGCTCGACGAGGTCGTGCAGGCGCGCCTGGAGCTCGGCCGACGACGGCGACGCCTCCGGCGCGTCGAGGTGTGGTGGCGTGGTGATCAGGTGGTGCGCCGCGTCGTGCCCCAGCACTGCCGCGAACAGCGCGGCGTCCGTCTCCGACCACGACATGCCGCGCCGGCCGCTAACTCGTCTCGCCTACGCCAACCGGTCAAACAAATCGATGAGACAAGATGCGCGTGCCCTTGTGAAAATTTTACCAGCTCACGACGCTTTTATATATAGAACCGAGCCGTCGAGCACGAAACGTCAGCTGAACAGCTCACGGGAGCTTATGGGCGAAGGCGAGTTGCTCGGCCTGCAACTCGCGTGTGCCGGTTGTGAACAGTGATGACCGGGCTGGTCACTTGGCGAGTGCTCGGATCCAGCGACGCTGGGGTGTGTGGAGTGGTACGATGCCAAGGTGCGATCGAGAGCTCGGGTTAAAATAACGGGGGAGATGGCGTACGGCGAGGTACAGGACCCGGGGCGGGTTCGGTGTATCAGGACGCGGGTGTCGGGGACTTCATGGGATTGAGCGGTTTTTGGAGCGAGGCGGCGTCGCGGCATGTGAATCATGTTGGCCTTTTGGGTTGTTCGGCCGATTACTTTCCGTCGATATGGATATTGCCGCCCCTCAAAATCGCTATTAAACCGTGAATGGCTTAGATCCCTGCGCAGCGATATCGTCCAAGCGGGAGTAGAGACCGTTTGATTCTCATAGGACGCGGCAGCTGAATGACCATAGTCCTCCTGCCTTGCTAATTGCACTCCGCCTCATGTCTTGAGAGACTGTCGTGCAGCCCCTTTAATTTCTTCTTGAGCAAGCGCCCCCCGCCTGATCTCGCGCCTCTCCTCCTGATGTGCTGATTTTTTATTTTTAATTTTAAAACTAAACTCTACATGAATTTATTTTTAGGTGTGAACTTTTTGCCATATCATCACATTTGATATGATCAAATAATACTATAGAAGTGGACGTGTTATAAATTTAAAAATAAATTATACAGAGTTTAGTTTTAAAATAAAAAAATCAAAAAATAAAAAATCTGATGTGACACTGAAATAACCAACATGGTCACATAGGTTTTTTTCACCAGTCATACAAAGTAATTTAAAGTTGAAACTTGCTTTTATATTGGAAAAGCAGTGGAATTTTGTTCGAAGTTAGGTGGTCTGAATGAACAGGACCCATGGTTCACAAAATGATACTCCGAACATGGTTCACTTTCTCTTCGCTGGAAACTAGACAAATGTATAATTAGGACCGCCGATATGCTCGCATGACTAGGAATTCTGTTCATGTGTCATCCTAGCTCATGAGAGAGAAAATAAAATGGAGGACATGAGTTATCCACGGATTCATCTAGATGGATAGTGCTATTAGGGCACTTACAATGCCAATGCCTTAAGCTTGTGTTCTCAAACTCCATGTAGACTTGAATGCTACCCTCAAGGTTTGGTGTAGCCTCCAGTATGCTAGAGTGTCCACCACAATCAAGGAGAGATATGGGAGAGGTGGTCGAAGGGGAAAAAAGAAGGAAGAGGAAGAGGTGGCACTAGGAGTTCGAAGATCAAGCGAAAACGATCACCAGATGAGAGCGTCACCATGGATCCAAACATTGATGATCTGTTCCATCTAGCCTTAGTGCCTCTGAATTTATTAGGCTAAAGATGAATAAATTTTATAGGTGACAAATAGATCTTTGAACCTAGCACCAACCCTTGCCTAGCAGCTCCACGAATCCAATGCGTGGAAACAAAGGAGTGAAGTTGCTTGCACATGGGATGCATCAAAACCAAGACAATAGCTAAACCAATACTATTGGATGAGGGAGAAGACATAAGAAGAGGAGGCTCCAAGCAAGGATAGGAAGAAGAGGGTTGCAGAGTCTAGTGCATGTCATTGAAAGGCCTAAGAGGTAGCCTAGAGAAGTTAAATAGACATTTACCTAAAATTATAAAAATTTATAGTGGAATTGGAACTAGTGGACGGTTCAGTATTGCTATAGAGAGTCTGACTATAAAGTAGTCAGACAATTCGGTAATTATCGAACAATCTGGTTAGTGTAATGAAATAAATACCTAAATTATCTGGCTTTGACAAGATAATCCGACCAATACAAATATAAACGACTTATGTAAACTACAAGATGTAAACTAGAGAGGTTTTTTTATCATACTTTTAACAAGAGCAAACGATCATAGAAAAAGATAGCAAGCTAGCATAAGAACACTATAATCTCAAGATAAAAAGTGGTAAATATAAGATAAAAAGAGTAGATGAAACACCGATTTATTTATTAAAATTTAAAACCAACCATTCCTACTCTCTATTAAGAAAGCTTCTATTGGAGTTAGGTCTCTTTCACCTGCTTTCCCCTCCAAGCAGTCACCTTTGATAAAGTTTTGGTCTCTAAGCTATAACCAAGAATAAGTCTATGCTCTAAGCGATCACCAAGACCCAAAGTTAGACATTAGGCAACTTCTCTTGATTAGTCAAACTTTCTCTACCAAGCAACCATCAAGGTGAAGCTTGAAATCCACTCAATTTGCATCTTTCCTTCCAAAGGAGAGATTGAACATTCACAATGTTTCTCAAATAATCACATTCTTTGGTTGCTCCAATATTACAATTCTTCTCTTCCAAATACTCTTTAGTGAACTCACTAATTTGCACACAAGGTTTAAATCAGTGAGAAAGAGTTGAGAGAGTGTTTAGCCTTCTAAGCAACAACACAAGAATATTCAAGGCTAAACCCTATCACAAAAAATTTCAATTTGTTCTTTAAGACTTTTGGATACTTTCTTAGCTTCTCAAAGTGAAAGGGATTCAAAAGTCTTTTAATAATTTTAGTACACCACCTATTTATAACCCTAGCTCCTCTAACTAACCATTTGTAGCCATTATAAAAGTCTATAAAAAATATACTAGTCTAAACAGTCTGGTACTATGCCGGACTATCCGACTCTATACAACTGACTACTAGCTATTGGACCATAAATAGCCGAACAGTCCAATACCACTCTTAGACTGTCCGACCATGCCCCTGTTAGACAATCCGGTCCTCATTGGATTGTCCGATCTCTATCTTTCAAACAATCCAGTATCACGCTAAATTGTCTGACCTATTACTTCTTCCACTATTTGGAAGCAACCATTCAACTTGTGCCCAGAGTGTGTTGGACAATTCGATACCAAGCCAGATTATCCCACAAGGTTTGTTCAATATATTTTGGACAAATCCATCCACTTTAGCTTCTGGAGTCCAATTTTTTTTGGATTGGTCGATACTTCCTGAATTGTTTGGCCTTCACTTAACTCAGACTATTCGGTACTGCACAGGACAATCCAGCTACTTGTAATTTTAGGACAACTTAATCTTCTATCTTCCAAACTTTGCTCAAATTGTTTCATCTTTAACTCTTTTTCTTTGAGGTTGTCTTTGCCTACTTTGCAACTTTAAAAAGACCTAATACCTACTCATCACTCATTAAATATATTAGTCTTTTAATCTTTTATTATCATTCATCCAAAACCCACATGAAGCCTAAATACACTTTCAAGCACAATGAAGAAAGAAAACGGCGCTGATGACAAAGGGGGATTTGACGTCAGTGGCTAGCTTTGGACAGGATGTTGGGGAGAGGATATTAAGCTGTGACAAGATTATAAGTGCAATATTCATCTTCTTTTTTAGGTTTGTCTTGTAAGATTTTGGCAAATAATGAATTGAAAAAACACTTGAGAAACTAAAGGACAAAATAAGATCTGAGATACAAATATTTCCCGTGGGTCACTTAAAACTACTAGCATTGTAGGGGTGGTAGCCCTGATAATATATTCATCTACATGGCACTCCCTCTTTCCTAGATGGCACTTGCATTGAGACTATACCATAAGGCTACTTCGGATCTTAAATGCTCTTAATGTGTTTACGGCTTAACAAATGGGACAGCTTATTTTCTTTACAAAGGGTGGAGCTTTAACAATCCATATTTTTTCACCATTTGATTTTGTTGTTGCATAAATAAACATACGAATTTGGAAATACTATAATTAGGCGGCCTCAACAAATACAGCAAAAGCACATCTTTCCTAAGTTTTCTAGTATACTAGACACAGATATTAAGAGCATAAAGATAATGTTATGTTTTCTAGGCGTATACTCCCTCCGTCTTAAAGTGCAACTATTTTATAATTCAAATTTGTCTTACAATACCATTGCTTCTCTACCTGTCTTACCATCTCAACCAATCACATATTCCTCCTATTTAATTTATTATCTATTTTTTCACCTTAACCAATCATAATAATTTCTCAACCCCAACCTTAAATTTCTTTAAAAAATAATATAAGTTGTATTATTTTAAGATGGATAAGATAATTATATAAAAAGTCTCAAATATCTATGCATACAATCAAACGTGATGAGAATAGAGTGTCAAGTGTTGTAGATAGTTATAGTTGGGGAAATTTTTTTAATCCATCAAGGGAATATCCTCTTGTTTCTTGCATGTCATCTAAATAGTTATGATTTTTTTAAAAAATAACGATTAATATGTGATATATCACTTCACAAATATACATGTTTAAATTTGACTTATAAAAATTGTAAAAAAAATCAAATATGACTATTTTATATATACTAGTTAAAGATTAATTTGTTTTTTTATAACTTGTAGATGTTGAGATTGAAATTGCATACTTATGGAGAGATATACCATATATCAATCTATCCTATCGAATTTTTTAATTATTTTTCATAACTACTTAAATATAACTTGTGAAAACAAAGAAACATCCTCTGGAAGGATTAACATCCATTCCCCCGTTATAGTTACACGACAATATTTATTTCCCTTGAGTTTGATAGCTGCATCGTAGGGATATTCTGTTTTCCTTGGATTGTTTTGTTGCCCTTGGGTTGTTTTAGCAGCTCGAGGAAACGTTTTTAACCCTAGTAGTGATAGTTAGGCAGTGCAACGGCATCAACAGTGTGCTGAAAAGGAGACACGATCGTGGCCAATAATAGCAAGACAATGCTGCAGTGAATTGGCAGACTCGCCACCTCGGTGGACAGAGCCACAATGGACCACGGTCCATGCTAGCTACCGTCGCCGAGCACGAACGCGCGTAGTGAGATGCCCGTTGGCCGGTTGCCCACGGACGCACGCTTCGCAGAGTGCATATACTGGTGAAGTGCATGCACGCCGGTGAGAGACAGCTAATACGGCCTTAATGCTACGCCACGTACGCAATGCCACACCAGCAATCCAGCAGATCTCCTCCGATCCGTCGTATTCGTCCCCTTTTTTTCAACGGGAGAGATGGCGTCACGCGAGAGGGATTTGACACCCGGTGTGCGGCTCCGAGGGAACGGAGAGATGAAGACGAGGCCCTCCGCCCTCCCTCCCAGTCGCGAGAGGCGTGCGCCCGCAGCAACCTCGCAGTGACGCGCGTGGTGCCTCTCCTGGCGGCAACGACGACGCGTAGGACGGGGTGGGCCAGGGAGGTGGTATGATCGCGGCTGCCGTTCCGGGCACGGAAATTCAACCCCGTACGGGGGCCGTTGGGGGGATGGTCTTGTCCTTTTGAAGATGCTAATCATCCAGCCCATGTGTGAGTATAGTTCTCGCAGGCTTTGCGATTTGGATCGGGCAGCTTTGCGACCACTTGAGTTTCAACCTTTGCGACTGGTGAGCCATATGATTCTTCCTCTTTTTGGTGTGGGGTCCACCCTCCAAAGACTCCAAACTCGTCCAGATCTGAGCTTGGACACAAGTGCCATCATATTCATACTAGATGTTTTAGGCTCAACTTTGATAGTACACATATAGGTCAAATTTCAAGGATTCAATTGAATTGTTGGTTAAGAGCAGGAAGAACAATTGGAACACGCACGAATAACGCATGGCCAGATTGCTCCTATCGGCTTCGACAGGGCAACAGATCGACCACCTATACACTCCGCTGCCAGAACTGCAGCCGCTAATGACCTTAGTAATCGTAAGAGATTAGATTCAACATGATGAGGCTTCTACCTCTAGCAAAAGAGAAGGGCGCCGCCGCTGTGCCGTCATGGCTTCGACCTGAGCTCGCGAGATTTGGATCATTCCCGTGTCACGTAGGTAAACCTCCCTAGCCAGCTCTCCCTTTTTTTCCCGTCACAATGACCAGCGGGCCCCATTTTTTAATTTCCAATTATTTTCCAGGAAGTAGGAAATTGAAATTGGGATATCTATGCATTTTAACGGAAGTCTTCCTACTATTGTGTAATCTATTTTCGAATTGCAATATACTATAGGTTAAAAGAAGCCAACGGGTAAGATTAACAAGCACACTAGGATGAACTATATGTAGCTGCAAAACTGCAATAGGCCAGCTGCAACAATGTGCTCGACTCAAGGCTTGTTGCTGCGGCCTTTTAACCCTCCTATGTCCTATGTACCCACAGGGCGCAGCTAAGCAGCTGTGCTTCAGGCTGCTTTCGATAGACTAGTTGCGATAAGCTGATAAACCACACAAACTAAACAAGAAAAATTATTAACACATAATTACTTAAATATTAGCTATTGTAAACTTTAAAAAATATCTATTTGATTTTTAAAAAGAAATATATACATGCAAGTTAAGAAAATATACCATTTAACAAATTAGGAGTGTACTCACGGTAAATAAGAAAGCAAATTCTGTAAAAACACAAACAAACATATGTCATAGCTCAAATAAGCCACAGCTAGTTCAACGTAGTCCAATGGCCACATATGAGAGAAACAGCGCGAGATGTTTTTTATTTATTTTATAAGTAAATCAAGGTAGACGCATGATAGAAATATGTGGAAAATTCATGCTCATGCCTTCCCAAACTTAGATATCTTTTTAATTTAGCTCTATTTTTATATCCGCACACTTTCCCTATATGTCATATGAAAAATCCAACTATACCTATATCATTATTGAAAGGACCGTGATGTTGCTTATCGGAGCTAAGCGTTTCTAAAAATTACATAACTTCATAGTGGATTAAAAAATCAGAATTTTCCAAACACCTATTGGAATTTCCAAAATGAAGATCAAAATATTTGATAGCGATCGAAGTAAAAACACTAAGTATGGATTTGAGCTCGAACAAACAAAATCTATATGAACTAAAAAGGTAACAAACAAGATATCTAAACAAAATATATGATAACCAAATAGATCAATTAAGCATATAAATATATCATGTAAAAATAAGCTCAAACACAATATGATTCAAGAAAAAAACATGAAAACCAAGAGAGGAGACATGTGATTTATTTTCTAAATTTTGAATCCACCGATCCTATGTCTCTGTTGGGGGGCTATAAAGGCCGGTCTCTTTCAACTATTTTCCTCACAAGATTGCACAATTGCATTCCTTAATTTTACTCTTAATTTCTTCCATTATAGAAGCAAAATCAAAACCTTCACGACTTTTTCATGGCACACCATAACCTTATGTGCACATCGACGACGCCTAGCTGTTTAGAAGATTTTGATATTCAAAAGTAACAAACACAATTAAAGATTTGCTTGCTATGAACTTAATTGCTCAAAGGATGGAGTGAAGCTTACTGGCTCTCAACTTCTTAATCTTTCAATCCAACTCTCTTCTCTTATCAAATACCTTTTATAACAAGATATCATCAATGTAGAGCAATAAGGGAGGGCTCTTTGGCTTTAGATGGGGTTTTTCCTTCAAAATCATATCCCCAAAGGATGGAGGGGTGAAGAGGTTTAAATACCCGAACCCCTCAAAACTATTAGCTATGCATATATCAAAAATCCCGAGGGAATTTCTAACATTTTTCTCAACAAAAACACTTGTAACCATATCAAAAATTCTGACACTCATATTATAATTTTTTACCTTTATTGGAACTTTTAAGATTCATATCGGAACTTCCAATATTTTTTCCAATAGAAGCAAACATGGCTATATTAGAAATTCTGACACTCACATCAGTATTTCCGACTATATCAGAATTTTTGATGTCACTCACCAAAACAGTCATAACTCTTCGTTCGAACGTCTATTTTTGATGATCTTAGTATGAAAAGCCCACTTAGAGGACTACCTAACCAAACCTAAGCTCTAAAACCACTTAAAAGATAGATGAAAACTTAAGTTTCTTTCAAGTTAGCACTCAGATAGGTTATTTTAAGCACCAAGATATACACAAACACATCGATGTTACATTCCTTTTAATAGTATGTCATTTCTATACGCAAATGTAGATAGGAAGAGAAGTATACCAATAGAAATGCCTTCATATCATCTTTATTTCTTTGTCTTGAGAGATATCAACGCCAAATCAGTTTCATCGTATATTCTTGAAATGGTTGATGTGGGTTATTTGTAGCTTCAAATAGCCTCGCATGGTCCATGATAACAACGCCTTTACTCGCCCTTCACCACTAGATTTGGTCCTTTAGAACCAAGCCCCTTGGTTGCTCTTCATTACCGTATGATCTATCACAATCGAGTATCGCTTGCCTTTTAGTGCCTTGCTATAATAGCCACTTCATATCCCACATCTTCAATATATTTACTTTGTCACTGTTGATATGTTTATGTGTCATGATCTCACTTGAGAATCAGCACCTTTTTCAGTTCTTGGGATCTATTTCTCTTACTCAACTAAATAAAATTGTTAGTCCAATAATTTGATTGTTAACTTCTACTTGTTGATTAACCGATCGCATATATAAAAGGACATGAATAAATCGATGAGTATTAATCAATATCATAAGTGTCATATACTCACATATATGCTTAAATGTAATGATCCAATTAAATGTAAGTGAATAACTTGGATCAATTACATGTATGTATAGGATTTGCTCTTCTAAATGTATGCATACAAGATATTCACTTGAAACAAAGCATATGCATATTTAGGGATTAACCAATGAGAGTTATGCAATTATCAAAAATATAGACAATAATAAATGTATACTTTCATCATCTCTATGTTTTCAATGTAAAGAGATTAAATAAGATGAGACTTAAATAAAATATTAGTCTCTTATGTATATGTCAACTGCATTAAAATTATATATATAAACGCATAAATATATAGATGGAGAGAAAGAGTGATACGCATAGTTTGATCTCTATGCTTTTTATTTTTATCATGATTAAGGTTCATCATCAATAAATATATTTGTATCCCAACTCATATGAAGTTTGGAAACAACTTATTTGCCAACTTATGAAAAAGATTAGTCCTACAAAATTCGTTTGTCATAAATCACCAAAACAATAATGATAAATATTGTTGATCATAGATTTATCAATTTATTTCTTTTTGGTGATGTATGACAACCCAATGTAAAACATATAGAGTACCACTAAATTAGTTTGTCATAAATCACCAAAACAAAAATGACAAATGTTGATGATCATAGATCTCTCAATCTATTCATTTTTGGTAATGTATGATAACCTAATGTAAAACTTATAGAGTTGAGTAAATAATATAAAATGAGCTCCCTAAAGATGTGTATGTATATGAAAGTAAAAGAAAAAATATATGCACATTTTTAATGAAGGGTGATGAAATAGTTCATTATTTATTTTGGACCTATAGAAGAGATATTGGGAATATGAGGAGTTTATCACATACCTCTCACTATTTTAATTTTAATATCCATATGAGACTAAACAAAGAAATTCTCATAAAAATATTAGTCTCATACAATTAGATTTACTTGCACTTTTAGTTATTTAGACTAAGATTTACACATGACCCCTTTGACTGTCTGGACTTTCACTCCCCTGAATTTTGTCTCAATCCTATCGACGACAACTCTCTCATGGCCTCAAGTATTACTTACACGTGGATAAACAAAGAAACTATATCCAAGTTTAAGTTATTTTCTAACTTTACCCATATTAACATTGGCATAGTTATGTAATATATATGAAACAATTAGAAGTTGATTAATTGTGAAACATATAACCACTCCAAAACCGACCCATCTTAGCAGTTTGCCAATTTGACTAGACTTATGTTGGCTAAACCACACTCAATAACGGTTCGATCAGCCTTAAAGCTATTCACAAAAAACTTGTATCACTCCAGATCAACCGCTCACCATGCCGATATGATCGGTCAAGTGTGTCTTGTCTAACTGCCAATGTCATTGGTCTAACCAATCTCTGAACGCCGGTCTAATCGCAAGGCCTCTGGTCTAACAACAATTATACTTTAATTATACTTTCAGTCAGACCACCGATGCTTGACACTTCACTAAAATCTCCTCAACCATCACCAGAGTCAATTGTTGATCCATTATATTAGTCCCATGACGATGATTTCACATTCATAAGAGTTAATTCTCATACCTACCACATAAGAGTCATGCGATGAAATTAAGCAACATTCTCAATCTGTTGGATAAATGAAATAGTACTGATATATAGGCGGGGTTTGGCCCAACTTGTAGTGGAGTTTTTTCAACTTCATCCATTCGATGTGTTTAGAACTAGGTTTGGTTAAAACAAGTTTCGACCATTGATAATTTTTTAAATGTTCAGTTTAAAAACAAAACAAATGGTGTAAATAAATTTGTTTCAAAAGTAGTATAATATCATAAACTAATTATATTTACGAATTTATTCTAAAGTTTAACCAAAGCTTATCATAAACCTTGGAGATTTATGACCGAATAGAGTACCAAACAACAAAATTTTACAATAATTTATATGTAAGAGAAAACTAAGAATGAAACGTAGAAGCTACCTGCCACCGGCTTTTCCATACCTGTGTGCAAGGAAAAAAAAGCGGCAAACAAAGCTTACAAGCAGGCAAAATACGTACAACTGGTATAACGTAACCATCCGAGCCGCTACAATTAATCATACTTATATTATGTGAAAGAGAGTTGCACAAGTAGTACCTGCCCAGCATGCAGCTGAAAAAAAAAAAGAGTTCGCCAGTTCGCCTACTGGCTGGTCTGTGCAAGTGCAACTCTCTTCTCTACAGTCCATTTCGATCCACACCGACCACGCGCAGCCAACCAAAGACCGATCTCTCCTCTCCCTCTCCTAGGGTACCTCCCTGATGACGTCACCGCCTGCCGGCGTGCTTACCTCAGCGAGCATGACACGGACGACTCTAGGCATGTTGTCCCACCCATGTCCAGCTCATGCAGCAGGAGAGACGCACCGATCATTTTTTTCACGTGCGTCGTCGGTCACCACTGGTGACAGTCTGATACATTGATTGACGTACAGCCGCAGCAATTGACGCACGCACGCACGCATGCATGGATGGATCGGATCGATGAAGATCGTGACGAGGAAGGCGACGCGAGCGACGCCGGCGTGCTGCAGCGCGCCGGTTGTGGCGGCATGCATGCACCCGGTTATGATGATGAGGAGGAGGAGGAGCAACGCAGTAAGAAATTACGAAATCCTGCGTGGATTCGGGCCAGATGTCCTTCTCGGAGGGGCAGCGGTTAGTCCGAGAAGGCGCACGAGTTACACGTACGCGATGACCAGGTGACGCCAGTGCAGGCAGAGGGAAACCACACCGAGCCACGGGGCTTTTCCACTGTACCCTGACAGTGGAAAACCAAGAAAACGAAACTGTCAATCTAGGTCACACGTATACTCCAGTTCGCCAATACCACTGTACTTCCTTGGAGTAAATGCCAGATGTCATGTCAGTGGTGCCACGCTTAACTGTTCGTGCAGTACCTAGTATGTGTGATGGATGATGATTGATATATTGCATTTGGTCTAATGTTTCGCCAGACGCCCGTAGCTTTAGCTCAAGCTAATGGATGTATGACACGAACCACAAACTTTAATAGCTACTCCGTACCATAGTAGGCTAGCTATGGAGACTATATAGCTCATTTCACTTTCGGGGAGCGAAGGGAAGAGCCATCGCCGGGCGATTCCAGGACATAGAAAGGGACGGCGAAGAGAATCTTCCAAATCTCGCTTTAGGCGAGCAGGCCCGTTCGATTCCCTTTCGCGCACGTGCAAGTGATGGTGCACAGTCACTCACCATCTCGGGACAACCAGATGCCAATTTGATATCGCTACTGTAGATGTTTGAATCTATGAACGTCTAGAAGGCAGAAAACATCATACGGACGAGGACGAACAACAACTTTTTTTGTCGAAAACACTAGTATTGCTAGAGTGCAATAGTTAGAAGCTTTTTTGTCCAGATGCACATCACCTCACTATGCAACATCATTGCTCCAGGGAATCCACGGTCGCCTTGTGATCGTGCCCACGTGTCCAATTGTGCTACGTGTTGACGAGATCGCCTTTAATGGCTGCCACACCGCATAGCACATAGGACGTATCGGAGCTCGGTCCATTGCATCCCGTGGAATTGAGTCGAAATCCACTTCGATGTCCGGACTCAAGACCATGACAATCGAAGGTCTCTAAAACATTTGATTTGATAGCTAAACCCTGAGTAATTCTGAGCATGTCATCGCAGCGTAAGCTCAATGATCAACGTCTTCAAGGTCTGCAACATCAACCAATGATCAAATCGCCACGAGGGCTATGGATGTTTTCAACATTCCATGCGGGGATAATCACAAGTGTTCAAGAATTCAAGCTCCAAACGGACGAAAGTGGCAGCCCATTCACACAAGGTTGCCACCCAATGACGCCGACATCAGTAATCCACTCAAATCTATAGGTGCTTCACAAGGAGAATTAAAAAGTATTCAGATAGCAATTAATGTTCGGCGATCTGCATACAACAAACATAAGTATGTCACTTCTCTCAGACCACATAGGTGCAGTGGGTTGAAAAACTAACTTCACCTGCAGTCATTATTTTGACAAACCTACAAAGATGGCAACGGAAAATTGTGATGAGCACCAAACACACGTGATATATGTGTGAGAGAGCCTACCATATTGTTGCTGGACCAAGTAACAAAAGTACATGGGGAACGATTAGAAAGAAAATGGTTTCACATTATATGTCCAACACGAGAAATATGGACTCTTTATTTATTGCCAACACCAGCAATCACCTGCAGCAGTAGCAAAAGGCAGTTAATTACTGTTGTGTGAACAAAACTTGCAATCTCGATAAATTAAGGAAGTCCATAAGACTATAACTATACAAAGAAAGAAAGAAAAAAATCAGCATTGTAACTGTGTGAGCCAGCTGCAGCCAAAAAAAATCAGCATTGTAACTGTGTGAGCCAGCTGCAGCCTGCAGGGTTAATCGTCTTTCTGGGTTCTGGCTTGCTGCTTTATTTCAGTAGTACTATGGAATACAAAACCTAAAAAAAAATAGAAAACAAAAGCTAGGTGAATATGGCAGACTGTTTAGTCTATAATACTCTACTAAAGTTCCAACGGTTTCTTGGGCAATTAATTTAAGCTCCTACTAAATCAATGAATACCTCAGTGACATGGAATTAAATTCCGCAAGAAAAACATGGTAAAGTGGCATAGCATTCAAATAAATTCACACTAACTGGAAAAATCAACAATGGTTTAAAATCGTTATATTCGTAAGCCAGGAGAAACCAATACTTCATTTTCAATGGATTTGGTGCAACCAATATCAACAAAATGAAGCTGCAAAAGACAAAATCACATACATCACTGAGAGTTGGTTGGGGGAACTTGGCAGTCTCGAATGAATCCAATATGGGCCTAACAACAGCTGGAAGAAAAAGATCTGAAATTGCAGGGGGCACAATCATGAGATCCATTGTATACACAGGTTTCATGGATGCAACATAAAAAGAACTGCTCAAACAAAGAAATGCATAACTGAAAGCTATGATATTTCCAACAAATAAACTACAGTTAGTGCATAAACTGCTTAGTCTATTGGTCTTCTAAAGAACATAAAAAAAGCATATATTCAAAACAGACTCAAGTGATACTAGTAAATGTTACACCAGCATAAAAATGGTATGCAGAAATATATATTCATTTATGCCTTGAGATTGTGTGTTAAGTCTCTTTGCGACATAACAATACAGAAGAACGTAAATCCAATCTTGCAAAAATATATATATTGCAGAAGCAGAAAAATAGAGGGAGAATAGACAATTATTGTTAACTTCATAAAAAGAGTTCTGGACTGGTAACTGCCACTAGCAAGGTTAACCCGAGAAGAAAAAAAGGTGTCACTATCGGTGTAGAAAAGAAAGCCAACGGCCAGCAAATGGTGATATGGTATTTTACCTAAGGTAGAAAACAGAGCACTAGAGCATTACACAAGGCTAGTTGCAGTTGACCTTTATACATCAAACACACAATTTGAGAAAAAAAAGCATAAAAGACATAATAATACAAAACAACCGAAACCTCAAAATACAGAACTCCCGGATACTTCAGATATGACTAAGTGCTTCTCCATAGAAAAATCAAAATAAAGAACATAAATGCTAAACAAAAACGTTAGTGTGTGACAATTGAAATGAAAGATAGGGATTTGAATTGCATTGAAGCAAGTGACCACTCAAAAAAAGTTAATGCCTTTTTTAAAATAAGAAATACTATAGAAAGGAAATGGTAGATGACTTTATTTTAAAATAAAATAATACAACATTTTACTGGTAGTAGCTGTCTTAACAACAAAAATGACTTGAACAAATTAGATAATATGGCAAAATATGTAATCAGACAGCATCGGTAAATTAAAAGCAGAAGTTATGTTGCAGACACATTAAACAAATTATAATACCATTTAATAATTTGAACATAAGCTTCATATAGAATTTTTTTCTTTAGTTTGGTGTTTCAGGGGCAAAATAAAAATTACATGTAATTGAATGCACCATGCTCATCCTATTAGGTCAATTTACCATGATTATATATTATCATGATAATACGATGTGTACATAAAAAGTGCATATCAACTCCCAAAGTCACAATTACAATTTAAAGTGAATGGCACTTGATAAACTCTGCATACACAGGATATACATTTCACCTTTCTGGTTTTGAACATATGCTCTCTGGCAGCTGAAATTCAATGGAAAAGAAAACCTTTTACAAAAAGACAGAATTTTTTCCTTTCATTCCGCAAGGCAATGGAATCAATTGAATTGTCTCTTTGTCATTACAACCTTCCCTAGAAAAACTCTATAATCATGATAAGCTCATTGTAAAATGAACCAATCGGTTGTGTGCGCACATTACTCCCTTCCACTTCCTCCGTTATATATTATAAAATGTTTTGATTTTTTTAAAGTCAAATTTACTTATGTTTTATCAAGTTTATAAGAAAATGTATCAACATTCACAATGTCAAATTAGTTTTATTAAATCAAATATTGAATATATTTTGATACTATATTTATTTTGTGTTAAAAATGTTACTATATTTTTTATAAATTTGATCAAATAATAATTTGGTTTCAATGGTTAGTCGTTAGATTTTAATGTTTTTGCTTCCCTCAGAGTTGGAGCCATGGTCCGTCTTAGATCTCCAGCCGTGTTCACCAGCTACCTAGCTTTGATTTGATATGTATATTAAGGTTGTGTCAAAGACTGACCACATATCATGGCCTTATTATTACTATATATTCCACCCTAATGATTAAAACCTCTTGCAAATATGGTGAGAGTCTATTTTAGGATTCCCAAACAGATATTACAAGAGTCATCAATGGGGGGGCGAGGAACAAGACGGTCCCCTACATATGCACATGTTGAATTATAGAGATAGAGGAGAGGAATAACAAAGCCAACAATAAGGCAAGAGGCAGCAGTGATCGGCTCCTACACCACAAAGACCCTAAGATTCCCTATCACGCCCATCCTTCCTCGCTAATGGGATTGCCCAACCAAGCCATCTCGCCAATTCACGCTCTTCTCCTTGTCATGGTGGTTAATTGCCTTCCCAACTCGGTGCAAAGGTTCCCCTTGATTTCATCTAGCAACCCGTTTCCCTGCTTCCCCTCGGCTCAACGTCACAACTGAGCACATAAGTCCTAATCCCTTTCTTGGGCTGTCTATGATCCAAATGGACCAAATCTCATATAGCCCAACTAATATGAGCCGTATATAGGTCGAAATCTAGCCCAACTAATATGGGCTATAGGTCAAAATCTCGTTCTAGTTGAATTAACAAATATGGGCTGCATTTAGGTCGAAATCTCTACACATGTAACTCCATTCCAGCTCCCCAGCAGCATGAAACCAAAATCCTTTTATGGCCCAATAAATATGGTGTACACTTAAGTTTGAATCCTGATACGACCTAAAATATATGGGTCGCACGTAAGGTCCAATCTCATTATTGGACGTCTTATAATCAAAACATCGTTTAGGTCTAGCTATATGGCCTAATGTAAGTCACAATACTACTTTGGCCCAACTAATATGGTATGCACATACATGTTTTAGCATGAGATGGTAAGAATGCTCGGCATCGGGTGCTTGACATCGGCTAAAATATCGGATGCCTCACTTCTCTTTCTCATTTCCCATTCTCTCTCTCACTGTGTGATCATCAACTACCCTGTGTCCATGTCTACTACTAAGAGGACGAGCCTCTATCTCGTGTCCGCTGCCTAGTCCTATCACTAAGGGGACATATCTCCATCTCCAACAATGTTAGCCATACATTGCTTCTTTCCACACCATGGCCTCAACTCATAGCTACATCACTTCCATAACGGAGATGTCACTCTTGCTTCTGCTAACTACAAGCAGAGCTCAAGTAGGTCGAGTGGTGGCTCTAGCAACAGAGCTCGCCAACATGATGAAATCAACATCCAAGCACCACATGAGCTGCTCCTACCCCTATCTATTGCCACTGTCTTTTACTTGTGCTGCTGTTGAAGTTGAATTTGCTCCCATTTATTGTCATTCAGGCTAAGTTCTAGCCATCAAAGTTGAGGAAGAAGCAAGATATAGACCAATATATTTTATGATTTTTTGATATTTTAGCCAATATATTTTAATGTTTATTAGGTTGAATCAAAATGTTTCCCTAGTTATATAATTTGATGTTTATTGGGTTGGATCAAAATGTTATGTGTGTTTCATATTTTTGTTATTCTCATGAATCTTCTGATGTTTCGACAATTAAAGCTTGTGTTTTATGTGTGTGAGTGAAATGTTTCGATGGTGATTCAAATATGTTTCGTTATTTTAATAGTTTAAAATATTGTATATAATGACAAAATATTATTCTACGTGAGCTGAAACAGCTACGATTTTTGGTAAAAAAAAATCGGAGGCGTGATCGTAGTCGCGTCCAGGAGATGGTCCGTGGGCTGCGACACATTTCGGTACGAGATGGGGCGTGGGCCGTGACACGTTCCCTTTCTTGCAGCGTGGCTCGTGTCGTGCGTGCGCAGCGTGCCCACAGAAATCACTCGTCTAGAAATCGGATGAGGTGAGAGGAGGGCAGCTCACGAGCCTCCGCCCGGTCAAGATGGCTACGGCAGTGGCTGCTTCCCTCGCGGCGCACCACTATCTCGCCGCCGGCCTCCTCCCCACGCCACGAGCGATCGGGAGGACCGGCCGCAGCGGCGTCACCATCTCCATGAGGGCGCAGGTGGAAGCTCACCCAACCTCTCAGCCTAACAATAATGCCCTCCTCGACTGATTCACACGCTTTTGTTTTTTCCCCTAATTCCTCTCAGAGAAAGCAGAACAGTGATTCTCGGAGTGGGAAGGGAGACGGCGGCGGCGGGGAAGGGCGAGTCAGCGGTGGGCGTCGAGTGTGGCGTCGCCGGAAACTGGTATGCGCTCTGGCCGAACAAGGGAGTAATCTCCTATATCTCCGCGTGCTTGATTGTTTTGGACGGAACTAGGACGGCATGGACGACGCTATCGCTGACTAATCTGTAAGCCTCTGTTTGGAAGGCGCATGGCATGGACGGCATGTCTTTTCATGAGATTAGGAAGGTAGGACAGGGTCAGTTATGTTCAGGAGAGACAAGCGTCATGGGCTGCCCATTACCATGTGCTATTAAGCCTAGCAAACCCTTTTGTGTTACGAGGATTATGTGATGCGATGTTTTATTTGCAGTTTTGCACGTATTTTGACTGTTCTGGATTCTCATGGAGCTCTTTGTTTGCATAAATTTCGTTTAAAAGAATCGTAACGTTTCATGGGTGGGATAGAGGAACACACCATTTTTTGCCAAATAAGGCAATTATTTTGGGTTGTTTCTAAACAATAAGTCGCTGGTTGTTGGTACAAGAAATTTCCTTTGCCATTGTACTGTTTTCTCATGCAATTCCATGACATCTGTTATTCAGTATTATATGCTCAAAATAAGAAGTCACAGATTGTTGCCATGCAGCATGCTCTGGTCCAAGACATTTCCTTCATCTTTGTAGTGTGGCTCTTGTTGTTCCATAATCATCGGTATTAGGCTGCTAGCAATGGCAGATAAAAGTGTTCAATTACCCAATGCCATTCAACATTTAAAGTGCTGAATAAACATCAACTGATAATCATAGTATTAAACATTGTTGTTGTTCCTCGTTGGTTCACAATATATCATATCAGAGTATCTGTATGTATGCATGTATTAAGTATTCCAAAACCACCTGAAAAATGGTGCCAAAATACAAGGGGACCATGAAAAGTAGCACTGATAAAAATTATGCTATTCTTTTGGTCAGATTATTAAAATCCACAATTATGTCTTTGTAACTATGGGTTACTACCTTCTATGTGCTATAGGCAAGACAGTCATCTTCACATCTTGTATAAGAGACCTTTTCTTGATCTCCAAACTATAAAACACATGATCACTTGATCAGCACTAGCTCAACCAAACAAATGGTGAAGTCAGTTTGTTACACGAGGGAACTATAAGAGGTGGTTAAGGATGTAGGAGTGGATTATAACTGCCTCATGTAGTAAGGTGCTGTAGCATACAATAATTTAAACAGGTCAACAGGTCAATAATACATACATTTGAGACTACATGTCTACATTCAAACAAAGTATTTTGAGCAAAGGGGAATCTGGAGCCTTCTATAGCCCAAATAGTGCCCCACCACTGACTATTAGCATGTTGACCATCGTTTATTTTGTGTCAACCATGTATCATATTCAATGGCATGACCGTTCTGAACAGTTAAGCAGGCTGCCAAACAATTGTATGCCCATCATGGCTTCATTGTTTGCATCATTATTGAACATGTCGCCACATAAAAACATTTGATCTGGGGTGACACTGGGCATTGTTGTCATGCTTTAAAATTTTCATATTCTTTTCTGACTTCCCTGTATATAATTTTTACATGTGTCCTTGCAGACCAAGGAGGATGACATGTTGCGGTACAAGTTGGAACGTATCCCTTTCTTAGAAGAGAAAGTGAGAAAAGTAAGGGAAAATGGGAAGATCATATGCTTAGACATCAACCAGCTGATGTTATCTCAGGATAATAGATTTGCATTCACAATGGAGGTGGCCGAGGAAGCTAACTCCTATCTTGAAAAGAACAGGCATGAGTATGGACTGAAAAAGCCTATACTGCATGTGCTTAGTGACCGCATGAATGAAGCTGGATTTTCTCGGCCGGAAGGCTACCTTTATCATTATCCTATCAAGCCTGGTCCTTATTTTATAAAAGAAGAAGGGCACTGAATAAACCACATGCTCTACAGTAAGTATATTTCGCAGCCTACTTGCCAAATGACCTTTTTTAGTCCTGTAACCCCCAATTTATCTGTTATCCTCATTTCCTGTGATGATTGTTCTTGCTGATGACAAGCATGCCCCTGGGGTTGGGGGGACTTGTTTTTGGGTGTGTCACGTGCGTGTGTATGAAGGAGGGAGGAGGGGTGGGGGATGGCAGATCTGCTTCATGAAAGGACAGTATGAACCCACAAGTCACAAGTGAATATCAATATTTATCACTGCACACAATGGCTTCATAGATGATCCATTGCCTCAGAAATATGCATTAGTATTACACCTAAGGCCCTGTAAAATGAGCTGGTCTTAAGTCCATGCAGCTAGACTAACAATAGGATAGGGGTATATCTATATAGCTTTCTTATCCATAGGGATGTATAAAGATTAAATCATACATCAGGGGATTCAGATATTCATATATTAGGTTCGCTACAGAAAGGTACTAGTTTTACTCTTATAACCCCTTAATGTAGTTCACACGATCATATGCAGTGATATGTACGAAGGAGCTTAGGTGTCTAGCGGCTCCTGCCTCCAATCCCAGGCCTTCTGCGTGGATCATGCTTAGAGTTTGCCCCTCCATAGTCATAATCCTGAATATCTGTGAGAATCTTTCTACTATGCCCCTTCATTAAGAAAATAAAGAACAATTATAATTAATGAAGTATATAAATGAACAAAGAAACATGGAAGTTATTAATTATGATGTTTTTTTAAACGAGTGCTGCAATCAACAACACTGTCATCAGCTAGTAACTGTTATTATATGACTGTTTCAAACATTGGTTGTCTACATTATTTTATTGAGGGGAGCATAAAGGGACTAACTATGACAACATTAGGGGACACATCAAAACCTGGAAATTGGAAAATGTTAAATAGCGCTAACATGTATGAATTGAAATAATTAATCAGAGATACTAAAATTGCCCTGCATGAAACTGTGCTGAAAACTTTGGGACAAACCTTTATCAACTTTGGAGTAGCAGCGATATCATTTTTTATCACTATGGTTTGGCCTGCATTAGGGTGAAAGCAACTTGTTTAGACAGATAATTAATAATATGATAGCATATTGAACAAAATAAATAGCAAATACCATACCAGCAGATGCATTGCAGAGAAGTATTAAAAGGATGATGGTGAGTACAAAACTGGATTTAGGCATGTTGATCTATGCTTACAGACCGTTATTCCTTTCAGAGGATTGTTGGCAAGGACCTATTGTGTTCTGCCCCTTTTATATGTGGACGGGTCAGGTACCGGGAAGGAAAAAATATTGGAACTTTATATATGGTCTACCAATAATGATTGTTGTACAGGATTATGATGAAAATCATAATCCCACAACACAAGGTCAACTGCACTTGGCTCAAGCTACTTGAAAAGTTGCATTTTCTTTTTCAGCAACTAAAGCCAAAGCAAACTGATACATGCGTATTAAAGCATTGTTCTGTCAATTTTATTCCACCCTTGATCTGCAGTTGTAGATAACACTGACCATGCTTGAAATTACTTGGAATAGTACCTTATTTTTTAAAAAAGGTTATGATTAGGTTATGTACTAGTTATTTTGTAAGCACAAGGTATTAAAAGAGGTTGTCATGGCACAGTGATAATGAGTAGACTGAAGACCTTTGGTAATGGCTAGTTTGCTACAGCATGGATGTCACCTCTGAAAATTATCAATGGTGCATATTTGGTACAATATAAAATGTTTAATAGTTACAGTACTAGCACACTACAAGCATCCAAGGAGAGATAATCTATCTCCCCACAAAATAAAATGAGGAAATTTATCAAATAACGTAAAAAATGATATAGTGCATCCAATATCACATGGTAAATGGTTTAATGCTAAAGAGGGAGCAGTAATAAGTGGAGTGAGTGCACACTACAGCTATGTCACAGTGTGCTAGGGGACAGGGAGTGGGGAAAATACAATGTATTTGGAGGGAACTGCAAGTGCAAGTGCAACAGCACCCCCACTAATGGATCCTTCAGTCAAAAGGAAAAATAACTTGTCCATTGTCTTGTGGCCTTGTGGGGGATCTTGTTTGAGATTTTCCCTATCTAGATCTATTCATACCATCGGCATATGCAGATACATATTCTTCTGATTTGTCTTGTTATATATGTACATTGCCCTTCTGCTACATATGGTTGCATGCACGTTCTGTTTATGGATTATATTATGACCTAACTACCCACGTATCCACTGTACTGCCAACTGTGCAAATGATCACGACCAAGATGTAGTTTTGTTGTTGGCCACTCATTATGTCATCCTAGGCAGTGAGCACCTGTATGAAGTTGACCTATCTATCTGCTGGCTTGCAGCATTCTGAGAGCCAAATGCATACAACAGGAGAAAAATTTTGTAGTCACTGCTTTATGATCCAACCATAGGCTACTGGCTAGCTGCGCACATCACCAGATACTGTAGGATTACAGAAATTGGCATCCCCACTACCTTGCTATCTTCATCTGTGATGACACCATGTACAAAAGTCTTTCTTGAACAGCATGACTACACATGCAAAGAAGCTGTGGAATGACCAGCATACTACGGCATCATACCATATCCTCATCAATGTTACATCGGAAGTGCACGTGTGCCCGTGCAAGGGTTACTCTGAGATTGCACGGAAATGATCTATTTGCCACGTACTATAAAGTCCATTTCAAACTATTATGGTTAAATATCAGCCAAGATTCTTGAGTGTAACCTTCTAGTCAAGAAAATAAGATAATATGGAACATACTAGAAGGAAATATGGTGCAGAAGAAAATAAATTCACATTCTTGTTGACTCGAGGGAAAAGCATGGTGGTATGACATCTGCCTAAAACAATCGTTCCATATGCAAGAGGCAGATGAATCTTTTCTCACATATGCACAAGGGCTTACATAGATGAGAACAGTGAGAAGCACTATCAGTGGTTAGTTTGCACCTCAATTCAGAAGCATTGTTTCTGCATCCGATATTTTGAGCTGTGGCAACTTCCTTGCTTCCCAGTTTGCTTGATGACATATTTTTGACAGAGGATGTATTATGAGTTCGCGCTGTTTATCCAGTAATCTCATACTATACTCAAGAATGCAGTTACTGCCTTACTGGAGTGTTTTTCAGATTCAAAACTTTTCCTCTGCTTCCCTTTTATGCAACCTGTAGCTCATGCTGCTCAAGCTATGAAAAGGCAGTCCGTTAGCTTTTCATTGTCTTGGCTCTTCAGGTAGTACTCTGGTGGTGCTTGACTTCCTGTGTGCTCTTATTCAGATAGTGAAATGAAATCTCTGTGGCATTTCATTTTTGGTTTTTCCTTTCTTTCTCAAGATATCGCTGGGTGAAGTGGAGCAAAGCTACATTGCTGAGGCTGTAGGCATCATGCATACTTCTAACCATTCATCATTACTGTTCTGCAGGACCAGGAAACACAAGACGGGAGGGACCTTTTTTTCAGAATGGAGCAAATCCTGCAGCCTGCAAGACTCCTAGTTTTGCTGCGTACACTGTACGGTCTGGGAGGAATTGGGGAAGCCCTGGAATTTCCATAATCAAAATACTACCTATCTCCAGATCTGTTATATTTTGCAAGAAGCTCTCCACTCCAGGCAGGCATTATGTACAGCGAGGGCGGTGAATCGTGTCATTTTGTTTGGGCTATCCTCTGCTAGTCTGCTTTGCTTTATAGGAGTCCAGGCTGCGCTTAGACATTGTGAACTGTGTTCTGCAGTGGAAGTCGCTGGGGCTTTCCTTTTCTCATGCATCACGCTGTGATTAATCAAAAGACCCATCGGGGCCGTGCTATTGTTGCTTTGCTATACCTTACAGTTGTAATTTCGACTGATTTACCTTGGACTTGGCTACTTAGTACAGTAGTATTGAGGGTCGGAGTTTATGCAATTCTATCCTTTTGCTTCTCTTTTGGGTGGCAACCATATCCTGAATCTAACTTTTGAGAAGCCGATCGAGTAAAGTCAAGGTGTTATACTCCTGCTGATCATCAAAAAGTTTCGAAGCATGCTTGCATGATTTGTACTTGAGAAGTCAGAACGTGCGAATCAGGGATTTGCAGGAAATACCGGCTACTCCTCGTTCTAAAGGACAAGTTTTTTTTTTTTTTTTGCCCTGTCTGGGATCTGAAGAGCTGTTTAGAAGGGGCTAGCTGTTCAGCATTTGGCGAACCGGGGCCGGTTGCAATCCCTACAGCGGCTGAAACTTAGGTGTAGTACAGTACCAACCAATCTAACCATCCACCAAGCAAGAAACTACGTTTTGGAGGGGGGAAAAACAGGGTTCTCCCTCCTGTTAATCCATGACTACAAGTGGGACAATGGAACAAAACAAAGAGAGGTACATGTTACGCACTTACACTACATATGTACATGTTCCGCACTTACACTTACCTGTTAATCCATCTTTTATTTCTTTAACCATGAATATATGTAAATTTTTGTTTCTTCGTATTTTATATTCCTTCATTTGTTATTCATGTATATTAATCTCGAAAATTTTAGCTTCAACCACCTTGTGCTATAATACATACTCATTGGATATTCTGGATCTTCGGAGAACCTCGAGATTTTTCAGGTGACCTATAGTGGTTATAGGGAATCTAGATCCTCTAAAATATGGTTAGATGCGTCTGCTATAGATAATTAATGTGTGGAATAAGAAATTCATTGCAGCTACAATGTTCGACCTAGACCTTAGGGTGAATCACTGTGTTGACGCTTTTTTTTCGCTAATACAAGAGTCACCTAACATTTTATAAATAAATGTTTTTGAGCAAAGCAACAAGGATTCTCACGAGACCGACCGCTTTTTAGCGTAAAACGGTAAAAGATTAATCATGTTCTAGTTATAGGTTACTTACAACTCAACTTAAAATAACAAACGGAAGAAAAATAGATAAAAATAAATAGTAGATGAATTCGATTGGATGTTGTCTTTTTCCAATCGGCCATATGCCCGTATATATACAGGTAGACCCGGCCTTGAGACAAACCTAGTCGGTTCCACGCGATAAACAAAGATCTTCAAACGATAGGAAATAAACTGATTGATCAAAATCTTCTCTCTAACTTTCTGTCTATGCCGATATATCATGTGCAGCTTAGCCTTCCGCATGCAGCCCGTCGCAGCCTCATCCGACACGATCATGCTGCTGGCCCAATGCAACCCATTACCTTGCTGTACATGTTCAACAGTCCCATGCAGAATCCTGGACACATCCGACTCAGCTGATCGATCTCATGCCCACCTCAACCCTGAACTCATACATGCATCCTCCTGCGCAAGGCGTTTTGATGCATCGCGCGGACGCTGCCTCCGAAAATTCCCTGTCACGTCCCAGCCATGGAGCCACCCGTGCGAACGCGCACAACCACTGTATACACACGGGTGCAGCCCACGGACACATATATACTGAACAAACGCCCACACGAACATGCACGCATATCCTGGTAAAACGATCAATTGCACCATACTATCCGGCGTCAATCCCAGCACTCGCTCCAGTCGTTGATAACCTGTGCTTAAACATAAATTCCAGGTAAAGCAATTAATTAAGCCAACCACTAATCAAAACTAATTTGGCCCATCACATAAATCAATTGGCCAAATTGCACCGTCAACACACTGTAGCACTTTTTTTTTACTATATCGACTGGTCTGAAGGACATTACGAATGAAATGATGAGGAATATGCTGAAGACACTACACTGTTGTTCTCCGTCGTAGCATGATTTGCTTGTTCAAATTAGGTTTCTGGAGTGAAAGATTAGAGATATTTGTAGAGTGTAATTGAGTGGAAGCAAGAATTGGTTGAATATATAGAATGGTGAAGTGATTTATTTTTATGTTAAATTGTAGTTGATTTTTTAAAAAAAATATCTTACATAGTTGTGAATCAAAAGAAGGGCGTTTGTTTAGTTGCCTCGCTTTGTCACACCATATTTTTGGTCATGTCACAGTTTTTTAGGCACGTGTTTACTTCACTGTTACAATTGTGTCGTACGTCACTTTCTTAGAGTAACAACCCCATATTATACTCTCAAAATTAGAGCTAACCATACCATACTTATGACCAACTGTTTCTTAGCCACGCTTTTGTTACAGGTTGGCTGAGGTTAGTCACTTAGTTGCGACTAGTTTAGGCATTAACCAGATGTCCTCTATATAGTTGAGCGCAGGTGGCATGTCCAATTGGATTTGTCGGTACTGCTTACGTTTTTTTATTTAAGATTAGCACTACTAACTGGGCCTTGCCGGGCTGCCTTGAGAAGTGTGACAGTGAGCCTTGGGTAGTGATGCCATGGCAGTATTTACACTTGCTCTTGGCCCGTTGGCCCTCACATATCACATGAGGTAGCAACCAATGATGGGTTGAGAGTTGATCGCAAAAGTGCATTCGTTTGGCATGCCCTTTTTTTTCAGCTCCTCGCCTCGTACGGTTTACATTTCTTGCATAAAAGAGTTTTGGAAAGTATCCGTACACCACGTTGGGCGTTTTATTTATAGCACCAAAACATGGCAACGTGTATAAAACAAACTCGGTTACAACTTCCTAATTACAAGATGAACCGGAGAGAGAGAGGAATCCTATTTAAAAACTGTAATCATGTAATATCTCTAACACCTAACACCCTCCCTCCCTCGGTCTCAATATCTCTAAGTTGAGATTATGTTAAAAATAAACCAAACGACTAACTGTCAAACCTTTAGTTAAACCATCAATAAAATAAAAGTCAATTTCAATATACTTAACCTTAGCATGAAACACATGATTTACCGAGAGATGTGGCTCTAAGATTGTCACACCATTTGCCATGATGTTTCTTGTCTATAAATTCTAAGTTCAGCTAAGTAGAGATTCAATCCAAAACACCTTGGCAGTAGCATTTGCTAATATTTTAAATTATGTCTTGGTACTTGACCACAACACCGTTGTTTGTTTTCTTGTACTCTAAAAAAATAATATTAGATTAAAAAAAATTACAAATCCACCTATAGATCTTCTATCATCTAAGCATCATGTATAATCAGCATCACTATATGCACTAATAAAAAATGAAAAACTTTTCTGAACGCATAAGCCAATATTAACAAAACCTTTCACATATCTCAAAATTATTTTTAGCAGCCCAATGAGCTGTCATAGGTGCATGTAAATATTGACAAACATTATTCCTTGATAAAGTAATATCTAGACAAGTTATTGTCAAATATTGTAGTGCATTTATTACACTTCTATACCTTGTGATGATAATGGCATAGGAGACGACTTGCAATTATGCATATTAACTTGAGTCAATAGGTCCAAGGAATATTTCTCTTGAGACAACATTAACCCATCTTGATCTCTTTTGACTGCAATATTGAGAAAGAAATGAAGATCTCCCAAGGCTAAACTCAGATCATGTAGCAAAGCTCCAACTGCTTCGCTAAAAGAACTTGTAACAACAATATCATTCACGTATATTAGAACGAATATAGTTATGTTTGCCTTGTTATAAATGAATAAAAATGTATCTAATTTGGAAGTAACAAATCCAAGATTTTGAAGCTTTGCCCTAAGATGAGCGTACCATGCTCTCGAAGCCTATTTCAATCCATATAAGGTTTTATCGAGCTTGCAAACATGAGATGGTGCCACTGAATCTTCACATATAGTCCTCCTCTTCTAGAATATTATGAAAAACGTATTTAGTACATCCGACTTAAACACCATCCTCTAAATAGATGCCTAGAAAAAAACAAACTGTAGCAATTTTAACAGCTAGGCTAAAAGTATCCTCATAATCTATTTTATATTTTTGATTAAATCGTTTTGCTACTATTGTTTTATGTGCCATCAGCCTTTCTTTTAATTCTATATATACATTTACAATCTATCAAATTCCAACCTTGCTGAGTAGGAACCAATGACTTATTTTTCATAAGAGCAACTATTCATCATCCATAGTCTTTTTCCATTTTAAATGCACAAGTGCTTCTTGCAAACTACTAGGTTCTCTGCTTCTTGAGCAGAACAAGCTAACGCATAGCGATATGGTATAACGCCGTCAAAATATTCTTTGGTTTTCTAATCCCACTTTGTAATCTAGCGTGCGGCCGAAAAACAGGAGCAAGAGCAGCAAAACCTAATGTAGAAGATCCGTCTGCAAGAGCAGCAAAACCTAATGTAGAAGATCCAGACGGAGAGGACAAATCTGCCAAACTGTGATCCTGCGTGTTAGACTCTGAATGGCTGTGGTGAGACACCACCTGACCTGCGCTGCTGTGCACCTCTGCCTGATCACCTGACACGATGACGCCTGGTGATAGAGTGGAAAAATCCTCCTGGACTGCTGCACCTGGATCATCCATCATTTCAGTACTTTCATCGTCATGTATATCAGGACCAGACTGTTGTTTATCTCATGCGAATCAGTAGCAATTTGCACCAAATTTTCACTAAGTGAATAACCAAGATGTTCCTGTTCACACATATCACTCGTACACGTTCTGTTAGTAGCATTAGTACTTTCATTAGACATTGGATTAGTATACTGTTCATCCCCATAATCAGAACTACGAAGGGAGTTTGGAAGCGAGAGAATTTCTTTTTGAAGGAGAGCACCTGCAATTATATATTGTAGACTTGCCGGCATTAGTAAGTTCATTAGCTAGTGATTTCATCTTGGTAAAGTAGGTTGCAGTGGTCTAATTGCTCTTCTGAGCATTGACAAGTTGAATTCTTAGATTATTGATCAAAGAATAAGACTGATGCAAATATTCTTTACACTGCAGTGTAGCAACAAGTGGTATAGCTACGTCCTAAAAATAGGAGGACTTACACCTTCCATAGGAGGAAATTATCCCTTGTCAATTTCTCTGTTTTTTCGCTGAGAATAGCTATTATGGTGGTTGTCGACGAAGATCCATGACTTCGGATGTTGATCTAGATGGATTCTAATCATAAAGTTAGATGAATATGGGAGAGGTAGGCCATAATAGAGTTTTGGGAAATGTCTCTACACCACGTTGGGTGACAGGTGATGTTTATTTATAGGGCCAAAAACATGGCAATGTGTACAAAAGAGACTGGACTATAACTTAGCTAACCAGAGAGAGGAATCATATTTAGAAATTAGAATATCTCTTATATTGCGTGCGGCGGTGCAAGATAAAGAGTAATACATGATCTTGACCGTCCATTGTAAGATTCATTGCTCACCTTTTCTGCTAGCCTGCTGCAATATTAATCTTCTTGAGTAATGCTATTTTCCAAATTTCCAAGGATGGTAAAAACTCTAATCTATTATACAGAGCTTTAGACGTTACTCGAGTGACCGAGTGACTCGTGATCGTTTGATCTCCATCCAACAGCTAATAGTATAGAGTTATACACGACCAAATGACACAAGGACTTCATATTCCAATGTTTTTCTTCCAGTTGCTAAGCACACGCCACCCCAATGGGGCGACGTGTCTGGGCCTTCTTGACACAAAAAATTTCACAAAACTTCAGCAAAATTCGAAGGTGACCCCGAGGGCTTTGCACGAACCAACGTTGGCCGCCAGCTACCAGCGGCCACCGTGTTGCCTGCGAAGCTACCCCATCTGAAATTCTGAAGCAAGGAAAGCACAGTATGGGCATGGCATGCTCCGCGACACGCGCCACCCTGCGAAAAAGGGCTCGATGTGGCGATCTCACAGCCGCATGTCACAAAGCCCATCACCACCGGCGTCACAAGGCTCGTCCGCGTCATCGCAGCTAGCACGACCGCGCACGAAACGCACGCGGCCGCCTCGATGCGCGAGCCTATCCGCCGCGTCCTCCCCCCTTTGCTCTATCCTCTCGGTCGTATCCCGTTTCTGTCTTTTGCCCCCCGGCGCGCCAGTTCGGACCTGCGAAACTCCGACACCTGGTGCGCCTCCGCCGGTCGCGAAGCGTGGCGGTGAGGGCGAAGGACGCGGTGGTGAACACCGCTCGGGATGTCAGGCGACAACAACAACGCCGCCGCCGGCGGCAAGGACACCAGCACCTACAAGCCTGGAAAGGACTATCAGTAGTGGTAGAAGCTTGTGTGTCCTCTTGGCACTAATCTTGCATGTGCCGAGTCTATGTGATGTATCCTCTTTTAAGTTTCAGCTCGGACGTGATCGGTGTTGCACTTTGGTTTTTCAGTTGTGCGCAACTGTTCATGTTTTTGGTTCCGTGGAGGGCCAGTCTGGATGTCAATGTTTAGTTTTCGTTTTACAATCTGATATAATAAAGCTGGTTAAGACTTAAAATGCGTTATCCCTTTTCCGTTTGGCGACTAGTTAAGTGACAATAAGCACGCAAAATGGTTAATGCTTATAAACCGCATTTGAAGATCAAAATATTTCGTTCCCAGAGTCTAACAGGATAAACTTCAGAGCTCAGGCAATCAACTGTTCAAACAGCCAAAGAAACAACTATGTACACAATGTAGTAGATTCATTTCACAGATCGTACACTGAAGATCCATTCAGATAAACAAATCAGACGACGTAGCAAACGAATGCCACTTAAAAAACAAACGAATACACGCACAAAAACGAATAGGGGGCAAGCATGAGCAGCTGCTCAGCACGGTCAGAAGCCGGCGAACTTGGATTTGATGGCGCCCACTTCGTCCTCGCCCATGAGGAACGTCTTGGCGAGCACCTCCATCGGCATGGCCGGCTGGGTCGCGAAGAGCGCGAAGGTAGGGGTGACGAGACTAGGCGACTGGCTGTCGAACATGGCGACGAACGACGCGTTGCTGGCGCCGACGTTGAGCTGGAAGTGCTGCAGGCCACGGGGCACGACGAAGAGCTCCTTTTCCCTGACCACCTTGGAGAAGAGCCGGTTGGTCGCCGTCGTGAACCCCACCATGACCTCGCCGCAGAGGATGAGCACGAGCTCCGAGGCGCGCGGGTGCGAGTGCGGCGGGTTGAGCCCGCCGGTGCGCGTGATGGAGACGCCCAGCGTGTTCAGACCTGGGAACGCGGACACCGTGGCGCAGGTGGAGCTGACGCCGAACGGGTTGCTCGTGCTGGGCGCCGAGACGATGGCGTCGCTGAAGAAGTCGTCGCTCACCACGGACGCCGCCGGCTTGCAGGGGAACCCGTCGACCGCCGTTCCGGCCAGCAGGTCGGCCACGCAGATGTCCTGCAGCGGCGGCGAGTCCGCGACGGCGGCGGCCACGAAGGCCACCGCGACCAACAACCGGAGGACGACGGAACGAGACGATGCCATCCTACACAATGCAAGTAGCCAAGTACAGATCGATCGATCCCCAGACAGACGAACTAACTAGCTGCTCGATCTTTCTCTCGTGTTCTTGGTGGTGACCATTCTCTGGCTATCTGTAATGCTAGCGAGATGCGTGCACGGGTGGACGTGACGTGAAACAATTCCGCCGGCGTGGATGCTAGCCGAATCGGTGATGTTGTCGCTGCTGCCGCAGCTCAGCAGGCGGCAGGCGCAAGCTGTTGACGGGGTCGCGAAGCGGGCGCATGGCGTGCGGCCGGACGACAGCCAAATCAAGTAGGCGCGCGTCGGCACGTAACGATGTCGCTGTCGAGATCGGCGCCGGCGCGTCGGGTCGCGAAGGGCACACCATTTGGCAGTCCCGCAGAAGGGCGGTGGTGTCCGGAATTGTGGGGATCGCGCTGGTGGTACACTGGTACCTAGCTAGCGCGGATGCGGAGTACCTGGTATCGCTTACAGAGTTTTTCATGCGTGGGAGCAGGTGATGAACATATGAGATCGACATGATAGTTTTTGGGTTTTTTTTCCGTCGTTACGTAATAGTTCACGGATCTACTACTAAATTTAGGCCTAAAAGTCTGGGCTTTAAATGGATTCAAATAGGCCCGGTATTATGTTGGAAGGTATGTCCCATCCCAAAACCAATATTGTCTATCTCAGGTTAACCGTTTGGGCCTCAGCCCACCATATCTCTGAAAGAACTATTCCTCGCTGTAATCACGAGCTTGACCAGTCAACAGTCAAAGCGCATCATGCATACATGCGTAATCCGTAATGGTACCATGTTTACAGATACGAAGTCTACATTATCTCTCGCTATTCCAGCGTGACAGCGTCAACCATCTGATCAGTGATCGGAGACCAACTGGATCTCGGATGGACGGATGGGCGAGCATCCAAGTCATCAGCCATCCAAGGCGCAGCGCGGTTTGTCAACGTACGGTCCGCTCGTGCCGTGGAAGAAGCTCTGGAGTTATCGGGGACGAAAGCTCTCTACGTACGAGAGGCCGGGCAAACGAGGTACGAAAACGACGACGTATTACTCTGCTGCTGTTGAGTGTTGTTGATTGCCGGTGGAGATTGGCCCGGACTTAAGCCGGCAGTCAAGCTCGGGCCGAGGCGAAGCTCTGGCTTGTTAGCGCCTTAGCCGTCAATTCCGGTCGGCCCCCCTGTTAGTTGACGGGCGAGACGGTCCAGAATGATCGATTCGACTTGTTCATGGCATCCGTCCGCGCGCTCACCGGCGGAACGGGTCAGGCGACCCTGACCCTGAGGGGCCTCACCGTTAAGGATCACATCATGGAGCAGCATGTAGTGTCTGCTGGACGTCGCTGCCGATCGTTGCATACTTTTTTTTAGATAATAACAATACAAACGGGGGCCTTTCAAGCAAACGCATGTAGTAGTAACGGTCTCTGTTTGGATTGTTAAGTCTTTGAATTGTCGTTGATGTTTGTAAAATGGGGATGTGTTCTGGTGTTGTTAGGCACTTGGGAGAGAACAGATGGTAGGCACGGATTGGAGCCGCAAACCAACCTGATCGACTAGTCCTTGATGTCATTATACATGATCTTTCTTTTTTCAGAACATGCCTTTCATCCACGACTTTCTATATTAGAGAACTAGAACTCCTTTTTTTTTTGAGAGTCAACGTAGTAGTCCATCATGTATATTCATGTTTGCATCGTGCACTTCTCTATGTTCTGCATGCATCATGCGAGCATCTCCTCTCAGCCTCTAGTTCCTAGTCTCTACTCTTCCAATCTTCCATACGCAGTTCGTCCGTTTGTTCTCTAGTAGTCTCGTTCCTACTCTTTTGGTTTTCACTTTCAAGTAAACGCCGGGTAAACCTGGCGAAGAAAGGACAAAAGGGGAAATTAACCCCGGGTAATGGGCTATCACGACGCGAGCAATACGGTGCAGGCACGGTTTGAACTCCCGCCGGATCCGACCACTTCGAACGGTGTCACGTCACGTACCAATCCCAAATTGAGTCCGAGTCGCCGGGAACGCGCGAAGGCTTTAGCTATCCACCGGGCGAGCTTGTCTTGAACGCGTTTCAAAGTCTCTCATCTCGGTCTCCACGTCGTTAGTTCAATACGCTCCATCGATCAGTCGCAAGCAGAGCCGCCTCAAGTAGAATAACTGGCCCAATGAACGAGTACGTTCCTTTCACCTAATGCATGCTGCTGACACTTCGCCTCCGTCGTTTGATTGATAATTTGACATGATTGATACCGTATTTTATCTTCTATTAAACCACTCTTATTTTTCTTACCTTCAAAGCATATTATAAAAATGTATATAGTGAGATCAAAAATCTCGAGTATACAGAACTTAGTATATATATAGGCCTAGTGGTGTAACAATTAGAATAAATATGAAGTAAATATGTTGTTGATTGTTATCAAGTTTATCATTAGTTCACAGCCAACAACTCCCTCTCGGAGTCTCGGAGATACGGTTTTTGTTAATTGAATCGACTAATCCTGACTGTGCTACCCTCGCGTGGACCAGGTGCATGCGAATCTTTTGTCCTGCCGCGGCAGCGCGCGCACGGCGACTCTTATGCCAAACCCACGCACGCAGCACAGGCACATATGCGTTTGACTCTCCCGACTCCATCTACCCCGCGCCACCACAAGCTCGCTCGTATATAGGTAGTCATACGTAGCTGCACCGCGCGCGCATACACACGCACAAACACAACGCCGGCCGCGCGAGCGCACCGCCGAGAGAGGGAGGGCGAGAAGTCCGGGGGCTGAGGCGGCGTCGAGCGTCCAAACATGGCGGGGCTGCAGCGGTCGAGCGAGACGTTCCGGCGGTCGGGGTCGTCGGGGATGGTGTGGGAGGACAAGCTGCAGCAGTCGGGAGAGCTCGGGGGCAAGGCCGAGGCGCCGCCGGCCGCGCGGGCGCAGCGGAGCGGCTCGAGCGGGCACGGCGGGTACAAGGCGGGGCACGTGCAGCCGGCGCTGGACCCGCCCTCCCCGCGCGTCGCCGCCTGCGGCTTCTGCAACCTCTTCGGCAAAGACAAGCACCAGGCGCGCGGCGGCCCCAGCGCCAAGAACCGGCGCCGCTAAGGCCAGGCCGTGCCATGTTTGTACTTAGCTCCCGGTCTAGTTGCATCGTGCAAGAAGGTTAGAGATGTATCGCCATGTGCACGATCAAAGGTAGAGAATACTTAATCGCGTTTATGCGTTTCTTGGACACACGTTGGCAATGAGCAGTCCTGTTTAATCTCTTGGCTCTCTCATGATTTGTGACATCCTGATACGGCATCAACGCTCTTCGTGTCTTAATTCTTTTCTTTTCGACGTTCATGACTCGGTTTTCTTTCTAGTACTATTTTGATTTGAGGGAAACTGCCATGCAGAGCTTCAACTTCGCAGTTTCATGGAATATTCCAAAGTATTATATTTCGATTCTTTTCCGCTTTCGTTTGAGTCAAACGGTGCTAATCATAACTCGTATTATTAACAGTCCATATAATTAACTCCGTTCTGGGACTTAATTGGAAGCGTGAACCCGGCACGCATCCTGTCTCTTTCGTCCTCTCTTCGTTTTCTCTCTTCGTACGTATGGACGAATCAGCGCACGCGCTCCCCCTGTTCGAGCATTACAACCAGCAGCCGCTTCTTCTCCTGATTATTTAACCGGGTTGGACTTGATTGCCTGCTCGTTCAGACTTCGCAATTGCCACTTGGCCCTACTGAACAAAACTGTCACGCGTTCAAACTGCAGCACGTATGCAACTTTCCTAGTAGAAAATATAGATGTATACGAAATGTCTTTTTTGCATACTTGCAGCCTTGCAGGGGTAGTCACTGGTCATGCGTTTAAGTATGGTAATTTCTTCCACGCCAAAGATTAAGACAGCACTTATCGTAGATTTCATTTGATGAACTTACCTGTGTAGATTTCATTTGTTCAGATCATAGCGTGTCTGCACGAGAGAGAGGTGGCATATTGGTATAGTATGGTCACGTAGCTCGCTTCTCAGAATCTCAGATGCAGATGGACTAGTCCAAGTCCCTTTCCTAGATGAATATACTTCATTTTGTTGCCCTAGCAAAAAATCGGACAATAGGAAACGCAAGTTTGACAAATTGCTGTAATCTAAAAGTACTTGTGCATACAGCGTACACATACAGAGATTGATGTGGGATTCCTTGAATAAAACTGAAGGCCCTTCAACAGCTACGTTGCTCAGTTACATTCTGAAGTTAGCAAAACAGCCTGGTAAAAATCTTGAGTCCGATGTGTTGGTCACTTATATACACATATGTTGGGCAATTTTGAACAGCTCTGCACTATAGGGACGAAATTTCAGAACTGCATAATATCACGTGAAGTTGGAGCATTAAGTGATTTCGTGTGTCATCTCTCCACCCTTCTTATCTCAGGTGTAAAACTCAAAAAATCTTTTGTTGCTACAGCTCCGGAAGAACATAACAAGAACAAAAAAAATGATTTTTATACGTTGGAAAATAAGCGATTTCTGTAGTGTTGAAAATTGAAAACCAAGTTCTCCAAACATTTACTTTTACCTTCGAGCAATGATGATGCCTTCTCTATCTACAAAACCGATCAAGAGTCCTTTATTCTGTTGATTAACATGTTCTGAAACTACTGGAAGTTGATCCACTCCGTGAGAATCCATACTCTTTTCAACAGTGGTTAGCAGTGTCTGAGGCATCACAGGCAACATTTTACACTTAACAGCTCCATAAACATGAGATACCACAGGTTCCTGTAGCATGACCAGAAATAAGTAACTAACAGATAGAACTACAAGACAACAAAAAATATATGCCAGTTAAATACAGTTAGCATCTTCTGATTATGACTGCACGGTTGCACCTCAGCAAACAAATAGGAAACCATCTTTATTTTTCTTTGAAAATCTTTAAAGCAAGCATAAAGCACAGAAACTTGAGAGACCAAACTTGGCCAAGGGATCTAAGATCCCAAGGGGCTAGTAAACTAAGATGCTATTTTGATATGTTCCAAACAACAAACCATAAAAAAAAGAAGCTGCAGCAGCTGGTGCTCTTATTGTGGAAAGAACAGAGAAGAGGGCATAAATAAGACAAAGATGCATGCCCAGTTGAAGTTTGGTATACCACAACTTATGAATTGAGAAATAGCAGAATTGAAGAAGGAAAAAAGAGGGAAAATGGTAGCAACTCACCTCAGCCTGTGCTCTGGTGCCTTCTGCAGTTCTGCAGAAATCCTGGATTTCTTTCAGTGTTAGCAAGCCTACTAGAGAATTATTGCTCTGAATTATCATAGCAAATGGTCGCTTCTCCAAAAGCATAAGATTTAGTGCCTCAAACTACTGGAATGGTCATTGAAACATAAATATATTTAGTCTTCATTGCCTCTGCAACAGTAAGTTTTTCCAGCATAGTATCATGCCTGGAATCATAGACACAGTGAGCTTTCTAGTTTACATAGTTCCGTAGTAGGCTCATCTGTATCCATGGTAGCTGCTTGTTGTGTTTGGGAGGGCGCATTTTTTGCTTGCTTTTTACTTGATTTTGTCTCCAAGGAATCCAGCTTACTCTTATTGCTCCTAGAGAACCTTTGAGGAGAAGCAATCCAAGATGATAATCCAACAGCCCCAAGCAAAGGTAAAACTATACAGTAGTCCTGTGTAAGCTCAAACAGCAGGACAGATGTCAGAGGCACCTACATACACCAGCAGGTGTGGCTGCCATACCTACCTGCAAAGATAAACAAAAGCAAACATGCAAACTAAGTTTTCTTTGCTTGATATTTTCGCTCGCTCAACACAAAAGAAAATATGCAAAAGAGAAGACTATCGCTGATAGGCATATTACCAGGCCATATGCTTGAGGTGATGCCACATCTAGGAACGGGATATGGAAAGTGCTTTAGGGCCAGTAAATGTAAACCTCATGACCTTGCCATATGCCATGCCTGTAGCTGCACCAATAGAAAGAGATGGTGCATAATAGCCTCCAACCAATCCAAAAGCCCTGCACAAAGATGTTGCCAATACTTTTACTCCAACAAGCTGAACCAATACAGCTGCTGACAGTCCACTTGTGAATGGTATACAAGGGAAAGAAGACCAACAATAAGGCCACCTATGGCAGGAGATGCAGCCTTTGGCAGTCTTGTCGTCGTTTGTAAATTTTCAACTATCTCCATAGAAAGTGCTGTACACCTACATAGTGTAGTTGACACCAAGCCACAGAAGATGCCCAGCAAAAGATATAGAGGAAGTTCTGAGATTTATTAAGGCATGTAAATATCCTCATAGTTTGAATCTCTGGAACACGAGAAAATATATGTAAAAACAGGATGCTGTTAAAAGACAATATGGCTAGCCTACCTCCAGGAGGTTTTAAGAGGTGTTTTATAACTAATAAATCAAACCTTGCTAAGGGCATAAGTAATTGCTTTAGGAGGATCAGGTTAACAAGAGCACAACGCGCGGTTTCGAAACAAAATGCAAACATCAGGATTTTCAAGATTCCTTTATTTGGCAGTGTATTTTCCTTCTCTCAACTGTTAAGAGTTGGGCCCAACATGTTTTATTTTGAAATCGTAAATTATTCAGGAAGTGTTAGCAAGTTACAACAAGAGCATGTCAAAAATATCAGGCAATTAACCATTAAAAATTATGTATAGCCTAAATGAAAGTATTGCATGATATGTTCTATATGCATTAACACTGCTGAAAAATATCAATTATAACATAGTACCTGTTGGCGAGCGGAAATCATATACTGGAACGGTAAAAGTAGGATCAGAACCAAGACCAATCTCTGATACAACAGACGCTATCACTGAACTGAGTATCACCATAGGTGTCAAGTTGGTAAGGGATGAAGAGTCCACAGAAGAAGGCCACAAAACAGACTCCATAGCGAAAAAACAACCAGCAACAGCAGCATTAAAACCTAAAATACAAGGCAATCACCTGAAATATAAGTACAATGTAATCAGAAATCAGAATGCATGGAGAAAAGGTTTACTTAGCCTGTATGAAATGTAGGACTGTTTGGGGCATCTTCGGAACACAGGAATTTTACAGGATTTCCAAAGGAAATAGTATAATTCCTCCAATTTTCCTTTGAAAATCCTCCAAACCGAAGAGGCCCTTAGAGTATTCACAAAAGGTGAATGTCATTTTTTATGTTAAGTAAATGTAATTGATCTATTGACCTAGGAAAATACCAAAAAGTTCCACATACAGATGCTCTGCATTCGGATGTGTAACTTCTGATACAAAAATCTATTCTATGTATGTAATTAACTAAAATCTGACAGACAAATGTAAAAGAAGATGAAATATAAATAAAAATAATATGCAGTGAATGGAATTTTGAAAAATAAGAAATGTGAGAAGCGAGACTGACCTGATGCAATTCCAGCTGCTGATCCAGCTGCCACAAGAGAGAGTTTCTTCCTGCCTTCCAACTCAAACACATTTCCAAATCCTTTGGCTATAGCTGAACCAATCTCCACGCTTGGCCCCTCAGGCCCCAAAGAATTTCCAGTTCCAAGAGTAAAAGATGCTGCCACAGCATTCAAGAATGGCCTAAAGGCACTCTTTATCTTAGATATATTTTCATTTGAGTTGGTTTCTATAGAACTTCTTAATGTGTTTAACACTCCAACTATAATGCCTCCACTAACTGGAATGAGTATCACTCTGCCAAATTTCACCAATAGGCTCCTCCCTTAGCCATGAAGCGCCTCACAATGGTATGCCGTACCAAAAAAGATCATGTATTTCATGAACCTATGTCAAAAGAATACAAACTTCACATCTCGATCTGCAATGTGTATAATAGCAATTCTTTTCAAGACTTAAGATAAAACCAAGTTGCTCAAATTCTCCAAGTCTATCATTTATGCCGGACAGCTGCAACTCCAGTCCCCATTTTTCACGGAACATCTAAAGGCTCAGAGATATTACACGCACTATGTTATCAGTAGGGAAGAAACAGGAAATGGGATCTTCATGAAGATGGGATGAGGACTGGACGAGTTAATTTGACAAACACAACTTGAATCAAGCTAATAAAATGGATGAGGAATGATGGAACTAGCTGATTTTTTTATGGTAACTGAATGCGTGGATTACGGATACATGAATTAGCACCTATAAAACTTATGAATCGGCAATGTTACATGTGAGAAGCGTTTTAGCAGCGATTCAGAACCAATGAGTGTAGCTTATAAAACCGTTTTGTAAGTTCGTTGTACCAATCCAATTCACTAGCGCCTAGCTAATTTTTCGCTTCACTAGCCCATCAATTAGCAGTTTCAATGTTCAATCAACTCGCGAATCACATCCAACTATCCAAACCGTAAAACTAGACGTGAGATACGTCCTCGTGTGGTGTGGGTACCGAGAGGTTGAAGAGAACGACGGAGACGCCAGTGACTAGCCCGACGAGGCAGGCCGAGAGCGTGACGAGGTCACGGTCGGGCGCCGCCACCTCCTCCCATGCCGCCTCCACCTGCTTGCACCTCCGGTCCCCGTCCTCCTCGGTCGCCGCGCCGCACCGGATGGTCCGGAGGCGGGCGGGGGGCCGCGCGGCGGCGGGAGGGAGGCGGGGACGGGGTCGAGGCGAGGAGCACACGCGCCGCGGGGGAGGGGGGCACGGATCGCGGCGCCATGGAATGGCCGATTGGGAACTGCAGCCAGCTATCTCATCTCGAGCCTACTGCAGCCAGGTTGAGCTTGAGCGAGGCAAAGCGTCTACTGGCCTCCTTGGGATTTCCGGCCTTTCCAGATGGAAGGAGCCGTCTTGTCCCTACGAGTACCGTTTTACTTGGTGGCTATGAACCGCGCTACGTGTTCCATACCATCGGACTATATTTTGTGTCAAAAAAAATTGATATAGGAGTTTCCTATAAAGTTAAAAAAATTAACTTCACAATAGTTAATTTATTTATAATAATTAATTTATTTATTTATACCTTTAAATAGGTATCACAGAATTAGATGATACAAATATTATCGCGAAAAGCTTCTTAAGCTTATAAGTACATTTTGTGTAAAAAAATTCTAAAATAAAAGTTCCCCATCTAATATATCTAAAGCAATATTATGGTTAATTCAATTATTTATACTATTAATAGTTATCACAAAATTATAAGATTCAAAAAAATCTAAAAATCTCATGAGAAAAAAACACATTGCTGAAATAATGTATAACTATTTGAAAACAACAAGAAATGTCTGCTTTTGCTTGGAACCTAGACGAAGTACCATTGGTTTTAGATTTTTATGGGATAAGTAAAAAACAGTATGTTTCGTAAAAAATATATATAAAAATTATTCATATGATCTTTTAGAGAAAATTTTAAGTTAATTTAATTGCTTATACCCTCAAATAGCTATTACAAAATTAAATAATCTAGAAAATTAAAAAATCTCATAAAAAATAACACAGTCAAAATAAACTTGGATAATGCAGTTAGATGTTGTGAGTCGAAGAAAATGGAGTGTGAATTTTCTTTTCATTGCTATTGTTGTGCCCATAATATGGGCAAAGACCCTCTAATCCTGGGAAAGAAAACTTATGCACACACTCTAATCCTCTTGGATCTGTTTTTGTCATGCATGTCCTGTCTAGCCTTAAGGTACAAATGTAGAATGTCCCTTACCATGTACCAGCTGACAAAAAAATAATGAGGCGGTTAGTGTGGTGCAAACAAAACAAGCGCTTTATATGTGTTTCATCATTAAAATAGAATAGTTTTGAAGATGTGCAAGAGGTGTTGTGAAAGAGGTGGGAGCTGGAGGTGGATAGAAGTTAAGTTTTAGAAGAAATTTTACAGCTGAGGATGTTCAGAGTTTTGAATGTTTGACTGAAATGGTTTAGGAGGTAGAGTTGTTTTTGTCTAGCCACATGAGAAGGGAGGTAGCTTCACTGTTAGATCGTTACATAAAACTTCAGTTTGGGGTTGTTGTTGATTTTTTTTTTGAAAATGATATTGTTCATTTTAAAATGGAGGCAATTTGGAAGCGTAAGATAAAAACATTTTATATTCATGATCAGTAGGGATCACTTACCTTATGTTGTTAGTGAAATGAAATAATAGATTCAGAGCTGTGCAAAGATTCAGAGCTGTGCAAACTCTATCAACTTAGAGAGACAACGCACCATACAAAATTAGGGGTGTAAAGCGTACTAAAATTTCCCGACCGTACCTTTCAAAAACGATATAAAAATAATATTTTTTATAACTTCTGTTTCTAAAATTTTTATCAATGTAGTATTAAATTTACCACTAAATAATTAAATTCATAAATATAAAAATTTACAATAATTTTTGACCTTTTTTGAAAAAATAATATAAAATAATACCGACCGTTTTTATCCCTATATATCATACGAGATTTGCACAATGTGTGATAAGAGTGCTTAAATCAAAACAATTGCGTTAAGATGATTGTAACCCTCTTGAAATCACTTCCAGCCACTGCATAACAGAGACTAAAAAAGTTTTAGGTCAGTAAAGACACACTAATGACTATCAATCTGTATATTAGATCGCCTAGATAAAACTTCTTTAACACTTGCTCCAATTACCAAAACACCGTTGCAACCAAAACCTAAGAAGTCAACGTCTGGAGGATAGTAAGTGAATAACTAATTATATGGAATGTAAAGGAGGTAAGATTTTTTTTTCTTATTAAAAACCATATCATTTCGACGTAGCTACTGCAATCAATATGTGAGAGTATGGGATTGAAAGAAATCCTAAGTGAGGGAAAAATATGAGTTTGTGGATAGTAGCAGATGACATGTTGCTGCAATATGTTAGACATGGAGTAGTTAAGTAGGAATGACTATGTTTTAACATTTCAAAAGGAATGATTATGTTTTTTTTAAAAAAACGTGCTATTTAAATCACCTTTGCAAATAATATATAGGTACTTTCTTTCCTGCAAAGATGAAAAACTAACACGAGGCTTGCCCGAGGCATCTTAAACAACTAGGGTGAGGCATTGCTGTCAAGACTGAGGGCACTGTACTGAGAATCAGAGAGACCAATAGACGAGTTTTTTAAGGAGTTCTTGCTGTTTCGTTTAAAAGAAGAGAGTTAGTTCAGTTTATTATAAAAAAAATTAAGACGGAAAATCTCACAACAGCATGGTTATTTTGTGAGCAAACAGACAAAACCCGCATAGAGCATATAACACAACAATTAGAGAATACACCTTCACCAAAGCCAACAAACAACCATGTATAAATTAGAACCTTCTAGGCGACACCACCATGAAGATAAACAATGTCTAGGACGATGTTGATGTTCATCCAAAACACTGGAACTAGATTTTCACCTAAATAAAAGTGAAAAACACTATAATAATGCCTCCAAAAAGAAATCTAGCGCCTGTAGGCATTGGTATCGCCAACATGGGCTAAAGACTGAGCAAGGCTTTCTCCTAGAACTTTCACAACCTACCCACCATGATAACTCTCACAATGTAGCCAAACAAAAGGAGGAAAGTATTATCATTGCCCAACACGTCACCCCCAACGGCAGCTCTGGCTTTGCTAACACCACAAATGCATAGCCACAGAGCAACTACGATCATCATCGTGAAAGGATGCACATGTGCCACCACCACTTCCACAAGGCAAAAACAAAGGCGCAAGTCATTGACCGGAAAAGACCAATCTTAAGACGGGAGGAGCTCCTATGGGAAGAAAGGTAACCCTAGTAAGGAGATACGTTGACGTCCAACCAACCAACAACCTAGCCTAATGTCTCCAAGCCATCACCAAAACATCCAACTAGCCAAAGCCGACCAGATTCTACCCTAGCTTCATGCACAAACTCTAGCCATCCATGTTGATGGTGCCACCCAAGTCCACCAGTCAAGGTAATTCGTCAACACCCACTAGATCTAGCCTCAGGAGGCCACATCGACACTGCTGGCACCTCCTCAACTCACCGCCGCTCCTACCTTAGGGACCGCTGGCTTCCACCAGATCTGGAGCCTTAGAGGGGATCACCTCCTCTCCCTTAGCCGATGTGTTGCCACCGTGGCCAAGCCCCTCCTAGTAGAGCCAGCGTGACTAGCCACCTCGCGCTACCGCTTGGGCTTACCTTTCCTTGAGCCGCTACTAAGGCTAGCCTCCTGTTGTAGTAGCCGTTGTGGCCATGCTCTCCTCATGCCCTGTAGCTAACTCTATCTCATGCTGCCACAACCATCTTCTCCTTGCCCAAGATGCTAACTGCCAAAACTCATGCGCCACCTTTTTCTTCCGTGCCAGATCCAAGTAACAGCAACAAGTTTCGGCCTCATCGCTGTCGTCTCAGCTTGTCGTGTCATTTTCAATGGCCCACTCAGGCGGCGACGAGACAAGCAAGGGGAAAGGTGGCGGTGGCGGCCTAAGATTTGGGTCCCCATTGTTGATACCAAAATTTGATAAGCTCGCAAATAAATTCAATTAAGGATCAGAGAACCGATCGGCTTATGAAAATATGTCGATTAATAGATAGAGAAGACGATTAGACAATTGAAAATGTTAATAGTCTTAGATAAGGAAAGAGTCAATCAGACAGATGAAGATGGATTCGATTTAGTCGATAGGTGAAAATTTATCTAGATGAGATCGAATCTAGAAAGGAATCGTGAAAACTACGGTAAAGTAATTTTGTATCTATAAGATATCTCTTATAATTAGGTACTAGTAGTTAATTTTGTCATCTTGTTAAATATAGTTTTTTTTCTATTTAGGAAATAATATTCGGAGATTGTTTATAACCATCTCAGACTTATATAATACCGGGGTATAAATACAAACCTGTAGGGACCTTGTAAATCATCTACAAAGATTAATAAAACTTCGGCATATCGCCATCCTAGTTCTTCTAGGTTTTTACCGACGGGTTCTAGCTTTCGACGCGAGGCTACATTGGTTAAGTCTAATCTCCGTCAAAAGGATAAGTCCCACCATTATCTTAGTATATTGGTTCTATCTAAGGCTGCATCGGTTGAGTCCGACCTCTTAGTCATATCGTATCATATTTGCATGAGATCTATTAACTTATCTAATTCCTTTTATCATTATCAATCTCGTACTGCATCGGTTAAATCTAAACTTTTAGACTGCTGATAATAGATTGAGTCTAAGTCGGTGGGTTTTTATACAACGTTTCATCGGAGTAATGAATTGATTAAGTTATCTTTATATTGAGCTTCAAATTTAATGTATGGGCTTATTAACCGACATATTTTGATTGTCTATGATCAGTCTGCTAATGATTCAGTTTTATTAGATCCAATATTATGGTATCTCGGTTTGGTCCAATCTATTAATATTATTTTTAATAGGGTTAGTATCGTGATCTAAGTAGGTTTTGTTACTTCTATCGACTCAGCTAACCAATGAGTTTACTTGTTTATATTAAATTTTTATGATTGCATCGAACTATTAGCTGATGTATAAATAAGCTATCTTCATATCATGCTTATATACCTGTATCGGATTTATAGCTTATGACTGTATCAACTCTATCGGTACATCCAACCGATAGCAAGAGTTTATATTGATTGATTGGCTCGATGATCTAATTATATCTGTCTTCCTTATCAATTAGAAGTTAAATTAATTGGCACGTTCTGAACCTGACACCAAAGAATTTAAGAACTCTACAAGAACTAAACAGATCAAATTTCTATCAACCAACCCGATGGATCAATTTGGCTTGAATAGCCGTCCATGTTGCCATGCAAGCTGAGTGGCTTCATGATTTGTCAGAACAATTTACGTGCTAAGTGTAGATATATGAGGTGAGGATCGTGTGATTTTTAAGTAATAGTATTTATCGGTATTCCATGTGAGAAATGTTTGACGTTAGTGGCATGAAAGTTATGGTTTTTTCGTTTGTGGGTGTAATTAAAGTCCGGTAAAATCAGTTTTTCCTTTTCTTTTGGTGTAAGGGCTCTATCTAGGCTTTATTTTTAAAAAGCCGCGAATCACTGGACAGAAATAGTGGAACGAGTTGTTTGCTACTCACTTTTCTGCGTTGTCTAGAGAGATACAGCACATGGCCCGCTAGACATTGTAGGAAGGAAACCAGCAAATCGTAAACGAATTGTGGCAGGGAGCACACGGCTTTCGCTGCAGCTTCCGTCCGAAGTCGCCGACCGCTTAGGATGAGTTCTTCGGCTGAATAGAGTATAATTAATTAAGTATTAATTATTTTAATTTAATTTTTTTAAACAATAAAAATATAATTAATCATGTTGTAAAGACTTGTCAGTTTTATATGAGTAACTTAGTTTTAAAAAATAACTCGCCCTTAGTACTTATCAAAATGAGCAGGAGTTCAGTGGCAGCAGGGTTGGCAAGGCGCCCACGGAATCGATCAGCCCGTGCAAACCTAGAGCGGTCGTCGTCCGCTCGTCCTGTCGAAACGGCCGGTCCGTGGTGGTGGCCATGCCCCCATCAGATAAGCGCAGATGCGTATCTTGAGAGTAACAGCATATTATCGCGAAACCGTATGATTTCCATCCCACGCTGGAGGAGGAAAATTCGTACCACGCGTATGATGCTGAACCTCACGAGATATAATTTGCTGTTGATTCGCAAACGCAACGCTTCTAGAACAAGTCGTGTCTCTCGTCTTCCTGACAAGGACGCGCACAGTGGAGATTAGGATCGTCAAGCACACGATCAAGCATCAACTTGCTCTGAAAACTGGACGTTTTGCTGCGTTAGCATCGCCATAATTCAGATCTCGCGCGCACCAACCAGGTGGAGCGGTTGGATCGCCTGGCACTGACTCCGCCCACGGCCGGAGAATTCCGCGCCGCTTGAAAAATATCTCTATTTCCCGGGATTGATAGGTCTCAAGTCGCAACAGCTGTTGGCAACAGGAGGGGACAATCAAGAGGCAGCCTAATGGCTGATGATCTTATCTTATTCGGCGAGTCCTACTAATTTCTCCCCTTCTCTGGTCCCATCCATGCGGACTAACTCGCGCCGTTTGGCAGCAGCATCATATGTAAATGAAACTAATTATTGCGACAGCGACGATATTTTTTTCAAGATCGCAAGTTCGCAGCGAACGCGGATAGTTCTGGCGCGCCGACGCAAGGAGTCGAAGGACAACCCTTGCCGTCGCGGTCGTGTGCTAGTGTCGTGAGCGCAGCTGCTGACGTTTGGGTGTGTCGGCTCCACCCGTTTGTTCGGGTAACTGCAAGGTGGATCCCCTTCCGATCCAAATTGATCATTGGCCACCGGTCTGGTTGCTCCCCCACTGACCGTGCCCTTTTAAGCGGCGCGCGCTTTCGTGTTTGGCTCACCATTTCAGAGTTCGAGGTGGAGAACTGGAGATCGAGGGAAGAGGGAGAGAGAGGAAGTTTTGTTGGTTGCGGGTGATAGTGTCGAGTGAGCTATGGTGGCGTTGGAGATGAGTGTGGGAGTGGGAGTTCGGGGTCACGAGATGAAGCACCGGCTGCTCGAGGAAGTGGTGAGTGAGGTCGCTGGAGACGGCGTGGCGTCACTCGCGGCGATGGACCTGTACGGCGACGTGCTCGAGTCGGTGGTGGAGCGCGTGCCGGCGGCCGATCTCGCCGCCACGGCGCTGGTGTCGCGGGAGTGGCTCCGCGCGGTGCGCGCGGCGCTGCGACGGCGCCCGAGGCGGCTGCCCTGGCTCGTGGTCCACCTCCAGGGCAGGCGGCGCCGGACCGCGGCGTACGACCCGCACTCCGGCGCGTGGGTCACCGTGCCGGCCGCGCGCCACGACACGTCGTCGCACTTCCACCTGGTGCGGGGCGCGGGCGGGGACCGCATCTGCGCGCTCTCCCTCTCCGGGCTCGCCGTGGCAGCGGACCCCCTCGGGATGGACGAATCCGTCGCGCTGAAGGCCCCCGGCGTTTGGCGCGTTGATCCGGTGTTCGCTGCGGTGGGCGACCGCGTGGTCGCCCTCGGCGGCGCGTGCCAGCTGGCACTGGCCGAGGGCGAGGACGCCTCGGTGGTGGAGGTCCACGAAAGCGGCAGCTGGACAGCCTGCGGTCCGATGCCAGCTGCGCTGCGGGAGTCCGCGGCGGCGACGTGGCTCTCGGCTGCCACGACGGATCAGAGAGTGTACGTCACGGACAGAACCACCGGGTGGGCGAGCTGGTTCAATCCGGCGAAGCTGCAGTGGGGGCCCACCTGCCGCCTCCGCCCTGACGCCACCGTCTCCACATGGGGCCTCGCCCCCGGCCGCGCCGGCGCCGAGCGACTCGTCCTGTTCGGAGCGAAGCGCGGAACCGAGCAAGCAGAGAGCAGAGTCGTGATCCAAGCGTGGGAGGTGGACGGCGACGGCCTCGCGCTGTCCCGTGGCGTCGTGCACGACACAATGCCGGGCGAGATGTCCGAGAGGCTGTTCCCCCACGAGGAGGACGAAGAGGAGATGTCGCCTTCGATCGGGGTGTGCGGCAACGCCGCCGGGGGGTACGTGTACAATGCGGCCGACCCGGCGATCGGCGCCGTGCTCTACGAGCTACGTGACGGGGAGGGCAACCCCGTGGAGCGGTGGGAGTGGGTGCCGTGCGCGCCAGCGATCGAAGCAGAGCAGTTGGGACGCGTCATCGTCGCGTGTTCGCCGGTCGGGCTGGACGAGTTCGCGCGGGGCCGACCAGCCGCATGTACGGTCGCACAATGAACTATACTGTTACAAAGTGTCAACAGCCTTGAGCCGTCGTCCGTCGAAAGCAAATTGAGCCCAAAAGTTCTTTAGTAAATAAATGATGTTTCAATGTGAAAAATGTGTTGCTTTATTCAAAGTTTGCCGAGTTTCGCATAGTTTCGTCAATTCGTCGCACCTCGTTGCGCTTTTCTCCTATCGGCTTCTTTATGTCAAACACTCGTGCCGTGACAATGTGAGTTGTTCCTTTCTGTAACTTTATTTAAGCAGGAGATAAAGTAGTGAAGTGGCATATGCACTGTCTTAATATTGCTTTTATGAATTGCGCACTAAATTTTTCGGTTTCACATATAAGTCTATCTTGTCAGTAGTGACTAGGGAGAACTACTATATTGATAACGTTGGAAAGAGTGGATTAAGACGTATACTAACTCCTTATCTTTTACTGTTATTTCAGAGACTAATGTGGTACCGGATGCACATGCCAGATCTTTGACCAGTGTTTTCTATGTACGTAAAAAGGGTATTACAATAGCCATTAAACCAGATCAATTCCACATTTGGGGCTCAATTGCCAAGCAAAGTGAAGCGCCGTTTCATTATTCTACTTGTGTAACAACTTAGACTCTCATCGGTTGGTTGTTGGTTTATCAAGGCTCAATCATTGAAATTTAATTCTTATGTTAATTTGTTTTTTTATCATAGTCTTTTTTACATTAAATTTCAAATAGCGAATAACATAAAAGTTTTACTCGTAAGTTATTTTTTCTTCATTCACATAGCATCAGCTTTTATCAGCTATAGCTAAATGATTAGAGCCGAACTATAAATACCTGCGCTGGGCATGTTTCACTACATATTGCATTCCAGAAGAGCCTTCCTATAGGAAACCTCAAAACCAAATCCATAATATAGAATCACCGTTCACCGCGTGAACTATCAATATGCATGCACAATACGACTAATGGTAAATGGAAAGGATGCAATCACCTAGGGTTCAAAAGACGAAATAATAACTACATTAGAAACAAGTCACCAACTATCTTGCCACAAAAGACTTTGACGAGAGACAGGGACAAAAAAACACTATTTCTATTCTAAAGAGCAAATATTAAGCTAAGCGGCTGCTAATGATTGACAAATCGGTGATTCGGTGAACGCATTGCTGTCCCGGATAATGGCGTATGCGTAGCTGCCAACATAGCGAACGAGGGACGACGGTGAGGAGTGAGTACCGGACAGAGACCAGAAAATCGATGGTTCAGCTGGAGCGTTACGCTGTAGACAGAGATAGCTCGACCCTTCGTCAATCGTCACCGCCATCTGAAACGAGAGCTCTCCAAGTCATTTACTGGACCAAGTGCTATCGGTGGAGGCGACAAGAGGCGGAAAAAAAAGGAAAATAATCCTCTACTTGTCTTTCCCTCCTATTTTAGTGGCTTGCCACCGGTGACAGTGGAAAAAGGATCGGGCTTGCCCCTCTAGTAATATAAGTGTTTTTGTCGAATTCTATCATTATTAGATCATCCAGTTGTCAAGGTTTAGTTTCTCACCGACGTCAATCTAATGAAGAGGAGATTTGGAGGAGGTGGATTTGTGAAGGAGTTCATGGCAGCAACGGATCTAAAGCAGGAAGACCTAGGGGAGGTGAAAAAGTAAGGTGGTAACTAGCAGTGGTATTGAAGGTAAGCATATGTTGTGGAGCGATGGCGATAACGCTGCATGTGCAACTTAGGTGGGGTGTCGGCGACCACGCTAAATCATGTGCTAGGCTGACACCAAGAATGGTGGCAGCCAGACTTCATTGCCCAAGACAAAGGCTTTAGAGCTAGTCAACCGCTTCCTATGCACCGATGAGCTGGTTGTGTCTGACGAGCTTGGCCATCGCACCTACTCACATGCCAACTAGTCCCTCTTCCGCCTAAGATCATTTGTGATAAAAGATGATATTTTCTACCTATTTGAGGGAATCAAGGACAATTTGGGCAAGCTTAGCCAGCTGTCTCGCTGCTTCTCTAAGCTCCAACAACACATACATTTTGCTCAATACTAGTGCTGTAAGGTAGCAATTCATTCGCATGTGCTTAAGTGCTTTAAAGACTACGGTTGTCTGGATTTAGAAAAATTCTTCCTCGTAGATGCTTAACAGCAACCACCACGTCGCTTAGGTTAAGAAGTCAATGCCCCTCAGATTCGACGATGATGATGATGGACTCTATGTTAATGTTGTGTTAAGCCTAATAAAGCTACAACATCTATAGTTCAATAATAAACATTTAAATTGTGTCATTCCTATGAAAACAACCAAATGAGTTACTAGTATGTCAAATGAAACAGTCATCAAAAATAATCTATGAATGCAGTTATCATAATAATATTATAGCTTCATATGGATAAACCTTTACCGCTGTTATCCCTCCTTCTAAACAGGATGTTTCTATACTTTCATACATATGCTTGGGATGTACCAGGGTTTATCCTGAACTCTATCTTATTTAAATAAATTAGTCTTTGATTCCTAAAACAAATTCATCACCACCACTCTGACACGGTGCCACCGCATACCCTGGCGTTGCTACTTGCTACTATGGGTAATGGGCCTAGACTGCCGATGCCATTTTTGTAGGCTTGGGGTGGGCCAGTGCAACCCAAAACCATTGCGGCAAGAACCACTTGCAATTTTTGAAGGCAAGTGGCCGAGTTGCGCTTCCCGGAACCCTAGCGCCGCAATGTTGAGCAACCGTTTCCCCAAAGGAGGGACAGCCTCCCTATATAAGCAGAGCACAAGCTGGTGATCTTTCATCGGATCCCCTCTGCTTGGTCATTTATAGCTATGGGTGGTGGTAGCATTCATCTTGATATTGTCCTGCTGTTGTGAGAAACAAGGTCAAGTTTTAGATTTATGGCTCCTGGTTTTTGTTTTACTTGGAGTTTCCTCGCCTGTTCTTGTGGTCTATTTGTTCTTCATATGATTTTTTTAAGATTTAGATTCATCATCCTTTTTGCTGTTTGTCAGTGAGATCTTGTTGCTGTTTGTGTATGCTGGTGCAAAAACTTCCAATCCGGCTGTGACAAATCTCCTTTGGGCAGCCCGGCCACCTTAAGCACGGAAGGATGGGCTATGTGTGTTAAAACATTAGTGGCGAAGTGCTCTGTTTCATTCCTATAGTGGAGAATTGGAGTTCATCTCTTTCCAGTCCTCCCAATGAAGCAAGCGCACATCTTTTGTCTTGCATCCCCTTTACTTTTCGCTTTCATAACACTTCTGAGATCTGTTTCTTAAGTAACATTTCTGCTTCTGCCTTTTCTGAGCTTCATCCTCCCTCTTATATCGTTAAGGATGGTTATAAAATATCTGAAATTCAGTCAGAAGAAGCTACATCTGAGATACTTCACAATAGAAGTAAAACAGTGCAACTTTGACAAATGACAGTCGCTCTACTGGAACGATTCAATCATTCAGATGATTGTTTTTAAAAAGGAACACGTAATTAGAAGTATCTTTCTGATAACTTGCCACTAAGAACAATGTAATAAGAGTTTGATGATCAAACTTCTTGAGGAAAAAAAATAATTTCACATGCTTGCAAGGAGAAATTTGATTTGCATGAACTGCTTATCCGCACGAGTCAAAATCATCGTAACAGCCGTGTATGTTCAAATCGACTTATGAAAGTTACATACAACTAATGAAATGTTGCTTACGTCTAGGCTAATTAGATTTCTCCTATTCATCCTGATACAACGTCCCATATACTACAAGGATATCAAATCCCAGAGGCCAGAGCAATAAAGCATATCTGCACAGAATATGCCGTTTCAATCTCTGTCATGTCCAAATCTTCCATGAACCTCCCCCACCCTCAATAAACTAAAAATGTTTGACTCGTCAGAATTTGTAGGCAAATTATGACAAAAAAATGCTGCACCTAATTCAGGACTATACAACTAAGTTTCTTATTAGTAGTTTACATAAACAGTAAGTTCCAAGGAGAGAAAAAAAAAGACTGCAGGAAAAAGGATACAAGAGGCTGAGAATTGACAACTAGAAAAAAGCAATACGATCGACGAAATAAAATGGCATACTGGATATCTATCAGCATGCAAACGAGCATATACTTTCTATTTGCACCATTTGCTCTGCACGTCTTTGGTGGAGCATAAATACATTTCACATGCCTTCAGTCAAGGCTGACTGACTGGCTTGTGGAAGCCCAGAATTTGATCCACAAGAGGAACATGTTAACATGCTAGCCATCAAGGTCCTACTTCTACAGTGCGGGCAGTTAATCTCACTTATTTATTCAATTCAGGAATTCCTACCAATTAGACAGTTCCATCCACTGCAGTTCCTCAGATGATGATGCGCACGGTTTAACTCCTAAACCAAAGTAACCTTTGCAGACATTGTGTCAATTGGGCAACTGGTTCCAGGTAAATCGATTTACAAAATGGAGGTTATACCCATAATTTAAAGTGCAACTAGAGCTGCTAGAAGTTAGGGATCTGGAATGTCTGGAGAGGGAAGAAACCTCATTAGAAAACTCGAGAGAGACCATACACAGATAACCCCAAGAATCTGGAGGACAGTCAATAGTGCTCCTAAGGAGTTCATGATAGCCAAGTTTTGGTTTGTTGCCTCTGTTCCTCTAACAGAAAAGGTGAGTACGGTCATTAGCTGAGCAGCCCTGTTCAGTTGGTGAAGCCTGTAGATCTGCAAAGATGAGGATAAAAGGTAAATGACACGTACTAAGAAATCGAAGCAGTTAACAAGACAGACAACACCAACTGATATCTGATTGCATATAGTTCCAGAAAGAGTCACAAATAATTTCTTTAAAAAAGGCAAAACAATCTCTTAGTTTGTTGGAATGAACATGAGCAAAAATAGATGGCCTGCATATCTGGAGATGAAATGGAAAAAGAATAACTGAAACAAATAAGAAAGCATCAATTGTAACATGTAAAAAGACCTGATGCTTGCTTCTACATATGTCTATGTAATCAGTAGATTTTTTGTGATATAACACTCTGCAACAAATAGTTTGGGTAGACTGAAATCACACTAGTGCATACTTGTCTTTAACTGGAATGCACAATGGATTAAGCTTCAGGATTCAATAACACCAGGATAAATATAAGCACCAGATTACCTTAAAGATGATAGGAATGACTGGTCAAGAAGGCGATTTCCGATGCCAGGCATACGGCACAAATGCGAGTTGTACAACAAGACCAACCAGATAAGGGCAAGAGTAGCTGATGCTGCTGGTCCAGTCCAGGGCCAGACCATTCCCATTGTCAAAAGCGGTACCATCAATGTTAGACAGACCACTGGTCTGGATTATATATATATATAGACCTGACCCCCCTTTATACACTCGGGGTCTTAGTCACTGTACATATTTCTACATGTTAGACAAACCACTGATCTGAGTTATATATATATAAATCCGACCCCCCTTATATACACTCGGGTCTTAGTCATTGTATACATTTCTACATGGTATTAGAACAAGTTTAGACATCCCCGATGTGCTAGCTTCTCCCTTCGGCGAGCCAATCTTTTCCTTCTCCTCGTCGACGTCTTCTTCCCATCGCCGACCCTCTTCCCGGTACTCTCCTCCCGACACTCTCCTCGCTCTCTCGTCTTCGTTTCTTCTCCCCGTCTCTCTCGCAGTCACCTTCTTTTCTCCGTACCACCTTTTCCTCACCTACTCCGCTGCCTACTCCCCATCAGCCAACCACTCCTCATCGGCTAGCCGGCCCACTCTTCATCGGCTTCTCACATCCTTGATCGGCCGATCCGTCCTCCCATCGGCTATTTGTCCCCGTTCTTTTCCCGTCATGGCCACCGAGTCCGTCCTCAGCTCTGGCACTCTCCTAGTCGCCAAGTCTGCTCTAGCCCTCGGTGCCTCAGACCACACTTCGGGCACCACCTCGCCGATCTTCTCCCCTCCCTATGCTGCTGTGAACGTAAAATCTCACGTTCTTATCTCTCTTGACTTTAACGCCAACTATTCCAAATGGGTTTTCTTCTTCAAATCCCTCTGTGGAAAATTCGGCCTTCGGTCTCATATCGATGGCTCGCTCCACCTCGTCCCGATGATCCTTAGTGAGACATCGCTAAGTGCTGCGTAAGCAGCTGGCTGCTCGGCTCGGTCGATGACTCTGTCCTCAACCTCGCCATGGACGATACCGACCCCACCGCCCGGGATCACTGGGTGGCCATTGAGCGGATCTTCCTCGCCAACAAGCAGCCTCACGTCCATTTGAACTTATACATTGTGATGTATGGACATCTCCAGTTAAAAGTGTTTCCGGTAATCAGTATTACCTCGCTATACTTGACGATTACACACACTATTGCTGGACCTTTCTGCTCATCAGCAAATCTGAGGTCGCCTCTCACCTCACTCACTTCGTCACATACGAGTCCACTCAGTTCAACCTCCCTATCAAGGCTCTACAAGCCGATAACGGTACGGAATTCGTTAACCGTACCGTTACAACCTTCCTTATCTCGTAGGGCATCCATCTACGGCTCTCCTGCCCCTACACCTCTCCTCAGAACGGCAAAGCCGAGCGCCTCCTTCGCATCCTCAACAACATCAGTCATACTATGCTACTTCATGCCCACTTACCTGTCATTTATTAGGCAAAAGCTCTAGTTACTGCGACGTATCTTCTCAATCGGCGCCCATGCTCCTCCGTTTAAAACAATGTTCCCTATACCCTTCTCTACCGCACGACGCCTGACTACTCTCACCTTCGCGTTTTCGGGTGCCTCTGCTACCCAAACCTCACCGCCACAGCTTCCCACAAACTCGCTCCCTACTCCACCGCCTGCATTCTCCTCGGCTATCCCTCCTCTCACAAGGGATACCGATGTCTCAACCTTTTCACCCGACGGGTCATCGTCTCTCGTTATGTTATTTTTGACGAGACATGCTTTCCTTTCGGTCTACTTCATCCGAGATCCTCCTCTAGTGATCTCGACTTCCTCCTCACCAACACTGTGCCAACCAGGTCTCCTCCACTGTCCCCTCCATCGACCCCCTCATCGGCCGCTGCTGAGGACTTATCTTTCAACTATCCTACCACTATTCGGTCCGATGTCCCAACCATCGGACCCCCATTGGCCCCACCTCTCTCATTGGCTTCAGCCGATACCGTTCCTTTTCCATCCGACACCCTACTTCCATCGGCTCCTCAGCTTCCATTGGCTCCCCCCACCCCATCGGCTGATCCATCTCTATCGGACCGATCGGAACACTCGGCCCACCCGACTCCATCGGCTCAGGCCGATCTAGTTCTCTCTTTTCCTCTCACCTACAGTCGCCGATCCGGAGCCAATGACGTCTCCACCCGACCAGTTCTTCCCATTACTCCCGCACCTCCATCGGCTCCAGTTCCCTCCACCTCTCATATGGTCACCCGCTCCCAGACCGGGTCTCTGCGCCCCACCAAGTGTTACAGGCTCTCCGCCGTCCACAGCTCTATCTCGCCCATCCCGGCAACATCTCGCTCCACCCTGGCCGACCCTCAGTGGCGCGCGGCCATAGCCGACGAGTACAAGGCCCTAATGGACAACGAGACCTGGCGCCTCGTCCTCCGTCCTCCCGGCGCCAACATTGTGACCGGTAAGTGGATTTTTAAACACAAATTTCACGCCGATGGCTCTCTTGCCCGTCACAAGGCTCGCTGGGTAGTCCGGGGTTTCTCCCAACGACCCGGTGTCGATTACGATGAGACATTCAATCCCGTCGTCAAATCCGCCACCATTCGGGTCGTCCTCATTTTGGCTGTCTCGCATTCCTGGCCGATCCATCAGCTTGACGTGAAGAACACCTTTCTTCACAGCTATCTGACAGAAACAGTCTATTGCCAGCAGCCCCTAGGCTTCGTCGACCCTTCTCATCCCGACGACGTCTGCCTTCTTCAACGTTCCCTCTATGGCCTCAAACAAGTCTCTCATGCCTGGTACCAGCGCTTTGCTACCTATCTTCGGCACATCGGCTTCGTGGCCTCTACATCCGATAGTTCCCTGTTCACCTTTTATATCGGCTCCGCTACTGCCTATCTACTTCTATATGTCGACGACATTGTTCTTACAGCATTTTCGACATCTTTCCTTGACTAGATCATAGCCTGACTCCATTCTAAGTTCGCCATAACCGATCTTGGTCCTCTCCACCATTTTCTTGGCATCTCCGTCACCCGTTCCTCTAATGGGCTCTTTCTTTCCCAGCGCCAGTATGCCATCGACCTCCTCTAGCGTGCGGGCATGGCCGATTGTCATCCCACAGCCAGCCCGGTCGACACTCAAGCCAAACTCTCCACTGCCGATGGCGCACCTGTTGTCGATCCCTCTCACTATCGGAGTCTTGCCGGGGCTCTCTAATACCTTACCCTCACCCGGCCCGACCTCACGTACGCTATCCAGCAAATGTGCCTCTTCATGCACGCTCTGCGTGAACCTCACCTCGCGCTGCTCAAGCGAATTCTACGCTATGTGAAAGGCACCCTCTCCAGCAGGCTGCATCTTAGCTGCAGCCCCATCGACTCCCTCACCGCGTACTCCGACGCGGACTGGGCAGACTGCCCCGACTCTCGACGTTCTACGTTTGGCTACTGCGTTTTCCTCGGTGACACTCTCGTATCTTGGTCCTCAAAACGCCAGACTACAGTGTCCTGGTCTAGTGCCGAAGCCGAGTACCGCGCCGTCGCCCACGCCGTCGCCGAGTGCTGCTGGCTTCGCTAGCTTCTCCAGAAGTTCCGTGCAGTCCTCTCCACCGCGACCGTCGTCTATTGCGACAATGTCAATGCCGTCTACATGACCGCCAACCCGGTTCATCATCGACGCACCAAGCACATCGAGATTGATATCCATTTTGTCCGTGACAAGGTCGCATTAGGATAGGTTCGGGTGCTCCATGTACCATCGGCACATCAGTTTGTCGATATAATGACCAAAGGTCTGCCCATGCCTTTGTTCACCAGTTTTCGGTCCAGTCTTTGCGTCCGTTTCTCTCCCGCTGCGACTACGGGAAGTGTTAGACAGACCACTAGCCTAGGTTGTATATATATAGACCCGACCCACTTTGTATACACTCGGGGTTTTAGTCACTGTACACATTTCTACATGTTAGACAGACCATTGGCCTGGATTGTATATATATAGACCCGATCCTTCTTGTATATACTTGGGGTCTTAGTCACTGTATACATTTCTACAATCAAGCTTAAAACCATCGTTGTTACTGAAGAAATACGGCAAAATCTGGATTTTGACCAATTGTAACTCTTAGGTTCGACTTGCTGCAAAGGCCTCCAGACTTTATCAATCAAAAGGACAAAAATTGCGACTCCTCCATAAAATAGAGCCTCAGTAAAGAATAGTAAGCAATAACGAAAAACCATCAGGTTATGCAGTCATGCCTAGGCTTCATTCAAATGTGGAATGGAAATCAGGGCCATCAAGTGTCTCAGGAATTAGAAGTATTAGTGTGTGTGTCTATATATATATGAGCTTTGCTTGAATAGAACAATATAAATTTAATGTAAAATGACTTATTGTCAAGCACTAATTAGTCATATTCCTTCTCTAGAGTAGTCCAAATACAGACACATGGATATGGTAGTGGTATTTAACAAAATTATTTTGTTTCCATCAACTATTTAAGTATCAGAGAAAGCATACCTGCCAACAAGGTATCCTCAAACACAGCTGAGAGTACTTTGCGAAAGTAAAGCGATGGAAGAACCAAGAAGGCACAAGGATAGTTGGACCAACAAACCAAACCAATCTAGACGCTTCCTTGCCAGGATGTGGCACGCTCTCCACACTTTTCATTTGATAACTACCGCCTTGAAATGAGATGAACCCTGATTTTCCAATACCCCTCTCAGTAAAATAGGAGGAGCTACCAGATGCAGGGGAAATCCACAGTTGCACTCTCAGTCTCTTCTACCGGCAACGCATCTGTGGTAGGTGAAGCAATTGGCTCCTTTTTGTCCATAGCAGCGAAGGAAGTAATTCGCTTAATATGAAACCTTCCATCGCGGTTGCCATACCTTCTTAAAGCATGACCTGTTAGCATGTAGAAAAAATAAACACAAAACTGCAACTCAACCTCAATGCAGAGTTTATGGAAAGTAGATGTACCAAGTGGGAAAACCTTTTAGATCGTCCAAGTGTTGCATTCTACCCACATTTACTCTCTGAATTGGCAATAACCTCGCAAACTGAGAGATAATTCAGTGTTATTGGTATGTTACTAAGGCAAAAACAAGCAATTCAGCATCTCTTAGTGGTCTTAGCATGCAGAATAGCAAAAGCGTATGGAGTGATCTTTCAAAAGCAAAAGTATATGGGTTAGGTAGTAATTACTGTGACCATTCTAAGCAGTTTCAAGTTCAGTATCCCTAAAATTATATTCCATCAATGTATCCTCTCTGCGGCTGACTCAGATGACAACCTCACTGGATGACGCCACCTCACGCACAGAGATTTTTGTGCCTCTCTTTTCGACTGGAACATGTAGACGCACTCACGGGAAATTCTACCGGCGGCCAGTTGAAACCCTGCCTAATCCCCAACCAAAGCAAGCAAAACAACAACCGCATGAGATTCCATAAATTCGCTGGAGGAGGAGGGGATTGCCTTGGAATACGAAAAGGCGAAGGAGCTGACGCGGCAGCGAGGAGGAGACGGCCCGGTGGCGGAGCCGGAGGGCGGGGCTCGCGACGGCGGCCATGGGCTCGGCTACCTCTCCCGCGTGGCGTTATCTGTAGCAGCGGGCCGCTGGCAGCGCGGGTTGGGGTGACTCGGGGAGGAGTGGATCTGAGGCCGAGAGGGCGGTGGGGGCCTCGTGGGGCGGACCGGACGCAGCGCCAGGCACGGGGACAAGCGCGGTGCGGCCGGTTTCCAGGCCTAGTTCTTACCGCCCGACGGGCATAGACCGCTCCGCGAATGCAAATGGTGGCCGCGCTACACTCGGCCTTCAATTCCACGCGTCCATGGGCTCTGGTTGGTATTTCTCGTACGATTTTGGTTTTACTATACATCTGTCCACAGATTTTTAGAAGAAAGTATATGAACTGGTCTGTGTATTTATATGGCTAGATTTTCTTTATTTTTTTTATAAAAACTATAATATTTTGAAAATGGCAATACAAATTGTTATTAATAGATTGCTTCATCCAAGTATCCTGTCTTCCTGTAGAACGGAGTGTTCTGATCTACAATACCATCATTGAATACCAAAGGTTTCCAACCTGGACAAAGCATCACCGAGAAAGGTGTGAATTTATGCGCGCCTGCCTATTAGCTCTCTCTTAATGTTGTTTCCTGACAGCCTTGTAGCTATTCCTTTTCATCTCGAGCTTCTAGTATGTTGTTGAACAATGTTTGATGATTGATGAATATGCTAGTTTTAGCCCTGAGAGTCACCTTGTCCCATAGTCCAATTGAATATGGATCTAGATAATCAAACAATTGCATAACCATCCTAGAAAAACAATTAAACTTAAAAGTCGAAGGTAAATATAAAGATGTTGATTTACCTCATATTGACATTTTTTTTTGATGAATGTGTCCGGGCAACGATGATCAAATATTTTAATCCACACATCTGTCTAATCTTGTTTGTGAACTCCACTATTAAATATATTTCATAATTTACTTTTTGATGTGATAGACGTTAATACCTACGGATAGTATTACATTAAAATCCTACTATGGTCACCCTGCTTAGATTTGGTAAAGTCCAGTTGTAAAATCCTATTCTAACAAAAAAAAAAGAAATTGTTAGTTGTCAGTTTGCCAGTTCTGGCCGAGTTAGGCCAGTTTGAAATTGGAGGTTAGGATGGCTGATTTCTTATATTTCATTTTTTTAAACTGTTAAACATAATTTTTTAATAAAAAATTATAGATATATTTCTTTTAAAAAATTAAATAAATCTATTTTTTAAATTTATAATGGCTAATGTTTAATTAATCATACAATGGTTTATTTTTTCTGTAAAAAATTCCATCTAACCTCCCATAAAAAATACTACATTAAATGCAGGCAATAGTCATTTCTGTTTTGTTGTTCATTATTTTTAGAAAGTTCAGGTTGGATTTGTCTTATATTTTATTCTTACAATTCATATATAATTAATCTTAACTGTTATAATATAATGTAAGTAACCATAATCTAACTGTATAGATTTTTATACATTTTTAAATGTTAGGCCTCCATGTATAATATTTAGATATATTATTTGCTTTCTATCTAATTTTTTAACAAAAAATCTCTTGTTACAAATGCAAGAAAAATAAGTAACATCCTACTGTCTTTCTACATCCAACAAACGAATTAAACCTTATTATTTACAAAAATTTAATCGTAATTGACTTGCCTTTTAATGCCACCGTGAGTGCGTAATGACTGCTGGAATCACCTGTTGCTATGCACGGAAGGGGCCTTGGCTGGTAGCTTCCAGCTCTCTTTTCTGGCGGCAATGCCCTGCCTGCAGCGGACAGAGGCTGGGACAGATAGCCTCTAAAACAAATAATAATAAAACAATTGTCTGGCCAAAATATAATCGGCAATCAGAGTGAGAGTAGTAGAGTATAGCATAGCTAAAACCTAATCTATAATTAATTGCTTGGAACTAGAAAAAAAATCCACTTCATCTTTCTGAATGAGAGAAAAATAATATTTGAGTACAAGCCACTAAAAAATATGAGTTATATAAGCTTCAAAGAAAATATTGGGTTTATTTCTGCTTTTAAAAATATTTTTTCAAAACCGTAAGTACGGTCGTTCATGCTTTCACTTCAATCCTACATGCAAATTGCATTGCAACATCTCAATTGGACTAAATCAATTTTAGTTGATTAAACTAATAGTGAAACTCACTTCTATACCGATTGTTAGACCAAAGCACTGGTTCACAGCCACTTGCTATCAGGCAACTTTCAACTCATTCATTCTTTATTAGCTTCTTTCCATTCTCCATCTCCACATGGTAATAACCTATCTCACATCTTAAACTCTTTGGCTCTTCGAGTCATATGTGATTTCAACCTCTAGCATAAACTGTTTCTACTCAAGAAGCCTAATTTATGATGTTATTCGACATCTTGGTTCACACAGCTTTATTTCAGATCATATAATAGTCATCCATCAAGCACCATGGCTGATTCTGTTAATGGTTCATATCTCACAAACCATTTTTTAAAGCACTGACAAATAAATCTACACTAGAGGATTACTTTACATCCACCTATAATCATAAGTACGATTGTTTGAACAATTCAAATATCTATAGAGGTGTACGCTTACCTACATGACATAAATTTACTTCCCGCACTCATCATTGGAGAAGGCTCACAACAAGACCTTTTCAAAGCCATTCTAGGGTACTACATGTTCGATAGATGGACCAAACCAATCTTGACCAAGAATTCATCTTTGATCATCAAATTCCTACACACCTTGACTGAGTACTTGGCAAGCTACACTATCCTTGATCTACTATAGACCTTGAGATATCCCCAAACACCTTATCCCGGTGTCTTACATCTATTGGCATGTGAGTTAACTCAATTTTGGCTAATTACTTAGTCAAAAATATCACATACCACTCGTGTGGTTGCACGGTATTATGATCCATGTAATTTCTCAAGAAATTGGTTCTTATATATGAATACAAATACCAAATATCCCCACTAGGGCGATCAATTTGCATTGTAAGTTTTCACAAACCAATTATTATTTCGCAAACTAGATGACACCATGTGTTAGGTTTTTTAAGTTTTCGAAACCCAATTTTCTCACATTGATAAACAAGTGTGATTTAAGTGGGACCGTTAGTATCATACTTCGAGAGTACGAATGCCAAGATATCACATAGGTGGAGTGACAAGAGATAGAGTAGTCAAGATCCTACCATATTAATAGAACTACTGGTGCGTCAGTTTGTCATGCGAACCAAAAATGATTAAATTATTGTGAACACTATCATGTAACTTTAAAAACAAATCTTTTTTTGCATATTAGAGCAATATGATCAAAGAATGACTTACCTCTATCTTCATCTTCAAAATTCCATATCTAAAATAATTTCTACCGTTGTCGGAGAACCACACAAAACTCTAAAAATAAAATATTATTATTACTAATAGCGCTAGACGTTAATATTAGAAAAAAATGAAGACTTCATTGGGTTCAATTGAAGTTATGAAGTTACGGAGGATTAGATGTGAATTTTAAAAGGTTAAAGTATTTTCTAGATAAATAAAAGGATTTATAAAATTAAAAAGAAATATTATTTGAGACCCAAGGTTAATGAAAGAGAGGAGGCCATGTTTTTAGTCCAGCATGGACTATGCAGCGAGAGAGGACAGATGGACAGGAGGGCCTTGGCCTTGTGGGATAGTCCATTGGACTACGGCCCAACAAAGGCCAGCTGAGAGAAGGCGTAGCTATCAATAGGCTTCAGCCCATCAAGAATGGCTGGCGGTGTGCTTAGGCTTAATAGGTGGGGTTCACATGTCATAGAGACATTATTAGAAATAATGTGATTATGTGCATGGGTCCATATGTTAGTGAAAGAGGGAATGTAGCAGGGCCCAATGTCACCGACATGGCAGCCATGTCGAATAGGTGAGGTGAGGCCGATCTGGTGGCATCGATGACCGACAGCGATCGAGAGGTGCCGATGAATGACAACGGGACCCTAAGTTTGGTAGCAGGGCCCGATGTCACCGACATGGCAGCCATGTAGAATGGGCAAGGTGAGGCTGATCTGGCGGCATCGACGGCCGACAGCGGTCGAGCAGTGCCGGTGAATGACGGTGGGACCCTAAGTTTGGTAGACAACAGTGGGATGAGGAAGCAAAGGGGAGGCCTTTGAGCTACTCGGATGGATGGATAGGAGCACAGTGGCGGCTAGTGGCGAGAGGCCAAGGGCGCCGATGGTGGCGGACGACATATGGTCACCGCCGCTGAGTGATGGCAGTGGTTGGGGATGGGAGAAGGTTGAGGGACTTTGGGCGCTTGATCTGGATATTAGGAAGAAGAGGAATAGCTCACTAGGGAAGAGGAAATTGCCATGGTGATGGTGGTGGTTGTGGCGGCTCCACTCAAGATCAAAAAAAAGGGTCAGTAGTGTGGTAAGGTGGTGAGTTTATTGGCAGCGGATAGCACGACACATCACAGTATGGTGTTGCGGCATAGGGACGGTGAGATATTTCTTGCGTGGGACCGAGCACGGAGACGATGTGAAGAGCTATTAGGATGGGATAGCACGGCGGGGAAACAAGTGGCCATGTCGGTCGGAGGGGGAAAGAGAGTTCATGGCGTTGCTGGTGACACAATGGGACGATGGGGACAAGACGTAGATGGCCAATTGACATCGACTTGACAAATCGATGAGATCAAGGCATGCCTTATGTGGCCATTTGATCGAACACTTGCTAGGCGTGGAAAATGGGAGAAGGGAAAGAGACTAGTGCACACAAGAATGCGTTGGGGAGCAAACGTCTGATGTGTAGGCCTAGGCGAAAGGGTAATATGGTGAGCGCTCGTGCAAACGGCTCTAGGCTGCCACGTGTAGGAGTGCTTGCGTGAGCGGGCCATGAGCTAGTGCGACTTAGCACATGAGGAGTAAAGTGGAGAGCTGGGCCATGGGGAACTAGGCTGGTTGGTCGAGCTGAGAGCTAGGACAGAATGGAAGGCAATAATGGGGAAATAGAGGGAGATACTGAGAGAGCTAGGAGAGAAATTTAGAAGGGGTGGGCCAAATTGAAATAGTGACAGAATTTGTGTGAAGGATTTGGGAGGATTTGAATTGGATGCTTGAACTCAAATTTGATGTTTAAATATAAGGTTGTTTTATTAGGATCTTGAATAAATTTGGAATGGTTTTGAATATTGAAGGAAATTTAGAGGAGGCTAGGAGGGAAAAAGAGAGGGATTTCAAAGGGAATTTGAATTTAAAATTTAAAATTTGGGCTAGGGATTTATTAGAGGGGTTGTTGATGGATATTTTGAAATTTAAAAGGAGAGGAATTGACAGAATTTTGGAATTTGAAGATATTAGGAACATCAAATGGAAATTTAAATATTAAAATTTGAATCTTGAGGTTTGAGTTCAAATAGGATTTTTTTTCTAGGATTTTTAGGCTCATAAGGAATAATAGGGTTTTTATTAAAATAATTTTTAATGAACCAAAATTGGCGTTATTGACCTTGAGTCCAAATAGGACTTCTTTTTCGTTGCCTACTCTTTTTATACATATCTGATCGATTTCAACTGTTAAAATACAAGCCCACCATAATCTAAAGGTGTAGAATTTCCTCTTTTTCTCGGATTAACATGGTAATTTGTGAATGTGATGTCTCTTTTTTGAGCTGCCTTTATAATATAATAGATTCCTCACCTCAAATCAAAGTCAAGATTCATGTTCCAGTGAGCTCCGATGAGCCCAAACTCTGATAGAGCACATACTAATTAGGTTTCGGGGGTTGGGGTGGGGGAGGATGGGAGTTTGGGTGTGGGGAAGTGGGTGGTGTTTTCTAGATTCAAAGGGATGGCCGTGGGTGTTGGTCGAACCGGCGATGGGCAGTGGACATAGGTTGGTGGTGAGGTGCTAATGGCGGTGCAAAAACCATGAGGATAGAGGAGGGGTGTAGGCTAGTGTCGGAGACAGGTACGAGTGAAATAAGTGGTTAGAAGGTGGGACAAGCAGTGGCATCTTCAATGACAGGGTTGGGTAGTGGTGATGGAGGAGGAGGTGTGCGGATGGAAGATGGTAGGATGGAGACATTTGTCGCCACCAGCATTAGGAAGAGAAGGGAGGAGGGAGAAGGAAAAGAGGTCGTCTGGGAGGTCTTTGGTGGTGTCAACAAGTTCGGGTGGTGGCATGGTTGGACAGTGGCGATGAAGGAGGAGGCAAGTGGACGAGATCGCGCACGTGCACCTGTGTGTGTGCATGCGTGAGAGACGGGGAGATAAGAAGGAAAGAAGCGAGAAATCTAGATGGTTTGATTAAGAACTAATGTTCAATTTTGGAGAGAGAATCACTCAACTGATGGATAGGCAATCCCTTTCATGTCTATATACTAGGTTTTATGACTATCTCTGCAACCCTTTTTTCATGGATTCATGCATACTAGGTTTCAATAGACTAGAATAAATAGAGAAAAAAATAGTGTAATTGTTTTATTACTAGAAGATGTCGACCCACAAACATCGCTATTCACATGCTAATAAGCCTTTAACCTACTAAAATTCTATTAAAATCATACATGTATGAGTAATATTGGTGACCAACAGAATCTTTGTATTTGTTGGTGTGCATATTACTTTACCGTCCTTGCATGTCCATATGATGCCTATTTGCACACGATTTTCTTTTGATTCTGAACTTTGTATATATATTCAAACTTTTCAATAGATTTCATAACTATTCAAAAATTTTACGCATTCATTTTTTCTAAAAAAAATTATATGTGTCAAGTACACGATCGCATTTCAAATTTGTACGGGTTTTGGAACGACAGTGGCCGCAGGGTGATTTGACTATTTGAGAAAGCTATGCACCATAAAGTGAGAGGCTGGCGAAAATATCTCCGCTGCCCGCGAGGAGTTGTACGCTTATACGGATGGAAGTCATGCTAGTATTGTTTAGGAACTGTCTATATAAAAAAATCTCACCCCTTATAAATAAATTTTAAACCGTTAATCTGTTTTGATCTGTGCAACCACCTAGCCCCAGCACACATCTATCATGTTGTTGATTTCCCTTCTTCTCTACCAATTCTCCTATCTCTATGGTTACTACCGTCTCACTGCACCACCGCTTGTTCTTGTGGATGCCAATTAAGGCTAGCCAGATCTTTTCTTTTCTTACCTCTCCTTCTCTCTAAACCAACCGACGACAAGATGTCCTCAAGCCATGATAAACATTACTATCGTCTCCAGTCTCTTTATCTCATAATTAATCGAGATACCATACTCTTATCGTCAATATCGCCCTATCACCTGCTACCAACCCTACATTTTAACACATCACTATTGCTCGCCTGTTTTGCTATCGATCACCATCTATAACCATCCCTCTAAATCTTAAGAATATCTTTTCTCCTCCTCTAAAGTAGGAGAAGTTTATGGTGTACATATTGAAGCCAAGAGTCCAAAATTTATAAGGTGGGGTTTTGATTTTCTATCAAATGGAGGTTAGTAATTTCGTAGTTTTATACATATTAAAGAGCATGCCTCTCTCTAATGATCATTTAATTTAAATGACGTTTTCTCCTAAGACTTTTAAGGGTCCTATTTTGGCGAGCGAAAGATAAAGCTTGACCTTGCCTGCAGACTTCAAACACCAAGTTTTGTTCATAAGACACGGGCAGTTTAACATTTGAAGTCAATATCAAGCAAACACTAGTACCAGTATATCACATCAAAATGTTGTATGCTAACCATCACAAGTCACAACCACAGGGGAGCAAACAAACACCAAGTCCCGATGTACAGTAGAAGTAAATCAAACCAGTATATATCTGGAGTACTAGTGTATAGTGCTCCCCAATCCCAAGGCCACCGAGCGCGCCACGACACACACGTACACCCCTCACTGTACTCCACACCGCGCACGCGCAGGGTCAAACAACACGTACCATCAATTTGTACTGCACCCGCGACCTTATTGTGCATTGCATTCTTCACACGCCGACGACTGCCGGCGACGCGTCGACGGGGACGGTGTGCCTGGGCTGGCCGCCCGCCCCCGACCTCCCGCCCTCGCGCACGCTGTTCTCGGCGAACCGCACGCTGGCGGCGTCGAACCCCTTCTCGCGCTCGTGGTCCGACCACTCCCGGCTGTAGTACTCCTCTGCCGTGGCCCCCTTCCGCGGGCCGACGAGCATGCCGCCCCACTGCGGGAAGTAGATGAGCATGATGGGCAGCGTGCACGCGATGATCATGAGACCCATGTACTTGATCCCCGTCTCCGTCTTGTACTTGGTGCCGTGGAAGAAGATGTACTGCGTCAGCACGGCGCCCACGTTGCCCCCGCCGCCGGTCATCCCCGAGATGAGCCCCAGCGACCTCCGCGACACGAACGGCACGATGCCGAAGGTGAGCCCGCACGCGGCCTGGACGAAGAAGGAGAAGAGCACCATCACGGCGACGGATGCGCCGAAGGAGAAGTCGACGATGCCGAGGACCACGCAGAGGACGCCGCCGATGGTCTGCACGGTCCACAGCCCCCACAACCTGCCGCGCATGCCGTACCGGCTGGAGAGCCAGTCGGACAGGAGCCCGCCGCCGGGGCGGGAGATGATGTTGGCCATCCCGAAGCTGGCGGCGATGAGCCCGGCGGTCTGGAGGTTGACGTCGAAGCGGTCGTAGAAGTACTGGTGGACGACGTTGTCGATAGTGAGCTCGACGCCGAAGCAGTAGCCGTAGGTGAGCGCCAGGATCCAGCCGCGGTAGCTGGTGAGGGCGTGGCGCAGCACGTTGCCGAAGCTGTCCTTGTGCATGTCCCCGCTCTTGTGGAGCTTCCCGTAGTTGCCGCCGGGCATATCCTGCCCGAACGCCAGCACGGCGATGGCCGAGAACGTCTGCATCAAGCCAGGGATGAAGAAGGCGATGCGCCACGCCGTGAACGACGTGCTGCCGATCCTGTGGATGGCCTCGTATACGAGCGGCATGAGCAGCTGGACGGCGCCGCCGCCGAGGTTGCCCCAGCCGCCGGCCACGCCGTTGGCCAGCCCCACCTTGGGCGCGGAGAACATGGAGCTCATCCAGAACTGCGTCGACACGAACGACGCCAGCGAGATGCCCGTGAAGAAGCGCACGAGGAGGTACGACGATGGGGACTGGATGATGGACGAGCAGTACACCGCCGGCGTGGTCAGGAGGATCAGCGACGCGGAGGCCAGCCTGGGCCCGACCAGGTCGCACGCCGTGCCCATGGCCAGACGCGCGAACACCGCGCCCGACACGGACGCGATCCCGGCGTTGCCGATATCCGTGGCCGTGAGCCCGAGCGTGTCACGGATGAGCGGCAGCAGCGGCGGCGCCGCGAACGTCGACACGAAGCAGCAGAAGAAGGAGAACCACGCCATGTGGAAGGAGGCCATGTGCGGCCTCGCGAAGGAGAAGAGCCAGAATTCCGTCGCCTTGAGGTCGGAGTCCACCGGCATCCTGAACCGCGGCTTGCCCCCCGCCGCCTCGACCCTCTCCACCCCCATCGCCGCCGGCTTCGCCTCCATCTCCATTATCGGCACACACACACGTGGTGGCAGCAGACTAGAAGCTAGTGACTGTGTGTACGGCTAGACGCTGCCCTGAACGCAGCTCTTATAGCGAAGCGGAGCGCGCGGCTCCGGCAGCGCGGCGCGGTGTGGCGCGATGGTTGGGGGCGGCGAGAGGGCAACCGCGGGAGAGAAAATAATTAAAGATTTCGGCCGCGACCAGTGGAAGGCCGGCGCTGCCGTCTCTGCGCTCGCGTCAAGGTTTTGTTGGCGAGCGACTTGGCGTTGCGGTAGAGCCACCAGCCGCAAGGATGGTGGCGGCTGGTGGGCCTTACTGTAAGGAAGATGGAGATTCCGACATTTGACTTTGGAGGTCGCATCAGTTCTTCGCCCTGTGGAACTGCCTCCCCTCCTCGGCGCACGCGAATACTGTATTCCTATTGGCGACGAGGAATTCCTCGCGGATTTGGGCCGACCTCCCCTGGAATGCTCGAAGAATCAATTCGCCCTGTTCGCCTATATATTGACTATTTATATGCTTATAGCCTGCCTCTTGTCCAACTTTATAACTAAAAATATCTATATTTTAAAATAAAGATGATAATAGTGTTAAGACTAAGACATAATAAACAATTTTAGCATTCCTAAGGTTTGGGTACCGATAACTAGCGATGAGCCAATTTTAATTTTGTAACAATGAGACGTTTAGCTCAATTACTTTGAGACGAGCTGTTTCTGTGTTCTTCTATAGGAGTATCTGCTAGAGTGAGAGAACTGATCTTTTCATATCTGTGTAACTGTATGCCTACTGTACTTTTTTTGAAAAAGAAAATGCTTACTGTGCACTACTTGCTCTTGTTTTCTGAATGTCAACCAGTTGTAGCCACTGGTTTGCTAGAAAACAGCTCTGTGCATGCACAGGACATGTTAAAAAAAGTGATTAGTTGCGCAAGTGGAAGAACATATCACGATCGCAAACGATTTATATATCAGCATATTACCGGATTTGAAAACATCAAAGTGTGGCATAACGGGTCTACCTCAACTATTATTACAGCCCAAAGGACACAATCATATATGATTTGAGAGATAGAACAGCATAATTAATATTCCTCAGGAATTTGTTCCACGGGAAAAATACTCCCCGGAAATGGCTGGAGATCCTGCTTTAGTACGGTAGGAAACAAGGTTTGTGGATTGAAGAAACGGCCAACAACTATAGATACAGACAGACAAATAGATGATGAAAATAACCAGAAATTGAACGTTGCATTTGTACACTTGCGACATATTTTTTCCGCTACCATAACCATGGATTCTCATGTTCTCAAAAGGGCAAGACTAATATTGATGAAGAATTGAAGATACAAATGCATATATTTTTTTAAATAACTCCTTTTTATATTAGTAGACACCATTCAATTCTAACAAAAAAAAACAATTCTGGTAGCGAAGGGACACAATGACATGTCAAAACTTGTGCACTCCCATCCGTAAAATGGTGAAGGTATACACAAGTGGAACTTCTATTTATGTGGTATGCGGGCATAATGAATAATGGCGTAATACATAAGTGGAACTTCTGTTTATATGGTATGCGAGCATAATGGATAATGGCGTACTTGTGCGTATCTGTGTATCTTTACTACTAAGAAGCGCACTGGTCTGTTCTTTCATCACACGCACCGTGCGTTCCCTCTTCCACGCACACAGCTCCCCTCCCCTTTTGTGTGCAACCGTCGCTATATCCGAAAACCAGTTGGATCCTATTCTTTATTCTCAATGCACCCCTTAGTCTATCCCTAATCGTATATGATTAGTCTGTTACAATTGAAGGTTAAAAAAACAAGAGTGAAATAGAGAAGTTAACCTTGTTTATTTATTCTTTTTTACCCCTATGGATTAATTAATCAATATATTTCTTGGCTTCCTCAATCACTGTTGATTAATTAGCTGGACATCATCCAAAAATCCCAAACTTAAATTCTGGTTTACCAAGTTAACCAAAATTCTCGTAATGACCTATAAACTTTGCATGCTGTGGATTTGGATAGCATTGACTTGAGCAATCGAATTTGCCTGGAATAACAAAAGAGGCGCCACGAACAAGTTGATCCAACAAGCCATATATCATCATGTTCTTTTAGTCTTTTGTACGTGTAGCAACTAACAATAACCACCATTATAATACAGATGCTTGTGCAACCTCCCCGCGGACTGCGGCTGTTCTGCGGATCGTTGGAAGATTCTTCCTCTGACTTTGGTATCTCGCCATCTCCTCGGCTTTTTGCTGGTACCAATTGTGACTTTGTTACATTTATATATTCAGAGTTAGCACATTTTGGATTCATGATTTGTACGGAACACACATGATGCAAGGGGTTTTCTTAAAGTTGAAACCTGACCATTAGATCATTCAAGGAGCCATGGGTGATGGATGTCAGGGGCGATCGGTTCAATATCCTGGCCTGTATATACATCCTGGTCTACCAACTGATCTTGTAGTAGTTTCAACATGTCATGCGGATATGATTTAGCGTTTAGGCTTTGAGCGAATAACTGCTATGAAAGCTGCAGAAAATATGGAGTTTTCAGTTCCTTTCGTGACTTAGAGCAAGTTTAAGTTTAATAGTATAGCTAATTAATAACTCTAAAAATTAAATAATCTAATAGCTAGCCATATAAAACATTCTACACTATAAATATTTTGGTTCACCTCTTATACACACTATATGTGTTACATATGTTTTCTTCTCTATCTAAAAAACCGTTTATATTGTATTGTTTATTGTACTCGCTATTAGCTATCTTAGAGCTACCCATGAGCATGTTTTTTAAACTATTAAATATTATGTTTTTTATAAAAAAATTATGTAAAGTTTTTCTTTAAATAAATAAATAAATATTTTTTAAAATTTTATAGTAGTTAATACTTAATAAATCATATATCACCTTGTTTTTGTGCTATAAAAAATTTCACCTAAATTTTAGTAAATAACACTAACTTAGAAGATGATGATGATAAAAAATCTCATTAGTAAATGATTAATTAAATATTAATTATTATAAACTTAAAAAATAATCTAATATAATTTTTAAAGCAAATTTTAAATTACTTTTTTAAAAAAATAATATTTAATAATTTGACAAATGTGGTAATAGTTTTCTACCTATCCTGAAGATTCGAAGAGAGCATACATTGGACTGAAATTACTGGTTCAGGCCGGATATTTCCTGCAGCTCGTATGAACTAAGTTTTGTCCGGGAATAATCAAGATTCCAACTTGCTCTCCCAAATTGTCAAACTCTCTGTTGGTTGGCATCCAATTGTCAGTTACTTAATTGACCTTATGGGGATGTGGATAGCCGTGTCCGTCAACTCCAGCATAGCGGTGACCCCAGCAGGTGAATGTGGCAACTCGGAGCTCAGCCGCAGCTAGATGACCTCCTGTCTCGCCAATCGCAAGCTCTCTGTTGCATCATCAATTCATCATTAGGTCATGGTGATTTAGTTTAGCCTCAACCTCATGCAGCTTGCTCTGACCTACAAAGATTCAAGATACCGTTTCTGCGCTATTGATCTGCCAGCCACCAGTTGAGACGACTCCGATTTGATAATATAGATTCATGGACTGGGTTGGGTTTACTTGGGTATCCAATGAGCTCCTGTAGCTTGCTGGTTCAAGCAAGTAACTTGGATATCTTAAAAATATGAGCACCTCCTCGAAGTAGCACGTGTACGCCTGTAATCTCCTCATCCAACTTTGTATATGCGCAGTGGCTAGTCCAGACTAGTTTTGACCTAAACAAAAGTTTGCATCGCCTTGGTTAAATTGGCCAAGGGAAGCACAGTCATTTTTTTTGAGGCAAACCGGAAGCATGGTCAATTGGATCTGGCTTTAGAGAGGACATAGTTGTCGCCAATGTCTGCGCTATGGTGGTACCTGTTCATGTTCAGCTAGCCATTTGTCCGTAACACATAAAGTAGGTATGGGGTTTGATCATAATACCATATATATGCCAAGACACTTGCTGTCAACTTGCCACGAAGACACATTGGTTAGGTACTTGGGAATTACAGAACACTGAAATACTAGTACCAAACAAGAATGAGAACCTCAGTATGATAATGCCGAAATTAAGAACATAACTTTTTAGAAAAGAAAACTGTAATGCTTAGCACAGACTAAACACGCAGAGGCAATTTTAAGGGTGAAGAGATCCCTACGATCATGGCTAGCCAACCATCACCAAACCGCAAAAAACTTACGCCATTTTTGGCTCGATAGACATCAAGTCCCGTGCGTCCTCTTTACCACCACCATTTGATCTGTTTCCTTAAACGCCGCAGGAACTTGTTTTTTCATAGCTACCCTCTCAGCCCCCATACGTCTCTGTTCTTAAGATCACGTATTTTCCTTTTCATTCCACGACCAACCAATGTCCCGACACCTCGCCGCTCTGGTCGTGGTCGCCGTCTTCTTGGCGGCGTCCATAAGCTCCGACGTCGATGCCCGTGTCGTCCACCCCGGCGGCCCGTACCACGTCGTCATCAGAACCGCCGGCGAGCCCGGGCGTCGCCTGATCGGCAATGACGCCATATGCCAAGAGGTACCAAAAGATCAACGAACATATATATACGCATGGAAGCTACCTTCACTTTTATGTGTACCGTGCATTGCCATGACATGGTGCTCGCTGCGTGCGTGTTTACATGATGCAGGTGCACTACAAGAGGCTGTGCAGCACGCTGACGACGTTGCCCGGCGTGATGACGCCGCAGCAGCTGCTGGACGCGGCGCTGCGGGTGGCGGCGGCGAAGGCCGGGGTGGCGAAGGCGAGGCTGGAGGAGGCTGTCAAGTCGTCTGGGGCGAATGGCCCCGGCATGTCGTCGGTGCTGGACACGTGCAAGGGCAGTTACGCGTCGCTAGTGGACTCGCTGCAGAGCGCGCGCAAGACGCTCAACAGCGGCGGCAGCCACGACGACCTGATGACGGAGCTGTCCGCCGCCGGCACCTACTCCAACGACTGCGGGGACGCCTTCGGCGAGTTCCCGGACCTCACGTTGCCCATACCCGGGACGCAGCGCCACGTCACCCGCCTCGTCAGCAACTGCCTCGACCTGGCTGCCACCATCAAGCAAGGTAACTGATGACGTACACACGCGCGCGAGGCCGCGCTAGCTGTACGTGTAGCTGCAGGCGTCGCGCGTGCAAGACTACATGTACTGCACGCTCTGCTTTCCATGTACGTACGTACGTACGTATATGTATGTATGTATGTATGTATGCATGTGTGTGTATTAGCGTACATGGTCTGTATGTACATTGGTCATAGGGATGGCATGCAGTGCGTATATGTTTCATCAATATTTCTCGCAGCGGCATATATAGGCATCTTGGGGATTAGCGAAAAAATTGTAGTTGAGGCCGGGATATATTTGTGCATGGGAGATTGATTATATGTAATGTACTCCTTATTGAAGAAAAGTTACATATGCGAATGTTTTCTTTTTTTCATGAAATTTATACTATTGATCGCCCGGCACATAGCATTGACAATGTGCTCAGACCCCTTCCTCAAGAGAGTGAGAAGATTGTACTAGTGAGAAGACATCACCAGCTGTTGCACATTCTCTCTCTCTCTCTTTCTCTCTCTGTGTGATAATTTCACCATTTTCACTAGAACTCGCCAAATTTCTCCCTACAAATCAGTCAAATTTTCTACGGTTCAATCTATGTTTGTGCTGCTGTTTGTTTTTCCCCCCTCTTCCATAACTCATTTGATTGTGCTAGCTCATAAGCTAACGATATGTGCTATCATTTTGACATGTCCAAGAAAAAAAATTAAAATGTGAGATATGAAAATTACAACGTAAATATAAATTCAGTGTAAGGTTTACATTGTAAATATAATGAATTTACAGTGCAACTACGTGTTGAAAATTTTGAGTGTTTTGGGTGAAAAAGTGGCACCATTAATATTATTCCCTAATTTCAATCCACAAGCAAATTCAGCCTATCGCAAATCGGAACATGCAAAACGCAAGTCCACAGGACCACAACCCGCCAGAACAAGTCCATGAATCATGATCACCCATAAAAATGGGCCGCGTGTCTGTTATCATCGTACTCCGAGCAAAGGATGCGCTTCGAGCCGCAGGCGCGCCACGTGCGGATCCAGCGGAGGAATGGTGGAAGAGAGCCGGCGGGCGGGCTGCTCTCCGGCTGCGCGCTCGACCGATCGGTGGAAATGAGGCTGATCAGGCGGTGGTGCAGGAGAGTGCTCGCTCGGTAGGCATCGGATGCGCGCTACGATGCCATGAGAGGATTACGGGTTAGCATGCGACGATGCCTCCGCTAGGATACGACGGGGGAAAAAGACGCACGCCGACGGCGGAGTAAAGTATAAACGAAGAGGTTAAGAAAACGTTCGACAGAGATCGACGTAGCAGCCAGCAGGGTGCCCTCGCTACTCAGAAACGATCCAAAGCCAAAGCTATAACAGGATGTCATAGCAGGTGTGTCCGCTTCAAGAGGTTCATTTCGCCTCTCCTCTTGGCAGCAAAAGCTTCATCATCAACATTAAAACTTCATTTTTCAACTCCATCCAGAAAGTATATTGGCCAAGGCCTCCCACTGTGCTACACTTTATCCGCCTTCATCGTCATTTTAATTTCTTGTCTGAACATTAGGCGCCATCGTGGCATCGTGCGAACCGAAAGTTTTGTTTTACTTATGTACACAGCAGCTTGACCAGAATTCAGGACTCTGCTGCTAAAGCTCCATAAGCACCCATCTCAATGCTGATCGATCAGTGTAGCTGCAAGCCTGCAATGCTGATCGCCACGGTTGTCCGTAAACACATCTCAGCATATCTCATGGAAGCTAGCTACATCCGAGCTGCAAGCCCGTACCATACCATGACTTGTCAATGCACCAGTTTGCTAATTAATTACGGAGCCAAAACTTGCATCGCTGAAAATTAGTTCCGGACAATCCAACGATGCAATGGTGAATAGTTCACATGAAAAATTAGCCATAGAAGACACTGCAATCTATAGCGCTTTGCTCGCATAAAACTCCCAACTGTTTGCTACAGCTAGGTTTAAAACCACTGGACTGAGAGCCTGGTAGTGGCAAATGCAAACTGACATACCAACGCAGGAGTTCAGATATGTCAGCGTGTGCTGATTTGCTGTTGACTGCTTAAACACCAACTGACACCAAAGCATCTAAGATATGTCAGGAGTAGATGGCTTCATATTGAAAGAACGTGCTCAAAAAAGGTACTATACAGGTTGGGTTGTAAACACACCTGAACGGCTGAACCAGTCTAAACACATCTACAGTAAAAGGTTGCCAATATAGTGACATTGAATGAAGTGGATTTTTTTTTACAAGGCCAGGCTAGTCTAGCTAGTACAGGATCAATGACTTTAAGTTACAGAAAGACTTGGAATCACCTTAATCTCAAGGTCATGAACATCTCAAAATATAAAAACAAAACTTAATGACGTGAAATTTGTTCAACCTGTCAAAACATAAAGAATGTTGTGGCAACAACAGAACATGAACCAAAACGGCATATACAAGATGATCAACACCCTGCAAGTGAAGGTAGTATATAACAGAAAGCAATGCCTTCAAAATAGTTCAACAGATTCAGCAGTTCTAATCTGGACTTCAAAAGCACCGCCCAGGTATTTCTTTTATCTCAGATCAGCTCAAGATTTTTGTGTTGTACAAAAGGAGGGAAAGTTTGGCACCCACAAAAATAAATCAATAATGATACAAGTGAACTAAAAAAGGAAAGCGTTTTTTCAAAGCTATACTTGATGGGTATCTTACAGTAACCACAGTGAAGTAACACTAACAAGATGAACAAGACAAAAAACTTGCATGGTCCTCTTTGAAGAAGACTTCCATGGTAACATCCCAAGGCCACTATTTGCTGCTTATCAAGCATCAAATATGTATCTTGAGTTGCAGATCAACATCAATATCTTTGAGCAGCCAGATCAGAGAGAACTCATATAAGTCTCAGTTCATATTCACCAGCCATTGTGATGTATCTAACCCAAGGAAGTGCCTGGTACCCACTCTTTTCAATGATCTTCAGATAGCGAACCTGCAACAAATACAAGATGGCATACTTCTTAAGTGAAGATGTCCAAAATAACATAGAACAATCGAGAACAAATTTGTAGCAGTGATTTGATTACCTGAATACCCGATACAGTGAAATATGGTATCTCAAATTTCACTCGAATTGGTGCCTTCTTTTCAGGAGCTGCTTCTTCTGCCGTTATACTTGGAAGACTAAATTCAGCTCTGCACATGTATTCCTAAGAGAAACACCCACACATATATCAGCATACTTCTAACTAGCATGAAGTAGAAGCCAAAGGTTTCATGGTGACTCAGTTTGATACTCACCTTGCCACCAGGAAATGATTTTACTTTCCAGACCATTGCATCTCTCTCAGGTGCATATGCAGCAGAGCCCATTGAAGTTCTTATATTAGGGTTTGTGGCATCTGAAGGAACAGGCACTTCAATTTCAACATTTGTTGCTGTGCTGAAAGTGAAAAAAGAAACCTGTCACGTCCCAAGAGGCATCAGTGTAACAGCAAGTCTTGCTCTTGTAAAATGCTCACCTCCTTTCCTTAAACTGACTTCTTGCTTTCACCATGAGTTCTATTCGGCTTCTTGAATGTTTCTCAATTTGTGCTTCCACCCAGATAAGTGGTTTCACCTTAAGGACATAAAATGAAGACAAGCATAAGAACAGCAGAGCGAAACAGTGCATTTCATGTATCTCAAGCATCCCATAGCTGTAAACCACAAGTGGGAGAGAAAACCTGAGTGCTAAGTCTGTACGTCATTAGATCAAAAGATCCGTCAGGAGGTATGAAGGATATAGTTCTATCATTCTCAAATCTAGCCAACCGCACACACCTAGTAGAAAAAAAGAGAAATGTTATATACCAATATATGGCCTTGCTCAAGTTGTCAAGCAACTTGAAGAAAATGCTATGCTTACTGGTGAAATTTGATATCATCAAGATCTATTGCTTTTCCTTTAGTTGCCCGGCCTTGAGCCTCCAAAAGAACCCTATCATTCAACCCAAGCTTGCACTCAGGCATTCCACTGATTCACAATATATCAGTATTAGTGGGGATTAGAGATGTGCAGAGAAAGACGGTGAGGGCGACAGCATAACACAATAAGTTTGAACTTTGAAACATAGATTGAGAAAACATAATTCGATGGAGACCGCGGTTGGTCAGCAGCATGAAATGATCAGTTTGAAATGTCTGCTAAAACATAGTCATATAAGAACATCAAAAAGAATACTCGTGACCTGCAAATAACTCTCATTTATTATATCCCAATTATCTTAGTTTGTCGGCTGTGAAGCCATAATTGGCATTTAGAGCTATAGCTAACATTCTGTGATGGAAACACAACCAACATCGAACATTTGAAATTGGCAATTCAGATCAGATTCCGATGCAGCATCAATGTTATTAGGTCATAAATTGTATGTGTCCATCTTTCAGCTGCATGCCATTTTATGATGATGCAAGCATTGAGCAAACACCACTCTTTCTGGATATGGGATATAAAACATGCAGACATTTTAAAAGTTAGAAGGAAAGGTGCAGCACGTCTTCCAGCAGACAGATAATAAAAAAGCCTCTTGCAGTTTTTCTTGCTCACAAGTAGTGTTTACAGGGTGAATTTCTACCTTAATCAAATTTGGTCATTTGATGTATTGCAATAAATTTTTTTTAAAAAAATAAAAATACAGCATTGATCAGACATAGCCTTCACAAATCAAACATTGTACAACAGTGGTTGAGGTTTGAAACAATTCCATTGTTAGGTCTTACGATAGAATTACTTGGGAATTGATCTAGATCAAAATACATCCAGCATGTTTTGATTTCTTTGTCCAAGACTTGACAAATATAATTTCACAAGAAAGAATCTACAGGTTGTAATCAGTTAAAGACGAAGAGATTTCTACAATATGACTTCTCAAAAACTTTCAAAGGAAAAAGACCAATGAAGCACTATGCCTACATGATAAAATCATGACATTCCAGAGTTGACATAGTAGTACAATACCAAGTACCACACACATAGAACAAATTGAACAATTGAAATACAATGAGCATATTTCCTAGCAAGTAACATTGAAGTGTTTACTTCGCAAATAAAAAATTATACACTTATGCCATCAATAAAATAGTTCTGATAAATGGTCTTCTAAACAGGCATGAAACTAGGTTGAATACTTAATTTATTGGTGAGATCCTATGGTAAGATGTCTTACATGTTTACTTTTATCAATGTGATCCCTATTGGATTATAGACTAGCACTTTTCAGATTATCATACTGCTAGCTCCACAATAACATTGTAGGCTCACCTCAAATATGTCCGCATCTTCAGTGCCCCAACAACATCTGATCTCACAATCTGCCCATTGCTGTTAACAAGAATGTTAACACTCTCCACAACATCCAAGAACACCTGGAAACACATTCGTCAGATAATTTGGTAAGTACTATCACAAAAACTACCTAAAATAATAGAATGAGCTTGCATCTTACTTCATTCTTCTTGTACCGAATACCCTCACTCCGCCATGACACGGCGTTTGTCACTGCCATGGGTGGCCTCTGTGATACCTCCATCCTGTATGCATCTGTCTTGATGAATTCACTTAAGATTTTTGCCTCCGTGTATTGTGGGTACCCAAAATCCATCATTTCATCAAGCAATTCATACTGCATGTGCAAATTAGACATCATGACGTGTCCAATCGCAGGAGACTATGCAGCAAACCGGGGTGGTGCTTGCACATTACTTACAACAACGACAAAGTTATCCCTCAGCGACTCTTCCTCTAACTCTTCAAAATAGTGCTTGAACACCTGCAATCATGCATAAACAACCGCGTGAACAAACCGGACGCCGAAAATGTCGCCTGCATCCCAGGAAACGGGATCGTGTGCGTACATCAACGACGCGGTGAAGGAAGAGTAGGATGCTGGCGGCGTTGCAGTTCTGGCGGGAGGCGGTTAGTAGAAAGACGTTATTGTGCTGGATGAACATGTAGGTGACCCCGGCATCGTCGTAGACCACAGGCGAGTGCGCCTCCGAGTCGCCCTGTTCGTTCACATCAGCTTAGCGCCAACGCCACCGGCGAGCCACATAGATCCTACGAGCAGGAGAGAGACGGGGTGCGCGCGACGCATCCGCGGGCGCTTACCTCCTTGTCGAGGAGCTTGGTGAAGAATCGCTCGGCCTGGAGGGCGGAGACGTCTCCGCGGTAGTCACGCCAGACGAGGACGCGGCCCTTGATGTCCAGCAGGAACAGCGCCGACACTGCGCCCGCCATCGGCGCGGGGTGGGGGTGGGGGATGATCTCGCCCCGCCGGATCTGGATCTACCCGCCTATCACCCCTACCGGCGGCCGGCGGCCATTCGGCGGTGATGCGGCCGAGGGATTCTCCTCGGCTTGTCGCCTGCCGAGCTGCGCCGCGCTGCCGTGCTCTCGAAGCGCGGCCGTGCGGGTGTTTGGGTGGATCGGAGACGGAACGCGGGGTGCGGGGAGATCGGGAGTGGAGACGGTGAGGAGAGGCAGGATCCAGGAGGTTTTCTCCTGTCCCACTGTACGGTGGGTCCCAGGTCTGTCCCCATGGATGGATTCGCATCCTCTAATATTGCACATCAATGGTACATGAGTACAGTGGTGGCGCACAGCGAGAAAAAATGACTGAGAATTACAGCGAGTGTATTGCGCCACACGGTAATAAATTATTGCACTAAAATCAACTATTAATACAACTATTTTATACTGTAGCACAAAATAATATTCACCCAATATCACAATTCTATTTATTTCATGTTATTATAAAGAATACCAACTTAGCCTCGCTATCAAATAAATTGGATAGGTAGATGAAAAAAATTTTACTAGTTTCTCCTTCTTTTTGAATTTTGTAGGAACAATAAACAAAACTTGTTGTTATCCATTTTGTTAGTTTGATTTTCTATCCCCCAAGTAAACCACATAATTCATCAAAACACAGTCCTACTAATCTCAAAATAAAACACCGCCCTATTAGTTTGGGAGTTAATCTCTTGTTCACACTATTTTGGCACCAAACTTTTGGTGCAACCTACCGACCCAACCCTAATTTTTTTCTGGTTAATTTATGTTTTTTTAATGAGTCCAAATCTCACAGCTTAACATAGGTATTTGTTGGCAAACGTATGCTAAGAATAGGGTCCAAGCTAGCCCCATTAATGTTTGGCCTAGGGGTGATTACGTGAGTGATCAGTTAAAATGAGCAAGAAGACTTAAAGGATTTAGACATGTTCGAACCGCTAGAAAGCGTAATACCATACTCATGTGTTCTTGTTGGATTGTGGTATTCTACCATTGTTCTCTTTTTCTTCCAAAATCTCCCCTTTTGGTTACAATTCTCCCCTAATATATATTTTTAGACGTATCACACTTAATTGATAGAGAAAAAGGATGTAAAAAATGGCTTATAGACCTTAGTACATAGCGATTAGGTATAGCTAGTCTAACCATTGTTAGAGTCTAGTGCATGTCGTCGCACCCATGCCTACCTCCTCCCATCGTAGCACTAGAAGGCCCACATGTTAGCTCCTCAGCCTAGTGGGTAAAAAGTTGGGCTACAAAGTAGTAATATTGTAGCCCGGTCACTTAGCGGTCATGAGAAGCAGTATATGTATGTCCTATGTCGTCTATCGCTAAAATAGATATCTGTCTTGTTACTCTGACTAGAGTAGGTGCATGGGTGCTTACTCAGGTGAAGCGTCTCAATCTACTATATTGAATGCGATAGTTAGGATAGTTGGGGTTAACTGTTGTGAGCGATATTACCCTCGGGTATATCAAGCATGGGCTTTAGGATCAATCTACCATATGGTGGCCCGAGTGCTAGATAGTGCCACTAGCAGGAGGCACAACCCTATCTTGTAAACAAGAGATAAGAAATAAGAAACAAAACCTCTATCTAATATATCTTGGAGTGGTTAAATAGAATAGTATCCAGTTTGGTTAGTTAAGTCGGATACTTTTATGATTCAGTTATGCCTCTCTATATAAGGAGGGGGCATGATCATTATCAGGGGCATCTTCACAATATTGTAACCCTAGATTCAGATGACTTAATCCATATATAACAGGAGTAGGGTATTATCTCTAGCCAAGGGCTTGAGTCTGTATAAATCTTTGGATTCACTATTGTTTTCTTAGATCCTTCGCATACCCGTTATATTATTGCCGATCTCTTACATTCACAATTAGTGCACTAGGTATGAGAGCGTCAAGATCAATCATATAAGAAGTTGATGGCATCAATCGGCATTTTCAAAGTCTAGGGCATCAAGTTCCTACCTATAGCGGCCCTTCGTTTTGGGTCGTTTGACTTCACTCCTCCAATGAGGATGGCGATCTTCGTCCTCTTCTGCTAGCTACCGTCACCAATCCATCTTCTCCAGCTCTAAAATAGTTGGAGAGGAGGGCCACAACTTCATTGATTAGGGCCAAGGACTTCAACATCGGTTTTCTCATGGCTTCATCAACTCGGCAGCAACTTTTCATCACCTTCAAATCCGATCTGACGGTCACTGGCCTGAACATGGTCTAGAGCCAGTTGAGTTTGAGTCCTATTGGGTTGGATTCCTCAATGAAATTATTTGCCTATCTGACTTGAAATCAGAGCCTAGAAGGTCTTTGTCGTCACTAAGACTATTGAGCAACTTAAGGCAGAGAGTGGAAGAAGGATGTCATCGGCGCTAGCAGCAGAAGCTCAACAAGTGTCGATAGAAACTACGAGAATGCAGTCGGGCCACTCAGGAGGACATTCTCTAGGTTTGAGTCAATGACCATGATGTCTTCACTGTTTCGTAGCATAATGTTGTCACAATCAAAGCCCTTCTCGACTCTATCGAGGTGGTATTACCCGCAGACCACATGCCCATACCCATGGTGGCTCAAATCAAGGCTATGGTGGAGGCGGGTAGCAATCCAACACTACAACATGGCCTTGATCGAGAAGGCCCTCACTGCCTCTGGCTCCCAACAGCTCTCTTAACGCATGTGTTTTGTCGTCCTAGTGGCCTTGTAGGCCAAGAGCTCTAGATCTATCATCCCGAGTAAAAAGGTGGCAATATCTAGCAATCGAAAGTATTGTGTCCATGACCTATGCGAGAATCCCAATGCCATCTAGTGTAGGCACGAGAAGAACCATTGGCACCATATAGAAGAGACGGCAATATATAGCAACTGACAACATCATGTTCACGACACGCCATATAGTGTGAGCGCGAGGAGAACCATCGGCGCCATTTAGAAGACCAACGACAACACTTCAGCATCGGCATCCACGATCGCCGTGACTACCTCCACGCTTAGTTGCGCGGCTGGCGCCGACCCGACTAGGACGCCGTCCATCGATCGCTGCCATACCCACGACACCGAGATGGATACGGAGTGCACATCTTCACCAACAATCACCGTCACGTCGACTGGTCCATTGACACCGAGACGGAGCGATGCAAGTTTTGGCTCCGTAATTAATTAGCAAACTGGTGCATTGACAAGTCATGGTATGGTACGGGCTTGCAGCTCGGATGTAGCTAGCTTCCATGAGATATGCTGAGATGTGTTTACGGACAACCGTGGCGATCAGCATTGCAGGCTTGCAGCTACACTGATCGATCAGCATTGAGATGGGTGCTTATGGAGCTTTAGCAGCAGAGTCCTGAATTCTGGTCAAGCTGCTGTGTACATAAGTAAAACAAAACTTTCGGTTCGCACGATGCCACGATGGCGCCTAATGTTCAGACAAGAAATTAAAATGACGATGAAGGCGGATAAAGTGTAGCACAGTGGGAGGCCTTGGCCAATATACTTTCTGGATGGAGTTGAAAAATGAAGTTTTAATGTTGATGATGAAGCTTTTGCTGCCAAGAGGAGAGGCGAAATGAACCTCTTGAAGCGGACACACCTGCTATGACATCCTGTTATAGCTTTGGCTTTGGATCGTTTCTGAGTAGCGAGGGCACCCTGCTGGCTGCTACGTCGATCTCTGTCGAACGTTTTCTTAACCTCTTCGTTTATACTTTACTCCGCCGTCGGCGTGCGTCTTTTTCCCCCGTCGTATCCTAGCGGAGGCATCGTCGCATGCTAACCCGTAATCCTCTCATGGCATCGTAGCGCGCATCCGATGCCTACCGAGCGAGCACTCTCCTGCACCACCGCCTGATCAGCCTCATTTCCACCGATCGGTCGAGCGCGCAGCCGGAGAGCAGCCCGCCCGCCGGCTCTCTTCCACCATTCCTCCGCTGGATCCGCACGTGGCGCGCCTGCGGCTCGAAGCGCATCCTTTGCTCGGAGTACGATGATAACAGACACGCGGCCCATTTTTATGGGTGATCATGATTCATGGACTTGTTCTTCAGTAAATGCTTGACAGTCGATACCATATGGCACAACATCGACGCGTGGAGCGGATTGCATGTGTTCATGGTCTGGGATGCGGCACTCACCCCGGTGCAAGCAGGAGGACGCCTCTACCAAGCGCGCTTGATGGTGACCCGAGTATCTTTGTTGTCCCTCTATTCATCGAGGCGATGGTGGAGATCTTGCACCCTAAGAGTTGGGCAAGGGCAGCTGGTGTCCTTGCATCACTTACACATTCGAGCCATGCTGACGGTGCGTGAAGAATGCCTAGTCAGCGACACGGATGATAAGGTGGCCTCCAACGCACTATGTGTGCTATTGGTGACCACCTGTCGGTGCGTCATACCGATGAGGTCAACGACTTGCTACAGCCAACGCCCTTTAGGCCTTTCGTTGGCCGCTTGAAGAGGTGCATGCTTGAGGAGTGCTTGCACCGCTAACAAGGCGCTCCCTAAGGTGATGGCATCCATGTCTAGGCAACGTCTGATAGGAGGGTGTCGCGTACTTGATGGTGCAGTGGTGGTAGCAGTGGTGACGACTTCCTTCGGTCACCACGGGTAATCCTTTCGCATGGCCATGGCCTCGCTTGAACCGATACCGCCACCCTTCTGCTCTAGGGAAGCAGATGAGAGTGGGTATGGGGCATCGATCGGTGCTGCTCAATGGTGGTCAACTCGTTAGAGTTAGAGTGACGGCGATAGTGTTTGCCCGCCATTGCTTCTTGCTTTTGAGCACCTCTAGATTTGGTCTTCAGGGGGTACACAAGCCCAAGGCATCTTACTTGGGAACATCTCCTTAGGCTAATTGTCTCATAACTGTAGTCCAGAGTAGGCCAGCTTGGTTCAGCCAGCCCGGTTGTCCATACTCCTCAACTCCCGAGAGTGCCACGTCATTGTGAACGCCACCTGGTTGCTATGGTGTTACCACTTATTCCCACTTCAGCGATAGGTATGTTGCATATAAACAAGTGTAAGTTGTGAAAAGAAAAAAAGGCAAGGCTATGTTTGAGGAGCTGGCAATTGGAGCTTCTTCTAGATCAAAATGAAGAGTCTAGATTATTGAAAATAAATACCACATAATCTGATAAATAAATTAGAAGCCGAAGAACTAGGAAAGTTTCCTAGAGTTTCACTAGCTGGCTATCCACCAGTTGCCTATCAAAAGCACTGGCTCTCCAAATAGAGCCACTCATCAGGTGTTTTTTTTAAGATGATAGAATTCTAACCTCTATATGTGGATATATACGGTCAAAATTACATAAACACTTACACTCTAAGCCTCAAAATGACAAATATTGAAATAAACAAAACAAAAAATAAAAAATAAAAGACTAGAAGACTAGAAGATTAAACTATGATCTTTTGCTGCCTGACATGCCATGCCACGCCAAAAACCACATTAAGTCTAGAAACGCAGCTCGGACTCTCACATCCCTCATCAATGATCTATCCACTGACTAAATCCTTTCCTGCAAGCTGAATCCATCCGATCCAAATCCGACAACTCTCAGCCCCAAGTGCCTTCGCTCGTCGACAGCATCCGGTAGAAACAGAGAAAAAGAAGGCCCTTTAACACAACTTATCATTACATGAATGGATACAGGCATAGACATTTCAAACCCAAAAAAACTTAAGCCTCAGATTCAGCATTGCGCTCTAGCCCTCGTCTTCCCTAATCCAGCCATCCTAATCACTGCCGGCATCACTAACGAGTCCATCGTCTTCCCTTGTAGCTGCAGCCACCTCACTCATCTAAAGGAAGCCCATCGTCCTCCCTCATCAGTGCAGCCACCCCGCTTGTTTCAAGGGCACTAGATCAGATGTTTATTACAATCCCTAGCTTTCTAACACAGTTCCTAGAGCATGTTACAAAGGCCAAGCCAATTGTTGAAATAATCGGTTCACAATTCACAAGAATCACTTTGTATAGACCAGAAATCAACATAAAATCGGCTGCTCAGCTGCGTAAGGTAAAAATATGCGATTTTTTCAATTACAAAAAAGACGCTCGCACAAAAACACGGCACACCCACGGTACAAAGCACATCACACTCCATTAATCGAGGGGTCAGTACAAGGAACGTCACTCCATTAACCGATGGACCTGCTGTAGTACAATGTTTTGACTAGTCGATTCATGTACAGAACCATTCAGAACGCACGAATAAAAAACTCCAGACCTGATGTGAGACTGCTTTTCATACGAAAATCCTTGAAGATTGGAATGCTCAAACAGGGCGTTACGTTGAAATGCGACCTGCCATTTGAACCTTCAAAATGCAGATATGAAATTGACAAGAATTGGTAGGATGAAGCTAGCAAATAGGCCAAAAACTAGAAGAATTAATGACACAGGCAGTTCACGCACGCATAAATAGCACCATGCTTCATTATTTTAAGGAGTAGAATGCTGTACTACACGGCAGAAACATAACCATAATACACACAACATAAGAGAACAAGTTATTTGACCACACAACTCTAGTTACCAAGCAAGCATGGAACAGCTTCTCCATGAGCTAGATCTACTTCTGCCTCTTGTAGATCTTGTGAAGGAAGGATTTCAACACATTCTGAACTGCTTTGTTCGGATGTGCTTCAATATCGGCAATCAGCTTATTGTAACTCTCCCTCTCGTATTCATGAAATACGGCCTGTGGTATAACAGATAAAAGCCGTGCCTCAGGTCTTGCAATAGCTAAATGAGAAATTCTGAATATTGTTTCAAGCATCTTCAACAAATGAGTTCCCTCGTATTCTTAAAAAAAACAAATGAGTTCCACAATGCCCTAAGTTCTGTTATTCATCGAGTCAGGATGGTGATTATTCTTTTTCATACCTGTGTATGTATCTACAGTTTACTCAGGTGAGGATGATGCATAAATGATAAATACAGAGAACGGTTAAGACAAACCTCCAGATTAAGTTCTTTATACAGACCCTTCACTTTTGCAACACATTCAGGATCTGGCTTCCCATAATTATCCTGTCAATTAGACATGAAGGATTCAGACGATGCCCCATGGATTGGTAAAAACTACAAAATGAAATAACACTTACAAATAGAATGCGCTTTTGGTTCTCATCAGCACGCTCAAGAGCTTGCACAACCAACCAGGAGCACTTGTAGTCTTCAATGTCTGTTCCAATCTGCATTAAGATTTATACCAATAAGATCATAATTTACAGATAAAATAAGCCTGTAGCCACACTCAGAGGAACTAGTACAACCACAATGGGCACACCAACCTTGCCAATAAACTCAGGATCCCCATAACAATCTAGATAATCATCCTGAGAAAAACAAAACTCATATCAATGTGAGCAGTCCAGTAATATATAAATTCACAACCGACAGATGAAAAATTACTTGAACTTGGAAGTATGTCCCCATTTCAACAAGAATATTCTTAACATCTCCAAAGTTATCCAAATTCTCACCAGATAGCAGCAAAGCACATGCAACCTTGGATAAAGGAAAAATGTTATCACTACTGATGATGACCATTCACAGATTACCAAACTGAGAATTTAAAGATCAAAAGATCCCTAGGAGAATGGTAAATCCTACCGGAAGATAGAATGAGTAGTAAGCTGTCTTGTACTGAACAATGCGACGGTGACTGCACAAAATGTCAGTTTATTAAAAAAACACCATTAAATGAAGATCAAAGCCCAATTCTGAACTGCTAAATAAAATATAATGCAAATACAACTCATTCTGGAAACCACACATGCAACACAGAAGAGGAAATATATGATCTTTTTCTGTTCCTTTGTTTTGCTCGAATTTTATTTTTACAAACATAATTTGAGGACAAAAGGACAGAGGAAATCATGCAAAGAAGCAAAGATGTACAAGACATGCAAAATGAACTTACACGGTCAAGTTATACTTTGTGAGATCTTTTTCTCCCTCATGAGTAGTAATAAGATCCAATAACTGCCCTGAAGCAGTCTTAAACTCAACCTAACAACAGAAAAAAAACAGAACTGGGCATCAGGGAGAAGCATACAGTAAATTTTTCCCAAATATATGTGCATGTCAGAAGATACAACTTACTTCATTGAACAAATCAATGAGATCAACATAATACGGCTTTCCTTTGAAGTGGCGTTGAAGAATTCGTGAAATATGGTTGCGAAGGATAATGCCATCATTTACAGCAATGAGCCCAACCTATATTGCAAAACAAAAAAAAAACACAGATTTGATTTTATAGGTAACAAATAGCAATTCAACATTTGCTAATCTGATCTCACTCACTACAAGGATTGAAATAAGGGAACATGAATCAGTCACTTAATGCGTGAACATTTTTTAAAATACATGTCCAATTCAGGATTATAAACTTCATAAAGTCAGAAAAATAACAATATATAGAAACACATTGGTGGGTAGAAAGGATAACGTTCTGCTACTGACCTGAGGCACCCTAAACCAGCAAGGCTGGCCACGTCGTGTTTGAGAATTATCCATAATATCATCAAGCACAAGAAAATAAGCTTGAAGCTGTGTAATTATGCAGAACCATCAGTGGTGCCAAACTTAGCATATAATTTCACTTGGCTAACAAACATCCCACAAGACAACATTTGGATAAAACATTACCCATTCAATGCACCAACCAAGGGTGCAGGCAAGAGATGTCTCCTCCTTGCTCAGAACATCAGTGCACTTCAGCATCTTGTAACTATCAATGACAGAGATCCCACGGTTGCACTTTCCTCCAAGCACATTGTAATCCAGCATCTGCTCCGAATGAAAAAACATGTCAATTATTTTAATATTACTTTATTTTTAATAGCACAAATTGAACAAAGACATCCTCAAATGTGCTGTATATCCAATTTCTATGGATATAATTACGAAGTCAGTGCACAAAATATAACAATGGTAAATGGAAGAGGTAGAGGACAAAAATAAAACATCAGAAACAAACCATCAACTACTAATCATTTTCACTTGACTAGCGTTGATGTGTCCTTAACAGTAAAAGTAAAACTTTTAGCATACACCTGAACAATGTATGGTGCTCCCCCTTTTCAACTGTAACATTTATTTTTTTAAGGAACACCTGTAATATTTATACTGTCTAACCAACGGAAACTGACATGCTGACATGCAAAGTAGTAAAAACTCCTGGCCTTTTTTAACTTTTCACAGCCAAGGATATGCAGCTTTGATCGATTGTTCTTTATTGCAATATACATATACACATAAAAATCTACACACCATGAGTGTATTTTATGTCAAAGAAAACCACAACATTTCTCACCTTAACAACCTAAATATTTCAAAAGACATCCTTACTCAAAGATCAAAATAATCGACAAGAATTTGTGCCCCCTTCCCCCAACACATACACAAACAAAAAGGAACATGATGTCTAAAAAGTTAGATTTACCAGTATTTTAAAGGATCTATTGTACAATAGAAATGATACTCGTATGCTTAAAGTTCATAAGTGATTTTATATAGTCTGCTTCACCAGCGATTTGTAGGTAAGAAAAAAAACACTACTGTTCAGCGTTTCCTAACAAGCTGATCAATCTCTGGACAGCCTAAAAAAGACCATGCCTTCCTTCAGCAGCTACTCTTTGTGTGTGTGAGAGAGAGAGGAATTACTCCCTCTGTTGTTTAGGCTCCCTAAGCAATTCAACGCACCATACCGATCTGTAAGCGAGATTTAATAAACTTACTTCGTTACCCCTAGTCCTTGCTGCATGCTGCTAACATTCTAGCATCAGGAACATTTACATATCAATAACTGAGCGAATTCACCAGCCACACGTCTTGTCCTTCACTCGTAAGCCCGGAAAACCCAGCAAAATTCCAAAGCCTTGACGCGTCACGCGACCACGTCGGCATCCACGCCACCCCTCCCCCTCACTAAACCAGATCAAAACCCAACAAGCCGTATCCCAAGCGTAAAAGATCGAGACGAAGTATTACGCGGTCGATCCACTGGAGCGATTCGTCGGTGAACTCGAAGGCGGGGTCCTCTAGCATCTCCTCCTTGAGCTTGCTGTATATCTCCGCGAACGCGGCCTTGGAGTCGCCGCTCGAGCCGTTCGCCACGACCGCCGCCGCCGCTGCCATTGCGCGCTATCCCTCGACTGCCTTACGTGCTCGCACGGGCGAGAGGATCGGGGAGAGGAAAAAAAATTAGTGGCGAGTAGGAGAGGAGATGGGGGATGAGGAGGACGGCCGGCTGCTCGCCCCGCACAGAAAAATTTTCTGAGGGGAAGCAGTTTGGGCGCACGCATTTATTTAAGGTCGGAGGGATGGGTGGGCACCGTGAGAGGTACACATTTGTTTGCTTGGCTGATTTGCGGAACTAGAGTTTCCCCCTTTCCACAAAACACCGTGAATTGATAGAGTTTTGGGATTTGAAACACTATACGTGTAGTGGTAGAATAATTGGGGGAAGATACGAATAAATGAGAAACAGATGGGAGGGTGACAATGCCGTCTTTGATTTATTAAGTTGTGTTATATTTGCCCCAGAATAATACTCTTGACTACTAATCTGTACTAGTACTCTGTAAATTCATTTTTTTTGTTTAATATGTATATCTGGTTTAGATACACGCATTTATTGCTATTGTTTTAGCTGCAAATGCATTGTCAGCTCAATAAATTCCTAGCACATTTAAAGTATTCATTAGTAAAATCCAACAATATTATGTTTTCTATGTTGTTTATCAAATACTAAGATTAAGATCAAAGGAGAAACTTCCATTTCAGTCACTCAATATCAAATGTTGGATTTTGAATTGTTTAAATTATCTTCCAAACACCTATTGGCTAAAAAATATATATGGATTTACGTTTATTGTAATTGATATCTTAGAAATAGGGTAGAAATGCTTATATTTTATAATAGAGATAATACACTTCAGTGCTACATCAAGAAAAAAAATATAAGTGTGCTAAATATCTATACTAGGACATAGTATTAGAGCATCTCCAAAGGTGGTTCTTCAAATAATCATATAACAAGCTAGCAAAACAAATTTCTCTATATATTTCCTTTACACTATAGCATATTCTCTCTTAGACTATCCAACATAGGTTCCACATGACAGCCTCTTCACCTTTCCTTTCTCTTCATAGGATGACGAGGTGAACAACATAAGCAATTTCTCATGCAACTGGAGCTCGTAAGAGTGCTAGGCTGACGGCTCGCCGCTGACCTTCTCCTTGCCAGCCTTGCCACAAGGCCTATGAAAGTGGCCAACCTCGCATCATCTCTCAGACCTCCCCACATCTATTTAGGGATATTCTTTTTGACTTTGCTCCACCTCCTGGCAACATAAGAAACCTAGAAAACAGGGGTGCCACAACAAGCTTAGGTGACACTATGAAAGAAGGTGACATTGCAACGAGATTAAGCAACATGGTACATTATAGGGCAGTGCAAACGGATCTACACCTCCTTGCAAGCTTGGATAGGACAGTGAGGTACTTAGTGGCAAAAGAACAAGGAGGGGCAAATAAGACACGACTAGCACTAAGAGAGGAGGAATAAGGAGGTTGTAGCTATAGGGAATGATGAGCCACGAGATGTCAAAAGGAAAGGAGGAAAGAGAGAAAAGGAGGCTATGGAGGGACCTCAATGACTACGATCAATGGCCCTATAGTGGCGGCTAGTTGCTTCATCCTTCTCAATAGCCTAGCTAACCTCCGCCTATGAAATAGTGGTGGTGGAGGTGCTTTTGAATGATGTTGATGTGGTTAGTGAAGGGATCCACAGATGGCCACACTCTCACCTACCTCAGCTCCACAAACATCGCCGTCGATTATATGGCTATTCTTATTCTTACAGTGATAGCCTAAAGCTTCTCAATGTGTTTTGTCTATTCTTAACATAGGGAAAGAGAACATATTAGGGTATGTAAGATGAATTTGACCACTCAACATGGATTTAGCTATCCTGATAGCTTAGCCATTCAGCCACAAAAATTTGGCATGGAGAGCTAGTTGGAGACTTTTCAACATACTCTTTACTTAGATAAAATGTGATACCCATATCAAATTATAGTACATGAGAAGTTATCATCATGATTCATGCAAACAGTACACTGATATGCAAAGGAGGATTTGCATAAATGAAAATTTTAAGTATTCTCTTATTTCTCAAAAGTTTGTGTAAAAGAAGCAAATCTATAGAAATCTAGGAGTATATGAATGCTCTTCCATTTGGTCCATAAATGAGAGAGATCATAGATATATCTCTTTATTCACTAGCGCAGGACGCAGGTCCGTGGCCGCATATAAATGTTTTCTGACCTTGACTCCACGGGCATGACGGCGGCGATGGAGATTCTCGTAGATCAGTTAGTAGTTGGCAGGTAGGAACGACAAATTAACATTGATTGATTCGCGATATGCACTAGCTAAGGATTTCTTTTCCCCTTGCGGAGAGGTAAGAATTTTTTTTCTTTTTTTTTGGGAAGCTAAGGATTTTTGTTGTCGTGGACTCGTGGCCAAACCCCCCACCCCACCAAAAAAAGCTCCTTGTAGAAGTGATAGGCATTTGAGTACCCTATTTTTTTTCTCTTTCACGGTACCAAATAATATAATATGAACAACAGTAGCAAAATCAGCAAAAAACAATAACGTATTTACTCACAATCCAAAGAATAAATATCAGGGAGTTCGGCTTACAAGAATTAACACCAAAAAAATCCTAGACGTAACCTGCCACCCGTGAATAATTTCCATGGTCAGCAAGGGTCTCCATGGAAAAGACGCCCACCCTCCAACCGTCTCGACGGCGGTAGCAGCAGCAGCTTCACGTAGACGGGATCGCCATCTATGTATTCTCGAGAAGAACACGAAGAAACTTAGCCAAAAACCAACCTGGAGTACATGACCGACTCAGCCGTGTATATATATATACACAGTCGATGTTTGCTTAACGCTCAAGTGTTTATATAATAAAACTTTAATTATTATAGTTAAAATTTATTATAGCAGATTGTTATCATCTCTCCAGATAGTTATGCGGAAGAGAACACTACGGATACAAGTTCTCGTAACGTGCTATAAATAATAATTTTCGGATAGATTTCTTTTATAAGGTTACTAGCAGAGATAATTGTCTACAACAAATAGACAATAATGCTTAACAAATATTTTATATTAAATAGATAAGTTCAAAAAATTTACTTAAAAATACTTTATATTAAATACATAAGTTTAAAAAATCATGGGCATCATTGATTTAGTTAGAGTTAAGACATGTTTATACTGAAAATTATTATTTATATATAAGTTTTTTATGATTATCTTTTCTTTATATTTATATAATATAGAGCTTGTATTTTTTGAATATATTTTTCTACAGCTGGCTTTATTATCAATATTTTTTTAGCTTGGCTTAATATCTCATCAATATCCTTATGATATGCCATAGGTTAACTTAGCATCTATTTTTTAGACTATTATTTCTTCAAAGGATATATAGACTCCTCAGAGCTTCTCATCAAACATGATTTCTTATGTATTATTTTATGTAGGTGTTAATTCATTTATTATATGAAAATATTTAGCGAGATTATTTTATTTTAATAGAATATATCATTTTTATCTCTTATTTTTATATTGGTAAACAATTATTCTAGATATATTTCTGAACTTCATCTAAGATTAGGTGTTTTTTTAAAAAAATATAGGAATTAGTTAGAAGTATTTTAAACTTGTTGTCATCTCTAAAAGTAAAAAAATTCAACTCCATATTGACTCTTTATACCTGTAAAATAGTTAAATGAGAGAGTAGATTAAGTAAATGGTTATCATTTCTCTTAAAATGCTTAAATATAACCTTATATTAATTTCCAATAATAATATCTTTAAATAATATGAAATTTTATCATAATATCTATGTATCCTTTCACAATCTATTCAAAGGCATTCATCATATTAATTACTACAAATATCTCTCAATCTATATTACTAACAATTTTTAATTTATAATTTCTAAAGACATATCTACAAATTTTCTCCTCTATTTTAAATGAATATTTTTTGAATGAATATTAAGTGGTTCTTTGTTTTATTATATCACTCTAACTTTATTGAGATTCATTTGTTTCAATAATAAAGTCATTATTATATAACACTCTTTTCTTTTATTATTTAAGATATCTTTGATCATTTTTTAAATTTTATATACAAAGGTCCTACTAGTTTTGCTAAATTATTTATATGATTTCTAGTCTAATTTACTATTTCTAAGAATTATTTTAATTTGTTTTTATTATTCATGATATCGGAAAAATTTAAGATTTTTCTTGTCAATGTGCTCTTATAAATGTAATTAACTTCTCCTATTTCATGAGCAAGGAAATTAATCTTCTCTTTATAAATTTCTATTTTTTTCTTAGATAAAATTAACCCATTTTCTATCTTTCTAAAACATATTTCTACATGAGAAATATGCTCCTTATATGTTTTTAAGAAAACTAATAAGTCATGTAAATTGAGAATGGTTATCAATTACAAAAGTTTAAATTATTATGCTATAGAGGTTGCTTATAATATTTCTAATAAGCAAGAATGGATCTAATAAATATTTCTTAAAATTTGATTTAAGATTGAATTTTGGTAAGTTAAGATAATAGAAAAATCTATAGAATAGACTGTATTTATATGTCTAAAGGACACTATAAATAAATTGTTATATTGTTAGGATTAAAAAATACATGTGGCTTTTCCAGACAAAAACATAAAATATATATTGAACAAAAAGCAATAATTTGTATTATGATTGGTTAGGTTTCTCAAAAACATATAAGAGTATATTACTTCACTTAGAAATATTTTTTTAGAAATATAATCTGAGAAGATTATATATATATATATATAATTAGGCCTTGTTGTTTATATATATACACGCATAAATTAGGCCTTTGTTGGACTCTATGGTAAACCGAACAGGACTTCAACCAACAAAGCTAGGTAACTCTCAGTTAAATAGAGTAAGAAAATATTTCGGCCCTTTGCTAATCTACTTTTGCCAATGCACCAGTCTTATAAATGCTAATTACTCAATAAAACACTAAATAGTATGTAAATTACTAAGAAAACTAAGTATATAACCGAACATAATTTAGGTCGGCCTGGTCTCCATGTGCATGGTGCCAACCTCCATGGAAAGCTTCACCTTTCTTTCTCGCTGAGGTAACTCCTTATCAGAGCATGCCTACAGTTACTCAAAAATTCATCTCTAAAAATTTTCTTTTAGAATTTCTAATCAAAATTTTAGATTTAGGATAGATTACTCTTTTCAACAGATAATTAAAAATTAACTCTCAATAATAAAAAGTGAATCCAACTTAAAATTCAATAAAAATCGTTTGTCTAATCTCCCAAGTGTCGCTCTATCCACTTTCTGCTTGGTGAATTGAGAGCGTGATGTCTTCCCTAAAAGCTTTTAGAGAGATAGAGCGAAAAGAACGAAAAAAATCAGTAGATATTTAGAGAGAACTGTTATAGCCAATTTTTTTATGTAAAAATTCAAAATTTTAGAATTAAAAGCCATATTAAACTTCAGTTGGTGATGCTCTTAGTTTGATTAAAAAAAATATAGACATTGAACAAACCATTATTAAAAAAAATAGGGTAGACTTGATCACATCAACAAGTGATTTCCAGTGTGCAACTCCCTTGGATCCAAGGAAGATCGTAAAAAGCCAAGCAAGAGATGAACCGGAATAGATATCGATTGCACGAGAGAATTTGAGTACTTTTAGTAGGAGACTAAGGAATAGGTCATCAGGGTAGGAATCCATTAGTCATGAAAGAGACGACGATTGGTTATATTCCACTCTTTATATGCGGTGATTAATGGACTGTCGTGCCACCATTATACTACTAGTTTCCTATATATATCAGATTTATCCACTTTCTTTCTGATTATATTTTCTGATTCGACCGTCCGAAGTGACGATGTTGAGCGCAACTGTGCAAACACGCAAGTTATGAGCTATGTGAGTCATGTGACGAAAGAAAGGGAGCGCCGAGATTGCCAAAAGAAAGCTCTCCGTAGGAATAGACTCCGTTTGATTTAGATTGTTAAAGCTATTCATTCCTACAAATTATTTAATTAATTATAAATATAAATTAAATATTTTAAAAAATAAATTTAATAAATAGTTTAAAATAAGTGGTCCAAGCCAGAATGTCTATTTGAACAAAATTATAGACAATAGTAAAAGAAAAGAATTGATAATCAAACCATCTGGCTAGATAAAATTACCTAGCTACAACCACCATCCATGGGTCTTTAATGTTTTATGTCCTTTCTATCGCCTCACTCTTCTCAACACCTATCCACCAGAAGCCATGCTCCTTGCTCGTCTTATGCCACTATCGTCATAGTCTATCTCTGTCTTCTCCCTTGCACACCCTCAACATTGTTGAGCAGCACGACTACCCTTATGTGTTGTTCATCATTTCGAGCAACTAACTTGCAACGTCATACTCCTGAGTAGTTGTCTTGCCGTCATCATCATATTCCTGCTCTTTCTACCTCTTTCTCTTACCGCTGCTTCTTTCCTATCTCAATGCAAGGTTCCAAGGTAGAGGGGACCGAGCGAAGTGTGGTTGACGGGTCCAATGGTGCCCTTAGATCTAGAGCTTGAGATCGTCGTACCATATTGCTCCGTTCGCCTTGACTCCACTGCTTACCACCCTTAGCGTGAGGTGACCTTGAGGGGCTGTCGCCATCATTGAATCATGTCACCTCCAACCCCGACCTCAAAGCTCATAGTTATCGTCATAGGTCACCTTTCTTGCCATCCTTGAGTGGTGCAGGCTTGAAGATGTCATTCTACAATGTGTCTCTCGACTACATCCACTCTGCAATTGTGTTTGCTCTCCAAGACAGATGGCGTTGAGAAGGGAAGAAAGAAGTTGATAGAGACTTATGTATGAGGTCCAACTATCACAATAAAGAGTCTATTGGTGCATATAGAAAAATATGGAGGAGAATCATCTTAGATAGCCATGGACAAATAGAGAGCAATACACTAAAATCAAGTTTTTTTAAAGCGTGAAGTAAATGATTCAGTGAATAAGATAAAAATGACATGGCATACGAGTTACAAATAGTTAGCTATGATACTATTACCTCTATCTCTAATAAATATAATAATGAAACATTCAAAATTTGTTCTAAAAAAATATATATCCTTCTAATCATAGAGTTATTGGAATTGGACCGGACCCATGGTCCAATAAAAGACCGGACATAAGTGCTAATTATGCCTGTGGTGAGGCTCCTCCTAAAAATAACATTAAGAGTAGAGTCTCGAGTAAAATTGTAAAACGGTTCGAACCCATTCTGTATCTCTAATTTATTTTTTTAGATTAATCTAGTCCACTCTGCATATATTTTTTTAGCTGAAACCGCGTGATCGCATCCGTGGAAGAAAGAAACGGCACGTCGATCAGCTGCGGGGCCGGAGTCTCGCTTTCACCGGCCGGTCGTGGAACGGTCTCCTCGTCGCCGCCGTCTCCCGCAGACCGCAGCGACGAAGTGGACTGGTCGATAATTATGGGCTGGTCAATAAATTGGGGCGAAAAAATGTTGGCCCACTTTGGGACAGGCCTATATTACAGTAATGTAGCATGATGCTTATATAGTTTACAGATCGAACTTGCAATCTAAGCCTATAATCCCCACTCAGCGGTCTCGACCGGACTGAATACTTTAGGTTGGCATTCGCTGAGGAGCATGAAAACAAAGTAAACTCTGGTATGTTCTTGTTTGGTTTCTGCCGAAAAAACTACGTACATGAGAATCTCGATCTGCCACATTCGAGAGATGCAACACTAGCAAACAACACACACAAAGAGGGGGAAAATAAAATCTCTTTTACACAGTTCTCGCCCGTCTACCTAGCCTATAGTCCAAATCTACCCAGCAAACGTTGCGACTTGCAATGCAAGTGTATACATAAGTATCCATCGTCGCGTCATCAGCAATATCGAGATCTAAGTCAGTACACGCATGGTTAGCGTGCCAGAGTTTTTTCCTTTTATTTTTCTTCTTCCGTGAGGTGCGACGCATGCGTCGGAAGGCGCAGTATCAGTAGCTCTGTACTTATATCAGTTCGTTTTCTAGCTGAGTTCTTGCTTGCAGAGAGGGCAAGAGGAGATGATCCTGAGCCATCTGTCCACGCATTTCAGGTGGAACAAGTGCGTGCACGGTAGCTGCCTCACCTCCTCCTTCTCCCTGTACTGCGCCAGGCATATGCAGCACTCCTGCCATTAAATGCAGTAAATGTGTAAAAGCAATGACAATTCCTAGCTGCGAGCTCTAATTCTAAATAATAAGCTATAGAGAGTAAACTAATTAGCTTAGATATATAAAAAGGGACAACATCAACATATCATAGCTAGTTAGCTAAGTTGTTCTTAAGTACCGAACCATAGGGAAAGGTAAGGTTTTAGTAGTTCTTATCTTAGTATCCGCTCAAAAGGGAAGATTGTTCTAGTTTGGTACGCACGTTTCGTCGCTTTTTCGGTACCCTATTCTGGCCAATAGCCGAGTTCACCAATCATTGTTTGGCGAGTTTCTCCTTGAGCCCCCTTTCTGAATCACTTAAACTTCCCTACGTTCCCGCGCACACACATGCATGCTACTTTGCTACTGCCTAATCATCTCTGTTGCATGCGAATTAATCTGCGATTAACGTACACGGCAACGGAACGTGCACTCACCTGATCGTCGTGGTCGCGGTCTCTCGGAACGTCGGGCTCCTTGAACCGCCACTGCGGCAGCGCAGCCAGCTGCTCGTCAGAGGCGCCCCGGCCGGCGGACGCGGAGTTCATGTTGTACCCGAGCGCGTAGCCGACGGCCGGGACAAAGCAGCAGAGCAGGAGGAAGAGGAGGAATGGGAGCGAGTAGACGACGGCGTTCCATGCGAGGAGGCCGATGCAGAGCGCGTACAGCCTCGGCGCGCGGTGGAACGAACCGAGCCGCGCGTCGAACACCCACACGTTGCCCATAACGAACCACATCGCGAAGAACAGCTCCAGGAACGCCCGAGCCTTGTTCATCAGATACGAGCTATTCCTGCATCCCCACAAAGCGATTTAATTTTCATCTAGATCAGAGAAATAGTTAAAGCCGGTTTATGTTTGCAAAGTTTTGAAAAAAGATGCATGTTGATTAGCTCGAACCTCAGAGGGTCGTTGACGCCGTGCATCTCGGGATCGTCGGAGAGCGCGCCGCCGCGGCCGGCGGACGAGGAATGCCGGTGGCGCCAATAGAGGAGGGGGAGGCTGAGCACGTTCCCAACGTTGTAGGCGGCGACCCAAACCCGGAGCGGCCACGCCGGGCGCTCCTTGGGGGAGGTCGCGACGACGGCGGTGGTGACGACCATCTGCGCGACGATCACGCCGAGCTCGAGGGCGAGCCATCCGGGTGAGTTGAAGGGATTGGAGCCCAGGTCTGACCTCGGGCCGTTCTGGTACTGGTACACCCTCCTCAGGAAGACGAACCACCGCGCCCTCGACATGCGCGCCACCGCGCGCATCGTGGAGGCCGACATCCGGCCGCCTCCGCCACCGCCGCGGCCTGTCCCGGGCGTCGCCGACGACGAGGGCGGACGCATTGTGGTGGCCGGTCAAGGGGGAGGGGCATTGGGCGTGGCTGATTTGAGCCTCAAGGGATAAAATGGGTGGGAGAGGGAGGAAACGAGTTGGGTTTGAGATGGTGACCAACAATCTAACGGCTTTGCTTTGGCGCCAAGAGTGGAGGTCATGGTAAGGTGAAGATAAAAACGGTTGGCCTAACCGTCTTCTTCCCGCCAATGCTTCCCGTGGCTCTAAGGCTCTGGCTTGTGTTTGGTTTTGTGTAGGTGGGACGCAAGGGGTTCGGTTTATGGTGGGCAGATGGCATGACTCAACCAAAGATTCCTTACTAATTTCACCCTGTTGTACTATTACATTGTTTTCTTCAGCATGCATTCAGGTCACATTTTTTTTATAGGATGCTTTTGAGTATTGCACCAGATTTGGTTTCAGCAAAAGCACTAGCTTGTGTTATCGAAGATAATGAATGAATCTTATATAGCAAACATCAAAGGAATTGATTCGAGAAGCAGTCGCAGAGGACCCAGAGCTCCTCTGTATAGGTTGCACGTCTCTGTAGATGTGGTAGGCAACTACCAGCGGTCAGCTTCCTCAGTTTGGTTGAGAAATCCCGTTTCTAACACGGTACTTGTTCTTCAAACCTTTTTACGGACTTCCTGAACGTTCGATGCACATTAGCTAACCCCTGCTTCAGCTAGCTCCAATCGGAACGAGCAGGCAAACCGACGGAGATCCGATGAGCCGGAGGTTGTGTCGATCGTTCTTGCATCGCTCTTTACCTTGCTGAACGGGTGATCTGCAAGTTTGGCAACTGTAGTCTTCGTGGGAAGGATGTTGACATGCCTCTCTCTCTTCTCTCTTTACGCGAAGGCAAAAGACCGTGCCTGCTACACTTCACTCGTTAAAAAAAGGCCGTGCCTGCCAGTTTGGTAACGCCCGGCATAGGGTTAAAATATTTTAAATATATATTTTTATTTAAAAATTTTATAGATATATATTTCCAAACGTTCTTCAAAAGAGTTTTTTTTAACGCTAAACTAAAGGACGAAAAATTGTCATACCGAACATCCATTGGCATATGTACATTGGGACATTGAAGATATAGGAAATTTGCCGCCGACCCTTGCCGCCTTAATTTTTTCTATAGCAGAAGATCACCTATTTATGTGATAGGGAGGAGAGGAGCTTGTTATTTTTTATGCAGCTCTCTTATCATTCTCTAGTTCATTATTTTTTTCTCTCTCAGAAGTCATCGGTAAAATTGTTAGGTCCGTTTGTGAAAGAAAAGAGGTATGTTAATTTTGCAGGTGCTTCTTTGACACTCTTTGTTATGGTATTTTTGGATGATTGCCTATAAAGCCACTCCAAGTCATTCAAAAATTCATTTTATTTAAAAAAATAGAAAAAAAAGATATGGTTGAGAAGAGATGAAGGGTAGTTGTGAAGCCCTCTAGCTAATGTATTTGTATGTACGTAAAAGATATATATACTTTATAATATTTATTTTTAGTGATAAAATGAAATGTGTAGTATTGTTATATATATTTAAATAGCTTTATTCCTAGATCTGTTGTTTAATAGTTTCATTTTTAAATACAAAGATATTTTCATTTGTATTATTTAAAGACATATTAGTGTTAAAATATCAAATGCATAGGACTAGATGTGATAATTAATTTCTTACTTAGATCAACTTTATTTTTCTATGAACAGATATATCAAAAATAATAATATTTTAGTTATATTACGATTAATGATATGTTAGATATAGTCTATATGGTATAGATTTATCAGAGCTCGACTCAACCTTTATGGGTGTTAAAAGGTCAATTGAGATAAGTTTTTTAACAGTGTACAACTATTTAATGTGAGGCTTTTAAATTAACCTCAGGTCAATGCAATAACCATGAATATCACTGTGAATTGGGCAACCAAAGGTTTTTTTATAGGAATTGATACTAAGTAGATTCCACTAGCACTTGGAGATGTACGTAGAGAATTTATTGGAACAAGATTGGCCACCTAGTATTCTTGTGCTAGTTTATGAGAAAGATAACACTATTTTAAAGGTTGCGCAAGATAAAAATGACCCCAGTATGATAGGATATGATGCTAAAACAGTAGAGTGAAATGAGTTAAAGCATGTGAAAAAGTACGATAAGGAGGGATATATTTATAAGAAGTATCTAAAAGATACAAAGATTCTAAGTGAAGTAGAAGCTCCTCCATTATGAGTAGTGTCTGATGGAAGACACACCATGGGGAATGCATCACTTCAAGATCAACCTAATCAAGGCGTTCTCGTGCACCTGGTGATTCAGTCATTTAGTATAATTCTATGTATTATTTTAAAAATAGATATGTAATATAAGTTAATGTAATTTGGAGAGTCGTGAACATGTTCTTCTGTGTTGTATGAAATATATGTATCATAATGTTGTTTATTTTAGGCTTTGTAATAATTGTAATATTGTTGTAATTCACGTTGCGTTTAAAGAATTTTTACAAATGCGACATTTTCCACACGTGAATGTCACGTTGTTTTCAATTTTGTCATCTATGTCTTCTATACCTAACACAACCCACGCTATACAAGACCTCTATATGTACGATGGATCTTAATTTTTTTCATCCACTAGTATCCTTACAAATCCTATACCATCTATTTGCTTTATCTCATATAGTATCAAAGAATAATAGCTGCTAAACACGCTTCCGCTAATGATCCATACTAGAGAAGAGATCTTTTGCCTTATCTAATTCCATCTTGGTGTGAATGTTCGTTCTGCATATATAGTAATCAATGCCAGCTTATGACATCTCGGGACCTAACACTCGTGAAAGGATATTCTTTTAATGTCACAACTATTCTTATAAGTATGGAATGTATGCATTATTTTAATTAATCCTTACCACAATATTTTTGTTGAACTAATACTTTCTTTAACAGATCTACAGAAGAATCTGTTTAGTGGATTGATATAAAAAATTCAGTATTTGACTTTAACCATTGGTTCTCCTGTTGGTTTTCTTCCTCAAAATCAAATGAAGAGTACATGAGGAGGAAGTAGGAGTACGAACGACATCGGTGAGCCAAATGGTTAGACTGGAGACTATAATCTCTTCTACTATCTCTATGGTGGGAGCATCCTAAATGTACTTGCGGTGATCATTACCAGATGGTGAGGTCAATAAATGTCTATACTTGTGGTAGAAGGTATGTTGTTTGTCTTAATATTCTTGGCGATAATTTTGTTAAAATTTTGCTATACATCTCTTTAATTTGATTTAATTTGTTATCACCATAAATATAATAGCTATGTATGCACTTTTCTTTCACAACAACCACCAAGAATATGTGAATTTAAATAATAGATAGATATAAAGAAATTACTGTACAACTTTACAAGTAACATATAGTCCGAAACAATTGAAAAATACATACAAGCTAAAATACAGTATGAGCAAAAAGTCAGCTACTTTAACACTATGTGACTATAAGTAGATGATAGATAATAATATCCACAAGTTTTAAATAGAGATCTATACTGTATTATCTGTTACATTATTTATATTGCGTCTTTTTACGTAACGTGTAAAACTCTTAATAATCGTATAATATTTTTATTATTATTATCTAAATAATGTATACGTGTGAATTTATTAATCGTCTAGTCCTCTATTTAATGGTGTAATAATTTTTTATTAACGCTAAGTTTCTTATATAGATATCTCAATTATTTTTTCTACTATTTTTTCTACGTACTTCTAAATTTTCTTTATAATTATATATAAAAAATTAGTTTTATTTAAAATCTTTTTTTCTTTTCAACATTTGTACGGTGAGAATAAAAATGCTCTAACAGAAGATATCAAGGCTGTCTATAAAATTATCCTCCCCTCCCATGATTGGCCCTACCAATTTTACAAGTGGCCTCTCATAAAAAAAGAAAACCCAATCAAAGACATGTAAGAAGATCGCCTGAAAAACCGCTCTCTTCCTCACACGCTTATTTTGCACACGTTCTCCTACCAAAAAAACACACTTGGCTAAAGTGGTAAGGGTCATCCGTAAACCCACATCTCTCTACCGTTAACGTGTGCTAACAGACGATTGCTATGTTAAATTTTTTTCTCTTTCGTACTATGTTTATTTTTTAAAAAAACTCTCAATGAACTTTAAAAATATAGATCTATAAAATTTTCAAATAAAATATATTTTTTATAAATATTTTTTTATAAAAAATATAAATAAAAAAACTTGAAAGAAAAGTGTTGAGCGATGCCCACTTAAATGGATCCTGATTACGAAAATTTCTAGCCCATACTCACTTTTCTAGGAGGAAAAAAATCCACGAGTTTTATTCACGTGTCTTAACTATAAACCAGATATAAAACATTCATATTCGTTAAAAGTGCAAATCATTTTTCAATGGTTTAGAGGATGGTTTTATTCTACTTGGTATGTATACGTTGAATTAGCCTCTATGCGACGTATCGTTTATATGTAATTACAATTAATAAAAAAATTAAAAATATAATAAGACTCATATAATTAAAAAAACTAAAAAAATATATTATAAAAACTAAAAAAATTATAGGACGCATATAACAATCGCATAAAAAATAATTAAAAAAACATCTCAACTCCCTCTCTTTCCCGTCACTGCCTTCTCTATTTCCCCGTCAGCTGCAGCCTGCAAGACGAAGGTCGCGAGCTCGGCGATGGCACTGCGCTGGAAGGAAGGAGGGGAGACAGATTGGGGCAACTGGACGAGATAGAGGTGGGTAGGCGACGGCGGTGAGCTCCTGCCGAAGTGGACGCCTCCCTTCGCCGCCTGTTTGCGGAGGTCGGCGAGCTCGGCCATGGCGTCGCGCTGGAAGGAAGGAGGGGGTGCGCACAGGGCTCCCATCGAGCTCGAGCTCGAGCTCGCAGCGGCAGTGCAGTCGGGTCTCGCCGAGGGACGTACGGCGGCGGCGGGTAGAGAAGCGAGGATGGCCCTTGGCCGGGGAGCGCGGCGGCGGAGGAACAACACAGCATCTGCGATGCTGACGGCCAGGGACAGATCGGGGATCTCACCGGCGTTGAACTCTTCCACAAGCTCGCCTATCTCTCCCCTTTCTATTCCCCCATCTGCTGCAGCCTGTAGGCCGGCGAGCTCGTCCCGCCGCGAATAAGGGGAGGAGCTCCTCCCGCCGTGGATATGGGGAAGAGACGCCGCTCCTCCCGCGCGCTCTTAGTCCCCGGGTCGCAATCGTCGACCTCGTCGTGGACGACCTCACCGCTTCCGACGCCGACGACAAGGCCAAGCCCAATGGGGCTGAACTCTCCCACCTGCTCCCTTACTTCGGCCACGACGAGCTCACCGACTCGCTCCCTACCCTCCGCTTCCTCCTCGCGCTGTTGCCGCTTCACCACCTCGCCTTCCTCACAAGCTCCCTCGCCTCTTCTCCCACGCGCTCGTCGCGCTCTCCAGCAGTCCAGCCTCCTCCGGCTCCACCAGAGCCTCCTCGTCAAGGCCCTCCTCCGACACGCCCGCCTCCGCCATGCGCTGCCGTTGATCCGCGCGGTGGCGGAGCTGGCCCACCAGGAGGTGCTCCAGCTGCGCACGGAGGCATAACTGCGCAGCATCGGGGGGCCAGCCGTCTCTGTCCTCGCGGCACTCCACGCCCGCCAGGAGGCCATGCCGCAGCCGCCACCAGCCGTCGCCGAGGAGCCGGCTGAAAGTCCTTGATGAGCCTGACGGGGGTGAAAAGCGAATCCTAAAAATTTGACAAACTTTAAAGTGTACTAATTTTTTTAAGTCTCCGTTCAGAAACTTTATCTAGTCCAAAAGTTTCGATTAATTCTCCGATGGTTTCAAAAAAACATAAATAAACTATTATAGCTAGCTTGAAAAGATAGTAAATACGAAATAAATGATTTTTCACCAAAATTTATATTCAACGATATTAGTCTTAGTTGAGAGACTTTGAACAGCTAAACCTCAATTAACCTTAATCCTCGCTATGGTTGAGATGTTTATTTAAAATCATTAGTGTCTTGATGGATTTGACGTCTTCTATGTCAAACTTTTTTAACAAATCTCTTTATAATTGTTTGATTTGAATTTTTTTTAAAAAAAACTTCATCACTTTCATCATTGACATCTCAAACCTCTTAGTTATAATCCTATTAAAATTTTCACAAAAAATTTGATTAGTAAAACTAAATATTATGTCATTGACATAATTTTAGTATATAAATAAATCATTATTGATATTATTAGTGAAGAGAGTAAAATCGGCCATTCTTGAGAAAAAAATCCTTAAGTTATTCATAACATGACCTAGAGGCTTGTTTGAGCCTACATAGTACATTGTATACATATGGTTTGAATGATTTGGGTCTTTAAAAGTCGATGGTTGTTTTACATATACCAACTTCGATATTGTACCATTGAGAAATGAACTCTTGATATACATTTAGAACAACTTAAAATCATGATGAGTAGTAAAGTTTAATAAAATACGAATGGATCCAAGCTTAACTACGAGAGCAAAAGTTTCACCAAAATATAACCCTTCAACTTGTGTAAAACCATATGCCACCAACCAAGCCTTGTTTCTTATCATGACTCTATTCTCATTTTGTTTTATGCCACCAACCAAGCCTTGTTTGTTATCATGACTCCATTCTCATTTTGTTTATTTTGGAATATCCATTTGATTCCAATCATATTTTGGTTGGGTCATTACACCAAGAACCTACGTCATTTCCTATGAAGTTGTTCAACTCTTCTTGCATAGGCATCATTCAATTTAGGTCATCAAAAGCTTCTTCTACCCATAGAGGTTTCAAAGAGGAGACAAAAGAGTAAAAATTGTAAAAATTTGCAACACAAGATCGTGTATGTATCTCCTTTTGGATGTCTCTAAAGATTAGATTCTAATACCAATTGAAAGTTCCTTAATGAGCTTAGAGGAGGGTGAATAGGCAAAATCTAAAAAATTGACAAACTTCGCAACGGATTAAATTCTTTTTCAAAGTTGCCAATCAATTGTTTGAAACATTTGATCTAGTCAAAAGGTTTCGATCAATTCTTCGGAGTTTTCAAGAAAATATAGATAAAACTACTACAACAAGCTAATTACTTACCACATACATATAGAAGCACGAAGTAAATGCAATGTAGAAAATGCGGTAAAGAGAAGAGAGACAAGATTTTTCACCGAAATAGGATTCCAGAATCCTACTCTCCGTTGAGAGACTCCGAAGAGCTGAGTTTCGATTAATCCTAATCATCACCAAGTTTGTAACAATAAGGTAATCTAGGTTTTTAATCCAACACCTAGGACTAGCAAACCCCAAACGACCACCAAAGGTCAAGCTTGAGAGGAGAGCCCTAGTCTACTGATGATTGTTGCTCTACTGAGCCACCTTTTAGAAGCAAAACCTAGTATCCACTCAAATGTTACCCCTTTTTCTTACAAAGGTGGAGTAGAATCTTCACAAACTTTGTTGGACTTGCCACCCTGATTTTGAAGCTCACGGGAGATGCCTAGATAGCTACAAGGTTACCCTCCAAGAGTAACAAGCATGTGCAAGGCTCGGCGTTGATCTCAAGTGCTCAAGGATGAACCCTAACTCACAAGCACTCAAACCCTTAAAATCCCAACTCAAATTATACAAAGATTTGCCTCAAAACTAAGAGATAGGGAAAGAGAGAGAGAGCTCCAATAGAGAAAGAGAGTAAAATACCAAATAGAAGTAGCTATCTTGGAAAGGTGTGGCTTTGGTGGTATAAATACCCCTACTACCACCACTAGCCGTTACACTCAGGTTGCGTGATCTTGGAGTCTCGAAGCCTAGGCCCCGGAGCCTTCGAGCTAACTCGCGGCTGAAATGAGATCCATATCTCGTGGTCTTCGGACTTGGCCTCTACGTAGCCAAAGGAATTTCCCAGAGCCTCTAGGATATTCACCTAGAGCCTTTAGGACCATAAGGAAGGAAGGACACAAGGCACACGTGGGACCCTCGAACATGATCTCTGAGTGGTCGGGAGGGTTTTCTAGAGCCTCCGGGTATCTCCCAGAGTCTTCGGGCTTGTAAGGAGAGGAGGCCTCATGGCTAGCATAGGCCCTCAGACTAGAGCTCCTGTTAACGCCAAAATCTGGATAGCCCGATGGTGGACCGCCTAAAGCCGATCGGCTGAGAAGTGTTCGATAGCTACAGTGAAGAAGCCGATCGGATTGTAGTGAAGGAAAACTCGGTTCCAGATTGGAAGACTATCCAGATAAGACCGAGTTTGCGGAGGAGCTATGGAATTCACGGCAGAATGTTTTATCTTTGTAAATTATACTCTTATATAATTAGAAAGGTTTAGTTTGTTAGTTAACTTTTTTAGAAATGTTTTCCTTTGTTTTTGTTGGTAAATAACGTCCGATGGTTGTAAATGCGTCGATCAATATACAACTTCGGCGCATCACCACCCTAGTTCATCTAGGTTTCTATCGGTGGGTTTTGGCTCTCGACGCGGGGCTGCATCGGTTAGGTCCGATCTCCGGCAAAGGGGTAAGTTCCACCACTATCTCGATATGCTCTGCTCTGTCTAAGGCTACATCGGTTAGGTTTGATCTCTTAGGTCGGTCAAATGTATTGCATCACGCCCGTGCAGGGCCTATCGACATGTTAAGCTCGCTCTGACGTCGTCAATTTTGTTTTGTATCGGTTAGGTTCGACCTACGGGGCTGCCAACGGTAGATTGAGCTTCAAGCTTATAGTTTTCTGCATGGCATATCATCGAAGTGCTAGCCGATAAGTTATCCATACTCTGAGCTTCACGTCCAGCATATTGGCTCCTCGGCGGATGCACGCCAGGCCTTTAGAGATTTCCCTTGATGCACCACACTGAGCGCATAGGTCTCCCAGCCAATACGCACCCGCCTTTAGAGAGGCGTCCCCTCATCGGCTTATCTAGCTGATGGATTCGTTCTTGTCTTTACTTCTTCACAGCCAATCCGGCGTTCTCTGTATCATCAATGTTGGCCTTGGCCTCGCACTGTCTCGGTTAGGTCTGATCTTCGAGGTTCGGTATTAATGGCGCTGTCACGACGGGCGACGGGTCTCGTGCTGTCATATCCGGAGCGACATCGGCTTTGCAGCCCATGCCTTTTAATATGATTCCTTGCTAGTCCGTATGTACATTCGTCGGTTTTCTAGCTCATGAACAACCGTTGTGGCTTCCGTTGGCTATCCAGAGGGATCCTGTGCGCTTTGCTATCCTCTTAGTACACCCCAATTTCTTCATCGGCTCCGCGGCCGATCCCTCGTCGACACATGTCCACACCTTCATTGGCTCCCCAGCCGATTGAAGAGCTTCCCGATTCCTATTGGTAAATAGCCGATAGCGAAGGGCCTTTCGGACGCGGTCGATAGCCATCCCGATCCTATCGACAACCAGCCGATAGCGAGCGCCTGTATCGGCCCACCGTTCGACGGAACTGTTTGTCTCACTTCCTTATCAATTGCAGGGTCAAATTGACTGACACACCCACACCCGTATCATCGAGTCGGAACCGATCGAACCCCACAGCCCTCGGCACGCGTACCTCGAGCCATGGAGAGAAGCCGACCGGCCTGTACTGGAACTAAGCAGACCTCCTAGGCGTCGGCATGTTTGCGCCAGGGCGCACGAGAGATCTCGGCGCGAAAAGCTTTGAGCAATCGAATAAGTTTTCCAGAGCCTTCGGGATATTCACCTAGAGTCTTTGCGAAAGCCACACAAAACCCATATTGGATAGATTAAGGAGCATAGGACTTTATACTTTTCATCTAAAAGATAAAGGAATCATTTTGAATACTTTTGATCATTGCCTTGCATTGCACATATCCTTATTTATATAACGGCATGTCTATACTCCGAAAAACAATAAAAGAAACATGATAAAACGTCGATGTCATTACGATACTGTTTCTTTGCTTTTTGTAGGGGTTTTTAATTTAAAATCTTTTCATTTTCTTTAAAACTAACTCATGTTCATAGACTTGACGTATACATTAGTTCTCTTATCGTTTTGTCATTAATTTTTTAAAACCTATATAAAGGCCAAGATGCACTTTTCATTAGCACTGGTGGCGGACAAGTGACCTTAGCTACTCTCTACGCGGTGGCCACCATCATCCTGCTCGACGCCGTGGCCTTCAATGCCCGATGCCTTTGCAGCAGGTGCAGGAAATAGAGAGGATAGATATAGAGTGTTTTTCCATGTGATTAGCATGTAGGTCCTATAATTTATTTTAGTTTTATTTTTATTTATTTCACTGACTGTAATTACTCGTAAGCATTATGTCGGATGAAGATTAGGTTAACGTGCCACGTGAATGCCACGTAAGACAAAAACTACCTTTCAAACCGTCCAGTCCAGTGACTCTATTTACACTAGTTTTGACAATTGGGGACACTATATTCGATTTTGTAGTTGAATGGTGTGAATGAAACTCCATCTAGACCCTTTTTCTTTCTACGTCAGTGAATTTGGCCCAATCTCTTTTCGAATGTGTTCCGGCCTTCCGGGGCATTGCGACGACGAGGCCCCAAGCGTCCCTGTTTTATTCGAAGCAGATCAATCAGCGAAGGCCCGCGCTAACACTACGGCCTGCCGTGGGACTTTCGGTCTTTTGTGTTGGTCTATGCGCGGATGTATTGTGAAGAGGCGTGCCCCGTGCGTGCGGCGGAAAAAGAGCTGGAGACTGTTTGGTACGGGAGTCGGTTCTTCCAAAACGTGTGGAGCCAGAGCCCTAAAGTGCCGCTCCCCAGGAGTCCAAGCACTCGAAACTGAAACCCCGGTTCGTCGAGGCCTCTGTTGAAAAATTTCAGATTTATATGAACAAGGTTTTTTTAAAAAAAATATTAGAAAAGGTTTGAAAGATATAGTCGCACAACAGTTATTAACTGTTATATATACCCACTTTTACATATAATTGTTAAACTTGGACTTGTGATGAAGCTATCGGTTTACCGGTTTGACCGTTGATTAAAAAAATGTTTTACCTTTTAAATGTTTTGGTTTAATCAAAAGGCTTAACTACATTCATTTTGCCACTAAAGCCAAGGCCGGTTTAGGCACTAGTTCTGTTTTTTATCGGTTCAACGACCAGTCAGGTATGCGGCCATGGAAGCTAGCCCTGAAAGGAAGATGGCATGGCCGGGCTGCAAATCTCCCGCCTTGGAAATGGCAAGCTAAAGATGATCTCATCGATGTTGATCGCTCAAGGAAGGAAATTAAGGAGGCGAAAAAAGAACATAAGGAGAGGGGAGCAACAAGTGCAAAGGCAGAACTGAGAAGTGAGAACCCTCTTTTGCCAAAAAAAAAAGGTTCTCATCCTTTTTAGTCGCAAAAAAACTAGGTTCTCTGCTTTATTCGAGGATCGTGCATGCATGCATGCTTCATTTTACTTTTATCGTCGGAAGCTGTCCATGTGGAGAATAGCTACACACTTGAAAAAGATGAAAATAAATCAACTAATTAAGCGTCGAACAAAAAATACTCTCACTGCTGCGTACTTTACCACCTATGTTACAAAAAAAAACGATTCGAAGATTGGACATCTTGGAAGTGCGATCGATGGGCTATTAGCAGGTTGCTAGTTGTAGTATCGTTCTGAAACTGTACACGTCCACAGTAGGTAGGTTGAATATATACCGTTGTACTATGCTTGTTACTACTACAAACTCAGAAGAGGAGCACTGATAAGAAAAGGTCAGCTATCAAGTTTTAATCACCGCTGTAATCAAGCTGTGCCGCAGGAGAAGAAATTCTAGAAGCATCACACAACCTCGAATTTTCTCGATGATCGGTTGATGGAGACAGCGACGAGACGGACACTAATACAAAGAGGGGTCCAAACTTTTAATCCACCTTGTGTATATATGGTTAACTCCATGTTTGGGCACAGTGGGTGTCACCCAGCTCCGTCACCAATCGATCGACGGGTTCTTTACAAATTCCAAATCGCACTTAACGTGATATTGAAGTCAATGATCCCCACGGTGATCGATTACGATATCTAAACCAATGCGATTACTGGGCGATTAATTAGGGCCTGATACATATATTATCAACTTTTCTTCGATTCTGACATCCCATCCATCCGACTATCCGAGGTCAATCGGTTGTTCGCTTACTCAAACAAGATCCTTTTTAGAAATACATTGCTGTCGCTGTACACAGCAAATTAATTGCGTCCGCTTGTGTGCATTGTTGATGAGATGTACGTGGTTGTTCGACGTCATGTAGGTTTACTGTTACGTTGAATTGTGCTAAAACCCTTCGCTTGCTTATTAGTTGAGTACGTTTGCCGACATGCTGTTCGACCTGACGGTATTTTCAGTCGGTGAATGGGTGGACGGATGCGACGATGGAAGGAACGAGGCATGCACATCGTCTCGTTAAGGTGGCGTTGGTTACACGATCACCAGCGCACCTCGCTTGATCGACGTCTCGACCGATCAGCCCGGCTAGCTAGCTAGCTGGCTGGCTCTCGTGCGCGCGGCAAACACAGCCATTTGCGGCCGTGAGGAACAAACAATCGGTAAAAATCCTCAAAAACCACCGTTGAATCGTTGATTCTGTCGTGCGGGTAAGCTGCACCGCACCGCGCGCACGCGACGCGTAGTAGTAGTATGTGGCTCGCGATCGCGATCCTCGTGTGATAGGCCGGCAAAGCTCGCGTCCGGCCTTCCGCCTCGATCGTGCCGACACTCCCCACCGCGGCCCAGCGGCCAACCTGGTAAGTGCGCCACGCGGGGCCTGCACCGTCGACATTGGCCATTGGCGTCCACGCCCCGCGGCATTATAGCTGTACTATCTTTCTTAGGTGGAATATCGCACAGCGTGCGAAAAGCAACTGCTTGCCAGAGATCGATCGGTATGTCGCGACAGTGCTAGTACGTGTTGATGGCACGATTGTGGCACACAATCAAGGTAACCAGCTTCCCTGAATCCAGAATTCCTGATCGATCGCGCGGAGAGATTGAGCCACGTATCGGCTGGGCCGGGCCGCGCATGTCCGTCCAGAAGTAGTCGTACGGTAGCTAGGGGCGCGCGCGCAAGGGGCCGTACTGGTCAGTATAGGCAGGTTTGGTTTATATAGTCAATATAAACCTTACCAAAATATATTAGTAAATCAAAATATTGATAAACTTGAGATGTTTTGTTTGTTGTTAAAAGGATGGTAGAGTTGCTCTGGTTGTTTTGGATGTAACGGATCAATGCTTGGCCAATTCTTGCTTCACTTGAGATAAACTGTATTTTGGCCTAGGGGTAAAAACAATATGGAATTTTCCTGTCCATACTGCATACTATTTCACTTTTGAACCGACATTTTTCCTGACACTGGAAGTGTAGTCAGGAATGGTAGAGGGTTTTTCTAACAGACTATCTACATATCATTTGATAAAAACCCTCCGAAAATATTTAAATTCTAAATCATCTGATTGCTTTAAAATTTATGTAGCACACCCTATAGCTCTAATTACCTAATAATATCTTCTTTCTCCCTCCCCCTCCTTTACATCGCTACATACATCGATCTGGCATTGTCTCCGCTCTAGTGGGCCACCTCATTGATGTTGGCAAGGCTTGCCGCACCTTCCATTCTCCCCTCCTTGTTTCTCTTTCTTCTCAAGCCCTTGTGTCGTTGTCTTCCTCGTCTCTAACTATAGAGGAGCCATCAGAGCTACCACCACAACCTCTAACTTCTAACTGGTTAGGATCTCGACACCTTCACTACCAACTTTGGGCCATCGCATGCTGACAACCTATTGGCCTTGACAACACCATCGCCACCTCTTTGCCCACTGTTGGCCACACCATCGCCACCTCTTTGCCCACTGTTGGGGCACTGCCTATTATGGTCTTTTTTCTAAGTCTAGGAAACTCTCCCCTCCTCTATCTCTTCGTAACCTCGAAATCTAAATTCTAACTTCACTATAGCACAAATCACAAAGTTAATCGTAAAGTTAGAAATTTATAAGATTTTGGTCTCATTTTTCCTATCGAATGTGATTTAGTATTTTGCTTTTTTAATTGGCTTTTCAGTATATAGTTTTCATAAGTAATTTTGGTTGTCGTCAATCCAAAACTCTTTGGAATAAAACAAACCTTAATTAACTCTAACCTTATGTGTTATGAAGGCTTGAAAGCTATACCATCGTCATGTAGTATTTAACTAGTTACCTCATTTGAATGTTCACTAAGTAATTTGTAAAGTAAACATGGTGCTTTTTGCTTGACACTATGGTGCCATGTTTTGGATACCAGTTTCTAACCGACACCTATGCCTTTTCTGTTTTGATAGTTCGGCTTCAAGTTTTTGATACTTTGGATATCGTTTTCCCCTTATTCTACCATTCTTTATCCACGTTTTCAAGAAAAAACATATCGTCACGGAAATGGTTTATGGCAATTTTTGAATATATTTTTAAAAAAACTTGACCATTGTGTTAAAGACAGCCCACGATATTCAACTAAGTAGAAAAATTCCTGTGAATATGACATTTTTTTGAACATTTTGACCATTATTATTTATTTTGGGCACAATTTTATTTGTTTTTTAATACAGGAATGTACATAGTGCAACAAAAAAGAAAAGAAAAGGAAAACATAGGCTGAATATGCTTTTGTGGACATGTCAGGAAGGTTCCTGGCAGAGGTTAACATCAGAAGAGAATCATGAACAATTCTTTCAAGGGAAGCAGGTGGCATGCAAGATTTTACTCCCACCTTTACAATATTGTACAATCTCCGGTATAAATTGATTCCCCATGTGCCAGAAGACTTTAGTACTAAGGGGAAAAGAATACTAAAGTGACTCTCTCATATTATAGTATTGGTGGATAAATATTTAAGAGATATTGAATAGATAAAATTTCCTGATTTGTGGATCAATGAAAGATAGGATGTTAGAAATTAATTTATTTTAGAATAAATTTTAAATATAGAAATGAACTTCTAGACGGAGTACATCGGAAAGTTGTGTGATAGGATTATTCACAGTGCAGTCAGCAGCTGTATCATTTTCATTGTAGTAATAATGTCTACTCTCCTGTCTTAAAATATATATAAAAAACTAGTATAGTTTTGAAGAAAGGTATAGTCAAACTTTTAAAATTTTAATTGAAGACACTACCAAACCAGATAAATTTTAAAAAAGTATTTATTGGATTAAACATAAAATAATACTATTTTTAAATTTGATAGAGATTTAATAATCTAATATTAGCTTTTTTATATTTGGAGAGAGTACAGTTGAGATCATCTCGCACACAAAAAAAAAGTCATGTCGTTTGAAAAAGGAGGAACACCAAAAGGTTGGCCAGACACCGATGAGCACGGAGTATAGGTTCTGACGAGAAATGGGACAATGCTCGAGCTAAACTTGACAAAGGAGCAGAGCTGCAGACTAGGGAGCGTTAATGCTGGTTCTGACGTTGCATGTCGGTCGGCAGAACATTTCAGGAGCCGGAGGGCAGACACCGAAAAATGCGAAACTATGCTAGGAGTAGTATGTTAAACCTTCCTTCATGTGCTTCATGCTGTTGCTAACGGTGGGCTCCATTAGATGAAGAGCTGAAGGCACCTCCACTTTCTCTGCAGTTTCTGCAATGAATTACTATAAACGACTGGAAGTTCGTTGTTTTCTCCTACTGAGGATCCACTTATTGTTTTGCAAAAGCTTCACTCGGAGTGCCCTGTAACATTCAGAAACTCGAGCTCCGACTGATCAAATAGTGGCAGAACGATTTACGTACCATTTCAACGTTTGCTGTGGGTGCAGTACTGCAAGTTTGTTATCTTAATTAAGCAACGAAATATGTGTACGGCCGTCATCGTGGCCGGCACGGTCAGATGATTAACTCGTGCTTTGCCCGTAAGTTTTTCTAAGATGCATCTGGTGCATGCATCTCTGATAGGCTGATACGCAGTAATGACGCGCAAGACTATATTTTTTTGGCGCGCAGCACGAAGATAATTGTGCCCGCGGATTCAAGCCTGGTAGGATTTCCGTTTCAAGTCAATCACACCGGAATGATGACTAGTCAGTTAACTAACTCGGAATGCACCAGAAACTGAATCCATTTCTAGGTCGAACTATAGCTATTGAAACGACGCAAAGGACGACGGGAAGAAACGAGTTCAATAGGAATCATCTGAAGAACGGAAAATTCAACCGCGAGTACGGACACTCTCTTTGCTCTGAAATGCAGCTAGCATCCAAAATTTCCGAGCTCCAAGCATCATGACAGTTGGACAGGACAGTACGTACCACTACCACTGATTAGTTATATCACTTGGTTTCTATTGCGTAACCTCCATGGCTCTAGCTTAGTTGCTACTACTAGCTATTAGGCTATTAACTACGTACCTTAGCCCATATCTTGTGAGTGTGCCGTGAGAGCGAGAAAGAGAAGGAAAGGAACAGTACGCACTATCCAGCGAGCCAGCAACGTCGGCCTCCTAATGAAAAAAAAGGCGAGCTGATTAGGTGGGAGGGGAGAATTAATTAGTGCACACATCGGTTCTGCATGGCTTGAGCAGGCGCTTTCCATTGCAGCTAGCCAGCGAGCTCAATCATGCAGGTTACTCACGCAAGGCAAGTGCACATCACGCCATCTTTTTGCGATAGCAACGACCTCTAACTCGTAGTAGCAGCATTAGCGGCAGCGCCGGGCGCACCAACCTCGGGAGCCCAGAGCTAGCGGTGACGTCGTCGCGAGGAGTAAACTAGTAGTAACAACACATGTGGCCGCGCCGAGCAGCGTGTGTAGCGTAATGTGATGTGTAATGCAGCCACTTAGCTGCTAGCTTTGGGCTTGCATAACTTCAAAGAGGCGCCACCATGATGCACCACCTCTTTAGATTGTTTTGTTTTTTTGGCTCTCTCACCTTTGCCCTTTTACTTAGTACTTTACTTTATAGAGGAGGCATGTCAAGATCAAGCCTCAGGTAGGAGAATCCTGGAGGATCCTTTTGGCCACAATAGAGAAATGCATTTGAGGTAAATTCCTAATTGATCGATCGGCAACTTGCCGGGCGATTCTTTTACATGCCACCCATGCATCCTGCATACTACCACGTAGTCGTCGTCTTAGTGCTGTGGAAGTTGGGAGCGGAAAAAACTTGCCATGTGCTAGTGGCTACGTAGCTCGGTAGTCGGTAATGCTAATTAGTCCTTTTAGCTGTCCACTTGTCTGAAGTCTGAAATAATCAGCCTCAACTGCAAGTATACACTGCAGTTGCCCGTCCCCCTTGGTACTACAATTGGAGTTCCCTTGAAGAAAGAAAAAAACAGAGTGCAAAAAAGGAGGATGATAACACTACAAGTTTTCAACATATTTTTTGTGCTATTGTCCAACTTTCTTCCCCTGAGACTCTTTTTGTTGTGGGTGAAAAAGAGGCCAGCTTGTCTTTCAGCAACTGCAGCTCGTTCGAAAGAGAAAAGCTGCCTACCCTGGTCCTGCTACTCGGGTAAATTCGTCAGAAGAATTGGAGAAGAAGCATGGTCGCATATGGAACATGTAGATCATCCCAATTTAGCAGAAGTGTTACACTACGTCGACGCACATTTCTTGAGTTTCACGCGTGCAGGTTTACCTGGCAAACAAATGTGTCTTTTTTACAGGTGACGCAAATCATGCCTCCAGCATTATAGCGACTCCGCATACCCGCATTTCTATCACCACTTAGCCACTAAGATATGTGTTGTTCTTCCCAAGCAATTAAGTTTTGAAGACACAGTTAGGCAAGTGATCGATCACTGAGCTTGCCTAGCAGAGTAGCAGCCTCTGAAGTCAAGAGAGGGAGAAGCAGACAAATGCTCAGTAGTACCATTCAAAGATCTGACCAGTCACTGCAAACACAAACGATCTCGTTACTCCAATCTATGAATGCACATGAATGCCATCCTCATATTTTCCTCCCAAACATTACATACATGATCACATAGGTGGGTGCTAAGCCTGCCTACTGAGTAAATAAACGGCGCAATTTGGTGTGTGCGTGCAGTTGCAGTTGCAGTTGCAGCGCGCACAACGCAACAAGCACAAGTTAATTTAAGTGAGCGGCCGTTTGGCAAAGGTCCCCAACTAAACTGAACTCGACATGTACATGGAGCAGGCTGGAAGCTAAGCCCTGACCCTGATTGGCCACCAAACTTGCTGAGGGCCGTGCGCGCGGGGGTGGTGGTCTCCGCGCTACGCTAACCCCTGCATGCTTTCCCCGGCGCACGCTAGCTTGCCCCCCCTCCCCTCCTGGACGGAACGGACACACCCCTCGCTACATCATTGTCCTTGCGGTTGTGGCCTCGAGCCACTCTGCTCTTATCTCCATCTCCTACACAGTTATACTGATGAACTAGCTTCCATCATTTGGCACGAGCCTTCAAGTTACACTAACCAGGGTGACGGTACTAGCTAATCGGTACAGTGCAGGGGAACTTAAATTCAGTCGTTTCAGCTCGTTTTCGCGCTAGGCTGCGTTGGCATGCAAGAACAACATGAACACCACCGATGATATGTACCGCTATAAAAAATTCGTTGCAAATTTGCAAAGCATATGCATGGCAAAGTGTCGGGCTCATAATTAGTGGCTAGGGCCTCCAGATAGATGGAAAAGAAACAAAAAGGTTGACATGTACAAGTCGATCATGCGTATGCTTTGGCGCACAAGTTTTTTTTTTCTGGTGTGGGAGGCAAGTGCTGGGGGTTAAGCGGGTTGCCCTCTCCTGCATGCAATTGCTACGGCCAGAGGCTTTAGGGACCCTCGCTTTTAGTGTACTGAAAGCTGAATGATTGCACGATTGATTGAATTTAGGATGGAATCGATTGATCGATCAACTCGTCTGGTACGTTGAACTGAGCATCTGTATCTCACCTTTTCCTTCTAGAGGTACAAGGGCCAGGGTCTGCTGTACTACAGTTTTGTTCGTTTGTTTGTTCCCGTTTTGTTCTGGAGTAAATTCGGCCAGGCAAGGCGGTTAATCAGGTAAAGGGCCTCTCTCTTTGTACTCTGGTCATTTTGCTGTCTCTCATTTCTGCTTTCTTGCAGCTGATGAGACCAAAGCATATGTGTTATTTTCACCTTTCTTTCATTCTTTCAGGGAGTAACTTTCACCTTTGCATGTCTTTCTAGAACAAGCAAGGTTTTACCTCCAGCACCTAAATTAACGATATTTTACTCTTCGGCAGTTTTACTGTTGTAAAAAAAGGACTGACAAAATTCAGATCTAACAATCACTTCTTTGAATGGTTGATATCGCTTTAAGATTCGTGCTAGGCATTATAACCCTAACAGCACAACTTCTCTCCCTACCTGAGCTGCCTGATCTGCATTGCAGCTCCACTCGATCCCCTTTTTACACTAAGCACACCACCACCCCTCCACCACCTTATGGTGTCATGTGCCGTCGCCGTTGAGACCATCAAAAACTCCATCCTTGTTATCTCTCTTCCTCTACCTAGCTTTTCTATTATTATTATCATCATTGTCATCTTCAATTTTTAAATCTGACAAGTGTTCCTCCTGTTCCACTTCTCCTCTCCATCTTTAACGGCTCGCACCATTGGACCTATTTTTTCCGCTTATTGCCTCCTAACCACATTGTCTCTCTCACTCCTATCGCTGACGCTAACATACTGTCCTCTTCCATCCCTATAGCTTCAATATTGTCATTGATGCCTCACCGCCCACCCATCTAGTTGTCTCCATCATTCATTGCACGTCTTCTACACCCCGGCCATCCTTTAAAACCACCCTCATCTTTACATTCTTTTCACCACATCTAATCTCAAAACCCTAATCTAAAAGAAACTTGCCAAAGTATAGGTGTTGCTGTCACCGAGGTTTGCCAAGCAATTCATCCTCATTGATGAGTCAGCTTTCTCCCTCCCTCTCCTATGTTCCTACCTCTTCTATATCAATGGCATTCATTAGTAGACGTCGATTGATGAATAGCAAATGTGTATAAAAATACACTTTCCTCTCTGAAGAAAAAAAAAGCATCTACTCCTTACTCCTATCACAAGTTTACTATTGCACGGTTTTCTACACATACTACGTCCAAAATAAATTAACACCTAGAACTTAAACCGTGATAAAATAAATTAATTCCTACCTTTTTATCTTTAATGTACCGTACCTAACCGTTAGTTTGTTAATACTGTTTTCAAGCATTTGATTTGAGTCTTTTATCCTTCTATTTAACTAATCTCTCCAGTCCAAAAAAAAATATTTTGTTGCTCTTCATTTGTCCTACCAAGAGTTATCTTTGAATCAATTAATTTATTAAAATGTATTGAGAGAAAATAGAATATATTTATATTGATACGTGTGAGAGGTGAGATTGGTTAAAAATAAAGTGGTTGGAGGTATGAGTTTTTTCTATTGTTAGAGGGAGTAGGTAGCGACTGTTCCTAGCATGAAACTGGCACCGTGCGATAATCAACCAGTTTGGGTTTGGCCTTCTTAAAACCAATAAATTTGAAAGATTTTTCTAGGAATCGAACCGATTCGATCCAGTAAAAGGACTCTTACGTGGAAAGAGGATGGGCCAACACTACAATTCTAACTGTCAGCTGCTACCCTTTTCGGGATCTCGTGGACAATGATCAGTTTAACCCCATTTATGAAAAATAATACCGTATTTACACGCACGAATACGACGTCCCCGACCGGGCGCAACCTAGATGGCAGCTTTATCTTGGTCTGTCCAGCACGCAGCCCCCATCGGCTGCCAAAATAGGGAAAATGCGCATTAGCGGAATAAAATTAATTGATAATTAGAACTTTTATTTTTATATTTATATTATTAGCGATTTAAATATCAATACTGTAAAAAAACTATAATAAAAACATTAAAAATAATTCTATAATTAAGTTTTAAAATTTAAATTTATATTTTAGGCCAATCATGGAGCCCACAGTTGGAACGCGACAGTCGGCAGCGGAGGTAGCTACCCTATTGACATGCATGGCACAGGCGCACATAGTCGGTACGGGCAGTGTCGACTGTGCCAGGCACACTCAATTAAGGACGTGCCCAACAGGTGCCATCTGCATTTGCCTGGCACAAGCTAATTAAGCAGTGTTTAGCAGCAGAGCTCTGGCCGTCATACGATCTTACCTGTATTGATTTAGCCCCACTGGCTATAGATAACAAGGGGTGTACGAGTGCTGCACGAGGGGAGTGTGGTTTTTTCGCTGCCTAGCTTAGTTAGCTCTCGCCTCTCGGTCGTGTAGCTGCAACTTGCAGAGGTTCCGGGGAGAGATTGATTAATGGTGACATGGTGCACCGTGTTCTTCCCTAACCAAGTGTTGATGGAAAAATCTTAGTCATAATCTCCAACTAACCCTGCTTTTTTCCTCCGTTCTTTCCGTCCTGTACCCGCGGGGCCCTTGCCGCTCGCTTTCGCTGGCCCTCTGGGACTCTGCTCCTCTCCTCTCTTAATTTCTCTCGCGAATTTCTCCCACGAACCGGAGTTATCTTAAGCTCCAATCCATTAAAGTGCAAGCACATCAAGCCGCACGCACCCAGGTACCCACAGAGAAGAGAGACGCTGGCTCCGTGGCTCGTTGGCTGATTGCTTAAAGCCCACTCTCCTGCCTCTCTCGATCGCTGCTCTCCTGCCTCTCTCGATCGCCTCCACTCCCGCGCAAGCAAGCAAGCGCGCGCACGAACCGTACGTGTGCAGTAGTTCTCGCCACGCTTCCCCATATATACCCCTAGCTCGCGCGCCCAGCCGGCCGCCTTAACAGATCGATCGATAGTAAGATACACGCCGGCAAGGGCAACGAACCCAGCGGCAGGTAGCTGCTCGCGTGTCGGGCGGGAATGGGACGGCACGCGTGCTCTGCTACCGCCGGTGTTCAGCAGAAGCTGCGCAAGGGGCTGTGGTCTCCCGAGGAAGACGACAAGCTCTACAATCACATCATCCGTTATGGCGTCGGATGCTGGAGCTCCGTGCCCAAGCTCGCAGGCATGGCATACCACTAGCTATCTCACTCATAGTCGTAGCTGCTCTGCTCTTTGCATGCTTGTGTCTCAGTGTCTCACTGCTTGTGGTGCATCGCTTGTGTGTGTTACAGGCCTCCAGAGGTGCGGAAAGAGCTGCCGGCTGCGGTGGATCAACTACCTTCGCCCTGACCTGAAGCGGGGCAGCTTCTCGCAGCAGGAGGAGGACGCCATCGTCGGCCTGCATGAGATCCTCGGGAACAGGTTGGTACTATACCCCGCGCGCAATGCGTGCGGCGTGCCGGTCTTGGCGATCGTCGCAATGTGGAGGTGATTTGTTAGCGATAAGTGACCTAATCAGCGAGGCGAATCCGATGCAGGTGGTCGCAGATCGCGTCGCACTTGCCAGGGCGGACGGACAACGAGATCAAGAACTTCTGGAACAGCTGCCTCAAGAAGAAGCTGCGGCAGCGCGGCATCGACCCCAGCACCCACAAGCCCATCTCCGCTGCTGCTGCTGCGGCGGCGGCGGCATTGGACCCGTCGCCGCAGGACCAGAAGCCGCCGACCGCCGCGGGCGGTTTCGCCCAGAAGCAGCAGCAGGTGTTCGACCAGTTCCCTGTGACTGACAGGTTCGGCGGCGAGTTCGATGCCGCGGGCATGGCAATGTACGGCCACCTCGGTGGCAAGGACGCGGCCGGGTTCGTGGACTACAGCAGCGTGCTAGACGTGTCGGAGAACCTGGGCTACGGTGAGAGCTCCAGCAACAGCAGCAACTGGAACTGCGGCGTGGGCGCGCCGGAGGTGAACAATGCGCTCGAGAGCGAGGCGCTGCATTGGGCCAACGAGAGCAAGGTCAAGACGTTCGTGGGCTACGGCGGCGAGGGGGACGCCATGGAGAACAAGTTCGTGCTGCCCTGCCATGGCCAGCAAGAGCACAGCATGACACGTTTCGACTTCGACGTCGGCCGGGGCATGTTGGTCGGCGACTTCAACCTCGAGTACTTCCGATGATGTTTTTGTGAATTAAGCCATTATCGTATCTATATTGTTCCAAGGCATTTTACACAAAAGGCAAAACCAACCGGGAGCGTAGAGACTGTACTCTGTTAATTTTCACTAGTCCATACTCCTTAATTAACACCTTTTTATGGTTTCTGCATGGGTAAAAATATAAATAAAAGGTATAGAAATGTGGACACTGTGTAGTTCATTACTATGAGATTTTGTAAGATTAAGTTTCTTACACTGTACTCTGTAAGTTGCTGCCACTGGGAGGACTCTGTGCTGTGTATTCCTCTCCTGAAGAAGAAACAGTCAAGGTTCTCACTAATTGCTTGCCCAGGTCGCCATCCAGTTTTTTAGCTTTTCTTGATTTGTGTCCCACAAAAGCAATGAGGAAGATATATACTTTTTAGTATCACCATCCATGAAAGTCATTCCAATTATTGTTTAGGAGCCGTAGTAATGCTTGGACAACAATTTCATGGCATTGTTAATGCTGCTGTTAGCTTGTAATCCAAATTTTCTCGTAAGGTCCCTTTTGCCAAAAGCTACGTGTATCACTCCCATGACGTAGTAGAATAAATCTAGCGGTGCTTGAGGAGAAAAAAAGGCAAGTGGGATTAAAGAAAGATGCTCCACTCTGGGTACCCCTCTCTCTCTTCTAATACTCTCTTTCCATTATTAATGGATTACGAGTCCTTTATTTAAAGTTAAATTACTTTAATTTTAATTAAGTTTATAGACAAATATACTAACATTTACAACACCAAATTAATTTTATTAAATTTATAGTTAAATATATTTTATATGATATTCGTGTTATGTTAAAAATATTATTATTATTTATAAGTTTAGTCAAATTTAAAACAATTTAATTTTGACTTGGAGTGGAAACCAAACAGGCCTGGAGTTTGTTTAGTCTAATTTAGTTGGCAATTCACAGACCATAATAATACACTAATTCATCTATTGAATGGTTAATAGTAGTAGTGTAGAGCACATCATGGGACGTGAGTCCATCAATTTTGTCGGGGCGAGCCATGATGGCTTGTTCGATGCCAAGACTCTGACCGCTGCTAGCGACAGAAGCAATGCACGATGGCTGGAAGCATCGTCGTGAACATCGTGTATCAAATCAAACCCTTAGACGCCAAAGAAGCTGTCAAAAACGAACGGGCCAGTGAATAGCAACATAGCGTCTTCCAGGTAAGGGCATGCATAGCATCGAGTACAAAATCATCGCCCCCACACCGACGCTGCCACAAGCCAAGCCAGCAGCCAGCGGCTCAGCAAAACGTATCGTCGTCTCTCGTACACACCACGTTGGCGGCATCGGTTTTTTTTCTTTCTAGAGCCTAGAGGCCCTGCTTCGAACTCTGCAAAACATCCGATCGATCTGATCTGATCCGTTCCGATCTGTGTTGGAGTCTTGCACAGTTTTGCACTGGCTGGTCAGCAGTCAGAGAAAGGACCAGACAGCGAGAGGAACGGACGCATAAATGGGAGCACAGTTTGGCGAGATCTCGCATAAACGTATACGCGCTTGCATGCGCTACGTGCACCGTGGTGCCCCAGTTGCTGGGGTCGATCGATCGATCGGTCACGACGACTGAACAGCACGGAGTGACGGACGACGGACAGGAGAGCACACGTGACTTCAGAACGGGGAATAAAGGTGGTGTCGCTGCGGCAGCCGCGCCGGTCATGCCGTCCCTGTCGCGCATTGAAGCGCGGCCCTGGCGCCCGGCCGGAACAGGAGGAGAGGGGACGACGCGGCGCGTACGGCGTTGCCGCGACGTGAACGGATGGTTCTTGAACAGAGGATTGCACTGGAGAAGGCGCTGGCAAGGGCTCCACGCCGTGTGTGGGGGTACGGTGGGGGCGGCGATTGTTGTCGATGTGATTCCTGTAATGCTGTTGGGGATTGAACCGAAACAGCGGCGGCTGTGTAGGACGACGTAGCTTGGCCCCTGGGTCGGGTGGCCCTTGGATCGATCCTTGCCTCCGCGCCGAGGCAAGCACGTGCGCATTTGCGAATCTTCGCGTTGGATTGATCTTCCGCTACAAACCTACGTGCGTGTGCATTTCGGAGTATCATCTACTCCCCCTTCCAAAATTACGAGTATCTAGATAAGTATCTAGACAGAGAGTATATTTTTTCGATGGTCTATATGTACGCATATCTAGCAAGCTATTTACTCTTTCTTTTATACCATTTCTAACCTTACTTTTTTTTACTATTAATTTTTATGATACATTATCTGACTATAAAATTAGTATTATATAATAATATTTGTAATACGAATCTAATGATTCTATATAAATAACACAAAACATATATATTATTAGCTTAATTAGTAGTTAAAATGTTTAAAATTTGACTTTGTGGAAAACAAAGATATCTTATATATTTTTATATATCTTCCATCATCGTTCTTTATAGCCGTAGTAATAGATAATTTTTAAACAAGTTTCACATTAATCAATAAGAGAAGTACCCCCAACTTGTTTTATAAGAAAAGTAGCAATTCGACTGCTCTAATCATATCTTATTTAAAATTCTCTTCATCTTACCCTTAACCACCTTTTCACACCATCCCTATTTAACGGGATACATGTATAACATTCCGTGTAAAGTACGGGTTAGCAGCTAGTATAACTAATTCCAGAGTAATACTCCCCCTAACAATCACCGTTTTATTTTTTATTCAATCTTACCTCCAACTATACTTCTACTCTTCGACCATCACTCATTTAATAAGGGACATTATAGTTTTTTTTCCTTCATCATTAATCTCTGTAAAAAAATTAGAATTGCAATAATTAGCCTAACCTACACCAGTTCATGGTTTGGGAATCTACCCATCGGTAAGTGCTAGACTCGTTTATATTTACATCTAATTATTTTTTTTGATAGATAACGTATTTTTCAAAAACGAGATTATGAGTGTGAGCGCGTATTATGAGCACCAACATTTTATTTTATGTTTGGGAAAAAGCCCCCAAATAGAAATCTAATTCTCTGGAATTATTTAATTTTGTAGAAACTAAAACTGAGACTTGAAATCAAATCCTTCCTCATATATACTAATTTATATCACCAAGTTGCTACTCCCTCCGTGTAGCTATTTTGAGATCTAGCACATTTGCATAGACTTACTCGATAAGAAATGACATATCACACAATACAATAGAAGAGTTACAAAGGCTTTGGTTAGGATGTCACGTCGTTTTCATAAATTATAATTTTGATGTTTTAAAAACTAATGGATAACTTAATTATTTGCGTATATATATTTGTGTATAACAATTTATTTTTATATACTAATTAAATTAATTCTTTCGAGGTAATATATATAATCCGTCAAATTTAATATAAAATTTAGGATGAATTTTATATGTGAATTTTAGTTAACAAATGTATTTTTTAGAAGTAAGCAAAAATATTTTTAGAAGGGCTTACCCTATGCGTCAGGGATAGGCTATGTAAAAATACTTAGTTTTATATATGAATAATTACAGACGTTTCCTTTAATAATCAGTTTTATCCGCTGCAAAATATTTTTTGGTGTAGCGCATCAGCACCTACCAAAATCGATCAATTGCCGGTCCTACCTACACGTATCTCCCTTGCCTCACCACAGAAGCATCCAGGTCACCGCTTAAACCCGACACTCCCCCCCCCCCCCCCCCCCCCGGGTAAAGAAACATCACTCTCATTAGAAGCATAAAAAGATCTGACTCTGGATTATTGGATACATGGCACTGTACAACCGAGAGTCTTGAGGCCACATGACCGTAAAATTAACGAACCTAAAGCACTGCTAAATTAAGCTCTAATGCACACGGGCTAAGCCATGTACGGCACACACAACACCTGAACAGCGAGCAAGCTAATGCAAGGCCACCGATAAACTACAGGCCATAGTTATTTTTGACGCAAACTAGCCATAGTTATCGTGAACCGGGATAATCGTATTACTGTACATGCATGCACACAGGAGATAGGCACGGCCGTCAACCGAGAAGCAAGAGTGCGTGCGATAGTTCTCGCTCAGTGGTGGCCAGGGAGCTTCTCCACGATGCCCTTCTTCTCGTGCTTCCCCGCTGCATACGTCCCGTGCTCCTCTTGCTTGTGGCTGCCGGGGAGCTTCTCCTTTATTTTCTCTTTGATGCTCTTCTTCTTCCTCCGCCCGCCTTGCCCGTCATCCTCGGACGACTGCCGGCCGGCACAAGTGAGTCAGCTCCCTTTAGGGTAAGCACAGCGACCAGACCAAGTACATGACTAGAACAAGAAAGTTACCGAGCTGGAGCTGGATCTGCCGGAGCGGCGCAATGTTTCGCCAAGCATCGTGGTGTGCCCCTCCTACCTGGTGGGCTGGACCTGCGCGCCCGTGCCGCCGGCGGTGCTGACCATGTCCTCATACGCGAAAGTATTTTCGCCTGGGGGGACGGCACCGTCGTGCGTGTGTACGCCTCGCCTCCGGGTTCGACGGCGGCGCTGCTTACCACGCTCTCGTGCGGGCGCTCTGCGCCGGCGAGACCGTAGCTCACGCCGTCGCTACTGACGTACTCGCCGCCCGTCGACACCGCGAGGTCCGAGGACGCCACGTAGCCCGCCGTGTCGCTGGCGCCGTGCACCACCGCCGACTCGTCGGGGATGGGGTTGCCGTACTGGTCGACCGGCGGCACCGGGTTCCCGTACTGGTAGACGCGCGGGTACGGGTGCCCGTAGACTCCCGTGTTCTCCGCCATTGGTTGGTGTCGTCGGGCTGCTAGACCTCCGTTCTAACTCAGTTTCCCTCCTTGAGTCAGTGAGTGAGAAATTGTTGGATGTGGAAGCTGATGCCGACTCGGTGTACTCGTATTTGTATGAGGAAACAGGAGGCGACAGACGGTATGTGCAGGCGAGCCACGCGTGCACTCATGCAGCTTCGTAAGGACGGCGCGCGCGACGGGAGAAGGGCACGTACGCGCCGGATGTGCCACGTTTGCGGCCTGATCCGGAGTCCTGAAGGTTCCAGGTGAACAGTAAAATGGCACACTTTGCCCGAGTAGATGGCTATCATGGTTTCAGAAATTGATTGTAAATTGAAATACAGTAACATCCAAAATTGCCTCCAAAACACCAAAGGCTCGAAAATATCGAAAAATATTGCTGTTACTGTAGCTATATGGACCAAAACATCGGTACGGCAACACTAACCACATCGTTCGACAACGACAACTTGCTGGCAGAACGAATTCAAATACGAGTAGCACAGCAGTATGTATTGTATGTAAAACAAGGGACCTTGCCTTTATACAAAAATCACAAAATGAAAGCCTCGGCGGAGCGGTGGCACTTGTAGCGATGCTGGTTCTGATCAAACCGCCGGTGTGGCTTCTGCCGCGCCGGCTTCAACACGCAGGCCGTTTTCGCGCCGGCAATGTGATTTTGCACCCTGATTTCACATGGAAAACGGGACCCAAATAATTATGATTTCGCAACCTGGTTATCCATGGAGAAAGTACGAGGATGGATTTGAAGTCAACATGGCAAGCATTAGCAATTAGCTTGACATGAAAACATAAAAAGACTACATGAAAGCAGAAAGCGCATTGCAAGGTAAGCAAAACTTAAAAACAAAATTAAGAAGAAAAAAAAGAGAAGACACGTATGAAATCACAAAATTAAGAAGAAAAAAGAGAAGACACGTATGAAATCATTCATACAGTTTCATAACTTCCGACATGTGAGCATTCTCCAAGGCCACTGGCTTAGAGAATAAAGTCCACGAATTTTTCTTTTGAAAATACAGCAGGAGCTCTGCCTTTCTCATTAAAGTGGGGAGAGAGTAGACGAAATCTGTCATGGAAAATGTCTCTCGTCTTGTTATGGATACCTGAAACTACTGCAAGGACTCAACGAAAATCATTTCCATACTTTCCTTATCTGTTGGTTATGTAAGCAAAATCTGTGCGTGAAGGCAAAGTCCTTAGTTCTTGTATGCGTCGCATGCTTTCCAGAATTGTTGAAGAAATTTCGAGGATTGTTGGATAAAGCCAAGAGACCATTGGACAACAGCTTATCTACAAGACAAGTTTCCTTGCTGCTTTCGGCCCCACTACACACTACTCTCGCTTGCAGGATGATTAGCTGATGGTTCGTAAAAATGTACAATTTACACATATGGCTATCATCGTCGCTCGCCCTCCAAACAAAAGCCCTGAGTAGTTCTCTGAAGTCCGAACTTGCTTTCTATATAAATCGTCGCCTCCTTGACGATTTACAACTGCTTGTAAATTTCCTCACAGAAACAGGAAAGCGATGGACTAATTGAGCTAAATTCATCCGATTTCTAGTCATACATATTTGTTCCAAGTTTCTAGTTCCAACACTAACTTGATGTTTTGCAGTTTGTAACAATATTTGCCAGAATGATGGGTAGTACTAATTACTCAAGTCCTGGTGACTAGAGCAATCTTTCTTTGACCCACCATACTAGCTGGAGAAGTAAGAAAGACAAAGCAAAACTTGCTAGGAATATTGTCCCCAGTTTTTTCAGTCCTTTAGCTCGCACCTTCAGAACATCTTTGGAAACAGTACTCTCTTTCAAAACCTGGAGCCAAAATGGGTGCCACGATTATCCATATTTGTATGTTGCTTCTAAGACATCTCAAAATATAAGCATGTATGCACGGTACTGTAAAACCGTCGACATAAGGTAAAAACTGAGGTGGACAATGCTTACTGCTTGGCAAACACGAGAAAGAGTTGATTCAATATTGACCACATTAATTTTCCACAAAGAATTCAACATTGCATCTTTCTTCTCCTCAATACTTTTCATAAGCTGCTCTTCCTTGTCGTCGCTCTCCTCGATCTTTTTTATCCCTTCTTGTAGCTGTATGAGAGAAATTGCACCTACAGTTAAGGATTAGACTCATCTTCAACAAAAGAGCGATGTAGAGCACCTAAAGGTCAGACTCATTAAAAGTACTAACAAGTAAGAAATGGTACTACAACATCCTGTGATGTACCTGCGGCTGCATTAACCTGTGACTTTACGTGGTGGCTCTGGTCTCTTACCCACTCAGCAATGAACGGCACACCTATATACATTCTGCTTTTTCCAAGTTCTCTTGCCGCTTGACGAGCATAAATGTAACCAATAGTGTGAAGCACAGCCTCTCCGAAAGCTGAAAAACCAATTCATAGAAATTAACGAAATGAAAAGCACAAGCGCGATTTGTAAAATTAATGTCCAAGGTTAAGAAATGGAAATAAATCATCTGGGCACACTAAGATCCTTGTTCGATTAAGTATCCTAGGAGCCTTTTGAATCCATTAGAGACAAAGGAATTGAAAAAATATATCAGTAATTCAGTAAGAAGATTAATAGAAAATGCAGCGGTGTGAGTGTATAAACAGGCGTACAGCAGCAAAAGTTGAACGAAATGCCCATGCTTATCAGAAAATGTAGGCTGCGAATGGGGATGAAGATGGAGGGCAATACCAGCTTGAGATAAGCGCTGAGCTTCAGCACCTGCCCAATCACCAAATTCATCGTGCTTTCCATCAACATATGGTTGAAGTCGATCCTTAAGGCTTTGAATAAGCTTTTGCTCTCTTTCGGTTTGCAACTCCTGTGATCCAGAGATGTTATTAAGGTCTAAGCATGAACTATGAACTGCCAACATTGAGTAGATCGACGCTGGGAGCCCTACTAGATGACATCTGTGATGCAAGTAACAGAGCATTATTGGAGCATCATACTTTTATCTTATCTTGGATCCTTGCCCTTGCCTCAATACTATATGATTCTTCCTCAATCTCTACTGAAGCTACAGATGCCAGTGCAAGCTGACCAACATAATCTTCAAAATAGTCGCTCCAAAAAGAATCCCAAAGACAGCAGTTGGGTCGATCATGTTATCCCTGAAAAGCCATTTTAAAAAGTTCAGTAACTTCATGTTAATAACAAATACAATGTACATGCATCATGCAGCTAAAACTTCAGATCGTTTGTGCAACTGAATTTTCCTTAACAATTTGGCCAATTATGTGCTATAGCAACAAAGCATTTGGAGCTGATTTTCAATCCAAGTCGATAAACTAGTGACAGACACGTTCAGGACTCACTGCGGAAGGCCTTCTTTAACATGCTTGTCATAAGAATACTTCCTTACAGGATCACTAAGTAGTTGATAGGCCTCACCCAGTTCCTTGCAAAATTAACCAATTTAAGTCAGCAATACTCTTATAAAGGTAGTGGGTGAATCAACAAGGATTACTATGACATTTAGAATGCACCAACGTAATGAATTTTAGTAGGACAAGAAAATCACCACAAAGCTGCTTCCTTTCCTAGAACATCGATTCTACCACATTAGGGAACATTGAGTCTCATGCACACAGCGCAACACAGAAGCGAAAATTCTACCTTGAACTTCTGCTCGGCATCAGGGTTACCGGGGTTCTTGTCAGGGTGCACCAACTTGGCCTACAGAAACCCAACAACATCGCAAGAACAGCTGAAACAAAGAACTCAACAACAAACACATTGCACGAAGATAACAACAACGCCAGCGTCCTTGATCTCAGTTCAAAAACTGCGCACCTTGAGGTAATATGCCTTCTTGATCTCTGCCGCGGAGGCGTCGGTGCTGATCCCCAAGACGTCATATTACGCGCAGGCTCGCAAAGTCGCAACGACGCCGACGCCAACACCGCCGCCTCCTCCTCTTGGATCGTGCTGCTGCAACTGAACGTCGGAGCCCGACGAAAAGATCGCGGTTACTGGAGAGAGAGAAACAAGGCAATCACGAAACAGAAAGGCCGCGGAGAGTGATCATCTCACCTGGCCAGGAGGGAGGAGCTGAGCCCGGAGGGGATGGGAGTTAGTTGATGCGATCATGTGGTCAAATGCGGGAAAGGTTCCTGGGTCGGACCCCACCCACTTCCTCGTCCTCCACTCTCGCTAGACGCATATGCTTTGCTTACGAGCTCCCGTTGGCTGCGAGGGAAGCATCGGTGTCAGATTGCTCTTTCTAGCCTCCCGGGCGGGTCATGTTGTGCATGGAGCAAACTACATATGGCCCTGGCACGTATGCTCTACACGCTATATCTCACATTAAGAAATAATAGTCGTCAATCCGTAGTTATTGTTATTGATAATATAAATATTACTATTTTAATTATATTATGGATGTATGGGTTATTTTTGTGATTTACATTAAAAGAAAAGTCTATATTAGTTATAACTTACTAATAATTGCAAAATAAATAAATAAAACGATAGAACTTTATATTGATTAGTTTTAAAGTTTTAGAAACAACTAAAATAAATCATCTATAATATTTCTAGTGGTATGTTTTTTTTAGTTTGGAGGGAAACTGAGGTAAAAATTGTGTGTAAAAAGTGAAAACACTGTAACAGCATCGGCTAATTAGAGCAAGCTAGAGAAAACGGAATGATTTAATTAAGAAAAGCACACACACTTGAGAAATCTAGTTAGCGATATGAATCGTACGAGACTTCCAATTGACCGTACATAACGAGATAACATGGGCTCTAAAAGAGGCCTATGATGTTAAACGCAAATTAGATGGACTTTTAACAGACATAGAGATTATATTCTACGGTTAAGATAATAAGATCTATTTAATCAATCTTTCTGATTAATATGATAACTCTTAGAAAATATAGATAGATATTACCCACTTTATTGCCAAGAGTTACAAAATGTGATATACTCCGTATATTGCACGGGTTGTTACATGACAGTGGCACCACACCTAGCACAAACTAGCCATGCTTATTTAAGCACAGATTTTCGGAAGCAGCCCGTACCAACAGCAAACTCAGAATGCGCTAGCGAAGTATTCAATGTTACAGCTTACAACTGGAGGTCTGGAGCTGGAGGCTGCCGAGTGCCACTAGCTTCTACACCAGAGACAGAGAAGAAACTCCGGCTTTATCCTCTGCAGCAGTACGCAACAAAAGGGGCACAATGGAACGGCCGGCGCTGACAAATCAAGCGATTCGTTACCATCAGTGGCATCCCAAAAGGATGTAGGCATGGTGAAAAACACTTCCGGCAGCAGCTTGTCGACCGTTCCTCCGCAACACACGCAGTGCCATGTTGGTTGAAGAACAGAGCACAGCCGCATCGATGCTATGCATCTTGACATTTTGTGAGCTACAGCTGAGGGAGTAGCAAGATTGCTACCACTGCACATGGCTGCATCTGCGGACTCGAAGGGGACTGGTGCGGTGCAGAATTCTTCTACTGAATACTCGCACACTGAGTTGATCCTGCATGCACAAAACAATTAGTGAACAGGTTCAACATCCAATTTTCCTTTCAATGAAGCCATTTCGAGACAGCTCTACTGAACTAGTATGGCATATGTTCTATGCCGTTTCACAAGTGAAATGATGTTAGTAAAATGGTTTGCCTGTCTCATAGATCATTGATCCTCGTTATGAGAAACTTGAGCTCGTGGTGCACTTCTCCATCATTAGTGGATGCCCAAGAATCCATCTGGGCAACTCCAACAGAAAACCAGCTGTTTTCAATAGGGGCACCCTTGAGCAAATATACTGCTCGGTTCAGGACAACAGCAAAAGTGAAAGCCACAAACCTCCCATAGCTCCCTTTCACTTCTTACCAGAAGAATGTTCCACAAATCAGCCACCACATCATTACCTTGTTCTACACCAGGAGAATACTGCGCGTGATCACTAAGCATTACTTTCCTACAGATTATATTCAGCAAGTGTAGCTTCTGCATGCTGACTTTCGATATGTCGTGAATTGAATGTAGGATGTCAATAGAAGAACATTGTGGATCATCTGAAAACAAATCTAACACCCATTTATGCATCAGTGTCTCAAGAAAGGTAGGTGCAGATCTCTTTAATCCTTGTAGTGCAGCAATGAGATCCCACAAGACAAGCACTCTTTCACAATTTTCATATTTTTTGAGTGACCAAAAAATGTTGGATGCCCACCACAAGAAATTAGTCTCAGGTAAGGCTGCAGATTGCAGACTAAGGATAATCCTATCATCCGGTGGAATACCAAGAAACTGACCACCAATCCAAATGAACTCAATCACTGCCTTTTGTGTCCTGTTGTTTTTGTTCCCAAAAATATTGTGATAGCAATGCATTTTCTAAATGTTAGATAAAATAACATTAATTAGATTCAAGCATAGGACCTCACTACTTCCCATACTGAACTCCCAAACAATATTACCTGGCTTGATACATCTGATTTAACAAGTTTGGATCCAAGCTGCGCACCAGAAGAAGATAACATTCATCAACTGTTTTAGCTTATATATGAAAGCTCAAGCACAAATGTTGCACAGTTAAGCAATATGTGTCAGATATAAGAAATAGTCTAAAGCATACCACAGCAATCGAGTTCTCCAGGTGCTAGTGCAAGGCCATAACATCGTTCAGATACTTCTGTGAGCTGCATGCACATTTCAGATGTCAGCCAGAAGAAAAAACCTGCATATTCAGGATAAAGGGATAACAATTGAGTATCTGATTTACATCTACAGACTCTTTCAGCTCCGGACTACATGTATGCAGAGGAATTTCTTCTAGATGTTTTTCATTGAACATCCAACAGTGTGCAGAATTATCCTGATAAAGAAGCAAAATTTTATGCATAAGCAAGTAACAAAAGGTTCAAGAAAATAAGTGAACACGTGCAAGCTTTCCAAGTCTAAACTAACACAACTCCAAAATACTGCAGATATCAATAATTCTCTCATCAAACTGCCATCAGTTATTTATGCACGCTGGCAATCAATAGGACAAGCAAACTGTCATGTGCATCGATTTATGTGAATATAAATATAATCTGGCCTGACCATGACACATTATATAAACTAGATTTTTTTCACAAAGATCTTTCCATTTTGTAATCAGCAGCTAGTAATATTGCCAAGACACAGATTGTGAATACACTGAGAACAAAGAATAGTTTACACTTTAATAGAAAAGTTAACATACTGTCAACAGAACTTTGGTTTCACTAAACACAATCAGAGTTAATTACAAAGGGTGAAGAGGACTTAACGCACCTGACTGCAGCTGTATAAACAATGCCCATGAAAACCCCATGATAGACCTGTCACATATGGTAATGTTAGATAATTTTCTTTTATCAAGATGAAAATATACTAAGCCAAACAGAAATTTTACCACTTGATCATGAGTGTCACATGCATCAATCTTCTCAATTTTGTTGCCAGATATGTTCCATGACCACGCTTCTGGTGACCCAGATGCTCTTCCAATTGACAGGTCGACCAAGTTTTGATGCTGAGCTGGTGCAGATAATGAGATTGACGAGATTGGTGCCAATGAATCAGTGGTGACCTGACAGTAGAATGTTTGGAACAAAATATTTAATAACAGAAGGCACTAACTAGAACTACAAAGTGCAAGATGGCATTTCAATTTTATTAATAGGATTTTGGATGAATTATTAGTCATATATCAAATCAAATATGCATATCAATAGACAGCACAAGTTAATGGTAATAATGTACCTCAGCCACTAATGTCAAGGGCACTTTTGTGCATGTACATTGATTTAACCCTTCGATATCACCCAGCCATATCTTTGAGCTGAAAAAAAACCCAGCAAAAGGGATTTGAAAGGTTTTGAGTAAATGAGCTATTTGGGAGGATTAAGGAAGCATTAAAATTTTAGTGGTTTATGCTTAAATTGTCAATAAAGAAAAAGAGATACACATGGAACCATGGAAGAGTACATTCAAGAGTTGCCAAGCTGTCTCATCGTAGGACAAAAAAATGTAAAATCCTTTACACTGATGACAAAAATCATACTGACCTTCCATCTGAGCATCCAGTTGCCAAAAGCAACAAAGGTTTTGAAGAGCCTGATGAAAAAAGTTCCGAACTTATGGCAGTGACCCATGATAAATGAGCTTGAACAACCCCAATGAGCATTGGATCTCTGGTAACCATGCTGATATCTGTTGTGTAGTATTCAGGTTTGTGTCGTTTCCAAAAGGAAACACTCCCATACTTGCAACCAACAGCTAGAATGCACCAATTTCCCATGAAATAAGAACTTCTGTCAGGTGATAGCAGAACTGGAGACCATGCAATTACGAGAGAAGACAAAAGTGCTTCATGACATGAATACTGTTTTGCTGTAATAAGAGGAAGAGATTTGTCTTCTCCATTGCAGGATGATGGTGTCTGAATATTTTGAGAGTTGCATTGACCATTTCTGACAGCAGTCATGTCCAGGTTTCGTAACCTACAATCACAACTATGTAAAAGATACAGAATGCTAAAGAAAAACATCATATAAAATAGGCTTTGTACTAGTGTAAATTACCAGGACAAATAGTTCTTTCCTTACTTAAGAAACAAGGTTTACCTTTTTATAATTAACAACTAAAGAGCATACATTGGGACTTTAACCTAAATGTGAACATGTAAAACCTACCTTCTTTGATGATTTTTTCTTTAGATTAGAGATTGGGTCCAATAAAAATTCCACATCCTTTGGAGCATCTCCACCAACATTATCCTCATCATAAACATAGACTTCAAATCTACGTTAAAAATGAAACAAAATAATTCAGGCCTAGCATACGATCTATGTTAAAAATGAAACAAAATAATTCAGGCCTAGCATACGAATATAGGCCAAAAATAGCTTCTTGCAAGATAATAAACAAAATAAAGGTAGTGTGAAAAGGAAGGTAATATTCAATCATGGATAGGTTGATAATCGTTGGCAATCTATAAATAGCTTAGCAACAACCCATAGCAAATGCCTACAGTTTTTCTTTCAGTAACCACCAGAAATTCAGTACTTCAACAACATAAAAATTGGCCAATCAGAAATTATCAATTTTATCCCAAAAGCACACATGACAAGTGTGCTGCACCAAATGAAGAAAGAATTACTCTATACAACCACATTATAAGCAACCTCTCTCCACCTAAAGAAAAAAAATAAAATGGCATTTTTTTTTCCAATCTTTGACACATTTGTCTGCTCATCTAAGTCAAAGAATATCACACAAAGGGGAAAACTGACAGTTGCTATTATTGCCATTTTCAGTTTGTTGGAGATAATCTTCGATTTTTCCTAACTAGCATTAAACCTCGTTCAAATAGCAAGCACAGAATATCCATACATTGACCATGTACCATCAGAGAAACCCAGTATAATCACTATTACAAAGCAAGTGCATGAGGCCAGTCTGCCAGTGTTAAATATGAACTTTCTCTGGAGTGTCATATAAATAAATTTTAATCTTGCAAGTACTCATTATCTTGCATTAAATTGCAAGCATAGAACCCAACATCTTTTTTCTTGGACTAACTCCTTTGGACCATCTTGTTATCTCAAAACTTTGATGGTGAGTAAACGGAAGAGTGTGACTCACCTTGCTGGTTTCCTTTTTCTCCATTTTGTACCCCTGCTAGGAAGAGGCTCCTGGAGTTCACCAACACACATAATTTGCTGGTTTTGTTCAGTATTTGCCTTTTCCTGATACACGGAAGACAAAATTTCCATAAGTTCACACAATAATGTATATTTCTGAAATAATCAACGAAAGGGAGACCTTGGTGATAGAGTGGATAGATGGGAGAATACTTGAGGAAGTGAATGAGGACCATCATCCTCCCTAAATTTTATACCTTTGTAATACTTAAACAGCAATTGAGATATATCTGCAACCTAGACCAATAGATTAAGTAGACAGGCAGAATACGAGAAAATTAAAGAACACATACACCCTGAGATATCCTAAACATATGCAATGTAACTGATATGTTCAAATGATTACACGTGGTGAACGAAAATATATATATTACCAAACATGCAAGGGGCATGACAAACAGCAAGAAAAAACAAAGAGAAATGCGAATAAAAATGCCAAAAATAATATCTTCTTTTGTCTGTAACAGAAGTCATAAATAGTACTGAAAAAAATGGTTGAATGTATACAAGGTGGTGCAACGATTGTTAAGCTTATTTTAACTGGGGCCAATATGTTTTGATTTCTTAGATAGTTATAAAATAATGTAGGGGCCTGAATGGTTGCATGGGACATGGAAGATTGGACCTACACAGGACAAATCAGTGTTAAATAATAGGAATTTGGCAGGTATTCAATCAAGCTGCCCAGCTGTCAATGTTTACACAAATTAAGTTGGTTAGTAAAGTCAATTAATAATACATTAGCTGAACATGCTTACCTCAACCCATTCATCACAGAACTCACAAAATGGTGACCATTAAAGCCTTACATGACCATCAACAGTGCAAACAGCCAACAGACAACTGAAATAGACATCCATATAGAGAAAAAGGTACAAGCCAGATAAGCAAGTAAAACTATACTACTCGAGAATAAATATTACAGAGAGATAAAAATGATATGATAAAACAGCTTAAAAAGACATATACCTGGAGTCAGGAGAAAATCCTTGCTGAGACCATGAAATAGACCGAGCACATGGTTCAGTTTCACGTGCTAAGGAAATGGGCATCATACATGGTTCAACGAGATCTGCAAGACAAGCAATAAAAATCTGATTCCTGATTCACACTGCCAATCGATGTCCAGTGTTACTTTTCAGAGGTCACAAGAGAAGATGACTACTAAAATTGCATGTAATCAAGATAATTACGTATTACAATTCTATTTTCTTTATTTTAGTAGAAACTCAAGTCCACACTGCTGAATTGATGTTTAAGAAAGAGTAAAAAGAGTAACTTTCTGGATGCATATTGTTGTATTGTATCTTCAATTGCAATTAGTCTAAGGCATTGCTTAATAATTTTAAAGAAAACAAAGTGTGCATTTATTGATCATCTTCATCATCATTTGGAGTTGCCCACCATGATTTCAAGCACAACAGCCACCCATAACATTAAGTTGTTGACAGACACTCTAAAGCAACTGCTAAACTCAAGCTTTCTCAATCAATTTTCTTACTATGCAATGATAACATAAAGAACCTAGAGACTGAGCATCCCTTCCACTTCACTTCTGCAATCAAAATGTCCATCTAAACTGATCACACATGTAAAGTAAAACGAATGCAGCACAATTCCTGTGTTTCATTGGAAACCATACCTTCTCTGTTAACCACTCCTATGGGGAATGGGTTGCTAGAACAAAGAACAACCAGTTCCCGAGGCCCCTCTAGTGCAGCTGGGTTCTAGAATGAAAAGAAAAGATGAACAGTCATAACTACTGAGAAGACAACATGGTTCAAATACATTAATGTAATGAAATCACAAATACCAGGATAGTGATAAGGTGACTAGAGGCAACAGCCACCAAGTTCTCACTCGACCAAAGCGATTGCATTTGGGTACGACGATGACACAATCAAGGTGGCAGCCTGGTAATGCAGAGCCATGGCACTCACAATCAAGCCAGGGGGAACTTAACATGGGACAAGGGGATTTATTTGAGCCACTGACTGCACCTTGTCTTATCATCAGTAAGTCCACAACTTGCTTGTTTGACACATGTCGAAAATTCCCACTGGGCAGTGGTGTAGCCAGGAATTTTTCGCTGGGTAGTCATACCTCATAAGTTGACAGCACATACCATAATTTTCTAACACCATAAATCCCATATACAGGTACAAATTTAGTTAAAAGGCGATATAAATACAACAATAATATCTTATAATATAAGTAATCGACTAATTTAACTAGCAAGTTCAAAATATGCGAAGATCTTACGCTTAAAATAGAAGATTGCAATGCCGCTACCTGCTTGCTCTTAGCTATGAAAGTATTCATCATGTCTTCCTCACTAGCTCTATGCAATATCCTCAATTCCCCATTGACCGCATTCCACTTCATGTCTTACCGATCTTACGAACTACAATGACAGGAGGACATTCACAAAACACAAATAGACTAATGACAAAGGCTATGAGCTACAGAGCTAGAGGATAGAGCTAACTGCACTCCTGTGGTCATGCTGGTGCCAAACAGAAAGCCAGTCAGCTAGAGGAGAGGACGACCGTCGGCCTGCGGCCGGCGGCCAGCGCCCGGCGGGCAGGGGCCAGGGGCGGCAGGCCGGCAGCAGCACCCGCGCTGGCGTTGTGGCCGTGTGGCGCGAACCAGGGGACCCGGGCTCCTGTCTGCCGGAGGCGGCGGCACGGTGGGACGTGGTGGCTACGGCCGACGGGGAGAGCCGTAGCCCGGAGCCCGGAGAGATCTCGAGGCGAGGCGACGGCGCAGCGCGGTTACACGCGTGCAAAGCAGGCAGGCAGCGCCGTAGCAAACTAGCGAAGGGATTGTAGCCTTTTCAACCCTAGCACCGGTTTCCTTCATCCCTGCTTGTTGGGCCATTTAGGCTGAGATACGTAGTGACTGAGTGGGCTTGATTTTAGGGGGTGGGGGTTTCTATGGGCCAAAACCGGAGTAGTCCTGAGCCCACCAGGACTATCCCTAGCTACGCCCCTGCCACTGGGGAGCAATTCAGGGTGATTGGGTTGATCTGATACCACCCAATACACGTCCACTACGGAGAAATTTCAGATTGAGCTAAAACCCCAAAAGAGAAAGGAATAGTGGCGGAGAGTTAAAACGGCACGAGTAGAAAGGAAGCTGACATCGGGAAATGTTACGCGGGGTTGGAGCCGCCGTCAGTCGACAGTGTCGGGAGGAAGAGCCGTTTGTCGACGTCGTCGGACTCGGCAAGGAGGCGGCGCTCCGACGATGGAGCTGACGGAGGGAGACGGTGGTGCTCTGACGGAAGGGCGGAGCAGCGCTTTGACGGAAAGGGATGCCCGGGCGCTTGGAAGGAAGGAGGTCATGGTCGCCCGCTGCCGGAGGGAAGCGTTGTTCTTCCCTTATCCTGGAGCTCGTCAAGGGCAAGGACAACGGCGCAGGGGCGTCAAGCTAGGCCACGGCTGGTTGGCTGACGGCGGGTGGCGGGGGGCCGAACCGGAGTGTGGCCAGGCCAGTGTCGCGCCGGGCAGCGCTCAGCAGCCGACGGCCGGCGGGACGGGCCAGGACCGTGACCCGTGAGGCTTCCGCCTTCGTTTCGTACTTTCGTCCTGCAGGGTCGCTCCGGCCTTCGGCGTGGACGGTATTGGCGTTTGCAGCGGCCAGCGGCGTACCGGAGAAGGGGCCAGGCTGGTGAGCGCGGCGGCGCGCGAGGACGGGGCGAGGGCCGAGGGCGTGAGGCGGCGGGGAGGCGCTGGCCTCCTCCGCACTATGTTCCCACTCTCCCTAGCCGCCTTCCTCCCGGTCAGACCGTGACGTCCAGCATCCATCGTTCTTAGTTTCCAGGCACGGGCCATTCTGGTTATCAGGCCTTACCAGACCGTGCCTTTCCCTGGTTATCAGGCCGTAGCAGGCTGTGCTTTTCTGTGAGTTAAGCCAATCCAATCTCTAGCTCTATCGCGCGAGATGACGGCCTTACGTGAGAGGAAAGACTTTGGTTTTCCTCGTGACTATAATATGTCAGTGTATTTATAACGGTTCATATGATTAATGATGGGATGTATAAGCCCATAAGCGATTTTTTTAACTAATTGATTGTTTCTTTTTTTTAATTTTTGATCCATAAGCGATTTTTTGAACTAACGGTTTGTTTCCTTTTTCAGACTTGGTGGTTGGCCGCTGCGCAAGGGAAACAAAGGAGGAGGATGGAGCTTTTTATAGTAGTAAGAGATAATATTTGCACTTTATTGGCTTTGGGCTGCGCACTTTTCTTCTCGAGCTCTATCCAAATGCATTTTTGGCTCATGCGTGATTTGCTTTCCCCTAAGAGAGTTTGATCGGGCCATGAATCCGACTAATCAGGCCCAGCTAAACAAGCAGAATACGGCTCCAACTCCTCAATTCTTCTAGAAAATAGAGTTTGGTGTATATATTAGAGTGATTTAAGAATATAATTTTAGCCTAGAATGTAAAGAACATATCTTACACTATCAACCTTAATCTAGTGCTAGCTACAACTCCAAAAAAATCTGGAGCTAGAAAAACCAGCTAAAAAAAACCTTTTTTTTGCGGGAAATGTGACAAACAGAACCATAATCATCGTAACAGGGTGATGAACCAATTTAACCCTTAACTAGCTGAACGTCAAATGGTTAGAAACAATATCAATATTTCATTGCACACATCGCTCAGCCACATCAGATAAAACAGACTCGTAGAAGGACCAACGAATATAAGAAGAAATCAATCCAAGTTTGTATAGTTCTTTCATTCAAAAAGTCTCTATAGTTTTCATCCCTAACACAGTCTCCTACCATCAGGCATTTAGGCCAATCTTACCACTTGTGAAGCTTACACCTTGCGTGACACACACAAGAGTTATTCACTATTCAGTTTCCAATGCTAACTCCAAAACGAACCATATCCCGGGATCATGCGCTTACCCGCAGGTCGTCTTGGCCCCGATGGGGCTACGCACGCGATGGTTCCCGTCCGACAACTCGATGCTTCCGAACACGTAGTTGGCAGCCGCCGTGGCGTCTTGCACCTCCAGCCTCACCGTGAACTCCTCCTCCCCGACGTTAATGAAGCTCAGCACGCTCGGCTCCACCGTGACCTTCACCCCCGCCAGCTCCTCGGTGACGTTGTCGTGGTACCGGCACTGTGCCGCGCCGACGTTCTTCACCCGGCGCTTCACCGTTGCTGAGCCAGACAGGCACGGCACGGCGATGGACGGGTAGTTGAGGTCCTCGGGGCGGCCGTACTGCGCGCCCTGGCTACACTCGCACGGCTTGCCGTCGACGAACAGCGGGAGCGGAAGCGGGACCGGGAGCAGGCTCTGGGTGGTCCTCAGGGAGCAGATGGAGTTGGCGTAGTCCAGCGCCTGGATGGGTCGCACGTGGCCCGAGCCGTAGGCGAACGGCGTCGCGGCCGCGACGGTCTCGTCCCGGATTTTGCTGTTGTTGTTGTCCCCGGTGATCGCTGCAATGCGCCACACGTCTATGACACGGTGTTACGACGTGAGATCATAGAGATTTGTGGTGCTTGCGCAGGCTCGATCGATCGATCTGTCTAGCTCACCGGTGGTCATGATCGCCGACTTGGTCATCGCGGGGGTCCAGCCGGGGTACTTAGTCTTGACCAGGCCGACGATGCCAGACACGTGAGGGCACGATATGGAGGTGCCGGACTCTATGTTGTAGGGGACACGGCGGTCATCGAAAGGAAGGTCCGTCGGTGAAACTATCTCGCTGTAAGCTGCGATCACGCTGACCCCTGGCGCGGTGATGTCATGCTGCAAACCACCAGGTCACATGTCAGCATACTTCGTACACAGCAGGGTCTCGAGTATCTGTCGTAATACGATGAGCAATGTGCCAACCTTGAGGATCTGAGGAGTGATCCGGTTTGGTCCACGGGAAGAGAAGGCTGCCATCACCGGCGCTGGCTTTACGCCAAGCCTGGCATCCGATGTTGTGATGTAACCGACCGGGTTGCTACATAAACCATAGTAGTAACGTTAATTAGTATAAGAGACCATGTAGTGATGTACTGTTAAGCACCTGAAAGTACGTGCTGAGTAGAGTTGCTTTCTCTGTTGACCCGAGGTAGCTGTGGAGGTTGATGCACTGAGAGTAGGAAACGTGAGCCGCCGCGATGACGTCCTCCCCGTTGCCGGCGTCGTTGCAGAGCACCATGCCGACGCCGCCGGCCTCCTCCACCACCAGCCCCTTCTCGACTCTGGAAGTCCCCCCTCTGGTGCAGACAACTATCTTTCCGCTCACCTTGGCGTGGTCCATGGAACCCGGCAAACACAACGTCCTGCAGGCTGCAATGCAAGTGACGTCGATCGATCGGCACATGTCGAGATGATATATATGTAGCACACGTTTTGAAACGTTGGGAATAGGAGTATATGAAAACAACTATTTTTAATCTAAATCTTGATATATGGTATTTTTAGATTACTCCAATTTATTTGGCTAAAAAACTTTTATGTTGATGTTAGTGTGGTTGAGTCAGTGGTAATTGTTAATATAATTAGCGTTAAATGACCTCTATGATTCATGACCAATTATATATATAGAGAATCATATACATGAAAGGTTACGTATGCATGAAAGGTTATAAGCGTAACCAACGGTGATCAGGAGACATATATCTAAATATAGATGATCTCTTGTTAAATATAGATTACACACTTCTATATTTAACACCCTCTCAATCTAAACAGAGGTAGACTAGGTTCAGATTGTACCGTAAATTGCAGTAGGGAGTAACCGAAAGCGACTTAGTCATGATATCGGTCACCTGGTCCTTGGATGAGATGAAGCGAATGTCGAGTTGGCGAGAGGCAATACGTTCATGAACAAAATGGTAATCAATCTCGACATGCCTTGTGCGATAATGAAATATGAGATTGGCAGAAAGATAAGTGGCACCAATATTATCACACCATAGGGACGATGACCGAAGCTAAGAGATCTCAAGTTCCTTTAGCAACACTTGTATCCATATTACTTTAGCGGTATCATTGGCGATAGTCTTGTATTCAACCTCTGTGCTCGAGCGAGAAACAGTTGATTGCTTGCGAGACCTCCAAGAAATAAGATTGCCACCAAAGAAAATGCCATAGCCACCTATACTGCGCCGATCATCTGGGTTTCTGGCCCAATCGGCATCAGAGAACACACTTAGCAATGAAGACCTAGATTTAGTGATGCATAGTCGCATATCAGACGTGGAATGAAGATAACGCAGTATGCGTTTTACCGCCCAATGAGCCGTCGTTGGTGCTGACAGAAATTGGCATACTCGGTTGACAGAGAAGGAGATATCGGGGCGAGTGAAAGATAAATATTGGAGAGCCCCAACAACACTGCGATAGCGTGTAGTATCTTCAGTTGAAAGATGGTCACTACTCTTTAAGAGTAACCTGTTGTTGGGAAGCATAGGTGTCAAAACATTATTAGAGAATGCCATATTTGTACGCTGCAGCAGGTCTTGGATGTATTTGTGTTGTGTCAAGATGAGGCCAGTAGAAGTATGATGTACTTCAATGCCAAGAAAATATCAAAGAGTGCCAAGATCTTTCACCGCAAACTTAGCTTTAAATTGAATGAGTAGACGATCCGTAGCTGATGACGAAGAGCTCATAATAATAATATCATCTATATAGATTAGAATATACATCTGAATGCTACCTTTGTTGAATATAAAAAGAGAAACATCAGCCTTAGAAGCCTGAAACCCCAGTTGTAATAGTTTATTACTAAGACGAAAAAACCAAGCATGTGGAGGCCTGTTTGAGGCCATATAATGACTTGTCCAACTTGCAAAGATAAGTAGAATGAGTCTAGTCAACAAAATCAAGTGGTTGTTTCATATAGACGTCCTCTTAAAGATAGCCATGTAAGAATGCATTTTGAATATCAATCTGTTGAAGAAACCAACCACAAGAGATTGCAAAAGACAATAAGACTTAAATAGTGGTAGGTTTCATTACCAGGCTGAATGTATCATCATAATCAACTCCATACTGCTGCTTGAAGCCCTTGGCGACCAATCGTGCTTTATAGCAATCAATAGAGCCATCAGCTGTGTGCTTTAGTTTGAAAATCAATGATATTAAGGCCGACATGTGGAGGAACCAGATGTCAAGTCTTGTTCTTGACAAGAGCTTGAAATTTATCATTCATTGCTGACCTCCAAAGGGGGTGTGCCATAGCAGTAACATACGATGTAGGCTCTGCATCTGAAGTCCGTACGGCAGAATAAGTAACCGTGCCGTCGGTACGAACCTTGGGCTTCTTGATGTTGTGGCTTAAGCGAGTCCCGTACTTGTGGGCAGGAGGATCCGATGCAGGAACCTCTGAGTGGTGCACGGCCTCAGGCCGGACGCTTGGTGACAAAGTTTATCGCAATGCTGATGATGATGGGCTGGCAGTTGACAGCCCAGCCGCAGCCTCTGTGCTTGCCGTAGGGGACACGAGAGAGGCAGGCAGAGACTCTGATGTAGGCAAGTCAGTGTCAGGCGCTGCATGCGGAGCGCTTGCCTCGGGTGAAGAAGCGAGCGCAGGGAATATCGGAGCCAATCCTGATGAGGTTTTAGGCATCCCGAGATCTGCTGTATGCTGAGGGGTTGCATTCACAGGGTTAGTAGGAAACATATGCATATCGTAATTGTTCAAATTAAAACTGCCACTGTCCTGATTAGGTGCAACGTTGGATGAAGGATAAGTGGAGAAAGAAAAAATCGTTTCATCAAATATAACGTCACGGGACACATAAACGCGTCCGGAATCCATATCGAGATATTTGTATCTCTTGTGAAGACCACTATATCCCAAAAACATGCAGACTTTGGATCGAAAGGAAAGTTTGTGCTGGTTATAGGGTCACAAATTGGGCCAATATGCGCAACCAAATATACGGAGCAGGGAATAATTCGGTGGAGTTTTGAGGAGGCATTCTAGAGGGCACAGATTATCAAGGACTCGAGTGGGCAATCTATTGATAAGATATGGCTGTGAGGAAGGCCTCATCCTAAAATTTAATCAGTATGGAGGCATGAGCTAGTAGAGCAATACTAGTTTTAACTATATGACGATGCTTGTGTTCAACTGATCCATTTTGTTGGTGAGTATGTGGGCAGGAAACACGATAAGCTATACCAAGGGATCGAAAAAGTTGAGTATAAAGTTTTTGGTACTCCCCGTCCAATCGAATTGGATGCATTTAATTTTAGTATCAAGAAGACACTCTACATGTGTTTGAAATTGCAAGAAAATACATTGAGCCTCAGTGCGGTCATGCATCAAATATATCCACGTAAATTTACTAAAATCATCGATAAAACTTATGTAGTATTTGTATCCACCAACAGACTTGGAGGCAGGGCCCCACACATCTGAAAAAACAAGTTCAAGAGGCGATGTAGTAAGATGAATGACATGAGTATAGGAGAGTTGATGACTCTTGCCTAAATGACATGCATGACAAACTGAGGGACTCGACTCCTTGATATATGAGAGATTATTCAAACTCAAAATAGACCGCACGACTGGGGTAAAGGGGTGACCAAGACGAGCATGCCACTGATCTATGGATACCTTACACTGACAAATATTTGTTTGAAGAATTCAACATCGGATGGCTTTATGGGATAGAGGCCGGATTCACACTTTCCTTCTAGAAGCACTTGTTTCGTTGCTTGGTCCTTTACAAGAAAATGATAGGGATGGAATTCAAAAAATACATTATTATCACGTGATAGTTTATGAACTGAAAGGAGGTGTTTAGAAATATAAGGTACATAGAGAACATTATGTAAGTCAAGAGGACGTGTAGCGGTTTTAAGAGAATAAGAACCAATATGCATAATTTGCAAACCTGTCCCGTTGCCAACTTGAACCGTTTCTCCACCATGGTATTGTTCACACAAGGCTAGGTGATTCAGATCACTGGTTATATAATCGGTAGCCCTCATGTCGGTGTATCAGTTGGTGTTAACCTTACAGGATGAAGTAGCAGCCACTGTAGCATAGGGTTGTTTCTCTTGGTAAGACTCATCCATACGATGTCAACATTTGATGGCAGTGTGACCTATATGACTGCAAATCTGATAGGGAGGGACGCCGCGTCCACATCACTGGGGTAGAGGACCGCCACGACCACGTCCTCAGGCGCGGCCAGGGGGACCACCACGACCACGGCCCCGCTGCCCACCTCGGCCGGTGAAGTTGGCTGACGCGCCGATGTTGAGGCAAGTCTCCGCCTGGTATTACAGTTGGCGCGCCTCAAATGCTAGCATATGTGAGTAGACGTCGTCGAGCGTGAGGGACTCACTCTTTGTCGTCATAGATGTGACGAATAGATCGTAATATAGAGAAAGACCCACTAGGAGATAGGCAATGATCTCGTCATTACGAAGAGGAGCATCAGCTGCAGCCAGCTCGAAGGCCAAACTCTTGATCTTACGGAAGTAATCGGTAGCAGAGAGGTCATGCTTTTTGGTTGTAGCAAGATCGACACGCACTTGGACAGCGCGCGCACACATGACGGAGGAGAACATGCGCTGAAGAGTATCCCAGGCTTCTTTGGATGTAGAGGCAGACACCATGTCCTAAAGGATGTCTTTAGTCATTGACGAGAGAAGACTATTTAGTAATCGTTGATTTTTATCATACCACAGGCAATATTCTGGGTTAGACACGAGCTCGGCACCATCAGCAGTCAAAGAAGGAATCTGCTAGGGAGACATGATCGTGAATCCATCGATGAAGCCCATAAGCTTTGTACTCCGTAAATACAGGAGAAGCTGGACGCGCCATAATGTATAGTTTGTTTTATTGAGTCGGATGATGATGGTATGATGAATTGATATAGGGACAAAGATAGTAGCAGAGGAGAGGTTAGAAGTAGAGGCAGAGGTGGTGGAGTAGGAGATAGAAGATGATGTCGACATTGATTTAGAGAAAAAATATTAGGTTTGATACTATGCTAATATAATTAACGCTAGATAATCTCTATGGTTCATAACCACTCAGAAGATTATACAGACATGGAAGATTACAAGTATAATCAATGACGATTAGGAGATATAACTTTAAATATAGATGATCTCTTGTTAAATATAGATTATCAATAGATTTTGGTGTATTAGATATGTACAGGTACAGTATCTTAACATATATGTCTCTGCCAGTTGTTTTTTTATCTTTCTGGTGCCTTGGCATTAGAATAATTTCTGCTACATGCTGCTTCCTCAAATGCCTTGTTAACTTTTGCAATCCAAACCATGTTTTCCAAGCCGAACAAGCTTGAATCTTTAGAAGCACAGTTAGTGGTGTGGGAGCACCTCACGATGGTTAGGACATCCATGAAGATAAGTCATCTGCAGTTTAAGGGGTCTTTATATAAATTTGTATGCCATTTTTAGATAACAGTTTAATTTGAACTTTCAAGGGGTAACATGGTTTTCAAGAGAAATTATATCTGCTTTGTGATAGAATAGTATACGGAAGCTTGATCCACTGTTCAATTAATTTTTCTTTCTTTTACAAACAGGAGAAAAAGTAACATGTGGTTGCAGTAGAAGTGCCGGAACAATTCAGTCTTTTGGTTGCCGATGAAATCAGTCTTGACTGAAGATGTAATCAAAAGTATTTGTTGAAACTTGAAGTTGGTACTTCTGTCAGCTGCGCATCGTTTGCAGAACTTTAATTATGATTGTTACCTATCATGGTGTTTGCCGCCATATAATCCCCATTTTTACTTGAGTTGGGGTGTAATTATTTTTCTGGAAATTCGATGCATAGTGTTTAACACATAATTAGCATGATTATCGGGTTTCCACAAAACCGTTGTTTCTCTCCATTTCATATATTATGGTGACATGGATTTCAAGTATACGTGGCTATGCAATTAACGATATAATAATAACCTTTTCTATATTTTATTTTTTTCATGAATGTTAAATCTATCTCATTTTTGCTAAAACATTTTTTTTAATTTGTATTCCTAAATCATGTCGACGACGCTGAGATCCTCTCCCCGAAATCAGGTGCAAGGGTGCTCACGACGGTTGGCCACGGAACAAGCGGGACGACGTCATCCGGGCGATAGTATAAAAGGTTATCTTCTTGATTCTTGTCTTAATTATGGCGACCGAATATTTCAGTTCACATTGCTTAATATAATTCAGTATATCTTCTTATAAAATTCATGCATTGACATTGCTTGCTGATCCGTCATGATTGGGGAACTAGTTTACTTGCCAGAAACTCTGTACTATAGTTTTACGGGGTAGTATAAAGTTTGGTAATAGTGGTGGGATCGTTTTGACATGATTGCTGTGAGAATATGTGTTCATAAAACAAAATTTAGAAGCTTCACATCTGGTAGATGCTGACATCCCTTACTAGATCGTTTTGACATGATTGCTGCGAGAATATGTGTTGGGATTCTGTTCTGGCTGTTTTCCGTATAGGCAAGTAAATCTCGCAGGCAATGTATATAACTTACTGTTTGGGTAGCAACAATATGTGCATTCCTCAGTCATATTTCACCATGACATCATTTTTACGAGCAACTTGTGAATGGTTTTAGGAACAGAGCAAATGTTTTGCATTAGGGTTATTAAAATCAGAGATTGACAAGCAGTGAGGACTGGCTCAAAAATTTATGATGGTTCGATCCAATAAATTGCAAAATTCTGAAACGATGAAAAAGATCTGAGTAGTTCGTAAAGTTGCAGTTGACTGAATACTTGCGAAATTAGTGTATGATATGTTTTTCCATAAGAATGCTGCAGGCCTGCATCATACTTTATTAACTTAAAAATGCTTACTGAAACAAAAAGTGACTGAATACCTGAACTTTTGGGTATTCTTGCCTTTTTATTTGGTGACACTTGATTATAAGGCACAATGAAACTGTGTATAGACATGTAATTGCAGAATGGAGTGACTAACTAAAATTTGGGTTGCTCCAAGCATTTCTGAAAGAACCTGTTACCCAGTATTATAAATTAAGTGAACAAATTAGTGTTAAAACTAACATATAAGGATGCCAAGAAATTTGCAAGTAAGAACCATTTTTCCCATACCTGAAATGCAAAAGTGATATCTGAACTGTCAATCTGAAGCATTACTAATATGTGGAGGAGGTTACCATGTGTTCACAGTTTACTAAACGAACGAATCAACAGTTCTTCATATATTGGAATTAGAATATTAGCATTTGAGTTACCATGTGGTTTGGAACTTGCAGTATACAGGAGATCCATGTGTTACCTTTCATTGATTTCCTTGGATATCTGAAACGAGTTTTTATTTTACAGATTGGTAGCAAGAAAGTTTTATTTCTGAGCAAATCTCTGTACATCAGCAATCCATCAAACTTTCCTTTGTATATTCGTTCATATCTAAAATCTTTCTGAACAGGGTAGTTTGAAGAGAATGCTCTGCTGCACGGCTGCTTTTCTGCTTATTGGCCAAGGTCATTTTACTGAATCCCTTCTATACATAAATCCTTCATGTCTGATGTTGCTGCAGAATTATTCCTTCAGTCTGCCTATGGTATTTGTCGATACTCAATCATTGTTGTCCATAGTCTTGTATGTACCATTTGATCCTTAACTATGCACTGTGTAGCCTGTTGTGTAGTTGCAAAGGAATCTGCCCCAAAGAATGTCTCGGTGGCTTTCTAGAAAAGTTTGAAAAAATGAATTCACGAAGAGATATGGAGGTGTTAAAGCTCATGGAGCTAGTTTATGTGTGCAGGTTGTCGGGAGTTCGGCCAAATTTTGTGATTTCAGGTGCTGATTCCGGATTCACATCCTGGGGTCCTGATACAGGTGGTCACTTATCTGTGCCCATGAATGTTAATTCCCTATATCGCTCCTCCTAGATCAGTGCACAATCTTAATTCTAAAAATGCATGGAGATTTAGAACAAAATTGAGGATTTGTGCGTGCGAAAATTAACTGTCTAGAAAGCTATATGAACTTGTGAACCAAAGCGCAGGTCAGCTAGAGCTGGTCATTTGTTTCTTAGCATTTAATTGCAATAGTCCAATGGAGCTGTCAGTTTTTATGATGTAAGTTGTAAGTATCTAATTATGATGCTAAGAATAATTTAGCAACTGGCAACTGCATGTTTTCTTAGGGATTTCAACTACTCTCTAGGGACAGTCATATCTTTAATTTGGAGTATCGATGTAATTATCCATTCTCATTTCTAAATGATTCCGTGTTTGCCATTTCATTTGATCTGGCTTATGTTAGCCAATCGGAGCACCACAATATAATGTATTACATTCTGGTGCCAAAAAGGTGATTCCATATCTCAATTTTGTCAGTTGAAGAAGTTCCTTCATTGTATTTCCAAATGCCTCTGAAATCATTGCCTTCCAAATACCTGGAATTTGGTATATTTTGTTTGGGTTACTTGCAGGAAGAATGGCGTGATATGTATTTCCCTTGAATTTGTCAGTGAAGGTTCTTTTGGAGTTTTGGTATATGTATATGACAAGCAGTAGTTGATGGAATCAATGATCTCTTCTTATGCAAGGCAGATCCTCGATCGATTAACTTATCTGCATCATCATAATGTAATGCATAGGCGATTACATATTATTTCTTGCTTTTTTCAGGTTATATTCCTCTAATGTTAAAAAACTTCCCTTGTTTGTTCAGATGCATCAAGGAGATTTTCTTTGTGCGGCTAACCAGTGGCATTCTTGGAAAAGCTTAACCATGTTCCAAAGCATCAGTAAGTGAAATATTTCTTAGCATGTTGCTGCCCAGGTTGGACACAGGGTATATAACATCTGAATTAGTGGGTTTGGCCGCTTATATGGTTCTTGGATTTTATTTATCTTTGTAATTCTCATTAGTTAATCAACAAACTCTTGTATTATTTGTCTTGCTTTATTCTATATTTTTTAAGAAAGTAATGAGTCTTTAGGTTTGATACAAGCATTGTTTAGCACATAATGGCATAAGATTTATGTTGCCTTAGATTTTACAACATTGGTTGCTTAGTGGCAAATATGGTTGGTTCCCTTTTCCTTTTGCACTTGAACTTAGATTTTACTTATTTGTTGACATTAAACACATGAAACGGGGCCTCATAACTGGTGGATTTACACGAGGAACCTGGTGGCTAAAGGAGGAAGGAAGGCATTTGATGTTGGGGCCATTCTCATTACCTGGCTTGTGTGGAAAGAAAGGTACGCTCGAGTGTTCCAGGGCCTGAGCAGATCCCCTACTTAGGCGGCAGAGAGGTGGCAGATCTGGAACGAAGCTGGCTTAGTATAGGTACGTGTATTTAGCCTCCAGTACAAGATGGAGGCCTGTATTGTGCTGTGAGCAGGGTATAAAGATGTAGGCCACCTGTGCCTGTGGGCGTTCAAGCGCGGCATGGTTTTATCAGCTCCATGTTGGCCCGTATTTGTACCTTCTTCCCCTCTTAATAAAAATTAGCCGACTTTCATTTCCCAGGCCCACCAAAAAAAAACGCATGAGACAGGTTCAAAGCTGACAATTTGTGTTGTGAAGTGCTACTTGTTCATTGTATTATATGTACTGTTGTGTAAGCAGCTAATAAGTATTGATATAATAATGATTGATGGTGTATAGCTAAAATTTTGTTATTTAACATATCATTTGAGATGTAAGAAAACATTATATTTTCACTCTCTCCATAGTGAAAGTAGTGCTCTGTTAATATTGGGATATCCATCTTACTATTGTTGTTCATAAAAATAACAGTACGTATCTATGGTGCCAAAACCTTCAAAATTTTTAAGAATAATCTATTAATATATATTTTGCAGATAATTGCAACGATATATCGATTGATAAATATTGTGAGATTACTGACGTTGTTACTTAAATGTCAAATGTATAGCTTACATAGTTTTTGGCACAGAGATGATATAACCCCATTTCGTATCTCCTGGTTGCATTTTTTATTTTAGTTTCAGCTAAGACAATCTTCTGATCTGCTGTAAGCTTGGATAGGTTTATTTAACCTTTATGCAGACATTCTCTTATTCGATCAATATGCATTTCTAGGGAACCATTGCCGCTGGAGGTGACGGCACAGGGTGGCTGCGGAGGCATGATGGACAATGAAAGCATTGAGGCGGTGCTAGAAGACGTGACAATAGGCAAAAACAACGGGCGACAGTTAGACAGGGTGCTGGTGAGCATTATGCATAATCGATGCATGCATGTTTTAGAAACATTTGGTTAATTGTGTTGAGTATAGTATTGATGGTAATGTTTTCTTCTCTCAATTTTTCTATATCAAAATAGATGGTTTTGAAAGACACAAAACTGCAATGTTTCTTTACGAAGTTGATATGTAGTTAAGAATATAGTAACTCAAACGTTCCTTTTTTTGCGTGAGTCTAAAATTTACCTTGCTTGTTATAAGATATATTGATTTTAGTTAATATAATATAGACATATTGGATAGTTTTAGTTGATCTTTAGGACGTGTAATATGGTGAAAAATAGAGGATCTAGAGCACCGGTTATCTCTAGATCATGAGTGTAGAAGGGAGACAGAGACAGAGACCCTGTTTACTGTACTAGGGTCGGCTGTATATATATGTCTAACACCCTCCACAGTCACAGCGGGAGGATCACGGACGTAAAGACTGGACCGAAAACTGATGAACAAAGGTTCAGATAGTCCTTTGGTCATTATGTCAATAAACTGATGTGTCAAAGACACGTGAAGGACCCAAACTAGTCTCAGAGCAACCTTGTCACGGGCAAAGTAGATGTCGATCTCGATGTGCTTCGTGCAATGATGATGAATCGGGTTAGTGGTCATATAGCCGGCACTAACATTGTCACAGTAGACGATGGTTGTAAAAGCAAGGGGTGTATGAAGTTCTTAGAGGAGTTGGCAGATCCAATAGCACTTGACGACTGTATGGGCAACCGCGCGGTACTCGGCTTCCACACTAGAACGAGACACCGTGGTTTGGCGTTTGAAGGACTAAGAGACCAGATTGTCACCGAGAAAGATGCAATAACCTGATGTAGAGCATCGGGAGTAAGGACAGCTCACCCAATCCACGTCGAAATACGCAATGAGAGAGTTGACCGGTCTAGAGCTGAGGTGAAGGCCAGTGGACAGGGTGCCCTTCACGTAGCGAAGAATGCGCTTGATCAATGCGAGGTGAGGTTTGTAGGGAGCATGCATAAAGAGGCACACTTGTTGGACCGTATAGATGAGGTCAGGTCATGTGAGCGTCAAGTACTACAAGGCACCGATAAGGCTCCGGTACTAGGGGGGTCAACGACGAGAGAGCCATCGATGGCTAAGAGCTTGGCACGAGTGTCGACTGGAGTTGCTATGGAGTAACACTCAGCCATGCTTGCCCGCTGGAGAAGATCCACGGCATATTGGTGCTGAGAGAGAAATAGTCTGTCGGGAGAGGCATGACGGAGATGCCGAAGAAGTGGTGCAGGGGACCAAGGTCCGTCATGGCAAACTTCGAGTGGAGTCGTGCCATGATGTGCTATAGGGTGGCAGTCGAGGATGCCGTGAGGATGATGTTGTCAACGTATAGGAGGAGATAAGTGGTGGCATCCTCGGTATGAAGTACAAAAATGGACGTGTCAGAGACGGAGACAACGAAACCGAGTTGCCGAAGGTAGATGGCAAAACGCTGGTACCAAGCATAAGGTGTCTGTTTGAGGCCATATAGGGAGCTCTGCAAGATACAAACATCGTCGGGATGAGCAGGGTCGACGAAATTTGAGAGGTTGCTAGTAGTATATTGTCTCCACTAGATGACCATGAAGAAATGCGTTCTTCACATCAAGTTGGTGGATTGGTCAGGAGCGCGATGCAGCAAGGGTGAGAGCGACTCGAATCGTGGCGGGCTTGACGACGGGACTGAAAGTCTCATTGCAGTCAATGCCAAGGAGTCGTGAGAAACCTCAAACTACCCAACACGCCTTGTGACGGGCAAGGGAACTATCGGAGTGGAATTTATTCTTGAAGATCCACTTACCTATCACAATATTGGCGCCGAGAGGACGAGACACGAGGCGCCAGGTCCCATTGTTAATCAACGCCTTGTACTCGTCAGCTATGGCCGCTCGCCACTAAGGATCGGCCAAGGCGGACCGGTGATTCGCCGGGATAGGCGAGACGACACAGTGGGTGGCGGAGAAACCATGGCGCTAAGTCGAACGAAAGGACTCGATCTGGGACCGAGTGACCATGTGAGAGACAGTCGGGACGGGGGCTGCCGCGCGATCCGAGGGTACCAGCAATCGAGGGGTGGACTGTGTAGGAGTGGAGGTGGTAGATGCACGAGACCGATGGCTATAGGTTTGGTGGAAGTGCCAGACTGGGGCAGTCGGGGCGACTGCCAGCACAGTGGCAGTGGAAGGTGGAAGTGGAGCCAGTGGAGAGATGGCTTGCACGGCTGGGCCACGCAGAAGAATGGCAGAGTCGTTTAGTGGGTCCTCGGGTATCACCGGAGTGGGCTGTGAATGTTCAGCGGCGTCATGGGATGAAATAGTCGTGGGGAGGCGTGTTGGTATAGTATCGGTAAGTAAGAAGTCTAGGTCGTTAGGCGAAGGTCTGGGGTTGATTAACCCGAAGGGGAAGCAGGACTCGTCGAAGACGACATGATAAGAGATGATGATGCATCGAGTGAATAGATCGAGACAGCGGTATCCCTTATGAGAGAAGGGATAGCCAAGAAAAACATAGACGGTAGAGCGTGGGGCAAGTTTGTGAGGAGCTATGGCTATCAAGTTGGGGTAGCAAAGGCACCCAAAAATACATAGGTGGGAATAATCAGGAACCTTGTTGTGAAAGAGAGTATGAAGAATGGCATTGTGGATGGAGGAGCAAGGGTGCCGATTCAGTAAGTAAGTCGCTGTGATGAGTGTTTTAGCCTAGTACGATACTGGTAGGTGGACGTGGAGAAGCATGGTGCGGCTAATGTTGTTGAGTGTACAGAGGATGCGTTCGGCTTTGCTATTTTAAGGGGAAGTGTAGGGACAGGAGAGCCGAAGATGGATACCGCGAGAATAAAGGAAGGCTCAGATGGTTTTATTGACGAACTCCATCCCATTGTCGGCTTGCATAGCTTTGATGTCTATGTTGAATTGAGTTGAAGTATAGTTGCAAAAATTGATGAGGTGGGATGTGACTTCGGATCTACGAGAAACAGGGAAAGTCTGGCAGTAATGTGTATAATTATCAAGCAAAACGAGATAATATTGATAGCCTGAAATACTGACAACGGGAGAAGTCCACACATTACAGTGAAGTAGTTCAAAGGGGCGGGAGGTAAAAGAGTTATAGTTTAAAAAGGAAAGCCACACGTGTTTGCCAAGTTGACATGAGTGGCATATAGTAGGGGTTGGTCTGGTACATTTAATGGACGCGCTTCAACGGAGGGTGTCAATGGCGGCATAACTGAGGTGGCCGAGACGGAGATGCCAAAGGTTGGTGGAGATGACGAGACTGATGTGAGGAGTGGATGGCGTAGCAGGAATGTTGTAGAGGTCGCCACCACTATTGCATCATACGCCGGGTCAGGATATTCTTAATAGAAAAACCAAGAGCGTCAAATTCGATAGAGTAATTGTTGTCTCTGGTGAATTGAAGAACAGAAAGTAAATTGTGTACAAGAGAGGAAACAATTAAAACATTGTGGAGAGGAAAGTTTGACACTGGTGTTGGAAGGAGGAAGTCACCGCGACATGTAATTGGGAGAGTTTGCCTATTGCCGATAGTAACGAAAGGGGAGGAGGAAGGATGGAGGGAAAGTAGTATACCATCTGAAAAAGCCTTATGAGATAATGCACCAGAGTCCAGCACTAAGGGATGCTAAGGCTGGAACGTCATCTGGTTGAGAGCAGTGATGAGGTCAGCTTGGTTTCACATGGGAGTCGGCTGGGAGACTTGCGGGGGCATGGGAGTCATGAGTAGCTGCACCGGTGCGGATGCCAGGTGTGCCTAGGGGGAGCACCGAGAACCCTTGGCTACCAGTCGGTGTGACCACGTGGCTACGGCTGCGTCGAGAAGGTTTGAGGCGCCTAGAGATTGTAGTAGAGCCAAGGACCCATGAGGACGCCCTGCTGTGGAGAGGCAGTAGTATGGCGCGACTGGGCTGAGCCGCTCCAACTCTTTTCCTTGCCCTTCCCTTTCCCTTTGTCGTTGCCACCGCCTCAGGCCCTGTTGCTGTGGCCGAAGCCATGGCCACCGGAGTGGCTGCTGTGGCCTCTAGGAAAGGCGGCAGCCAATGTGGAGTGGCAGCCATCGGGGCTAGTGCAGCCAGGACCAGCTACGGCGATGAGAGCTATGTGGGCGACAATCTTCTCGTCGTTGGCCAGGCGGAGTTCCTTGAGGACTAGCATGTCGTGAGCTCTGGCGAACGTGGGAAGAGTAGCGGAGTTGGTGATGTCGTCGGCGGTGTTGGAAAAGCGAGGATTGAGACCTCGCAAGAGTGCGAGGATGAGTTGCGAGTCTGCCACAGGATGGCCGACGTCGTGGAGGGTGGTGGCCTTGATCTTGAGGCGTTGGTAGTACGTAGAGACAGATGAGTCTTCTTGTAACATAGAGTGAAACTCATTGAGAAGGAAGATGACGCGTGATTGCTGGTTGGCGTAGAAGATCCTCTCAATGGCCACCCATAGATCATGAGCGATAGGGTTGGTGTCATCCATGGTGAGATCGAGGATAGAGTCATCGACGGAGCCGAGCAGCCAACTACGGACGCAGCACTCCACAATGTCCCGCTGGGGGTCATCTGGTTAAGGGGGAGCGGAGCCGTCGATGTGGAAATGAAGGCCAAACTTGCCACACAAGGATTTAAAGAAAAAACCCCACTTGCAGTAGTTGGTGTTGAGGTCGAGTGAAATCGAAACATGAGATTTCACGTTGACGACGACGTAGGGGAGAGAGAACACCGGATTAGCCGGAGCAGCGCCTAGAGCTTTGATGGAGAGATCATCGATGGCAGGTAGAGAGCCGGATCCGGCAACGGAAAGGGTGCCGGAGCCAAGAACCGGCTCTATAGCCATTGTGAAAGATCACCGAGCAAAGTTGGATGCGACGTGAGGGGGTCACACACGGGTGTGCTGGTGACGGGATGCGAAGAGGGGAGACGACGACGCAGGTGTGCGTGCTCTGGACGTGAGAGGACGCAGGTGTGCGTGCTCTGGACGTGAGAGGAACACATAGAGCAGATGTGAGGAAGAAGGGCGACGGGCACGGAAGAAGGAAAGATTTCATGTCCGTGGGGAAATATTTTGCGTCTGCAGATACGTGTACGAGACCGACTAGTGCGGACGCGAGGCGAGGAGTCACGGGCGCGAGAGGGGAGTGCACGTCCGCGAGAACGAAGGGACACGTGTGAGTGGTGGATTGGTGCGGACGCGAAGTGAGAGAGGTCACGGGCGCGAGAGGGGGGAGTTCGCATCCGAGGGAGAGGATTTCGCGTCCGCGAACACGTGTGCGCGTTGGATCAGCACGGACTCGAGGCGAGAGGAGTCGCGGGCACGAGAGCGGGGAGTTCTCGTCCGGGGGGTCTGCGAACACGTGTGCATATCGGATTGGCGCGGATGCGAGGTGAGAGGGGTCACGAGCGTGAGAGGGGGGAGTTCACGTCCGGGAAAAGGGGATTTCGCGTCCACGGACACGTGTGCACGTCGTATTGGCATGGACACGAGGCAAGAAGGGTCGCGGGCGTGAGAGGAGGGGAGTTCACGTCCGTGGGAAAGGAGTTCACGTCTGCGGACATGTGCGCGTGGTGGATTGGCACGGATGCGAGGCAAGAGGGATCGAGGACGCGAAAGGAGTGGGTGTGCATCCACGAAGGAGAGAGTGTCGCGTCCGCATCATGTGCTCTAGACGCGAATAGAGATAAGGAGCTCGGACGTGGAGGAGCGCCAACGCAGCTACGAAGAGAGGGACGGTGCGAAGGCAAGGACGAGGAGGCGGATGAGGAGGAGGACGGTGCTAGGCTGTGTCTGGAACAAGTCGGTGTTCGCCTGTGTCCGGCTTCATCTCGTCCTCATGCGATGGCCTTTGTGCCGAGACACCTGCTTCGTGGAGGGTGGATATAGGAAAGCGGCCGCCGCGGCGTGGAGGGATTCGGGAGGTGGCGCGCGGAAGGAGGGAGGAGTGTGGGGAAGAAGGTCCCAGCTCGAAAGAGCCTCGGGCACTGTAGAGGGAAAGTCCGCGGTGGAGAAGGTCAGAGAGCCGCAGAAGAGAAGCCACGAAGGAGACCATGGAGGAGAAGCGTCGGTATGTCGACGAGAGGGATACTGGCGTGCAGAGGCTGTTTGACTGCTCTAATATTATATAGGAGTGAGCAGACAAAGAGAGAGGCAGAGACCCATTTCCTATAGGGGTCGCTGTACAGTTTTTTTTAAGCACCATGCATGCCATTTATAATTCTAATAACTTCAGCTCATTTAGAACATATGATTTGATAAATACAGGAATTAGAGTGACGTGCCAACTTGATAATAAGGAATACCAAAACATAGGAATTGCTGAATCGCATTGTTTTGATGCTTTATAGGAAAACAGTGCAGGAATTTGACGAGAGAGTGATGAAGGAAATTTTCCAAGAGATTTGAGCTCATGCTAAGTTTTCTCTATGAATTTCAAAAGAACGCATTGCTTTGTTCTAAGGGAGCACATAAGAAAATTTTCCAGATGATTCATACCTACAAATTTTCTCTAAGAAGTCCTTAATATTTTTCCAACCGTAGTTTTTACCTTCTTTATTGTACTCACATGAGAGAGGTTAATCATGGCAAATTTGCAATAATGCTAAGCCAGCTTCTATTTTGTGGAACACTTGACTTAGGGCCACATTATTCAGGCCTTTAGAGTTTATAAACCTTCAAGGGACAGATACCACGCCCGGTTCATTTCATTGCAATCTAAACCGAAGGGCCGCACACTCTTTCTGAACAAATTACATATCTTTGTCTTGATGTGATTGTAAAATTCATAGTAGCAGTAGTTTGAAAAGATCCAACTTAACAAGATAAGATTCAAGTTCTAGTTATTTTCGCCAAAATATTATGTTTGTCTCTCAAAAGTAAAATGTGATAGTAATATAATGATGAATATATTATATGCATATAAACTTTTCGCATGTATATTTTACCCATAAACTAACAAATATTATAAAAATTATAGAAAAAACTATATGTCTACTTCTAATATTATTACACTTGTTTTCTTCTCTCTAGATTTATAAGATTGTGGACTGAACCATGGCAAGACGACATAGGAGCACGGGCATGCGGCGCAGTACGGGAGCATGGTCGTGCCGGTGACAACCGTGATGAAGATATTTGCGGCAGAGTGGCCGAGAGGAATGACCCAAGAGATTGTTCCAATCCTATCCCTTGTGAATGGACAGTTGAATTGGAGTGGTACAACCTAGTACCTAGTGGTATCCCTCTAGTAGTACCTAGTGGTATCCCTTGGTACCTTAGTATGTGGTGGTAGAATCATGATAGAAAGATGAGAATTTTTACCGTCCTTAAGCATAGGTCGGTACCAAAATTGGACCATCCAGTGAAATCAGATGGCTCCAAACCATCGGTCCCGGAAGGGTACCAACACTTGTGTGAGGACTGAGGAGTACCTGCTGAAGGAAATTGAGGTGACTGGGTAAGGCTGTCCTTTTGTGTTAGTGGCTGACAGCTTGAGACCATCTCCGAGCCTCGTTTTGTTTAGGTGGTCTACAGCGGAGCTGGCGTGGCCAGCAACGTCGATGTGAAGCTCGGTGTTTAGGAGCCGGGGGCTGGTCGTGGAATCGGCATCGGCGTGGCGGCCACCTGGTGACGGCACCGGTGGAGGAACCGCTACGAGAAAAAACCCTAGATGATTCTAGACACAAGAAAAGACTCCACGATTTGCCAGGCTTTGCCGCCGATGCCGCAGAGACCGAGCTACGTTGGAGAGGGCGAGGCTGCACCGCCGATGCCCGCAGAGGCCAAACCTTATGGAGGAGGCTGCTGCAGCGGCGACAACACGGTCGCGCGCGTGAGGGGGACAAGCCATCGCCCCTGAGGGAGAGAACAAACTGCGGTGGCGTCGACTCAAACCGTGAAACGCGGCCGTGAGGATGAGGATTGACTCTTTCCTTCGTTTCCGATCCTATCCTTGTAGATTCAACGAATAGATTTTATTTAGTACCCAGTGGTGGTACCAACTGGACTGGAACAAACCTCTTAAAAGATTCACATGAGAAATGTGTGTGTCTCAACGGTGGCATGACCTCGTGTAATCTTGAACACGGCTTCGCCGGGGTGACGCATCACTAAAATGTACTGTGCGGTGGTTTGTACTGACATGGTGTTTGTAAAAAAAAAGAAACACTAATCATTGTTCGACCCATCTCACAACATCAGCTTTTGTTTTATAACACATATACATTGGACAATGTTCAGTTATGCCCCATACATGAAAATATTACACAAGTCTTATATATACCATGTGCATATTAACTAACATATATCGGTAAATTTTTTTTAAAAATTATATATATAATATTATCTTTAAATTCATTATATATAGAGAGTAAACAATAAAATTTTAATATATTTATACTTTTAAAACTGTTAGAGTTTTTATTTTTTATAACTAAAATATAATAAATTTAAAGATAAAACTTTATACAATACTATTTAAAAGTATATTTATAATTTTTTTATAATTATTAATATTATTTATTAATTGGTGTGCACATGAAGCGTATGTGCATATGATATGATCTCCACTTATGTATTTGTAACTTTTTAGAATAATGGATTAAAATCCGGCCATGCATACAATTAAAATTGTGTTGATGTTTACAATGAATTTATAAATATAAAAGTTATATTAGCTTACTTGGCAAATACAATCATCGTTTATCACATTTTTAGAACAACTAAAATATAAAGGTATTTTAAAATACGGGTTTTAATAGGAAACCGTTTAATTACTCTAATTTTTCTTTAAAAATCGTACAGATCGAAGAGGCCCTCAGTGAGGTATTTTAAAATGCATAAATTTTATAGGGTTTTAATAGGAAACCGTTTAATTACTCTATTTTTTCTTTAAAAATCGAACAGACCGAAGAGGCCCTCAGTGTTTGAAAACTGACGATTAAGTAACAACTCTGAAACGGATGAGGTACTCCGTATGAAATATCTTCAGCCTTTCCACATCACGCTTACGCTTTCTATGAAGAAAAAAATCCCGATGGAACCATCTCCCCGTTACAGTCAAACGGACAGAAATGGCCATTCCATCCGGTCATCCGCATTCCCGAAAACACCCTTGATAACGACCGTTGCTATCACAAATATTGAGAGGTAATACAGTCACTTCGTGCAGCCAACCGCTAAAAAGCCGAGCGCACGAGCCGGGTTTAGCGATAAGGGTTTTAACATTTGGCTCAAAAAATTTCGAGCCAAAAAACTTTACCAAATCCACCCAAAATTCCTGCGTCTTTCAGCTCGGATCAGGCATTCAGGCCCTCCTCCCTCCAGGATCGGTGGTAAGCATGTTCTTCCCTCCATCTCTAGAACGTCCACTCGTCAATTTGGTGTGTGCTCTTTCGCTAATTGGACCTCTCGTTTGGTGATAGTCGCATCGATTTCTTGCTCCAAGTTGAATTCCGATGTTTTTGTTGCCTTGAGTTCGTTTCTTACGGTTGGTTTATGGAAAAAAATTCCAAGGATGGAGATCATCAACGGACCTGTTCTCCCGCGTTACGCTGCACCGGCGACGGGCGCTCTGAACTCCGACGCGAAGATCAGCGGGCAGCTGCCTAGGCGCGTGCACCTGAGGAGACGGGCCTGTGGATTGCAGGGAGACCACTACCGGGCGGCGCCTAGGTTCTTCGGTTTCCCGTCCGAGCGGCATGCGCGAAGCGGCTGGGTCTGGCCTGTTTGCTGCAGTTACGGCTCGTCTTCTGACGGGGACGGCGCCGCTGCCGCGGATTTCGATGCTAGCGGCGAGGAGTTCGTCAACTCCAGCGTTATGGAGGCTGGTAACTGTTACTGATCTTACAACTTCTTTGGTTTTTGCCTTTTTGACGCATGGTCCTTCGAGCAACGTCCGGCCGTTGTTTGGTGGGATTTCGCTGTGAAGCGGTTACTGTTGTTAGATCAGCTACACTGCTTATGCCAAGCTGGCACCTGCTGTTGGTATCAGCTACATATCATTATCATTTGTGCCAGCTGCCAAACAACTATTGTTCATTTTTTATGATTAAACTTACGGTTTTATCTGTCCTTTCAGTTGAGCTCAGAAGTGTATCTGATGGATTTGTGATAAAAATGCGTGACGGCAAAAACCTTAGATGTGTCCAAAATAACCCACGGGTACTAAGATTGCGGGATTCTGCACCTCACCATGCTATTGTTCTGAAGATGGAAGATGGAAGTGATCTTTTGCTTCCAATTATTGTCAGTATGTATCAGTTCTTGCTTGGGCATGCTTTGGACTTCTGCAGATACTTTTCTAATTGTGTGATATACCCACATTGCCATTTTCAGTGGAAACACCGAGTATTATGTTGCTGGCTGCCCTTCGGAACATTCGAATTGTAAGAGTTGGATTTAGATACATAAAAATATGTACATGTTAAGCATCAGCATGGTTCTCATTTTGATTGGTTTCCTGTCCTGTATCTGAACTGCATCGATATTTTGTCTTTCCAGCCAAGGCCAACTATTTATAATGTGGTAAAGGAGATGACTGAAAGGATGGGATATGCAGTGAGTTTAAGATGAGATCTTATAAACAGACTTTCTTTGAAACTTTCATGTGACTTCATGGTGTAGGTTTTATGTTTAGTGTTTCATGAATGTGCTTATGTGTGTTGCCTCTTTTGCGTTATTACTTTTGATCTGGTTATCATGCACCTGGGCTACACATAAAATCTTCTCTAAAAGGTCCTATTGGAAAACTGAATATCAGACTTCATTGTCTGCCACATTCTTTTGGTGCTAATAGTATTTTGTTTTTATCAATCACTTCAGATTTATTCTATTTTTAGGTACGTTTGGTGCGGATTACAGAAATGGTCCATGATGCATACTATTCTCGATTGTATCTTGCTAAGGTAAAATGAATTCAGAGTGAGATATCAATTAAATAATGCTTATTTTTGTCTGAAGTATGGCATCATGATATCTAGATTGGGAATGAAGAAGAGACTATTAGCTTTGATCTCAAGCCATCAGATGCCATCAACATTGCTTTCCGGTGTAAGGTGTGCATTCATCTCCCGTGCATCTGTGCTTCTGATTAACTGCTAAGTGCTGGCCATATTTGCTTTAGCGTCAGTAGTAGCTGAATATTAGAAGTGTTGTGACTTTATTTCATGGTAGGGGGTTACAAGATGCATCTCTTTGTTTGAGCGTTAGCCAGAAAACTCTAAAATCAGCAATAGAATTCCCTTGTCCTATCAGAAAAAAATGTGACCTATTTTTGGGACCCGTTGCTTAATCTTTCTAGCCGTGGATGATATGATTTGAGTGCAATAATCAATGACTAGAGGCACTCCTTTTCATTTCATTTTAAATTGTTTTAGAGGCAAATTTTATACTCAATGATTTGAGTACGATAATAAAAGAGTACGCATCAAAATCCTGATCTGCTTGGTGTTTTATTGCTCACTGGATGCTTATGATACTGACTTCAATTTATTCTAACTTTATCCATAGGTTCCTATACAGGTGAATAGGCGTATAGCATATAACAATGGATTGAAAGTTGTACAACCAAAGCCATCTGAGAGCTATGTAGGCTTGGATGAGTTCCAATACACAAGACTCGACAGGTTGGTAACAAAATTGGCTTCATAGGTTTCCAGTAAAGATAAAATTTATTTTAAAGTAGACCTTTTGAAAAAATATATATTTTAAAGTACTGCTCATGCATCCATACCATTTTGAAGGCCTGACGATCAACCTTGCTTTGAGGCCCAAGAGTTTGATTTGGTCCGCAATATGCTGATTGCTGCTGTTGAGGAACGTTACAAAGATGCTGGTAAGCTCTTGTTGGCTTATACGATGTAAAAATAGTTGCATTACCCTTTGGAATAGAGGAATTTTACAGGATTGCTGTTGAAATCGAACAAATTCGTATAAAGATCTTGTAAAATTCTTAGATGAGCCTTCAGTGGGAAAACTTTGTTTTGTTTTATCACCGCCTCCCAACAAAATATATGCAGCACAACGTTCAAGGTGACTAATATCTTTCCTGGTGCTATCTGTTTCAGCCCAATACAGAGATCAGCTTTTCATGTTCCGGGCAAAGAAAAAGAACATGATTTAACAAGGTAACAGAGTCGCCCATGCCATTCTTGAAATCCTCATGGTCGGTTTCTTTGTTAACTCTCTAGCACAAACTAGCTTGATCGTTGCTATCAAACTGACTGAATGACAATTCACTTCTCTTAATCAGTTGCCGATGGGAGGAGGTGTACATACTAGCTCGCCTGAAGTGCATAAACCTTTACCAAACATCAAGTAGATCTTTGTAAATACTTACACAACTTATGGATATATACATACATACGTACTAGAACATGATTTTGGTGCTCTCAACTCGCGGTGGCGTTGGTTGTAAAATTGATTCGAAAGGTGCCCATGTTTGTCTCAATTGATTTAAGCGCAACATTGAGCAAATTTCGTACACGAGATATTCACAGCATTTTGTACTTCTAATTTGAAATTTGCATGCCCGTGAGGTTTGCGGTGAATCGCTGTTCTCTTCCTCGAACTGCCGTTTCATTTGTTAAACATGCTATTTGCTCCGAACCAAGTCTTGGCCCGAACCAACTGGACTCCAAGAGCCAGCCCGGCCCAAAAGCCTCGAACCGTCACGTCCTGAATGCATTTCGGTGAACCTTGTCCATAGACGTGAAGCTCCATCAGCTCCATCCGCACCATCCGCTGCCGCGTGCGTGTTCCGATCAGGCGAATCAGAACCTTCAAGGAGGAATCAATGGCTCATAGCCACCGGAATCTGCATATCAACGGAGGTGGGTACCATGGACTCTTTCACCATCTCGCTCTCCGCATATACGGGCGTACCATGCGTCCATGCGCGCCAGGTCGACGGACCAGAGCCCCATGTGAGCCGCCCACGTGGAACGTCTACGTGCAAAACGATTGGAACGTTGCGGCTGTGAGCCTATGGACACGGTCCACGAGAGGATACGTGTAGCACCCCTTCGCTTCTTGCCCTGTCCCCTTCCTCCACCGATGAAAGGAACGCAGAAACTTCTCTTCCCCTCACCCCCAAAACAAAACATCAAAATATATTCTTAAATAAATAAAAAAACAATCGATTTCAAACGAGCATCATTCTCCGCGCATTCCTCCGCCGGAAATCATTTGTTCTTCGGAGAGCGGCGAGGCTCGGGGACTGGATTTCCCTTGAGGAATCGAGCTCCGGCCGCAAAGGGGAAGGCGACGATGTTGGGGTCCATCGATCGGCCCTGTGAGTGCGAACTGCTTCCCTTTTCCTTCGATTTCGTGTTCCTGATGATTCGTTGTCTCCCCACGTTGTCCATTCTCGTTTCTGCAATGCTTACATACTTGTCATTCGCGAACACGGAAAATTGCGGTTGCAGCGACATTGATTCTGTGAGCATGGCAAATAGTCCAAATAGAAAGCATGGCAGATCACTCGGAAATAGACAAATAGTTCACGTTTTAAACATTTGGCTGCTGAGATTGTTTGACGCCTATCTTTTAAGTGGGATTCTGAAATTTTAATACTAATAGGAGTAGTTTCAAACTTTAGCATCTGTAGATTATAATCACGCCTTTTTTTTGACGTGCGTGTAACTGCTTTCAGTTCATTGTTGTGTACTTCATGTTGTTTATTTTCACGGTACTGGTTACCAATTCCAATATGATTTTCTGATTAAGAGGAGGGGCATTGCCTTGAAACTATATAACAGGTGCAGGTTTTGAAGGATTTGTGCATGATGAAGAAAAGAAAGAGTGGAATTCTGACGAGGACAACTCGGAAGGAGACAAAAAGGCCAAGACAGGCTCCTTCAAGAAGCGAGCTATCAGCGCTGGAAATAAATTTAGGCGTTCCTTGAGAAGGAAGAGAAAAAAGAAGAGCGGCAACCATGTAGCCTCCATAGAGGACATAAGGGATGTTAAAGAGCTGGAAGCTGTCGAAAAATTTCACCGGTGCTTACATGACGAGGACTTGTTGCTAGAACGTCATGATGATTATCACGTGACGTTGAGGTGCAACGTTTTCTGATATCAGAGTCAGAGCTACTTGGATTTCTCCTTAGTCCCAAAGAAAGATCAGCCTTGCTTATTTGATTTAAAAGTTCTTCTTGTGCCTGTGACACGTAGATTCCTAAAAGCGTGGAAATTTGATATTGATAAAGCAAAACATATGTGGCCGGAAATGCTTAGATGGAGGAAGGAATTTGGGGCCGTCAATATAGAGGTAAAGCAGAAAATGGACCATATGCTCCAATATGTAGGCAGTGATGTTGTGTTACTCTTTCTTTGTTAACTTCTGAAGTTTGACACTAATGTGATTTAGGAATTTGATTACAGCGAATTAGATGATGTTCTGAAGTACTATCCACAATTCTACCATGGTGTGGATAAAGAGGGAAGGCCTGTCTACATAGAACTACTTGGAAAAATTGATCCCAACAAATTAGTACAAGTTACAACTATTGACAGATATGTAAAATATCATGTCAAGGAGTCTGAGAAGTGCTTGCAGATGAGATTTTCATCTTGCTCCATTGCTGCATAAAGCACATAGATTCGTGTACTACTATCTTGGATGTGCAAGGAGTGGTATCCTATTTTATAGCCAATTTTCTGGTTAGACTAGTAGTTAACTTGTTTTTTAAGTGAAGGGTTTAAAGAACTTCTCAAAAGATGCAAGAGAGCTAATCATGCAACTGCAGAAGATCAACAATGACAACTATCCAGAGGTAGGTGATTCCATTATGTTTTAATGTTACTTTTCACTATTGCCCTTTCACTTCCATATGCATGTTCCATCTCTTTTTTTTGTGGTTACTATATACATTTCTGTAGAGCTTGTTTTTTTCTAGGGCCGTAACAAAGGGCTTACCTAATGTCTTTCTAGTTCTCTTGCAGACCTTGCACTGATTGTACATTATAAATGCTGGCCAAGGCTTCGAGATGTTATGGGGTACAATAAAATCATTTCTTGATCCAGAAATTGCTTCAAATATTCATGGAAGTGTTGAAATTGTTACTTAAGAGTATGTTTTTACCATTTGTCAGAATGATAGTTAATTCTAGTGTATGTAATGATAGCCTCATCTGTCTTTTCTCACCTAGGTCCTTGGAAGCAAGTACCAAAATACTCTACTTGAAATTATTGATGAGAGGTTAGGGTCTTATCTACTGTTAAACATACTGTAATTTGGCTCCTATCCTAATAATTGTTTAATTCATTTGAACTTCCAGATTTTCTTGGTGACAAATGCAGGTGTGAAGGAGGTTGCATAAAATCAGATAAAGGTCCTTGTAAGGATCCTGGCATAATAAAGGTCTTCCACTCTTCCTTCACCCTACCCTTCTTAGTCACCCTGTTATACAACACTAAAATAGTGTGGTTATGATTGTCAGATGGTCCCTAATGGTGAAGCAAACTATGGACGGCAAATTTGTGCTATATCAAGCGCTGATGGGAATAAAATTTGTTATATTAACCCTTGACACTTAACTGTAAGCATGCTTTAAATTAGAGATTACTCATAACATCATATTAAAATAACAAATATCGATTAGATGCTTGATTCTATCCTATTTCTCAAGCAGAAAAAAAATGCAGTGATGCCTCTGCTGAGTCTAGTTCTGAAATGGAAGATGCTTCATCTTCAACCGCTTCTGTTAACCCCATCATAAACCCTCATTTGACTCCTGTTCACGAGGTAAGATCTTATACCTTTTGGTCTTTCCAACTGCACGAGGCTAAGATTACTGATTAGTACTTGCTCTATTGGTCTTTTCAACTGCACAAGGCTGAGCTGTGATTGCTGATTAATACTCTTCTGTAAACGATGATGATATTCTTAATTTTCTTCCTCTTTGTTCAATCTTTATGTTGGTAAAAATGATCATAAATCTTTTGCTATTTTCTGCAGTCCAAATTGCCAGGACATGCTTCCACATCTGGTGCTCCTCCCAGAGTAGAGGACATCCCTGTTGTTGACAAGGCTGTGGATACATGCATCGGTCCAATAACCAGCTCAATGGCTTTTAACTCAGGTCGTTATACGATGCCATCATTCTTGTACCTCTTATTGAGAAGTTGTCTACTTGCTGATTTCAAACATTCTTACCCCCATATGCATCTAGGGAAATGCGGGATATTGGGAATTTTATTGGCTGTTTGATTTGAGGAATTAAACTATATGGGATGGGTGATCTGTCAAGGGATCATCCTGCAAATTTGGTGGAATGACTCCGTTCCTTAGTTTTTCGTTTAGTATGTGTTTTTGCGTATGAGGTGATGATGGACAAATCCATGCAAACCAAACGACCTGTATATGATCAAGTGATCATCTCATTCTTCAAACCAAACAGACCATTAAATTACAGTATGTGGTGAATGGTGACCAATAATCCCCCGAAGAGTTTATTGGAGTGATTTTGACTGAGTTTGCTGCATGCATTACCCAGATTCGTTCTCTTTGAGAAATATACCTGTGGAATTGTGAGGACATCGAAATCGAATTACTACGTGGCTGACGGTCTTAATCCTGAGCCTTGTTGCGGTGCTTCGTTCTGTCCCAAGCAGAGCGACTGCAAGGCTATCAAGCCAGGCCATTGCCTGTGCTAACTATAACACTGATTTCCCTCAAGGAATTGAGTTGAAAGAAGAGCTTTGATCTGCATCTTCTCTTTGATTCTCAGAAAACGAACACATTCATCTGTATGAAGGCGCCTTGGTGAATCGGAGAAATTACAGGAGCTTGAAGCAAAGAAATCTCAAATGCCACCTGATAGAGAGGAATTGCTCAATGGAGCCATTAACCGTGTTAATGCATTGGAAGCCGAGCTAATATCCACAAAGAAGGTACTATTGAAATCAGATGGATCGTGTGTGTGTGTTTGTGTGCGCGTGCTACGACGAAGATGGACTCTAGTTAGATAGTTAATGTTTCGTGGTATCATACTGTTCTGAGGTAATGTTTCTGTTTATTATACTATTACATTCAAGAATTGGCAGTTCACCGAATTTCTTTATTGTTTTCTTGTAGTAAGAACTAAGAACTGAACAAAAAATAGTGATTTCCATATTGACCTTTATTTCTCGCATGAGCAGATGCTTTATGATGCATTGATGAGGCAGGATGAGCTGCTTGCATACATTGACCAGCAAAAGAAGATCAAATTTCGAGTAAACTGTGGATGCTCCTTTGATTTTTACTCTTTTCTTTTGAGAAATTCTAGTTCTTGATGCCTGCTACTGATCTTTAGTTAGATATGGGAGTGAGTTCACCCAGAAGTACCTATTGATTCACTAGTTTAAATAAAAATACATTTTTCTCAGTTGCTACTGAAAAATGCATGTGCGTTTTTGAAAAAGTTAAACTATAGTGAGTCAAAGGGAACCCCATGGATTGGCTCACATACATTCCTGTTCTAGCCTATCTCATAGCACTGAACAAGTTATTTCATATATGCAGAAAATGAGGTTCTGCTTCTAAGTACCAGAGTGCTTGCTATTCTCCTCAAAGCTTTCGCGTTCTTCTGTCAACTGAATACTTGTAAGTTGGACTCTTTGTTCTACTGTAAAGCTGTGAATATTTTGTTCAACTGTATATTTCTATGAATATTTTAAAAAATAAAGATGGGTGGTCATTTTGCCACCTCTTTGACACCATAGGTTTAGGTGTATTTCTTATTTTTGCAAATTGCGACATGTTGAGTTCAGAGAAAAAAGGTGTTACATGTAGAATTGATATCTTGTTTGCATGATCGATAGAGATGTTATGATATATTAGTCGAATGTTCATAAACAAAATGTAACAACTAGTAGCCTAGAAAAGTATACTTGGCTTTATTGTGATCTGTTCTTCTGTTGGATTCTTGGAGAAAAAAGCAGTCCTATTTGGGATGACGGCGTACATAATTCTATATTGTCCATTGTCATAGGTTGCTATAGTGGAGCACTAGAGGAGGTACCGTCTGATTTTGTGTCCATAGAGAAGTTGTACACGCATTTTGTCTTTGGCAACATGAAAAGCATCTTCTTTTGTCAAAACTAGTGGAGCTAGATTTTAAAAGTTCTCGATCCCTAGTAAATAAGCAGAGTTATGTTAGACTTGACGAACCAACGTAAAAACCTATTTTTATAGAGATGAAATAAAAAAATCCTATTAGTCCGTAACCCTCTTAGTGACACGCCATATCAGAATCGGGTATAATGTTAAATTGACAAGAGTTAGGTCATCACCCTATGATGCGCCATATCGTAATCTGGATATGGTGGCAAGTAAGGTTTGGATTGTCATATCCTTAGTAGTGCGTCACATCGATGCCTGGGTGTGGTGAAAAGTGATTAAGGGTCTTCATACCTAACTCAACGAGTGCGAAGGGTAAGAAAGCAAGTCGAGCTAACTAGGATCAATTTAGATAGCTAAAATGTAAGGTCCCTTACGAGTAAGTTAAGAAAGCTAGTTGAGTCATCGATTAAGAGGTGTGTAAATATCTTGTTCGTTAAGAGACTAAATGAAAGGATTAGAAGGTGAATGAGCTGGACATTACTGGCTTCAAGCTCTAGTATATAAGAACAACTTTAAATAGAAATATATTATGAATTCTGATTGATAAGAGTCTCAAGTATGATGTGGTAAAGGTGAGAAGGCAAGAGGATATAATCATCTTAGTTAAACTTGTCATTAGTGATATAGTATTAAATATAATTAGTATATATACCCTCAATAGGCCAGGATAAGAGTGCTAAGAGATATTTATGAGAAAACTTAGATAGCTTGGTTAGAGCGCTAACTAGTAGCAAAAAGATTTTTATAGGAGGAGATCTTAATGGTCATATAGATACAACAGGTATAGCTTTTGAGGCAGCATATGGAGGTTTTGGGTATGGTGGTAGAAATCAAAAGGGAGAAAAAATCCTAGACTTTGCTATAGCTTTTGATCTAATGATAACCAACACTTTTTTTAGAATGAGACAATCTCATTTAGTGTTTTTTAGTAGCGGACAACACTCTAGCTAGATTGACTTTGTACTTGTGAGAAGAGAAAATAAATGAGTTTGTGTGGATTGCAAGGTGATATATAGAGAATATGTGGTTTCTCAACATAAATTGGGGTGACTGACTTTCGTTTTTTAGTGCATGCTCGTAGGGATAAACATACCAAAATTGCAAAAACTAAGTGGTGAAAATTAAAAGGAGAGACATCAAATGTCTTCAAAGAAAGTATTATTAAAGAGGACTCTTGGAAGGAATAAAATGATGCAAATAACATGTGAGAGAACATGATAATATGCATATGGAAGATTGGTTCGTATGTGTTGGAGTGACCAAAGGGAGTGGATGCGAAACTAAAGACTCTTGGTGGTGGAATGAAGACGTATAAAGAGTTATTAAGGAGAAAAAAGAATACTATGAACGCTTGTATCATGATAGGAGTGATGACAACATGGAGAAGTATAAGGTGGCAAAGAAGACCGCAAAACACGATGTGGATGAGGCAAATGGATAGGCTTTTGAGGATCTGTATCAATGTCTGAGTATGAAAGAAGGAGAGAAGGACATCTATAGAATGGATAGAGCTTGTAATAGGAAGACGAGAGATTTCAATCAAGTTAAGTGTATTAAGGATAAGAGGGAGCAGTTCTTAGTAAAGGAGAATGAAATTAGACATAGATGGTAAGAGTATTTTGACAATTTATTCAATGGTGAGAATGAGAACACCACCGTCTAGTTGAACGACTTTTTGGGTGACACTAATAGAAGCTTTGTATGAAGGATCTATGAATCTGAGATTAAAGAAACTTTGAGAAGGATGAAAGGGGATAAGGTGATGGGCTCTGATGATATTTCAATCAAGGTGTGGACATATCTTAGGAATATTGATATAGTATGGCTAACCAAGTTGTTCAACAATATTTTTCAATCAAACACGATGCTTGAGGAGTGGAAGAGAAGTATATTTGTACTAATCTATAAGAATAAGAGAGATATCTAAAGTTGTACTAATTACCGAAGAATTAAATTGATGAACTACATTATGAAGTTATGGGAAAGAGTTATTGAACATCGTTTGAGAGGAACGACATGGATCTCTATGAATCAATTTGGTTTCATACCTAGAAGATTAACCATAGAAGCAATTTTCTTAATAAAACAAGTTATGAAGTGGTTTAGAGAGTAGAATAATGACCTACATATGATTTGTATTGACTTGAAGAAGGCTTATGACAAGATACCAATAAATATTATGTGATGGGTTTTGAACAAACATAAAGTCCCCATGTATATCTCTCTCATCAAGAATATGAATAATATTATAAATAGTGTTCAAATAAATGATGGTAACATATGTTACTTTTTGATTAAAATATGAATACATCAGGGATCAAACTTGAGCCCATACCTCTTTATATTAGTAATGGATTGGATTACAAAAAACATACAAGAAAATATCTCTTGGTGTATGGTCTTTACAGATAATATAGTGTTAATTGATAAGAGTCACGCAAGAGTAAATAGGAAACTAGAATTGAAGCGGCAGACTTTTGAGTCCAAAGGTTTTAAAGTAAGTAGAACTAAGACCGAATACTTGAGATATGACTTTAGCATTATCGTACACGAGGAGGGAGATATGAGTTTAGGAGGTCAAATAGTACCTTAAGAATCTAAGTCCAGGTTGGTTGATGAGCCTAGTGATAAGAGACTATCTAGCTTAGTTCGGAGAGCACTTGTTGGGTTTAAGATTAGTTTTTTACTAAATGTTACGGCCTAAATGCTGAACTATTGACCCTACTTGTTCGGATGGGTGTTCACCCCGAAGTGTTCCCAGATTGCATGCATACATCCATAAGTAACTTAGTGCAACATGGCAAATTTCATTGAGAGGAATTAGCAAAGAAAAGAAATCTTCTTTCTAGGCCTAAAGAGAAAATAGGCTTTAGATGGATGGAAATATTGATACGGATGTTAGCCATAGAAGTAAAGTGGGTTGGTTAAAGTGGCGCTAAGCATTTATTATCCTTTGTGATAAGAGGGTATCACAAAAGATAAAAGATAAGTTTTACAGAATGACGTTTAGAGTTGCTATACTATATAAGGCAGAATGTTGGCTTACAAAAAGATGTCTTGTTCAATAGCTGAGTTATAAAAATACGTATGCTATGTTGGACTTATAGTTATACAAGAATGAATCGAGTCCGAAACGAGAATATATGTGATCGATTTAGGTAGCATTAATTGAAAAAAAGTTTATCTAACATCGGTTGAGATGGTTTAGCCGTGTTCAAAGAAGATTCACAGATACGTAGAATCCTAAGTCAAGATAATAATATGAAAAAAGTAGATAAAGACCAAAATTAATATAGAGAGATAATAAAAAAAGGAGTTGAAAGAGTGTGATATATCTGAAGATCTATACTTAATAGGAATGTTTATAAAGTAACTATTGATATGTCTGAATCATTATTTAAAGATTTTTATTGGGTTTTAACTCTAAACTACTTTAACTTGTTTGAGTGTTCAGTTGAGTTTGTTTATTAACTTAAATAAATATAAACAAATATTAGTAAAATATAGTTGTTAATCAAACTGTCCGCAGTTTCGATATTTGAAGACATCGTTATGCAGATATGGTGTCAAATCAGCCAATAAAAACATACATGCAAAAGCTGCATGGCGATCCAGGTGGGAGGGGGGTGTGATTAGACTTAATTGATCAACTTGTATGTAGCTGATAGGATTTGACTGCTAGAATCTCCCATTTTTCACCCAAATTGTTGCATCAACATATTGGTGCTTCCATATTCGATGCTACCAAATCAAGCTTGATGTGCCCTTTTGCTGTCTTGATTTTTGTTTTGTCCTTAAACATCATGATCGTCGCCAACAAGTGTACTTGAGCAGCAAACGGGTTTCGTTGAGGAATGCTACATGTCCGACCAAGTTTACATGCATACAAGTATCAGGTGGATAACGAAAGGATATTAGACAGTCATATCTCTAGGTGGAAGCATGAAAAAAAACTCCCTCTATAAAAAAACCCAATTCCTGATATGTCTAGATTTATCCTAGATTTTACCGCAAAGATACAAAAGTTTTTTTTAGTTCTTATGTATATCATGCCTAAATTTTTTTCAGATCGAGCACCTGATGCAGGGTAAAAGATATGAAGCTCCTCATCCCATAATTTTTCCACCACTTGACCTCATATACTATCCTCTTCTCTAAACTATCACACATTTCACGCTACATCCTGCTCCTCTCATCCCCAAATTAACTTAGGCCAGCTCTGCCACCACGAATGAGCCGATGAGCTAGGGCATCAGTGCTGCCATAGTAGGAGGAGATGTGTAGGGAGAGGGGAGGTGAAGTGATGTAGGCGATTGGCGGCAATTAAGGAGCAACGAAGTTGGCCACCATAGCCTACCGTCAGAGAGGAGGAGGCCGACAATGTGGTGGCCTAGGAAGTGACAAAGAGGGATTATAGGACCTTGATTTCACCTTCTCTGATGCTGATGTCGATGCTAAGCTCACATCCATCAGGCCTAGGCTTTAGTGGTATGTTGTGTTGCAATGGGTCTTTTCAAATGATGCACATGATATTATTTTGATGTTTCAATAAATATTTTTTTTATGTTTCAATTCATTTGAGAATTTTACACATAGTGTTCTTTGGATGTTTTAATAAGTTTTTTTGATGTTTCAATAATTATAAAATCAATATTTCATACATGATAGAAAAATGTTTTAACTAGTGATTAATGATGCTTCATTATTTTATTGTATTTTTGTTGTTGCATTGTATGTAATCAATGTTTTAATGTTTCAGTAACTCAATTTTTTTGTTATGTGTTGTAAAAACAAATGTTTTTTATTGGTGTAGAATCCCCAGCTTACCCCTATCCAATCAAAATGTATGAGAAGATGGCATGTGGCAATATACACGAAAATATATCATATTGCGCTATGTAAATAAGAGGATGGCATGTTGCCCCATGTGCATAGAGAAAGGTGCATATTATTATATTCATTATTGCTTCTGTTAAGCAGAGGGAGAAATGACTTCCGGTCACAAGACGGTCCAAAATGGTGGCCCCTTGAGTGGTTGCATAGAGGGGGTATTCGGTACATGGCCCGAAGCGGAGTCATATCCGTCACAACATGCTGAGGGAATATACCTTCTAAGATGTTAGGTACCAGCCATCAAGTGCAAACGCCGGCTCACGGTTATGGTCTAGTAGACTAGGCTATTTAACATATTGTCCTTATTATCTCCTGCATTTTAGGGGTAATCATGTAACTTCCATATGTACTCTTAAGGTTATAAAAGCTAGGCTAAACTTACTATAAGATAGATTACATTGAAGTGAATACTATAGTGATAAACCTTTCGCACTTGCTCAAATTCACTTAACAAGGATAGGTGGGGAAAAACCCTTTTCACCACCTATCCCCACCCTCTTGTTCATGACCTGAGGTTGCAATAGTAGTGCCGTCCATAGGAATGTAAATCTCCAGGAAGTGAATTTAGGAGGTAAATGCATCCTAGGCCGCAAGGAACAATAATAGTCCCAGCAAGGTATGGTGACGTATTACAACAACCGAGACTAGTTGGTAACTCCAGTGAAACGATATACATGGAGGAATAAGGAAATGGAGCCAATGGTGGAGCTGAAAACACCATAAATATGAACAATGATAATGTAGAAATGAAGATAGCTAGAGGAACAACGGGAGATGTCATACTAATGAATGAAGTAGACTTGGCTAAAATGTTATAAGCACAAGAGGCTCTTATGGTCAATCAAGAACAATATAAGGCAATACAAAGGGAATTGTAGAGGTTGAGAGATTTGCAAAGCCAAATGGCACAAACTTCAGGGGACAACCGGCCTATCAATACTATACCAGAATCATTTCAGGGAGGAACGCCTAGGGGACAACCAAGTACCTCAAACACACCTCCTACTTCAAGCCTGCCAAACAATTCAAACCCACCTCCTAAATCGAGCCTACCAAATAACTCAAACACATCTCCTACCCTAGGCTAGCCAAATATCTTAAACATGTCACCCATCTCAAGTTAGCCAAATATCTTAAAATTTGCTATAGGCTAGCAATGGGCCATGTAACAACCCCATGTTTTGAACATTCATATAGAGCATGGTTTGAATATGCAACATGAATATCTCCAGTTTAGTTATCATATGCCAACCTAGTTTTCTATGCCCTCAAATGGCCAAAATCCCAGGCAAGCAAGCCAATACTATCCAACACAACCAACAACACTTCAAATGGAGAACTCACAATCAACATGCAATATGTCCCACAACAACCAATGGCAAACTCCACCATCCCATAAGCCGCACACCAAAATATTCCAAGTTCTACAACATAATTTTTAATACCCATCCAAGTTGCCAACTTATATCAGCCGCAACAAGTATAAGGAGATCGAGCTGTCAGTGACAAGAGTCCACTAAGCCCAAGTTTGCAAATGGCAGCATGGCCACTAAACTTCAAATTGCCCAACATCACAAAGTATAAATGGGATACTAATCCAAATTAGTATTTAAAAGTGTATGAAATGACAGTGGAAGCAACTATTGAAGATGACAAAATTAAGGCAAAGATGTTTCCCACAATGTTGGAGGAAATAGTATTGTCATGGTATACAACAATATCAGGTATGTCCATATACTCTTGAGAACACATGATGGACACTTTCTAGGCAAGGTTCATTGGAGCTTATGATAAGCCGAAAGAGCCAAATGACCTATACTTAGTGAGACAATTACTAAGAAAGTTCATGTTAAAGTTTTTGAGAGTTCAGTGTGAAATCAAGAAGACTGATGATGCTATAATCATAGTGACAACCAAAAGGGGATTGTTGAAAGGACCCCTTAAGTTCGATCGCTTCAAAGATCGGCCAAGTACAGCCAAGGAGCTATTTGAGAGAATATAAATCTTTGCTAAGGGAGAGGAAGATGACTTAAGAATAGAGGCTAAAGAAGCCACAATGCTCGGCAAGAAGAGCTTCAAAACTAAATAGCACAATACGACACATGAGGAAAGTTAAGAATCACAAATAATGAACAAGGTACAAACATGAGAACATGAAGCAAGTGAATTTTTTGAAGATGGAAAGGAGACCTTTCTACAACAATTAGACACCATGTAACGTATGGAAAAAAAAACAACATAGAAGATAGAACAGAGGGGAAAACCAATTTGAACCCAACAAATATTACAATGCATGGACAAGGGAACCATACCATAGAAGAATGTAGAACAATACCATATATATTAGCTAAACAAGCTCAAGAATATGAAAATAAGCAACAAGGTAGAAGGCAAGAGCAAAATACTTGAAATCTCATAGAAGCAGTGCCAATGGTCAACGTGGAAGCAATAGAAGATACAAAAAAATGGTGATAAATGTCATAACTAGGAGCTCTTCATTGGGAGTATAGTCCAAAAGACAGAAGAAAGCTTATGTCCGGCAAATAAATCATGTGGGAACTAGTTATCAGACTACCAAAATGACATATTCAAACACCAGAATATCTTTCGGGCCTGATGATGTTGAGGGAATTCTATTTCCTAATCAAGATCTTCTACTGATCTCTATGGACATAGCACAATGTGAAGTTCATCTAGTTTTGACACATGGAATAAGCTTGACATATGCCTTCAAGAAAATACAAATACTTATGGACACGTTAACGAAGGTGGAGGTTCCATTACAAGTTTATAGGGGACAAAAAGTGGATGCAATTGGCAAAATTGGTTTATAAGTGGCAATTGAATAAGGAGAAAACTCAAGATCTGAAGTAGTAATTTTTGATGTAGTAGATGTGTTATATCAGTACAATGCAATACTAGATAGATTAAGCATAAATGTGTTTGAAGTAGTCATCCACCATAACTATATTTGCATGAAGGTACCTAGATCGATAGGTGTCATAACGGTCAAAGGAACTCAGCTGGTAGCGAGAAAGTTTGAGTTGATGGGAACACCTAACCAAAAGGGAATACATGCACTAGAGCAAAAACCCCCAAGGTGGATATAGCAAAGTGCAAAAACCAATGCTTGAAGGAAAAACTAAGAAAGTGTTAATAGATCCAACAAGACAAGAGAGGTATGTGATGATGGAAGAAGATCTAGAAAAGGAAAATGAGGAAGAAATATTGAAAGTGATCAAGGCAAAAATGGATGTTTTTGCATGGTCACCGAAAGAGATCATAGGAGTTAATAGCAACCTTATCCAATATGAATTAGCAGTGAAAAGTGATCATAAGCCAAGGAAGCAAAAAATAAGAAAGTTGTCAGCAGATAGACAAGCCATGTCAAAGGTAGAATTAGAGAAACTGCTTAAGTCAAAAGTTATAAGGGAGGTAAAGCATCCTAGGTGGTTGGCTAACCCAGTTCTTATTTAAAAAAGGAAAATAGAAATATGAGAATATGCATTGACTTTACATATTAGAAAAAGGAATGTCCAAAGGACGATTTTCCACTACCAATAATAGACCAACTGATAGACTCAATAGCAAGATGCAAATTGATGAATTTTTTGAATGCATATTCGGGTATCATCAAGTCTTCATGATAAAGGAAGATAAACAAAAAACATTGTTCATAACCCCATTTGGAACATATTATTTCATAGGAATGCCTTTTGGCTTGAAGAATGTAGGAGCAACATTCACAAGGCTCATATGCAAAGTGATAGAAAATCAATTTGGTAGAAATATAGAGGCATATGTACATGATATAGTTGTGAATAGCAAAAAAATCAAGAACACATAGAAATGACTGGCAAGAGACATTTGATAGCTTGTGTAACATGTGCATATTCGGAGTATAAGCAGGAAAGCTTTTGGGTTTCCTCATGACCAAAAGGGACATAGAAGTTAATTTAGATAAGATAGTTGTCATATAACAAATGGAGCCACCAAAGAATGCTCAAGAAGTCCAACGTTTAATAGGAAGAATGGTGTTACTAAGTAGGTTCCTAGCAGGATTAGTTAAAAAGGGGTTGCCATTCTTCCAGGAACTTAGGGGAATTTGCAGAATTCGAGCGGATGATAGAATGCGAAGAAGTATTTGATAACTTGAAGCAATATCTACAAAATATGCCTACACTCGTAAGTCCAAAACTAGAACAAGTCTTATTATTTTATGGGCATTAAGAACGACAATTGTGCGAGCAATTGGAATGATGCCATTCAAACTAGTATATAGAAATGAGACAATGGCACTTAGTGAGATAGGCGCAATATCTTCTCGGGTGGTTTTTGAGCAGCATAACAAATAATGAAGAGAAGTTTCTTGGATAAGTTGGATAAAGTGTGGGTTGAGGCCTTGCACAAATGGCGAAATATGTGACAATACAAGGACATACTACAATAGCAAAGTGAGACCAAGGTGAAGTGAATCTAGGCCCCTCTAGTGGGTTTTGAGTGATAAATGATAAGAAATTAAAAAAACTAATAGATTATGATTGAGAGTCTCACAGTAATTTGTCTAGTGAGAGATTGTTTTGTTTAAAAGAAAACCCCCAAAAGAAGAAATGACTTGAAGCAATAAAATATAATTTTATTATTTCTTGAGTTCTTACGATAAACTGAACTATTAAGAGGGGTTTAAGTTTAGCCGATTTAAAAATCAAGTACTCAATCAAATTTCTAAGTCTAGATGAGCAAACACTTGTACCACATATGCTTTAGGGTTTTGGTTTCTCTCCTAATGTTTCAGATGTTTGTGTCTAGACTTTGTAAAAACTTATGTACAAGTGTCTCTATCAAACAAAGAAAGCAACTCGAAGTCTTTGGACATTTATGTTGGAGTTTTTAAACTGAACTCTCTATTTGGCAGAGAGACTTGTCTAGAGTCTTCAGAGGTTTAGACCAAATACTCTAAACCTCCTCTCTCTCAAAGCTAAGTGTTGACCGAAGTTTTTGAACTTTTTGGTCAGAATCTTTGGACTGAGCTCTCTGACTAGGCCAAAAGACCAGTCTAGAGTCTCTAGATATTTTATGTAGATACTTTGGAGTTTAAATTCTATGAGTAACAGCTAGTTTTGAGAGGGGTGTGTTTTTAACCCCACCAACCCCCTTCTTGAGAGGGGTCGACTCATTCATTCCTACAACATTCCTAAGAACTTTCTAAAGTTTCTCTACTCCACTCTACTCTTTTTAATCTTTTGTCTAATCCATGCTCTAAGTGTGCTTTTTAGGTGATTTATGAGAGAGTGAATTTTAAGATTTGGGTGAGCACTTGTTGATCAATGCCAGTGAAGACTCAAGTTTATTACTCTTGGAGAATCACCTCCTAGACATCTAGGCATTGCCCGCGAGGATTCAACATATAAATTGTCCGAGAAGTTTATGAAGGTCTTCCTTATCTTTGCAAGGAAAAAGGTAAAGTAGTGGATATATGAGCTCTTCTTTAGAGGTTAGTTTGATATAACAAGCTCCATAGAAAGTGGGAGTATGGTGTCCTAGTAAAGACCTCGGTTGTCGCCTTGGACTAGGTACTACGCTTTAGTGAGAGTTTAGAGACCAAACTAATTTCTAGGGTTGAACTTGGTGAGGCAAGGGATCGAGTATGATTCGTTTCTTTGGAGCTCCTTAATGGAGGCATATGATCGGTTGATATGAACTTCAGTAAAAAATTACTTGTCTCCTAGTGTTCGGTTACCTATATTATTCTGTGTTGTTTTATTTCCTTTTATCCTCTTAAACCCTCAGGGTTGGCCTCCTTTTAGTGTCCTTTGGACATTTTGAATTCCGAACCCTATATCTAGAGACTCTAGACAAGCCACTCCATTTAACCGAGAGGCTGATCTGAATACTCTAGACATTAGGACTGGATACTTTGAAGAGAGTTTTAATTTTTGTTACGAGTTTATTTCAGGTTTAAAGGTATGCACATTCACCCCTCCTTTGTGGGACTTAAGGTCCTTTCACAATGTGCATAAAGCAAGGAGACATGGTGCTCAAAAAGGTCTTAATGAAGTTTTTTAGGAAAGCTCAAGTCAAAATAAGTAGGACCATTCATGGTCAAGGAGGAAACATGTACATGCTCCTTCAAGTTGACCAGAATGGACGGAACAGAGTAGAGCATACATGAAATGCTCTTTCGCTCAAGAAGTTCTATATGTAAAAAAAAGAAAAAGATCTCAAATGTATAGTATACAAATGAAGCAGCTACATTTCGAGCTTGTTATATATTCCCTGCACTCTACATATATAAAAGACATTATTATCCACAGTGAAGGTCCGATTCTATATAAAAAAATCATGTGCGTTCGAATGTCTCTTTTTCATTTTCATAAACCAAGATGCCAAAAGGCAACATGAACTCTGTCTAGCCAGAGTATAAACTCAAATGCCAAAAAGCAATATGCACTCTGCCTAGTTAGAGTATAAACTAAAATTCCAAAAGGCAACATGCACTATGTTCAGCCATTGTATGAACTAAAATACGAGAAGACAACAAACATTCGAACCAGCTGAAGTGTAAGCTGAAATGCCAAAAGGGAACAAGCACACTGCTCAATCAAAGTATAAACGAGAATGCCAAAAGATAATACAAAAAATGAGACATACACGAAACATAGGGATAGGCGATGTACCAAATCAAAAAGATTTTGAGCCTAAGAAGCTCAAAATACTTGCATGTTCTCCTACCATCATTTTTATGAGGTAAGGGGGACGGCAAGTTCTAGCGCGTGTTGACGCATACGCTCAAAATATCTCAAGTTTGGATACTAGGTCAAAATCAGACAAATCAAAAATATTTTGAGCCTAAGAAGCTCGAATTCATTCGTATATTCTCCTATCACCATTTTTTGAGTTAAAGGGGATGGCAATCTCTAGTGCATGTTAACACCTACGCTCAAAATATCCTAAGTTTGGGCGCTAGGTTGAAATGCACCAAATCAAAAACATTTCAAGCCTAAGAAGCTCAAATACTTGCATGTTCTCCTGTTGTCATTTTTTGAGGTAAAGGGGACGACGAGCTCTAACACGTTATGACGCCTACGCTCAAAATATCCCAATTTTGGGTGCTAGGTTGAAATGTGCCAAATCGAAAAGATTTTGAGCCAAAGAAGCTCGAATTCATTCACATGTTCTCCTACCATTGTTTATCGAGGTAAAGGGGATGATGATCTTCAGCGCGTGTTGACGTCTATGCTCAAAATATCCCAAGTTTAGGTGCCAGGTCAAAATGTGCCAAATCAAAAATATTTTAAGCCTAAGAAGCACAAAATGCTTGCATGTTCTCCTACTACCCTTTTTAAGGTAAGAGAGACGGTGAGCTCTGGTTCGTGTTGACGTCTACGCTCAAAATATCCCATGTTTGAGCGCCAGATTGAAATGCGCCAAATCGAAAAGATTTTGAACCTAAGAAGCTTGAAATACTCGCATGTTCTCCTACCAGCGCATGTTGACTCTTACGCATTAAGGGAACAAGTGCCATGCCTTAAGTAAATATGTCATTTCAAATTTTGTCGAGAGAAAATAATTAGAGGAACAAGACAAACATATACCATGGTGTATTTGGGTAAGTAGAGACAACAATATGCACACTTTTAGTTTATTCAAGTACATGTTACAAGTACAAGAGGTGATGTTTATTCTAAGGAATCAAAAAAATTGTTAAGGGAAAAACTTCTTCTTCAATGGCAACAAGGGAATATCGTCTAGCATGAATAGCTTGTTGCCCAAAAGAAGGTCAATGAATTCCAAAAATTCATGCTATCTAAGGAATGAGCATTTCTGTGATGACGAAATTCAAGCACGAAATCTAGAAAACTACCATGAGTATGCTCTTGGCACTAGCGCAGAAACTAATAAGTGAACATGTGTGCATTGTCGTAATGCACATTGTCAATTTCATCATCTAACAAGTATGCTTCAAGGGAAGATAGCTTGTGGATAGGTCGATAAGCAATGTGTTTAGCTTATGGGAAAATCAATAAGCAACATGATTCAACATGTAATTGAGCACGTTTCTTGAACCGTCGACGGTCATTTTCTACCAAAAATCAACCTACATCTGCAAAAATAGCAAGTACGCGAAATAGTGCACAAATATAAGCAATTCAAGTCATCACATATAAGATCTTTAAACATTACAAGTTAAGCATGAAGCTTATAATTTTCAACACCAAAAGAAGTTTTTAACACTAGAACAAGATGACTCCTGAATGTGGCTCACACCTACCGGCTTGGACCCGAATTGTTTTCGATTTGCATAGCCTATCGCCTTGCGTTTTCTACTTTCTCGGTCTTAGCTACTTGGTTCAAAGACGCCCTTTGGGATGTTAACACGTCATTATAGCCTTGACAAGACTAGTACAAGCCTTGGAATGCATGAATACTAGGGCTCATAATCTCCTTGTGGGATCAAAATTAATTTAGGTCCACTAGCAGAAACAGAATAGCATCCTTGAATGTGCCAAGATGACCACAGCCACTAGAGTACAAGGATGCCATAAGGGTTTTAGCCAAAATCTTTGAGCATATGGAGACAAGTTGGGGGACACCCACACCTAGTCCGACAGTTGCATCACCAAGCTAGTCGGCTAGCTCGGATAAGCCAAAATGGGTCACTAGCAAAGTCAAGTCCACCCTGATCTTTTCAAGTGTCCTTTCTACTTCATGGTAGCTAGACAGTACTTGTTCATAACAATTCTCGAGCACCATACCTTGTTCTTCAATGCGAGATTCTTGATCAGTGCACTTTTGTCATAAAGAACTCATTTTGACTTCAAGTAAACTATTATGCTAGCATAGTTTGGCATTTTCAGCTAGGACATGCTCAAGTTCTCCATTCTTGTTAGCAAATTTTTAACAAATACATCCCTTTCTTTCCTCATTTTTCTTCTAGAGTTATCTGCCTTCATCTTTTGGGCATTAAGCTCATCAATTTGATGGCATAAGTTGGCCCTATCCTTCTCGAGTTTAGCAACTCAATCCTGATTAGCCTTTGAGCGGTTGCATATGTTAGTTAGCACTTTTTGAGAAACCACCGTTTAGAGCTTCACCATGCTAAGTGTCTCAAAACCGAAATGAAAACCAATTAGTACAATAAACCAAAAATGTAAAATGAAAACAAGGATGGATGGGATGGAATACCTTAGTAGCAGCAACTTTAAGTGCAGTCCAAGTAGAAAACATATTATTCTACTAGACGGGGGAAGTCAGTAGAGGGGCAACAGTGCCAGGGAGATCGCATAAAGGAGATTAAAACTTCAAGTCATTAAGGGTATGATGCATGTCTTGACTCTCAGAGTTAGTGGGTTCATGGAATGTCGAAATACCCATTCTAGTTGAACCCTCCCCTTGGCATCTTCTAGCAAATCAAGATAGAATTGTGGAAGCAAACTCTTCATCTAGTGTGGGGATGTTGGGAATGATAGCAATTTCTTCTTGAGGCCTTGGCTCAATCTTGAGCATCACCGCAACTTGTGTTGTGGTCTTGTTTTTAGTTCTTGCTCATCAATTGTCAGGAAGGGCAATTGCATATGTTTCAACATTCTCAGCATGCCCTTTGGGTGTGTTCACCATAATATCCATATTTCCTCCACTGCTGGCAACCATGGGTTTGAGACAATCAACTTGTGCACCAAATATAGAGAAATCAGGAAGTGGAGATGCCATGGCAGGAATGTTGTAATCAAATCTATCTTCATGAGAGTCGGTAGGGGATGCAATTCGAACTTGTTTCAAGGCTAGAGCAGCAGAGGAGTCCAAGCTAACCCTTTTTTACTTTGGTTGCTGAAAGAGCATTAGGATTGGCAACAGTTAGAGTAGATTGTGGGGCAAGTGTTTCACTAGAAGTGTTGCTCAAATTCTCGGTTTTGCCATCTGAATTAGTGGCCTCGCTATATTCATAATTGCGAGAAGAGGAGGAAACCGTGCATTTCTGATTACCGCCAAACCATTGGTGCACGAAAACCTGAATAGGCATATCTCACCTAAGCGTGGCAAGAATGTGATTATGTCAAATTTCATTCTGCTTCTTCATATAGTCATCATGCTCTGTAAAGGTATAAGTCCCAACAAGCTTAATGGCGGTCTTTTTAGTCTTTGCAAGAGAACAAACTACAAGTAGAAGAAAAATGAAAAGATGAGATAAGCAAGGTGAGATAGCTATAAGTGAAAAGACCAATATATCTGTACCTGTAGTATTATCTTCAATTTAAAGAGGGGGACTTGGAGGTTGGAGTCAGTAAGTAGAGAGTCTGGCTACATTCCAATCGGTACATAAAGGCCAAATCCAAAGTATAGCATATTCTTTTATTACATCATGAGCACTATAAGACAAGGAGAGTTTAGAGATTCGGGCTTGTAGCTATACATATCCATCTGACAATTTGACTCGAGGCTTGGGAACGAAGTTGGCAATACAACCCGAAAAGCTAAGGGCTTTACACTCTTTGGAGTTGGCTTAAGTTTTGATCTTGTGGTAAAACTATCTAGATTGCCAATTCTTCTCCAATTTAGCCCGAATAGCAGGGATTGGGCAAAACTTTGCTCGATTATGTTTGGTCAAGAAATTCATACCACCAAAATAGGGATTCCAGTAAGTATAGTGTTGGATATTATTGTAATAAGCAAAATCCTACCCATAAGGAACTTCGCCACTGCTCTTCATTATCCACTCAAAAACCCCAAGACGAACAAAGGCGTTTGGGACAAGTTAGCACAATTCAACTTTGTACAAGTCAAGCGCCTTTGATAAAAGTTGGGTACATGGAAACTGAAGTCTAGCATCAAAGTCCGCCTAGAAGACAATGGTATACCTGGTATGAATCATCACCTATTCAGGTTCATCTTCACGAATAATCATGTCCTCCCGACTCAAAATCTGCCATTTGTAAATTATGTTGGCTAGGACAGATTTGGTCATAGTAGATTTCCCAAGAGCACGATTACTAGAATCAACATTATACCCAACGCTTTTCAACTTCCTTTTTTCAACAGCGGACTTCAAACCTCTAGTTATGGTTCAAGAACTCGAAACTAAAAATTAGGAGAAAAGTATTTCTAGCTCAAAATATAGGGTTGAAGAACTCGGCCTATGCTAAAATGCTTTAGCGAGTAAAAGCAAAGTTACTACGCCCTCCTATCGGGGTTGCTTTATATAGGGGTAGGGTAAGTGTGTAAGCTGAAACGACGTCTCGAACACACAAGACAAAGCGTCATTCAAAACAATATAATATAATATTAAATAAGATAATATCTAAAATTTTGGCTAATTAGGGGATGGTGAGATCTTGCATATTTAAGATAAGATCTAAATTTGTTTATGAACATTTCATGCTTATTCGAATTTGCTCAATAAGATAGGTAGGAAACCCTTTCCGCCACCTATCTCCACTCTGTTGTTCGTGACATGGGGTAATTATAGATGGTGAACTAAAGCATTTTGATCCCAATTTTTAGGCTGTCCATAAAATTTTGAAGGAAATTTTTTATGTTGATTTGGTGAAGATGGTTTTAGTGTTTCTATTGAAAGATACGCATTTGATCTGATAATCTTCCTTGGTAAGTGACTATGATTTCATCGTGATATATGCACATACTCACATAGTATTGAATTCTTACAAATTCCAGTCTTTCGTTGGCTTAGGCTGGCCTTTTGTGGTCAAACAACAATATTTCAACGGCTATTGGTGCATCTTGCAAATTTCTTGTCAACTTGGGAATTAACGTGACATACAAAGAAAAAGCGATACATACTAAAAACCATCCAATTATAGTGCCCATGGCTGTAGCCACTTCTGTTCGACGACAATGCAGTGAAGAGACTGCGAAGACCCAAGCTGGAATGCGACACCACGGATTCACAACACCCTGAAGACTGAATCAGGGATGGCCCCTAGATTCAGATTCTGGCACCGAAGCTGATGCATGCATGTCTTATTAGGATTTGGTGGAGTGACGTTGTAAATTCGGTGGTTGTATTGATGGTCCAACTTAACTGAACAAAGGATCACAAAAGAACTGAAATCTTATATTCCGATTCCTCTCAAGTGGCAAACGCCTACAACCCTGTAGAAGCCCGTAGGATAAAAAGGTATACCTGTAGAGTTTCCTGAAGTCAGAAATAACATAACAAATGCATTTAGGAATGCACTTCTTCCAATTTACAAAATATAGAAAATTCAATATAGCTCCAATGATGAATTGATATTCGCTACAGAAGTGTGAATTTACTTCGACAGACTACTGCATTTTGAACTCGATCACTTCGAAACTCTTCGCTTTCCTTTCCTCACTTCACTTTGAAAACTAATTAATTTCTTGGTTTCTATAATAAATATTGCTTCTATGGTTATTTCAGAAGCTAGCTAAACATACACAAAAGCCGATAGACCAAAGGCATGCACATATTCACTTAACTTCAATACTTCATAGAGCTTTTGAAGTGTCGAACTCTACATATAATTCTATAACTATAAGCCATACTTGAAAGAGAACATATTATATAAACACAAGCTTTCCATGTATAATACGTACATATTAACTAATAAATATTGTAAAAAAATATACATACTATATATATATAATCTCATCTTTATATTCATCATATTTTAGCCATTAAAAATATGAGTATAAATTTATCAAAATTTTATATTTTTTTCTCTTTGTGTATAATGAATTTAAAAATGATATTTTATGCCTAGATATCTAGTACTATTAAAAATATATTTATATTTTTTATAATTTTTGATGATATTTATTAATTGGTGTATATAGAGTGTGCATAAGAAGGCATGCGTGCATAGGGTAGGATGCTTTTCCTACTTGAAAACTCGCATGTAAATACTAGTAGTAGTTACTGTGTTTTGTTTGGAAAGATGAATTATTTGCTATTTCAGTGCTTGCTAATGAAGTATAAATATATGGTTATATTCATATAAAAACTCATGATAAATCTACAAATGGTGTAGGTCTTTACAAATTTCTCTGACAAATTAATTTCTAGCCCCTTTAAGAGGCTCTTCGAAACATATGATTTCTACAAAATTTTTACAGGGAATAGTCCAATCTATCAATCTAGCTTTCATGTTAAAAAAAAGTGTTGGACATTGATGTGATGGATCGTATTATCATGACTGGATTTAATTTGGAATGTCATAAGAATCCGAGACTCTTTAACTAATTGAATTAATCACATTTTGAGATAATTTCCATATAAAAGTAGATAATACGTTACGTTCGGTGGTTGGAGTCCTGAACCTTTGCTGTTTTTTTGGCAAGTGTAATTCACGTAAATCAATTAGAATCCTGTACGGTCTGACCTTATGAATAGGAAAATATCCTTCTAATTAAACAAACAACCCTGCACAGCGTATAGGTGCATGCATATATATAGCTTAAATTATTAACACACAATATAATTCAAATTCCACGGTTACTACTACTCTTTAGATGTATAATATGCAACTTAATTTTGAAATTAATTTGTATTAGGGATTTATGATGGATTCTATATGAAATTTATAATACAATTGCAATGGTCCATTGGAGTTACAAATATGGTACATACACGGACATGCTTTCAATAAGAATTTAGTGGTGCCATCTTTAAATGTGTATTAAAGGGGTGCATTTGCATGTATGTGTATAGTGGTATCTGTACGTACGAATCTTAATACCCATGTAAATCATAGCATGGTGACTGTAGATTGGGCTGAGCATCCATGTTAAATAAATTATACAATTGGAAATAGTATGGACTCTAATTTAATAGTACTAAAAATTCATAGTTAATAAATTCGATATCATGCCCATTTATACTCTCAATCTAGTGTTTCATTAATTTAATTTTAAAATTTGAAATTAATAATTTTACAAGTTATAATTGATGCAAACTCTTCTTTTAATACACACTAAGTTATAACTGATTCATAATAATAAGCCGTGCAACCTGGTTAGCGACTATTTTTTTCAATTTTTCTTTGAAAATCCAGTTGGAGAGACCAAAGTGCTAATCAGGAGAGGCTTACTTTTCTATTGCTTCCATAAGAGAATTGGTTTTTATTGTAGGAAATTAGTGTTAACATGCAAATATAACGATATAAGTGGCCAAGTATGTCAGCATATTTTAGGTTTTTCCTTATTTTCCCATCCTAATTTGTAATTTAATACACTTCATCAAAATAAGCGTAAGGAGTGACCTATGCTCACATGGTTGCCTACTGCCTAGGTGTAAGCCCTTACACGAATATGAGTCAAACCCCTCTCTCTCTCTCTCTCTCTCTCTCTCCCCGCGCGCGCGCGTATGTTGGGGCATATGAGTCAAACCAAAGTTAGGTATGTCACTTGGGTAACTGGGTTTAGCCTCGTCGATACTCTAATGGAACAATTGGTTAGGGCGCTACATACATACACACGCATATGCACGTTAAGTGAGATTACGCTTACCCCTGCACTGGAGTCTGGAGTTGTATATGGTGCAGTGGATGTGTTATGCTCCTAGGTCTCATATGCATTAGTTTTGTGTCTTAGAAAATAAGCCTCCCTGTTAGAAATAGTTTATATGTTATAGATTTGTTACTAAAGATAGGATCTATAAAATAGAAACTGCTGTATGAAATTCTAGAACATGATATATGAGCTGCACAAAATATTGTTAGCTTATATAAGAGCTTACCTTGTATGACGTTATAAATTAATACGTACGATGTCCCTGGCTATCATCTTGCCAAGCGCTTTCGTCATCTGCTCTTTGTATTTTTACATAGTATCAAAGCTGGGAGTCCTCGTTCTGGTCACCGATCTAGTCTCGCTGTCGCTCCCGTCCATCGGCTCCGCTCGCCGGAGGAATACCAGAGATCTAAGGCTCGACAGCCGCCGTGCGCTTCGCGAGTAGCTGGAGTTTTCACCGGAGGAGGCACCCTCCTCGCCTCCCAATAAACACTCAATAGATCCAATTGTCGTCCACCATGTCTTCTTCGACCTTCTATCTCAACCCTCTCTTGGCCAACGCTGTGACAGAGAAACTTACCAAGAGCAATCACTCCATCTGGGAAGCCCAGGTGCTCTCGGCCATGCACAGTGCTCGCCTGTACGGCCATCTCACTGGTGCTTCTAAGCCGCCAGTGATGGAGATTGAGGACAAGAATGGCAAGAAGGTCTCCAACCCGACGTTCGAAAAATAGGAGGCACAGGATCAACAGATCCTCAGCTTCCTTCTCACTTCCGTCTCTCTGGACATTCTCAGCCACATCACCAAAATGAAGACGGCGGCTGATGCATGGGCCAAGCTTGAGGCCATGTTTGCCTCACAAACCCGTGCGCGCACGCTAAATCTGCGTATCTCCCTCGTCAATACCAAGAAAGATAAGTCATCTGCTACTGATTATTTCACCAAGATAAAAGGTTTCAGCGATGAGATGACGGTCGCGGGACGATCAATCACTGATGACGAGCTGGTTGAGTACATATTCACCGGCTTGCCCATGGAATACGAGTCATTGGTTACCTCTCTCATCACAAGGGTGGAATCGGTGACCATCGATGAGCTGTATTCACAGCTCCTCAACTTCGAGACTAGGATAGATCTGGTCCAAGGCGGTGACCAAAACACGGCCAACATGGCCGGCCGTGGAGGAGGCCGTGGTAATAATCATGGTCGTGGTGGTCCCTATCGTGGAGGTGGGCGCGACCCTCCAAATGGAAGGGGTCATGGTCGCAATCAAAGGAGCAACCAACAAGGTAGCGGCTCCAACAATAACAAGAAGTAGAACAAACCGATCTGTTAGGTGTGCTTCAAGGAGGGGCATACTACAGCTCGTTGTTGGCACCGGTTCGATGAGGACTTCGTCCCTGAAGAAAGGCACGCAGCAACGGCAACCGGTTCATACAACATCGACACCAACTGGTACACCGACAGCAGCTCCACTGACCACATCAACAGTGAGTTAGAGAAACTCTCCATACGTGAGAAGTACAACGGTACTGATCAGATCCACACCGCAAGCAGTGCAGGTATGACAATTAAACATGTTGGTCAATCTACTATTGTTACCCCTAGCCACAATCTCCAGTTAAAAAATGTTCTACATGTACCTAAGGCTTCCAAGAATCTTGTTTTAGTTCATCGATTTACTTCTGATAACTCTGCCTACATGGAATTTCACCCTACCTATTTTTTGGTTAAGGATCAGGCAACCAAGAAAACTCTGCTTAAAGGTCGTTGTCATCGGGGGCTATATCCTCTTCCTTCACCACCAAAACAAGTCCTCACGGCGTTTTGCCCGTCCCTATCTCGGTGGCATGAACGACTAGGACATCCAGCCTCCCCGATCGTTCGTTGCATCAATAGTAATAATAGCCTTTCATTTGCTTCAGAGTCCAATAATGAGCATGTGTGCAATGCTTGTCAACAAGCAAAAGCACACCAGTTACCCTATCCTAAGTCAGTAAGTCAATCTAGTGCTCTTTTAGAACTTGTGTTCTCTGATGTGTGGGGTCAAGCTATCGAGTCTGTTGGCAGAAAACAGTATTATATTAGTTTTATCGATGATTATAGCAAGTTTACATGGATCTACCTCATTAAATATAAGTCTGAAATCTTTTAGAAATTTTATGATTTTCAGAACCTAGTTGAAAGGTTGCTTGATCGAAAAATAAAACCATCCAAACTGATTGGGGTGATGAATATCAAAGGCTTAGCTCCTTTTTTACTAAAATCGGTATCTCGCATCATGTTTCATGTCCTTATGCGCACCAACAAAATGGTGTCACCAAGTGTAAACATCGGCACATCATTGAAGTTGGTCTAGCTCTTTTATCATGTGCTAGTATGCCCCTGAAATTTTGGGACGAAGCGTTCCTCATAGCCACATATCTCATCAATCGCCTTCCTAGTACAGTCATCAATTTTACTACACCCCTAGAGCGCCTCTTTGGTCAAAAACCATATTACTCCTCCCTACGGACGTTTGGTTGTGCCTGTTGGCCCAATCTTCACCCGTATAATGCCCATAAACTCTAGTTCCACTCTAAGAGATGCATCTTTCTGTGTTATAGTAATCTTCATAAGGGGTATAAATATTTAGACATTGCATTTGGGCGTGTCTATATCTCTAGAGATATCACATTCAATGAAACAATTTTTCCTTTTGCCGAGATGCATCCCAATGCGGGTGCTCATCTGCGCTCAGAGATCCTCCTGTTTTCTCCTGATTCCGTGGCTACCAAAGGGGACAGTAGTTTGGATGATCAACATGTTAACTTGCATGTTAATTTGCCTAATGAATTTAACAATCCTGGCGGAGACTCTAGTTTGCCTCAGGTGCCAAATACAGATGATATCACCATTGGAAGCAGCGGCACGGATCACGAAGACGATCCCCGACCGATTTCTGCGCCCACGTCATCAGGCGGGTCTAGCAGCCAGCCGACCGCGCCCGTTTCCACCGAGGTGATGTCACGTGGGGGCCAATCAATTGCGTATTCGCCCTCACCTATCGCCGAAGTCTCTCCGTTACGGCATGTGTCTGCTTCAGGCGTGGGAACGATGCCACTTCATGCTACAACACGAGCATGAGGGAGATTTCCACTGATGGATTCTCTGCCGGTACACCAGAAGAGGTCACAACTCCTTTGCGGCCGGTAACAAGGCTCCAGCGCGGCATTCAAATGAAGAAAATTTATACTGATGGCACAATCAGGTATGGGATGTTAGCAAGTACTGGTGAACCGACTAATCTTGCTGATGCACTGCAGAATAAAAATTGGAGACAGGCCATGAACTCTAAATATAAAGCACTGATGAGGAACAAGACATGGCACCTAGTCCCGCCATAGAAGGGAACCAATGTTATAGGGTGCAAATAGGTGTATAAAATCAAGAGAAAGTCTGATGGGAGTCTATATCGTTACAAGGCTCGCCTTGTTGCCAAGGGCTTCAAGCAAAGATATGGAATTGATTACGAAGATATATTCAAGTCCAGTAATTAAGGCTTCAACTATTCGAGTTATATTGTCTCTAGTTGTATCTTGTGGATGATCTCTTCACCAACTCGATGTGCAGAATGCATTCTTACATGGACTCTTAGAAGAAGATGTATACATGCATCAACCTCCTAGTTTTGAGGATCCAAACTGGTCTAACTATGTGTGCAAACTTGATAAAGCTTTATATGGGTTGAAGCAAGCTCCTCGAGCATGTTACTCCAGATTAAGTGAACGATTGATTCAATTGGGGTTTAAAGCATCCAAGGCTGACACATCCTTGTTCTTCTTCAGTAAGGGAGGCATCACAATGCTTGTTCTTGTGTATGTCGATGACATAATTGTGAAGAGTTCCACCAAGCAAGCATCAACTGCATTACTTCGAAATCTTAAAGAACAGTTTGCATTGAAGGACTTAGGAGAGCTTCACTATTTTCTTGGCATTGAGGTACATAAAATAAACAGTGGAATTCTGCTTACACAAGAAAAATATACGTCTAATCTACTGAAGAGGGTTGGCATGGTAGATTGTAAGCCAGTCAATACACCATTATCCACTAGTGAAAAGCTATCTCTGTATGAAGGAACTCCTCTAGGAGCTCAAGACACCACAAGATACAGGAGCATTATAGGAGCATTGCAATACCTAACATTAACACGGCCTGATATCTCATTTGCTGTGAATAAGGTTTGTCAGTTTTTTTATGCTCCAACTATAGTACATTGGAAGGCTATGAAAATAATATTAAGTATATAAAGTAGTGCACTAGACTCAGGCTAAAAATTCATAGATTGGTTTTCACACTAGTAAGTGTTTTCTCAGATGCTGACTGGCAGGCTGTGTTGATGACAAGAAATCCATCGAAGGATTTGTAGTTTTTCTAAGAACTAATTTAGTGTCTTGGAGTGCTCGCAAGCAATCCACTGTTTCTAGATCTAGTACTGGAGTAGAGTATAAAGCAATAGCTAATGATACGGTAGAGGTTATGTGGATACAGACTTTGTTACATGAGGTAGGCTTGAAGAGTCCTAATGTTGCTAAATTATGGTGTGACAATCTAGTCGCCACATACCTTTCAAGCAATCCTGTGTTTCATGCTAGAACAAAACATATTGAGGTAGACTACTATTTTATGAGAGATTGAGTCAAGCAGAAACATTTGGAAGTTGACTTTGTCTCCTCTAAGGATCAAGTAGCTGATGGATTCATCAAGGCTTTGCCTGTAAGGCTAGTTGAGAATTTTAAGATCAATCTTAACTTAACTAAGTTGTGATTAAGAGAATCTATTAGAAATAGGTTTTATGATTGTAGGTTTGTTATTAAATATAGAATCTGTAAAATAAAAACTGTTATATATGCTTCTAGAAATGTGAGCTACGTAGAAAATTATTATCTTATATGAGAGAGCGTTATAAATTAACACATACGACGTTCCTGTCTATCATATTATCAAACGCTTTCGTCATCTGTCCTCTGTATTTTTATGCTAACTAACACTTTATTCGCAGAATTTCCCCTAGCATATTCCCTGCAAGCGCATGTATTCGTCCGTTACATCGGAGAACTGTAAAAGACGATGGACCGAACACCCTATATAAGCTACATACATATTATACTGTGCACGAGCATAAAGTCGTGATATTCTTTGCGATCGATTGTGAGCCAACAGAATGTGTGGAAACCACAAAACTTTGGCCTCTCGCCTCATCACCGAGGACTAACTAGATTCACCCAACTCGATCAGAGCGGCTAGCCTGAAGGGTCGCTATACCGGGGTCAAAAGGGAGCTTGGAATGGAGGGATCGGAGTAGAGCTAAGCCTAGCCTAGCTAGCTACTGCCATGAGCATATACTATATGCATGACATTTTTCAAATGGCAATCATGTTATGACAATAATCAGAGTACAGTAGTACTCGTATATAGTGCGCGTGCACTGGCTGCCTACCGAGCTATCGAAGAAGCTTTGCAGTTTGCACCCTGGTGAACACTACAAACAACCCCACCCAATTGATCCTGAGCCCTACCATGCGCCACTACAGGGGAAAGGGCTCAAGGAGAATCCCAAAAGAGCCCACCACCACTTCTATCACCAACACCAGCATATGCTTCGCGTTCGTGTACGGTTCCTACCATTTTAGTATCTGATTTTTCGTGCCAACTTGGTACTAATTATAACCGGCACCGAACCGATTCCTGTTAGTCGACTGGGTTGTTTACAATGACGCCAACAAGTTGTACCATCAATTTTCTTTCACACCTTACTATCATCTTCAAGTCAGTTTGGAAGTAAAATTGGAAATAGGGCTTTATCCCACTAAGAACGACAAATACAAAATGCTATTTCGATCAAAATTATCGCTTCACAACAATTTCAGTGTAGATAATTGCTCAGCCTGTCTAACGGCTTGCTTTAGTTTTGACAATCTTGTTCTCATGGCATTCTGATTAGGGAGATGAAGCAAACGCCCCAAACATTGCCTTTGTCTAACTAACAAGGTGATGTGCCTTTTTGGAGTTAGCTAGCAAAAGAAAGTTTATGCCAACCAAATCTCCATTTTTTTCCTCTATTGGAAGCAAGTTAAATGCTTTTTTAATGTTTTTAGGTAATCTGATTAAGTGTCATCTGTAGCTGCGTCTCTTACATGCAGCAGTGCCTTCTGAACTAGTGTAAAATTTTCCCATTTCAAGGGAATAAAGCAGCTGTACTTTTAAAAAAAATAAAAGATGAGTAAAACCGGTCTTGTTTTCAGCTTGGTAAGCTGACACTTTGCAACTTTCAGAGGTCATACGTAGTGTCCTGAGTGGACAAAGTGTTATGCATTGATACCTTAAATATTGTATCTAGAGACAGAAAATGTGGAATATGTCGGCCATATCTATAATTTAAAATGTGTTGTCAAAGGGCGGTAGACACTCGCAGTAATGAATGTGGCCATTGCAACCCTTTAGCTAGGTCAAAATTTCGCATTTTGTTTATTCTGCTTTACCTGAAATACAAAAGGAAGATGCCTATTAGCTAAGCCTATATGTCTGGAATTTCTTTTGTCTAGTCAGATCAGTACTTGTGTAAATGCCTTTGCATAAACTTCAACTGTAAAAGCTAGCCAAGTTATAGTATTTTTTACATTGTTTGTCCCTGCTTTTCATAAGTGCAGACAAGATTCTTGTTTGTTCACAGAATTTACTTTTCTGATATGAAGTTAGTCCATAGATTTTCACTGTGTGATTAACATAAAGCCTACATAATGTAAAGGGTTTAGGCATTCTTGTGTATGTAATTATGTAGGAGTATTACTTTGCTTCTTCATGAATAAAGTTCTTTTCTAAGAACCTTCAAGAATAAAGTTCGCGCGAGCGTAAAGACCATTCTTGCCTGAAAATGACTGCAACTATGATAACTCTCGTTTAACTCGTGAACAGTTAAGTGTATTGTTCACCTGCTCTCTCTTTTTTAGCCGGGTTGGGCGAAATGTTCTCCTGCGTTCTCTGTTAGCTTCCAGTTGTGCAGGTGGTGTTTGTCATCTGCTTTCGTACGTCTCTGTTTTGAACCTTGATGCTAAATCGGAATTTTCTCTCTAAAAATTTTCATAAGCAGTCTCATTTCAATTCATTGTCACAAAAAATGCAGCAATTCAGAAGGCAAAACACAGTATTCACTGCTTTTGCTTGGAACAGTATTCACTGCAAGAAAAATGGCCAACTCACATCATCTGTTCGACTGTTCCCATCCTCCAAGCAAAACAACAAAACGGAAGGACAAAACACAGTAAATGGTTTTAGGCTTTTAGATCGTACTAGATGTACCTAACAGCCGAGATTTCAGAAGGAGATCATCTGAGCCTCGTGGGCAGTCAGTCAGTAACAACAGTCACTTGGGGGAGTGCATGAGCTGAGACGTCACTCGTCACACACCTTGACAGCTGCCTGCATGCCCCTGCACTTGCACAGTGGTACACTCGTGTGGTTTGGGTACTCCGCCCTCGTGTGACCAGCGGATTGCAGGGGAGGAAAAGGCAAGCGGAGAAAAAAGCACCGACCACCAGCGGGGTACGACCGGAGGCGAGGACCCCCCTTCCCCTTCCCCTTTGGCCGCTACGCTTGGGGATTCAGCACGGAGAAACGGGAAAAAGCCGAGAGAATCGCTGGCCATCCAGGCGACGGCCCTGCTCCCCAAACCTCCACGTACGCACGCACGAGGTTCCACAGACCTCCACTCCACGTACCTAAGCTTATGGTCCTCCTATTAATTTCTACCGGCAACGCCTACCTGTCCTGCCGCTTATAATAATAACGACAAATAATATCTAGGCACTTATATAGGCAGTGCGACGCAGCTGATATTTTTGCTCTCTTTGACCTAGCCATGTCCCTCTTATGTGTGTGTGCACAGTTCGTGCAAGTTGGGAGAGCGCTTGCCAATGGCTGGAGCCACGAGGCCCACGATTCTGATTCCGTTGGCCTGCCTATAAATACCCCGAGGGGAGAGCACTGCAGAGCCAAGGCAGGCCGAAGCTTCTCTGCTAGCCAACTAGTGGGCAGCTTGGGGGGAAGGAGGCCAAGCCGGCAGATCTTTCTGAAAGCCCTAGGTATGTTTCCTCAAAAGGCTGGTTAATTTCGGCTCCGAAATGGCAATTCTCATAATGATATGCAAATGCCATTGTCTTCTCCACCGTCACCTGTTGTAGCACTAGTGCACTACTAGTTCAAGAATCAAGAGGTCAATCGCTCACTGCTACTCTGCTATCTTCTGCGTCTGTTTAGTTAGGCCAAGCAGCCTGTGTTGTGTTTCCTGCTTTCCATTTCATCAGGAACCTTACATTTTTACTTCTCAAAATCTTGCTAGTCATTAACAAAGGGCAAAGGCTTTCAGGAGCTGCATCTAGGTTGCTTGTTCAAACATGGAAATTCCATGCCTCTCTCAAGTGTGATGCAGATCGTTGCAACTTGCAATTGTGTTTAGCAGCCATAGCAGTTAGACAGGGTATCAATTAAGCACAAAGGTGTTGCATGACTCAGAGTTTCAGGCTTTCATCCACCAGCTATTAGCGAGGGAACATGACATGGAATATTTTTCTTCATTTTTTTATGGGAAGGAAAAGTTTGGACCAAAGGTTTTGCACCAGCTTTTACTCCTGTAGCACTCGCACTTTCACGTTGTTTTTCTCCTGGGAGTCAAATCTTTCGCCGTACGTGAATGATAATATCGAATCAGAGCCCATGTGTTCTTGAAGAGACTGACAGCATTGTACTTTATCTGAACCCTGGTTGCTCGGTCGGTCACACCAAACTGAGCCAAAAAGGAGATCTGAGTTAGGCATATCGCGCGTTGTTTGCATTAAGCGGCCTAAACTTAGATGCCCATATTACTATCACATTATTCTCAAGACTCTCTTTTGCACATCGCGTGCAGCAACTGCCTGTCAGTAGCTGGATGCGTTCTATGGTTCTCTGTGTGAGCGGCCTAGGTAGATACTGTATTTTTTTATGCCATGTGCCAAACGGTGTACAAAAGCAGTGTCCTGAACATGTACGCACTGCATTGCATGATAACAGGGTATAGGGCCTTGAATTTTTGGAGTCAATGGCGTCCTCGTTGCTCCACTGCTCCGACAAGCTCCCGTTCATGAACGTGGAGACCATCCTCCACATGAAGGAAGGCCTCGGCGAGACAAGCTACGCTCAGAACTCGTCGCTTCAGGCAAGCAGCTTGCCTTGCAGCTCATGGCCATTGATTCTTTTCTATCAGCGCGTGCATTTCCGAGTTCTGACTCTGAGCGTGCATCCATGGTGTGGCCGTTCTTGCAGAGGAGGGGCATGGACACGCTGAAGAGCCTCATCACCAACTCCGCGGCGGACGTGTACCTGTCGCAGATGCCGGAGAGGTTCGCCGTCGCCGACCTCGGGTGCTCGTCGGGCCCGAACGCGCTCTGCCTAGCGGAGGACATCATCGGGAGTATAGGCCGCATCTGCTGCCGGTCGTCGCGGCCGCCGCCGGAGTTCTCGGTGCTCCTCAACGACCTGCCGACGAACGACTTCAACACCATCTTCTTCAGTCTGCCGGAGTTCACCGACCGGCTCAAGGCCGCTGCCAAGTCCGACGAGTGGGGCCGCCCCATGGTGTTCCTCTCCGGCGTCCCGGGCTCCTTCTACGGGAGGCTGTTCCCCGCCAAGAGCGTGCACTTCGTCTGCTCCTGCTCCAGCCTGCACTGGCTCTCTCAGGTATACTTAATTAACTAATTAACTCTTCTGACACTGTTGCATTGCTGCCCTCTCATTTGATCAAGCGATTAGTCGAGTGTTTTGGTGGGCTAATTAACTGTCTGTACATTTCAGGTTCCTTCTGGGCTTTTTGACGAGATGAACAGGCCAATTAACCAGGGGAAGATGTACATATCAAGCACGAGCCCTCTGGCCGTGCCAATGGCCTACCTGAGGCAGTTTCAGAAAGACTTCAGCCTATTCCTCAAGTCGCGCGCGGCGGAGGTCTTCTCCGGCGGCCGGATGGTCCTCGCCATGCTCGGCAGGCAGACCGACGGCTGCATCGATAGGAGGACGACCTTCCTCTGGGAACTCCTCTCCGAGTCATTCGCCTCGCTGGTCGGGCAGGTGAGCTACTACTCATCAATCATCATTGTTCACAACCACGCCGTAACCGTGGATGCATCTGGATTTGATCTGAACCTGACGCCAATGCATGGGTGGGTGCAGGGGCTGGTCGAGGAGGACAAGGTGGACGCGTACAACGTGCCGTTCTACGCGCCGTCGATAGGGGAGATCGAGGAGGAGGTGCGGCGGGAGGGGTCGTTCAGGCTGGACTACGTGCAGACGTACGAGATCAACCTGAGCAGCAGCGGCGACGCCAAGGAGGACGGCAGGACGGTGTCGATGGCGATCAGGGCCATCCAGGAGTCCATGCTCAGCCACCACTTCGGCCCGGAGATCGTCGACGCGCTCTTCGCCAAGTACACCGAGCTCGTCACGGCGTCCATGGAGAGGGAGGAGGTGAAGAGCGTCCAGATTGGGGTGGTCCTCACCAGGTTGTGACGCAAACCACAAGCTGTGACGACTGACCAGAGCCGATTTGTGCCAGTTTATAGTTTGACCCTGTGTTTTGAATTCTGATGTGCGGTGATGTGGCGTTCAGTGTTGTATCGAGTAACTGATAACAATTCCATGTGTATTTAACTGGTAGGATGGAAAGAAATTAATGAAAAGTGAATTAACGAGTGTGTTGAAATGCCATAAATTGTCCCCTACTGCCCTTTATCGTCAGTATCCAGAAATTGATAGTCTCCCGTATGTCCAAAAGCAGGAAATACCACCATCGTGAATGGAAAGGGAGGAGTTTTGGGAAGATCTAACGCGCGAGCACCCTGCCTTCCTCTTTGACACCCACACGGTAAGTTTATACATAGAAATTTCTAATATACGTAAAAACATCTTATATAACAATATTTAAATCTAAATCCCAGTCAGACATATAAACTTTACACATATAATCTTTTTATATAGGTATATAAACATTTGGATTTAAATTAGTAGTTTGAATCAGAATCGGCTATATAAATTTTGGTTGTATAAATTTTATGTGTATAAACTTTTCAACAAAGGAAACTACCTGGCTGACAAAAAGTGACGCCACGAGCATTCCTGTGGAGTTGAGGCGCATGAAAATTCGCGCATTAACCCCTTTCGGGAGTTTTGTGGTTTATAGCTATATGTGAGAACACCAATAAACTTTTGTTGATTTTTTGCTTCTGTGAAAAAAATTATCGCAATTTTTTGAACGCCTTATATTTCCACTTCAACATCAATGCTCACGGCCTCACACATGGGGGAACAACTGAACCAGAGGCATTGTACTGGGCTGGCAAGAGCACCCTTTCGGCCGACGTAGGATGAGATGGGCTTAAAGAGGCCTTGAAGTTTTTGTACAAGAGACCCCATTAAACGTAGTTGGGTTGTGTGCCCGTGTTGGATTTCGGACTGGTAGAACAATACCAGGTCGCGGTGCCAAGCTGGACATACACGGTGACATGGATGGTGGCACATCCAAGATTCCAAGTGAACAGTTGAAAGTTCTGATAAATGATGATGTGCCTACGCATTGGGCCTCTTGATGACCTGAAGCTTGACGCCGTACTTGAAGTTGCAGACGATTGAGTACTGAAGCTCGAGAGGGGACTCCATGCTGGGCGAGTGCCGAAACACGAAGTTGCCGTACAGATGGACCACTGATAGTTTGATCTCCTGGATGGAGAACTTCTGGACGATGCACGCCCTAGGCCCTATCCCGAACGGAATGTGCGCGCACGGGTGCCTTCTCTTCTCCTCCTCGCCGTTGGGGTCGAACCGCTCAGGCCGGAATACTTCTGGCTCCGGGAAGTTCTTGTGATCCTTCGCTAGGACTCCTGGTGCCAACCACTCCCATGTTCCCTGAAACAAAAAACAAATGACAAACATATACTACTAGAGAAACATGGAAGCAAAGTCTGTCTGGATCGTTGGATCTAGTACCTTTGGAAGGGCATATCCTCCAATTTGAACTTGTTCACACGTTCCCCTTGCTATCAATGGAGACAAAAGGTAGGATCTCATCGATTCCTTCACGACCTGCATAGTACGCGCATGGAAAGTGCAATGCTCGGTCATAAATTCAGGTCTCATTATTCCCGATTTCACGAAGACCACAAATGCGTCGAAGAAGGGCATTGCATGCCTGATCAAGGTAGGGGAACTTGGTCTGCAGATCGTCGGCCGTTGGCACACGGTCGCGGGGTCCGAACCTGTCGATCTCCCTGAGCAACTTCTCCACCTCCGGGTGCTTGGCGACGAGGTAGAGCACAGTGGAGAGAGTGAACGCCGTCGTGGCCGACCCGGCGAGGAGGTGCTCGTAAGTGAGCGCGCTGATATAGTCCGGCGTGAGCAGCTCCCCTGAGGATTCGTTCGATTCTCTCGCCGTGAGCATGACGGACAGGAAGTCCTTGCGCTTGCTGCAGCGTTACCGGGTCACGCTCCATTGCCGCCGCCCGCTCGGCGACGATTCTGTCCATCTGTCCCCGTGGTCCGCTGTCCAGGGAATCCTCTTGAGCACCTGCTGGAACGGCTCTTGGAGGAACGGTTGGAGCTGGCCGACGATGATGGAGAGCGAGCCCAACAGGTCCATCTTGAGTGACGTGGTCTCGTGCACGTGCATCCTGATGAACTCCGATGATGCCTTGGCCTCCGCACTGGTTTTAGTGGAGATCTTACCATGTCGTCGTCGTCCGACGATGCCGACATTTTTGACAGGCCAAGTCCGTTTGAACGCCGTCCGGCCGATGAGGTAGATGCTGAAGCCTAGAGCGAGATCGGAGAAGGTTATCTCCTCCTGGCCATCGAGGTTCTTGGCCGCGCTCTCAATGCACGACTGCATGATGGGGACCAGGCTAGCCAGGTGCGACGGCTGGTAGATGGAGATGATCATGTTTGGCATCACCGTCCACCTCGAAGCCTTGCATGTACAGCACTACAGCCTTGTTTCGTCTCAAACGAATTGTTCGACACGGGTATCAATTTACCATATTGTAGAATTGATGATTTTCAACGCGGTTTTTGCGTGTATGAGCAAGTTTAAGCAGACTCTAAAAATTATCACATTAGATTTATGCTTAGGTAAAAAAAAAGAAGATGAGAAAAGAAAAACGGGTTACACTTTTGCAGTTAGCTACAGCATAGACACGCTGTGTAAATGAGAGATGATTTAAATATTAATAGCGTAGTATATATTTATTTGTAATTATTGTATGTACTTAGATTGTGCATTAATCTTTAGACTCAGGCTATATAATTAAACCACACTTTAAAAATTGGCAAATCAGATTTAGAGGAGAGAAAGAAGAAAAACGGATAACTAGCTGTAGCACGTACTCCAATACCCTATATGTATACGAGAGATACATAGTCGGCTATATTTTAAACTTTATTTAAAATTGTATAGACGTATGTTCACAATTTGTTGATTTGAAGTTTGAAATATTTGTTAGAAGTTTTGCACGGAAAGATCAAAGGAAAATTCATTACTATTTCATATAAATTCAGATAGGGAAAAAATTATAGAAGTTGCACATCACAATGAGATTTACATCCTCCATTTCAAAAAAATATAAGTATGTCTAGGATTTAAATTTTATATCATAATAATTCAAGTGCTTATTTCAATTATTCTAAGTTTTTCAATTATTCTAAAGCTAGTCACGTGCTTAGAAAGGGAATCTAATTAGTTCAAAATTCAAAAATGACCACTAAAATGACTAAAAGATAGTATTTTCATCTAACATTATTATTTACTAAACAATCTAAAATATATATATTTTAGAATGAAGGGAGTACGCCATTGTATAATTATATATGATAAACTTTTAATTAATTTGAAGTGATTTATAAGTTTTCAAGAATAAGATTAAAAAAGTGTTAAGTTGGAAAGAATTGAGTGATAAATGAGATTATAAGTATGCCGCACTCGAAGTATTAGGGTTGGATAGTAAAGTGGTTCAAGAACTAGGAGTGATATTAATTCTTAAAATATAAACACTTCTGATGTTTTGAGAGTGGTGAAATTAAAATAAGGATGGTTGCGATTGATTGAATGAAAGAAGTAAAAATAGAAATTAAATATGAGATGGTTGTGATTGGTAGGAGAAACTAAATGGGAGATAGTTGTGATTGATTGAGATAAAGATAATATATATAGACTAAAAACGGAGTAAATTAATCTCATGCTAGTTTTTCTACATACGTTGTGAAGAACAGTCCTTTCTGATTAATGAGAGAATTCTCAACGGCAGAGGGCATCCTTGGCTTAGGAATGCTCTTGAATTTCCTCACGGCCACTTCCTTGCACAGCTCGGCATCCGCCACCATAACCAATGGTTGCCTTCCCATGTGAAATCAACAGGCAAACTGAACTAGATCCAGTCAACGGGGTAGTAGACCCTGGTATCCTCAGATCTGAACCTGCAGCCCCCAAATGAACAGTTCTCCTGATGGTGTTTCTACGCGTTGTGCCTCTTGATGACCTGAAGCTTGACGCCGTTCTTGAAATTGGAGACGATCGAGTACACAAACTCGGGAGGAGACTCCATGTTTGGCGAGGGCCGAAACACGTAATGACGATAGAAGTGGATCGCTGACAGTTTTATTTCCTGCATGGCGAACTTCTGGCCGATGCACACCCTTGGCCCTATCCCGAACGGGAAGAGCGCGTACGGGTGCCTCCTCTTCTCTTCCTCGCCGTTGGGTTCGAAGCGCTCCGGTCGGAATACTTTGGGCTCCGGGAAGTTCATGGGATCCTTCGCTAGTACTCCTGGTGCCATCCACACCCGTGTTCCCTGAAAAAACGAATGAAATGTATACAAAATACGTACTAGAGGAAACATGGAAGCAAGCATGCCATATCCTATATGGACTTATATAAAGATCATTGGATTACTACCTTTGGAAGGGCATATCCTCCAATTTCGAGCTGTTCGTTTAGTTCCCTTGCTATCAATGGCGATGAAGGGTAGACTCTCATCGATTCCTTCACGACCTGCATGCGTGCGCGATGTGCGGTCAGAAATTTATTTCTCACGATTTCACGAAGCCCGTAAACACATCCAAGAAGGGCAGGCATGCCTGATCAAGGTAGGGGAACTTGGTCCTCAGATCCTCGGCCGTCGGCACGTGGTCGCGGGGACCGAACCCGTCAATCTCTCTGAGCAGCTTCTCCTCCACCTCCGGGTGCTTGGCAACGAGGTAGAGCACCGTGCAGAGAGTGAACGCCGTCGTGGCCGACCCGGCGAGGAGGTGCTCGTAAGTGAGCGCACTGATGTGGTCCGGCGTGAGCAGCTCCCTCGCAGATTCGTTCGACTCTCTCGCCGTGAGTATGACGGACAGGAAGTCATTGCGCTGTTGCAGCGCCGCCGGGTTGCGCTTCATTGCAGCCGCCCGCTCGGCGACGATTCTGTCCATCTGTCTCCCGAGCGTAAGGTTTACCCGGTCGATCTCGTGGTCCGCCGTCCAGGGAATCCTCTTGAACACCTGCCGGAACGGTTCATGGAGGAACGGCACGAGCTGGCCGACGATGATGGAGAGCGAACCGGACATGTCCATTTTGAGCGACGTGGTCGCGTGCACGTGCATCCTCATGAACTCCGATGATGCCTTGGCGTCCGCGCTGGTATCGGCGGCGATCTTGTGGGTGTGGTCGTCGTCCGACGAGGCCGACTTTTTCGACAGGCCAAAGTCCGTTCCAAACGCTGCCTGGCCGAGGACGTCAGTGGTGAAGCGGAGAGAGAGCTTGGAGAAGTTGATCTCCTCCTGCCCGTCGAGATTCTCGGCCGCGCGTTCAATACAAGATTCCATGATGGGGATCAGGGTGGCCAGGTGCGACGGCTGGTAGACGGAGATTATCATGTTTCGCATCGCCGTCCACTTCGAACCCTTGTTGACAAGAGTACTGATGTCCCACATTGCAGAATATTTTGAATCTAATCTATGTGTATCTTTTCTTTATCAACTGGGATGTTTTAATTATTAATTACTAACACATGTTGGTATACTATTTAAGTATTAATCTGCCTTTTACCATTACGAAGAAGCCTAAATATTTGCATTCGCACGACAACTCTTTTTAGGCTTAGTTCGAATCTGTAGCATAGGATGAAAACTCCTCTCATTTTTTATAAATATGAGTATATTTTTTAAAAATGTTCTATCTAAATGTTTCTTTTAAAATCATATTAATTTATTTTTAAAATCTATGATAGCTAATACTTAATTAATATTTATACATATCACTCACTTTCAAATTAAGCCATAGTAACTAGAATATGGAAAACAATGCTACAAGGATATTGTAATAAATCCATTTTAATTTTTTATGAGGATAATAAAACATTTTTACGGCTCTAGTATGTGACATGTACCTTCACCGTATATTGCTATGGAAAAACAGAATATTTTCTAAGACATTCTTGAATGTTTTCTAAGATATAGACTTTTTTCATTGTGCTATTGTTCAAATTTTTTGAATGGAATTTGTAAAAAATTTCTCTAGTTATAGTTATATTATTATAAGAGAGAGAAAAATAAGTTATTATGTTCGCTCTAGAAATTATCAAGTTATTGTGAGAAAAAAAATTATGTTGTTATCACGTGGATTGGTTAATATAGTCCATTTAATCATGTTGTAATAGTGTGGATTAACTAATATAGTTGTATATAAAATATTGTCCTAGAAGGAAAAGCACAAGGTTGTGGTGGTGGGTCGTGTGTGCGCGAGACTCTATACATTAAAATTTAAATTTTAAGGCTATATAAATAGTACACATTGGATATAGTGATGTAGAATTCACCGCTAGCCCCTCTCTCTAACCATGTGGTAAGAGGTGCTCTCACATATATATATGCGTGTGATGTATCATGAGTGTGCTTTTTATGTACAAAACATAATTTTATTTATAGCCATAGTACTGATGGATATCTCCAAGTAAATTTGTTCAAAATATAGAAAGTAAAGTGATCGGCTGCTAGTTGCTGCCACCTTGTGAAAAACAGGCCTTTCTGATGAACAGGAGAATTGGTAATGGGTGAGGGCATGCTTCGGTTAGGAAAGTTCTTGAATTTCTTCACGCCCACTTCCTTGCAGAGCTCGGCGTCCGCCACCATGACCAATGGCTGCCTTCCCATGTGAAATCTACCAGCAAATTAAACAAGATCAAGTTAGGCCTTATTCCAGTTAATTCTTCCTATAAAAAGATTGAAAAGGATTTAGAAGGAATTTATTTCACTCTTATTGTGGTATGAAATCATTTCCCTTTAATCCCCTTAAATTTCTTTCTCTTTCTCTCGTGATAAACTAAATAAGGTCTTAAGGGGTAGTAGACCCTAGTATCCTCAGCTCTAAGCTGTGCATTCAAGACAGAAGCAGCAAGCAGAGGAGCCAGTCACCTGAAGACAGGGCCGTACTTCTTCGCCAGCACGGAGAACACGTCCGGACCGTGCATCAGGAGCAGGTGGAGATGGCCGATGAGCGGAAGCGGCACGGGGCCTGGCACGTGCCGTACTTTCCAGTATGGGTCGTACAAGTAGGCCACCACCAGGAACCCCACAGCCATGGCCACCAAGGTGACCGCGTACTCCGCCGTCGCGCCAATCGCTGTGCTGATCTCCATCTCACCCTTGCGTCCTTGGCTTCCTCTTTGCCTCACTCTCGCAGTTGACGTACTGTACCAAGCGTTGCTGGTTAAATAGGCTTGTGAACCGTCCATTGGAGCAGACGGGGAAGCAATGAGGCATCGTTGAGAGGCAAATGGTTTTGGCTGGATTAGTTTGTCCTTATTTAATGATGTCCTGAAACGAACATAATTAAATCGCGTGCAGCCAATAAGTACATTGTGACAAATTCTTTGTTTTCTTTAGGAGGGTAATTGTCAGATGCCAATGGTGGAGCAAGCGAGATGCTACTTGTATGGCTCTTGTCCTCACCTACCATGCCCCAGAAAAAGAGAACCCATTGTGGATTCCTCCGTCTTGGTTGACACGTAAAATACTGAGCCAACAACTTTCAGTGCGAGTATGCGACAGCTAGCAGTCTCCGCGCCGCGGTGGCGAACCCGGATTTTTATGATGATGAGGGTACAGAGCTACTGGAGCATCGTCCAATGCAAAAATAATAATAACAATGCTTTCTAATAGCGAAAATGAGGTGGTAATTTTTGTTACTAGTGCAAATAAAAATCATTTGTACACAAAAGTTATAAAATAGCTAAGAAAAATCATAATGCTCTTGGAAATGATGATTTTGGGCTTAAGATTGTTTTGACCCAACTAATGGTGTATATACATGTTATACCTATTAAATTGCGTATAGTTTGCCAAAAATTTTGAGATACAACTGTACCCCAATGTTCTATTGTAGGACTAAATCTTATCCTAAACTTTAAATATTTACAACATGAGGGAGTATTAAACTCTCATCTAGGGAAAATGTATGTAAATTCCAACTGGCTTTAAATATAGTCTGAAACTAAACAAAATTTTGGCGCTAGATGAAAATTATCCTATTTTTCCCACCAAAAAAACACTCTGTGAAGAGGTACCTTCTACATATGTAATTTTCTCCGAGCAATAACCAAGCAGAGAGTAGAAATTTCCTACCAATACTCGCTGTACAGTGTCTCAGCAATTCGAAGCTTCTTCCGCAATTTCTATGAACCTCATTTAAAGATCATGAGTGATGTTCTTCCTCATGAGAAGATCCTGAGTTTGCTGATGTTGTTTGAGGAACAGCCGGATGGATGTACTTCTTGAAGACCCGCTCTTGGTTTTCCTGCCATCACTCTTCAGCCTGATTCTCTGCAAATCTCCGCTTGCTGTCCGACAAGTTTTAAGTAGACAGAAAACTTTAGATGGAAAGAAATAGCAGTTTAGCATCTAATCCCTCTGTCATATAATATTTTTTTTGCAAAAAATCAAGTGGGTAGTAAAATAATAAATCATCATACAGAAGTAGTTAGAGAATAAACTAGTATAAAAATTAATAGATGAAAAATAAATTAATAAAAAAATTATTAGATGAAGAATAAAATATTACATCGAGATCATAAAATTTCTTATAGAGTGTATTATTGCATGCATGGGGAAATGCACCTGAACCCGACCCGCTTGAATACTTTGTTGCCATCCTTTAGCTGGACAAGTGTGACATATACACCAGGTTCAAAGTTCAAACTGCTCAATTAGTTGAAATTCTCCATGTGTACCACGCTTCGGTACAAAACGTTCTGAACCTTTGCATGGTGTTCCATGACACGGTGGGAAGGGGGATTCACTTGCAAGGAAAATGGCAGAACCACTAGCAGAACTGCAATCTTGTGACATTACCAACTTGTACTTCCTAATTTATGATTGGAAAAATCATGTATTGCATTTCCACCACCAGAAAGTTGAATACCATTATATTTCATAGGATTTAGAAGCTCAGAGGAGTGACTTCTTTGCTCCCTCAGCAGGGCATGCACCTAATTTTGTAACGCTTTCAAGCTTTCGCTGCATCGCTAGGCAGTTTATGCACTATACCATTGAGCTGCAGAAGAGTGGATGATTAGATATATCAAGTGACATGAAATAGTCATTAAATTAGATCCTCCAAACATGGATAAAATTTCTGTTTCTACAGCCATTTAGTAAATTCAATAGAGAAGAAAATATATTCTTTGATGCCAAAAGATATCATATAAGCCTTAATGCCCTAATAACATCCAAGGTCTGAATCGCAATCTTATCAAAAGGATTTTACTATACCTCATTATCAACAAATTTAACAAGCTCGACCACAGTATTGCATCTAGTAGGTTCTTCTGTGGACATAGAGAACTGTTTTAGCTTTCTTTTCTGATTCCTGAAGCTGCTTGTGCTGGGCCTCACTTTTGTTTTGTTGACAAAAAATCGTTGGAAAAGAACACGAATCTTGTGCGCGGCAGGAAAAACAAAATTCATTGTTGACAGAAAATCGGGGAGAAATTTGTTGATCTTTTGGCCCGTTGGATAAACCTGTGTGGGGGCTCGATCTTTCAACCTTAGGATTGCGTGCACTTATTTCTTCCACTGAGCTATAGCATAGGCTGTGAAATTGTAAATGACTTACATCTAAATTATATAATTATGCTAGCAAAGTACTCATATATAACAATGGGTGAAATTAACTCTTCTAGAAACATTCCTCTCGGATAAATCAGGTAACTCGAAGGCCAGATCTAACATGCTCTTCTTAATTTGAATTACAAGGACCTCTAGGCTACCGGTGGCCATTCCCTAGACATTGTAAAAGAATCCGCACCACACAATTCCAAAATGCACCTGAATCAACCATATAAATGAACAAGCAATCTAATCTATCCAATCCGACGCCAGTTTAAGTTAACTAAGCAAAAATATAGGGAAAATATTTTTTCCCGACCAAACGTTCCAAACCTGAACTTGTTGGGTTAGTGCAGGAGCCTGCTCTTCATTATGGCATTGTTAAGTTTAGCGTTCGCCTCGTTGATCAGCCGCTACAGACGTCGCGCGCTGCGGCGGTCAGTGCATAAGACATCAAACACCGCTCACCCTAGCCGCTGACGTAGGGGCTGAGGAGTGTCTGGACCAAGCCAGTAGATGAGGTGCGGCGACGAGAGACCGACGGGGCTGTGGCGTGGGCTACTTCAGCTGTCGATTGTGGTTGGAACCAAGACAATAGAAGAGATTATCACAAACGCTTACAATCTATTGACTGCAAATATGCAATTGCAACTGCTATTTGCGACCTTCTGATCGGCCAATGCAGAATCGCATTAATTGTTTCGTCAACGTTCAACGTAATAATCTCCAGGAAATATTGAACCAAACACAGCACTACTGATTAATTGCTCACTGTTTCAGAGTTCAGATTGTCTTGCTAACTGATCTTGGCATGAATTCAGTGATCAGTGATCAATTGTTCACTTCAGATTTTGATATGATGTTTGATGGATGCATATATGCGTGTAGCGGCAGGGCTGTGTGAGGGTGAGGATAGCCTACAGTTTTTATAAGTTGACTCTCTGTTCGGTATTTTTTATCAGGTCTAGCTCTCTTTTATAGTTGGTTCTCTTATCATTCGCATTTTTATCAATACCGTATAAATATATAAAAAAATTAAAATAAATATATTTTTATTTATAGATTTAATTCTAAAGAAAGTTTAGAAATACGTATAAAAAATAATTAACAAGAAACCAGAAAATTATTATACCATTGGACAGATTCACATGCGAATATTATTATATTATAGTGACAAAAATATTACATTAGTAAGAGATTTATATATTATAGATAAAACATATACGGAATATAAATAGTGCAATGAATAACACGGTATGAATACCAATTTAAAATTTGTGGAGATCATTATCTATCGTCTACTTGTAATTACTTGTTTATAGAGAAGCCAACTATTCACTCGTACTTCACTTTTAGGCTACATGTAATGTTCTATTGTTTCAGATTATATAATCCACAAAAAATTATATGGTGATTTTTTTATATCTTGTTTAAATTCGTAAGAAAAAATTACATACATAGCAATTGTAATCAAGGTGATAGCAAAATTAAAATAAATTAGAGATATTTATAACAAACTTATAACAAAATTATCATTATGAATATTTAAACAAGTAAAATATCTTCTACCAAAAGAATCGTCACTTATTGATCTTACCACCTAACAATGATCATCATAAGCACACTTAAGATGCTTCCGTTATGAAGAAAGTAGGAGAGATTATAGCCTCTAGTCTGACAATTCGGCTCACCAATATCATTCATACCTACCATTACTCCTTACGTACTATTCGTTTAATTCTAAGGAGAAAACCAACGACCATTAATAAACCAACTGTTAGAGTCAAATATTGTATTTTCTGTATCAACCCACTAAATGAAGATATACATAATTCTATGGATCTAACAAAGAAAGTATTGGTTCGAAGAAAGTGTTGTGATAAGAAACAATTGAAAAAACAACGACATACAATCTATATCTCATAAGAATAGTTTGGGTATTAGAAGAATCTCCTCCCACGAGTCTTAGGGTCGCAAGACGTCACAAGCTAGTATTAATCACCACATATGCAGAACGGATGCACAACAAGATGAAATTAGCCAAGTTAAAGAATCTCTTCTCCAGTCCAGATCCTCACTGAAAGTGCATTAAGTAGCTATTGTTCTTTAATGTTATATAAGATAGAGCAAATATACATGGGATTTTGCAAGGGTATCAGCGGGCAAAAACTTTAAGGTTCATCATACATACGGAGATCTTATATATCGTGAGTTATATTAAGTGTGGAAGACAACGTGACATTCACATACGAAAAGTGCCCTACCTACAAAAAAATCCATTGCATGTATCGTGACATTAACGAGCCAAAATTAGGTTGTCGAGATGTGTTGAAAGCGACATAACAGTTACATGTCAAAAGTTAGCTAGCATCACTCAGCGTTGATTGTAACTATATAGTCATGAGCACAGTAACCAGTGAAGGCATTGAAAGTTAGTTTTTGTATGCTAATAAAGTGAGATGGTATTAACATATATTAAATTATGTAGATACGTAGAGTCGATAGTATATAACATTATGATACATATAGTTCATATAACATAGGAGAAAAGTTTTACGACTATATTAACTATAATAACTTAAATTAAACATTCATTATTAAAATAATATATAGACTTACACTAAACGATTGAACCACTAAATACATGAGAACATCTTGGCCGGGTTGGTCTTAAAGTGGTGCTTCCCCTATGGGACATCTTCCATCAGTCCTTGCTTCTCACGGAGGAGCCTCCACTCCACTCAGAATCTCTCTATATTTTAGACACCTCTTATAAGTGTGCATCTCCTTATCGTAATTGCTACAACATTTGAAACTTTCAATTGCTTCAAACTCATTTATGTTGTTACGAATCCATGACATGTCTTATCCCTTGTTTTTGTTGGATCTAGAATGTAAAAATATAAGGTTGTTGAGCTGAAAAAAACCCCAACAATACCGAAGCTAAATACATTGTCGCTCTAAGTATGCAAGATACCTTCGTTTCTAAAAAAGCTTACATAAAATTATGGTAGAGTATTCCATACTCTAAGCTCATAACAATAACATAAGAATATGGCTTGTAGTATAATCTTAGCTTTTGACATGAGCATGAGCAAGTCCCGTCATCCTTTAAGACATACTCCTACACAACTCTTTTACAGTAGATTCCATGTATGGTCTTGCTGCCACACAAGATTTTGAATTTGTATTGCTATGTATCTTAAAGTATAACTCAATACCCTTAAGTCTTTTTATGTTTTTTTTCAAATACGTTGTCATCACTGTACCAAAGAAAATACCATTGTCTATCATAGAGGACATAACTGCTTTGCATCGATATCTAAAATACTTACATATGTCATGCTTGATAAACTCAATAATAGCAACAAGTGGTAGCCATCTTATATCATGCATCACCTAATTGTAAATTTCAACTAAATTGGTGATCATTATACCAAACCTAGTGGCATCATCATCATACAATAAGACACAGTTGTCCTTCGGCTCATTCTCAATCCAATGCAAAACTTTTTAATCTATAATGACGATATCTTTCTCACAGTATGATCATTATTGCAGAGTGGTCCTATAGTTTTAAGAGCCTTGTCGCTTATTGGTGTTTGCCTTTTAGACTGCTTATCTATTTATTTTGTTGTTAGCTTATTCAACCTCTTTGAAATATCAATGATTTTTTTTTTGTTGATTCTCGGCACAGAGCCTCTTGAGAAAATCCATAAGATTTTTGTTTTTGAACTACTTGTAAAAATTAGCATACATGTGATGCATGCATCATCCGCTGCGAACATCTAGCCACTCTTATGTATAACCCTACTCCACTTTATCATCCCTCAAATACTCAATTACCTGTAGAAGACCGACGTGACGCTCATATATAAGGCATATACCAAGCCTCATATGTACAACTACATCATTCTCCCGCTTTAGAAACCAGTACTAGTTTTTAGTGTTCGCGCTATCAATAAAAGTAAAAGCTACAAATAACAACTAATTGCTCCCATCAACTTCAATTGATGTTAATATCTATCCTCTGTACTTTCTAGTCAAAAATGTCTCGTCAATCCAAAGTATGAGACAAAAATGTGCAAATGAATGAATGCATGCAGTTAATACAAATAAAAACCATTGAAGTGCACTATGCTGAGCATGGTAAGTGATAGGAGTGATTTGAGGTTACAGTAGCTCCCTAGATTCCTTTGAATAATACAAGCTAGAAAACAAGACATGATAAATTATCATATGAAACTTTGAATGACAATCTTCTAGTTCATCCTCTATGCCTTCGCATAGGTAATTGTTTATTTGAATTTATTTTCAATGTGTCTGATAATTGATCTTAATTTGTATCTCAGGTTATACATAATATTGGAGTAAATCTCTATTATAATAAATACAGATATCATATTTCTATGATATATCTCGATCTCTTGTAAGTGACAATTGTGTTCGATGACGATTAACACCTTATAATAATAATTTCATTTACCCTTAAATGCATGCAACTTACATGGACACTCATAACTTAAGTTTGCACACTTTACTTCACATATTGACTTGTTTGACTTCACAACACAGAACTACCTCTAAAGTGATAATGTCCAGTGCTTAACTATCTCTCTCAATTCTCTTTGTATTCATGCTTCGCCCTCTGAATGACCTCATTCTCTTTGTACTCATATGACACATGATGTCCCTCAGAGATAACAAGTTTAGGGAAATCTCCGTTGAACCATTGTGATAGATTTGCATTATTGTTCTCCTCATTTGACGATGCATCATCCTCTACATTCTTGTTATCGTAATATTCTCTATCCATTATCTCAACGATGGTATTGTTTCTCTCTCCCTTATCTGTCAATTCTCTAGGCTCCATATCTCCTCCTCCTCCTTCGTGCTCTGACTCATTTTTCTTTATTGTTTCAGCATCACCTTCCTTCATACTTGGATCTTTTTTATCTTGCATGACCATTGAAATAATATTATCTTTCTCGTACACTGACACAAAAATGTTAGGTGCCTAAGCTTGTTATAATACATACTCTTCATACTATCTTCAAGTAGCAATGAAATCCACCGGCATCAATTCCTAGAAAAAATATTTGATTGCTTGGCTCGCTACAACATATATGGTTATTACATTGAATTAAGATTCATTTAGAAGCGTTGCATTAACTAGTTGTTCACTACTGAAAACTTCTTTTGGTTATACTTTTCTTAAGGGTTGAACTAAGCTCTAACAGATCTATATCATATGAAACATACATAACATTTATTTGACCGTGATATAACCGAAATAATATTTATGTTTATACAAAAATAGAGTTTAACTAATTAAGAAATTAATTGTCACATCTAATACCATGAATTCGATATTTTCAAACCGATATGTCTTCAAACATTATGAAAAAAACTAACAAGCCACGAATCTAAAAACGAAAATATTCATAAATCTAAAACAAGCCTTTTATTCAACTAAATTTATGATCTACTGAAAGGGGTTTTATAGGGTGCCATAAAAAAACACTAACAAAAAACAACAATGGGGCGGCCTGCAAAATTGCCAAGCCCCATTCTCTTCCACGAACAAGCATAGCAATTTTATAAGCGACCCTAGAGACAAAAAAAAAAGTTCAAACACAAGATGATAAGAGGCCATCTATAAAAATATATTTTCCTCCCTGCCTCCTACTAAAATGTCTTTGGCTAGTGTGATAATGTGAGTAAACTTTCTACCCCTCCACCGGTCCGTTATTATCAGAGGCTAATGGACATTTATTATATTGGATTTAACGCGCTCTAAAAAACCTTTTAGAAAGTATTAGAAGTGTAGATATATAATTTTTAAATATATATATTAATAAAATATATAAATAAAAAAATTCCCCAGCCTTTTGCGATCGACGGGCTGCGCAGCCTCATGCAAATCGATGCCTTCAACGCGGCAGGGTTCGGTGCGCCTGCCCTGCTCCATCCTAGCGTGGCTCGCGCCTGGCTCACTCCCACCGTCCAGCTCCCCCACGTCTCCAACTGAAAAACAGAATCGGAACAAGACACTCTCGCTTGCAATTGCGCCACAGACGAAAAGAAGGACGAGAAAGGAGGATTCACGAGAAGCACACCAGACCAGATAGGGCACGGGACCGCAGGTTTCGTCCATCTCACGCACAGCTCCATCCCTTGGTGTGACCTGTCACGTACGACGGAAGGGCGCTTTCGGATAGGATAGACGAAACGGAGTGTGCACAGAAACGAGTTTAATTTTTATAATATTAGAGATTACATGTCAGTTACATTATAATTTTATTATAGTTTTATATTTAATAGATTTTTGGAGGATTTTTTTTTAAGTTGTAGAGCTAGTCTCAGAAAGGAAAAGGAGAGAATCAAATGAAAATTTCCATCATTTGCCCCCACTGGTGTGCAAAACAGTACCAACATGTGAAGACACAAGAGAGACAACATGAGCCAAAACTGTACAAATAAACTTGCCACGCCAACTGGGACAAGACGAGACTTGAATCTCCTTCAGTATCACCATAAGCCCGCTCTTTCAAGAATCCAAACCATGTCAAAAACCAGCTGATTGATCAATCCGGTTTTGGTCAGGCGAGCAGCAACGGTGCAGATGAATCCTGGCCTCTCCATTTCCTGCTGTAGAGTGAAGCCAACTGCATTGCTCCCAGGATTACTCCAAGCCCATTAGAGAACTGAAAATTAAAATGTAAACAATGTGTTACATTGTCAGTACAGTACAAGATTCATCAAGTTCACAGAAATGTTAATTCAGAAGAGTGCTCACATAAATGAAGAAATATCGCAGCAGAAACCCATACAATGCAAATGAGCCGCTCATCAGGAATGTAGAGAGGGACAGGTAGAACGGCATGAACTCCAGAGACTCTGTCCGAATCACCACACCCTGAAGACACAAGGATGGAGCAGGCAAGGCCAGTGAGACATCAGTTATATTAACATACCGCAATTGTGTCACAGAGCAGGAGAGATTGATCAAGAGCTCAGCTTGATTGGGAGGCATACCATGACGGCTAACGGCGAAGCAAACATGGAGATCAGTGAAGCCATGCTCACAGCTCCAACAAACTGCTGCCGAAGAAGCTGATAAAAAAATTGAGGTTCGCATGTGAAATTAGCGCAAATCCGCAAACTACGAGCACCAAGAGCCCTATGATCTTCACCTGTGGAGTAAATGGAAAACATATACCATCATCCATGTGAAAGAAAGAAACAAAGAAATCTCTTGCAAATGTAAATAACAGAAACTGAAAATGCACGGTGCATTTCCGTTTTTGCTGGCATCTGGCACGGCAAGATGCAGAACAGTACTAGACTACTAGTACTACAGCCTACAAGTACACACCCATTTTTCAAGAAACAAAATTGGGTGCAGGATTGAAAGAATTACCCTCGTCTTCCTGCTATCTGCGTAGATGATCAAAAGAGTAATGTAGGCGAGGTGGAACACCGCTCCGGTGCCGTTGACGGTGGCGACGAGCAGCCTGCCATCGGCGATCCAGGGAAGCCCATACCACAGGCAGATGAGGCAGTTCAGCAGCGAGAATAAGTAGGGGAGCCCATCGAATTGCTCGCGGTCACAAACTCAAGTTACAAATCAATGAAACAAGAAGAAAAATCAAATGTGCGCTTACTTACACTGGCGACAGGAAGAGAGCAAGTGCAAAGATGTTGCCTGAAGTGACAAAAAAAGACGGCCAAAACTTTCAGATGATTAGCGAGCCTCTCCTCCAGACCGTTTTGCACAAGGAAAAATTGGGAGTGCGATATCGAGATGGAAGTACCATACCTCCAAGACCAGCTGCAAAGCATGAGAAATCGTACAAGGAGTCCATGGATGCCTCCCTTAACCCTTGTATCGTCCCTTTTCTCGAGTCTGCCTGCTTGCGTGAAAAATGTGTGGTTATTATAAAGGGCGCAACGAGTCAGTCACTGGGCAACACAAAACGCCACAGCCACCAGTTCAAATGTTTGAGCTAATCATTAAGATTATGCTCCTGAGAATATCCCTCTTCTCCTTTCACCCCTATGGTAAATACTGCAAGAGAGCATCGCTCGCTGGTGAAAAGCTTATTGCAGTGTGTTTCTCTCTGCATGGAAATTAGTTACTGCAATATTTTTCAGTTTTCAGTAGCAAACCGTACAGCAGGCTATCGTTTTCTGATGATACATAAGAATCTTTAGTGGCGTTCGGGTGACTGAAAGGCTGGATACCAGGATCCTCTCCATGAACACGATTGAACGAATCAGCCAGGTCGCTTTACAAGTGCACAGCTCTTGGCTGCTAGAGGTTGGATGGTCACCACATATTTTTGCAAATCAAGCCAACAATCCGGCAGCCAGTAGCTCGCAAGGCCACAAACGCCTCTGGAAAACAAATGATTAGGGCGCATTATTCTGGTTCACGCTGTGTCATGTCACTTCTTAAAACAAACCGCTAAAATCTCGGACGGCCGAATAAAAGAATACTAAAGCAGAGTTATTAGGACCACCAGACTGACTCAGCGCAGACGTGTCATGCGAATTTGCGCTCAGAATTTCCAAGGAAATGTCGTTAATTTCACAAAATGTTACAAGTACCATGCTTCAGACAAAAATACACGCAAAAGAAGTCACCATTTCCTGAACTCATGAATTGACAATTGTCTTCTTATCCCTAATTTCAACTTCAATTATAATTTTGTCCCTACTTTTTAACTTTATGATTTTACCTTTATTTTTTAACTGAAGCTTATATTAATCCTCATTTCGTTAAGAAGAATTAATGGTGTTAAAATTCATATCAAAACATGGTCAAAATTCATGTCAACTTATGCGTGACCTCATTATTTTTAATTGAATATGTGGAAGTTCATGTCAAAATAGCGGTAAAGTCATGTATGCTCAAACAAGAAGGGATGAATAGAGGAAGTCATATATATGTTTTTACAAACACAAACTTTAGTTAAAAAGCGAGAATAAAATCACAGAGTTAAAAAAGTAATAGTAAAATTACAATTGGAGTTAAAAACAGCTGTAAGGACGCAAATGCCCCTTTCATGAATTATGCAGCATCACATTTTTTGCACGTGATGCTCAAGAGGACAAGGCTGGTAGCTTTCATGCACCGGTAGGCGGTGGGCCGGTGGCTGCGGCAGAGACGCTGTCATTCTGGACCGTCCCTTATTCAACGAACAAATTGTCCGGCTTTACTAAATAAAATTCGTAGCAAACACCATGTGCAGACATGAAAACAATGGCACGATACATGCCAGGAATTTGACACGATGACAACATCACCGTATGACATACCGGACAAGTGAGCAGAACCAACGTGTAACCTAATTCTCATTATTTTCTTTTTCATAGTGAGCAGTCTGATATGCTGCGGACTATCGCGGAGTAAGACTACACAAAGGAACATCTCAATAGTTTCAACATTACTCCTTTCAAGATGACCGAACCATAGAAGGGGGCAAACCGGATGACACCCCCCAAAAAAGCACGAAACAGAAAGAACAAATTTCGTTACTGACGACTCAACTCAACTCATGCTACAAGAACAGAACCTAGATGATGGAGTAATAGACAAGGGTGTAGATTTCAGAGTACTATGCGACTCAAGAATATTAACAACAACCAAGGGGATGTAACTTTGCACAGCAAGGCGTAGAAACATGGGCCAGAGAGAAACATCAGCTCGATGTTATCCAAGAATCCTCCAATTCCATTCATATGAGCATTCAACCAGGCTAGTTATAATTAACCATCAGCTTTGAACAACTTCACATCTACTGTCTTCTTGGCTTCCAAGTTCCAACCTGGTATGTGGGGGAAATGAGAACTTTTAAGGACAACATAGAAGATTACATGTACATGTTATTCTTAGTAATAAATGATTACTATGAAACCACAATAGTAAATATTTTGATTGATTTGCATAAACATCAGTATCCCATCAGTAGGTTCTCAAACAAAGCAGAGAAATCATCTTAGCCCAAGAAATATTCTCAATTAGTCATTTTTCTATAAAATTGTTATCCAATTCTAAACATAGCACAAATTTGAGAAGTTATCCACAAGTTCAAGCATACCAAACATTACCGCTGGATTGCATCTCAAATGGAATTGACCAGCTATGATAGTTATCCATGTTATCCACAAGTACCGCAGTAGTTGTTATTAGGTACAGAGGTAACCGTTTTAAGGATGAGGGGAAAAGGAGCAGATATCATAATATTGCCAAAGTGAAATGTAAGGTAAACTAGGCAATATTTACACCAAGTCTAAGAAGCATCTGCCAATATCTTGATATCTTGGATGCTATGTTGGATTTTGCCAACTGAACATAATTATGTGTAAAAGTCTAAAAGAGACAATCTTCAGCTATTTTGGAATTTAAAACTTGATTTAACCAAATCAAAAGGAAAACAAATGATAACATGTAAACTTTCAAACATGTCCATATGCATAGCATGACTATTCTCCACTAAGATGTAAACTTGATTTTCTATGTGCATAACATATATACAACAGACAGGTCAAATGATAAATGTGTTTTCAATTTCTCATAGTTACAGTTTTACTGTTGTGAGCAATATTTCCGTGCTATACCATAATGGTATACCCTTCCTTTCCTGGGTAGCGTATTGGCATTGCAACAAACTCTGCTTATGAAATGATTCGATAACTATACCAAGTATCCAGTTTCTTAAGCAACTAACAGATTCTCTGCAAACAAAGTGACTAACATATAGCGAGCATTTCCTAATATGCAACACTAAAAATTATGTCCATATGGCATATCAAAACTGATCGTAATCATACAGCCAGATTGTTCAGTAACCTTTTACTGACACTGAGCATTTGATTTCAAAAGGCAGTTTCTGGTTTTGAGTTCACTGTCCTCTTGGTAAGGAAAGGGAAACACCAAGAAAACTCAATTTGATCAGCAAGATGTTGTAACCTTGAACAGTCAAATGATCTGCAGAGGCAGTTACGAGAACAGATGTATTGACAATCTAATTAGTCAAAATGGCATTGAAAGATTTAAATAGCATGCAGTTTTGGGAGATTAGTTGACGATTATCTAACTTTGTCCTCTAATATGATCTGATAAGCCTTACACAACCTTAGGTCATCGGTCACTAACATTCTTCAGCTCCTGTCTACAGGCATCAGAAGACAGATTTGTACAGTTGTTTTTCAAGAAAAAAAGGAAAAGTGGAGGGTGTCCTGACCTCATTGCTCTGACTAGGTAAAAAAATATGGTTGCCATTCCAAAAACAAGCAGTGAAGCAGACTGAAGTCTAACGTGAAGCAATTAGTAGACACATAGAATAATCTTGCTGTGAATAACATTAGTCATGAATATTTCTGGTGAGAAACAAAAGGGCAAAAACACAGCTATACTGCTAGCTTCAATCCTACAAAAGAATTTAGGCCATGCTTATATTGACAAATATCGAAATAGTCCTAGAGTTGTGGCTGATGAGAGCCATGCAGAAGTAAATAGGAAACTAGAGTTGTAGCGGCAGACTCTTGAGTCCAAAGATTTTAGAGTAAGCTAATTAAGGTGTGACTTTAGCACTATTATATACGAGAAGAGAGATGTGAGTTTAGAAGGCCAAATAATAACTAAGAAAAACAATTTTTAATATCTAGAATCAATGCTACAAATGGATAGAGATATTGATGTGGACGTTAGCCATAGAATCAAAACGAGCTGGTTGAAGTGACGCTAAGCATCTGGCATCCTCTGTGATAAGAGGGTACCGAAAAAGCTAAAAGACAAATTTTATAGAACGGCGATTAGATCTGCTATGCTATATGAGACAGAATGTTAGGCTATAAAAAGACGTCATATTTAATGGCTGAGTGTTACAGAAATATGTATGCTACGTTGGATTTGAATCCGAAACGAAAATATACGTGATCGACTAGGGGTAGTACCAACGGAAGAAAAGCTTGTCCAACATCGATTAAGATGGTTTGTGCATATCTAAAGAAGACTACAGAGATGCCAGTACATCATGGAATCCTAAGCAAAGATAATAATGTAAAAAGTAGAGAAAGATAAAAATTAATATGGAGAGAAATAATAAGAAGGTATTTGAAAGAGTGAGATATATCTAAAGATCTGTAATTAGATAGAAATGTTTGGAAAGCAGCTATTGACGTGACTAAACCGTGATTTAGAGGTTTTTAAGTTTCAACTCTAGTCTACCTTAACTTGATTGGAACTGAAAGACTGTATTGAGTTGTATTGAGTTGAGTTAAGTATCGAAATAATCCTAAAGCCCCATGCACATGGAATACTAATATGTATTTCATGTTATCAAAGGTCCTTCCTAATAAAAGTCAGCCCATGTTTTGTGGCAAATTCAAGGAACTTGTATAAACAAGAAAATAAATGATATTTTATTTCCACGGAGCATCATCATCATAAAAAAAACCATGATACGGCGATACACACCTTAATCTATCTCTCCGAACCAGAGAATGCATCAAACAGCCCACAGCAATTCCACCATGTTGTCCGCTGTCCTGATGCAGCCACAGCCACTGCAGGTCCCCGTGCCACCTGCAACCAAAAGGGAAAAAATAATCAACCAAATGAGACCTCTCAATTTCAAAACATGCGGACTGATGGCATGGCACGCAATCGCAAACAGTAATACCTCTGTAGTATCAGCTGCACCCAGAGACCGTGACACCTCTACCACATCCTTGACCACCACACCACCACTCTTCATCTCCGGTTCCTGCACCACAGGCAGCGCAGCCGTCTCCATGACCACCACATCATGCTTCACCTCCGGTTCCTGCACCACGGATGCCGCAGCTGTCTCCACGACCAGCATCTCCTCGCCCTTCGGCTCTGGGTCATGCATCGGATGCACCTTGGCCACCAACTCCTCGCGCTTCACCTCCGGTTCCTGCACCACCACAAGTGCCTCCTCCTTCCCCTCAGCCTTACCCTGTTGCTCCTGTGCACCGGCGGCTTCAGGCGGCAAGGCGTCCACCATGGCCTCATCCCCGGCCTCGACCATCTCGACGGGCACCTCCGACGTGGCGGCCTTCCTCTCCTCCTCGTCCGCCTCGGACGCGGCGGCCCTCGGCGTCACCATCTCCTCGGAGCTCTCCATCGAGTCCTCGCTCACATCCACTGCGTCCACCACCACAGAGTCTCAGAAACGCACACACGCATCCATCGTAATATAACGCAAGAAAGGAAGCGAGAAAAAGGGAAAAGGCGGACAGCTCGTAAAAGGCGGCGGGAAAGTGGGGAGGGGGTGGCCGGAGCGCCATCGAAGGGCACGGGAATGCCACCCTCGCCCCAAGAGGGAAAAAGGCGATTCCTCTCCCCGCTGGTGCCGAAAGCGGCGTCCCGGGACAGATCTACCGGGGGCTTAAAGGGGGACGGGGAGGTAAGGGTAGATGTCATCCATACCATGAGGAATGTTCGGTCGGACCGGTAGATGGTTCCCGTCGCTGGTGGCGTCGCGGCGGCTGGAGGTATTGCTGCCGTTTTCGGCGGCGTTGTTGTTGTTGCCGCCGTCATCGGAGCCGGCGGGGTGGTACCCCTGCTTCTTCTTCTTGAGCTTGGCACGCTTCTTGGCGCCCTTCGGCATGACGGGATTCGACGGTGCGGTGCGGCGGGGGAGCGAGCGGCCGAAGGGAAGGGGAAGGAGGAGATGGGGAGGCGAGGAGGACGGAAGGGAGAAAAGAGATTTGATTCGATGTGGAGGGAGGGAGATCGGCTCGTTTTTTTAGGTTTTACCGGATGACGAATTAAGGTGGAACCAGGTTGTTTTTTCCAGGAGGAAAAAAATTACAGCATCAAATGCAGTAATATCGATTTTGCCACTCTGATGTTTTCTTTCGTGTTTATTTATTTTTACTTAATTTTACAAAACTATAGTAAATATTCATAATCTTGGCTTTTGTTTTTTTGTTTTACTTTATGTAATGTGCAATAATATGACAGTGATATTGTGTTTGATCACCTGTCTATTTATAATATATATAAGTGTGTATTTTGATGTGACTTATTTTATTATTAAAAAGCATTTTAAGCATAACCTATGTTTTTACATATTTGCGCTAGTTTTTTTTAATAAAACAAAAGATTAAATATTATGTTTAAGAATCAATAACATTATATATTTATAAAAAATATCTTGTAAAAAGTATAAAGAAAAAATATAGTGTAACGATGATTTCAATGTCACCTTGTAAAACAGCTTACCCTATGTTTTTAATGGTATTTTAGAAGCTTATTTTCTCAAATAAATGATTTTTACAAGGTAATGTTTTCCATATAACCCCTTGTAAAAAATCCTTTATTATTGGAATGGAACATGTAGGACGGAGAGCTAGCAGTATATGGCTTTTAAAAATGTCAAAATGAGAAGAATTGATTAGCACCTCTGTCTATCTCTTGGAGATTGACACAACATATAGGGTCTGTTCGTTGCAGTGGATTATAATACCAACATCTTTTTACACATTTTGGTGTTTGGCAGACTGATTTTCTTTTAATATTATTGCAAACGATAGTATTGTTATAGTTAAAATAGTTAGGAGAATCATCCAAAGTTGGGTAACATGTTTTGTTTAATCATTATTCGATTAGTAAAAGAAAGAATAATGATTATGAGTTTTTTTCACAACAACTTAAAAATAAGCAATGATCAGCTGCAGCAACCACAAATTGAGCCATAGAAGGTAATATAGGGGTTCTTAGCATCGTGCCAAATTTGATTTTTGCTCGGAGAACCAACTACAACGAGCTGTATTCACACGTCACAGTAAAAATCTTGGTTAACAAGAACATATACTTCAAGGAGACACGATTGCAAATATATGTGTAACTGTGTACACTTGAGCATCTTTCATGCAATCAACTTTTTTTTTCTTAGCCGAAAATAAATTTATTTTGAAACGACGACCTAGGAATCACTATGAAACAAATGAAATCAACATACCAACGAGATATGTACGTGATTAGGGAAAAACAAAACAGTAGACTCTCACGGATCGTCTTTTTTAAGATAAAAGATTAAGATAATAGATAGAAGAATAAATATACATAGCTAAATGTTACAACATCACTTAGATTATGTCTTATATCTGATAAACAACAAACAAAAAAATAAAAGTACTAGAAGATTAAGCTTCTACCCTTTTACCACCTGCAAAGTCCTTTTGTGCTAAAAACCACATTAAGTCGATTTTAATATACAATCCAAACTCCTACATCTCTCATCCACGTTGCATCCATCTCCGACTGGCTTTTCATCACCTGCCCCTTCCGTCGACCGAATCGACTCGATCCAAATCTAGCAACGTCTAGCCCCTACTACTTTCGCTTGTCGATGCGTAGAAAAGAAGAAACTCTGAGTTTACCGTTACAAAACATATTAAAACACGAACAACTCAGATGCAAAGGCACTTAGGCCTATCCTGCGTCACATCTCATTCGTTGCCAGTATTGCCAACGAGTACTTCAATATTCTGCCGATATCGTTTGTCAGTGTAGTCGTCTTGTGTACTAGATGGATACAGTACCTAATCATTAGGCCAAATCCAACGACCCTATCATCACTGTCATTGCTATCGACGGGCCCATCAATATTGCCACTGAAGTTGCTGCTAAGCGGCCGCTGCCTACGAGGATGAGCTCCACCCAGCCTCCTCACCAACCATGCCGTAGATGCCGCCAACTTGCCGCTACAAGTAGGATCGCCTCTAAACTAGAGAGAAAGCATCAAGTATTAAAACAAAGAGGCAGAAAATTACAAGCGTGCATAAAAACACTTTCGATGATGATGAGAATGCTATCTGCTGTTTGGCTCGCATTTTCGTCTGGTAGTGTTTGAATGCTTGATTTTGTGTGGGATCCAGAGTGGACACCAAGGCCTTTTTTTTTAGGTAAGGGCACTGTTCTATGCCTAAGAACGATTTGAAATTTTTACAGATCGATATGTATCGTTTAATTTTTTTCTATATAAAATTTGTTTGTTTTATCTTTATAGTTAAATTTAAATATTTAATTTAACCGTTTATGTCCTTAAATAATTATTATAAAATTAGATAATCTACTTAATTAAAAAATACAATGAGAAAAGAATAAGGCCCATGTTTCCCCACCTGCAAGTGGCACGGTGTCACCTCAGCTAGACTCCGCTTAACGTTGATTTTAACAGGACTGACCTTTTAACTCGTGGCCAGTTGGACCTTTGCCTCAAAGCAGTAGTTTCTTCGCTAAGCTATATGGGAGTAGGTACGATACGTTTGGTTTTTTCGAATGGAGTTTCATTGTAGCAGTTGTGGATTTGTCCACCATTTTTTAGTAGAAAATAAAAAGTAAAAAGAGCATAGCATGCTAAAAATAAATGGTGAACTCTTACTACTTTATCTTAAAAACATTTGTGTCGACATAATGGTTGCTCCCCACCAACTGGAACATTCGTTTACAGTCGAATGACGGGGTCGGTAACATTTCAACATATGACGAGGCAAAACAGTTCTTCTGTGCAGAAGATCCGGGGCTTCGTGCTATAGTACTCGTACTATTATTGTGCCCAGATGCAGGCTGTTTCAAAGAGAGCCACACAATTTTCAGAGCGCTCTGAGAACACCAATTCGCACACATGCCCTGGTGTTTCTCGGCAGATGGTTGGCACTGATAATACAAACGTCTCGTTCAACGTGGCCCACGCTTGAGACTTCTCAGGGATGTGTCATGCCGTGGGGTAAACTGGATCCAAAGACTCAGCTGTTAGCTCTTACTAGCATGAAGGTGTCCATCTTGGCAGGATTGGGTGCCCAATCAAACGAAGAGATCAGAGGAGGAGCACCGTTCTACTGCATTCATTGTTTCTCTTTTGGGGTTCATCACTGTTGCTTCGTTCAAATTTGAAGTGAATTTGTTTGTCTATCGAATATGTTCAGAAAAACAGCTCCACCTTTGAACTCTTGAGGCACCATGAAATTAGTACAGCATAGGCACTTCTTTTGTTGTTTTGTCTCGAACTGTTGAGCATGCTCCTAATTCAACTTGCTAGTTTCACCGAAACGGGACAGGCACCAACTTGCCGATCAAAAGATCCGAGTATTTGAATCTGGCATTATTTTACTGTATGTTATCATGATCTGAGTACAAGATTCCATTGATAGTTCTCTTTTAAAAAAATCGATTCTGTTCAACACCGATTCAAGATCTGATGATCTACTCCCACAAGAGTATAGTTTAGTATATGCTCTAGTATTTAGGTAGTACTAAATTTGTTCCTAGTACCACGCACGTCAGTATGCATTCGGTAGTACAAATTTCTGAAACAAATAGTACTACAGTATTCAGTTTCAAATTAACAATGGATTATGCCAGAGAGAGAGAGAGAGAGAGAGAAAAGAAGATTCAAGATGTCCTATTGTTTGAAAGGGATAGGCAAGCGCTACTGCGTTAGTAGCGTGCAACTTCTGCTCATCCGTCTGCGTTCCATGTTGCACGTATCATCACAGAGACCGGATCAGATCGGACCTACAATAAACAATAATAACGAAAACGACATAAACGAATTCCTAGCAACGGAAGGTAGCAAAAATAAAAAAATCTATTAGCATTGTTAAATATATGCCATTTGCCATTTTCTTCTCATCAAATATTTAGCTATAGTTACTGTCAAGGTCACTTTATCCTAAAGCAAGAATTAAAGCGGCTTAGCATAAGCATCAGGGCCATGATCGAGGCAAGTAGTCGTAGTACTATAGCCTACATAGATTGGCACACTTGAGAAGCAAAGGTACTGCAGCAGAGAAGTGAGAAGAGAACTTTGTCTCCTGCGATGATAGCGTTCTTTTTCCCTGTCGTGGCTTTTAAATGATGATATGTTCATTGTTGTATTTTCTTCATTGAGAAGCATTTTCAGCACAAAATGCATTACTCATCTATAAACTAATTTCCTTTTTATCTCGCTAAGAACTATATAATGCTACTAGTAGTAAATGTCTCCCAGGACTCAAGTGTCCTGCTGATTAGTTGAATTGCGTTTGAAGTTAGACTTGGGCTTTTATCGTTTTTATTTGTGCTTATAAATCAAAATTTAAATTTTAAAACTTTAATTTTATATTTTTATGTTATAATATTTATTTTTAAATCACTAAGTATATATATATATTTAATCTATAAATTAAAAAATTGGTACAGGTTGAGACTTAGATCGATCTCCTTCGAATCTTCATTGCATGAGCAAGTGTTGGCGAGTTGGCGTACTTGCATGATGTCTGACTCTGGCGTTACGAGATCCTTAATTGCTCAGAATGTGGCGAGGTGCTACCAGTACTGCGTTCACATACAAATAATTAATGTGGATGGTATTCTCTAGAAAAACCATTGCCGACTGCAAAGTGATGGGGTGCTACCGCGTGAGTGGTCTGCTAGATAACTGTACTACTAGTACTATTCGTTTTTTTTTCAGTTTGACTCGCACTCTAAGTATTCCATGAATGTATTTAAGATTAGGATTGGCTATATAAAAGTACTGCAATTGCAATATTTTGTTTAAAATATATAAATTTATTTACTATAGATCTACATGAATTTGTAAAAACAATAGTTAAGTTACACGTTATGTATTGACCTTGAACTATCATAAAAAATGGAGAATCTAAAATACATATTTTTCTATTAACACATAAAACTACACTCGTATACCCATAGCGTGCCCTCTAACACACGCTCAAAGCCATGAATGTGCTGCCTAAGACACGCTTAATCAGTGGCATATCTTGATAGCATTAATTTTTGGTTGAAAACTCTATTTATATGTATCAAGATTTAAACCTGGTATATAGTCTCAATGCTTCTCAAAATACATTCTTATTATAAAAGTGAACATTTAACTTTGATTAGAGATATATAAACTTGTTAAGCGATAACTATACTATTAGATTAGATCTTTATCTAAAATAATGTATGATTAGATCTATCCTTTATTTTTATGTCTTAGGAATATGAAATAATAAAACATGATGGACATAGTCCCAGAATGAATAATAATTCAATTAAATCACATGCTTTACAGTTGTTTAAAAACAGAGAGAATACTAATATGTTCATAGGGCATAAGCTCGATCGTCCAAAACTCGCCTAATTTATTGTGCCCCATCTAGAATCTAGATAGACTTTAGCCTTGGGCTGGATAAACGATCGTCATGCTGTGACTGAGATAGCCACTCGGATCAGATTTCAAACAGATACCATCACCATCCAATAATCAAATCAATAACTAGAGATTGCAGAATCGATAGTACAGTATGAATTAACGCATCCAAATAATCAATAAATCACACGGAATTTCGAGTAGTCGGCACACGAATTACTAGCAGTACTAGTCACACACGACATTAACACAGTAACACACACGTATTCGTTGACAAGCACAAACTGAGCCTCTGGATCCATGTCGAACTTAACCCACAAACCGGCGGGTGAAATCAAATTTATCGCCAAAGTCGTTCCGACTTGATCACCTTCACACGCTTACAATCAGAAAGAAAAACTATCGGCCTTCGTCTACCTCCCGGCGTGAATGGCGAGAAGGTAGAACAGCTGCGTCGCCGAGAGTATGATGGTGAAGGACTCCATGGTTTTCTGAAAAAAAAAATCATGACCAGAGCAGCTTACTAGCGTGTCGTCATAAACTCACAACCCTAGCTAGTCACAACTCCGCACGTAGACATGGCTAGAAAAAAAAAATATATATCTCTGTGTGTGTGTTTGTGTTTGATGTTGTTCTCGATATATCTTACCAATCTGGCGTTCCTGCCGTGCAGGTCAATCTCCTTGACGGCCAATCTGAAACGTAACAAATGAGTCAGGAAAAATGGTATCAAAGCTAGTGGCCGTACGCATGGGAGTGGGCAGGGGTCGGATTAATTTTGTTGCGTTAATTATTACCCCATGGCGAGCAGGGTGAGCGTCCAGGCGATGAACCCGGAGGAGGCCGCCGGCGGCAAGCTCTCGTGGCTCCACGCGCGGACGTGGTGGAACCCAGCGAGCGCCGCCGCGGCGCCGACGACTCCAGCGATCACAGCGAAGATGACGAAGAACCCAGTCGCCGCGTTCCCCATCGGGAAGTAGATCGGGGAGAAGTTTGCCGGCAGCGCCAGACCGGCACCTGCATGCGCTAAAACAGTCACTAATCTAGCTATAAAACGCAATTTCCTAAAGTCGTAGTGCTCGATATCAAGACACCATCGACACGGCAAATGTGAGACATATAGTTTACCGATGGAGAAGCCGGTGTTGATGGCGTGGTTGATGGCCCAGCCGCCGACCGCCGCCACGATGACATACATGCAGAAGTTGAGCACCAGGAGAAGGCCGGCCACCGGCTTCAGCCCCTCGCTTGCCATGGATATCACCACTGAGCTAGCAAAACTCTACTGCGTACTCTTCAGCACGTCTTCGCAAGCTACGTGCTCTGCGTTATATACGTAGTAGTACTGTTTCTACTGTGTGTGTGTATATATATATACACGCGCGATCGATGGAGAACGCGAAATAATACTAACTATTTACTGACGGGGCATAGCTGGCTTTGTTCCTTGCTTCCATGGGCTGCATGGACAGCCGAATTACGTCAAGTTTTTGTGACAAACGTGATGCTTAAGGCATCAATAGCAGAAAACATCTCTGGCTGGGGGCCGGGGGTTTGGTTTCAGACCGTCTAGAGATTTCAGAGATTCTGTTCTTCTGGAGGTTAAGATGACGGCTAGCTGGAAAAGTACTGCATTTTCTTTCGTGCAGAGACATGCGTGCATCCTTTCAGTTCAGTTCAGCTCACCTCCTAATGGCGAGCGCTTTATTCCTTGACAACCGGAGAAAGCTGCTTTGCCCAACAAACCTGCGAATGTCCGCGAGGTGTTAGATTGCCTGATGCTGCGTCGAGGACACGTCTGGTAGATGCCAAAACGTAAACAAATATTCAGATAAGAATACGCATAACCCAGGAAGAAAGGCATCGTTTCTTCTGCCAATAGTATTGCAACGGGAGCAACAGAACAACTGCTGGCTAATGCAATTGGCTCAGGCAACAGAACAACATTTGTTGCTAGTAGTATCTCATAAAGCCAAGGAGATGCTTCTTTTCGCTCCATTGAGCTAGACACCTATAACGATGCGAGTTCTTTTTGTCAAAGATGGAATGGCGGCAGTGCAGCACCGCGGCAGCTATGTGTACACTGCCTGACCTTTTGCTCCTTTGCAGCTCTTTAGAGCGTTTGATTCGTACTCCCTGACAGTTGACAATTCCGATTCGTACTCTACTCACCTCCGGGATGCTTGATCGAATGAAAAGATGAACTGATATCTCGAAACGTAACTGCAATATAATCGGTCATGGAAACCAGAAATTACGATGGACGAGATCAGCGGATCGCCTGATCCGATCGTCAGAAAGACTTCAATCCAGAGACCTCTATGCAAATCAATCTTCAGCCGCTTCGATGGGCGCACGCGCCGGCCCATCTGCACCCAGGCCATCTGGGATCCTTCGCCTAAGCCCGATTACACAGAGGCCCATGCCAGCAACTCCCTCGTATCTTATGTCTTCACAAGCGGCACAGCGATTCGTCCAGGTTAGCGCCGTTTAGCGCCGCCCATAGGCTGTAGGTGCAGCGCCCGAACAACCAAAAGAGCCCCCTCCGCACCCATGCGCTTCTGGACTCACCCGAACGGAAAAGGAAAAAGTCCATAATACCTCTCTAAACTATAGCCGAGTCTGATTTTCTACCTCAACAACAAAACTAATAAAACACATTCTTCGATTATCAATAGTTCAACTTGACAACTTGACTTCCTCTACTCTTCTTTTTGTCTGACTGGCCAACTTATCCTAACATTGCATCTATATTAGCGTCAATGTAGACAAAATTAAAAAAAAACAATGACCCACATGCCATCGTTTCTTTCTTCCATTCTTCACTCCTCTGGACTGTACAACTGGAAACCTAGGGGTAGAAGGCAGCAGTGGCTAGGCTAGAGCAGAGGATAGGTCGACGTGATGGTAAGGTGTAGAAAAGTGTTGGTGGTCGTAGATCTAGCTGGACATTGCTTGGGAGGCGATGGTAAAGGAGCTTAAGCTTGAGATAGTCATCATTCGGGAAGAAGGCAGTGAGGTTTCGAGATGTGAGAGTCCTCATTAGTAGCCACGACACCATGTATAGGCTCAAGTTATCATCGCACCACTACCAAGCCGAGAAAATGGTACATCTATGAGAGCTAGGCGTCGGTGAGGATAAAGGTTGTAGTGGAAATGGTGAAGATGAAGACGGATGCAGGGAAGAGATCCCTCTTTCGTAGCTTTCACAGAGGCAGGGCCTCCTGCGCTACCATCGGTGAAGAGGGGGAGCAGCGAGGGTAGAGCTCATGGAGGTGGTGGTATTGGAGAGCTCAATAGTAGCGATCAAGGAATAGGGAAGTGGCAAGTCTAGTCGAGAGAAGAGGACAGGAAAAGAGAAAATGTTGAGAAAAATATGAAGGCTCATTGATAGGTGTGCCCTACTTAGTCTATTTGGCACCACGTATAATAAAATCACCTTCAAAACTACTCGAGAAAACAAATTTAACTGGCATTGATAATTGAGGGAGGGGTTTTACGTGGTTTTGTGGTTCGAAGAGGAGATTGGACTCAACATATAGTTAAGGGAATAGACTTTTTCCAGTGGAAAACGAAAGGCCGCAGTTGTTGGGTATGGGCTTCCACCACTTTCCATGGATCGATCCTCATAAAACAGCCAAGAAATCCTACACGCACGGGCTATGCATGTCGCAAGAGGCCTCTAACTCCATGAGTACTTAGGCAGTGTTAGATTTTTTTTATTTATATATATTTTTATTAAAACATTTATAAAAAATATTTTGGTTTGTAAAATTTACATAACTATACCCCACACTCTATGGGAGTGTTTTTTTTAAAAAATATCTACCTAGAGAATGTAAAATGTAACGTGACAAATGTCCGTTGACTTTCATTGACAACGAGTTGATGAGAGGCTTTTTTAAAAAAATATCCACCTGGAGAATGTAAAATCCAACGTGGCAAACGTCCATTGACTTCCGTTGACAACGAGCCGATGAGAAGCTAGAAAATTTATAGGCATCCTGCTTGCTACCCTAGTTGATGTAGTTTTTTCGTGTGGCAAGGAGCCGTCTGTAAAGTGCTACAGCAAAGCACGCGAGGGTGGAGAGAGTATGTGGTTTGCTATTATTTGATTGGCGTTTTTTCATCCATTTTCTTTGTAAAATTGCTAGGGCCATCATCTGTGAGAGGAGATGGAACATGATAATTTGATGATCTCTACTAATTCAAATAATAGATATAAATTTAAAAATAAACTCTGTAGTGATCACACACTCTGAGGGCTCATATTATTATTATTATTATTATTATTATATATTATAAATATTTTAATAAAATATATAAATAAAAAATTCGGCAGCGTCGCGTGCTGCCACTCGCTCGTCGGCGCGGCCGGCCTATAAACGAAAACGCATTTGGCTGGTCGGCCGATGCATATGGGCTGATGGGCATCGGACCCCCTGGCGGCTTGGCGCTTACCTGCATCCGCTCCATCGTCTACGTGATGATAGGCCAAGTTTGCGCCGGTGGCGCCGGCGTCAGCGCGCACGCAAGTCTGATGAGCTTATGGCTCCCAGATGCAGAGTTTCTAGTATTCAGCTGTTTGCTTATTGCACATTGGTTGCTCTCTGTTTGTTTGCAGAATCTTTTTTTCAGGGCGTCCGCAGTGCGGGGAACCGACAAATTTTGTGAGTTCCTCATTATTCAAACCGGCGCGTGCCCACACATTGAGACATATCAGCAGCAGTAATAGAATTCAGGCATTCACAGAAACTACAGCTGGTTTACCACTTAATACTGCGTCATCGCACATGTCCGCGGTTTTGAGTGATTATCCCTATCCATCTTCCTTTACATCCGCATGGCACGATGCGATCATACTTCGGCAGATATATGCGGATATGCTGGTGCTTTTCACCTGCCTTTGTGGTTGTGACCCGCCGATCATCTGGCGATGGCGGCGGCGTCACCGTGCACGCATGCCTGATGGCTCCGGTAGTATCAGTTTCGCTGTTGGCATGTGTGTTTGCCCGCTGATTGACCTCTGCTTGTTTGCACGCTCTTGTTTCAGTCTTTCAGAGGGCGTCCACAGTGTGTGTAAATGGCAAGTTTGGAGTTACGCTGCTGCGTGGTGCATATGCACACACCGACATGCTAGAAGCCACCGCGTCCGCATGAACATGATCTCATGCATGTATGACACTCTGGCGGCGATGCTATTAAACTGGCACTTGATGATACTAGTAAATGGAAACGGAATGCCAACTGCTGGTTACCACTGCGTCCGTGGTTTTGGGCTTCGTTATCCATGTTCCACTACATTTGTCGTACACCGTGTGGAGCATTGTTTAATCGGGGGCTTGATGAAGTACGTACGTCATTAGGGAAAACCAAATGATTAAGATGGGGCATACAGAAACAATCGTACATCCATCACCTCCAAAAAGACAACATTCATACATCCATGCTAGATGTCTATGTCAATAATGTCATGTGGATGGCTTAAAAATGATAAGGGCATAACAACGGAAAACTGTGACCCCCCAGGTAGGCAATCCAAGGCGCCGCAAGAAGTACGCAAATTCACTTCTTTTTTCCTGTCCCAGGTCACGCACAACTTGCTGTGGAAAACAAATCAGATACTAATACACCATATTATAGTAAGCATATCTAGGCCGATTTTTTTCAGAGCGTCGTCAGGACGATTACAGCGTCTGTTCCTTTCGTCCCATTTCGTATTGTATGTCCAGAGCACTCTTACAGTTCAGCATGTTCCACATTTGTAGTCATTTCTGGATAGCACAACTGCACCACAAAAGAAAATGGAACGCACGTTCCTTTTTATGTTTTCCACACTAGCATGTGCCCACAAATTCCTTGTGCGTTCTACTACTTGATTTCTACGGTTTAGATCGATCTGGGATATGGCCAACTTTTTTGGGAGGATGAGCAACAAGGATTTTTTTTGGAAAATAGAAGGATGCACGGTCAGCTGGCCACAGTATTCCACACAAAGCGAGATCTAAATGGTACGGTACACCCACATGTTTCAGACTGGTTGACATTTCACCAGGAGAAAAACCGAGTGTGTTAATTAGGTGGCTTAAGCGTCGAGTGCGCAGTCTAAGCTGCATCGGGAAGAGAAATTCGCCAGTGTAAGAAAATAGGGTCAGGTTTTTAAAGTTAGCAGGTTGCACATGAAATTAATCATATCCAAATTTGAATCATGGAATGGTGCAGAGTCTTTTATTCCAGTGCTACAGATATTTCAACTGACCATCGTCGACATGCTGCTCAAAAAGGGTCTTTTATGCCAGTGCTACAGATATTTTTATTCCAGTTGTCCACAGTATTCTACACAAAGCGAGATCTGAATGGTACAGTACACCCACATGTTTCAGACTGGTTGACATTTCACCAGGAGAAAAATCGAGTGTGTTAATTAGGTAGCTTAAGCGTCGAGTGCGTAGTCTAAGCTGAATCGGGAAGAGAAATTCGTCAGTGTAAGAAAACAGGGTCAGGTTTTTAAAGTCAGCAGGTTGCACATGAAATTAATCATATCCAAGTTTGAATCATGGAATGGTGCAGAGTCTTTTATTCCATTGCTACAGATATTATAACTGACCATCGTCGACATGCAGATCAAAAACGGTTTTTTTATGAGAGAATGAAGCGCGCTATGACTCTTCCACAGACAGGCAAATGTTTACGTACTGGACGAATGAGAGAGGTGCATGAGTTGACGAAGTACCAATCCAAAGTATCCAATGAATCTTAGGCGCAAGTGTGAACAAAGCCATGGAGAGCGATATGGTTGGTAGATGGTAATAGAATTGTCAAGATACTTTTATTGCCTGTTTGTGCGTAAGTATATGTCAAGCGGACGCAAGGAGGCATGCACGCTGCGAAAAGGACATGGAACTTTCGTTGATTATTTTGTCAGTGAGAAGAAATGAGGGAGACGGGTGAAACGGCATTGATTTTGGATAGCTCTATATACTGGTTGATCTCTTGTAAGGAGCGGGTCCCGTTGGAAATTCCAACAGCCAAGTGAGACCGCAGAGCCGGAGCCAAGTGCAGCGACAACGGTTGGTCAGCTGCCGGGCTCCGGCTGCTGGCTGCTGTTACGGGGCGAAGCGTCGGGGCTTTTTCCTGGTCCTCTCCGTTTGCAAATCGCAAGCAGCCTCAGTTTGACGTCTGGAGTATTGCTTGGTTACGTCCATGGATCAGCTGATTACCTCACTGCATCCGTATGAATCGACTTTTTTGCACTTCGATTTTTGTATTCACAACATGGCTCGTTCGTCCAGTGAATTTCTCCCGATGAAACAAAGTCGACGTCGGGGGGATAGGAAGTCCATCACAAAGTGAAAGGGAAGGGGGAAAAAAGGGTAAAGGGAAGGGAAAAGGAGAAGAATCACTTACGGCACGCGGGCCTTATCCACCAAGGACATAAGATTAGCGTGCAGTTAGTTCGGCGGCTCCGGTTAACCTCTTCGAAGCAGATTCCGTGTCACCTGAACGGATAAAGCATATGCGCATAGGAGTGGCCAATCGGACGATCCATCACGAATCAATCGGTCGGTCGGTCAGACCGCACGTCCGAAACGGAGGGTGATCCTACCCATCTACCGCGCCCGCTGTGGCGCCAGGATTTGACCAACCATCCTCCGGGCGCAGCGGCTGCGAGTTCGTCAAGCCGTCGCCTAAGCGTTGACGGGCACGAGCCACCTTCCTCCTGCGCGCGATGCTCGCGCGACGCGCTCGCACTCTTTCCGCACGTGTTGCACGCGCCGCGGGGTGGAAGCAGGCAGAGTGGCAGCCACCCATACAAATACCCCGCGTCGCGCTCCCGCCGCTCACGCAGAACACAAAGCCACCAAACTAAACTTTCCAGGTCTTCAAAGTTTCAAAGAGCAAGCGCGATGGATGCGGTTGCGGTGATGCAGAAGCAGCTCAGGCGGCTCCGCACGCTCGGCCGCGGCGCTTCGGGCGCCGTGGTGTGGCTCGCGTCGGACGACGCGTCGGGGGAGGTGCTGGCGGTCAAGTCGGCGGCCGGTGCGGGCGGGGCGGAGCAGCTGCGGCGAGAGGGGCGCGTCATGTCGGGGCTCTGCTCGCCGCACATCGTCCCGTGCCTCGGGTCACGCGCCGCGGCGGGTGGGGAGTACCAGCTTTTCCTCGAGTTCGCGCCGGGCGGGTCGCTTGCCGACGAGGCCGCGAGGAGCGGAGGCCGCCTCGAGGAGCGCGCGGTACGCGCGTACGCGGCGGACGTGGCGAGGGCGCTGGCCTACCTCCACGGGAATTCGCTGGTGCACGGGGACGTCAAGGCCAGGAACATCATGGTCGGCGCCGACGGGCGGGCCAAGCTCGCGGACTTCGGGTGCGCAAGGAGGACGGACTCCGAGCGACCGATTGGCGGCACGCCGGCGTTCATGGCGCCGGAGGTGGCGCGCGGGGAGGAGCAGGGACCGGCCGCCGATGTGTGGGCTCTCGGCTGCACGGTCATCGAGATGGTTACCGGCAGTGCCCCGTGGAGCGACATGGACGACGTCTTCTCCGCCGTCCACCGGATCGGGTACACGAACGCCGTGCCAGAGATGCCCGAATGTCTCTCCCCTGAGGCGAAGAACTTCTTGTCCAGGTGCTTAACAAGAAACCCCCGCGACCGACCTACCGCCCCGCAGCTACTGGAGCACCCATTTCTCGCATCCGCCTCCAGCGACGTCGACGCGACGGCGGAGAAGCACGGCTGGGTGTCCCCCAAGAGCACGCTCAACGCGGAATGCTGGGAATCAGATGACGACGACGACGAAGACGAAGACATGTCACAAAGCGCAAATAAGAGGATCAGCGCATTGGCGATCACCTGCTCGGCCTTTCCAGACTGGGACTCCGATGATGGTTGGATCGACTTGCAAAGCCACCCATCTGAATTTTCGGAAACACCGGCGCCCATGGAGTTGACCAGTGCAGATTTAGGTCTTTGGTGGGAAGCAGTGGATGCGGAGATCGATCTCCATTTCGTTGACGTGGACGACGATGGATATGTTGCCCGAACTGTACGAGCGCGTGGTTTCATTGAGTATGACAGACAGCAGAGTGTCAGAGTGCGTAGTGATACACCCTTGTGCCTAGTTGCTTGCCACCGGAGCGACACTGTAAAATTCGGTTGTCCTTGTAACTGGAACGGAGTAATAGATTTTGATTTTGCACAAAATTTCCCCCCTTTTGACATTCCATACGCGCCTGTCCGTACCATTAAATCTTTGAATTCGAGAGCTGATAGATTGCATAGCTCCGGGTGAAAACCGCTCAAACAGCTAGTTTAACACACTATAGCTGATTCTCACTGTTTTAATAAGAACGACCAGTTTTTGAACGAGTTAACATTCTGTAACACCCTGTGTTTCGGTCCCGAGTTATTTTAGTAAAAGTCCTATATTTAAAATTTTGGTTCTGTAGGGTTAAGTGCCAAAGATATCAAAAACCTAAACTCTCATCCCAAAAATCCCTTCCCAAACAAACTCTCAAAATTTATATTTCAAAATCCAATCCTCCTTTGAATCCCACTCTCCTCCATTACAAACTATTCAATCTAATCTACAAATCCAAACCACATGTCTAACCAGACTAAAAGTCCTGTCCTACAAATTGCCTCCAAAATTATTCTAAGCCCTTCTCTATTTTTTTTAATTCTAGATGTCCATCAAAACTCCTAAGGCTGTGTTAGTTTAGGGATATTGATAACTTCTCCCCCATGTCAAAACGAAATAACTCATTAATGCATTATTAGTTAGGTCTATAGCTAAAAATTTTAAAAATAGATTAATATAATTTTTAAAGTAACTTTCTATATATTTTTTTAAAACACCGTTTAGCAATTTAAGAAGCCTTTACATGAAAAACTATAAAGTAGATGTTGGAAACTTGGCTTGCCAAATACACGCTTTAGTTCCCTCCCTTGAACCTCTCCTTATACTTTGGGTTAAAAAATCTCTAAACCAATGAATCTAATACAAATATTCAAACTCCAAAATCCTCCAACCAACTTCCACCTCCAAGTATTCAAACTCAAACTTCAATCCTTCTCTTTCTCTCTCCTCTTTGTTCGCGCGTGGAAAGATCAGACAAGGCTAAGAGGCACACCGAAAGAACGAGCGAGTCAGCTGATGGAGGTCTGATACGATCACCCCTAAACACGCGAAGGGCTAGGAGATCTACTTAGCTCTAGTATGGCTCGTTGGTCCACCAGATGTGCCAAAAGATATATGTTCGCGCACATGGAGATCGAACCAGATGGAGAGAGGTGCTGAGAGGGCGAGCGAGTTAGTCGATGGAGATTCAATGTGATGCGCCTGAATACGCGAAAGCCTGGGATATTTGATTAGCTCCAGTACATATCCTTTGGCTCGTTGGAACCTTCGAGCTGTTGGAGTTATGGGCGTGCTAGTCAATATGATCTCTAATTAACAAGGAAGACCAATAGAGTTAGATTATTGAGTCAATCGACCGATAGATCGATACGGACTCCTGCTATCAGCTGGATGTGTCAATAGAGTTAAAATAATCATCGGTTGTGAGTCCGATGCACTCCTACTATCAGCTGGTTGCCGATAGGGCTGTAGCGCTTATACATCGGTAGAAAGCTAATGATGACATAGTCAAATAGCGAGTAATAAAATAAAAGATTCATCGGCTGTAGCGCCGATGATGCTCTGAATAGAATATGCGATAAGTAGTAGAGAGTGAGTTCCGATCTCTCGAAGGGACGAGACCTAGCGACCACCCATGACATTACCGTTAAAGCTAGACTTGATAGGACGGACTGAACCAAAATTGTATAGGGCTAAGGAGTTTGCATGACTTACCCCTTCGCTAGAGTTCAAACCTAACCGTTGTAGCCCCACATCTAGAGGCAGAACCTGTTGGTAAAAAACTAGACGAACTAGGGTGACGATGCATCGAGATTGTATTGACCTAAGATATGATTTACAAACCTCCATGCAGTCTATATTATACCCTGAGGTTACACGAGTCCGATGTAATTACCTTTAGACGTTACTTCATAAACAAAAAAGGAAACTCTCTCTAATACATTAACAAAACTAACTACTCATGTCTAATTATAAGAAATAACTTATAGATATAAAACCCCATGGCAACCACGATTCCTCAGATCTGGTCTCATCTTTACAATCTTCCATCTTCGTCTAAACTAAATCCATCTTTATCTGTCTAATCGGCTCTTTCCTTGTATCAATCGGTCTCTTTACATAAGCCGATCGGCTCTTCGATTTTGGCTGTGAGGCTTACCAAAATTTTGTGTTAACACTTTCAAAATATCGAATTCAGTTCCAAAAATATTCAAAGACCCCTTTTGACACCTCTCCTTGGATTACCTAAATTCTTATAAGTCCAAATATAAAATTTGAGATAAACTCCAAGTTCAAAATCCCTTTGAATCCTCTCAAATTCCAAACATGGGCCATATTCAAATAATGGTATTTTATGCCAAATTGGATCTCCAATAACTATTTATCCAAGTAACCCATCCCAAAATTCTTTTTGTTCCATGTTCAATTTTAAATTCAAACTTCCTTTCAAATCTCCTCAAAATTCAAATTCTAGAAACCCCTTGAAAATCCTTAAATTTATGTTCTTTTGGGCCACTACTAACCTAGCCTAGCCACGCTCTATCTCTCTCAAGCCAACCTTCTTTCCTCCCCTCCGCCTCCTACCAAGCTAGCCCACCGCTTGCACATGCAGTCCCATCTCCTTTCCCTTTTCTCTCTTTTCCTTGGATGGCTCAACCACACTAGCCTAGCACCCCTCCTCTATCCTTCCCCGTGTATGCCGATGACCCATCTTCTCTCCCATCCGTCGGCCCATGTCCTCCTCCATCTTCCTCGCACATGTCCACTCCCGTGGTTCATGTATGAGTGCCCACTATTTTGCCTCCCTACGGCCATGCCTATCACCCGCTACCTATCCTGTAGCCACCCGCTTCGTCCACACCCACATGCACACCTCCTTACACTCAACGCCCGAGTACACACCCGCTAGCCATTCGGGAGAATGTTGCATCCTCGATCATTTCCCATGCGTCGTGACAATCATTCTCGTGTGCTACGCACCACGATGGGCCTCTCCACGCCCTAATTCCCTACTGCTAATCTCACCACAAAACCACCTCCCTTCCCTCCTCAGTCAACGGATTTGATTTTTGACACCGCTGGCCACGCTCGACGCGCTTGTGCCATCGTGTCATCACTGTGTCATCGCTTCTACCTCTAAGTTGTCCCGTCCTCAAAATCCTCTTCGGCATTTGAATCACACCCTCTTCATCATGTCCCATCGCAGTGCTTAGCATGCCTTCCCTTTTCTTGTTGTGCCAGCCCATCCTTTCCCCTTAACCCACGCCGCTGCGTCGCTTTCGGCCTTTCTTCTCCCACTCTTCATCGTGTTGTCTCCTCGCCACCAGGGCATTGGCCTGCCTAGCCCTAGAATCCTGAAGCTAGCAAGCCATCCATTCCTCCTCACCACCGTGTCTTCAATCCATCCCGCAAGCCACACCACACAATCACCATCAGCCGCCTCACCATTAGTGACGTTGGCTGGCCTCGCTCGCTCGCCACCAACTCACCTTCCCTAGCCACCTATAAAAGGCCAGTAAGCTCACCTTCATAACCACACCATTCTTCTCCACCATCTCTCTTCATCTCTCCAAGCTCTCTCTATCTTGGCTCCTCCTTTTCCCCTCCAAGCTATCGTTGCTTTGAGACTCTCTCTGTGCCACCGAGCTTACCGCCAGCGGTGTTACCGTCACCACCATCTATCGGCCATGCTAGCCAACCCCGAGCATGCCTTCAGCTATGAGCAGAAGGAAGAAGACATCATCTTCTCTTCCCCTCCCTATGGCTAACAGCTGGGGCCTACTCGACCAATGAGGTCAAACCACGTGTTCTCCTCCCTTGTCTCCCATTCCCCACTGACTCTAGTCCGTCCATCAAATATTCGTAGAGAATATTCCTCCAAGAGAATATTCCTCATTTCTAGTTTAATCTTTTTTCTTCGATTCTAGAAATTCAATTAAACTTCATAAATTCATAAAAAGCAACCATAAATATGTTTGTCATGTTTAAGTATTTTTTTATAAATTTAAGATATATTAAATGGCACTATTAGATTATAACTAATATTATATTATTTTTAGGAATTTTGCGAGTGTCACTTTTGTGTTTGCGTAGCAACGTTCTGGAATTTTGTTGGACATGAAGATTGAGATGATTTGAAGACCGTCGTTAAGGCAAGTCACTATTTAACCATATTACTCGTATAAAATATGATTGTTTACAAAGTCGAATGTTAGCGTACACAGTTAATTTAACTAACCCTAGTTTATGTGTAACTGACAGATTAACCTAGTAGTTTCATAGTTTGTTGATAAACCCTATCCTTGCAACTCTATCGTAGTGGTTCTTTGAAATCCTCGCTCCTTAAGCGAGAGTAGTTTTGCACCACCTTACACTATTGTTTGTTGATATGTGAAAACTTTGGTTGAAATGCCTTTGCAAAACCCAACTTGTAGAGTCGATGGATTTCAAAAGAAACAAAGGTTTGTGAAGTAGCTTGATTTCATATTCGCATATAAGAACTGTTTCCTTGGATAATTACATCCAAACATCTTACAGTATGACCATGTGTATTCATATGATGCTTATTGTTAAGCAATTAGTTATCATATAAAAATCCTATATGCTAATGTTTGTGGAACACTAGGAGTGAGGAGATGGAGTTGTTGATCTTTACTATCCCATCGAGAGCGATATTACTACCTCTTTAAAGGCGAACAAATAATAGTGGGAGTCATTCCCTATGTATCATGAGTAGACAATGGCTTTTCTTACCAAATATTTGTCGTGAGATTTGACCAACTATGTGGCATGGTGTATTTACTGGTTAGTTTTAAATAGGCTTTATTATGAACTTCTAGTAGCGAAAGGTATCCGGTGTCAATTTTGTGTAGTGCAGGTAAGCGTACAAACTCTGTAAAGCTTAACCAAAATATTCAAATAGCCATGCCCACAGTCAAATGCAGATGTAAGATGATTCTTCTAACGTAGATTTTTTTGCATGACCTTTGTGAAAATAATTTATGGGATGGAAATCGTTATTAGATTCAGTCGGGATAACTGATAGATGACCGTGAAAGTGCATATAAGTTTTACCAAAGGTTGTAGCATCGTGTTCTAATAGAGAACTTGATAGTTGCTTTGGACATTGTGCTAGTTTTGGTAAGAGTTTGGTGACCAAACCTTCTTTTAGGATTGATCTTGGTAAGGCTAGGGATCAAGGGCAATATAGCTCCATGGAGTCCCTCAATGGAGATGTATAATCTTTTTATTCAAACTTTGGTGAAGAATCTTATGTCTTCTTGTGAAATGCCTCTTGTATTTATTTATTGTCTTTGGATCACCTACTATACCACACTCTTGAGATTGCTCCCTCCATGCATCATTTTTGGAAGTAGTGAAGGGGGATTAGAATCTCCAAACGCTAGGACAAGAGTGCTCAATGAACCTCGACTGGGATCTCCAGTAGTTAAGACTATATATTTTGGAGGAAGTTTTAATTTTTTCTACAAGTTTCTTACAAGTTTTTGGTTTGCACATTCACCTCTCTCTTAAGAATCAAGGTCCTTTCAGACCTAAGTTGTCTAAAATAGGTCTATGTGACCTACGATGTCAAAATACCATAATAGAGTAGGCTTCTCGGGTGGAAGCAAAAGAGTGGAAGGGAATAGGATATCGATAGATGCAAGAAGAATCCAAGGTATAAGGATGTGATGGTTGGAAAGAACTCAATATATCAAGGGAATCAATATGATCGAGATGGCATAGAAATAATGAGGATATACTGCTTGATAGAGATAGAAAGTGAAAAGAAACTAATAATGAATCTAAAACTCATTCACTCTCCTTGAATTGTTGCAAAGTAGTCTACAAACGAATTGAGACAAAAAAAATGTCTCCTTTTATATTGTTTTATATAAAATCAAACTTAGAGTTTTTGGAAAATGTTTTAAAATAAAAAGGTTGTGAAATAAACCCAATCTTCCTTTATAGCTTGTATAATCACAAATCTATGACTTGTGAGTATGAAAGTACTTATCCTCTCTATTTTGTTATTCTTTTCTTCTTCCTCAAGTTCAAGCTAAAGATATTGAAGGCTTCAATTTCATCCCTAGATCCAAACTACTACGTGTAGATTCCTTTGCTAGCCATGCTAAGTTTCATTGTTCTTGTTTTGTTTGGAACTTGCTGCTAAGGGTATACCCAATATGGTAACTAAAAGTGCTTCTAGGCTCCCATGCAGTTTTTTGATGATTGATGATAATTGATTAAGGAACTAAAGTATTTGATAAGTGATGAGTAGGCATTAGAAAGAGTTGATGCGGAAGCAAATTGGGCAAAGCTTGGAACATAGAAGATGAAATTGTACTGAAATTGTGAGCAGTCACATTGTCATGTGTGGTACCGGACAATCTGGGTTGAGTGGAGGCTAGGCAATCAAGGTGGTATCATACATTCTGGAAGAAGATGGATGCAAGTGGATGGATTTGTTCAGAAGACGTTGGACAAACCCTATCATACAATCTAGCTTGATACTGAATTATCTCACACACTCTAGACACAAGCTAGATGATTGCTTCTAAACGATGGGACAAGTAATGGGCCGAGCTGAAAGGTACAAACTCGACAATTCAGTAGAGACTAGACTATCTGGCAAAGGCATGGTTAGACTATCCGATAATGGTACCCAACTGTCTAGCTCTTTATGACACAACAGCTAGTTATTAGTTACTCGATTGTCTGGCTTAGTACATTTCTAGCAGGATTTTGCATTGACTAGTTGGAGGAGTTGGGTTATAAATGGGTGGTGATTAGGAGTTGTTGGGAGACTTTTGAACCCTTTTCACAATGAGAAGCTAAACAAGTGTCCAAGAGTCTTGAAGAGTTAATTGAAGATATTTTGTGCTAGGGTTTATAAGGCTAAACTCCCTTGCATCTCTCTCTCCGATCTAAAGCTTATGCACTGATTAGTGGGTTGAGTTAACAGTATGTGGAAGATAAGAACTGTAGTCTCGAAGCAACCAAAAGGTGTGGTTGTCTAGGTACCACTATGAAGGTTTAGCCTCACCTCCAAAAGGGAAGAAGCAAATTGAGTGGATTCTGAGTGTAGCCTTAGTGGTTGCTTGGTAGACCAAGTTTGACTGATCAAGGAAAGTTACATGGCATTTAAACTTGGGTCTTAATGATCTATTGGAGCACGGAGTAACTCTTGGTTATAGCTTGGAGACCAAGGCTTCATCGGAATTGATTGTTTGAAGAGGAAAGCGATTGAAAAAGATCCGGCTCCAATAGGAGCTTTCTCAACAGGGAGTCAGAACGGTTGGTTCCGAATTTCGGTAAACAAATCGGTGTCTCCTCCTCTCTCTTTATCTTGTATTTACTGCTTTCTATCTTGAGTTTGTAGTGTTCTTGTGCTAGCTTGTTATCTATTTCTATCATTGATTGCTTTTGTTGAAAGTGTGCTTGACTTTGTGCTAGCTTGTTATCTTTCTCTATCGTCCCCTCTACTTCTCAGCTTGTCTTTTGCATAAGTCATTTGTCACTTTGTTGGCCAAATTTTCCTATCAAAGCCGAACAATCCATGACCTTTATTTTGTTGCATTGAGCGGATTGTCCGTAGCGATACCAAACTATATTGCTATTTCTAATTCCATTGCAAGTTTTTATAATTTCAGGTAAATGCCTATTTATCCTTTCTCTAGGCTACTTCTACTCTCTGAATTCTGCTAGCCATAAAACATGTGCTAACATAGACAAGAGGTTAATTTAATTACTTGTGAACACTACACCAATCCTATGATATATAAGCTGGTATAAATAGAATAATAGTGGACAAAGAAATAACTAGCTTTTATTATATCACTTAGAGTAATCCTTACCTATGTTATCATCATGGATAGCCCTTAGATACATAGCATAACACAGGAGGTAAAAGCAACAACAACGACTAAACAGAAGCTAACAATGGAAATTAACTTAAACAACTAAGTACTAGGCACAGTACCTAGATAACTAATTTATTCCACAAGCATGCCTTGCAAACTAGGCTCAAAACCCTTAATGTCTTTATGCTTGGCCTGCTCCTAGAGGAACTCCTCAGCGGACAGGTCTACATGATCCTCTCTAAACTCTACATATATATGAGCAAGGGTGAATACTTTAAGTACTTACCAAGCGAGAGGGAAAGATGGCATATTTTGGCTCAACAAGAGAGGTTTTTGTTTGTGAAAGCAGTCTTTTCCTTAAAGTAGTTATTTTCCAAAGCACTAGTGAGCCCAAATCTTAATTGTTCAAAAGAGACTCATACCTCGATCTATTTCACAAGTTGCTTTGCAACAACTTTGAGTACTCACCAAGCAAGAGGGAAAGATGACATATTTTGGCTCGATAAGGGAGTTTAAGGTTTTCATTTATGAAAGTAGTCTTTTCTTAAAGGAGTTATTTTGCAAAGCACCAGTGAGTCTAAATCTTAATTGTCGAAAAGAGACTCACCTTAATCCATTCCATAAGTTGTTTCGCAACAACTTGTCACCGTGTTTATATATGATAGCAGAATTCTCAACATTTCCTCATTTTACATTTTATTAGCTTATTTTTACTTTCTCAACACTTAATGATTAATCAAAAATCATTTCTTAATTATTTATTATAGTTAACAGGTTTTCACAACATAAGTTCACATTCTCAGCACTACAATACTATGGTGTCACAAGACACCCTGGGTCTTACAAAACTATTTCTGACCATGAAGGTTGATTGTTTTCTACACATGTGGACTCTGGAAACGATTCACATTCCAACAATTAATGATATAAGAAATACTTCACATCCACCCAAAACCGCTGGCACGACTGTTTAAAAAATTCAACTAAACTCTACAGAGGTTGCACGCTTTACTCACACATCATGAACTTCTCTCTTAACACAACACGTGTCAATTAAACATAGTTAGCAAAGGAAAGCTCACTATAAGACTTTTCTAAAACTAACCTATGAATACTTCATGCCACATAGTTGGGTCAAAACACTTAAGATAGAGTATTAGACAAGTCCTATGTCTTCATCTACTCAGGACACACCAAGAATGTCTCATGTACCTAACCAATTGCCTCGAAAGAGGCTAGAACAACACCCATCTTAGGTAGTAACGATCCACAATACCGTCTCCTCATCTCCAACGTTTCACAACTATTCACATAAAAGATTTTCATGTAATAACTAATTACTTAGCTATGAGCATTTCATAATACCCATGTAATCACACTGTAATATGATTGGATAAATTTTTCAAAGTAATCGGTCCTTAATAATAATAAGTAGCCAAGTCACAATGGCATGAACTCTGTACCATCTAGGTAATACAAACCATTTTTATTTTATAAACATACCGACGTCATATTGGATTTTCAAGTAAAATTTGGAAGTCCCAAGTTTCCCACATGACATCAAAATCATAAGTGGCTAAGCAACTACATCAATAATCGCATCCCAGAAATGATGATACTGGCACATCTTTGGTGGACTTAACAAGGATGGAAGTCATTAACTTCCTACATAATTGAAGTACGACTACTCGGTAGATCCATCAGTTTCACACAAACCGAGGCCAAACATGATTAAAGTGTGATCTAATAATGCATCTTTATAAGTAATGTAATTCACAAATATAGGTTTAAAATATTCAAGAATGGCTTGTCTTGGTACGCGATGATTCCTTGTGCAATAAAATCTTGTATGAACATTTCTTCAGTCACGACCTCTCCATGTGAGAAACACAAATATTACACGCTGTACTAATAAAACTGACTAAACAAAGAAAATAATAGTTGGCATGAACAAAGGAGGATTTTAGAAAAAAATTATGATTGGAATAAGGTCAAACAAATTACGAATAAAAATATATGGATTTTTGAAATTTGAATAGATTTTCTCAAAAATAAATGTTTAGTTAAAAAGAATATTTTTGAAAATATTTCTTGGGCTAACATGTGTGGCCTAAATGTCAGTGAGAGGGGAGAGAGAGGTCTATGGTAGACTAGGCCTATAGAGGTGGCTAGAAAGGGTGGGCCCACGTGGATCCCACCTCCTATTTATTTTCCTTTTTCCTTTTTTCTTTCTCTTCTTCTCTCTTCCTCACTCACTATCTATCGGCTTCCTCTACCCTGCTCATGAGCGCGCTCAAGGAGGGAGATAGTAGCATGCTGGTGGCATGGTGGCAGGGATGCTAGGAGGTAGGGCACATTGGTTCGCATTGGCGCTAGGAAGCAAGCGACAACAGTCAACGCAATAGTGATAGCAGGTGCTAGGAGGCGCAATAGTGATGAGGCTTGGTGTGGCATTCAGTGAAGTGCGGCAAAGAGGGAATAAGTGGGAAGGTGGCTGCTACCTTCGGTTGTGGTGTGGAGAGGGATGACAATGGCGACGATGTTACTGCTCTGTTCTTGTGGGGGCGACGTGGCTAGCTAAGCTCGGCGTGGTTGAAGAAGAGGCAGTGATAAAGGAATGTGGTGGGTTAGAGGAGGAGAGACGACAATGGTGGCATCTCAGTTTTGAAGCTGCTCCCACCGCTTCACGACAAACAACACGACGATGAGCTTTTGCGCGGTGCCACAAACTGCACGAAGCATTCGATGCTCTTTTGTATTATTCACAATGGGGTGTTGCGCTGACTTGTGTTCGCTGCTGTGTAGGTTCAACATCTTCTTATCGCTTCATGTCTTGGGCATAGGAGCTTCACGTGTGTGTTGAAGACAAACAGGGCTGCCCTACTTGTTTGTTTTGCTCGTGTGTAGAGGAGGGAAGTCTTACGTGGGATATTGAAATGATGGATGAAGCATGCATGTATGTAGTGGATGCATTGCTTTGGTTTGAGACAAAATGAAAGAATGGATGAGAGCTGCACATGCATGGCTCATATGCTATTTGTCCCGTTCATGAGTAGAGAATGCTTTGCTGACTAAGATGTGTAAATGCGAGCTATTTCTGCTTGCACTGCTGGATGTGATATAAGAGTGAAGCTAGGAGTAAATCTCGGATTTTACCGATTTCATTCGTACATGATTAAATTTAATGTAGATATGACAGTCTGACCCACAAGTGAGCATGAGGGAAAAATTAGATATTAAAATATAGAAGGAAATATTCACCTGTTGATCAATGTCTAAAAATAAAATTTAAAATTCTCAGATGGAGCTTGAAATTTTGAAATTAAAATTTTAGAAAAATAGCAGGCATTACAGCTTAGGTCTTTCAGCAAGGTATAAACTAGAATGATTAATATTTTGTTGCCACAACTACTGTCTTAGAATCCTAGGACTATTATCATCAAGCACAGTTTCGTTGGGATGGTTTATCATTCTTGTTGGCACGGTGTAGCATTTTCTTACCAGTGGTTTCATTTTGGTGTGTGACATATTCTACCAAAACTCTAGAATTTTGAACTAGTGTCTTGTGCTATGCTATGGAATTTAGCTAGTTATTCTCTCCCTCTTAAAATTAAAATATAATGTTTATTATATGTCCTATAGAGAGCTTCATATCTATTATATTATCTCAACCAACCACAATCATTCTATATTTAATATATACATATATTTTCTCATCTTAACTAGGCATGACCATTTTATATTCAATTCCACATGCTTTCTTCATCTACGTGTAAAACCTAAAAGATAGCTAAATTTTATGAAAGATGGAGTATTTTATTCGTGGATCATTTAACAATTCTGATACATATATTTTGTTTTAAAAAATATTTATTATGATGCTATAGGTTGTCTCAAGTCCCATCTCAAAAAAATCACCCAATAATCACATCTAGATTTTTAAGATAATAAAAATGCTTTATATTTTAGTCCTTTTAGCATATAAGCACATAACCATAGGTTTTGGTGCTAAATAAAAAAGGCATAGGATGTTGAGGCAAAATCCTAGCTACCATTATGGTGATACAGCAATTCACCTATGTAATCGCAAAAAAAATAATGAGAAAAAATGTTTTGCAAAAAACAATCAGATAGACAAAAAAAGAGAGATTTTTCACGCATAAGAAATGTCAAGCACATACTCAAAAGGCAACTTGGACATGCATAATTGGTCGTTTCAAGAAGTTAAAAAACATTATTCAAGAATAACTTTTAGTTTTAATATATTGAAGATGTGATCGACTTTGATCTTAAAAGCACATCGATGTAGAATATGCATGAATATAGAAATACAGCAACATAGAAATTCCGTGAGTCCACAGTACACAGGGTAAGGTTCATCCTCCGGATGAAGTCTTTGGGCGTCGGCTAATGTAGTTGTTGGGCAGAGGTAAAGTTTATAAGCCCATGTATAAAAAGATCTCAAGTTGAGAAAGAAGATCCAAGGAATCTTCGGTTCAAGAAATGGTTGGTGTTGGAAACCTGGAACAGTCAAGGTTTTGTTTGAGTTAATAACCGCAAGCGCAAACGGTCGGTTACTTCTATTAAAATCGAGATGGAAGCCTTCCCCAAGTGCATGCATGATTGGCAAGGTGAACAGAGCACCAGTGAAGGTGACATGTGCCACTATCCTTCTCAACTGTAAAATACGCATTCATGTGTAATTAATTTAGTGCTGTCTGTGGAGAGATTGCAATCAACAACTACATGTGAAAAGAAAAAAAACAGCAACTAGCATGAAACATAGGGCAGCGGTACACCGCAGGGTAACCACACAGGAAATAACACTGGCTCAAGGGCCTATCTGCACAGACTGTATACAGAGAGTATGACACGTTTCGATCACGTGAACCATCTAACGTGGATGACGCCCTGGAAATCTGGAATAGCATTGTTCCTTGTTGCTCATATCTCATTAGGGCGAAAGGGACACAAAATTCGCAAAACCTAGTTTTGGGGCTCGATGGAAGAGCTTTCAGGCTTAAATCGACCAGAGCACACATGAAAGATGATAGACAGCTATCATACAGCACATATGCCAACCAAAAAGTGTTACGCCAGAAGCAATAGAGAAAAAACTGATCCTTCGGCCAAACCCCATGCACATGGACGTTGAGAGATCAGCCAGATTTATCCCCAAAAAACTGTCAGTTAATTATTTTTTGTTCGGTTTCAGGTGTTGAGATGTAGTACAGGAGACTGGACGTCACCCATGAAGCGACGAGAGAGAGAGAGAGAGAGAGGGGGGGGGGGGATAACACGATGCTTCAATCATTTTTGCAGGGCTTATCCGATGGAGAAGGAAAAAGAAACGGCGAGATTACCGGTTGCCCGAGCATATAGCAGACCATGTGGTGGAACAAGTGTCACACGATAAAGAGCATGTGCGTATCGGCTGCATACCCAGCCCCAAGTGCCGATGCACCTGACCCGCGGCAGTGACGCCGATCCGTCGAACGGAAAATCGCAGGAGAAAACGCCGGCGAAAAGCCAAAAACGCACGATCACAACCGGGAGCTACAGCTTCGTTTCACCTTCCTTGCAGGCATGCAGGGGAGGGAGAGAAGGCGAGCGTGGGTGCGTGGCGCGTGGTGCGGGAGGATTTCTAAAACGCACGCTGCCTAGCTATTTTTTCTCTCTCGTCCCTCCCGCAGCACGCGCCGTTTCCGCACGTGTTCAACGCGCTCCGCTGGGCTCCATACAAATACACCCCTCCCCTCCTCGCCACACGCCACAGTCACCATACGCACAAGGCAAAAAAAAAAGAGAGGGGTAATTGAAGGACCAAACAATTCGGGACATGGCTAAGCAGCTCAGGCGGGTGCGCACGCTGGGCCGCGGCGCGTCCGGCGCCGTGGTGTGGCTCGCGTCCGACGACGACTCCGGGGAGCTCATGGCCGTCAAGTCAGCCTGCGCCGGCGGCGCGGCGGCGCAGCTACGGCGCGAGGGGCGTGTCCTGTCCGGGCTCTGCTCGCCGCACATCGTCCCCTGCCTCGGGTCGCGCGCCGCGGCTGGTGGCGAGTACCAGCTGTTCCTCGAGTTCGCACCCGGCGGATCGCTCGCTGACGAGGCCGCCAGGAGCGGGGGATGTCTCGCGGAGCCGGCCATCCGGGCGTACGCCGCTGATATGGCGAGGGGGCTGGCGTACCTCCACGGGATATCTTTGGTGCACGGCGACGTCAAGGCGAGGAACGTCGTGATCGGGTGCGACGGTCGGGCCAGGCTCACGGACTTCGGGTGCGCGAGGGTCATGGACTCGGCTGGTCCGATCGGCGGCACGCCGGCGTTCATGGCGCCGGAGGTGGCGCGCGGCGAGGAGCAGGGCCCGGCGGCCGACGTGTGGGCCCTCGGCTGCACCATCATCGAGATGGCAACCGGCCGTGCCCCATGGAGCGACATGGACGACATCCTTGGCGCGGTCCATAAGATCGGGTACACGGACGCCGTGCCTGAGGTTCCCGGGTGGCTGTCAGCGGAGGCCAAGGACTTCTTGGACGGCTGCTTCAAAAGGCGCGCGACCCACCGGTCCACGGCGGCGCAGCTCCTGAAGCACCCGTTCATCGCCTCCGCTGCGGCCCTCGACCGCTCGCCGGAGCCGGCGAAGCAAGAACGGGCATCCCCCAAGAGCACGCTGCTGGGGGCATTCTGGGACTCCGACACCGACAACGAGGAAGTTGAGATGCCAACCGGCGCGGCGGAGAGGATCAGTGCATTGGCGTGCGCCTCCTCGGCCTTGCCGGACTGGGACTCCGACGAAGGCTGGATCGAGGTACACGACGATGGTTCCTTCTCCCCCGTCACGCCGCCGGCCATCGACGCGGACTACATCGTCTGGGCAGAGTTGTCAGAACCAGAGATCGAGCAGTTCGCCGTCGACGCGGATGGCGGCAACCATCTCCGGCGCAATGAAGCGGAAGCGATCGAATCATCCATTAGGCAGGGCAGTTACCTGTACGTGCATCTAGGCAGTGGTAAAGACAAAATTTTACACCCGTTTGATCCTAACGGGACTGAATCAATGAGATTCACTTATGTTTGTAACAGAAGCAGAGTAATAAAATTCAATTTCGCTCAAATTTCGCCTCGTTGTGACCAACCAGTTTGTACATTTAATCTTTCATTACGTCTCCTTTACTACTTTGCAAATCAATCACGTGACAGTTCGAGCACAAATTAGTTCGAGCGAGACATGAATATGTCAGCATTTGCTCGTGTTTCCAGCGATCAGGATCGAAGTCGTTAGCGAACAGCAATCCATCCCCTTCTAGTAAAGTTGGCAGGTCTCTTCGACAGGCAGTTTTGCGTATGAAATACTGGACGTCTGGATCGCGACTAATCACTCATATTGGTGATTTCAGTAAACCCGCCGTTCAGAAGTACGGAGAAAAACATGTCGTTTTACTGCTCGTCAGGGTGACGTCACTTCGGAGCCACGATGGCGTCATCTCGTAATGTTGTAAGTTGTGACTCCTCTCACCGCATGTCGTGGATTTCTTTCGATCAAATCGATGATCAACTTTAGGAGAGATCCAAGCTAACTAGGCTGTTTACCTTTTTTGGATTGATAGTGTGGCACTGTGGATGGGACTGTCACCGGTTCATCTTCCCCTGTTTTTTAGGGCTCGATGAACACCACATGAGCTGACTGCTGAAGTGCTAGTGGTATAGTATTTGGAAGTGATGGTTAATGAAAGATGAAACATAGAAGATTATTTAATTTTTTTATAGTATAAATGATAGAACTAGCTAATATAAAGTTAAAATTTTACTTTTTATAAAAGTAAGATAATAAACTTTTGTATAGAATTTTTTTATAAAAATGCACTATCTAGCAGCTCTAAAAATGTGCGCTCGAAAACTAAGAAACAATCTTTCATTCACAATCGTCATGGAATGCAACCTAAAGCTATGTTAAAAATGATTTTTTATCCAGATTTTTTTTGTCATTTATGAGCATGTTTTTCAAACCGTTAACAAAGTGTGTTTTGCAAAAATTTTATATACGTAAGTTCTTTAGTAAATTCATCATTTATACCATTAAATAGTTATTAAAAAAATTAGATAATCTTTTATCTTCTAATACTTTTAAACACAAACTAAGTACCCTGACTCCCTGAGCCACAGGCACACAGCATTGCATAACTCCAGTGGAATCTCAACTCAAGATTGCCATTGAGCTGGGTTGAAAGTGATCTAGTGCTTGGTGCTCAATTGGCGGCCACATGCTGGTTGATCGCTATCAAAATGTCCTGCAAGTTAGGCAGTGCAATGCGATTAGGTTCTGTACGTGCTACCCGTAGGACTACTGATGGATCTCGCCTAAAATTTCTCGTAAACCCATGAACTAGCAGGCCGTAGTACATTGCGCAAACACGGGAAATAAACGTGGGATTTGCTCGTGTGATCTACAGCCACAAAGAGGAGAAAGAACACGCGATCTCGCATCATGTGACATGTGGAGATGCAATTGTCTCACTATGCATTACATCACGCATGCCAGCTTCACAGTTAGGCGCTAGCTACTAGCTCATCACGAGCCATGAGATCAACCAACCCCTCTTCTTCTCGGATGAACTCCTTGATCCAATCGTATGTGGTTTATCAGCAGCATGTGATTCGATCGTCTGATCAGACACCAACAGGCGACTGCCAGGCTGTTCACGGGATGTGACTATGTGAGACACTGCACATATCCAAGTGTACTAACAAATCTGCCTGACTTGTTAGGCCGCCACGATTAGAAAATGATGTTTCTTTCGCTTGGATCTCTTTGCTTCGATTGGGTACCCTTCGTTAGATCTCCCTAGGTGTAGCTCGGTTCGCGCCGTGTTTTGTGGCATGTTAGTTAGGCTGAACCGTTATCTCCAGCCCCGGGCAGTTCGGCCATACAACGATGCAAATGCAATTCCGGCACATGTTTTGACCTTCTGAACAAATCAAACGTGCTTCACTCACCTACCGTTTGGTCCAGCGAGCTTAGAATAGAGTAGAATATGCTCTGCTAGACTATTATAAGCCTTGGGGGGATGGTTATCATTGGCACTGACTATGGAATCTTCCAATGGTGGTTAAAAAATATTCTCAACTTACCCATGTTCGTTGAAGTGTTGAGCTGAAAGTCATGCGTGGATGGTTTCACTCAAAAGTCCAAATATATACTGGCCTCATGATCGAAATTAAGCTGGACCAAACCCTGCTTACGTTTCACACTCGAGTAGAAAATAAGACCACACACAAACACAACACAGGAAGTCTTCTCCGGTATAGGAACGGGCGAACGGCATATATCTATCTTGCGTGCGGTTGGTGCACCACTGGACAAGGCAAACGTCCATGTGGAATAATCTAACTCTGAATCGTCATCCGTTCAGAGGAGAAAGATTAACTGCACTGACTTCTTTTCCATTCCGTTCACTTTGTTTTTCTTTTGCTTCGCAGTTTGCAGAGGAGAGGCGTAAGCACTAACGTGGTGTGCTGTGTGCAGAGGGTGACCGGAGCATGCAACAATTCGGCACGCCAAAGCGACAGTGGCCCCGGCGTTTGTCTGTCCCTGGCTGACAATAGATTTCTACCACTCTGTGCACCCACCCGGCCGCCAAGTTTATCCTTACTGAATTTCACACGCACACGGCGCATGGACCTACGCTGTTCGCACGCATGATTGGTAGTGGGGTATGCAGTGGCGGAACAGGAATAAAATACAGATTAATTGGTTAAAAAAGCAGAAAACTTTTTAACTTGTAAAAAATAAGTCAATTTGATAGTTAACTAATTAAATATTTTTAAAAATTGATTAATATACGAGAAGACCTACCACTAATAAATCAATTTGCATTTTTACGGACTCTAGGAGGTTTAGTCAAATCTATTTTTCAATCATCTAAGCCTTGAAACCTCTTATTGACCTTTTCAAAACTAAGTCATCTAAAAATCTCCTTGATATAGCATAATATTAAGTTTATTGGATATTCTATCACACAAATCGGTCTTGATTATATTTATATATATTTATAGCTGAGAAGGCTATAATGCTAACTTAATTAGAAGATAAACCAATAGAAAAGTGTTTCTGGTAGGCTCTGCCATTGAATGTGATCTAGAACCACAGCCATGACCGTGACCATGTATGCTCGCTGCAACACCGGTTCCTTCTGCTTCAGGTTGAGTTTATCTCTTCATTTTCATATCTTGCGCCGTGACCTTGCACTGCATAGAAGAGCAAGAGCCAGTCAGCCGGAGACAGGCGCTGAGGCAGTGACTAGTGAGGCGCACAGCAGAGCAGGGAGCAGCCACTCAACACTTCAGTCTTCCGGCCCTGACTGGATGCAAGGCGGCGCATCTGTAAATGATCTCCGGGCTATGCACGATCTCACCCAGAACTCCAGAAGTGACCGGTTGGCCACTGATCAGGAAGAAAGGTTCCCTCGGAATTCTTGATCTCGAGACTTATCTGGCACCGGCACTGGACCAGGTTCGTCACGGCGGGCGTCACCGACGAGCCGACGCATCACGAATCACGCAGCGCACCATGCGTTCCCTACAGGCACGTTTCACTGTTGCGCGTCGCCATCATCCAATGATCCGGTGCCGTGATATTTTTCTCCCCTCTTGCTGCCACTGAACTCACCTACAGAAGCACTCAGAATCACACCAACTTGTCGTCGTAGAGACAGTCATATATCACCTCGACGCACACAGCGAACATTATTAACTCAAATAAGATTGTTAAATTAGACTCAGGTTCATGAAAATAAACCATATAGTACCAACCCAATATGGCACTTGCACTTTACGCTTGCACAGATTCGAACGAGAACACAAGTACACAACCACTGTATCATCACAGCGATACTAGTATATCCCGAAGATTCTCAGTTCAGTATTTACACTTGTTATTACCGCCAGATCTCCTAAAACACTACTGATCCAGAACCCCCAACTGAAACCCAGGGGTGACGCAAGCAATCTGATGTGGCCATCACGCGGGTTACATATGCACGAGATTCTTGTTGCCCAACCACCTTCTTGAAGTCTAATTATTGCCCAAAATCTTCGTTAAGCGCAAAAATGGCTTCTCTGCATTGAAAAGTTGACTTGGACGCCACCTACCTAACACAGCTTGTTTGGTGCCCCTGCCCTCCTAAGCTACACCAAGTTAAGGTTCTAGAGGTGACTAAACTAGTCTACGTCCCCACACTTTTCCTCCCTCTTGCTCCTCAAGAACCAGCGGCGATGAAGCAGTCGCGAGGGAATTGAAATATGAAGGTAGTTGACGCACGGCAAGGTTGCTGACGGTTTTCAGAATTCAGATGTCGTGTTGGCGACCAAATTCTTTTGCTGTCTATGATGACTCCGTTCTAACAGCAGCTAACTGCAAGGCATTCTGAAATGCTGCACGACGTTAGCGGCTGTATAAAACAGAGTACTGTTACCTCAGTCTCAAAATATAACTTTTATCTATAAATCTGGACATATGTGAAATGCTTATATTTTTATATTTTAGAATAGATGAGGTAGAAGAGATGAAGGAATTATCGTACTGTAGTAGTTCGGTAAATCATCTTTCCACTTTTTTCTAGAAACATAAGTTACTTCGGAGAATCTGTTCTAGACTATATACTTCTAGTGAGTTTCAGAATTCCGGATGACTAGCAGCGTAGCAAGTGTGCAGTAAGCATCTAGAAACATGCGCTGAAGTTTCACGGATGAGCCTCTCGGGAGAGTTGGACACGTGTCGCGGTGAGCTAGCCTTGTGGATTTGGACAAGCTCCTGGACACCTCTTCCCATCTCCACTACCACGTGTGGCAAATATCAAACGTGTACGTCAACTCGGTTTACGCTGCTTGAGAGAAGCATATCCCCGGAAGTATCGGCAAACGTTGCCGCTTGGAATTCACTCTCGAGATCGATCAGTTCGCATTGCAACACGTGCACACTCCAGGACAAATCGTGACGCTCCTAATTGCACTAGCTTTGCCAAGTATCCAGTGTCACGAGACCCCCAGTTGACCCGATGGCTGTTTCACTCGGACTCTTCAGAGGCAATTTGGATTGGAAGATGTTATTGTACATGAGCATCCTTATCTCAAACAAGAGTAGTAGAGTAGATAGTAGAAGCGAGGGATATGTGACGAATGTGCGCAATAAGTTCGGCGCTGAGCAGTTCTGACCAGGAATCGACATAGAACCAAGATTTCTCAGATATGGTGTTTCTTTAGCCTTTGCTTGTACGATCTAGTCTCTGCCTTAAGAATGCCCCATGAGAGGATATACTGCCGGTCATTCCTGATCACAGATTCTTGCATTTCTTGCTCTTGAGTCTAGAACAATGTTTCTGGAATCATCATAGCACACCGGTTCAGCGGTAGCTAATTTCGTCAGATTATCACAAAATCGGATAATCATATACTAGTGGAAGGAAATGAGTAGAAGCAAGAATTAAAAGGAGGCAATTTGTGCGAAACAAAGACTTTGTTAATTCACTTTTATTAATAAGAAGTACAAGTGGGTCATTAATGAGACCCGAGCAGAACACTTCCTGCTGCTCAATTGAAGCAACTATAATCAATCGTACAGTACACTCAGGATCAACACACTCTGCATCGACACAGGAGAATTCGTTGACCATTTCCAACACTTTGGTGAGAACTCGCCCCTTCTCATCGGCCGCCTCCTTGGGCGCTGCCATGTCACAAGCTTCGCAGGGCTCGTTGAGAACTTCGATCCAGCCCTCGTCGGAGTCCCAATCCGGCAAGGCTGAGCATGGGCACGCCAATGCTTTGATCCTCTCGCCGGGGATCTCTGACATGTCGTCTTCCTCGTCGTCCGTGTCCGACTCCCAGAGCGCTGCATCCAGCATGCTCTTGGGGGACACCAATTGGGTCGTCGCCTCCCCTGTCTTCACGCCGCAGCCGGCCGATGCCAGGAACGGGTGCTCCAGGAGCTGCGACGCCGTCCACCGCTCACGTGAGTTTCTTGCGAAGCACCGGGCCAAGAAGTCCTTCGCTTCCGCCGACAGCCAGCCGGGCACCTCTGGCACGGCGTCCGTGTAGCCAATCCGGTGCACCGCCGAGAGGATGTCTTCCATGTCGCTCCACGGGGCACGGCCGGTGGCCATTTCGATGACGGTGCAGCCCAGTGCCCAGACATCGGCCGCCGGCCCCTGCTCTTCCCCGCGCGCCACCTCCGGCGCCATGAACGCTGGCGTGCCGCCGATTGGCCTGTCGGAGCCCACCGTCCTGGCGCACCCGAAATCCGCGATCATGGCCCGGCCGTCGGCGCCGACCACGACGTTACTCCCCTTGACGTCCCCGTGCACGAGCGACATCCCGTGGAGGTACGCCAGGCCCCTCGCCACGTCCGCCGCGTACGCCCGGATGGCGCACTCGTCGAGCCGCCCCCCACTCCTCGGCACCACGTCGGCGAGCGAGCCGCCGGGTGCGAACTCGAGGAACAGCTGGCACTCGCCGCCGGCTTCGTTGCGAAAGCCAAGGCAGGGGAGGACGTGCGGCGAGCGCAGCCCGGACAGGATACGCCCCTCGCGCATGAGCTGCTCCACGGCCGCCGCAGCCGCCGCCGACTTGACCGCGAAGAGCACGCCTGAGCGTTCGTCCGCGGCGAGGGACACCATGGCGCCGGATGCGCCGCGGCCGAGCGTGCGGACGCGCGTCCACCTTCCGTCTACCGCTGCCTCCATTCCTCGTGTCTCAGTGTGTCTCTCGCTTGGCTCCAAGTACTTCATCGATTTGGCTTGGTTTTCGAGTGATTTGCCGCTGCGCTCTCGTCGGCTGCGCTCCAACCCGTATTTATAAGGCGGGGCGGCAAGGAGAAGGCACCGTGACCGGTGTCCATCCCTCGCGGCATGGCGTGAAAAGCATGCGACGCTGCGAGGGGGGAACGGGAGGCTGGCATGTGGGACCGGCGCGCCCGCGGCTCAACGGTTTGGGGCCTTGGGCGATCGTAACGTGGCTACCGAGCGGAGCACGCGAGTGTTTTGGGTCCGAGCGACCGGAGTGAAATTGGAACGCGAGGTCAATTTGAGAATGAGGCCGGGAGCACTCGTCTTCCGCCTCTACCGGGGGAAGCCTCACCACGTCGTCGTCGCAACTTCTCTCCGTGCTGCCCCGCATTTCGAGGACATTTTATCCAATGAGAAACTATTATCCATAGGCATACCATAGTACCGTAGTACGTGTATGATCTCTGAATCCGTCACTCAAGTTGCTATTAATAGCTTACGGTCAACTACAAACAAGGGATCTCGCAGGCTCAACCAATGTTTTGAGCACGTGTTGTTGAGATTTGACAAGAGAAAGGGTGACCACTGACCATGAGCTAAATATTGCATTGTCCCTAACATCACGGCAGAGGTCCGCATGTAAGTCGTTCTCCCCTAGCACTGCAAGTCAAGAAGTTGGCTCGACTCATTTGACATGGGATAGGATTGAGAGTTGTGGGGAGGCTACATATTTTCTTAGGGCTGCCGATAGAACATTTGACAACCCCTCACATTTTGAATGGCTAGAATTACGTAGGAATTCACACATAAACACCTTATCATCTTCCTCTCTTCATCTCCACCCTATCCATTGAGCTCGCCAAAACAACGCATGACCTCACTAGTGCTACCCTCCTCCCTCACACCGCCCCTGTGTACCATCCTTGGCCTCGTCGATACCGGTAATGGCACTCGACCGGTCTCTTTCCTTTTTTTCTCTCCTCCCTAAGGTACACGATGGCCAGCAACCCCCATCCTAACCTACTCGCTCGTTTCCAAATCTATCACCACTAACCATCACCTCCTAACATCTTTATTACTTTTTGGTCTCACTGTCAACGTCAACCTATCGTCTACTGCGAACCTCATAGCTTCGGTTGCCATCTTCTATGGCTATCCCCTTTAAGCCTAAGTAACTCTCTATTTCTCCCACCTCTCCTTAAAACTCAAAATCTAAACCCTAACTTCACTATCGTTCGTTAGGGTTATCGGAATTGAAAGAGAAGGTCATCAAAGCAAGAATTGTAAATCAAATCTATAGAAAATCTCACCAAAATTTTTGACAAATGTAATTTAGCAATTCCATATATTCCTCCTGATTTTTTTATCTCTTAGATAATCAGGCTTAATAAATTCTGGAAGTTCCAAAATACTGTAACTTCGGATTGGTCCACGTACGTCTCCCATAAATACCAAGAGAACACTCAGTAGCGCGGGAAACCGTGCCACGAGTCTTAGCTCCAGAAGAATGGTAGCCGAGAATTCGTAGGCACCTGGCCGGGCGCGCGCCCAAAGGAAAGTACTAAAACAGATGTGGAGTCAAGCAAGGCTTCTCCAAGTTGTGCCGCTGATGCCACTACGTGCTACCAGCTTGGGCCATGCATGTACTGATACAACTATACGCATGCAGGCCAAACGCGCGGACGCGAACCATGCAGCCATGCGCGTGGCGCGGTCGAACAGAGCGGAGCAGTACACGTATCCGTCGCGAGATTGATCGGGTTGGCAAAGCTCTTCTCCTTCCTAGCGACTCATCGAGGACACGGAGAGCCAAATGATAACGTACTTTGGTGCGCTGACTGCTGAACATATGTCAGTTTGTGGGTAATTCGTGCACCGGCTTGTTTCACATTTCTATGGCAGATCGATCGGCAGGCGGCGGAGTAATATTGCTCGCTGTTTGATGCGATCGGATCCGTGTTGCTGCTGCTCCCGTGCTCCGCGTGGTAGCCTCTGCTGTGTTATGATGGATAACGGCGTGCTCATGTGGATATCCTCTGCACGCATGATTAGCTTCAAGGATATCCTTTTTAGATGTTGTTCAGGTTTATCTGAAACAACTGTAAGAATCGCATAGCTGGAAGCCTTGATTTAATTCGGGCGAAGCGATCGATTCGCATGTTATGAAGACAGAAGTAAGTCCAAAATACAGCAGTGCGTAGTAATCAAAAGCAAAAGTCGCCGTTACAATCAGTGAACCCCGTCCTGATGATGGGCATATCCTCACTGGCCTCATCGTGCCAGCGAAGTGATTGTGCCACCGATCGCATCAATCCAATCATTCCCAGCTCTTAAAATTCCGGCTGATACTATACAGAATACGTATCCAAACTCATGTGCAATATACTGTACCGACTAGTAGTAGTAGTATCATAGGAGTCGTCCTTCAAACACCTGTGCTTCTGCCATCTGTGCTGTTCGTTGGCGGCTGCCTTTGGTACGTACTCGACACCGATTACCTGTCGCAGTTGCTGCCTCGACAAGTGTCAGGGCCACGGCGCTTCTCTGTTAGCTACTTCCGTTTTCTTTTCGCGCGTCTGGCTCTAGAACGGGAGAATACCTGGCGTTTTGTCCCTGGTGGAGGCGTGCGACACGTTGCTTTGTCCTAGTGGACGGCGTTATACTGGCCAAGTCTCCAACTTTAGAATTTTATCGTTCTTGTTTTTTTTGTTTTTTTTAAAAAGGAGTGGACAGAAAGCTACGATCCATGAATGAACAAAACAAAAAACAAGTATACGGAACTGTAGGCGTAGAAAGACATGCAGTTATACCCGAGACCAAAACAACTATCATCGCCGCTAAAGAAGCGCTGCCGCTGTGTAGCCTGAGCTAGAGCAGTAGCTTTGATGAGCTTATACGGTGGCCATTTTATCATCTCTTGTTTATTTCCCGAATTCCCGTATAATGGATTTTTACTTTTGTACCGTGTAACTGTAAGCACACGATCTGGACTTCTCCTTGTTCATCCAAGTGGCTAAAGAGAGATTGCAAGGCACGCCTCTGGCTCTGATACGGATTAGTACAAAGAATGCCGTCTGGGCTTGATCACCAAGCCAAGTATGGAGTAGTAGTTCGGTGGACAGCGCTGCACTTATGTATGGAGCCAGTTCGCCTAAATCACTGGTCGTGCCACCCGGTAGCTCAGTTTGGTGCCACCAAAGCATGCTTTGGCACTAAGCTGATGAGCATACAAGACCTGAAGTTCTCGCTCACTGCCTGACATTCTCAAGATTCAGAACTAAATGTCCACATGATAACAGGCATAAGCGATCAACCCACAGTATCTAGTTGTGCCCTCGCACAATCCAAACCGCGCGCTGACTTCACCAAGATTTTATTTTTGCAATCAATGAGCCTGCTATCGACCGATAGCCTCAATGTTCTGGATCTCTCTACAATCAAGAAGCCATTAATCCATAAGGTGACCGAACTAAATCTTCTGGGCATATCTAGAACCTATATCTCAAGTGTACGCTCTCGATTCCCTCCTACTTGCGCCCCAAACCAAGCTGACTCGAAACCAACCGAAGGCATAAAAGTGGCAAAACACTCGGCCACCCGGGAGAGGAAACCGAAAGCCGTGGACTCTTCCGTGGCACGAGTTGGCAACCGGACACCCCAAACGCCCTTCACCTGTGGACTCCATCCAGAGCTCTCGCATCTTTCCCCCTTATCCCCTGTGGCCCAATCCTATACGCCGTTCCTGCCCCCACCAGTCCACCATGCCCGAAATATTAAACGCACCATCTGGGACTAATGTTTTAAATGTTCGGCTAGGTCATCTAATGGATAAGTTATATAAAGTCTATAATAGCTATAGCATGGCCTAATTAGCGGTTTAAGCAAAATACGTGTATAGTACAGAGCTACATGCGTTCCTTACGTCATCAATCAAACACATAAATTAAATACTAGAGTCCAAAATCTCTACATAATCTCACAAAGTAATTAACTAAACTGATAATCCACAAAGGCGTAAAGCCAAAAACCGATAAACACCCCAAAGTCATCTCTGCATTTACAATATATAGTGCATTTCATTTATATATTCATCTTCTAAATTGACAGAATCTAAAGATTAAACCTATATTAAAATGTTGCCATCTTGATTATCCTGTGATTTAGAAGAAGTAGTGGCTACAGGCTCTAAAACATCACGTATAAGAGACTGCAAGCTCCTGATTTTCTTTTTTACAGGACATACATGCCACTCTCTTATGGCTTGTTCCTATGACATTGATGCTCCACCTTACATTTGTGCAACTTTATGATTTCCTTCTTGTCATCCATTTGCATTTGGTACAACTCCAGTAAAAAAAACTCATTCCTACCATCCTCAAGAACATCATTTAATTCCTTCAATATAGGATCTTTACTCCCTTTTCTCTTTCTTGAGATTTAGTATGGAGTTAAATTTTATAAATACAATTTCTCTCATTGAAGTAATCTTTTGTGCTTCTTTGTACATGAATAAAAAAATCAAAGATTGATCAAAATAAAAAATGAACCATTTTGCATACTTGTTCAAAGATTGACCAGTTTTTCTCACAAGCTAAGGAGCTGCATGTCAAAATTAGAATCCTTGTGGCCAATATTTTCAGATTTAGTGTGCTTGTGTCATGATTTTGCCACAACATGAACAAGTTAAATGTTAAACAATAATGACAACAAAATGATGGCATTCAATGTCTAATCCTTTAACACCGGTTTTTTTGTCTTCGAGAAAAAAATTTGAATAAAAATCTATTAATAAAATTTTAATCTCTTTAGATTTCTTCAAGACCGTAACAATGTTGGATCTTAAATTCTCTTCGAATGTAGAATCCTTTTGATATATTCCATAAAATTCTCTAAGTTCAAATGCCATATTTGAATTCAAATTTAAACTTCTAAATCTTCCTTATTCAAAATTTTCAAGGAAATTCTTTAAAAACTACTATTCATCCACATCATTGTTTCCCTCTTCTGGCCTACATGACCTACTTTTTCCTCTGCACGGCCCAACTCAACGTAGCCCATGACCCACTTCACCGCCCTCATGCATTGTCCACTTGCTCGTTGCCGTTGTGTGCAATCTAACGCACTGGTCGACAAGTCAGATCACTCGCCGATCGTGTCGCGGATAGTCGGACGACACACTATGTCATGAACATCCCTTACCTTTAGCGTCGCCTCACACGCGCCGAGCGCTCAGTGAAATGTACTAGTCTCTGTAGTACGTGTGACCATCCCTACTTGCCACGTTGGCAACGCCTGCCAACACACCGCTCCTTGTCCACGCCGCACACACGGATAATCTATTGACGTTAACCCACAATTGGCACACAACGCTCCTTGCCACCAAACATTGGCGCGTTGTCACCGTATTCAGTCCAGACCCTGGCAAGCGCGCGTATTGTTCCATCTCATCCTGTTAAGACAACCATGTGACCCACATTCTCTCTTTACTCTTGCCCTGGCCAGCACCAACATAGTGTCGTGCCATGCTCTGCTACCTCGCGTCGTGCCACATGGCTACCCGTTGCCCATGCGCAACACTGTGTTGCACCGCCTGTCTCTATTGACGCCATGTGTAGCCCGTAGCTATAAAAAAACCATGGAGTCCTTCGCCTCGTCTAGCACTATCCGAGCTCCTTCCAAGCTCCTACACTGTAACTCCCTCTCTTTTCTATTTTCCTTTCTCTGTCAGGCATCGTTGCCATCGCCTTTCCTCGTTCTCCGAGATAGCCTCTATAGGTTCTGTTTCCCTCTTTGCCTCACTTCACCTCGCCTCCAACCAAGCCCGACACCTACACCACCCAATTGGTCACCGAGGGCGACCAAATGCCGCATCACTAACCGAAGCTCCATAGTTGCATGCCACCAAACCTATTCTAGCCTCTTTGAGCTAATCCGAGCCATTCATCTGCTTTGTCCTTCTCCTTCTATTAGCATCTTGATAGTTAATTGCGCTAGTTTGTTGGTATTTATCAAAACACTACTCATTGCCGCCAGCCATCGATCTCGTTCGGTGATGTGGCAGCGTGTTTGTTGCTTGCACCTTGTGTAGGCCTCGCAAGCCATGCCGCACATATGGACCAGCCTATGCGTCGGTGAAATCCACAAGCCTTTGGCCAACACTCTCTGCTTAGCCGAAAAAACCTTGGTCAACTTAGTTAGTCCAACAACATCCGCTTGAGTCTGTTAACCTACCTACCAAAGAAATAAAAGTTTAATTTGTTTCCCTCGCCCCGACACCACAAGTCGGTCTCTGATTCAAATCTTTTTTTAGAAAATATTTAATTTTTTTTCTATAATCTATAAAATGGTTTAATTTTTTAAAATTTATATCTTTTTAACCGAAACTCTATTTGAGCCCATTAAACTCTTAAAATTTCCCAAAAATAAGATCACATATGATATTACTATTGGTTTTATATGTTAGGTTCTAATTTTATTTTTTTTCGTGTGTTATTATTTTTTACGATGTAGTAGCCAACAACGAGGAACTGCCAATCGAGGAGTTTATCGAAGAATACTAAGACCAAGACCAAGGCAAATCACCCATTGATCACGTTGATCCCATATTTTTAAATTAAAAGTTATTTTATTTGTGAACTATACATACTTAGTTACACGATACATGCTATAAATTGCTAGTCGATCCGATAGGACTTAACCAAACTTTTACACATACCCTCATTCTTTGTTAATGACCATACACTCCTGTTAACTTATTGTTGTCCTGATACTCATACTAATCAAAGTATAAGAATCGATGACAACTATATCACTTAAAACTTATCGATGGGATAAAAATGTGTTTTAAAAATAGTTTGAAATGTTGAGCACTCATGTTTGGGAGCTTTGTAAAATTAAATGGTTTTATAAAATCTAGTATATGTAATCATTGAATATGTGGCCTTACTTCTAATAACTAATCTTTGGATGTGTATAAGAGTCATTAGACGTAGAGTCAATGAGATAACATCTAGGATGCGCCGACGAAATCCTAAGTATGAAAAGTCTAACACTTACCCGATACTTGGTTCAAGACCCGTTCAATTTATAATCAACTATCCCGAGAATGATTTGGAAAGGTCTTATCGTAAAACTCTTATCACCATGCGTATCTAAGCAATACGTATCATGTGTTTCGAGTAAGCTCATGTTGTGTGGATAAAATATACACACTTGGTAAAGATCATAATATATTCGAACAACCATGCCCACGGTCATGGGTGAATGAAAAGTGATACTTTTAGCGTAGTATTGTATTTGGAAAAGTTTTATGAAAATATTTGTTGTGTTATGAGAATCATTACCAAAACAAACCTACGTGAACAGTGGAAGATCTGAGTGGTTTAAAATGATACTATGTAACTCGAAGTGTTGTTTGACACTAAAAATATAGTTTGATAAGATAAAGTTGAGTTATGATTGGGGAAAGAAAAGAAATTGAAAGCATAAAAATGAAAGAACCCTATGATCTAAATAGGAATTGAGACAAGTTGTTACAAACTAACTTATAGAATGAATTGAGACACAAGTCACTTATAGGTAAATGTGTTGAGTTGTTGTCAGACAACTTACGGAATGGATCGCGGTGTGAGCCTCTATCTAATAACTTAAAAGAGCACTCTTAGAATTTATAACGATTATTTAAAAACACGTTGGACTGCCAAACAAAAAAACCACTCTTGTTAACCGTTGCATGTCTTAATTCCCATAACTTGTTAAGAACCTCATATACTTACTTTTATTATTATTATCTAAAAAAGTAGTATGACAAAAAACTAATCATAGAGGAGTTACTTCAGAGCAAACCGTTTAGAGTTTTGATCTAGGATGCAAGCCATAATTATATATTAGATTTTATCAATAAATAAAATAAGATTTTATGATGAGCACTAGTACGTAGAATGTTTCAATCGTGGCGTATATATTAGCCACACTGATATTTTAATGGAGCAAAGCCAAGAATACCGTGCTATGAGCAAAGGAGAAGAAAACTTGCCTAGTTGTTGCTCCGGCTGGGACACGGTGTCGAAAGTTGAATTTGCTGGTTTTCAACTCTCTGTCTTCCTAAGCAGTAGCCACCATCAGTCGCTGGTCACAGTCGCCATAACCACTGGTCGCAGACGCTATGGTTGTAGCCTGTAGGTCGCAACCGCTGCCTCCACAGCCAATCGCAGCAGCCACCGCCATTGCAACTAGTCGTAGTTGTAGCCTCCGCACTTCTGTATCCATTCTCAGCTAGTCACAGGCTCGCAACAACAAGAAAGGCCGCCGTCGCCATCGTTGTTTTTGACTAGGCTTAGTGAATAGGGAGGCTAGCTGTACTTTATACTTATGTTGGGCACTTAGGCTTTGGCCACCGCATTATGAAATTCCTTCATGAGCTCATGGCCCATTTTGATTTCAACCTGATTGTAATGCTTAGAGGCGCTAAATATTTCATCATTTAGTGGATTTAGCGGGCAAATCATAGCTATTAGCGGCAGCAATTGCATAGCGCCAAAGGACAACTATCATCCTAGTTTTCACCAGGCTATAGCCCGATATTTGAAACATTGTCTGGGACAAGATACGAGCTCACCGGCTACGTAGTCACAGTGTCAAACGCACGCCTCCGGCCCGTGCCCTCCTGGGCGCCTGGACACGCGTCAAGTGCAACCGGTACGTGACGGCCGGACGGGCGGATAATCGGCGGGGCGGCAAGGCCGGCAGCCGGCCATGCCGGCCCCGTCCGCGCGCGGGCCAAATTATTGTGCCCACACTTTGACCGCGCGGCATGTATGCGTGCGCTTGGTTACTAGTAGTACACTGGGTCGCGGTTGTGCGGGGTGATGGCACGGATGATCGAGGGGTTACGTCAACCGGTGCCCGCCGCGGCGCCGCGCAGACCCCACGCGTTTCATCAACGCAAGCAGCACCGTCGCGGCGAGGAGAGATAAGAAGTGGCTTGCACGCCGAAGCCGTCAGCGCTGAGCCTGAGCGGCTAAGCGCCTGCGGGGCGGTTCGCGGGGCCCAGGACGGCGGGCATCCGGGCCATCACTGTCGTGAGGGTCGGGCGCGAAAGGGGCAGGAAAGGCTTTCTTTTTCGCCTGAGCTGAGGTGATCCGGCGCCTGCGCCGTCGCCGCTCGTGGTGGCTGGTTTTTCCCCCAGTGCGGAGGTTTTGGTCTGGCCACGAGATTAATTAAAGTGGACTAGTGCGTTTCCACAGCTAAAAAAACGCACTTCCTCTCTCTATTACTACGTAGTACGTGAAGGATGACGCCCGCGGCCTCCGAGTCGATTCGGGGACGGGAAACCTTCGCCTGTTTCGTGGCCGAGAAGCCGTTGATTACTTGATTGGATTTGGGATTACAGAACGGAATAAACCCCCAGGTGTTATCGATTGTTTTAGTTTCTCTGCCGTGGAATGGAACGGAGGATTAAAGGGTTCAACTTCTCATGCCGTGGTATCGCAGGCAGGTTATTCTATTTGTAGTAAGTTCTACTAAGAAATACTATTTCGTTGTGCGTACGGATTGGACTTTTGCTTACAATTTGACGAAAACAGAGGGGGAACGGCGGGAAGCCAACAGTGCAGCGCAGCAACATTTGTGAAAAACCGGAAGAATTTAATTGCATAAATTTTGCTGCATAGTAACCGAAATAGCAGTACATCGCTGTCTGAACTAGCACATACTTTATTCCGACGCTCGATTGAACGATCAGCGGCTAGGATATCGCCACCGATTGACCGATCCTCCGTGTCCAGTTCGTTGCTTGGACGGCAGCCGCCGCCGACAAGCACCACTTCAGCAGCTGGCACCGTCGCGGCGCTGGACACTTTGCTTTGCGCGCTGCGCGCCACATCAGCCGATTCCTTGGTTGCTTCCGAATCGCAAGCTTCACACTGCTCGCCGAGCAGATCGATCCATCCTTCTTCGGAATCCCAATCCGGCAAGGCCGAAACAGAGCACGCCAATGACTTGATCCTATCACAGAGGCGCTCTGTTATCTCGTCGCCCTCCTCCTCGTCGTCGGTCTCCGAATCCCAGAATGCGGCGTCCAGTGTGCTCTTCGGAGAGACCCACATGGGCTTCGGCTGCGCTGCCTTGACTTCGTGGCAGGCGAATGCCACGAACGGATGATCCAAGAGCTGCGCCGCGGTGCTCCGGTCGCTGGCGTTTCTCGCGAAGCACATGACCAGGAAGTCCTTAGCCTCTGCGGACAGCCACGCCGGCATCTCCGGCACGGCGTCCGTGTATCCAATCCGGCGGAAGGCGGCTAGGACGTCGTCCATGTCGCTCCACGGGGCGCGCCCGGTGGCCATCTCGATGATCGTGCAGCCGAGAGCCCAGATGTCTGCCGCTGGCCCCTGCTCCTCCCCACGGGCCACCTCCGGCGCCATGAACGCAGGTGTGCCACCGACAGGCCCCGCCGAATCCATGGTCTTCGCGCACCCGAAGTCAGCGAGCTTGGCGAGCCCATCGACGCCGATCACTATGTTCCTCGCCTTGACATCACCATGCACGAGCGACCTCCCGTGGAGATACGCCAGACCGCGCAGGACATCCGCCGCGTACACCCTGATCGCGTGCTCCTCGAGGCGCCCCCCATTCCTGGCAACCTCATCGGCGAGCGACCCACCGGGGGCGAACTCGAGGAAGAGATTGTACGACCCGTCGGGGCCGTCGCCGCCGCCGATGCAGGGCACGACGTGTGGCGAGGACAGTCCGGACATCATTCCCCGCTCCCTCCTCAGCATCGCCGCCTCCGCCGCGCCCGCGGTCTTGACCGCGAACAGCTCCCCGGACGCGCCGTCCTCCGCCAGCGACACTACGGCGCCTGACGCGCCACGGCCCAGCGTCTGCAGCCGCGTCCAGCGCCCGCTCACGGCTATCGCCATTCCCCGCTTCTTTTCTTGTGGACTTTGGACTTCTTGCTTTGCAATGCGTTTGTTGTTGTTGTTGTTGGTGGTGGTGGTGGTGGTGAGCTCTGAGCTGGTGATCCTTTTGTTCGGTCTGAGTTGGCTTTCGAGCTCTTCTGTGTGGCTGCGTGCGTTTATATACAAAGGGAGAAGGGAAGGAGAAGGAGAAGAGGACTTAGCGTTAATTGGGCGGGGGTTAAGATTAGGAAATTTGCAAGGTGTTTGGTGTGCGTGGGAGCCCAACTTGGCGAGGGGCAGGGGCAGAAAGTATGGGTGGTGCGTCGCGGGCACGCGCGACTACTAGATTGGGCGTGTTTGGGTATGTGTGGAACGTTCGCTTAATTAACGACCGACTCATCAACGGACGGGCGTCCTGCTTTTGGAGGGGAAAAACGCTGCGTTTATGCGTTTCTCAGATGCTTGGGAACGAGAAACACGAGATGTGCTAGTGTGTTACCCAAATTGACAACAAGAAATTAGAAAACCGCCAAGGCATTAATTTCTGCAGATTCGTCTAGCTCGTGTGCAGAACCAGCATTAGTTAGAGCCAAAATAGCGGTACTCCACGACATAGTAGCACGGTGTGAAAAACGAGCTAGCTATCAAAAATTAGTGTCGGCTGTGCGGTGCTCGCTAATTTATTCGTCTTGCTGCACCCGTTTTTAGTTCATCGGCTGTGCCCAATTAATCAGCGGCGCAGCGGCAGTGTGGCACCGGTCAAGATTGGATGTACAGCGGCTTTGCCGAACAACCTCTTCTCCATCGTTGGACGTACACGGTGACAGAGATAGAACGGCGGGAAAGCAAAGGCTAGTGGGACAACTGGTTGGTGACTCGGCTACATTCGAAGACCATGTAGCTCAACGCAATATAACACATGCCAGGTTCGGAGGTCAATCCATGCGCCTAAAGGGAGTCTTTTTTGTGTGTGTGTGGGTGGGGGGCGGACATAAATGGCTGCTGACTGATGTTTTGACATCGTTGGCTTTGTGAGTCTGCAACAGAATTATGGTAGTTCGGGGGTTTAGCGGAAGTTTGCTCCACCAAACCCACCCGGACGAGCAGGTAAGGTACACTACTTCTACGGTTGTACTTTGGCCCAACAACATCCTGAGAAAATTCTGTGACGACTTTGATGGGATCAAATTTGGGTCAAGTTCAGATCATACATCAGGTATTCGGCTATTCAGGTTCCTCCGAATGTGACCGATTCGTTCAGGAGTTGGTGCATTCACCTAGCAATCAGCCAGCTGTGGAGTGTTTACAGTTTGACGCCACATCTTACTTGTTGCTGCTGTGGAGTAGTTACCTGCTGTTGCTTGTTCATTCGGATGGCTCTTTGGATTAATTAGTGGGGAACTGGCAACACTCTCTTGTCTCCGACCAATAAGGGAATCGCAGCTCGCACAGCTGGATGGATGCCTGCATATTTTTTTTGGGAGCGGTCGGCAGCCCAAATGGGCCGGAATGCCAAACTGACCCGGCGTGCAGCAGCGCGCTGCCCTGCACTGCACTAGCAGTTGGGATATGCGTCGGATCGGATGTATCCCCTTCCATTCCACACACAGCGAGCACGAGATACCTGGCCGCAATGCCGCCTTGTCCGCTCGCTTTTGCATCGTACGTTCACGGTTCATCCCTCTTGCGTGCGGTCTTGTGCCCCCCAACATCCAAGGTGGTGGGTGGGCCTCCGCGTCGTCGGAGAGCGCAGCACGCCGTGCGAACTGGCAAAACCGGTAGCGCATCCCTTGCCTCACCGCCAAACCGGCGCGCGGCACGCGCGTTTGCCGGTATGATTGATGCGTTGTCGCGAACACACACAGAAGCAGGACGAGAGAGAACAACAGCTAAGCTCGCCGACGACGCGAACCCGGTCGAGCCGGGCGCCGGGTTTGATTCGGCGAGCGCCTGGGCCCTAAACCACACCTGTCGGTCCGGCACAACGTAGCCTGCCTGTCTGCCTGCCTGCCTGCCCGTTGCAAACGCGTTGAAGAGAGGCAGGGAACTGCGTTTTTTTCAAGGCGGCTTGTACACATGAACTGAACGTCTGGAGATCTGCGAGCGCGAGAGGCTCCATCGGTTTGCTGCGACGCCGAACTAGACGTTCGATTCAATGGTGCACGGCCCAAATCAACACATACCAGCAATGCAAACAAACTGAGAGAAGTCAAGTGTTTGGTACGGACTACACTATGAGGTACCACTAGTAATCGAAGCAGCCTCACCACCCTATGATTACATTAACTTGCCATGATTACAATAACCTGTTTTTCCGATCTCCAGAACGTACGAATTAAGCGTACGAGAAGAAGATAAATAGTATGATTATTAAAAATTATTTTTTATAAACTTAAAATATATCTAATTTCAAAAAAATTGTAGCGATTTTTTAAGATGCCGCCGGTCAAACACCTCCTTACCTCCAATCTAACCGCAGTTCTCCCGGCCTTACCATCACTAGTCCAACTGCCGTTTTAGCCTTCAGTCCTGTAGCCACTAATATAACCACTAAAGAATACAAAACATAACTGAACGAATTTTTTAAAAGTATGTAAATTTTATTGTATTAAGATATGTCTATAAAATACAATAACAATATTTTTCTCTAAACTTTTGAATATCTTTCACAACTCAATGTCTAAATACTATTTTTTTTCTTCCTAGCAAAGCAATACTCTATTCATATTTTTATTTATACCCATAGATGATTATATATATAAAAGCTATGAATTCTATAAGTAATATCACTCTTAATCACATAGAAAATCCTTTTATACAGATATACAACTTTATGTCAACTTAATTTTTTTTATCTTTAACTTATATTCAAAACCAACATCACCTTCCATACACATACAAATTATCTCATATATCATGTAAAATCTTCATCTTCAAGTTTATTGGTATTCCGTATGATCTTCTTAATTATCTATTTGGTATCAACTTTTTCTAAATCAACTACTGTAATACTTCCATAACCTCAACACACACCTATAATGAATAAATAAAAAATCATATCCAAGCACAAATTCTTTTAAAACTTAATTCACATTTACATACATACAATATACAATATATCATACGTAGAAAGCTTATCAAGAATTAAAAAAAAAACAATACAAAACCAAAACCTTTCTAGACATTTCTGGTCCCCAACCATGAGGCTGATTGGTCTGATCGTTATTGTTTACCCGATCGGACTATCACTGGTCATTGGGTTGGATCAGTGGTACTGTTTTACCTTACTCGGATCTTACAAATTCAAATCATCAATTCATCGTGTTAATTGTTTATCAAAAAATGTAAATCAAGATAATAATTTCATAAAAAAATCTAAGGCCGTTCAAAAGTGCATCAGGGGTGAAAACAAATGTTAAGTGACATATTTAAAGAAACTACTTCAAAATTATTTTAATCCATTTTTAAGTTTATAATATCTAATACTTAATTAATTATTTATTAACGAGCATTCTCGTTTTATGTGAACATTTTGATTTTCTTCTTACCTCACTTTTAAACACTCCCTAATGTTCTTTTCTTTTTAGGGCTTGGAATTGACTAGTTAGCCACACAGAAAATTATTAACGTATGATTAATTAAATATTAATTATTATAAACTTAAAAATATATTTATTTAATCTTTAAAATAATTACTATAGAAATTTTGAAAAACTATGCTAATGGAAAGCAAGGCAGTAGCTAAGCTCAATTAGTTGTTAAGAAGATGCTCTAATTATAGCTAGCTACAGTATTCTACTGGAGTCTGCCAAAACTGTAAGAAAATCCGTTTGGTTGAACCAGCTCCAATTATGAAGTAGGTCAACCATTGTTACAACTTTTACTTGCTCTTATCTATATTTACAAGGAAAAAATTACGAGTTTTTGTTGTTGGTTGTTTGAATTGACTATCTGTATCCATGAACATGGATGTTAGGAGGTTGACGAACACTGCACGAGGTCAGCTGTACATATGTCCTGGATTTGATCAAATTGGAAAATAAACGCAATAAAGGAAGCGATGTACACAGATGCTCTAAACCTGCGAGTTAAGAGGAATCTGGAGTCCAGAGGCATCACTCCAGGTACCATGCTAGCAAAGTGTCACAATAAACAATCCAGCCTATGTGGAATGACGTTGCACCCACCATCTAGCAATCGCTCCCAGCAGCTGTAAAGAGAGACAAAGATTAAATACAAAATGTACTGTGCCGATGTTTATCTCACAAGAACTGATTGTTAAATACAAAATGAGGCAAGATTACTTTGGTTTGTACTGCAAGCAAGCGTTTTAATCAGTTTGAGAAAGCCCCATAGGTTTTCTCCTTTTCATAATTAACAAAAGCCAAGCTACATTCAAGGTTTGCAAGGAATAAAAAAAGGGGGAAAACTCCCGTTTCGTTTTGACCTTAGGATCGATTATACGAACTATTATGTTGCTTTCTTATCCTGAAACTTGCTAAAGGCCTCGAACAGTTTACTTTCGAGTCATGTCGAAAGGAGGAAACGGATAGCGTCTCCTCTTTGCAATAATTATATTTTCGTACTCCCGCAAGACGCAAAGATGGCCTTGAGCTTCCCTAAATCGTCAGCGAGGCGTTGACACCGCCAATGGCCGTAAATTACTTGATGTAAAACAGAGTCAACGTGTAATAATAAAGAACAAGGAGACAAAGAAGAAGATAACATTAACTTAGTCAATGCTTGAATATAAATACTGATGGATATTGACGTGCATCGACTGTCGACCCGCGCTGGCCGATGGCAAGCTACTTCTACGTCTTGAAAACAAGAATCGACAACTTGGAGACATGGAGTTATGGTTATGGTTTATTAGTTTTCGCTCGTTCATTCGTCCTAGTGAGCTAGTTGCAATAGAAATATCGCCTCGACCTAACTCCATCACGCTCCAGAACGTCTGCTATAACTTAATTCAATTGGCTTGATAGTCATTACCTGCCGGCTAATTGGATAAGGCAGCTTGGCTAGGAAGTAGGAACTGAACTGAACCCTTTAGAACGGGGCAGTTCATCAGTCAGCCACCTTTGGATGAGCTGAAGGAGTTATTGCCTCCTGAGTCAAGTCACTGTCCGGCGTCTGCCGCAACGAGCTCTCGCTTGTGGCCTACAACTAGACCGCGGCAACTATTTGCTGCCTACTGACCGGTGAGGCTACGCCGTTGTTCCAGTGGCTTACTGTTCTCCTTTTGAGCGTTCAAAATCAAAAGCAGTGCAGCTAGTGCCGGCCCAATCCTGATATGGTGTTCTTTTCCCCTGTGAGGCGAGGAAGATTTGGAGACTGGAGTGATAGCTAGGGATTAGTACTTGAAGCATCTCATAGTCATAATCACTGTGTAGAGTCAACTTGTGATCTCATGTTCCTTTCCAGCAGGTACTATTAGCTTTTCTGAAACTTGTGGTTGAAACTTGTGATCTCATGTTCCTTCAGGACTTCAGTAGTTCAGTTTACTTGATGACACCGGTAACCTCCAAACTGCTATCTGTTCCGTTGAAAGATTGGGAATTGGGTGATGCTTAAGTAAACAGCAAAGCTTCCAACTATGCAACTCAAAGAATACCAATGCCCTCAAAAGAGAGTCGGAGTCCAAAGCAAACTGTTACACTGGACATAATGAGAAAACAAACGCTAGCCCCCCTATCCATATCGGAAAATCGTAAGCATATTCTAGGCCGTTTTCTGATAGCCTGATAGATGTATACCCAGCCCAATTCTGGAAGCTTGGCCCTTCTTTTGAGATGGTTAACATTTGGGCTTTTTTTGATCGACTATAATTTGGTCTCGAGAGACTATCGTCTAGTCGGCTCCATGTAGGGGAGGCGTCTGAAGCCTGTAACCGTGCGTTCAAGCAGCCCAATGACCCGCATGTGATCTCAGCCCAAGAGAAGAGTGCTTGCTCGGAAAAAGGCCATTTTTGCTGTCTCAACTGTGGTCCAAGATTCTATCCCCACAACCATATAATACGACACAGAGACTTTTCTAACTATTAAAATCGATTTATTTTATTTTCTCAAATAGTTTTGATGGTTGCTTTATACTATGTTATTCTTGCAGGTGATGTGGCACTTTGGTCCACCCGTGCCGAGTGGCGTTTAGGTGGAAAAAATTAAAATGAATGTTAGACCCGTGTGTCAGTAATAGGAAAAAAAAAACTTAATGAGCCCGCATGATCAGTCACCGGTTCCGCTTCTTCCTCCCTTCTCTCCCTCCACATCCTCTCTTCCCACCGACGGATGCGGAGGCGCTGGCGCGTCCCCTCGCTCCTCGTCATCGGCAGCAGCGGCGCGCCTCCTTCACTGCGTGCTGAAATCTTCCTCCGCTGCAAGCTTTGCTCGAAGCCACCGCGCCGTCTCCGCTGCGAGCTCGCCGTCGCCCACTCCTCGTAGCCCTACGGTGGCCGTTTCCAGCTCCTCTCAGAAGGCTCGCCAATGCGCCGTGCTGCTCCTTCCCAGGCTCGCCCCATCCGCTGCTCCCTCGCAGCTCTGCTCCCCTGCCTCGGGCTCCAACTCGATGGGGCTCGCCTGCCGTCGTCGGCTGCGACGGAGAAGGTGACGATGGTCGGATCTGGCGCGACAATGGCAACCATGCGGCTGTCGGCGATGGGATGACACGGATCAGAGGAGCGGCTGTGGGGGCGACGAGACGGATGCGGCCGGAAGATGGGTGGTGCCGCCTCCCCGCACCTCCAGCGCGCGCTCGGAGGTGTACAGCTCGACCTTACCTCCGCCGATCCCCGTGCTCGAGTTCAACACGTGGATGCCACCTAGACGAAGGAGGATCCGAAGAGGTTGCTGCCGTGTCTCGTCATAGTCACAGTCGAGGATGTCGCCGAAAGGGAGCCGCTTTCTGACAGAAGTATTTTAGTGGTGAGCGGGGCAGATGAAAGAAAATTGGGACTGCCGAGCTAGAAAAACCCCTTCCTCTCCCCTCCCTTAGCTCCACTTCCACCCTGATTCAATTTCTAAACACTAACTTATCAGGGCTGTTACCGTCTTACCGGGGCTAGAGGAGAAGGATGCTATCAGGAATCATAGCGTAGATGTTCAAAATTCGACTGAAATCCCTCTTAAATTTCTGTCGATAGAAGGTAGCAATTCTAAGAAAATATATGGGTGTATGTATGGATTAATTTTCCTGGCGCATTTTCTTTAACCATGCAGTAATTTTAACTCCTGTTAGAGAACCTACTGAAATTTTCTCTGATCATATTAGTGACCTGGGCCAAAACATTTTCGGACAGCAAGCAAATATATCCATGCTAAGTCAGGACATTATACACATGTCACATACATCTTATAAAAAACTAAACACCGCCATATCCACTAACTGGACAAAAACAGAGTAGAAGATGCTTAGAAGGGACTCCTGGGCTTGTACTCATTGGCTGGGCCACAGGAGAAGATGCAAAATCATATAGAAAATACATCAATAGAAGAAGGAAAATTTTATTATTTTTAAAATGATATTGAAAAATATTATACTTTTTTTGTTTAAAATTTAATACATTCAGATACTTATATATCTCGAGGTAATAAAATTTTAAATATAAATTTTACTACTTAGTGGTAATGATAGAATTGCCCATTGAAAAAATTTTCTTGTCTGCTACACATCGGCTGAGGCGAAGGAATTATGGCAAAACAAATATAAAACATATGCATGCACTCAGTGTGTAATATAAATCACAACAATCAATCATATAATAATCACTTTCGTCCGCTTCCCACCGCGCTGTGCTCCGCCGGCAGCAGAACGCACACCTCGTCCTTGCTCTGGCTCGCGGCGTGTCGTCGGCCGCCCTCATCCGAATGCTTGGAACACGCCCGCAAGAGAGAGTGGGGAGAACGGGAGAGTGGAGAGGAGAGGAGAGAGGAGAGGGAAGATAGAGAATGTAGGGGTGACTTGTGGCCGTACAGCTTGTTGTGCTAGGCTTTATGATTTTTTTATTAATAGAATTGTCATTAAATGCTATGTAAGGTTAAGCGTGATTTTGTGAAGCGCGATAAACCCAAGCACATATTTATTTATTTCACAAAGAACAAATAAAAATAAATAGATCAAACACTAAATTACTAAATTAAAATAAAAAGTTTAATATAAAAATATAATAAGAAAAGTAGGATTCAAAATAGGCGATGTAGTTCATACACGTGCTACAAACGAAATAATAATAGGTGGGAGGATGACGACAAAGTTGTTGGAATTGTTCTCTCATAAGACGTGTGACTCAACTGGATACCGTTGACCCAAAATAAAGTGACGTAAAACCTAAGTTATTATTTCAGCTAATCCTGAGTAAATATGATGTGAGTTAGAATCTAGACTTGATAAGTTTTTTTTATAAAGTTTAAGAAGCTCTAAATCAAAGTAGTCTGAAATCAGACTGCACGAATCCTCTCTTTTGTTCCTAAAAGTATACATATTCATATTGTCTAAATAAATAACTTACTTGATAAAGTTAATTACCATGGCTATGAGTAAGCGGTTTGTTTCAGGGGAAGATATATCGATGGTAACGTGACATATCAGGTAAAATTGTTGATGTGGATGTCTAGCATGTGCTGCGTAGTATAAATCAGCATCAAAACTACACGATGAGGTAAATAAACCTTTGTGTTTGGTTTTGTGGTTTAGACAGAGACATATCTATCTGCGTCTATCGGCAAAAGCTTTGACCTTTGGGGTTGAGTACTTGAGAACGGTCCTCCAGTGACCAACAGTTAAGTGATACAGAACTGCTTACTAAACTTTTTTCTCTTAAGAAAAGCATAATCGACACACATTTACACAGTAACCACGAAGAGATTTGATTTTTTAACACTACAAATTAGGGTTCAATTATTTATTATTCTGGTCCACAGTAATTGACTTAAATGATTTTACATGTCATACTCATTACTGTTAGCATAATTAACGTGGCAACGAGAAGAACGTCAAATCATCAAATTTTACGTAACGACGAAGCAATAGCTGTTTAGCTACGTAGCGTTTCAATCGTGCGTGATATACATGTAGAAATGGTTTATTTGGTGGAGTCACTGGTCAGAAAAGGGAAAAGATGGTTCCCAAGCGAGACAATGGGGATGTTTCCAATATTCCTTTGTCTGACGCACACAGTGCATGAACACAACCACAATCACGCGGTGGTTTGATTAATACAAACCAAGCATGCACATGGTCACAAGGCCAGCTCTACTACACTGTATACGAATATAATCACTGGTAAGGTAGGCACACAATTCTGTTGTCGCCTGTCCAGAACGCCTTAAAAAAAACTAAAAAAGGGCTAAATTTCGCCTCTGAGGAATTGAGAATTGACTCCTAGACTTGAGCGAGCAAACGATACTGTGACCGGGGCACGCACAACATCCGCTCCTGCTCTGCTGCGTTTCGTCACAGGGGGTTGTTGATGGCATCGTGAGTGGGAATCGGCGACCGTGGCTTTAGCCTTCGGGGAGAGGCCGGCTATATATAAGCGTGTGCTCGATCGAACTGGGCACACTCGCACCGATAGTCGAGGCCTTGCTAACTAGCTCGTTCTAGCTTCTCCGTTGGTATACTACTGCAGTATTCTGAAGCCATGAAGTGTTTACTGGTTACTTTCAATCTTGTTCTCATGTTCCTTCTGGACATTCCGCTGCTCCTCGAGGCTCGACCACTTTCTACTGGTACCTACAGGTCTCTTGCCGTTCCATTTTCGATACTACGTACAGTACCAATGTACCATTACTTTCTGACAAGACTGACGGTTTCTACTTTCCCGTTCTGTAGGTGATCAAGATGACGAAAATGTCCCTGTACCTACCACAGTCACAGCAGAGGAAACAACGCAGGTTATGGTGGACTACTTGGAGCTAAAAGGAAGCCGTAGTGACGGTGAGGAAGAAGCCGCCCCAGGGTCGCCGCCGGACGCGGCGTTGCCCCGGCCGGCGCGCTCGCCGCCGTCGCCTTAGGGACGTTACCCGCCTCAGCACCGGCAGAAGCCGGCGTCAGGATTGCAGGTGGGCGCAGGCCGTCAGCTCCATCGGCGCCACGGAACCCGCCGCATTGGGTCCGGTCAAGTGATCAGCCGACAGCTCAAGGCCCATGGCTGCTCGACGTGTTTCATCGCCTGCTCCGTGCGTTAACGTTGTGTTGAAGAGCGTTGTAGGACAAAATAGTTATTTAGTATTATAAGTGATAGAATTAATTATTATAAAATTAAAAATGAAATATGATATGAGAAACTTTTGTATAGATTTTTTAAAAAAACAAAACGTACCGTTTAATAATTTATTAATTGTGTGCGCAAAAGCATGATTATCTGATTTTTATAATAAATAATATAAACGATAAATATAACTACTATAAAGTTAAAATTTATATTTAAAATGTGAGCTGATGAACTTCAAACTTTTATAAAAATAGTTTAAAAAGCATATGCATACAAAATAAGAAAAAAAACATCAATCTTACATGGCTGAGGAATGCCACCTAACTGGGCTGATAAGCCAAATAAGTAGTACGGCAGAGGTTGTGATTTGGAAAACCTTTCGGCGTGTGTACTTGAACGACGAGTAGATTAACCTGTGTAGTGTGTACGTGTTGAGGCGCACGTACGTTATACGGATACCAACGTGTATAGTATAGTACTGTAAAAATAATACGTGTAATAACGTTCCTGCGAACGACAGTTTGATCGAGGCTCGAGCTTTTGTCGGATTTGAGTTTATTATCAAGCCTACGGAGTTTGGATAGGCTTTTGATAACTGAAAATCAACTCAATGATTCCAAAAGGTCAGACAAAAAAATGTAGAGAATGTAGAGAACATTAGTATGTATGATGTTGTGTATATATATATATATATATAGTGATATGTGCATTTATATCTACCGTGTAATCGAAAAAAATAAGTCTAGTATTTATATATTTTTTATTAATATATATATAATTTACATATATATACTCCAATACTCTATGTGAGTTGTTACGTGATCAGCGAAATTTTTATAGCCGGCCCTATTATAAGGAGAGAGAGAAGAGATGACTGCTATTTTTAAAGACGACCCTTCTATTATCTTTTTTTTCAAGCTAGGAGTCCACAGAATTATTATGCCTGCTCATAAAGCCTAGCAATTTTTACTAACACCCCACTATTTAGAACATTGTTGTCACTACCGTATAAATATCGAAAAGAAAAAATATTTAAAATAAATATATTTTTATTTATATATTTAATTATAAAAAAATTAGAAATACGTAAAAAAGATAATTAAGATGCTAAATATTATAACATTAATTAGATGATCGAAGATTTATACGTATGATCAGATCTACTGACCTAGCTAATGATGTTCATTACATACTATTCATAGCATCTGTTGTAGCAGTTCAATCTAAGTTAGTTATAACATCTACCAGTTATAACGATTATGCTGAGCGAAGTTTATTGATATAAAATGGAACATATTTAAGCATTTGTTATAAGTAGGTATAAGGTATCTGACATTTAGGGGTTGTATATCTTCAGAAGTATGTTGCCGAATGGATGCTGGCGACGAGAAAGTCATGGAGTTACGATTTCAATGCATTCTCCCAGCTATGTCAGGACGGCCCAGAAAAAAAACAAATAGGACTAGCCAACAAGGCCACAACCTAACAGGAATAAGCCCAATTACTCTTTCGGTGTCCACTCCATAAAGGAAAGTCTATTTTTCACCTTCCGTCAAGTATTGCTCAAATATAACTTTTATCCCTCACCCACAAAACCAGTTGTAACATCTCTTTTGTAAAATCAGTATAATCCATCTCCATAAGCAATTTAAACAGTAGCTTTATCTGATATGACATAATGACATGTCAAATCAGACTGGCCTAGCTTAATCGTGCTAACGTAGCTTAGTGGAACAGACCCACCACTCCTACTGACTCAGCTCGCATCTCCTCGTAGAAGGTGTCTGTGCTGTACCGGTTCGATGCCAACGCCGTCCTCCCCTGCGTTATGAACACAATCTCGTCCCGCAACAGTCGCCGCAGGCGTGGACGGTGGCGAACACACCGTTGGCCACCCCGGATTGCCCGCGCCCGTCTTCTTGCTCTTCTTCAACGCAGATGCTTCGGAGGAAGATCTAGTGCCCTGACAGCTCCATGGTGAAGGCGTCGCAAGTTGCGCACCTCCTCGACACAGTCCTCGCCGCCGGCCGGTTCTGTCTCAGCAGGCCGCCACGCTGAGGGACGGGGTGGCAGACTCTTCGCGCGGATGTGGCACCTCCCAGACTCCGCTGTGCTGGAGATGCGCTGGTGGGTGGTGGTGGTGTTAGGCACGGGAGCGCGTGGCGGCGACGTTGGTGGCGCGCCGGTTGCAGGAGAGAGGGGAAGGTGAAGGAATGGAGAGAGAATGACAGGTGAGCTCCACAATATTTTTTATCATCTTCGTTGATTAGATGTTAAACATGCGCCGTGTTTGATGGAACACCCTAGAAAGAAAAAATAAACAGTTTCAATAGCTAAAAAAAACGTTGTGACTGCTTTTCGGTTGAATTAGAAAAATTAGACTTGTGCAGAGAGGGGGAAATATAGATTCTTTCCCTTACCCTTAGAAACAACAGCGGAAGAGGCAAGCATTGAACTACTCGGACAATCAGACGTCGGCCGCTCTGTGCCTGCGTCGATGGCCATGGCCATGGTATGATCCCCAATGTACAATCTGCACGGTGTTCCAAAGCATAGCCAGGACGATTGAGCCGATTTTGTTTGAACAGATGGGCCGGGTATTGCTGGACACGTAACGAGCATTTGCCCTATATTCTCCTTGACGGAACCGCAAAACAACATTGTTCTGGGCTTCGGGTTTAATTGCCCCAAGTGGCAAGCTAGCTACTACACTGCAACACTACTACTCTCCCATTCTATTTAATTTAAATTTAAACTAAAATAATGAAAAAAAATACAAAACAGCATTAAATAAAGCATCCCAAATCTTTGCCAATCTCCTGGGATTCGGGCCGCCACCTGGCTTGGCACAGTCCTCTCTGAATTCCTTCCCTCCACGGCTCCGCGACCCAGCCCCCGACCCACCCCTTTTCCGTTTCCTGAGACACGATAAAAGCGAGCACAAGCGGCAGGCGAACGAGCAGAGAGCAGAGGTCACCCCCTGCCGCCGCTGGCCGCGGCAGGGTGGAGACAGAAAGTGAGAGAAGCCGCGCGCCGCGCCGAGAGAAGAGAAGAAAAAGACCCACCCGCTACCGCTGCCGCCGAGAGAAGAAGCGATGTGTGCACGGCACGCACGAGCGCGACGGCGCCGATACCAACCCATACCCGAACCCGAGACCGAGAGGGAGAGAGGGAAAACGATACGCGCTCATACGGGGAGAAAAATCTTTCGCTTCCACAGGGCAAGGGCAGCTAGCGCAGAGGATAGACGATGCGCACGATGAAGCCTTTCAGGGCAGCATTCGGCAAGGCCGGCGGTGCCGCGCTAAAAACTCTGAAAAGCCGTGGAGGTGGGAAATGTTGATCGCTGCGAACCTTGAACTTGGAAAGAAACGCGGTACTCAGCTAAGCTGCTTTGTTTTGTTCACACAGAGCTCGAGAAATTCCGACGCCAGGATGAAATGGAATTCTCACCGTGCAGGAATTCCACTGCGAGTCCCGTTTGAAATGTGTAGATTTACAGAATCTTCGTACAAACATTACCTGAATCACTTTATATTTTCTTCTTCCCAAACTGGCTTAACAGAGACCCCTCGGCGACTGGCCGCGGGCCCTAGCATGTACTGTGCCCCACTTTCAGTGACTACGGGGAGGGAGGAGTTGGGAAAAAAAGGGAGATGAGAGAGATGAACTGTAGACTAGTATGCGTATATGTGTGTGGGGCAAGCGTTGCGGTGGCAGTGACCGTGAGCAGTGAACGCTGTGCGGACTCGAGAAAAAGAAGAAAAAAATAGCTGACATCCATTGCTCATTTGCTCCGTCCTTTCCTTTTGCCCCTTCTACCTCTGCACACTTAACGCCTCCTCTCTCCCTCTCAGCCAAACAGAGTAGACTGCCCTTTTCTTTGCTTGGTTTTAACTCAGACTCCTTTGTTTTTTAGCTTCCTTGCGCCGCTTGCTTTCTTGCTAGCGTCTTAGTTCTCACTCAGCTCAAGCAAGCGGGAGGACGTCGAGGACCGAGTAAATGGCCGCGGATGGGGCCGGCCAGGCTTCCCCAAGGCCTCCATGGCCTCCTAAGGAGCGCGAGGTGGACTCGGAGGGGAAGGTGAGCAGCTGCTAGATTCTAGATTCCCATGGTTGCCGCATTGCACTCGGTTTCTTGCTCTTTTGCTGTTCTTGAAGTTTGTTGGGTTGTTCATGGTGTGGGATAGCAAGAACTTTTCTTGGAGATACAGAGGTAGTAAGGAGCTAGGAAGTAGAGGAGACCATGCAAAAGCGTTGTAGAAGGTTTTTGTTTGAAGTTTCAGGCTAGGTTCACTATCACTAGTCTCTACAACAAATCTACTAAGCTAGTCATGATACATATATGATATATGCATTGCAAAATTAACGGTGATTTTGTTACTGCATGGCCATGCAGAGGGCCAAATTTGCTTTTTCCAGTATGGTTTTAGGAAACATTAGACACGAGTTAATTATTTGGCTACTGGGCAGCTAAACACTTAGATCCAGTTAAATTTGTGGGTAACTTGTCATAACGTGAGCTAGTATATTTTAAGGTGACTACTATTTATCATCTTTGATCAGGCTCCAATAGTCCAATAGTGCCATAGATTTGGTTGTGCAGCACTATTACTTCGTAGATTTTATCGGTGAGCTGCCCTCTCGTAACTACTGCGTGTTCATTGTGTGCTAGTACACCTAAGTGCCTGATCTCGTGGATATGATTTTTAATATAGATTCCAAGAAGTCTTCATGTTGCTTCTCTTTCTCTCAAAAGAAGAGAAAAGCTGTCGTACTTTGTTAAACAATTGTGTTAGATGCCGAATCTTGGGAGAGTTAGGTCATGATTCTAGAATAGGAATATTATGGCTTTCATCACTAATATGCCCTGAACTGGTGCCTCATTTTTATTAAAAGATAACTGGTTTGCCCTTACGAAAACTGAATTCTGCTCTGTAATCATCTTAGGCTGCAGTTGATTAGTAATGTATGTCAATAAATAAATGTTAGAGATGTTATTGTCCCTTGCCAAGTTAAGCTTTTGGGTGGTCGATCCTGAATGCCTGCATGATAAGACAAGTGCTACAGCTTCATGACAAGTGCTACAGCTTTTTTAGGTAAAAATAGGACACGAATTTTAACGTTAAAAATCTATTTAATATAGAGAAAGAAATCATTAAATACAATCAATTAATAAATGGGTGACATATTTATAGATATATATTAGACTAACATTATTATTAAAATAGGATTATTATTTGAGTCATCATTCAACAAATCTGTTTATGTGCTAAAAAATGTCTTCAAAACCCTAAAAAAGCTAAGCATTATAAATGCCTATTAAAAGGCTAAGCATCATGACATTTTCAGTGACAGAAATATATTGACTAATAAACAAATATTTCTTCTAATTCTATCTCATTGATCATTATTATTAGAAAACGATGAACCAGTATTAGTAAGTAATACTATGTAACATAAGTAATTAAATAATCCAAAATCAATGGTAGACAAAACTACCTTAAGTATCCTTTGTAACTGTTATCTTATTTTCAGATTCAATTATGAATAAAATAATACTACCTAAGGAGAGAAATATTTTTATAAAAAGTGACATCACAATTAATAATCAATCTGTAAGCATTAAAACACCATAAACGATATCCTTTAACACCAGAACCATAACCAACTATATGTATTTTGTTGCTCTATGCTCTAATTTTTCAGAGCATAAGCAGAACAACCAAAAAATTTTAAATTAGAGTAATTAGCTGGTTTACCTAACCAAACTTCACAAAATTTATAGAGTGATTCATTAAATAACAATTTGTTGAAACTGTTTTAGCCTATAAAGTATGCTTTAGGTCTGTATTTAAAAGAATACAACTAGTTATTTTTAGAATAGTACAGTTCATACACTCTGCGTTGAGTTCCTGGAATGCTTCATTATTAGCACAGAAACTATCAAACTCAGCAGGACAAAATTTCAATCCATTATTAGTTACAGGCTTCTTTAATTTTTCTGCCAGTTTGCCAGTTTGGTTTTTCACCAAAAATTTTCACTTCTAAAACACTAAAAACGCTTTATCTCTATGTTTCAAGAAATAAACCTAAATTTTATGAGAAAATCAACTATGAATTTTATGAATTATTCACATCCACCAAAATGAAACTTAAAAATACCCTAAATTCATTCGGTTTGATAAATAGCCATAGTAAAACTGATTCTTTTTTGTTTGAAAAAATACAATGTTTATAGAAATTAAGTATGTTAATATTATTTAAATAATCATTCTTGTAAAGAAGATGTATACATTTTTCACTCATAATGATCCTAGCGCATATGCCAAAGCTTGGTGACATGCGCATCTTATGCAATATTGGAAACAGTAGCAACACCTATAATTATAGATCTTAGAAGAAATGAAGAATATCAATTCTATTACCGTTTAAAACAAAGGTTACCTCTTAAAATCTTACCAACATCATTGTCTTAAAAAAGTCCTAACAATCCGATCATATATCAATAGAACCAATTCTAGTAATTTTAACCGAAGACCCGTCAGCAATAACAAATTCACCAATATCAACAAAATCATAAGCATAAAACCATCTTTATATTGACATATATGAAAGATAAAGTCAATAATCTAAGCAGTTTTATCCTATATGTAGTGCTAATTAGAACATCTCCGAAGAATCACTAACAATAAAACTAGTCTTAGCAGATTTTTCCTTTCAATTTTACACCTTTCTTCGTTCTTTTCAATTTGAAGCAATCAGAAATATCATGATTTGCTTTCTAATAATAATGGAAAAATATTTTGAATTTCCTGTCTCTTAATAATTTAGATCTGGACTTTGACTTTGACAGAAGAATCATCTTTTAGTTTGAACTACCTCAAACTATTAAACCCTCTGACCTTAGCTTCTAAACGAGAAACAATATCAAATTTTCCCTTGGATAATAAATTTGATTTAACATCTTCAAAACTAAAGAAATCATAATTACCATAAAGTATAGTTTTTTTAAAGTGTTTAAAGGTAGCAAAGAGACAACTTGTAAAATAATCTTATCTTCATTATTATTTTTTATATCTAACTTCTTAAGATCAATTGAATTAAACTCATTAAGATTAGACTGAAAGAGGTACTTTTTGGCATACGAATTATATACAGATATTTCTTGAGGCGTAATTTATTTACGAGACTTTTCTTCATGTATAGCGTCTCCTATTTCATTCACAATGAAAACACGTCTCATTAATAACTTCACATAAAATATATGTAGACAATCTCGATGATAATACTTTTTGATACAATTCCTCCCATTTATTATTTATCATGTTAGTTTAGTACTAAATGTCTTGTGAACACCAACTTTAACAACAGCTTTCACCTGAACATGCCATATGTTGAAACTGACTTTACCATTAATTTTCTCAATATCAAATTTAGTGTGAAAGAATAAATTACAAATATTTAAAAGAGAAAGAAAGCTTTGTGGTGCGTTTGTGTGTGGACATAGAAAAAACGCAATGTAAAATTAATTTCATGTCAATAGGAACAGGAGCGATGCTATGAAAACTTTCTCGTACGTTGGCTTGGGTGTGCTTAGCAATTTTCTACCGAAATATTGACCAGTACGTGATCAAGACATGAGAAGCAGGCTGGCTCTCCCTCTCGGCGATAGTAGGATAGTTGGCTTCTTAACTTTTCCCTGGGAACCGTGTGTGCTGATAGCAGAGGATGGAGGATTGCTTCGGTGTGAACGCTGGTGGCTGCTTTTCTCTTGAGGCGCGGGTAGCAAAAACCAAGTGGGAGTCGACGGAAAAATGATATTTCGACGAGACAATAAGACTACGAACCGGATTGTGACACGACAATAGATCAAATCTCTAATGCTTTGATACCACTTATTAAATAAAAATAAAGTACAAAAGAGATGAATTTTAACATGAAAAATCTAATATGATGAGAAAAATTATAGGAGATAAAATCAACTAATAATGTTATGTTATAGATATAAATATGATATAAATAAGCTTGAACTTACATATTTTTTTTTCATTTTGCTACTGCTTGGTGATAGACTTGCATTACTTGAAATGGGACTTGCATACGGACAGGTTTGAACTATGCGAGCGTTGTCACTGATCAGTATAGGATCAGACAGCAACAAATTAGTAACGTACTGTTCATTGCTTTTGCACATTGATCATTGCAACTTTTTCTTAAAGGCTTATAATATTATATCAGAGCTTCTGCATTTTTTTTGGGGGAAAAAGGGATAATCTGTAAGTTGTAACGGTGCTTTTAAGAAGATATAGGAGTAGGAAATAGTCTTGTACTTCTTCATTCCTATTGCTTATGCTCAGGACCTAATAAACTACTCTCAGCACCATGATGTGATTATTAAAAATTTAATTTCAGCGGCACAAACTTCGTTAACAATTCTGAAATCGTTTGCACGTCTCAATGCATATTCCAGAACCTGCCATTGTTTATGTCCCTCTTTTTTGTTCTGTATCTAGCATTGAATTGGTTGCCAGCAGTACAAACTAGCAGATTTATGTGGACCCTTTTGGTCCTGATGTCATCCAATTGTCTTCTTTACTTTTTTCATGTACATGATCTGAATGCTCTATTTATGGGCCTCCATGTTAGTACAGGAGTCATCAACTTTCTTATAAGCAATCAATTTTTGTTGCACACCTTTTTTTTTCATTTTTGGCTTTTCCTAATAACCCTAGGTGATCTATCAATTAAGAGATTGACAGAGAAAGTCAGGTTTGTCTGCATTCATTTTCAGAGATTTATCTACAATTCTCTTCTTTAATTTCTGTATTTGATACACTTATTAGACTAAATATTTGCCAATAATAAAATAAAGGCAGCACGTGATTGCTTTTGCTGTTGATGCATGCAAACAGTTTTCTGGCCCCAAAACTTCTTTGCTCAGTCATGCATGCTCCATCACACTTTACAAAGACGTCTGCATTTTCATGTGTCTTCGGGGTAAAAATGTTCTGTTGTGCAATGCAGTCCTGTAGGTAAGCAGGTTATCTACATGGCATTAGCAACTTTAGCAGCATGCATGCGATTGGCCTGAACTCATTGGCTGTATGGATGTGTTTGTTTCATCCGTAAATAGTAGCTTCAGAGTTGCTTCAGTGTACTGCGTGTGGCCCATTTTTTAATGTCGTACGTGGTAATTTCAGTGCTTGTGTTATATAATGCTGTGCTGAAACAAACTCTTTTTCTGTCCTGTAATCAATAGTACAATTCAATCATATCTCCTTGACAATTGACAAAAACATTCCTCACTTGCAGGCCCCGTGTCCGCGTTGATCACCCCAGAGCTGCCTGGTATCCGCCGATCGTGACGCCTGCTCGCACGCCCGCGGAGGAGCCGAGGAGGGCATGGCTGGAGATGGGAATGAAGCCGTATTGGTCCAGGAAGCGTATACATTGTATTTCTTTTTTGTGTAAGGTTGACGAAATACGTACCAGATAAAGTTTCAGTATTCGGGTAGGAGGTAATTAAACTGGCACCTAGGTAGGCAAAAAAAAATTCAATCAATCGATCGATCGATCTATGGCAGATCCAGCTGCATTCTGTCTCTGCAGGACGTGGACGCTGTCACACTGAAGTACTACTGGCGCTTAGTTTTAATCCCTTTCATTTATCAGTCCGTGCGTGCTGTGCGCGCCTGCGACTGCGAGCATGCATGCATGCATGGCCAATGTACTTGCCCTGTGCTGTCGGGACGCTGCCTGCCGTGGAACGTTTCGTCATGCGCCCTGCAAGTCTCTGCGCGTGCCGCGCGCCTTGCGGTGGGCCGCCCGGCGGTTGGCGCTATGCGGCGTGCGGTGCCCGGTGCCAGCCAGCCACCGTGCCGATCGAGGCGTGTTGGCGCGCGCCGCCTGGGCTCTGGGCTAGCCAGCTGGCCGCGGAGGAGGGGGATGCTGCGCGTGTCAGCGGTATGACGAGGTTGGCGTGTCGATGGCTATCCCTCGGGTGGAAGTAGTAGAAGACCCGGCGCGATGGGTCGTGTACGACATCCATGACGCAGTGGCAGCGTGGGTTGCGTACGCGGTGGGCCGTGTACATGGAAGAAAAGAAACGTAGTGCTGGGAGTGGGATCATTTCGTTCGGTGGCCTGGACGGAAAGATTATATGATTTTTTTTATAGTTTTAATTTTTTATGTTTAATACCGTTTGGCTTTTATATAAATATTTAACTATTTGTCATATTAAAAAATTATGTAATTATTACTTATTTTGTTGTGGTTTGTTTTATAATTACAAGTGCTTGTATTTTTTCATATATACATAAAATTTTTAATTAAAACGAATGTTAAAAAATCAACAGTGTTAAACATTAAAAATTAGAGAGAGCATAAACGAATGATTTGACTACCGTTGAAAAATTACTCTATAAAGATCAGACAAGAAATTTTTATATGGAATTTTTTGAAAAAAAATGTGCTTGCAAACATCCAAAATCCACCACAGATCTCAAAGAATACCTATGTTTGGCAAGGCGGTGGGGTATTCAGTGCAGCAAAACACACATGTGATCGGAGGAACCGGACTGCTTATGGCTACGGCTTAGTTCACAAGGCAAAGACCTGTAGCCAAAATAACGAAGAAACAATAAGTTTACATGAAGAAAGCGCCTATCGACGGTAGGTGTCATGCTATCATGTCGGGAATGGTGAAAAAATGTCTGATTAAGAAGCATGAGCCTGTAGTTTGTACAGCGAGCAATGTCATAGTAGCAATGAGAAATGAGGCTATTCAGATGTTTGACGCCTTTTCGATTGTCCACCTCTTTGGCTAGTTCAGGTAGAGTCAAGCTTTTAATATAAACCGTTCAACAGGCTAGGCTTATTTTCTCATTATACACGCTAGAGTTGCATGGCTTTGTAGTATTTTCATCATATCATATTATGTATACTAGCCGTCTACCCGAACACATAAAAATTTCAACTATGGATCAGATATATTGTTTGCTATTTAAAGATACAGTAGCTTAGAATAAAAAAAGAGACGGCATTAGTTTATATCTAGTAAAATAATAAATTGAGTCAAATATGTAAACAACTTATATTTATTAATTTCTAATTTCGTAATTATTAAATTCTGCAGAAAATAAATCTAAACAGTCCAAGTACAGCGTGGTTTACATGATATTGTAATCAGCTCTAAAAATCAAATTAGATTATCATATTCATTGATTTAAATTTTGCAATTACTAAATTTAATAAAAACTAAAACTAAAGAGTACATAGTATTTCCAATGGCATGTTTAACTTAATCTGCATAATGATAGCATAGATTTAATTACTCTGGTTCTGAGAATAAGAAATTCTACTTATTATAGCACTCAAAGTGGAGCACGTTATCCTTTGCTTAAGAAAAGTAGGGTTGCGCAAGCGTGAATGGTGAAGATATATTTACTATCAAAGTAACATTGCATGCGGTACAAATATAGGTTGAACGATGTATATATATACACACGCGCGTGTCTGCAAAGCAAAACGAGAAGCCTCGCCCAAGATTTGTTATTATCAACAACAGATAGTTTCTTGTCTTACTCATGAGTATATCCTTAATCAGTTAAAGTTGAGAAACATTTAAACATTTGTATATATATGGTTCAATTTTCCACCGAAAGTTTCTCAAGTACTCTTTCTACAAAAAAATCTATACTATCACTCTATTGATCAACTTATAAAATTATTTTTCAGACATATAGTTTCATTAATTATTTATTAGACATATGTTATGTCTGAATGATTAATAATACATTATTAATTTAATTTCCTTTATATATTATATGTTAGTTATTTTTGTTTATTGTTATGGCTACCCATGACCACCAATATGCATAATATCTACATAAAAAATGATATATCAAATTTTTTATCATATGTTTTATTCATTTCTTTAAATTTCTCATTTATTTCTTACTTTAATTCTTTAAATATTTCTTTCTTTAGTTACTTCTTTAGTTATGTGGAAACTTCTTTATTTTTTTATCTTTCAATAAGTATATTCTCCATTTAAGTCATCTAATTGGTTAAGTATTTTTTATAAGTAAGTTTTTTTATGATCTTTTCTTCTTTATATTTGTATAATATAGAGATTATGTAGCATTGTTGTTATTAACTTTCTTGTATTTTTAAATATATTGTTTAGCAGCTAGCTCTAAATAGTAATTTATTCCTATTTTTTTAGCTTGGCTTAATGTCTCATCAACATCCTTATATTTTTTATAATATGTCACTCATTATCTTAGCATATAATTTTTAGACTATTATTTATTCAAATAATATGTAGACTCATGCGAGCTTCCCATGGAACGCAATGTATATAGATTTCTGTTATATTATTTCATGGTATTATGCATTTGTCATTAATTCATTTACTATATGAAAATATTCAGTGACATTCTTTAATGGGTTATATAGAATATGTAGAGAAGTATAATTAAGTATTTTGACAAGAGGTAAAAATAGAAGCCAAGGTATTTAAAAATGGACTAAAATACACAACATATAAATATAGTCACCAAGATATGTACATAATATGAATCAAAGTTATGACAAGAAAGAAATTAGGAACGAAAGTGTTAATAATATTGTTAGATAAAAGATGGGACACTATGAATAAAATAGGTTGATAACATATATATCTCTAAATTTGATGATGCCTATAAAATAATTCATAGATAAAATGAGTTTTGGATTTTAAACACAGGGTTATGAATAATTTAAAGAAGTATATAATTTATAGGAAGATTACTAATAGCAGTGCTTCTAAATACAAAATAAGTGTAAATGATGTGATTAAAAATATACATTCTAAAGGAATAATATTTATGAGCCCTTTAAAATAATCTTCAAAGAAAAAGCAGGAGAAGAATGAAAAATTAGTGAATTAATAGAAAGTAAAACTTTGATTCAACCTAAAAATTATACAAGTTACTATAATAGTAAAGGAAATAACAACATTAGATTTATAAATTATAAATCTAGAACCATAGATAATTTGAAAGCAGAAACATCTGATAAAGATATTATAGAAAACCAATTTCTGAATTTATAGAAAAATTAGATAATAAAAGAAAATAAAATATTATGAGAACAAATTAAAGGATATAGCAGTATAATACAACAATTCAATAAAAAGTGAGTTAGGATAAAGAAACTAAAAATAAATAAATACATGGCTTTGAAACCTCAAAAACAAAGAAATTAAAATAAAACAAATAAAACTTAAAGAAAGGGATGGAAATGATAAAGGGAAGCACAGGTAATTAACCGAAGATGAACAATGGGATGAAAATGAGGAATTATTTTTAGAAAGTTATAAAAACAAAATTAGTCTAATGAAAGAAATGGGGAATATAGAAGAGGAAGAAGATAACTAAGAACAATATAATGTTTTTATAAACTTCTTTATATAATATAAATCTATACAATCTTGATAATACAATGGAAGTAGGCTCGAAAAAAAATATATGGTGAAGATTCAGTAAAAAAAATAAAGGAGAAAAAGAAAGAACAACTAAGACAGTAGAAAAATTATTCATATAATTATATCTTAGAACAATATAGGCACATGGGCAATTTTAAGTTACCTGTAAAATTTTAAAATCAAAATAGTGATGGTAATATATTAAATTTAGCTGCACTTAATTTTTTTGATTAGCCGAATATTATGAGTATTTTAAAGAGGTTAATAGTTTAAAAATATATACAAAATTGACAGATATATGAATAAAGTAGAAGACATGATAACTTATTTAAAAATATTTTTGATAAATCTACTAAATTCCTATGGGTCCAATGGCTGAATTCTAATAATTATCAAGAGCTAAAAGAGGCAGTTGTAATTCACGTAATTTTGTAAATATAATATCCAATACTATTATGGCTCAAGATTTAGAATTAGGTTATACAATTTTACAAAATGATAAATTAAAGTAAATAGAAAATTTAATATAAACAAGCTAGAAGGGGCACAAAGGAATTTTCTCAGTACTATTTATATAATGCTACAACTGCTAAACAAAAATATAATACGGATATTTTCATAAATTGACTGATCTATTAGAAAGTATAATTTTTCAAGAATATAAAAAAAATAAAGGAGCTGAAATTAATATCTCTGAAGCAATAACTTTGTATTTAAAAAATTAAAAAAATATGTATGGGTATATAAGCCTAAAGGTATATGATACATTGTGACTATAATTTTTCAAAAAAACAGTACAGATACTCTAAATATAAAATCTACGCTATTAGGGGTACTGTTTATTTGAGAACAAATTTATATTTAAGATATTTGTTGTTTAGTGAAATCGACAGCCGGTGTTTGTTTCAGAAAATTAAACCTTCTACTTAATACTCACCATATTTTTTATTTAATTATTTATAAAAGATAACTCTAATTATCTTCATTAAAATTTATTCTAGCCGTGTTTATTGTCTTCCCGACAGTTTCACATGAAGTGAATATTTCGCAATATTATCCTAATGGCGGGATACATGCAACGAACGAGAAAGGTTGAACAGTTTATTCTATAGGTCCTACCTAGACAATCACCTAAAATAAATTGACAAGAATACTTTAAAAATTACTTTATATTAAACAAAATTTTACATTCAAAAACTACAAAATAACATAAATACATTACTTATATTACAATCATTATTTCAATATATAACTTACTAAGTCTTTCTATATATATATACTCACACAGAGCCAAATGGGGTCTCGTGGTGTATGGGCTCCATGGATATGTGCGGTTGGATGCAGTCCTGATCGTCATAGGTAAAATAATTAATGGGTTAACCCGCTAAGTATGATTGATTTGGAAAGTGTAAATTCCCGGTTAGATAATACCATGTACTTTAATTCTATGTAATTAATACCTCTTACTAATGGAAAGTAATTGCCATTCAAACACCCGATCACATGCAAGGTACTCTATACGGTAGGAAAGTTTTTTGAAATACACAATATATATTTATGGTAAATTATGGAACGGAAACTTTTCTCCTTATTTTGTAATATTGGAATGTACTTACCCTCCCTATAAATCTTGTAGATATATCTAAGAATGGCTACTAAGGAGAGAGAAGAAAATGTTACCATCTTTTTGGGTACGTATAACTATTCCAATTTGTGCTGCCAAAAATTATGGGCATATAGAAGGAAACCAATAGTTAAAAAAATGTGCTCAAATTATAGGGGTAATTGAATGACGACGTATCTGGGATTATTTTTCGGGTATAAATTTGATTACAAACATGGCACACATGATATATCTGTTAGGTACTATCTTTGGGTATGTGTGATCTCTGTAGGATATATACTTCTTTTTTGGGTATATACCAAAATACTCCGTGTTTCTGTGCTGTACATGATTTCATACTTGGGTACTACTAAATAGGGTATATGCCCGATTAATTTTCCATGGTTTTATACCAGTCGAATAAATTGGGTATATACCCAATTAATCTTTCATACCTGTTTGAATTGGCTACATATCTGATTTTTCATACTCGTTTAAATTGGATATATGTCCGATTAATTTTCCATACCCGACTAAATTGTCTATATACCTGATCTTTCCTAGTCGACTAAATTGGGGCATATACCCAATTAATTTTTTATACTTGTTTAAATTGGTTATATATATCCAATTTTTCATATTTGTTTGGTTGGGTATATATATGATCCCAGTAATTAGGTACGTACCCAATTATGATGTAACTAGCTACACGTATGTAAAAAATAAATCCAAGTAACTAGATACGTACGCAATTATGATGTAGTATAGGTGTGTAAAAAATAAAACACGTACATAGTGTGCAGAATTAGACCCACGTAAATGGAGGTGGTAACTTCAATATTAAAAAAATCAATCAGTTTGCACAATTTATTTTTTTATTATAATATGCAGTTGGATTTTGATTTAATCAGTACTGAAAGTAGATTTTTGTGGGTACGCATATGACAGAAAGTTGATTTGTTTAGATACATGGTACCTATATATTTCATGGTACGCACCTGAATTGATTTTTCATACTCAACTAAATATGGTACCTAAATATTTTTTGGTATGCTGGCGTTATGATTCGTTAGGTACCTAATTATTTTTTCATACTCGATTAAATTGGGTATATACGCTTCTATATAGCACAGCCAAATGGGGACTCATCATCTATATCGTAAGGTATATGACACCGCAACCTTAGTTCTGCATCAAATTGATTGGCCTACAGTAGAATTTAAACTGCAGATTAATGCCAATGGTGAATCATTTTCATGCAGACGGCAGACCTTAGAAACTAACAGAAAAGAACGTAAGAAATAACCCCTAACGATTTATTTGGACAACTGCAATGGCTAATACGCATGATCAAAAGTCAAAATACTTGAATTTACACCCAGCAAATAGTGAATCACTCGCTATTTTCATATTTTAATTTGCTTGGAGTATAATTTTATAGATATAATATTTACGACTAATTATTATTTTTAATAATAGACGATATTTGTTAAGATGCGATAGTCTAGTCTTTTAAGAATATAATGTGCACTTGCCTGTTAAAAAAAAACAATCATACACATTTGTGTCTTACGCGGGCCTACGCCTGCTAAATGAACCAAAGTGAAGGCCTACGCATGCTCAAATTTAAAATACTTGCATTTATGCCTAGCAGCTATTTATTTATTTATGGTATATGATATTTCAAGTTGTTATTTGTAATCAAATTTCAAGGCATAGAGTAAATAATAATACACACGTGTCCTTAAAATAACCGTACATATTAAATACCTCATAAATTACTTTGAATACAAGATATGCCAAATGCTCATACACAAAAATAAAAATATTCACGTTAGTACTCAACTGATAGTGAATCACTCTCAATTAAATAAACCATTTATTTACAATAATTTAATATTAACTCACATTAATATTTACTCAACGCTAAATGCTAGAACCCATAATTTTAAACTCACATTAGTACCAACGAACAATGAATCACTCACAATTAAATAATGTTATAACTAAATTGATACTTTTACTAGTATTTGGTGTCCTCACCAAAGGTATGCAAAAAAAAAAAAAAAACTCGCTGCACTAAATGACTCAATTAAATGGTAATGTTTGTGGTTGATAATTTATACCCAGCAGACGGTGAATCAGTCGCTATTAAATGGACCATTTATTTGTGGTTGATAATTTTTTTAGTTATTATTCTGTGGAATTTTTTTATTCGCTATTAACTGGAATCACTCGCGCATCATTTAAATTGAATACACGCGTGCCCTTAGAAATACCCGGATATCCCAGTTATATTTAATGCATTCAAATAGTTCCGATGATGTTCATATCAAAAATACTCGGGTAGGCCAGACACCCGGAGATGCAAAATGCTTATACCCAAAAATATACTATACTCATGCTATTGATTTATGGTAATGTTTTAAATAGTTATATTTAGGCACATCCCGTGGCTTACATTAATCATACAATGTCCTGAACGAGTGCTTCATGAATGAAATATCTGATGAGCTGGATAACTCGAGTGCAATAATGCACATTGACAGTGAATTTTAATTATCGATCATAGATGTGATGTTTAATCATCTGGACAGTTAACTACGATGGGTAGATTGATGGTCTTGGTTACTGAGCGGTATATATGGCAGTGGTCCTAAACTCCTAATATTGCTTACATCTAAATACATCCAGGATATTGCAGTTATATATTAAAATACTAAATTTTAGCAGAAAACTTTAAAGAATAACCACAAAAACCTTTTTAAAAAATATAGACAGCATACATTGAACGATAGTAGGTTCAATTTAAATATTTAAAAAACACAGCCTGTCCGTGTAACTTGGTGATTGATGTACAAAAATGCTAATTTAGGAATTAAAATGTTAACAAGTACAAAAAATTGATCAATGTAACGAGGCAGAGTCTAAAAGGAGATTATACTGATATATAAACACCAACACCATAGGTCGACGCATAATTATCTAGTAAGTTGCATCTTCTGAATTTCTGCCTTTGATGTATTCTCCGGATTAAAAGGGCAATCAGTTCTATAGTGTCTTCTTGTTACAGCATAAACACATACGCTGTTTTCAGACAGTGCCTTCTACCGGGGACTTCAGCCTAATTGCTAGCTCTAGCTTGTCCATGGGGTGATCAGGTGGAAGAGCCATGACGTGTGCTGCTTGTTGAGGCCCGGCCATCATCGTGATCCTCCTCTGGTCCTGTCCTATGGCTGCATCGTCACTAGGCAGAACAACAGTCGTTGTGATACCTTCTTCTACCGGCACTCGCGCATCATGGAGCTGCAGCATCCTGCTAAATAGACAGAACTATTAGCGCCATGCTGCGCTAACATCTTCTCACATACTACTTCTAGATCTACCTAGCCATTTAAATAGATAGTGACGTGAGCTGAAAACACATGCCTAGCTGCAATGGCGACAACTGACAAAGGTAGGATGTCAGGCAGATACAAGACGTGGCAGGAGAACATTTCGTGAAGCAGTCACGACGGGAGGACGGCAGGCTGGTGTAATTCGTGATGGCGAATACTTGATCACGCTCGTAATGCTTATGTAGCCAACCACGAAATGTAACGCTAGCAGGGAGTTCTTATACACAAATGAGTTCTCCTGCATATGGAAAGAGTGTATAAAAATACATGGAAACATATCCACGCAATTAGCAATATATGGAAGTAAATTGGATGCCGTGCATCACGTTCAAATTTTGTATGTGATATGGAAATATCATGCATGCAGATTGTGGAGTTTATATATAGAAAGAATCAAAACAATCTTAGGTGAAACTCTTATTGGGTTGAACCCGTTAATTTCATGCAATAGCCAGTTTTGCTTAGCACGAATTTTCAAGCAAGCCAATGGTGGATGATGGTGCAGCCCAGGCACCATAGTGTACCTCTATATACACACACACGACGTGGTATTATTTTATGAGAAAAATACTCGGAGGGGCATATATATTGCTCCTAAATTTGATTCCTGTCTCTTTAGCAACATGGAGATTAGGATTGTCTTCTCTCGAGTGAAGACGTAATCGTGTTCATATCGGCGAGTCTAAGATCGATACGGCCGCACCCGTATGTCCTTAGGATAGGCACCTGCAGATAAGATTCTTTAACGGAAATCTGCGTCTAAGTTCAATACGTACATAGAAAATTAGGGCAATTGCGCTTTTGATCTAGTTTTGAAGACTAACTGTCAATTTGGTTAAGTTTAATCATTTAATCTTATTTTCGAAAAACGAAAATCAGATCTAACACTATTCCATAAAAACAATATAACGGTGTTAATAAAAAAATATTGTTTATGCCTTAAATACTTAACCCTACTCTGTCAAATGTTTTTTATATAAAATATGTGATGAAAATTTTCACTAAGAAATAAGTAAAATTTTTAAAAAGCGGGATCAAATAAGTAAAATTGAAAAATTAGGACCTAGTAAGCCTTTAGAATAGGGTAACTACAGTTATCCCTTGAAAATTATATGGGCTCAAACTCTGCGAATCTAACTGCCTGAGATCGATACGGACATACATACGTAGGATCGGCACCTGTCTAATTAAGATAAATACATACGTTAGATTAGATGGGCTCAAAATTGACCAGCAAATTTTATTTAACAAATATTCTCAATATATGATCTTGATAATATGATTAATTTAATTAATGGTTATATCTTTCTTATTAATATAAAACTTTTAAAAATGTTTAATTAGTATAGACACCATAGATAGATAGATAGATTATGTTAAATAAGAAAGTAATTAAGCAATACTATCGGATTGAATGTAGTCCGGTTGTATCTTTGGAACTTTGTGTGGACATTAAAGACATCTAGCCACTCCTAATCACAGCCCATACGTTTTTGCACATCATAGCCCATACTTGTTCATTTGGTGAGAAGTAGAGAATACCTTGTCCCTATCTAAGAATATATGGGCAGTGATTTGTAGAGAAGGTAAAGATAAAAGGAAATTAGCTTTCCAGCACCATGCTTTTGTGTTTTTTTTATGTACATGTACTTTTTTTTATGTACATGTACTTTATAATTCTAAAAATTACTCAAGAGACTTAATTCCTTCTTTAAACTGCCTAATCTGTGGGGGCGAAACAGGTCAGATTCAGGTTCTTTCATAATTGAATAAATTTTGGTGCCACCTTTGAAATGTTGGAGTCAAAATTATCCACATCAGGTGTCGTTCGCATAACTAAAATATTCTTATGGAATCTGATGAAGATAACTTTGCAGCATAATACAGAGTCATGAACGCAGGGTACAATGCCTAAAACGATACTAGTTTGCTAAGTAATGTAACCTTCTTGGAGGTACCTACCACTTCATTGTACAAATAGATCTAGAACGATACATTTACAGGGGTGTTGACGGAAGCCCGGAAACTGGAGTACATAAATTATGTTGTTCTTGCGTCCTCGGTCTCCTCAGGAGCCATATGTCAGAAGACTCAACTGCAGGCAAGTTAAATTGGTCAGATGTAATCATCCTTGCGCCCAAGAAAATAAAAGAAGTAAAATTTCTTTTAACTTGACCAATTCGTGAAGAATCAAGCTACAAAGAGAACTACCGCAATTGGATAGAGTTAATAACATTCTGAAATTTGCACCAGCGAAGACAAATGCACCTAAAGAATTACCATTGCGGTGGTGAATAATTGTGAATCTGACATTCCGATAGTTGTGCTTTAGTAGTCTAATGAATAAAAAAAATCTCTAGTGTACTGTTTTTTTAATTTTTTTTAGCTTTACAGGTTTAAAAACTAAAAATTCACACTAGGTTGATTGCAATGGAGAGTAAAGAAAGTTTATATAAATGCATATAAAATAACGTAATTAAATAGCTTATATCGAGATCTGAAGCCGTGAGTAAAATTAGCAGGCTACAAACCCACAGTACAGATAACATGGTCTACAGGTTTCAGTTCTAGCAAATGGTGCCTCACGTAGCCAACAAAATATTTAATTTTTATTTATTCCTCCTATGCATTTGTGCAATTGTTACAACTCATGAGCAATTCAATTAGGCAGTTTTAAAACTTATCATCATCTGTGCACAGCAATTCAATTAGGCAGTTTTTAAGCTTATCACCATCTGTGCACATGATCTTCTCAATAAAGAATTTCATGTCACTCGAACTGCCAATGCATACTACTACTATTTGAAACTAGGGATATTCTGTTCAGGACATAAGCTGAAGCACTGCTGCTGGATAACATCATATTATTGAACATATTCTTTGCATCAGAGTACTAGTTATAGATTTGATCTTCAATGCCTTTCAAGGTTTTCAAAACAAGAGCAAACAGAGAAAGTCAAGCACTTCAATATGTAGGCATATCTATTGAAGCTCCTCCCAAACTTTCCTCACAAGAACATCCCATAAATGCACATCTGGGGAAAGACAGAAGTATCAAAACAAGGTGAAAGCAATGATCTGCGTCCAATATATTACCATTTTGGTAACACGATAAGTTCATCGCCACGTGCTGCTTTGTCATCTGCATGACCTTCTGAACTAGCAACTGCAGAAGAACAAGTGAAATAAATCATTCAAGTTAACATGCCCTTTAAGGGAGAAATAGAAATTACTGTATAAGGTTGGACTCAGTGGTACCTTCTGTATCTTCCCGCAACCAATCTTGTGCACATACCAATCCCTGAACTGTTGAAGGGTCCATAGTACTGAGATACTCATTTAGTGTCCGAGCTTCACTGTCCAATGGGATGATAGATACAGGGATAGCTAAAATATCACGGGCCATTTGAGAAAGGACAGGATACTTTGCCGCAAAGGACTTCCACCATCCCAGGATGTCAAAAATACCTAAATGCCCTTCCTTTTGGCGATAGACCGGTTCCTCAAGGTACATGTCTAAGTCAGACTTAAAGGATTGGCCTGATGATGTCTCCTGTATATATTGATCAAGTCCCCTTCGAGCATCAGACAGTGTGATACGGGAGAAGGTCTTAAAATCATCACCGTTGCCGTACACCGAACTCATGCAAGAATTACTGGTTCCAGAGTAGAAGAGAGCAGATGGATTCTTGAATGAATTTGCTGACTGTTCATATTCACTGCACAGATTGGTAAACGTCTGCCGAAAGTCATCTATTGTCGCCTTTGCTCTAAATTGATCAGCAGCATAAATGAGTCTACAGAAGTACTCAACAGACTTCATCTTATATCGAGGATCCAGGATAGATGCAAATGCCATTACTGGCCTAGTAAGATCCCAGTACCCCTCAAATTTTGTCAGCATTCGGTCAGCGACTTGTGCAACAACAGGAGATGGACTATTGCGCCAGGTATTCAAAAGAACATGCATCTCACACATGTCATTAAAATAGAGATTTGCAGTCGGATTTTCCACAGGAAACTTCTCCATAGTATGATAGAGCGCATCAAGTATTTCCGTGAGGGCTTTCACATCGGCCCACTCCTTCGCAGTCAGAAAAGCACCATAATGTGCTTCCTGTTCTGAAAGGCGCATGAGAACATCATGATAGTAACATGCAGAATCAAACATTAAGTATGTGGACGGCCAGTTATTCAGAGAGTCAAGAACTAGCAGTTTTTGGTCCATCTGCAGCAGTTTTGCAGTACCCTTAAACTTCTCAAACCTTTCTTGTGAGAACTTGACATTCTGAATCATCTCACGGACTCTAGTAATTATGCCAGATGTCTGCTCCAAGCTTTCTTGGACTGTGAGGTTCAGAACGTGTGCACAAGAGCGCACATGGAACAAATTCCCATTTAACAGGAGTCTCCTCGGCTGCAGAACTCCGACAAGCTCTCTAGCAACGATCTCACCAGAGGTGCAGTTGTCTAATACAATGGAAGCTAGCTTCCCGTCAATACCCCACTCATGCAACCTCTCGAGAATGATATTAGCAATCTGATCAGCTGTGAAAGGCGCCTCCACATGCACAAAGTTCAGAATTTTTTTCCTAACTTTCCACTCATCATTAGCATGGTCAATGTAGTGGCAGGTCAAACACAAGTAGTCCATCTGTGTATTCGATCGCCACATATCAACTGAGATACTAACTCGGCAAGGGATCTTGAGGAGCACATCCTGCAGCTTAAGCTTCTCACTTTCGTAAATTGTCATGCTATCAGCCCTCACTGTCTCATATGATACCATCCTAAACTGTGGTTGGAGGTTCTTGACAAACTTTTGGAAGCCCACATCATCCACTATTGAAAACCGGTATCCATGCTGGACAATCATGTGGGCGAGGTCTCGCCGACTGAGTTCTTGATCAAAATGTGTGCTATCATTGTCATGGTCTTCTCCCGAAGCATGCCCATCACCAGACTGGCCATCAGTGGAGGTTTTGTTGTGTACAATACGGCGTACGATAAGCTTTCGGCGCTTACCAGCACTACGGGTGGAGGTGGTAGTGCAGATTGCAAGGTGGTTGCGTAGGTGTGTGGTGCCTGACCGGCTAGTAGCTGTGAGCTGCTTCTTACAGTGGTTACAGACAGCAACACAGCTGCCATCAGCACGGCGCTCCTTAGTGAAGTCCTGCCAAACTGCAGAACGCAGCTTCCGTGCTCGTGGATTGTGCACCACAGGCACAGGCACCACCGCAGTGTTCACTGAGCTAGTAATTGGCACTTCCATAGCTGTTGGCTCCAGCATGTTATCTTGTATCTGAATATGATCACCCACTGCAGCAGATCGAAACAAGCACATCATGTAACACCACTAGTAGCAATATATATAGTATGTAAAGACCCTACACCCATACAAAAGAAAAGGTAATAGCATCATTTTGACTCTCTTTTCCAGAAACTCTCACGATCTTCGTCCAAAACACTGGAAAGCAATGAGTGACCTTTGATGTCACTATATTTTCTCCATGCTCTCTTCTACTTGTATGCTATACAAGCTATAACTGTAATTCAAGCAAAAGTACTAAGTAGAAATTGGCAAGAACGGCGCATGTCCTAAGCAAACACTCAGACTACAGAACGCTTCTGATAATACACATATCCCCATAAAAACATCGCGAGATGCCGCAACCTGCCATTCCGGCCGGGCGATGAAACACGCACAAACTCCATGCGTTAAATCCCCTCACCCGCCCCGCCCGAAATCCCCAGTGTCCCAAACTAACGACGCAATCAGCTGCAACAAGGAAGCGATCTGGAAAATACAGGCCGACTCGGAGCCTCCAGGGATCCAATCCCCACACTCGAATCCCATGAAATCGGGCACGGAACAGCTGGTAGACCGACCGCGCCCTCAGCTAGGGTTTATGACTTGGGTTGTCGGACCCGATAACACGACGGAGGAGGCAGCGGTGGATGGGGGAAGAGTGAGGAAGGGGGTGGGACTGACCTCGTCGGAGGCTGCCGGCGGCGAGAGGTGGTGGGTCGGGGGGAGGGGACCCGCAACCCGATCCGAGGGGGCTTAGCAGATCGGAGCCGGGGACGAAATGCGTGGGTTGGGTCGCGACCCATTTCCACGGGCGTGCGGTGAAGCGTTTTGTTTGCCGTGGCGGGTTTCGGGTCCGCGCCGGCGATTGGACGGCCACGATGTAATCTGGCGCCGCCCGCGGCTTTCGTTGGGCGTGGGTTACCCGCGACCGCAACGTGGCGTTCGCCGCAGGAGAGAGAGGGGAAGGAACGGAGCCGGAGCCCGGGGGGTGAAGAACTGTGGCTGTGGGGTGGCTCCGTTTGGGTTGGACACTTGGATTTCCTTCCGTTTCCAAGGCCGTATTGGAAAAGAGTCTGGCCGTTGGCCGTTGGCCGTTGACCGTTGACCGTTGACCAGAGTACACAACAATTCGAGTAGGATCGTTGGTGCCCTCGAGTTCGAGTAGAACGGCGCACCGAGAAACGCCATGTCTGTCACGAACCATAGTAGCCTATAAAAGACATGCAGGTAGCGGCTAGCTTTCCCATAGTAAACGATTGAAATTTCGGCTACGTACAACAATGAGGAGACTCGTGGCTCGGGATTTTACGGCGACGTTTCTTCTGCTGCTCAGCCTCGCGTCGCTGCTGGTCTCGCCGGGCGCGGCCCAGCAGATCAAGACCACCGACACGCGGTGGACGTACCACCTCCCGCTTCCCGAAGGCACCACCGGCGCCGAGAGCCTCGCCTTCGACGGAAAGGACGGGATCTACACCGGCGTCTCGGATGGCCGCGTGCTGAAGTGGGGTGGCAGCGCCGCCGGCTGCTGCACCTTCGCGTACAACGCGAACTACAGGAAGATTCCTCTGTGCTCGTCGTCCGTGGTGCCGCCGGAGGAGAGGGAGAGCATCTGCGGACGCCCGCTTGGGATTCGATTCTTCAGGAAGACCGGCGAGCTATACATTGCCGACGCGTACATGGGGCTGATGAAGGTCGGGCCCGACGGCGGCGAGGCCCAGGTGGTCCCTACCGCGGCCGACGGCGTTCCCTTCCACTTCCTCAATGGCCTCGACATCGACCAAGCCACCGGCGATGTCTACTTCACCGACAGCAGCAGCACCTACACCCGCAGGTTCAACGGCGAGATCACGATGAACGCCGACGCGACGGGGCGGCTGCTCAAGTACGACGCGCAGACACGACGGGTCACCGTGCTGAAGCCCGACCTGCCGTACCCCAACGGCGTCGCCGTCAGCCGCGACAGGAGACACCTCGTCGTGGTGCACACGGTGCCATGCCAGGCGTTCCGGTACTCGCTGCAGGGCCCCAACGCCGGATAGTACGAGCTCTTCGCTGATCTCCCCGGGTACCCCGACAACGTGAGGCGCGACGGTAAGGGAGGCTATTGGGTGGTGCTCAACCAGGAGAGGATGAGGCTGGGCGCGGAGCCTCCGGCCAAGCACCTGGTTGGCGTACGGCTCAACCCCAACGGCGTGGAGGTGGAGGAGCTGACGGCCGCCAAGGGCGTCACGCTCAGCGAGGTGGCGGAGCAGAAGGGCAAGCTGTGGTTGGGCTCCGTCGAACTCGATTATATTGGCGTGTTCGCTTGATAGTGCTAATTAATTAGCGAGTAGTTGTGTTTTGTAGGACAATTGGTGTAGGAGGATATGGTTGTTTAATATTTAATTTAATATATGCCGTGCGCGTCTGTAATATTTTGTGCTTTCCAAGTTCCCTGTGTAATGTGTTCGATTCGATCGGCCGGTGGCCCAAGTTTGGCTCGGCTCGGGGTGGGAGCGTGCCGACGAGAAAACGCGACTCATCAGTAGGCATCCCACCTTGATCCCGACGACGAAAGACCTTGGGTGTCGAACTGTCGATGTCCATGAGGCCTATATTTATAGCGCTAGAGTCCAATCCGGACCTCAGTATTTGATCGCGAAGAATATGGAGAAGTACACTACCAGGTTTCCATCTCTGGGTTCTTTCAACCTTTATAGCTCATGTATAGCAAAATAAAATGGAAACACCTCTTCAAATGTGAAAATAACTGATCAAGTGCACTTCCTCATACACCTTGGTAGTAAGTTCAGTGCTGAACAAGGAGAGTTGGCTACGACATTACGAGCCTTTTGAAACAAGGGATTATAAAAATAGAAAAATTATAGAAATATAATATCATGTCTACTAAATTTCTAAATTTCTATAGGAGTGAAAAAGATAAGAAGAAGTTCTAAACATAAAATTTTAGTCATAGAAAAAAAACATTATATAGATCATCACGCTTATTTTCCTCCAAAATCTTAATATGATTTTTTTCACCCATAGAAATTTTAAAGAAAATGATATAATTCAATCCTTAAAAAACTTTGCAACAATTTTTTCTATAGGATTAAAATCCTCCAAACTTATGTTTTTCCTACAATTCAAAGGGGGACAACATTGTACAGCATAATCCCAGGTACTACAATGATTCTAACAGCATCGCTCTGATTTTTGCTCTCAACTCACTTGGTATTTCAGTTGTTGCCTGGGAAGATTGAGCAGTGTCACCAGGGGCCTTCTCTGACTCAAATTTATGACCTGATGTGCTCTGGGAGACCTCTGGGCGATCTAGAGTTTGTTTACTCGTATCTCGGTCATCGTCATGTCTCCTTTTTGAACTGGAACGATGGTCCCTCTGGTGTCTGCGTGAACTCCTATGCTCATTATCCTCGTAGTAGTGACAGTCATCCCTATGCCGACGCCTTGACTTGGAACTCCTGTGCTCAAGATCATCTTCTGAAGAGCTATGGTGGTGCCTATGATGCCTGTGCTTATGTTTGTAACCATCACTAGCATGAGCTCTAGAATGCTCTGAACGATGCCTCTTACTGGAGTGTTTATAGCTTTCCTCTGAATCATAACTCTCTTCATCGGATTCTGGGTGATGTTTTTTCCTATACTTCCGTGCCCTGCTCTGTTCGTCATCAGAATTTTTCTCCAGCTTGGTCAGATTAGAACCTTCACACTCAAATGGCACAGAGCTACCTTCACGTTCCTTAGCTGAAAGTTGTGGATCAGACCCAGATAAGTTCAAATCACCAGGAGAGGCCTTTTCAGCTTCATTAGTGGGATCAGCTGATGTTGACAGATCAGCCATATTGTTGCCACCACTTTTAATAATAGAAGCAAACATCTTTGCACGTCTAAGCCTCTCGGCCTTCAGCTTTTGCTCCTTTGTCATGGAAGCTTCAGAAGAATCAGCCTCTTTAGAAGCTGCAACAGCAGCAGCTTTTGCGATAGTGTTTGCAATCCAATCATCATCAATTATTCCAATGCCTTCATTTTTTGGCTGACCACTACTTGTGAGTGAAGTACCTGCCTCACTATTTGAAACAGGTTTGGACAGTACATCTGGGTCCTGTAAAGAGGAGAAACTTCCAAAGCTCGAAGTCTGGCCATTATCTCCACAGATCTGACCAATGCCACCCATGTGCTTGTGTGTGTTTGTTCTAATGTTGGCAGGGCCAAGTCCACGGGTAGCTGCCATAACAATAGCAGCAGCTTCATCTGCAGTGACATTCCGAGGAGGCACCTTCTTGGCCCCACTAACGATCATATGGAACTTTCCCTTCCCTTGTTTGTGTTTGTCATAGAGCTGCTTCTCCAATGGTTCAGCAGAGCTTCTATCAGAAGAACTAGCATCCTTGCTGGTACTTGGCCTTGTCTTGCTTTTAGTTTCTTCCTTACCATGACTACTGCCTTTGCGCTCTGAAGAGCTTCTTCTTTCTTTGTGCTCTGAAGAGCCTCTTCTGTCTCTGTGCTCTTTGTGCTCTTTAGAGCTTCTTCTGTCTTTGGGCTCTGAAGAACCACCACGAGATTTGGACTGCAAAAATCATTCAGAATTTAAATCAATGAGGTGCGGTTACAGTTTTCCATATGTTTATTAGTACAGGGAAGCCTACAAAACCCCTCAAACAGATAACCTGATAAACCTAGAAGTTTAGAAACATTGTATATGGTAACATTATCCAGGTAAAGAAAAAGTAGCAACCAAACACACAAGTTTGAGATTTATTCTCAAAAACAAAGAGTGCACAGAATGCAAATACATCAATATAGATGGTATGCATTTCAACTAGCCAATAAAATCAGCACTGAGAAAAAAATAAAACAAAGCAACTGACAATTTACAAACAAACGTGCCAGCAAGTAAATCAAGTACTATGTGAATAGTAACACAAGATTCTCCAAAAACAAGAAAACTTTCAAATTAATGTGCTGTTTAGCGATGCTAGAAAGCATTAGCATGAGCAATATGGTATGAAAGAAAGTATTTTATCAGTGGCTGGAATTATCAACAGAAAATATAAGGGGGAAAAGGCAGGTAGTGCATCAGCAATGAAATATGTCCACATATGAACTTACCTGAAGTTCAGAGATCAAGTGTAAGACATCATGTGCACTGGAGAAAAAAAACAGGAGGAGAGCTTGGTACAGAAAAGCCATTAGAATTTCAGGCACTAGTACAAAAGTGCTGTAGAATTAAAAATATATATGCAGGGTCTAGCAAAAAGATATAAAAGAAACCAAACTAAACATCTGATAAATTAACACGTCTTGTTAAAAAAAGCAATCAAATGAACCAATGAATGAAGAAAATTAAGAATCCTATCAGCCCATACAAGAGATTTTATGTGCATATCTAGCAGTTGATACTCACTGTGTTTTCACCAAAACATTATTGATAGACAATCAATTGAAAGGATTGAATGTGTGAAGTTTTGAGAGAAGTTCAGTCAGATAAAACACTTGGTAAACTAGTAAAGACAAAGGAATATAAATATCGAAACAATGCATATTTCCAATGGGATTAAATACTTTTGAGGCTAACAAACAAGAAACAGAAAAAAAAGGGGGGTAGTAAAGGAAATATTGCAAACTTAAAGCATAAACAAGCACGGTTCACATTACCTCTTGAGTTTCCTCGAGAAGCTTCAGATAATATGAGTGATATGGATTAGATGGTAGAAGAAATGGGAACCTTCCTGTTGTTCTGTCTTGTTCAATGAGTTTTCCTTCAAACTCTTTCCCATTCCTGACAATAAATTCAACTATTTTCTCCATTGTACACTTCAAGAAAGATGGTGGTTCCAGAACCACATCTTTTGTGTCAGAAACATCTGATGTACTTGATGCCATCATGGCATCTTTGACCTTCTCTCGGCGAGCAGCAGCAATGCTGCTGTCAGTAATCATTGGGTTCTTCTTGGTCAAAATAGATTTGTCTTTAACTGCAACAGCAGCTGCTGCTGTTGCTTTCTGACCATCCCTTGCTTCTTCATTGCAGTGTATACCAGATGCAGAGCTTTCATGCCCTTGCTCATGTGCAACCACGTCTTTTCCAGGAACCATGCTTTTTGGACTAGGTGGAAGCATGCCTTCATCCTCATCTCCAGACTCATAGACAGCTCCAAGCAATGATAAAGCCCCAACTGATGACACAGCATGCTCACTCTCATTATTTGCAGTTTTGCAGCCTTTGTTGGAATCAGCATCTACACCATCTTTCAACAACTGAGGATGATCAACAAGGTACCGGAAGTAGCTGTGGAGATGATGGTCAGGCATCAAGAAACCAAATGTTGGATTACTTCCCTGTTTCACCCTTAACACAATCTCTGACTGGCCCCCATGCTCACTGACAAATAAAGCAGTTCTAGCGATTATTTGATGAACCTTCTCAGAAGGAGGCTGCAAATTAAAAAAATATACAGGGAGAAAACATTGTCTCAGTAAGGGTCTGCGTGTGTTGAAGTACAAGATTATGATCAAAGCTCAAATGAATTAGCTAGTATATGGTAAGAACGGCTCTCCCATGTCAGTATTTTTGTCTGTTATGTGTAGCATTTACATCATTCTAATCCCACCTGCCTATTCCTTACGTCATGATATATGTAAGGAAACATTGTGCATCACTAGTAGGAACCTCATCTCTGCTCCAACCATCTGAAACAGGCATTTAATCCTTAGAAGAACATATGCACCTTGGACAATTATGGCTGGATCAGCTGAAGAATATTAATACAAAAATGTATAAAGAAATAAATTTCCGATTTATTAAAAGAAGTTCAATGTAAGCAGTTAGACAGACTCCATAGTCCATATACTTACCAACTTATTCAACAATCTGTCAGGCATGGGAAATGATGGGCGATAATAGGAGCTCAAATTATTTGGATCATCTGAACCAGCAGTACTCCCATATGAGAAAGGGACAGCATTATATTCGGCCTGCCCTGCATCTGTCCCATTTCCTGTATAAAGGAAAGATGACAGATGTAGCATTGTTTACCATAAGCAACATAAATTCTAATGTTAAGTGTAGAGGAAGACGTGCAGGTGCAAATATGCATCTTAGAATAAAGAAAAGAAAATCCCTTACTTGAACTGATTAAAGATGCTCATCAACTAAATTCAAGCATCCTTCCTGCAAACTTACAAAAGGTACAATAAAAAAATGTATGGGTCCAATTAGCACTGCTAGTTGTGCTACATGTGCAAGTGTTACTCACTCTCATCATATTGACCTCCATAATGATGTAACTATTTCATAGTTTGGTTGCTAGAAGAAATAGCCACTACAGATATTCAACAGAGAAAAGCTTAACTTTGCTACTAACATTCTAACAAAAGAACTTTGCAGTAACTGAGATCCATTCAAGTGTGATGTTTCAGCAGATTGAACTAAAATAAAATCCTATTACTAACCCAGAAGATCAAATATCCACAGATCATCCAGGTGAACCCCCTTCGACCATATAACCATTACCTTCATCTGGATGGGCTCAGAGGTCATAACGATGTGACCATTTCATGGACTTATTATGAATCTCAGTAGGCTTCGTTTGGAGGGTTCAGATTAGTGTCATTTGAACCCATCCAAATGAAGCCTCAGTAAAACTTTAAACAAGTCCAAGATGGTGAAAAGTCACACAACTGAAACCGAGCAACATTATGACATCACATGTTATCTTCGGTGTCCTTAATATTGCAAAGGCAACTCTTGCACACAGATCTCAACAACATAATGTATGGTACCTTCGGTGCTACTCTAGTTTAATCTCTACAGCAGATTTTATTCTTTCGCATCCCAGTGAGAGCAATGGAGACTAGAAAAACTACTGAGTATTTGATTTCCAGCTTCTATTATGTGCCGAAGTGCTAAGAGTTTGATTTCTAACAACTACTACTAAGATGATAAACACAGGATTCCTAGAGCTCACAATCGCCCAATTTCACATGTAACGGTGAAAATCAGCTGACGAATACGGAGAATAGTGCAATACACGATAAGTACAGCGTGCATAGGCAGTTCAAGAGGAGCGGGAGCAGACGTATACCTGAAGAGACCGCATCTTGAGAGCCCTCGCCGCCGAAATCGTTGGCGGGGAGGTCGAGGAAGCGCTCGCGATCGAGTTCCGCCTCGGAAACGCCATCCGGAGAGGGGGCGGAGAGGAGGGCCGCGGAGTAGGAGCGGCGGGGGCGGGGAGGGACGCGGTCGAGAAGGTGCCGAACGTCGTGGCGGTCTAGGAGGAGGTCGTCCGCACCGGCGGCGGCCCAGGGGACGAGGGAACCACCGGAGTTGACGACCTCCGCCGTCAGGTCGTCGTCGAACAGCAACGCGTGCCGGCCCACGATCTCCAGATCCATGGATGGGGCACGCGGCTGCGTCTTCCTTCTCTTCCGATTCGATTCGATTCCGCGAGGCGGCGGAGTAATATTCGGGGGCTCGATGGAGTTCTAGGGTTTCTTCGACTCGATGGCAGAAACAGGACGCTCGGTGAAAATAGTTATCTGGAACATTCGTCCGCTGCCCTGGCCGGCCCCGGAGGCTGGAGGCTGAGACCGTTTATTTTTGCATAATTGCCCTCATAACTTTCGAATAAAGCATCTGGGTGGTTTACATTTTTCATTCCACCGAAATTTTTAGTCCAGTCCATATTAAAATCCTCGCTTCCGTCCCACGAATTCAATCTTCAGTTCTTCCTATGGATAAAAGACTCGCCTGACTTTATATGAAGGCATAACGAGTTCTTACACGATGATTCTGTTATTTTTCTTTTACAGCTTTTAGATTTTTTGTTGGCACGTTTTTTAATTGTTAGCCACTTTGATAATATGGCTGATTCCCTATTTCATTATCATTCCTACAGATCCAATGAACAAAGTACAAAGCAATTGTTGCTTGTTCGCCGGATTGCCTAGGATCTTGGGGAGAAAAATATTAGAGGAATCAAGCTGGCACTATGTCCCACCTCTACCAGCAGAATTCTCTTAAAGGGCTCTCTTAACGTCGATGAGTGTCGCCGGTTTAGTGCATCTCTTATGTAAAACTCCACACAAATTTTGCTGGAGCATCTATCAAGTAATCTTCTTCTCATTTTGGGTCATTTCATATTGATTGATTTATTTTATCTTGTGTGGTAAATATTATCTTAAAAGAAACTTGTGTGGTAAACCTTTCCCCTCCCCTCAGGCCCTCACCACTTCATGGTTAACAACCACCAATGTCGTTGTTAGATCTGTGCCCAAGGATTTAACGCAGTCGCATGCTTACGTGGCAAAGGCAATGCTGGCGACCCCGCAACAAGTTAGCTACTCTCTTATGTCTTTTTTTTAAAAAAAATTAAGGATTGGGATGAATAATATTTATAATTGGTTGAGAGAAAAAAATGTGAATAAATTTAACGTGAGAAGATTATGATTGGTTTATATTTTAAGACAAATTTAAATTATATAAGTGCTATTTTTAAATGTATGAAACAGGTTTTATAAAACTACACTTTTAACCAACTAAACGTTATGAAATTACATGCAAAACTATATCAAATTTATAAGGATGTGACATGTCATATATATAAGTTAGAGTAATATAAGATTAATTATTTTTATTTTGCTGTAGTATTAGTTAAATCAGTTAATAACGTGGTTTTATAAAAATATTGGACCATAATGTATCATGTGCCAAAATCGTTGTGGCATTTTAAAACTTAAACCAGAATACCTATTATTTTATAAAATTTATTATATATTTTAAAATAAAGATAAGTATGCCATGGACAGCATGCCAGTCATACAAGACCTTATTTGGTAACTGCTTTTAAGAGGAGAGGTTGAAAATTATTCTTTTATCCTATTATTAATTAAAATTTAACTTAAAAAACGTTTAATGCAAGAATTTTTTTATTAAAAAAACAAATGAGGAAAAAAACGTTAGAAAGGTGAACAGCCATGTCTGAGAAAAAATGGCGCCTAAAGGTGGCCCCAGAATTCATAGTATTTTTTTTCCTAATGAGGCAAGCCTGAACTCCTGTTTGTTGGTTGGAGGCCTGAGCCGCATAAATCAAAAATACATTTTAAAAACGAGAAAGCGTATAATCCCAGAATTACGTTTCCCTAACCCACCTTCTGCGAGCAAAACAGAACAGGAGAGCAGGGGCGCCAAGTGAGCTCGCCGCGCGGGGAAGTTCGGCCACAGGAGTGCCAAAACCATCAAAATGGAACAAACGGAGCAGTTCGACTCTAATGGTGGCTGTTTGCACTTTGTTGAGCAGTTGGTGATGAGCATATATTGTTGTGTCAAGCACCGCCGTGGCAGGGGCTGTGGTGGCAATGAACTTGTAAAGCTTTGATGAAATTATGTTGTGGGTTTTGATTAGGGGATATTATTGATGCTTCGGCACCGAGGAATTGGTCTGAAATCTTAGCGTTGCATAAATATTGCGGTGGCACGGTTGGCCTGATTTCAGGAAGAAGATAGTGGCGGTGGTGCTCTGGTTGCCGAAACCCGAAATTTATTTGGGGGAAATGCCTAGAGGAGGGGAAGCAGTGCACTGCTCCAATGGTTTCCTGTTGGTGACGGATCGAAGGAGTTCTGCGAGCAACTTGAAGCTTCGTCCGGTGATTAATGTTCCAAATGAACTGATAAAACTTAGTTGGCTCACGCCGAAGTCATGTGACGTTTTTCGGTGGCCTAAGCCTAATGGATTTCACTTGAGTCATGGAGGAACTTAGGATAGCAACCAAACAACCCTCAGACAACATTCCAGCGTGCTCCAGACCAAGGCTGATTCATCCTAGGGCAGCAACCAAACAAGCCCGCAGTCCGCCGAGACGTGTCATGGTGCAGCGCAACAGGCACCACCGAAGGGGCCGGAGCCGAAACGGTGCAGCGCACCGCCTCCCCCTCCCCCACGTTGCGGGGGCACCATCTTCTTCAGCACGCAGTGACGTGCCGCGAAGCACGCTGACACCGCGACCCCACCGCGTCGCCGTAGCTGGCACGCATGCTCGCCAGAGCGGTTACGAGCAAACTGACAGGTGGGGTCTGGGGCAACGCCATTTCGTAGGCCCCACGAATCTGAGAGCCAAAGAGAACCCTCGCAATTCCGTGCCAGATTTTCCTTTTCAACGAATCCATCAACCCACCCTTCCGCATAAAAAAGGCACCACGCAGAAGGGAAGGCGAAAGTAGTCCCGCCTTTTTAACATCTCCTTCCCCACCCCCCATCCCCATCGCGGAACGAGAGCCAGAGAGAAACAACACTCCAAAACCCACCAATCCCCCATGGAGATGGGCTCCGAAACCCTCGCCTTCCCCACCGCCGCCGTCGCCGCCGAGAAGACCGCGCCCATCGGAATCGCCGCCGGGGACGACGTCACCGCCACCGCCACCGCCGACGGGCATCCCACCAAGTCCTACGCTGACGTGGCAGCCGAGAAGACCATCCCCAACGGCAGCGTCGCGGAGAACGAGGTCACCGTCACCACCGCCGAGAACCCCGTCAAGTCCTACGCCACCGTCGCCGCCGAGAAGACCGTGCCAGACGGCAGTGTTGCGGAGGATGAGGTCACCGTCACCGCCTCCGCCTCCGCCTCCGTGAACCCCACCAAGTCCTACGCCGTCATCGCCGCCAAAGCCGAGATCGAGGACCTCAGCACCACGACGCGCGATCTGGAGGAGCTCGCCGCTGCCGACCATAAGAAAAAGGGGCTCGCCGCGAAGACCAACCACCTGAGCGGGAGCTTCTCTCAGGCTGAGGGAAACTTGGTCTTCCTCAAGGCCGCGGCCTCTTCTTCCGACGCGAAGGTGGCCGCGCTCTGCGAGGAGCTCAAGGATCTTCAGTATCTCCTCAAAGCAGAAAGGGGTAAAGACGAGGCGAACAAGAGCAACTCCGAGCAGCTCGACGGCAAAGTGGAGTCCTTACGCCAGGTGAGGCCCTGGCTCGTGGAGGAGGTGGATGCCATGAAGAAGAGGGCCGCTGCAGCCGCCGCCGGTCCTGCGGTGGTGGATGAGAGGGTGGCTGCTTCGCCGCCTGGGGCCCCGCAGGAATCGCGGGTCGCATGGCCGGTGATTGCTGGAGCCGCGGCCGTCGGCGCCGCCGCTGCAGCTGTTGCCTTGGTGACCTACCTCCGCCTCAAGAGGTAAACTGGTGATCTGATGCACAGGAAGTTTTGCTCTGCTGCGACAGCTTATGGAGGATTTGATAAGTTTTTTTGTGGTGACGATAGTAGAGTACTGGACTGAGAATAGTATGACTTGTATGAGCTAGTTGCTTAATAGCCTACAGAAACATAGGGATCAGGAGACTTGTTATGTTCCATCACTGTTTTTCCTTTTATCATTCTACGTGCTTCGGTGGTGACGCCAAATGTCTAAACATTATCTGATGCGAAACTGAGGAACGCCGTATGGTTGCTATGTGACTTTGCCCTTTTCTCCATTCTGATCTTTCCATTACTTGTTACTGATGGTTTGCAGTTTGCATATCTGGATGTGTGTGCTTCAATATATTGCTTGATGATTTTGAGATATCCCTTTTTAATGAATTGATGAAATGAGCTAATCTGTTGACATATGTCCCAGTTGATTAGTGTGCTCTGCTGTCTGAGCTCAAGACGTTTTCTGTTGATTAATGTTTGTTGGAGGTAGACAAGTAGTACCTATGGTTTCTAGTTGTTGTTCCAGTAACTGTTTCCAATCACTGAGGAACTATAGCCTGATTATGTTTTGTGTCGCTTCTTTTATGCTTATGCAATGTATCTGTCTTGTACATGCCTTTTGGCGTGTGCTTACTTCCTTTGTAGATGGTTATATGAAATGTGGATTTTCACTTCCGGAAAATATGTTGGTGGGACAATTTTTCACCGTTTCATTATTATTCCTTAGTGGTTCTGGGCTTTGGGTGCCCTTGTATATCCTTTAATTTAGAAGGAAATGTTTGATAGATGCAACATACTTGTTATTGATTGGTGCCAATAGCCATGAAATCATTTGGGGCTGTTTGATGCCATAAACGGTGTGCCCTTATGTTGATTATGTGGTTATATTCTTGCTTCCTTTTTGCATCTCATTTGATGTTTTACCCATGTTGCTGATTGTGGCTATGGCCTATGGGGAAGCATTGGCAGTTTATATTTCAACTTGTGACGTGGTACATTTCCTGTATCAGATTTAGAAAGTGAATGTTGTAGGATTTTAGATTAGAGTTTCGGGTGATTCATACATCTGTAGAAGTTTTAGGTTATTTATATTGCAAAGCTAAAGATAACTTGATCCGTTTCTTGATTGTACTATTTGGTTGTTTTATAATTGGGTTCTTTTGGCTGTTATTCTGTCATCATTTTGGTGATTAGAGTACCATGGTTCGTTTGGCTATTATTTTGTCATCATTTTGGTGATTAGAGTACCATGGTACTCATTATCATTTGTTACCATTTGCTGGTTTCTGATTGACTATTTCCGATCATCACTGAAGTAAAATTTTAATCTGTCACTTTTCTGTAGCTAGAAAACATGTTTCACATTCAGATTTGTAGGTTTTGATTAGCACTTGAGTTACTGTGGCATATCTTTGTTTTATGAATGCTGCTTTCTACTTCATTTGTCAACAGCAACTGGCCAAACTATTTAATTTGATAAACGGCATGGCTTATAACAATGTTTCATGTTCAATGGCGAATCATTTCTGTTGCCATGATTTTGTGTACAATGGTGGTCAATCGGCCATATAGTAAGCCATCTGTAGATGCTTGATATGTTATTTGGAGCTCATTTGTGAATTTGATATGCAATCATAAACTTCAGTGTGAATCCAAAATGTAGCCAGTTTGCTATTTGGTAGCATCCCAGTAGGCCCTGAAATGATTCTCTGATTAGTTATGAAGTCACTTTAGCTGGTTATAGAACTGAAATAATTGCCTATACAATACATCATACAGTGGGTGATTGACCTGTTGCAGTCTTGCTGGATATCATATTTCTGAGAGATGATCTGTGCTTTTTCTGGCTATTTGGCTTTGCTGATGAGGAGTGTCAGTTACTGAAGCTATTTTGACCTGAAATAGTCATAATGATTGTATAACCTGATTAGGAATAATCAGCTGTGTGAGCCAAAAGTAGGATCCGATGTGCACCTATTATATGATTCTTTGGTGTTTCCTTATTTTTGTCGTTGTGTTCAGACTTCTCTGAATACCTCTGCTGTTGATTTTTTTTTTTGTTTCAAAAGGTTGTTGGTCTGTCTTTGAGCTCGATTATGTTATGGTGGCAGTAAGTGGCTATGCGTCTGGCATGGTGCTTTGCAACATTATTTGCCTGGTTGTAATGTTGCATATAACAGTGCTGGGTAGCACCTGACTGGTGTCCGCTTAACCAGCCGACTTGATTGCATCAAGACGGTTGACGCTCTGAATTTGCGGCAGTATCTTTTTTATGAAGAATGGTGGTAGTGCATTTTGTTCCATAGATTTCTTGATTCTCCATGACGCAACTTTTGACGGTATCGGCCGGTTACTGCTCCTCAGCAACCGGCGCGGCAGGAACCATTCAAATTCGAATTCGAAACCATACGAAATTATGAACTGTATATTTCCTGCAATGCGGTGCGTATGTATATTGATGTATTTTATATGCTGGATCTATGAAAAAAAAGCACACTAGCCATGGCAAAAGGTTAGTCCAAAATTTTGGATTCGAACTATCGAGTAATGCTGTTGATTTGTTCAAGTCTTTTTTTAATGAAGTTTGTTAGATTCGCATGATCATGGACTAACTTATCCATTTCGGATACGCATGGAATTGTCAACCTGTGGATATCAAGTTGATTTACGTATTAATTTGGACGCACAAGGGTTTTTGTTTGGTTTGGGGTTGTAATTGGCTTTCTGAGCATGCAGGGTATGTGTGCTTGACCCTTGAGGTGGAATATGAGAATTTTCCCTCGTCCATTCTGGAACCAGATTGTTTGACATAAATTCAACATTCATTAAACCAGGATGTAGATTAACAGCCTGAGCTAATCACTTCTCAACTAAGCCAAAGCCTGGTACATTAACCTGACCCTATGACAACTATAGAGTCCAGAACTGGCAGAACCCCAAAACACGGAGACACGCATAAACCCACGCACACCAATGGAGCAGAATCCCCTGCTCGACCGAGGTGCTCGACAACATCGACCTCCTCGTCGACAACGTCGACGCCGTCCAGGCCCGGATCGACGCCACCCGCGCCGAGATCGACCAGAACTCCCACGTCACCGAGGAGTAGGCGCGGTTCAGTCATCTTCGGCGCATGGATGCTGAGCTCCGCGTCCGCGCCGTCCCCATGACGTCGGAGGAGCAGCAGACCGCGCACGCGGCCGTCGCGGAGGCCGACGCCAACATCAGGGCCTCCATCGCCCTCCTCCTGCAGCGCCGCCGGCACCTGGGAAATGTCTTCGCGCTGCTCCTCGCGACCCGTGCCGTCGCCTTCACCAGGAGCCGCGCGCACCTCGTCCCCAGCGTGCTCCTCGCGGCATCCGCCGCCGCCGTGGTAGTGTACGCCTCGTCTTGGGGCGGCGTCGTGCCCGGGCTCCGGAGCCTGATGAGGGTGTTCGCTCTCGTCACGTGCTTCCTCTTCGGCGGCAATCTGATGAGCCTCTGATCGAACCCGCGCGACGGGCAATTCGTTGATCTTTGGCTTTTCGGTGGTGAGCAGCGTAGGATGTTGATGGATCGAGAAATCAGCACAGGCGTCTTGTTGATCGTAGAATGTGTACAGTTTACAGTGAATATGAAAGTCTATATATATATATATACAGTCCAGGCCAGTGGTCTGTCTAATATCCCCATAGTCGTAGCGAAAGGGGAACGGACGCAGAGACTGGACCGAAAACTGGTTAACAAAGGCGTGGACAGGCCTTTGGTCATTATATCGGTAAACTGATGTGCCGATGGTATATGGAGCACCCGAACCTGTCCTAATAGAACCTTGTTACGGACAAAATGGATATCGATCTCGATGTGCTTGGTACGTCAATGATGAACCGGGTTGGCGGTCATGTAGACAGCACTGACATTGTCGCAGTAGACGACGGTCGCAGTGGAGAGGGGTGCACGGAGCTCCTGGAGAAGCTGGCGAAGCTAGTAACACTCGGCGACGACGTGGGCAACGACGCGGTACTCGGCTTCAGCGCTGGATCGGGACACTGTACTCTGGTGTTTTAAGGACTAGGATACGAGAGTGTCACCGAGATAAACGCAGTAGCCGGACGTAGAGCGTCGAGAGTCAAGGCAGCCTGCTCAGTCCGCGTCGGAATACGTGGTGAAAGAGTCGATAGGGCTGGAGCTAAGATGCAGCCCGCTGGAGAGGGTGCCCTTCACGTAGCGTAGGATATGCTTGAGCAGCGCGAGGTGAGGTTCACGCGAAGTGTGCATGAAGAGGCACACTTGCTGGATAGCGTACGTGAGGTCGGGTCGGGTGAGTGTGAGGTATTGGAGAGCCCTGGCAAGACTCCGATAGTGAGAGGGATCGGCAACGAGGGCGCCATCGGCGGCGGAGAGTTTGGCTCGAGTGTCGACTGGGGTAGCCATGGGGTGATAGTCGACCATGCCCGCACACTGGAGGAGGTCGATAGCGTACTGGCATTGGGAAAGGAAGAGCTCGTGGATGGAACGGGTTACAGAGATGCCAAGAAAATGGTGGAGAGGACCAAGATCGGTCATGGCGAACTCAGAGTGGAATCGGGCCATGATCTGGTTGAGGAGAGATGTCGAAGACGCTGTGAGGACAATGTCATCGACATAGAGAAGTAAATAGGCAGTGGCGGAGACGATATGGAAAGTGAAGGCCATGAAACCGATGTGCCGAAGATAGGCAGCAAAGCACTGGTACCAGGCACGAGGGGCTTGTTTGAGGCCGTAGAGAGAGCGTTGAAGGAGACAGACGTCATCGGGACAAGAAGGGTCGACGAAGCCTGGAGGCTGCTGGCAGTAGACTGTTTCTGTTAGGTGGCCGTGAAGAAAGGCGTTCTTCACGTCTAGTTGATGGATCGGCCAGGAGCGAGAGGCAGCCAAGGTGAGGATGACTCAGATGGTGGCAGGTTTGACAACGAGACTGAAAGTCTCGTCGTAGTCGACACCGGGTCGTTGAGAGAAACCCTGGACTACCCAGCGAGCCTTGTGACGGGCAAGAGAGCCATCGGCGTGGAATTTGTGTTTGAAAATCCACTTACCGGTCACAATGTTGGCGCCGGGAGGTCGGGAAACGAGGCGTCAGGTCTCGTTGTCCATTAGGGCCTTGTACTTGTCGGCCATGGCCGCGCGCCACTGAGGGTCGGCCAGGGCTGAGCGAGAAGTCGCCGGGATGAGCGAAATAGAGCTGTGGATGGCGGAGAGACCGTAGCGTTGAGTGGGGTGGAGAGACCTGATCTGGGAGCGGGTGACCATGTGAGAGGTGGAGGGAATTGGAGCTGATGGGGTGTAGGAGTAATGGGAAGAACTAGTCGGATGGGGGCGTCATCGGCTCCGAGTCGACGATTGTAGACAAGAGGAAAAGGAGGAATTAGATCGGCCTGAGCCGATGAGGTCGGGTGGGCCGAGTATTCCAGGATGTCTAGACTCGCTCTGATACCATGTAAAATGTATACAGTGACTATTAACCCCTGAGCGTATACAAGTGGAGTCGGGTCTATATATATACAGCCCAGATCAGTGGTCAGTCATCATCGATGATGACTGTGCTAGGTGCAATTTTTTATGTTCATTTGCTCGTTCCTCTGGTTGTTTCACTCCTCTGCTTCTGATTTAGGTTTACATGTTCAGAGATATCCAATTTGAGGAATGCAGTTAATCTATTTGAGTTTTTTTAATTCAAGTTTGTTTAAGTTCGCTTGTTATTTCGAATGGCTGTAACTAAGTAGTAGTAGGAAGCATTGAATTTTTCCTAAATTAAATTAATTAAATTTATTTAAGCTTGTCTTATTTTTGACACCAAACAAACATCTTATAAAAATATATTCAATATTAAATTTAACAAACTAATTTAGTGTTATAAGAGCTATTTTTATAAACTTAATCAAACATATAAAAATCTAACTTAAAAAATAAAAAGTTTTATATATGAAACGGAGGGAGCACTTGTATCTAATTTGAGAACACAGTTAAACTCTTTGAGAAATTTCCCTGATCCATTCTGGAACCTAATTGTTTGATGAGAGCCACCTACTTAGTTTTAGCTTAATCACTAAAAAAATATTTAAATAAAAATTATAATTTTCAAAATTTAGTTGTATGTATCTAAGTTCCACTGATAAAGATTTTAATTAAATTAGTCTTCGTGACTTTAAAGAATTCCAATCCCCCAAGCAAATCTTGAGATTTGAATCTTAATACTCAACAACCAACTCTAATTGCTCCTAAATTTCGCTTGTACATCTAGCTTAAAATCTAATTTCTTTCCTACTAGATACTCTAACTTTTTTTTAAAATATTTACATCTTATAATATTCTCCTTCGAACCAAAAGTTGATGAATTTAAATATAAATTTTAGATTCAAACATCACTTGAATATCTCCTATTGAAATCCCAAAAATTCTAATGAGATTATACACCAAATTTGAATCCAAAACTCCTCCAAGTCTTCTCTAAATCCTAACTCTAAAATCTCTAGAAAGAGAAAAATAATAACTATTTCTATGAACCACTTTCTCTCAATTTCTCACTCTCACCCCAGTCACCTCCTCTCTTGCTTACTCCTTCCCAAGTCGGCCTAGCCGCACCCTTGCTTATCGTAGGCCCACACAGTCACCCATTTGTTTCCTTTCCGTCCTCCTCAAACCAGGCCACCGTCCAAATGACTTTTCCCTCACCTTTACCTTCCCGCGGCCTAGAGCCCGCAAGTCCCCTCCCACATATGTTTGTGCCCATATGCCCTTGTGCTTGCTCGTGGCTTTGACAATTCCCATAGGCCCATATGTAAGCCCAAGGCTAACTCGCAGCTACTCACTCCCTCACTCCCGTATGCTCATCTCTCTCCTAGTGCAGCGCCTATAGGCATATCACGTACTCGGCAGAATGCCAAACCGGTCACTGTATTTACGCATGTGTGCCGTGACCCCACCGTGTTGTGCCGTGCCAAATACGGACCACCACCGTGAATCCCGTTGTCAATAGCCCAAATCCATGCCGTGCCACGCCGTGCCAAACGTGGACCACCGTTGTGAATCGTGCCGCTTTTCCCCCTTTCTCCTGCATAATCCCACAGCAACGTTGCATCCCCTCGCCGATCCCATGCCCTGCAGTTACCAACCCCGCTCCTCGTTGTCCCATCCTATCCCAGTCGCTCGTCGTTGAGTTGTAGTCACCGGCCTGTGTTCCTACCACCGCTTGGCCCTACTCACCAACCCCATCGTGCCCCCACACGACTCCATCTGAGCACCCTCCTCTACTTATAAAAGCCCTCAGTGACCCCTCAACTCTCTCACGTGCTATCTCTTTTTGTATCCCTTTCTCTTTTCCCTTCAAGCCAAGCTGCTGTTGACGCCAGAATTTGATCAGATTGCAGATGGGATCGGTCGATGGGGGGAAGACCGATCAGCTCATAGAGGAAAGACAATTGACACAGTAAGATAGCCGATCAAACGGGTTGAGGACAAATTTGGTCCAGTTAAAGACAGAAGGTTATCCAGATGGAACTGAGTCTGAGGAGAAGTCGTGAGAATCACGGTAGGGTGCTTTATCTATATAAAATATATTATTTAAGCTAGGCAAGTTTAGTTAGCTTTATAACTTATTACATATTAGTTTCCTTATATATGTGTTTAGGAAATATTGTCCAAGGGTTGTTTGTAACCGTATTGAACTGTTGTAAATCCGGGGTACAAATATGGACCCTCTAGAAACTATTGGATTATCAAATACAGATCATACAATATAACTTTAGTGCATCGCTATCCTTGCTCGTCTAGGCTTTTTTCTGGCTTGTTCTGGCTCTCGTCGCAGGGCTGCATGAGTTAAATTCGATCTCCGATGAAGAGGTAAGTCTCGCCATTATCATGATTTATTTTTCTCTATTTAAGGTTGCATCGGTTAGATCTGACATCTTAGTCTCATTAGACGTATCGCATCACGTTCGTGTGAGGCTTGTCAGTACATCGGTCTCCCTTCGTTGACCCCGGTATCGTGTTATATTAGATAGGTTTGACCTACAAAATTAGTGGCGGTGGATCAAGTCGTTGGCCCGACGAGTATTTATACGACATTTCATTGGAGTAAGTAGCCGATGAGTTATCGTTACCGCACGCCTCTTATCTGCTTTATGTATCGTCTAACGATTAATCCGCTGGCGCCTCATATACTGTCTCGGTTAGGTTTGATCTATCAGGTTCGTGTCTGATAGTATTGGCATTAAAATCTAGAGGGTTTTGTTCCCCATCGGTTTAGATAGCTGATTAGGTTAGACATAGACCTGCGTCATACATTCGGTCAATAAGGAGCCGATGAACTCATTCTTTCCTTTCTCGTCGTTACGTCTGATCTAGTCTCTATCGTCTCTGTGCCATTAACCTTGGTCTCATAATGTCTCAGTTCAATCCGATCTATCAAGACTGGTTCTAACTATGCCATTATGGTGGTCGTCGATCCTCGTGACTTCATGGGAGATCAGGTCCCGCTTCGCTCTTTCGTTGCCTATCATATACGAAGCGTTATCTGCTCTTTGGTTGATAAGTTCTTCTATTTTATTCCACGTGTCTACCATACATGTCTTCATCAACTTTTCAGTCGATGTTTGAGCGCTACCTTTCTATTGGCACCCAACCGATAGGGTGAGCCGTATCGGTCCATCGGTTGATTAGCTCGTGGATTTGATCATCTGTCTCCTTGTCAATTGCAGGATCAAATTGATTGGCACATCCTCGAATCTTAAAAACTAAGGATCCACTCTAAAGCTAAATAGATTTTCTAGGCCTTTATATAACCATGGTATCGTACTCTCCGATCAGATCTTCGTCAGCCCATTCACGACTTCACCTGGTCTGATCGGCCTCTGCGATATTCAGCGACCAACAGTCACTACGTTGCCCTTAATCGGCACCAAAATCCCCATCTACCTTTCTGAAACGCCACTAGAGTGCCGCATCCTCCCTTGTCCCTAAACAAACTAGCCGCCCCGCTAGGTCAGCTCGACCCGCGCTAGCATCATCCCTTTATCTACGACGATCACCACATGTTGATGTCCCTATCACCGTTGACACCCTAGCCTCAAACTATCTCTGTCACCACGCTCAGCCGCCACCTCGTGCATACGTGCCCCCGCTGCCTCTCGTGGCAAAGATGATGGAGGAAGGGGAAAGAAAACGAGAAAGAAAAAGAGAGCAAAAGGAAGAAAAGAAAAATGAAATAGAGAGAAGGACCACATGTGGGTCCTACTCAGTCCCACTCGCCCTTCTAATCCTCTAGTTTTTCTCTCTGGTAGTGGGCCCTATTTATTTAGATTTTATTAATCCTTGAACTAAAACATGTCTCACTTACATATAGTAACCACCCCTACTAGCCACCAAAAAAGGCATGTTTGCTCATAGGCCGATCTCTAATAGGCCGTCTTTCTCTATCCACTATATCCCTTCCTTTGACTTATAGACCAGCTATCAATCCCACACTGCCTCTATCGGCCCACACATACCCGCGTGGCCTAGCCATGTAGGCCCACTTTGGATTAGGCCAAGCCCATGTACCACTTGCTACTCTTCTACTCTTGGTGGACTTAGTCCGTCATGAGCCCATGGCCCAAGCCTCATCGACAGTGGACCTGTCCTAGGAATAACCCTATAGAATATTCTTTTCCTAGGATTAATAAATAATTTTTCATTCATCCATAAATTCATTTAAACTTCTAAAAATCATATCTCCCACACCGTAACTTTGATTGACTCCGTTCAACTTTCATAATTCTTCTAAAGTTGAGATTTACCTGATATCACTACTAAAATATAAATATTGCTATATTAATTAAAGTTTTTTTGGAGTGGCTCTTTTTCATATTTTCATTACGACGTTCTAGAATTTTATTGGACGCAAAGATCTCAAAGATTTGAAGACTCTCGTTATTAAGACAAGTCACCCTTGATCATATTGCTCATAATTTATAAAATATGATTATTTATAAAGTTACATGCTTAGTGTACATAATTAAATTGATTAGTGTCGATTTATGTGTAACCAACAACTAACCTAATAGTTGTATTACTTACACCATAATGTTGCTTGGAAATTCACGCTTCTTAAGCGGGAATACCATTGTCCCATCTTACACTGTTATTTATCATTATAGAAAAATTGGGTTATGAGAACTTTTGGAAAAAAACTTACTTGTGTAGTTGGTGTGTTTGAAAAAAGAAAATGTTTACAAAAACATGTGATGTGAAACCTCGCCTTTGTTGAAAGGACCTTGAGTTGCACAGAGGGGGGGGGGGGCTGAATGTGCATACTTTTAATTCTAAAATAAACTACAAGCGAAAATTAGACTTCGCTTCGAAATCTCAGGTCCTAACGTGTGGAGTATCTGGACTAGCCTTTCTATCAGACATAGAGACTAGTTCAGAGTCTCTGGTTATATAGTCTGAAGATTTTGAACCACCTTCAAAATATCTAAGGAACACTCAAAAGAGGCGAACTTGAGGGTTGGGAGGAAGAAAGGAAACAAAATCATAGAAAAAAAATATTATGTAACAGGATGTTAGGAGAAAGCATTTTTTTACCAAATTTTAGATCAACCGATCATACATCTCTGTTGAAGAGCTTTAAAGAGTCAGATCACTTTCGATCTCTTGTCTCACCAAGTTTAATCCTAAAAACTAGTTTGCCCTCCAAACACTTACTAAAGCATAGCATTTACTCCAAGACAACAAACAAGGTCTTTACTAGGACACCATGCCCTCACTTTTTATAGAGGTTGCTCTACTAAATCAACCTGTAAAGAAGAACTTAGGAATTTACTAATATATCTATTTCCTTATGGATGTGAGGAAGATCTCAACAAACGTCTTGGATGATTCACACATTGAATTCTTGCGGGTAATGACTAGTCGTTTAGGAGGTGGTCATTCAAGTGTAACAAGCTTGAGTATTTACCGACATTGATTCACAAGTGCTCACTAAAATCCTAAGATCCAATCTCTTACAAATAACCCAAAAAACATACTTAAAGAGTGGATTAAACTCAAGATCTAAGATAATAGAGTAGGGAACATTTAAAAGTTCTTAGGAGTGGTGTAAAAATGAATGAGTAGCCACCTCCTCAAAAGGGGATTGTTAGGGTTAAATACCCATATCTCTCAAAACTAGCTGTTACTCACAGAATTTAAATTCCGAAGTATTCGGACATAATGCCCAGAGAATTTTAGACAAGAATTTTGGCCTAAATAGAGAGCTTAGTCCAGAGACTCCAACCAAATGATTCAGATACTCTGGACATCACTTAGCTTTGAGAAAGAGAGAAGGTTCAGAGTACCTGGTCTAAACTTCTGAAGACTACGGACATACCTCTCTGTTAGACAAAGTTCAGTCAGGAGACTTCGACATAAATGTTCAAAGGATCTTATCTAATTTCTCTATTTATAGATAATCTTGTCCCCAGGTTTCCATATAAACATTCGAGATAATGGAGAGAAAAAAACAAAATGCCAAGGTATATGTGGTGTGAGTGTTTGCTCATCTAAACTTGAAACTTTTATTGAACACTTGTTTTTCGAGTTTGACTTGTTCTAAGAACTCAATAAATAATAAAATTGTATTTTCATCACTTCAAGTCTTTTTTTCTTTTCTAATCTTTATGGTGGTCTTCTTTTAATCAAAACAATATCCCATTAGGTGAATTACTATGAGATTCTCAATCATAACATATTAGATCCTTATTTTCTTATCATCTATCACTTTAAAACCCAATAGGTAGTCTAGATGCACTTTCATGTGTGGCTTGCTTTTGTAATTATATGCAAAGAACATTTTCTTAGAAGATTGTATCCAAGAGTATAACCACACGAGTATTTATGGGATACTCTTTGCTAAGTAATTATGTAGAATATGAAAATCTTATATGTCAATAGTTGTGAAATGATAGAAATGAAGATATGGGATTGTGGATTTTTACTGCTTAAGATGGATGTTATTTTAGCCTATTTTAAGGTGATTGACTTGGTATAGGAGATATTCCTAGTGTATACTCGGTTTTAAGAGATTCAATATGGAATATTTATAGATTAGCTTTGAAAAAACCTTGTCATGAACTTCTAATGTCGATAGTATCTAGTATCAATTTCGTGTCGTGTGGGTAACACGTACAAACTCTACAGAACTTAAACTATTCGAATAGCCATATCCATAATTAAAAGCGAATGTAAGATAATTCTTCTAGGATAGATTTATTTGCTAGTATTTTATAAAAAATATTTGTTAAAATAAGAATTGTTATCAGAGTTAGTCTTGGTGACTGACACATAGATGGTCAAAAATAGATCTGTGTGATTCGGGATACCATGATGTTATCGTAGAGTAGGCTTAGTGAGAGAAAGCGAAAACTAAAGTTTGGTTGGTTTTAAAAAGGAGTCGATGAAAAGAAATATGTTGGTTTAGATCTGGGTGGAATGAGATGAATGTTGTATGTATGGCTTAGAAATGATGTTTATTAAAAAGATGAAAAATAAAAAAAGATTTTAATAAAACCAAAACTTTATTATCATGTTTGATTTGTTGCAAACTAATTCGCATAAGATCAAGATGGTAAGTATTTTTTTCAAATGAATTGGAAAACTCAGAAACTTCATTTTTAAACTAAAGTTTTGTAGAATAAACATAAACTTACTAGCTTGTATACTTATATTTTTTGTAACTTATGAGTACCATAGTATCCACCATTTCTATTTTATTATTTTTTTTTCTTTCTAGCTTAAGATTGAAGATATTTTTAGATCTAAACTACTGACTATGAATTTATGTGCTTGCCGTATTAAGTTTCGATATTATAGTTTTTTTAGCTGCTGGTAAGGATCTATGTGATATTAAAAAAGATTTAATGTATTGGTGTACGTGATATTAAATATAGTTTTTAAAATAATTACCTACGTGTCAGTTAAAATTAGTAACACGTAGTTATAGATGATTCATCGTCTCGATCACACGTCCTATTTTTCATCGGTTTTTCGGTGATATCAGGTCAAAGGTGACATCACATCAGTTATCTTGTTTGCAAAAAGATCATGTCAGTAACCCCCTCTGGATCAGTGGTGATCACGGACTAGGAGTGTGAGCTAATATAACTTCCCACGCACGCAAGCCAAGCTTCGTACAAGAACCTCACTCTCTGACAACTCCGGCCCACAAAACGACCCGTCTCTACTACAAAAGCACACCCCAAACACGGAGCCACGCATGAGCGCGAGACAACCCACGCATACCACAGCAATGGCGGGGAACCTCAGCCGCCTGGTCGTCGGCGCCCTCGCCCAGGTGGTTGACGTTTTCGAATACCTCACCGACAACCCCGGCGACATCAAGACCTTGCTCAACGCCGCCGAGAACGCCGCCTACCTCGCCGAGGCGGAGGTTACGCAACGCTATTCGACCGCGCTTGTTCTAGCTTTTCACGGGTGGGCAGAGTAGATGGATCGAGAGAAGAACACAGCCGTCTCGACGATGTTCTAGTTTTGTTTCATCACTTTTGTGTAGGTTGGTTTGCTTTGCTTGCTCGTCTTGTTGTTTCACTTTCACCCTCTGCTTCTGATTTTGACGTTTGAGACATGGCGATTTCTGATGGGAAAAAAATCTGTTTTCAGAGATATCCAAACCGATCTTGTTTCCATCTTGCTCCTGCTATAGTCCTCTTGTAGCGATTCGATTGCACGATCTAGCATATATTCTTGGGTAGTTATAACCCCGTTCATGAATTTTCTAGAATTTCGCTGCAGCAATGCGTTCCGTGTGCTGTTTAAGCCTTTGCCACGTTATGTTTCTGCTTCATTCTGTTGCTGGTGGATTTTGGATGCTTGAGAATTAATAGAGCCAAGAGAGGCGAGCTGTTCTTCACCAAGTCAAGCTCGCACTGCACTATCCGTCCTAGTATATTTTCATCTCAAATGAATCCCTTCTCCACCATTTCCAATTCGGAAGCGAAAAAAGATCTGTGGCCAGAGCCACACGTCCAAATTGCAGAGCTGCTGCAATGCAGAACGAGGTAGAGGAGGGAGCGTTCGGCCGCCTCGAGCTCCAAGAGGCTGTCGACGAGGATGGGATGGACGCGGATGAGTTCGGCAACGTCGAGCTTGAGGGAGATTGAGGTGGTGGACGACGACGACGACGCTGTTGTCATATGTTGCGTAATCATGTGCGTGCACGTGTCCTAAGTCTTTTAGTTTTCTGTTCATCTTCTTCGTTGAGTCAGCGCGGGGCCGGGTATGTCGGGCAGAGCGCACGTCGAGTCAGTTAGCGTCGGACGCGGCATGATCTTGATGCGTGGGATGGTGCGCGCGCGTTGCGATGCGATGCTTTTAAGAGGCCACCATGACCATGTCCTGTTCAGTTTCGCAGACAGAAAGAGGAGAAAGGAAGCAGAAAAGGCAGCGAAGTTTGCAGCGCAAAATTTCTCTGTTCTTCGCGTGCGTGAGTGCTCCAGTTCTCGGAGGACCCTGGCCACCTCGAGCTCGGAGTGGTTGACGAAGACGACGACATGGAGTTGCAGGCGTTCCGCTGTCTCGATCAGCTCCTCGCCGACGTCGGCCGCGTCGAGGCCATTGTGTTACACTGTAATCGAGCATATCTCAAGGATAGATGAACTCCTATAATTTGCTATAGATAGAATAGAACCTAAGTTAGGAGTCCTAGTTTAAAACTATCTATATCTGTAATTCTTCTTTTATATATAAACATGCAACCTATGGTGAGCCAAGGTGAGGCAACCATAGTTACTCTATATTTTTATATGGTATCAGAGCCGCCTCTTCCTAGAATAGATCTATAAAAATCTCGTCAAATTCTCGCGATAAGGGGGCTGCGACCTGCTCGTGACGCTCCTCCCCGCGATCTGAACATCCCGCGACAAGAGGGCCGCGACCCCTGCTCGTGACGCTCCTCCCGCAACAAGATGTCTTCGTCCTCCGCTCATGGCGAAGGATACCCGTCCTCTCCTTTTGGACATCCGGTGTCTGACAAGCTGACACGGGATAACTTCGTCCTATGGAAGACGCAGTTCCTGCCCGCTGTCCGTGGCGCCAAGGCGCTTGGTTTTCTGGATGGAACCATCCCCGAGCTGCGACAAGTCCTTGAAGCTGACGTCGACGACAAGAAGAAGGAGATTCCCAACCCAGAGCATGACTCATGAGTAAAAAAAGATCAGCAGCTACTCAGCTACCTGGTGAATTCGGTCTCCAAGGAGGTCCTCGCCGGGATCACGACTGTAACAACCTCTGCGCAGGCATGGAAGGCGCTAGGGGCTATGTTTGCAGCACAATCAAGAGTGCGGGTTACAAATCTGCGCATGCAATTGGCCACCACCAAGAAGGGCAGCCTCACTACGACAGCCTATTTCAACAAGATGCAGAACATCAAGGATGAGCTCGCGTCAGCCGGCGTCACCGTCGGGGATGATGAGGTGGTTGCTCATCTACTTAATGGTTTAGACTTTGATTATCACCCCTTTATTTCTTCTATGATGGGCCGATCAGAAGATCTTTCACTCTCTGAATTATATTCTCTACTTATGGAGTACGATCTTTGGCTCGAGATGTATCAAGAGACCGATCAGTTCCAGTCTTCAGCTAACATGGCATCTCGCGGTCGTGGAAACCGTGGTCGTTCTGGTGGTCGACGTGGTGGAGGCCGGTTCAATTCATCGCGCAATGGACAGAACAGCAACAACAATCAGATTTACACCAACAATAATCAAGGCAATAGCTCGCAAGTCACAAAAAAGGCGCCCTGTCAAATCTACAAGAAGACAAATCATGAAGCCAATCAATGCTATTTTCGCTATGAGGAAGACAATCAGTACCGTGGGCGACCCGCAGGAGCTTATAGTGTTGATACAAATTGGTATGCGGACAGCGGGGCCACTAACCATATCACCAGCGAACTTGACAAGATGACCGTCCGTGATAAATATAGTGGCAATGAACAAGTTCATAACGCCAGCGGCAAAGGTATGAGTATTAGTAATATTAGGCATACAGTTTTTCATACCCCTTTCAGTAAACTTCATTTGAACAATATTCTTCATGTGCCCTCTTCTGCCAAAAGCCTTGTTTCAGTTCATAAACTTGCCAAAGATAACAATGCTTTCCTTGAATTTCATCCTGATTTCTTTCTCGTTAAGAATCAGGAAACGAAGAGGATTTTACATCACGGTAGATGCAAAGGTGGCCTGTATCCTCTCATTCCATCGGAAGAGAAAATAGAGTCAAAGCATGGAGTTTTTGGAGTCCATGTCCCTTCTACATCGTTATGGCATAGTCGTCTAGGTCATCCTGCTACTCCCATAGTTCAGAAGATCCTTAGCTCAAATAAGTTGCCGTGTTCTAGTTCCAAGAATGTTGAGTCAATTTGTGATTCGTGTCAAAGGGCCAAGAGCCATCAACTACCTTATTCTATTTCTAATAAAATCTCTAGTACTCCTCTTGATCTGATTTATTCTGATGTGTGGGGGCCTGCACCCATCTCTATTGGGAGTTATAGTTATTATGTTAGCTTCATTGACGACTATAGCAAATACACCTGGATATATTTGTTGAAGTATAAATCTGATGTCTTTCGAGTTTTCCAAGATTTTCAAAACTTAGTAGAAAGACAGTTCTCTAAGAAGATCCTTTGTGTTCAATCGGATTGGGGAGGCGAGTATGAAAAATTAAATTATTTCTTCAAGCAAATTGGGATCACACACCGTGTGTCCTGTCCTCATGCTCATCAACAAAATGGTGTTGCTGAACGCAAACATAGACATATTGTTGAAGTTGGTTTAGCTCTTCTTGCTCATGCTTCCATGCCTTTAAAATTTTGGGATCAATCTTTTCTTACAGCTACCTATCTCATTAATATTCTTCCCAGCAAGATTATTGATTTTGAAATTCCTAGTACTCACCTTTTTCATGATGCACCCGATTATAGCAATCTTCGTGTTTTTGGTTGTGTTTGTTGGCCCAATCTGCGGCCATATAATTCCAGGAAGTTATCTTTTCGATCCACCCAATGTGTTTCCCTTGGCTATAGTTTCATGCACAAAGGTTTCAAGTGCCTTAATATCTCCACCGGACGCATTTACATCTCCCGTGATGTCGTTTTTGATGAAGCCGTGTTTCTCTTTTCAAAGCTCCATCCTAACGCCGGTGCCTCTCTTAGAAAAGAAATTGTCCTATTGCCTTCTTCCCTTCGAAATCCAGGGGATGATGACTGTACTGCATATGATATTACTAATACTACTGACGTACCTGCTGTTTCTAGTGAATCATCTGAGAAAATTGCAGGTCTCATGTCTATGCTCCCAGCGCTACCGGCACAACGTTGCGCACATAGCCCAGGCTGCAGCTCCCAGGTGGAAACACTGTCTCCTTCCAGCTCGTCGAACGGTGCTGTTTTGCCTGCTACACCGCCTGGGGGAACATCAATACCGCTGCCGACCCCTGTTGCTGTGCCAGAGGACAACAGTGCGGCGACAGGTGGGGGTAATGCGGTGGTGCCTGAGTCTCCACCTAGGACGTTGCATGCGTCTGAGGAGTCTCCACCACCGCTGCATGCTACAGCATCAAGTGCACATGAATTTGTGCCACCCGGATCTTCTACAATATCTGGTTCTCTAGCAGCCACACCTGATCCCCCGCGTCACCAAACACGGTTGCAAAGCAGTATTATCAAACCAAAGAAGCTATATGATGGTATGATTCGATATGGCATGTTTAGTACTACTGGTGAACCTAATTCCGTTGATGAAGCTATTTCAGATCCAAAGTGGCGTGATGCAATGGAAGTGGAATTTCAAGCTCTAGCTAAGAATAAAACTTGGCATCTCGTTCCAAGAAAAACTGGACAGAATATTATTGATTGCAAATGGGTTTTCAAAATCAAACGAAAAGCCGATGGGAGTATTGATAGATACAAAGCTCGATTAGTTGCCAAGGGATTCAAGCAACGCTATGGCATCAACTATGAAGACACTTTCAGCCCAGTTGTCAAGATAGCTACAATTAAATTGGTACTCTCTATTGCAATGTCAAGGGGATGGTGCCTCAGATAACTTGATGTGCAGAATGCGTTTTTGTATGGTGTTCTGGAAGAGAAAGTTTATATGAAGCAGCCTCCGGGTTTTAAGGACACTAAAACACCGGGATATATATGTAAGTTGGACAAGGCTATCTATGGGCTGAAGTAGGCGCCCAGGGCATGGTACTCCAGGTTAAGCTCCAAATTAATCACTCTAGGTTTTGTGCTGTCAAAATCAGACATGTCTCTTTTTATATATCATAGGGGTGGTACAACTATTTATATGCTTATCTATGTTGATGATATTATCGTTACAAGCTCATCACCTGAAGCGGTGACAACTCTTCTTGCTGATTTAAAAGAAGACTTTGCACTAAAGGATCTTGGCAAGTTACATTACTTCTTGGGTATAGAAGTTAAAGAAGAGTTAGATGGCATAACTCTATCTCAAACTAAGTATGCACAAGACTTGTTGAAGCGTGTTGGAATGCTCGGCTACAAACCCTGCACGACTCCTTTATCTGCATCTGAGAAGCTGTCGAGCTATGATGGTGTTCCTCTCAGTCCAGAAGATGCTACTCGCTACAGAAGCATAGTTGGTGCTCTTCAGTATTTAACAAATACACGACCAGATTTATCCTTTGCTGTCAACAGAGTTTGCCAATTTCTTCATGCACCGATCTCAGTTCATTAGACTGCAGTTAAAAGAATACTTAGATATGTACAACACACCATTGGACTCAGGATGCATATTCAAAAGGTATTGTCGTCATTCATCAGTGCCTTCTCTGATGCAGATTGGGCAGGTGATACAGATGATAGGCGTTCTACTGGAGGCTTCGCAATATTTTATGAAAGTAATCTTATATCATGGAGTGCTAGAAAACAACCAACTGTTTCAAGATCTAGTACAGAAGCAGAATATAAAGCGATGGCTAATGCTACTGCAGAAATAATATGGCTTGAGCAACTGTTGACCGAACTTGGGGTTAAAGTGCATCGCACCTCAGTTCTTTGGTGTGATAATCTTGGTGCAACATACTTATCAGCTAATCCCGTGTTTTATGCTAGAGCAAAGCATATTGAAATTGATTTTCACTTTGTGCGTGAAAGAGTTATGAGAAAACAGCTACACGTTCGGTTCATCGCTTCTGAAGATCAGTTGGCGGATGGATTTACAAAAGCCTTACCGGTTGCAAAGATGAATACATTTATTCGCAATCTCAAACTTCAAGGTGGTTAGGAAAGTTTAGATTGAGCGGGGGTGTTAGAGATTGTAAACGTGTTTAACCGAGCATGTCTCAAGGATAGATGGACCTGTAATTTGCTATAGATAGAATAGAATTTAAGTTAGGAGTCCTATTTTAAAACTATCTATATCTGTAATTCTTATTCTATATATAAATATGCAACCTATATTTTTACATTCCCGAGCTCCACGCATGTAGGGCCCCATTCTGGAGGACGCCGCGGCGTTCATGCGCCTGCGGGAGGCCACCGAGACCTCATGAAGGAGCGGTGGCGGGTGACCTTTATCGCGGGGATGCTCCTCTTCGTCCGGGCCGTCGCGGTCGCCGCCAACAGCCGCGTCCTGGAGCTCGCGATCATCGCCGCTGAGGCGATCCTGCGCGCCGCGTCGGGGGCGCGGTTGTGCTTGGCACCGTGGCCTACTCGAGGTTCCCGATTCTGCTGCTGTTCCAGATCATCCTCCCATTTGTTGCAACTTCGGTTGGGCGAGTGGCATCTGGGCATTACAAACGATTGATCTCATCGATGAAGATTTTTTTTTGCTAGTATTAATACATAAACAGCATACATGTGCGCCAGTATGATTTGCTGCTGATTACTTGTACGGAAACAACTGCCACGTTAAAAGAACATGTCATTTCTTGCATGATATACCGATCGGAGTGTACGTGCCCATGAAACGAGGCGAGCTACCCCTGCTGCAACGCAGCGGAGCTACGTATGTTCGCTTGCTGCTCCTGCTTCCCATTGTTTTTCATGGATACGGAATCTCGATCAACTCCTCACTAGAATCTTTGGTGCTAGACGAATGAAATATTAAGCTCCGATCATTGTGTCCAGTATGCGGCAAAGGAAAAGGAGAATAAATTTTGAAGGAAACGGTTGTGTTAACCGGATAGGCAGGCTGACATGGTCTAGCTTTCTAAAGTGAATATTTCCCAGTCAAATCGAGTTGACTGATTCAACACAGCTCCAAATTTTACCTGCGTTGTCTTTCGTTTTATTTTCTTTCTTTTCTATTTCTGGATTAAGTGGCTTCATCTTCATCACCAACAATATATCACCATCTTGACATTTGTAATATAGGCCTTATTTAGGATTCCCAGCTCTTAAACGAAGTACTTAGTGATCTAAGCTAACGTTCCGCACAAGTTAATCCTGGCAGAGTACTGACAAGTGCAACCGTGCAACTGACTTTCCGCTACATGATGAAAAGGTATATGAGCGGAACGTGAGAATCTTCCCTGATCCATTCTCGAACCATATTGTTTGATGTATAAAATTTGAAATTCATGAGAGCCTTGATCACGTCACTTCTCTCCTGAGTCTCTGACTAGTGGTGATTGCGGATTAGTAGTGTGAGCTAATCTAACTTCCCACGCAAGCCAAGCTTTGTTACAACAACCTGAATCTCTGACAACTCTGGCCACAAAACCATACATCTTCGCTATAAAATCACCACCAAACAGGGAGGAGCCACGCCTAAGCGCAAGCACCCACGCACAAGCACACAGACAGGTCCACAGCAATGGCGGAGTACCGCCTGCCCGCCGTGGTGCTCGACGTTCTCTACCAGACCATCGACGACCCCGGCGCCATTAATACCTTGCTCAACGCCGCGCGCTCCGCCCTCGACGAGACCGACGCCCAACTCGACGAGGCGGAGGCTCAGATAAATCATATCAAGCAAGAGATGGGCGAGCTCATGACCGCCCCCACCATGACCTTGGAGCAGCGGGAGGCCGCTCTCACCGCCATCCAGGAGGCCTTCTTCGATACCAGCGAGTCCGTCTATCGCCTCCTGGAGAACCGAGTGGAGATGCGCCAGGTCATCAAGCTGCTGCTCTTCCTCCGGGCCCTCGCCATCGGCAGGCGCGCCTGCCGCCTCCTCCCCGCCGTGGCCCTCGCGGCCATCAACGTATTCGCCGCCGTGCTCATCTACGGCGAGTGGAGGCGCGGCGTGGTGCCCGCATCCACGACCCTCGGGAGGATCCTCACCCTGGTGATGTGTTTCTTCCTCGAGCGCTATCGGGTGCGCCTCTGATCGACCTCGCGCGTGCGAGCGTGACGTGCCATTCGTGCTGTTTTCTGGCTTTTCATCGGTGAGCAGTGTAGATGGATCGAGAGATTAGCACTGGCGTCCCGACGGTGCGCTTCGTTTAGTGCCGTCACTTTTCAGTAGGTTCTTTTGCTTTGCTTTCTCGTCTTGTTATTTCACCCTCTGCATCTCAATTTTGACATTCGAGACATGGTGATTTCTGATGGGAAAAAAATCTGTTCAGAAATATCCAAGCCGATTTTGTTTCCATCTTGCTCCTGCTATAGTCCTCTTGCAGTGATTCATTTACACGATCTTGTATAAACTATTGGTGGGTAGTTATAACCCGTTCATGAACTTTCTAGAGTTTGATTGCATCAATGCGTTGTGTGTGCTGTTTAAGCCTTTACGACTCTTTGTTTCTGCTTCAATCTGTTTCTGGTAGATTTTGGATGCTTAAGAATTAAGAGACGCGAAGCTATTCTTCACAAAGTCAAGCTCGCACTGCACTATCCTTCTTAATTTATTTACATCTCAAATGAATCCCTTCTCCTCCATTTCCAATTCGGAAGAGAAGAAGATCAGCGGCCAGAGCCACATCCAAATTGCAGAGCTGTTGCAATGCAGAAACGAGGAGGCGGCCTTCCTCGAGCTGGAAGTGGCTGACGAGGACGAGATGGACGCGGAGGAGTTCGTCAACATCGAGGAGCTCGAGGAGATCGGTGGACGACGACGACGACGACGACGCTGTGCACGTGTCCTTAATCTTTTGGTTTTCTGTTTATCTTCCTCGTCGAGTCAGGGCGTGAACGGGTCTGTCGCGCACAGCGCTCGTTTGAGTCAGTTAGCCTCGGACGCGGCATGATCTTGATGCGTGGGATGGTGCGTGCGCGTTGCGATGCGATGTTTCATGGAGCGTGTTGAGGAGGCCACTGCGGCCATATTCTGTTCAGTTTTGTTTCGCAGATAAACAAAGGAGAAAGAAATTAAAGCAGAAGAGCTGCCCAAGTTTTCAGCACAAAATTTCTCTGCTCGTCTCTGTTCTTGGCGTGCGTGCGTAATCGTTCCAGGAGCTTAGCGATTCAGTTCTCTTCGAACTCGAAGTTGGTTGACGAAGGCGATGCGCGACATGGAGTTGCAGGCGTTCCTCAATCTCGATCAGATCATCGCCGACGTCGGCCGCGTCGAGGCCGTCTTCGCTAACATACTAGCAGTGTGAGAACTCCCACCCAAGCCATGCTTTGTACAACAACCTGACACTCTGACAACTCTGGCCCACATACCACCCATCTTTAGTCCAAAAGCGCAAGCGCAAGAACCCACGCACATCACAGCAATGGAGGGGACCAACCTGGCCCACGAGTTGCTCGACAACCTCGGCCTTTGCCTCCTCAACAACGTCGACGACATCAAGATCCTGCTCGACGCCGCACGCGCCGACCTCGACGAGATCGCCGCCCGCCTTGCCGAGGCGCAGGCTCGTCTCAGTCGTGTCCGGCACCTGGCTGGCTAGGTCATAGCCACGCCCATGACCGTCGAGCAGCGGCAAGCCGCGTGCGTCGCCGTCGAGGAGGCCTACGACGATATCAGGGCGTCCTCGCTTCGCCTCGTGGAGCGCCGCCGGCAGCTGCGCCAGGTCGTCAAGCTGCTCCTCTTGCTCCGGGCCTCCGTCTTCCTCGCGCGCCTCCTCCCCCGCGTGCTCCTCACGGATACGGTCGGATCCGCCGCCGTGGTCGTGTACGCCGAGTCGAGTCGCGGCGTGGTGCCCGCGTTCAGGAGCCTCGCGAGGATCTTCGCGCCTGGTGATATGCGGCTTCTTTGAGTGCTATCGGGTGGGCCTCTGGCTCTGATCGACCGCGCGCGCGCGCGCGACGGGGCCGTGTTCTTGTTGTTCTTTAGCTTTTCGGTGGTGAGCAGCGTAGATGGATCGGGAGATTAGCTTTTCGTTTGGTTGCTCTTGTTGTTTCGCCCTCTGCCTTCTACTTCTGATTTTGACATTTGAGACATGGTGATTGGTGATTGGGAAAACCTGTTCAGAGATATCCAAGCCGATCTTATTTGCATCTTTCTCCTGTAATTCATTTTTACCATCTATTGTATATTCTTGGATAGTTATAATCCGTTCATGAATTTTCTGGAATTTCATTGCAGCAATGCGTTGTATGCGTTGCTCAAGCCTTTACCACTGTATATATGTTTCTGCTTCAATCTGTTGCTGGTGGATTTTTTATGCTTGAGAATTAATTAGAGCAGCAAACCATTCTTCGTCAAGTCAAGCTCGCCCCTTGCAGAAAAAAAATCAAGCTCGCACTGTTAGTTTATAATTTTATATACACGGCTTAAATGAATCCCTGCTTCGCCATTTTCAATTCTTTAAAAAATCGGCGCCCAGAGCCACACGTCCATCTTGCAGAGCCGTTCAGAACGAGGTAAGCGCGTGTTCAGCCGCCTCGAGCTCGAAGCCTCGAAGAGGCTTACGACGAGGGCCAGATGGACGCAGAGGAGGTCGGGCACCTCGAGCTCGAGAAGATCTTGGAAGCCGACGACGATGACGTGGAGGAAGAGGATCTCGGCTTCCTCGAGCACGAAGTGGTTGACGAAGACGACGACGTGGAGTTTCAGGCGTTCCGCGATCTCGACCATCTTCTCTCAGACATCGGCCGCGTCGACGCCGTCCTCGCCGACACCATTGCCGAGCTCAACGTGAACGCGGCGGAGCTCCGCGACGCGAGGGCCGTTGTGGACAATGCGACCCGCCGAGCTGCCGACGTCGTCGACGCCGACGAGCTCATGGTCATGCAGCAGGCCATCGAGGACCTCATGGAGGGGCGGAGGCGGTTTGTCCGTGTCGCGGCGTGGCTCGTCCTCGTCCGGGTACTCGCTGTCGCCAACAGCCTCTTCCGGCTCCTCCCCGCCGTGGGGCTCGCGATCATCGCTGCCGAGGCGATCCTGCGCGTCGCGTCGGGTGGTGCGGTTGTGATTCGCGCCGCGACCTACGCGAGGATCACGTTACTGCTGCTGTTCTGGCTGTTCGGATACTGAGTTTTTTTTTACGCGTTCCAGATTATTTTCCATTGTTACAGCTTCGATTTGGCGAGTGGCATCTGGAAAAAAAAACGATCGCTTTCGTCGCAAACCGGTGTCGTTTCACGTTTCGCCATGGACGCTCGGTACTTACGACTTTACGGCAGTGAAGATTCTGCTGGTATACATACATCAACATCATACATGTACACTAATATGTCCTGCACAATATACTGTTGCTCTTTGCTTCCTTTTTCTTTTCATGCATACGGATTCTTGATCAAATCCTCACTGAAGCCTTTTTGTCCTAGCTGAACGAAGTGTGCTCCGATCACTGTGTACGGTAAAGGAAAAGGAAGACAAATTTTGAAGGAAAAGCTAGACTGGCATCAGCCAAACTTTCTAGAGTGAAAAATTTCCCAGTCAAATCGAATCGACTGAATTAAGAACAGCTCCAAATTTTACTTGTGCTGTCTTTTTTTTCTTTCTTTTTGTCTTAGTGAGATTCATCGGTAACAATAATATAACCATCTTGTAATGTACCAGGCCTTAATTAGGATTCCCAGTTCTTAAACGAAAAACTTACTGATCTAAGCTAACGTTCCGGTCAAGTCAAGCCTGGCACAGCACTCTGACAGTCTGACATCCCAGCGCCAGTCGCCTAATCTTCCTTTTCCTTTCCACTGCAAAATGCCACAAACCCCAGGACCAAAACCCCCTTTAAACCGAGCACGACTGCACGAGAAGCGCCTCCGATCACCGAAGAGCAAAAAACCAACCCCGCTGCACCTGCAAGGTCCCCTCCCCGGCTCCCCGACCCAATGGCGAACGCGAACCCCATTGTCCCGGTGGTGTTACGCAACCTCCGCCCCCTCCTCCGCGACGTCGAGGCCGTGAAGCTTTGCCTCGACGTCGCCCACGCCAGGATGCGCGACAACGGCGCTCGCTTCGCCACGGCTGCGCCCCCCCCCCCCCACCTGCTCGTGCGTGCCCGGCGCTTGGCTCTGGCGGGCGTCGACGCCGAGGCGGACGACATCGTGGACCAACTCGAGGAGGTGGTCCTGGGCATCCTGGAGGAGCGCCTGCAGATCGTCCAGGCCGTCGCGCTGCTCGTCGTGGTCCGGGCCGTCGCGCTGCTCGCCGTGGTCCGGGCCGTCGCCACCGCCAGGAGCGCGCGGGGGCCGTCTCCCCTGCGTGGTCCTCGCCGCGCTCGCATGCGCTGTGTCCGGGTTCGGCATGGCGCTGGGGCCCTCGAAGATCTTCGTGATGGTCTCCGCCCTGCTGCTGCTCGTCCTCTCCAGGGTTTGATAGATGTCGGTTCTGATCATCCGCGCGCGCGACACGTACCGGTACTGCCCGTCGTTGTTCTAGCCCTTTCGGATGCGGCTCAGAGAAGCACGCTGCTGGTTGCACCGACGTAAGCAATGTCATTAACTTTATCTAGTTGCTGATTTTTATCTACATTTTCTCGTCTTGTTTCACGCCTTTTGGCCGATCATGGAGTAGACACCTGAAACTGGGTGTACTATTGCTTGCATGTTCAGAGGCATTTGTGGCAACCTCTCTCCTCCTGCCAGTTAGTTGTTTCTATGTTAGAAAAAATATATTTTGACTTCCTTAATTATGTACGAATTTAATTTATGTTCCATATTAGCTCTTTTAATTATTAAAGCGATTTTCATGGCACGGTGGAGACTTGATTTTCATCTCTAACGCTTACATAATACTGAAAAATATATAAATAATAAAAAAATCAATCTGACCCACTATTAGTCAATCAGAAAAGTTAAAAAATTGCAGCCCACATGTCTTTGCACCCCCCACACACAGGGAGCTAGGCTGGAGACCGGCGGCCAGGGGAGGAGCCACAGGCAGGGTCCACGATGGAGTATGGTGGTTGAGGTGGTGCTGCAAGACGCTCACCAACAAGAACCGTCGCTTGCACCGCGACCTACAGGAGCTTGGCGCCCTCAAGCTTGTGTTGCCCCACCTCTATGACCACCTCCCGCCGCCCACCAACATGGACCTCCTCACTCTCCTCGCCGAGCTCTCCCTGGTGGCAGCCGGCAAGCCCCGCAAGAGGTCGAGCTCGCCTGTGCGCCCCGCAAGAGGTCCAACCCTGACCGCGCGCCCGGCGCCGCCGATGTATCCGACCGCGTCTTCATTGACGACGGCCGACGGGTGGGAGCTTGGTGCAGAGGAGATCCAGCAGGGGAAGAACGCCGGAGATGGAGCCGAAGACGGGGTCGGCCGCGGCGTGCTGGTCGGCGGCGATGGGAGGCGATGGGCGATCGCTGGCGTCGCGGGTCCCTGACCAGCTTCGCCCGGTGTTGTTGGAGACAGGTTGGAGCCCGGGTTGCCGCCAGCGTCGCCTGCTCCGGCTGCCGCCTTGTCGAGCTTGAGCTCATGCTCACCACTGGAATGAGAGAGAGAAAGAGGGGAGGAAAGACAGAGGAAGGAGGAAGGAGAGGCGAGTGCGACGTGGGTCTCATAACATTTTAATTTTTTGAATGACGTATGGTTTCATAAAAGTTTTTATTTTTATTTTAATATTATACGTTTATAAAACAGCTAATAAAACAATGGGGAGAGTTGTTTTATATCGGTTCTAATAATCAGAAAATTAATATACCCGATTTTAACGTGTTTAGGCTAAATCTTTCTTTTCCTTCTATGTTCAGTTGCATGATATGACACGGTTTATGAACTCCCCATGATACAGTTGCTACCCCCTGCATACTTTTCACGTTTGTCAGGGCTCAACTTTGGTTTGTTGGTGGTACCATGGTAGGCTGGTAGCTTCCGGATGGCTGGTTGAACAGGAGCTTCGGTACGTTCGGAACGCTTGGCCTGGCTGCGATTGTGAACAGAAACTCCGGCACGTTCAGGTTGATACGGGCATACGGCTTTGGTTTGCCTGGTCTGAAGCCTCGTGGCCGGCCTACGGCTTGCCGCTGTCGTCCCAAACGTCGGTGTCAAGGTACGAACAGCCTTACTTCTTCGATGATAACCGTCGTCTCCATAAGTATTTCAGCCCACATGTTGGGCAGCACGTCCACCGCTATCTCGTTCACCTTTGGGCCGCAGATGCTAGGCTTCTGTTTATGGGCTGGATTTCGTCTGCCGCTTCGACCACTTTGGGCCTTAACGTGGGCCAAACGAACATTGTGAATCGGCTTCCCCTTCATCATGGCCTGGTGCTTGTGTTGCCAGGCTCCAAGTTGCGGCTTGCGGGTCTTAAAGATTTCGAGCTTGTCGGCGAGCGGAATCCGCCATCTCTGCCGATAGGCCACAGCAGTATCCCCGCCGCGTTCAACGGCAACGCGCTTGTAGAATGTGTGGCCAGTGGTCTGTCTAACAGCGCTGATGATTGGGCGCAATCAGCCTTAACGGCCTGGCGGACGCCGTCTCCGGTGAGGCGGACTGCAGAGTGCAGAGTGGAAGGGGAGGGATGCGCAGGCGGAATTTTTAAGTGAGGTGTGGTGCTATGGCATGTGGAGGCGTCAAAGCGAGATTTCTATAGAGCCTGCGTGCAATTTGGTGCCTCCATACGTATAAGCGATCCATTGGCGGCGGCGCTTACCGGAGAAGATGCTTACAATGGTTGGCGCTGTGGGCAATCGGCCATACAGCCTCGTATCTGCTCTCAGACTCGATGTTTTTGAGGAAAATGTCAGACTCGATGTTAACCATTCCCTTAGCTGGAGCCGTGCACTCCAAAGCACACAGCCTAGCCGGCCGCACGGTCCTTCCCAGTCCCAACGGCGAACGCGAATCCCATGGTCGCGGAGGTGGTCGACAACCTCGACTACCTCCTCGGGGACGTCGAGGCTGCGCAGGCTCACCTCGACGTCGCCCATGCAAGGATGAGAGAGAACGGCGCCGCCTCGTCGAGGGGATGGTTCTGCTCTTCCGAGTGCGAGCGGGCTTCAATGCCTTCGTCGCGGACGCGGAAATCGTGGGCGACCTCGAGCAGGTCATCGGCCCTTTCGAGGAGGCCATTGGGGGGCTGCTGGAGCAGCTCCGGTGGCTCGCCCAGGCTGTCGAGCTGCTTATCGTGGTCCGGGCCGCCGCCGCCGCCGTCGGGGTACGCCCGCACAGCCTCACGGCATGCTCCCCGGCGGCCGCCGCTCTCGCCAACGCCACGTCAGGATCGCGCTCTACAGGATTTTCGTGATGGTTTCCTTCCCTATCTTTTCTCTTTTTTTAGAGATGGTCTCAGTCCTCTTGCAGCTCTGAATGTTTTGATTACATGGTGCTTCTGATCATCTGCGCGCATCCAGAGACCACGAGACGTAGCAGCCGGAGACCACAGTTCTATTCGTTTCGGTGGTGGGTGCTGCGGCTTTGAGAAGTAGCATGCACGATCGTAAGCAACATCGTTAACTTCGTCCAATTGCTGATTGTAATGTACATTTTCTCGTCTTGTTACACGCTTTTTCGCAGATCATGGAATCGCTGGACATGTGGAACTGGGTGTACAATTGATTGGGTTTTGAGAGGTATTTGTGGCGACCTTCCACTCCTGCAAGTTATTGTTCTTATTTTCCGGACTGTGATAGATACGAATTTCTGAACTGCACACAAAAGTCACTATTCACTTTCTCAAACCCCTCATCTGATCTCTGCGTATGGGTGCTTTTTCAGCTTCGGTTTGTTGGTGGTATCTTGTGGATGGCTGGTCGACCAGGAGCTCCTGTACTTTCAGAACACTTGGCTTGCCTGCGATTGTGAAGCACAAGCAGCAGCTGTTGGGAGTAATTTAACAATGATTGAACTTAGGCTGTACATGAAGCCATCGGTCTCCTCTTTACTTCTTACTTTCTCGATCTTCTTTTCCTCTTTCTTTTTCTTCCTTTTCTTTGGATGCGGATGAAGCAGTGGCGCCGGCTTGATCACCACGTCGCCGGTGCTTTGCTTGGTGTTGTTGGTCTTCGGGTCTCCACCTGCATTGCCCTGAGACAGCCTCATGAAACCCTTTCAGCGAGAGATCGATCGGCCAATTAGGTTTTAGGGTTTTGGCGCAGAGGAATCAGACATTGCTTCTCTGCGATTCCTCCCTTTATATACACGCTGGTGGGGCTCAGGGGCTTATCTCCTATAAAAGCTCCAATTCATTTTATCGATCACAAACTGACAATTAATTTTACCGATCACAAACCGAATTAGAGATAGATTTTTTTCTTGTTGAGGAGAAAAAACGGTGGTTTTTATCTCTTCCCAATATAACGGCATAAGCCGATGAAATCAACCAACGTTCTCTATTTGATTTTGAGGCTAAATGATGAGACCATTTAAACCAAATAGCTCCCCAAAACAATGTGTCACAATAACATTAAACACGTCACTGAGAAAACAAGACCTATTAGTGGGTGTTGATTGAAAATTTATGCCCCATCATCCAGGATCTTTGAAATGTGGATCCACAAGAAATAACTTAATAACTTAATAATAATATTTGCACCTTTAATAATTCGATTTATAGGACATATCTTTTACAACGTTAATATGCTTGGCAGGAAACACACGAGTTGTTCTTACTCGAGTAGAAAACTATGTATTATTATCATGTGATTTATTAAATCGTATGCCACTCTTAGTTTGGAAAATAAAGTTATACGACATGCTACAAAATCAAACTGTATTGTTGACTATACAGTGAGAGATTACTTAGAGTTCTTCCATGGATATTGCTCCCCATGCGAAGACATGGATATAACATAAATGCCAATTTATTAGTATCCACACCTCACAAAATTAGTGTATAAATGACTCAGCCATTTTAAATTCATTAGATTTCTCATAAATGAGCATGCTATTTTAAATGGCTTGTAAATCTTTTCTTACTACTAGTGGTCTAATCTGGCTTTAAGTTTAAAAACTACCAAAATTCTCCATAAGCAATGTTAATGGTAAGTCTGTATGCGTACAGAAAAGCGAACATTAAGTTTATTCTAATTTTGATTTCGATTAATTTCTTGTAAATCATTAGGGCATGTATGAATTATCATTATTTCTCTTAATTTATGACTTTCTAAACATAAGCATAGTACTAATTTAGACCTATCTCGGTGTACTTTAATTTATTTAGTTTCTCACAGCAAATTCTTATCATTGCTTGCTCATAAAATCTCACTAACACATAGTACTAATATGATGAATTTCCACATTTATTTAGTTGTCCACCTAATTTGAATCATTCGACATTTCCTTTACAATCTTAGTTTTTATCTACTCATCTAGAAACTTCTAGTAGATTCCATACTTAATTATGGATTATTTAACTCATCTTTGATGGATTGAATCCACTTAGATTAATGCTTACTATTTATAGCTTATTTAAATGAGGCAAGCATGCTTCACTTAGTTGACTTTTCCCTTAACACAAAGCTTTGATCTACATTAGAATAAATCCAAAGTGAGGAGTATCTCTTTTAATGAGAGTTCTATCTCCCCTAGAAATGTGGCTTGAGAACAATGCCATGATTTTGATGAAGTCTTATTTTTATCATTACAAGCATTTATCACTTGCATTACTGAGTCATGCAAAGAGAGCAAGTATAATTTGTCTCATACAAAGACAAGACCAGCAACTTTATTAGTAAACTTAATATATAACATGTTCTCCTCGTAAAAGGAAATAACTATACTTTCAGGATACTAACCGAAATGAGGTTGCTCTTAATAGGGGAGCAAATAAAACATTATATTTCAGATGCTACGGAGGTCTCCAACAACCATCACTTCAATCTCCGCTTGATCAGCTACTTTGAGTTTTCGCTCTCTTTTTTTTTTGCCATCTGGACATTATGAAATTCCTGTAATGAGTTAGTAAAGTGTATAGTGGCACTAAGTTAACCCATTAAGTATTAAGTTGAAATTCAACATGAAGGGATTAACCAACATTAGAGATTTCTTTATTTTCATTTGTACCTTTCTTAGCTAACAATGTTTTAAAGTGTGGGCAATTTCTTGCCTATGACCATCTGACTTGCAAAAACTTGCAATGAGGTCTTGCAGTTGAGGCCTTACTCCCTCCTTACTTCAGAGGGTTGTCTAGCTTGCTGTTCTTACTGTTAAAGGGGTTTCCTTGATACTTCTCTTTTTGCCTTTGTTGGAAGTATTAACAAGGTTGAGCTGGTATTTGAGCTTCTGTTTTTTAGCTTTCTGACGTTCTTCCTCCTCCCACTGAGTATGAAATGAGTTTTGCTATGCTCCATTTGTTTTTCTGAGTGTTATAATGAATTTTGAATGGTTCAAAGTTAGAGTTTAGTGAGTTCATAATGAAATTTACAAGAAAACCTTCAGATATTTCCATGTCCATGGCCTTCAACTGATGGTCCATATGAGACATTTCCAGGATGTGCTGTTTTATTCCTTTCTTTCCAACATACAGGCTAGAAACCATTTTCATGATAAGAGTACTAGCATAAGTCTTAGTTGAGGCTTTAAAATTTTCATCAATACGTCTAAAAATTTTCAGAGTCAGTAATATTGATGGAGAGATGTTACTCTTAATATACATTAGTGACACTTTGTTGGATTTCTCCCAAGCAGCCAACTTTTTATCCTAAGCCCACTTGAGATTTATATAATGCTTATCATCTTCATCCATTTCCTCGCCCAGTTGAGGTACCACATGGGCATCCTATCTTATGGCTAAGTCATGTTCCGACAAGTCCAAATTCAGGAGCATGTTGTTTTTCCACTCAGTGAATTTAGTTCCATCAAGAGACTAAATTTGCTTAAGCTGTGCTAATGCTGAAATAGTCATTAAAAAATAAATTGATCAAAATAATGTATGTAACTAATTTGTGTTGGTTCAATTAACCACATACTAATGAATAATTATTCTCTAAATGTAGTCACCGTTGGGCACAAAAGATATAGAAAATAGCACAAACAATCCTCAATTACATCACCGTTGGGGAGAAATAACCAAGGAAAAGTTAATCAAGTTAAATTTGACATGAAATCATAACAACGTTGGTCAGTATACAACTTCATATCATCTTTCTAACTAAACTTCTCATTGGTTCCATTCAACTAGAAATAGTTTTATCAATGATCACATAAATTTCTAGCCAAACTTCTCGTTGGTTCCATTTGACTATAAATAATTTTATCAAATATCACATGAATTTTCATGATTTTTTCAGCAATTTTAAGTAGCTAAGAAAGCGTACAAACTAATTTCTATAAATAACAAGGAATTAAATCAGCGAAATTAACTCAAAATTGAATTCGGCCCATAAAATTGCCGAACCGTCCCATTAATGAGCCGGCCTGTGAAGCGGCACGCGCGCGCATTAGCCCAACGCGATGGCGTGGCCGAGGAGGAAGTGGCGAGCGTGCACGAGGCCAGTGAGCTACCCCATCCCAGTGGCGAAGACAGCCCATAGGCAGCGGCGTCCCGACGAGAAAACGATCGCAGTCGTCTATCTGATTGAACGGTCGGATTTCTCCCTGCATCTAATTTCGTGTTTCCCGTTCGGTCTGGATCGGCCGGTTGGGATTGACGCACGCGGAGACAAAATCACCGGTGGCCCAAATCCCTAACCCTAGCCCATTCTTCCTTCTCTCCTCTCTCCCTTCTCTCTGACGCGCATGACGAGCGGGCGACGACGGCTGGCGGTCCTGTGAGGAGGGCTTGCGTCAGCGGCGCGGCCCGTCGACTCACTGGTTGAGGGGGGCAGTGGAGCCCGTGCCTAAGCCGGGCTACTCACCTTCGCGCGGCAGCGCAAGGTCGGTTTGCCGCCACAATGGCGTGCGCGCGGTGAATACAGCATGGCCGCAAGGAAGAGATGGCAAAAGTGCACCAGAACACGCGAGCGTGAATCCAAGTCCACACGGTGGCGGCGGCGCTACCTGTTTCCCGGTGAGGCCCGCGCAACAGAGCTGACGCACGTAGGTCTCCTGGTAGTTTAAGCGCTCCAATCCGGTAATATCAAACTGAATCGAAAGACATTTGATTTAATTTATGGATTTGAGATTTCTTGGGTTCTTGATTTGAGGATTTCTCTAATTAGGGTTCTAGGGTTTAGTAATTTTGGGGGAAATTGGGAGTTTCAATGTGGATTATCCCTTTTCTTCACTTCTAATTTCTGCTATGCTGAAATTGCATCAAATAAAATTTAGATTGAAACTAACAAGGCATCATCAGAATAAATATAAACCCTAATTTGATCTAATTGGGCAAAAAAAAGTATTAGGTCGAATTAACGTAGGGTTTCTCAGAGACTTGGCTTCATAAGGGATGATGAATGAGATCATGATGGCTAAGGTTGCTCTGATACCACAATATTGGAGTAATTTAACAATGTTTGAACTTAGCCTATACATGACCCACATTCTGTTTATGTGGAAATTTAATTACTGAACTGTAGATGAAGCAATCGGTCTCCTTTTTTCTACTTCTTGCTTTTGATCTTGTTTTATTCTTTCTTTTTCTTCCTTTTCTTTTGGTTGCGGATGAAGCAGTGGCACCGGGTTGATCACCATGTCGCCGGTGCTTTGCTTGGTGTCGTCGGCCTACAAGTTTTCACTTGCACTGCTCTGACACAACCTCATGAAACCTTTTTATATTTACACGATACGTGACCTTGGAAAGCGGTTCGCGGAAATCCAAAATCTAACATAGGAAATGAACTGGGCTATATATATTAGATGTAGTAGATAAACTTTTTTTTATTGAAATGTCATAACCGCTTGAATTGATCAATCAGGCAAGGGAGAAACATGCGAACGGTGTCGGTTCCATTCGTCATCGATGAAGTCATCAAACATATCTCCATTCTCCACGTCCGCTGCCATGTTGGCCGCTTGTACGTGACCTTACTAGATGACGACACCATATCAAAGAGTTCCCCACTTGACCAGCAGGATTACGGCGCCCCTTTGCCGTAATTGTTGCAGGTACTGTTGACTAATCACGTTACGGCAGAGGACACATGCCCCATGATTACCACCCATGTGACTCCATGACAGCAGTAGCAGTTTAGAGTAGCTCCGGTGTGACCGAAAAATCGAACCATAGGACATAAAACCGAATCATACCACTGCAGCGACCAAACTATGTTATCGGACACAAAAAAAAAAAATCGAACGAACTTCTTGGTGCGAACCATAGCAATAAAAATACATACTTATGGGACCACTGCTTAGATCTGCATGCAAGGGAGTTCTGTTCCGTTGGATTCCTCCATCGAATACTAGTGATCAGTTGGTAGCATATGTTGTTTGGACCCATAGGATGTACATAGCAATCCAACAGCATATCTCCTCTCACTGATCATGAGTATTTGAGGATGAATCCAACAACATTATGTCTAGAAAAGACCACTATTGGGACGGTGGTACGGCATGATAGGTCAGCCTAGCATAGCTAGGTAAGACGGGTCGGCCTGGTATGGCCCGGCTTACCCGATGACCTTTGACATGTTAGTTAGCGGGCTAAACGAGCCAACAAGACTCATTTAATTTGAAAATATGATATTTTTTTACTGTTTGAGATAAAAAAAGTAAACAAATTTAAAAAGATTCTAAAATTTCTTAAATTTCATCTAGACAACCATTTCCCTCCCTATCACACCAGCCCATTCGCATTCTTCTCTTTATTCTCTCGCAAGTTGTTTCGTATTTTGAGAAATTCAAAATTGGCAAAATATTTGTAAAAAACGAGAATCAACCACTACTCTAGAGATCTATTGGTATATATTTTATAGTATTTTTTTAATATTTTTTGATTATATGATTTATTAAAATATGTTAAATATTTTTTAGATAGTTATGAATCGTTAGTATCGATTGGACAATATTCATTGGTCATGATTTCATGCTTCTAGGTTATGTAACGAATGATGTCGTGGAGTTTTTTTTAATGTTGTAGGTCAAGTATCTAGAGAAGAGGTCATGAAGTTGACCACAAGTATATAAGCGACTTCAAGCACTGGTGCAAAAATATCAAGAAGCATTAAATCTAAAGTTTGGACAAAATTTGAGAAGGTCTTTGTTGAAGAAAATGGTGTCAAGATAAGATATGCTAAATATAATGGCTACTTGATTCAGCACACTGCCACCTACAAACAGAAAGCTAGAGTGACCATGATGCAGATGGTTTCGGGCTTCAACCCTGATAGATATGTTCAACAATGGCAGTACAATATTGATAATGCCTAAAAAGAGCTTTGTCGCTTAATAGCAAGAGATGATATGTCCATAATTTTTGGTGAGTCTACTGCATTTGAATAATACATTAAGAATGCTCATAATCCTAGATATACTAGTGTTTTTGCTATGATGAATGTCATGGTAAGTTTAAGTAGATATATGATCAGTTAATACTAAAAAAGATTATCTTAGTATTGTTACTCATTTTATTAATGGTAATTGGGGATTAGAAAATAGAATAATTGGATTTAGGTTAATGGATGTGGCACACATATGAGAATATTGCAAAAAGAGTTTCCCAAGCAGTAGAAGAATTTTGTCTAACTAATAAAATCTTTGTAATTACTTTAGATAATGCTTCTACAAACTAATATTCTTATTCCTCTTTTAAGTTGATATGTTGAACCTATTTTTTTACATTAGTATTATACATGTTATTAATCTTATAATTAAATTTGGTTTGAAACATTTACATAATTTGAAGATTTTTGTACTGCAATTTATTTTGTGAATTCTTCTAACTAATACATTACAACATATAAGAGCTATTGTGTTGCTATAGAGGTTCGTCCTTGTATGTTTTGGATATGAATGTAAGATGGAACTCTACTTATCTTATTTCAGACTAGAATATTTTTTTTCTTTTTTTTGTACAGGTGCTACCATCAACATGATGGTGAGACTCTAATAACTAAAATACACTGGAAATGTTACCTAAAGGATATTATAATTTAAAAAACTATTCTATGATGCTTTTGTTGTTTATTATCCTACAACACCATTAATTATACATCAAATTCTTGATATTGCTTCACATTTAAACAAATACAAAAATGACACACTACTTCATTCTGTTGTTGTTTATGTGAAAACTAATACTACAGAAACACAACTATGTTATATGTATTTGCATTTATTTTAGATTGTGGAGGTAACATTCGTGGTTTTTCTAATGTAGTATAACTTTTGTCTAAATTTACTGATAGTGATTATTTAAATTATTTCAAAGAGTTTTGTAGTAATTTAACTGATATTTTCACTAAGTATGAAAGCAAGTATGGTGCTATGAGATTGCATTGAGTAGGTAAGAAGAAAATTGTATGGGGAAAAATATTTGGTCAAGGAGCTCTGAAACTTCAACCTCTACAACAGGAACACAAATTAACATATCCATGCTTTCATTATTAGCATGAGGTGTGATGACAGTTCCTGCTTCCACAATCCCTTCTAAGTCTAACTTTAGTCTCACACGTATGATAATCACTCATAGATAAAAATATTTGATAAGAGACATGGTGAAAATACTCACGATTCTCAAAGACTACAAGCGGGCTAAAGTCTACATGCAACACTATGTGGATAGCAAAGAATTTCAGTCATTTAAAAACCTTAATATATCAATGTGTAATTTTTAAGCTTGGTTGTACTCTTTTTTTTTCTTTCTAAGGTTGTTATATAGTTGAAATAAGTTTTTACCTACAAAAGTTTTTAATGAGGCAACTATAACATCAATAAAGCTCATAATTTTTCTCATTTATTCCATATTTTGTCTATGTTTTTTTCTAATTTTATATTCATTTTCCCTTTTGCCTTAATTTTCTACACTTTTTCCCAATTTTTCTTAATTTCCCTAATTTCTAGGTATTTTTTCTGTTTTTAAACGGGCCAACATTCCGGTCCATTTATTTCCTTCTTCACAGGACATGCCTAGACAGCTGCCCTACCCTGTGAGCCGGTTCAACATAGCTCACTTACCGGGTTTTAACAGGTAATGCTGGGCCAAGCCGTCCGTTTGACTATCTCTACCGAACGGGTCAGTCAGCTAAAGAGTAATAATATAAAGACCTCGTGTAAAACAATATGGTGCCTGCCGATAACAACTTCCCTCGGTTTATTTTTGCTTATTATCTTAATGAACAGGTTGGATCGGTTCCTTAAGCTTAAGGAGCTAGCTCGACTCGGCTCGTGAACAGACTCGTTAAACTTCTAAGCTATATCTCATTCATCTCATAATATTAAATTTACTTTTTTAATCAAATATTACCATAATATTATGCACTAACTAATGAAGAACTCATTAAATATAAATGGTTTAAATGTAACTAAGGGTTTCTCGCACAATTTTTGTGTGGAGGTAGATAAAAAATATAATTGGCTTTGATATGCAACATATGTAAAACTGAAAATATAATTAGATTTTACATACAATTCTTAAAAACCAATAGAATTATTATATATATAACTCTTACTTTGTTTTTTATTTCCATCTATACGGTTGTAATTTATATACATTACTTAAAAGTGGAATTAAATTTGATATAGTTTTCTTTTTATAGATACAATTTTATTTTATACTATTATAATTTACCCATTGCAATCTGATGCCTTAATTCTTTTTTTCAATTAATTTGATAATTTTTACCCTATAGAGTGAATATGATAGTTTCTTTTTATGCTATCTTTATAATATGACTAGAGAATTACCCGTTACGCAGTTTTGTGTAGAGCAAAGCATATTTGTATTTCATATATAAATCTTAGTTTTTATTCTATAAGATTTAAATTTGATATACAACTCTTAAAAATAGCTTTGGATTTTATATACAACTTAGTAAATTTTTACAGATATATTTTTATTTTATATACAACTATATTATAATCTAAACCTATTATAATCCCATGGTTAAAATCTTTTTCTTGAATTAATGTGGTAATTTTTTGATTAATGTAGAGCTTATAATATAACTAGAGAATTGTCCCACATATTTTTACGTGGAGCTACATAATTTACATCAAATTAGATTTAATATAAAACTCTAAAATTAAAAGTATATTTAAATTTCATATACAACTCTAGCTTCTTTTTCTATAAAGCTTAGATTTCATATGCAACTTTTAGACCGTATTTCTATATGTTTAGATCTTATATATAACTCTTAAATTATATATATACATATTATATAATTATATTTTATACATAAATAATCTATTAGACCCACCGTAATCTAACTACCCGTCTAGATCTTTTGTATTTTTAATTAATATGGTAATTTTTAACGTATTTTGTAAAACCAACTGTGATATTCCTTCAACTCTGGATGAATCTTAACCATTAAAATCTAAACTCATCTTAATTTAACTATTAATTTTTTTTCTTTATCCCATTAACATGATAATTTATAGGCTTAAAAGTAAACATGATGGTTTTTTATGAGCTATCTTAATAATATAATAGATAAATAGATAGATTATAAAATTAAACGCTAGTTAAGAAGATCTAGATATATAAAAATATAATGTTTTTTTATACTAACGAGTTAAAAGAAGTAAATCACGAGCTGACTCATTAAACTTACACACTAAAAAAACTTTTTGGCTCGACTGGTTAAGAGAGCTCGATAGCAGCCGATTCCAGCCACTTTTTTGTCTACTTACTTGTTTGTCTCTGTCCCATGTCCGCTCTCCGCTGGACCACTTGCTAGCGGGTAGTGAGTAGTAACTAGTGACGCAGCAACCGTTCATCGCGCAATCTATATTTACATGTTCGGGTCTCCCCATGTCCACTCATCTCGACGCATCCAACACTACACAGTCCACACCTGCGGCGCAGCAGCCACAACGGGAGCCTAGAAGCCGGTGGTGCTCTACCCTTCGCCGGGCATGGGCCACCTGGTCTCAATGATCGAGCTCGGCAAGATCTCCGCCGCCCGCGGCCTCGCCGTCACCGTCGTAGTCGTCGAACCGCCGTACGGCAACACCGGTGCGACGGGGTTCTTGAATTAATGTGGTAATTTTTTGGATTAACGTAGAGCTTAGCTCTGTTTATAATATAAATAGAGAATTGTCCCACATATTTTTATACGGAGCTACATAATTTACATAGATTTAATATATATAGATACCACTGTATATTTAAATTTCATATACAACTCTAGCTTCTATTTGTATAAAGCTTAGATTTCATATGCAACTTTTATATTGTATTTCTATATATTTGTATCTTATATATAACTCTTAAATTATATATATATTATTATATTTTATATACAAATAATCTATTAGACCCACTGAATCTAACTAGCCATAGATCTTTTGTATTTTTAATTAATACGGTAATTTTTAACGTATTTTGTAAAACCAACTCTGATATTCCACTAGAGTATCTTAATCATTAAAATCTAAACTTATCATAATTTAATAATTTATAAGCTTAAAAGTAAATGTGATTATTTTTTCGAGCTATCTTAATAATATAATAATATAATAGATAAATAGATAGATTATAAAATTAAACGCTAGTTAAGAAGCCCTAGATATATAAAAATATAATGTTTTTTTATACTAACGAGTTAAAAGAAGTAAATCACGAGCTGACTCATTAAACTTATATATAAAAAAACATTTTTGCTCGACTCGTTAAGAGAGCTCGATAGCAGCCGATTCCAGCCACTTTTTTTTTGTCTACTTGCTGTCTCTGTCCATTGTCCGCTCTCCGCTGGACCACTTGCTAGCGGGTAGCGAGTAGTTACTAGTGACGCAGCAGCCGTTCATCGCGCTATCTATATTTACATGTTCGGGTCTCCCCATGTCCACTCATCTCGACGCATCCGACACTACGCAGTCCGCACCTGCTCCTCTTCGGGATGGACGGCGCAGCAGCCACAACGGGAGCCCAGAAGCCGGTGGTGCTCTACCCTTCGCCGGGCATGGGCCACCTGGTCTCAATGATCGAGCTCGACAAGATCTCCGCCGCCCGCGGCCTCGCCGTCGTCGTCGTCGTCGTCGTCGAACCGCCGTACGGCAACACCGGTGCGACGGGGCCTTTCCTCGCCGGCCAACCCGGCCATAACGTTCCACCGTCTGCCGAAGGTGGAGGTGCCGCCCGTGGCGTCCAAGCACCACGAGACGCTCACCTTCGAGGTCACCCGCCTCTCCAATCCCGGCCTCCGCGAATTCCTCGACGGCGCCTCCCCGGCCGTGCTCGTCATCGACATCTTCTGCAACGCCGCCCTCGACGTCGCCGCCGAGCTCGATGTCCCCGCCTACGTGTTCTGCTCGTCCAGCGCGGAGATCCTCGCTTTCTTCTTGTACCTCCCGGTCTTGCACGCTCAGACCACGGTGAACTTCGGGGAGATGGGCGAAGAGCTCGTGAACGTGCCCGGCATCCCCTCGTTCCCGGCGACGCACTCCGTCCTACCACTCATGGAGCGTGACGACCAGGCCTACGAGGAATTTCTGAAAGCGGCCACCGACCTTTGCCGCACCCAGGGTTTCCTCGTCAACACATTCCGCTCGCTCGAGCCGCTCGCCGTCGAGGCCATGGCCGCGGGGAGGTGCACGCCTCCCGGCGTCCCGACGCCACCCGTCTACTGCATTGGGCCGCTGATAAAGTCGGAGGAAGTGGGTGAGAACCGCAGCAAGGAATGCCTGGCGTGGCTGGACACGCTGCCCAACGGTAGCGTGGTGTTCCTCTGCTTTGGCAGCATCGGCCGGTTCAGCGCGGAGCAGATCAAGGAGGTGGCGGCGGGGCTGGAGGCGAGCGGGCAGCGGTTCCTGTGGGTGGTGCGGAGCCCGCCGAGCGACGACCCGGCGAAGAAGTTCGACAAGCCGCCGGAGCCGGACCTGGACACGCTCCTCCCGAAGGGCTTATTGGAGCGGACCAGGGACAGGGGCCTCGTCGTCAAGTCGTGGGCACCGCAGCGCGACGTGCTGGCGCACGCGGCGGTGGGCGGCTTCGTGACACACTGCGGTTGGAACTCGGTTCTGGAGTCGATCATGGCCGGCGTGCCGATGCTGGCGTGGCCGATGTACGCGGAGCAGAGGATGAACAGAATGTTCCTGGAGAAGGAGATGCGGCTGGCCGTGGCGGTGGAAGGGTACGACGTTGGGGAGGGGATAGTGAAAGCGGAGGGGGTGGCGGCGAAGGTGCGGTGGCTGATGGAATCCGACGGCGGGAGAATGCTCCTGGAGCGGACGCTGGCGGCCATGCGGCAGGCGAGGGAGGCGCTGCGCGACGGAGGGGAATCGGAGGTGACGTTGGCGCGGCTAGTGGAGTCGTGGGGGCAAATGGCTAGCGCCTGACGTGGGAGATATGATTGGATGAGGTGTGCTCTGTAGTTGGGTGGAGGGAGATACGTGTCACCAGATACGATCGTGTATGACGGGGATTTCGGGTGATTTCAGTTTCGTATATGCTGGATTATGTTGTTGTCTTCCTACCTCTTGGAGTGAAAACACTAGTAGACAAGCGTTTGATTTTAGTTTTTGTCTGTGATCATGTGCTATCTGCTTGAGCGTCTTGCAAACTCTTTGAATGAAAAGTCATATCTCCAACAACTTGTTCAAATGTCCACGTAGCTAGCTTGCTAATTGATTTTTTAGTCAGATTTAGTACTCACTCTAGCAACCTCTTTATTAGCCTATCTAAAATAACAATAGAACCAAATATCAGCCTTACTCTCATTTCTTCTTTATGCCCTTTCTCACTCTTTTATTGTCCAATAAGCCAAATAGGCTAGAGCTGTGCATTGGGAGGAGCCTCCGGAGGAGCCAGAGGTGGGGTGGTGGTGCATGGAGGAGTTAGAAGCAAGGACAGTATAGGAAGGAGCTGGAGACAAGAACAGCAGCATAAGGAGGAGCATTAGGCAGGATGGCAGCATTAAGAGGGAGAGAGGAGCGGGGCGACAGGGCTAAGCTGTGTTTAGAGGGACGGGAACTCGACAGTGCATAGGCCGAGTCGATGGTGGAGACGAGACCGTCAAGAGGCATCATCAGAGATTGCGTAGTTAGGAGGCGTGGGGCAACAATAGATGATGGCGTGACACGTGATCCGGGTGGTAGGGCCCACGTAGGGCAACGACATGGATTCAAGAGGTGGATCCAAATAGGCACTGTCGTCAACGACTTCCTACCTCCATCGCACCTCTATCCATGTAGCTCGAGGCAGAGGCAGCAGAAGGGCTACCGATGCTGGCGTGGCCGATGTATGTGGAGCAGAGGATGAACAGAGTGTTTCTGGAGCAGGAGATGCGACTGGCCATGGCGGTGGAAAGGCATGACTTTGGGAAGGGGATCATGAAGGTGGAGGAGGTGGCGGCGAAGGTGCGATGGCTGATGGAATTTGACGGCGGGAGAATGCTCCTGGAACAGATGTTGGCGGCCATGCGGCAAATGAGGGAGGCGCTGCGTGACAGCGAGGAATCGGAGGTGACGTTGGCGCGGCTAGTGGAGTCGTGGGGGCAAATGGCTAGCGCCTGATGTGGGAGATATGACTGGATGAGGTGTGCTTTGTAGTTGGGTAGAGGGAGATATGTGTCACCACAGATACGATCGTGCATGACGGGGATTTCGGGTGATTTCAATTTCGTATATGCTAGATTGTGTTGTTGTCTTCCTACCTCTTGGAGTGAAAACACTAGTAGACAAACGTGTGATTTCAGTTTTTGTCTGTGATCGCTTGCTATCTACTTGAGCGTCTTGCAAACTCTTTGGATGAAAAGTCATATCTCCAACAACCTACATAGATCGGGTTGTTCAAATGTCCACATAGCTAGCTTGCTAACTGATTTTTTAGTCAGATTTAGTGCTCACTCTAGCAACCTATTTATTAGCCTATCTAAAATGACAATAGAACCGAATGTTAGCCTCTACTCCCATTTCTTCTTTATGCCCTTTCTCCCCCTTTTACTGTCCAATGAGCCAAATAGGCTAGGGCTATGCATTGGGAGGAGCCTTCGGAGGAGCCAGAGGTAGGGGTGGTGGTGCAAGGAGGAGCTAGAAGCAAGGACAGTAGCATCTGGAGGTAGGGATGGCAGCATAGGAAGAAGCTAGAGACAAGAACAATGGCACAAGAAGGAGCATTAAGTAGGATGGTAGCATTAAGAGGGAGAGAGGATCAGGGGGACAGGGCTAAGCTATGTTTGGAGGGATGGCAACCCGATAGTGCATAGGCCGAGTCGATGGTGGAGACGAGACCGTCGAGAGGTAGCATCAGAGATTACGTAGTTAGGAGGCATGGGGCAACAGTAGATGATGGCGTGACATGTGATTCAGGTGGTGGGGCCCATGTATGGCAACAACATGGATTTGAGAGGTGGATCCAAATAGGCACTACCATCAACGATTTCCTACCTCCACCGCGCCTCTATCCATGTAGCTCGAGGCTGAGGCAGCAGAAGGGCTACCGATGGCGGTGGCATTGCTCGGCTTGGGAGCAATTGCTCTACTTTCCACCTACGATAGGCTTTGGCGGGTGCACCAACACCAGATCGACATAGGAAAGGTGAGGCAATAGAGAACCACATGGTGATGGCTAACTGACACGGATAGGAGAATCTCTTTGTGGGGCCCACTTTTAGCCAATGAACTTGGCTAAGTTTGATCAGTAAGAGAAGGAGTTTGCAAGCCCAAATGGCTTAACCATCCGGTTAGAGAGGCTATTGGAGTAGGATTTTTTATAGAATTGTTAAGTTTTGGTTTGAAGAGGCTGTTGGAGATGTTCTAAGAAAGTAGTGGCATGCACAATTTGTCGAGCTTGACCGTGAAAACTTTAGCTTTGTTGCTCATCAACACCGGTCTGATGGTTTAAGTAAGACAGCCAGAGGCATTACCGATCTCTCTTAACCAGTTAGTCTCTCAAAGGGCATAATGGCTAGCCCAGTCGATGCTGAAATTCCTAATTCACAAATGCTCATGTGCACAATGAACGCACGAAAGCAGTGACTTTCCATTTTTTTTGATTTTATGCTCTATGGATTTGTTTTCCATTTTTAGTGGAAATTAGCGTAGTTGGACTTGCTTTAGTGATTTTGGCCCAAACTTTTTACCTTAGAAACTTTCTCCTCATAACTTTTCCCGTAGACACTTTCTTCGCATAAACTTTCCTTGTAGAAACTTTATGCACAGAAACTTTCTCCATATAAATTTTCATATAAAAAATTTGTACATAGAAACTTTTTCTAGAGACAAGATTCCAAACAAATTCAAAAAAACTCACAAACTTTGTATTCAAAAATATGAATTTTCAATAAAATATAATGAGTTATTTATTCAAAATCAGAGCCTTTTAACTAAATCTTTCAACATAAACATTCAACCGGTGCTTAGAACTCACGGGGACACTGGTGTCAGTTTCACTAGGGAGGAGGAAGAATGGAATTCAGGCCACACGATGCCTCATTGGAAGAAGCCCCATCGTCATTGCCCCCTAGGACTATAGCAGGGCCACCTTGTCATCTACCGTATCTGCGCCAACTACATCATCATGCACTTTATCCACTTCATCGGGAGGAGAGAAAATGAGATGGGGGAATGGAGGGCTTGTGGGCTCTTGCTAAGGGGGAAGAGGAATAGAGAGGAAGACAAGTTACTTTATTTGTTGTGCCAATGGTGGAGGTGGTGTGAGGTGCCATGCGAGCAGAAAAAGTAAAGATGGTAAGAAATTGATCCGATGGCGGTGAAGGTATCCGTGAAGGTAAGTTGGGGATAAAAAGTGAATAAGGTGCGCACAATTTTTTTTCATAAGTAATAATTTATCCAATTTTTTTATGTTTGATGGTGACACATCATTCGTTTTATTTAATTTTTTTAATATAGATACGAAAAAGTATAAGTTATGTTTAAAATATTTTTAATAATAAAATAAATCACAATAAATAAATAATAATTACGTAATTTTTTAATAAAATAAATAATAAAATATGTTTAAAATTTAACGACATCAATCATACAAATACAAAATCGGAGGGAGTAGTCAAATTAGACATATGTTTGGATTTGTAATTTCCAGGCGCTTTGGCGTGTCTATAAATAAACGCACGCGGGCACGCGGCCTCTCCTACGGGAGGTGAAGTGAAGACGCTTAACCAAAACTTACACGGTCTGCCTCGACGATCTCCGAACTCTATCTTCTTTCCAAAGAGATTTGATTCGGAACTCTCTTGGCGGGTTAGGCAGCAGCAGGAGCGGCGTTTCGACACACGACCTGGTTGTCCGGGCCATGTGCGCAACGTGAATCGGTCCAGTTTATACGCGACCTGGTGGTCTCGGCCGTGTGTGGCACGTGAACCGGGCCATCTCCAGCCTGATATCTACTTCAGCGATACACTTACCGCGATGGACCTCAGAACGATTTGTCTGTGGTCTGTGGTCTGTCTGTCTTGGCACCTGCAGCTGCAGGGCCCACTAGTCCACGATGGCTTGGGCTTGTATCTTTTCAAAACAGACTCTTTCATAGTTTCGTTCGGAACATAGAACCAGAAAATAACTACTCCTACAGTAGTACTACTAATCAGATGATATACTATATGAGTGTAAACGTGTATGTGTATAAGTATGCTGTGCGTACATGCAGTATTTATCCTTTTAGTTTCCTTGGGATTTGGGAAGAATATTACATACGCTCGCCTACTAACGCGATCTGAACACTGATAAATGGAGGGCAGAAAATAATTTGTACAGAACTTACTACGACAATCGTACATTTGTACGTGCTATAATCTTCCGTATCAAGCGGCGGGCGGTTGAACCGCGCGTTGCTGGTCAGGTCATACACGACGAGGAAGTCCATGTGCATGATGTTGCCGATGATCGTCAAGGCCTGCGATGATTTCTCCACGGACCAGCACCGGCCTCTCTCACCGTTCTGGCCTTCCATCTGCGGTAAGTAGTTCTCCGTCGCCAGGTCCATGTCAGCGCCGCCGTCGAAGTGCAGCACCATGGACCGAAAGGTCGTCGTCGTCGAACCCCCGGTGAAACAGATCACGTCGTCGTCGCTCGCTGCAGGTGGTGGTTTCTGAAAGTCCATTTGAGACAGCAGCTCGTCCCTCACCAGCGTGTACGCGGGGTCCGGGAGCATCGTAAGTGTGGTGCCGGAGTCGATGATGACGCCGCCTGCCCCGGTGCTCCGGTTGATAGAGAAAGTGCCCGGAGGTATCTGCACGAGCTTCCCGCCGACCGAGATGCCAGTCAGATCGACGTAGTAGAACGGGAGGTCCTGCACCACTGGGTTTGTGAGTAGCGGAGTGGACAGGAAACTGTCGCCGTTGCCTCCGGTCACGTCGGCGAGGGAGCCGAACGAGATGGGGCTGGACTTGGACAGGTCAGACGAGATGGGAGCCCTCCGGTGAGCACCTCGTGCAGGCGCCGCACTTGGTACAGATGAGGTCGCTCCCGGTGTCCGCCTCGGCCTACAGCTCCGTCGCCGGCGTGTCGATGCCGAACGCCATGGCGTAATCCCCGCTCCCTTTTGTCAGCGGGGTCTGCGTGCTCTCCCCCGGCGCCGCCCCGGCGTTGGACACCGCTCTCGCGGCGAGCATGGACAAGCGGTATCGGGAGCGCTGCACGGCGCGCGTGTAGTTGATGCCCGGCTCGGTGCGCACAAGGGCGGCTTGGAAGCTCGCGGGGGGCGCGCTGCCGTAGTAGGCTACACGAGGCGTGGCGGTAAGTAGCAGTAGGAGAGGGAGCATGAGAGCAAGCGCTCCCATTTGGGTATCCATATTACAAGTTTTTTATTGCATCACGCGTCGTGTCGGCGTGTGGTTTTGCAAATGCATGTAGTGTTATGCACGGGGTGATCTCGACGAATGGAGTTCGATCGTTTGTATAGAACATTAGAATGAGAGTGGTTTGGCCGTTTGGCACTGTGACCAGGTACAGTAAGTCCGTGGCGTTCTCAACATACAAATTTCCACGTAATTTGGTGGTTAGTACTGTAAGACAGAGGAGTTGACGTGTTGACGTCAAATATTGGACATAATTTTTACAGATAATAAATAGGCCATGGGGGATCCTTGGTAAGGCATCTATAGAATTTCTTTCGACTCACACATCACTACATGGGGGGCGTTTCATTTGTTCTTTAACTTCTTACGCGCCTTAATTTGTTATGATCGGAGAATTGAGTTGGGCACTGGGGACCGAGACAAACGTCAACATGATCTTCTCCACCTCAAGGAGGGCGTACGTTAATTTCAGAAGAAACTTCTTTGATCGTGTTTTGCGTCCTCTTGTGTCCATCGACCCGTTGCGTCCAGCCGTCCAGGTCTTTCAAAGCGAGGCTCATCGTCGCATACAGGACATTTTAATGTTCTTGGTAACACAGAGCTGCCACTTGCTTTGAGTAGTAACTAGCGTGGAAATCTTTAGACCAAATTAATGACTGACTGGGACAAGGGTCCAGCGCTCCACTGCTTCATTGACGCCAATCTATCGGTCTCCGCGTGCATACCGTCGAAAGCCGTTTGATTGATCTCTCGCGCCATAACCACCGTAGATCCATCGAGGGCGAGCCCAGCCGGCTGGCGGGGGTGGCTGTCGCTATGTATTTCGCCACTTCCCCAACATTTTACACACCGGAGAAACGGAGTGGCGCGAGCTGCAGAAGTAACCCAAACGGTAGGCACACGTTGCTATTAGCTGAGAGACTAGGGGTGTGGCACGGGTAGTGCCTACCCATACCTGTGCCCGCGAGGCAATTCCATGCCCACGGGCACGGCCGAAACTCACGACAGGCACAGAGTGCTGCCCATGCCCGTCGCCCGTGGGCACCGTGTGCCCGTTTACCCGTCTAGATGAGCAACCACAGCGCCCTAACATCAAGATAAGAAACACAGTTCAACCAACCAGCAATCGATGATCATACCAGCAAGATCTCGTGATATAAATAAAAAACGAACACAGTACACAGATGTTTTGCTACTGCCAGAGGTTTCCAACACGTTGGCTACCCAACAAAGAATCAAACTTGAATCGGATAAAAAACTAAGAGGAAAATTAGTACTAGACAGAGATTAAATCAGACGGAAAACAACCCGGCGATTTAGGTTCTTTCCGCTTGGGAGTTGGGGTGCTAGATGGTTTGTGGCCGCCTAGAGTTAGGGCGTCCGCCGCAGGGTGCCCATTGCGGATGGTGGAAAGAAATGAGCGTAGGTTTCTCAGGTTGTGGTCCGCGGATGCTGTGAGCGTAGGTGGCGAGGTGAGGCGACGGTAACAGCTACGATGGGGATGGAGCGAGTCGGCGAGATTAGAAATTGGCGGCGGCTGGAAAGGGGATCGAGGAGAGGAATCCCACGATTAGAAATTGAGACTTTACATGTCTCAAATGTCAAAATTGACAGGTAAACGGACAAAACGGACATAAATAGTTCATCGGATACAACTTTTGACCTAATAAAAACTCCATAAATATAAAATTAAGAACATATCTTTTCCTTCGAGTAAACCGACAAATGGACACAATTGCCACCATCGTCAGTGGTCGTTACAGCCTGGATACATACCTGCTACATCATTATTATTAGACAGATCACTGGTCTGGGCTGTATATATATAGACCCGACCCCTCATATACGCTCGTGGGATTCATAGTCACTGTACACTTTCTACATGGTATCAGAACGAATCTAGACATCTCAGCGCGCTAGCTTCTCCCTCCGGCGAGCCGACCCTTTCCTCCTCGTCGTCGACGTCTTCTTCCCGTTGCCGACTCTCTTCTCGGTACTCCCCTTGCTCTCTCGTCTCCATTTCTTCTTCTTCCCGTCTCTCCCGCAGTCACCTTTTCTCCGCCCCACCTCCGCGCGACTAGGCGACGGTCTCGATCCGCCTCCTCGTCCCTCCTCGCACCCGTCTCCGCTCTTCCTCTTGTTTCGTGCATCTCTCCTTCTCTGACGCCGGCGCACCTCCGCGCTCGTCGTCTCCATTGGCTGGAAACCTCCCTCGGTTCTTGCCCTTTCCGACACGCTCAACGGCTCTCAGATGCGAACCTTCTCCCCTCACGTCCGAGCCAGTCCAACGTGTCCACGTGTCCATGGACACAAATCCCTGCCTCCCGGACGCGAACATATTCTCTTCGCGTCCGACCACTCCCTGCCTTTTTTCGCGTCCGCCCCACTCCTTGGCCTCCACGAGTCCATGGACGTGAATCTTCTCTTCACGGACGTGAATCCTCGTACGTCCGTGACCCAACCACTCTCTGACCCACCCACTCTGTCCTCACATACTCCGCTGCCTACTCTCCATCGGTCAACCACTCCTCATCGGCTGGCCACTCCTCACCTACTCCGCTGCCCACTTCCCATCGGCTTCTCACATCCTTGATTGGCCAATCCGTCCTCTCATCGGCTTTCCCCTCCCATCGGCTTCTCTCTCCCATCGGCTCTTTACTCCCGTTCTCCCGTCATGGCCACCGAGTCCGCCCTCAGCTCTGGCACTCTCCCAGTCGCCGAATCTGCTCCGGCCCTCGGTGCCACAGACCACACCTCGGGTACCACCTCGCCGATCTTCTCCCCTCTCTACGCTGCTGTGAACGTGAAATCTCACGTTCCTATCTCTCTTGACCTTAATGCCAATTATTCCAAGTGGGTTTTCTTCTTCAAATCCCTCTGTGGAAAATTCAGCCTCCGGTCCCATATTGATGGCTCCGCTCCACCTCGCCTCGATGATCCTCAGTGGGACATCGCCGAGTGCTGCGTGCGCAGCTGGCTGCTTGGCTCGGTCGATGACTCTGTCCTCGACCTCGCCATGGACGATACTGACCCCACCGCCCGGGACCTCTGGGTGGCCATCGAGCGGATCTTCCTGTCCAACAAGCAGCCTCGCGCCATCTTCCTCCTCAACGAGTTCCACTCCATGGTACAAGACGACTCCTCTGTCTCCTCGTACTGTCAGCGCCTCAAAGTCAAGGCTGCTGCTCTCTGGGATATCAGCCACCCTGTGGCGAACTCTCAACTCGTCCTCGCCCTTCTGCGAGGCCTCAATCCCCGCTTCTCTAACACCGTCGATGACATCGCCAACGCCACACCTCTTCCATCGTTCGCCCAGGCTCATGACATGCTAGCTCTTAAAGAACTTTGTCTAGCCAATGATGAGAAGATAGTGGCCTACACCGCTCTTCTTGCCGCAGCCTATAATGGGTGCCGAGCTTCTTGCACTGCCCTTCTTCCCGCGGTCCTGGTGGCCATAGCTTCGGCCACAGCAACACAGCCCGCACCAGGTCGGCCTCGTCGCTGCTCTCAACCAGATGACGCTCCAACCACAGCACCCTTGGGTGCTGGACTCTAGGGCGTCTTCACACATGGCGTCATCGGTCGGTATACTTCGCTTCTGTCACCCCTCTTCCTCCCCTTTTGTCACCATCGGCAATGGTCACTCTCTTCCTGTCCAATGCCACGGAGACTCCTCTCTGTCTACATCCACCACTAACCTTCCCCTACGCAATGTTCTTATTGTCCCTTCTCTCATTCACAATCTTATATCTGTTCATCAATTCACACGAGACAACCACTGCTCCATTGAATTTGACGCGTCTGGTTTCTCTGTGAAGGATATCCTAACCCGGCGACAGATCCTTCGCTGCAATAGTGGCGGCGACCTCTACACCATTCTCGCTGCGCCGTCCACCTCACACGCTAGCGTCACCCTCTCCACCAACCTTTGGCACCTTCGCCTCGGCCACCCCGGCCCTGACGCTATCGCCACCCTCCGTCGCAGCGCCTCCATCCGATGTACTCATAGCAGCTCCACAGTTTGCCACTCATGTCAACTTGGCAAACATGTGCATCTGCCCTTTTCTAGTTCTCTCTCCTGTACCTCGCGCCCATTTGAACTTATACATTGTGATGTATGGACGTCCCTAGTTAAAGTGTCTCCGGTAATCAGTATTATCTCGCTATACTTGACGATTACACACACTATTGCTGGACCTTCCCGCGTGCGTCATCGACCTCCTCCAGCGTGCGGGCATGGCCGACTATCACTCCATGGCCACCCCAGTCGACACTCGAGCCAAACTCTCCGCCACCGATGGCGCCCTCGTTGCCGATCCCTCTCACTATCGGAGTCTTGCCGGGGCTCTCCAATACCTCACACTCACCCGACCCGACCTCACGTACGTTGTCCAGCAAGTGTGCCTCTTTATGCACGCTCTGCGCGAACCTTACCTCGCGCTGCTCAAGCGCATCCTACGTTACGTGAAGGGCAACCTCTTCAGCGGGCTGCATCTCAGCTCCAGCCCCATCGACTCTCTCACCGCGTACTCCGACGCGGACTGGGCAGGCTGCCCCGACTCTCGACGCTCTACGTCCGGCTACTACGTCTACCTCGGTGACACTCTCGTATCCTGGTCCTCAAAACACTAGACTACAGTGTCCCGCTCCAGCGCTGAAGCCGAGTACCGCGTCATCGCCCACGCCGTCGCTGAGTGCTGCTGGCTTCGCCAGCTTCTCTAGGAGCTCCGTGCATCCCTCTCCACCGCGACCGTCGTCTACTGTGACAATGTCAGTGCCATCTACATAACCGCCAACCCGGTCCATCACCAACGCACCAAGTACATCGAAATCGATATTCATTTTATCCGTGACAAGATTGCATTAGGATAGGTTCGGGTGCTCCATGTACCATCGACACATCAGTTTGCCGATATAATGACTAAAGGTCTGCCCACGCCTTTGTTCACCAGTTTTCGGTCCAGTCTCTGTGTCCGTTTCTCTCCCGCTGTGACTGTAGGGGTGTTAGACAGACCACTGACCTGAGCTGTATATATATAGACCCGACCTCCTCGTATACGCTCGTGAGATTCATAGTCACTGTACACTTCCTACAGTTATCCTTAAAAAAATGTACCTGCTGCATCATTATCCTTAAAAAAATGTACCTGCTGGGTATTCCAATCAACACAAAGTCACGAATGCCAAGAAATAATCGCAAACCAATCATTTCCATCTTCATCACATCAATTTTCCAAGGGGTGGGCTGTGGGCATCTGACGGTGCAGCAATGCAGCGTGAAACCACTTATCTACAAGGATTATCTATTTAATTACAGTAATAAATAAAAAAATTAAGACAAAATTAATAAATAGTTTAAAACAATTTTTAAAAAGCATAAAACAAATAATTTATTTTGATAGTTTGATTAATAATATAAAAAAACCTATCGTAGCGAATTGAGTTCTGGTTAGACTTTTTATGTACTTATCTGAATTTAAATTTTAAATTTGATACATGCTTAATTTTTAAAGGTGTATGTATGTGTTTATAGCTGTATACGTTCATATACATAAACTTACTATGTTTCGAGCGCGCGTAAAAGAACATGTCGTAGTCTACAAGCCGACCTTACCGTGGCGGATCAGCTCGACACATGCACTCTGGTCATCCGCTGCAGCCTGCATCGGCGAGAAGTTTGAGCCCCAAAAGAACAAAATGGCCACGGCAAGACAGATTTGCTAATTTGTACAAACGTTTTTTTAGACAAGCTAATTTCTAGAAAGAAAAAAGTCCATAGTTTCTCTCTACAAGTCCAATTTCCCTTTCTAAATAGCAAAACCAGATAAAATACCTCTAACTACCCAGTTCAATTTATCTCTCTCAATAGTTTATATCTTTACTTTATCCTACATAATGTGTTAATCGGTTAATTTGTACCATGACATCCACGATAGCAAATATCATGAAAAAAGAAAAACAATAGCCCACATGTCATCATCTTTGTGTCCTCTTCTTCTCTCATCCAACCCGTTTGACTAGAACCTAAGAGTAGAGTCCAACGTGTCCTAGCCAGAGTAGAGGGCTCACTTGTCAGATGGTGATATGTGGAAAAGCGTTGGTGATGGTAGATCTGAGATATTGTTTAGGAGGCAGCAGTAGAGGAGCTCAAGCTTTGAGTTAGTCTGCTTGGGGAGCCGATAGCGAGGTTTTAGGATGCTAAGGCTCCTCATAGGCATCCACAATGCTGTGCAGCAGGTTCACCGTCGATTGTTTGAGCATGTTGGGCTTGCCTCCTGAAGCGGTTCTTCAACCAGTTTGTGCAACTTTTTCTAGAATGACCTCGATATGTGACGATGATGAGGAAAGTGGTTAGCTGCTATGGTTGATGAGGCTCGTCGACCACCACACCTTTCTTCCCATGGACAAATAGCGAGATCAAGCTTGAGCTCGACAAGGCTGCTAGAGGCGTGTGTGTGCGTCTACGGTGACGTCGGGCTCTTCTTGTGTAGGATGCCAACCTCTTTCTCTAAGGATTGCGCCATTGTTCCAGCCTTTTGTCACCTCATCGAGCTCAAGCTTCACACTTGCTTCCATCATTGCTCGGGATTGAGCTCTGTACCCACTGTCATTGCTATGCGCAAGGTGCTCAAGTTCTCATCGTACCATCACCATATCGAGAAAGCAACAGATCTGTAGGATTTAGGTGTTAGCAAGGATAGATGCTATGGTTGCGATGACAATGGAGGTGGAGGTAGATGTAGGAAGGAGATCTCTTTTTTTCTACCTTCATAGAGACGGTGGCAGAGATAGAGAGTCTCCTTCACCACCGCCTCCACCAATGAAGAGGAGGAACAGTAAGGATGAAGCTCATGGAGGCGATGACTTTAGGATGGACTTGATAGCAACGGTTCATGGAGTGCTCCAGAGAGTACCTGCACATAAGAACACGATGGCATAGGTGTACATGTTCAAGGCGAAATACTTGGTGCCCAACATCATGGGTGAGGACCTCAAGGTGTGGCAGATGTTCGTCAGGTTCTAGCACAAGGATCCTCGTGATCGTTGACAATGCCATGCTCCATGGTGGTAGTGACCTCACCAATGTCTTTGCCGACAAAGAGGACAAGAAGCAAGAGCAGAGCTCATGGAGGCAATGATGTTCGAAGGCTTGACAACAACTATTGGATAGGTGAGCTAGTCTAGTTAAGGAAAGGGAGAGAAAGAGAATGAAAATGATCTCATTGATAAGTGGACCTACTCCATCTATATAGCGCTATATAGTAAAAAATACATTTAAAATTATTTAAGGAGGTAAATTGAACTGATATTAATAGTGGATGGAGGAGGTATTTTATATGGTTTTACGGTTGAAGAGAAAGGTCAGACTCGGCCGAATAGACTTTTTCCGCGTAGAATTTTCGTTGCCACCTGGACCAAAACCGAGCCCGATGTGGCCAAAAAAAAAATGCGGAAAGCCAAGGCCCGATGTATCTCGATGGCTGCCGCGGCGGCGTCCATCATCTGGCCCGGGGCCCCTTGGGATGGTAGGCGCCGCCGGGGACTGGGGCTACTCGGTTCCCATGGGACCGCGCGGTTTTCGCGGGGGCGACGGGCGGCCGTCGGAACTCGGGAGCGTCGCGTCGTAGTCTGCCTCGCTGTACGAGCTTCGTCAGGATCTCCGCTCTTCTTGCGCGGCCGCGCGGGTGGCCGTATGGAGCCCGGCGCGTGCGTGCCTCTCGGATCCTCCAATGCCAACCAATACCATCTTCAGTGCGGTGGACCGGTGGTATGTTTTGCTTCTCGCCATCTGGTTAATTAATTCCTTTCCCCGCAAAAAAAAATGCTGATAATGACATACCTATTGTGTTTGTTTCTGCATATAACAGGATGCGTGTAGAATTTACATATCATTTATAGTGATCTTGGAATGACCATATAGGATACAAATGTGCAGCACAAACTGAACTCATTTGCAGTTGTGCAGATCGAACATGGACAATTCACATAGCAGATTCAGGAGAACAAAGTTTCTTTCTCACTGCTTAATAAACCAACACCGCATAGATACATACAAAGAGCACCTTACTTCTCACATTCCACTTTAAAATCCAAATAATTAATACACCCCAATTGTAAAACAAAAAAAAGGGGTCAAGGAAGATATATTACATCCCCAGAGAGAGTCCAGAAGAAAAATATATCATCAATATTACGATAAGCCTGAACGGAGTTCGACAAGTGAAACATAGACACCATCTTTGATGTTCATCAATGCTTCATGCCTTCCTTTCTCTTCTATTGCACCATCCTTTAGAACCGCAATGATATCCGCACCTTTGATCGTCGAGAGGCGGTGTGCCACAATAATCGTAGTTCTGCCAACCATCACATTATCCAAGGCATCCTGCACAATGCGCTCAGATTCAGCATCCAAGGCACTGGTTGCCTCGTCTAGAAGTAGTATCTTAGGATCTTTCAATACGGCCCTCGCAATAGCCACCCGCTGCTTTTGGCCACCAGATAGCTGCACCCCCCTCTCCCCGACGGTGGTATCGTATCCCTGGGGAAGGCTCGATATGAACTCGTGTGCATTGGATGCCTTTGCGGCTTTGATGAGCTCCTCCTCGGTGACATCCCCATGCTTCCCATAGGCTATGTTGGCACGAATTGTGTCGTTAAAGAGCACAGGCTCTTGGCCCACCAGTCTCATCTGGTCCCTCAACCAACTGACCTTTAAGCTCTTGATTTCAACTCCATCCAACAAGATGGTACCTAAATCAGGATTGTAGAATCGCTCTAGCAAAGCGATTACTGTTGACTTGCCACTACCACTCTCTCCAACAAGTGCAACGGTCTGCATAAATCCAAATAGTAAGTTACTGGATATGTTAATGCAGAATATATAACTATGCAACAAATATAAGTTGGCTAACCTTGCCGGAGGGAATGTGCAGAGTAAAATCACTGAAGATCTGAACATCTGGGCGGGTTGGGTACTTGAAGCTGACATGTCGGAAATCAATGTTGCCCTTGACCTCTTCCAATGTCCTACCCTCGTCACTGCCCGAGTCAATTTGTGACTTACGGTCTAGCAAAGCAAATATAGAGATAGCTGAATGCTTGGCCTTCGTAGAATCAGAAGCCAATGCACTTGTTTGAGATATTCCAATAGTTGCCAACACCAGTGCAAAGAAAACCTGCAAAACATGATTAGCTATGTCAAATCACTCTGTAATAGCAGATCTCTTATTTATGGAGGGATTAAGAGTTTAAGAAGAAGAAAACTCTGAAGGGGAAAAAGTTTACTATCGAAGTTTTTCATTTACTACCTTGAAAACGTCACCAAAAGTAGTTTTGTTGTGGTGTACGAACTGTGCTCCGACATAGAAACAGAGACCGTATGTTAGGTACAACATCAAGAATGAGAAACCAAAACCAAGGCCTCCAACCATTCCTGTTCTGACCCCTTGATTCTTTGAAGCTTGACATTTATTATCATACATTGTCATCACTCTTTTCTCAGAACAAAAGGAAGCTACAGTCCTGATGCTGCTGACTGCATCAGTAGCCACTTGACTTGCATCTTCATACAACATCTGCAGAATTAGGAATTCATTATCACAAATTAAGCAAGTTGTGAATAACATATCTAAGAGTGAACATTGTTTCTCATTATTCTTCATGAAATTCAGAAACTCAATCATACTTGTACTTAATAGGATCATAGTCTTAACTTTATATAAAATTAATAATAATCTCAAGCAATGTTTAGTTCCAATAGTTATTTGGAAAAACATTCTATCAAAGAAGAGCAACGACCATTTGATGGATTACCTTGGCATCTTCACTGAACCCCTTCAAGAACTTAACTTGAGCATAACCTTGAAGACCCACAAGTGGAATCACACAAAGGATGATCAAGGTGAGCTTCCAGTCTGCTACCATAGCTATGACAATTCCTGTGATAAGTGTTGAGATGACCTGAACCACCAATGCAAGGTTGTCTCCAACTAAACGTCGGACGTTCAAAGCATCAATTGATAATCTTGCACCAAGGGCTCCACTATAGGATGGAATTTTGCCATTAGTACCCAATGTGTAAAATTTCGTGATCTTTAGGGGGAAGAAAAAACCAATAGAGAAAGGGCAACCAACCTGGAATTTTTAGGATCATCAAACCAAGCAACTTCTTGGTGAATAATACTCCGGAATGACAAGGAACGGACACGCTCTACAAGTTTACCTCCAGCTATTCCAAACATAAAGTACTCCACTGGTATTGATATTATTGAAATGATACCCAGGACAACACACATCAAACCCCAGAAGCTAGCATCCTTTTTTAGTTTGTCTGCTGGCTCAAAAAAAGTTTTGATGGCATTGGAAATCATTACTCCAAACATTGGGAAAAGCACTCCATGAACTGCCGCAGCCAGTGATGCCAACAGTAGAATCGGTACCTCTGGCTTGTTTAGACTAGCTAGTCGTCCAATAGGAGTTTTCTTTTGGACCTCATCATCACCACCCTGCTCTGTCTGTTCTCCCATAGTCATTTCATTGCCTTCGAGCAATTCAACTGAGCCAGGCAAGCCAAAGGGAAGGGCTAGAGAATGCCTGCTACTATTTCCTGCAGAATCCCTGCTAATTGATCGCTTCAATGACAAGCTTCTACTTTTAGATTTTGAATCAGATATGCGGCGGTCTAATTTCTGCTCTTCTTCATGGCTTTCTTGCAGCCGAATGAGTTGCGAATAAGCACCATTCGGGTTCATTACCAATTCATCATGGGGACCTATACAAAATTCATGTAAGAAATTTATTGCTGCAGTCAAAATAAGCTAAAAATGGACAAAATGAACAATGGAAAGGGGATTGTAACCTTGTTCAACTATCTTTCCTTGTTGGACAACTGATATACAGTCAGCGTTCCTCACTGTGGTCAAGCGATGGGCAACCACAAGTGTGGTTCTGTCCACCATGATCCTGTTCAGTGCCTCTTGAACTATCCTCTCTGATTCGACATCCAATGCGCTAGTAGCCTCATCTAACAGAAGGATTTTTGGGTTTTTAAGTATTGCTCTAGCAATAGCTACTCTTTGCTTTTGCCCCCCTGAGAGGTGCGCACCACGCTGGCCAACCATTGTGTCATAACCCTGGTATGAGATAAGAGAAAACATTAAATCCAGCTCTTATAGAAAAAAAACTTGGACTGATACTAGTTAATTTATTGGAGTTATCACATACATCGGGTAACTTATCGATAAAATTTGCTGCATTAGCAAGTTCAGCTGCTCTCCTAATCTCTTCAATTGTTGCATCCTCTTTGCCATATGTTATATTATCTTTAATGGAGGTCATAAAGAGCAATGGCTCTTGGCTGACAAGGCCAATCTTCCCTCTTATCCAATTAAGCTTCAAACTCTTGATGTTAATCTCATCAATCAAAACCTCACCAGCCTGTGGATCATAGAACCTCTCTACAAGACTAATCACAGTGGACTTGCCGCTTCCACTCTCCCCGACTATAGCCATTGTAGTGCCGCTAGAAATATGCAATGAAAATCCATCAAATATCAGCTGCTCAAGCCTTGCTGGGTAGCTGAAGTACACATTCTTCAATTCCACATCACCCCTGATGTCCTCCAGCTGCTTCCCAGCTGTGTCGTCAGGATCAATCGCCGGTTTTCTCTTGATTGTTTTGAACATTCTATAAGCTGCAGCTTGTCCTTCTGAAAAGGCTGCCATACATGGGGTTGCGTTCCCTAAAGACCTGCCACAGGGAAATGGAAATGTTTACCTCCATTCGTTAAAAATAAAGCATCATAACTGCCGCTGTATTTAATATCTTGGTATAATTAATTAAGAACTCACATTGCCCCAGTCATTACAGCAAACAAGATATTAATGATGTCTCCTCCTGAGTATCCTTTGCTAAGTACCAACTTTCCACCATACCATATAGCTAAACCATAGCTAGAGAAAAATATGAAGAAAACGGAGCCCATGCCAAAACCATTCGTAAGTCCTTCCTCAACAGCTGCCTTGTATACCTTGTTTATGAGTTTATTGTACGATACAATGGCCTGCTTTTCACCGTTGAAGGAAACAACCTGTTTTCAGAGAGGAACCACATGAAACTAGTGAGTTAATGCCATTTCAGATGGCGGTAGGGAGTGAAATTATTCTAACATAAACGTACAGTTTTTATGGCTCCAAGTGTCTGTTCAACAACATTTGCTGCATCGCTATATGATGCTTGCCCCTTGCTAGAGATTCTTGCTAGCATCTTCGATACAGCTCCACCAGCAATGACAACAGGAGGGATGCATGCCAACATGACAAGGGATAGAAGCCAACCTTTCGCAAATGCTACAACGAAACCACCGACGAAGGTAGCCACAAGTTGTAGAAACTTGCCAACCTGCAGAATTTTCATCACAACAGAAAAATTATTTATGTTGTATGTTAGTTTGTGCTATCGTTCTTTATATAAAGTTATATACTGTCAATTCTATTGAACTTGAGAGAAGCTGATTACCTTCTCACCAATTGCATCCTGAACTAGCACAGTGTCACCGGACATTCTTGAAACTATCTGCCCAGTTGTCATTTCTACATCAAAGAATGCTATATCCTGTTTCAGGACAGATTTGAGGTATAGAGATCGAATGCGTGTCGCCTGCCGTTCTCCGGTAGTTGTCCAGCACGCCACTTCTGCACAGACAACAAATTGGCATTGGTTATTTACAGTGATGTGAGCTCCATATGCCTTGAACACTAAGAATTCTGTTTCAATTTTTCTACTATCAGTTACTAGTTTTCTGAAACAAAAGTAGCACCTTGTTTAATGTTGCAGTTTGACATATGCTTATTCATTTACCACTTTCGAATGGAAAAGTAAAAACATGTGGCTCTGTTTCTCCTATATTCAACATCACGAATTCCTTTAGCTAGAGTATTCGACAAACACTCTTAAAAAATTGCAGGAGCGAACTTCTGTGGACTGTGATGGCATTCATAAAGAGAATTTTTTGAAACCATATTAACAAAAGTCAAACTTTGACTCTGCATTGATGGCAGCGTGCAGGTTTGAACATTCAGTATGGGCAAAAGCTGATACGGAGTAATGAGATAAGTTGCCAGATTGTTAAGCATGCATATGCTCTCACCGTTTTCTTAATGGCATCATGAATAATTTACTAATGATAATCCATAATTACCAGCAACCGTTGACGCCTGTGCAGTGGGCAAAGTGCAAATGCATACCAAGAGATTGAAAGTCTACTCATACTTACGAAGAAAAGAAACAACCGCTGTTCCGATGCCCAGGTAGACAAAGTTGAGAACCGCCTAGAGAAATTGAAAGAAAATGAAAGCAAGGTGAAAAGTGTATTCATGTCGCCATTACCTTCAATAATGTGTAACTGTAAAGGTAACGATTTCATAATGTACTTCTACTAGTTAAGTTCAAGCTGAATTAAGTTAATGGGAAAGAAGTTGGCTGTAATTTGATCAGATTTTATTATTCATCACCCTGATGGAAAACACAGTGATTAAGAAACTGCAAACCAAAAAAATTGACGGGGAGGATCATCCCCACTCTCATTCAAAACAGGATTAAAAAAATATAACGTGTGGATCTCCGACCCCTTGATAGGAAAAAGATTCCAACCATTATCCATTGATACTCTGTTATCTCTTCTATTTCTCTTGTAATTAACTTATTATTACAAGTTGCACTCATTTGGTATAACATATTTACTTGAACTATTTCTACTACTTCAGAAACGTAGCTTTCTGAAAGCTAGCACAATGTAAAGTTTGCCTATGTAAAAGTCAGCTCCCAGGTGAACGAGAAAACAAGCTACAGAAATATTCTTAACAAAAAAAAGTACGAATCCCAAAAAAGGAGAGAGAAAATACAGAACAGCTCTATATCCCAGAAAATAAAATTCAAATATATTTAGCTGAATAAATATCATCGCGCAACAGCATAGTACGAGAGGTTGTCTGGTTAAGTTCCGGAGATCGAAGAATTATCCCAACTTGTAGGAAAAATTGATTCCACAAGCGAATACTCCATCGTTTTTCTTTCTCAAGAAGTAAAGCAAAGCAAAGAAATGAGGGGGGAAGACGAAGAAAACGAAAACCAGAGGCAAATCAACGACGAGCTAATACCGTCAAAAGTCAGGATATGGCACATCGTTCTCCGAGCACAAAACAGCAACAAATTTCATCGGAGCTTTCTCAGGATCGAATTAAACCTACATCTAAAGACAAAACCCGCCGTGAAAATGAAATGGAATGTAATTGAATTGAATTGGCCCAGCTAGATCGCGCACGCCGCACGGTACGGTGATCCACGGCGTTTCCTTGCACGCATGTCATGGAGCTGAGGCATGGAACGACGGCGAGAGGAATCGATCGAGCTTGGCCGGAAGCTAGCCGCGGCGGATCACGGCCGGGCGGCTGGCAGGCTCACCTGGTTGACGCGGTGGAGGACGCTGTCGTTGGTTGCCTCGCCAAAGGCGTTGATGACCTGGCCAAAGATGACGGTCATGAGCGGCTGCGACACGCCGTTGGCCATTGCCGCCAACGTGCCGACCGCCATCAGCAGCAGGTCCGTGCCGTCGGCGTACCGGAACAGCCCGGTGAACGATACCTTCTTCCCGGCGTCGCCGTCATCCTTCTTCACTTCCTCCTCCTCCTTCTTGTCCTCGCCACCATCCCTGCCGTTTGCCGCCGCGTCCATTGCTGGCAGCTTTACTGTATGTACAAGATACACCCGACTTGGCTCGGCCGGTGCCTGTGCCTGAGTGCCTCACGGCTCAACCTCGCTGGTATTTATTGGGTCAGCCACACCGCCGCACGCAGACCGGGTTGGAAGTGGCAAGACGGAGGGTTGGAGGAATAGAATATCACTGCCTTCAGCTATTTCCAAATGGTCTAATGGAGAAAATGCTCGGAAGGATCATTACAAAATGGGGACAAATAGGTGTAGTCCCGTGCCTTTTTTTTGAAGCGTTTTTGTTTCTTTGTACTTGCATGTTTTTTAGGCGAGGTCGTAGATGCATGTTACTCCACTAAGGGGTATGAAATATTCAGATTAGAATTATATGGATGATTAATATATTGGTAATATATATTTTGGCCATGCTTAAGCTATCTAGCACAGGGATTTCCTCCAGACTCCTATATAGGACAATAAAAGAGTTTTGCTTTGTGAGAAATAATTGAAGATCTTGGCCTATGAAAGTATGTTTTAGTGCATAAGCATGGCATGAATTATGTAATTGATATTTTAAAGGTTTTTTCAAACAAAACATTTTGCATTTTATACTAGTTTATGGTGCACAGATACTTATGATGATCTATAATAGTTTCTACTATGTTTTATGTAAGTCCCACCATAAATTTGGTAGTAATATTTTGGCAATTAAGGTTAGAGAGGTTTACAATAACAAAATAGCAAAAAAAACTATTCCTCTAAACTAATTTACTCAATGATGAATTCGGGAAAAGATTGAAGGTGTACTCGACATATGATAACATGTCTAACATTCCAATTATCAAATACTAATAATTGTACACGTGCCATACATGTTTCCCCAATATATGTTAGGAATATATAACCAATGTAAAAGTATAACATGAATTCGGTGGGCCTATGTAATACTTGGCTAAGGAGAAAATTGATGCGTCATTTAATGTATTACACCCTTTAGGTTTATTTTAATAACACTCTCCAACTACATATCTAGACATTTTACACCATAACTATTAAAACCGGCCAAAATGTAGTGCAATACAACTAGGTTTTTCTAAAATGATTTTTATGATTTTGACATCCAATTTTTTTACTTACATTTAACTATTTTTTATATCTATTGCTAACTAGGGGCTATACAAGAAAAACAATACTATTTTAGATTTCAAACTAATTAAAAACTAGGTTCTACTGTATTTACACGCATCTTGGCTAGTTTTGATAGTTGAGAGGCGTAAATTATATAATTTTATAGTTGATGTTACTTTTAACAAACCTGGTAGTTGAGGGGTGTAATATAAACTTACCTCTTTAATTTTCTATAGTGTCTTAGTTACACATCTTAACCATACGACCAGGATTAAGTGTATTGACCCTATAGTTATTGCACTAAATTAAAACCCATGCTTTTTTTATTGATATAGATGTTATCCGTTAAAACAACACTTAAAGAATATTAAGACATCATTAAATTATTATTGAAAGCTCGTCCACATAATTATAATTGAAGTTTGTGGACAATCCTGGTGGGTGGACTCCACAGCCACGTAATTTTTGCTTCTTCACCCTATGAAATCAGTGTTCTGGAATGACTTAAGGCTTCTAGCCTTCAAGAACGACTGAGGTCTCGTTCACGGCCGGGCAGGGCCCCACCCCCACATGTGCGTCGTGGAGTCCTCTACGCTCCGATACAGGGTACTAGTACTACTCGTACTCCTTATATTACCAGCATCATCTCGTATCAGGCTAGCTGCGACGACGTCAGGGTTGACGTCTCCGATGGAGCAACCGTGCCCGTTGAGCCGGCGAAGTCACGACGTCCCGGTCAGCAACCTCACGAAACGTCACTAGTCTAAAAACAAGATAAACCAAACTCATCCGTTTAAACTCATCTTTACAGAAAAACTATTTATATTTATAATTAAATGTATATGATAATAATCTTTTTTAAGACGCTCCTAATCCGTCTGTAAAATCAGACGGTGTAAATAGTTAGCCGCCTAAAAAATATATTTATTAACTAAAATTCAACCTAAATTTTATATAAATATTAACATGATAATTCTAGAAAAATACGGGAAGGACTATCCCTTTAGTAAAAAAGAATTCAGATTATCCAAATGATACCGAGTCTGAGGAGGAGCTGTAAAAATCACGACAAGTTATTCTATTAATATAAATCGTATCTTACATAGATAGAAACGTTTAGTTAGTTTAGTTAACATCCTAAAGATATTTTTCTTTTATATTTTTAGAAGATAACGTCCGATAATTATTATAACCGCGTCGGACTCTGTAATGTTAGGGTATAAATATAGACCCCTAAAAACATGTAAAGACATCAACATATCATTCGATCAATACAACTTCGACGTATCACCATCCTAGTTTATCTAGTTTTTTACCGACGGGTTGTGGCTCTTGACGCAGGGCTGCATCGGTTAAGTTTGATCTCCGGCGAAAGGATAAGTCTCGTCATTATCCCAATATGTCTTGCTTTGTATAAGGCTACATTGGTTATGTTTGACCTCTTAGACAGATCAAATATACCGCATCACGTCTGTGCAAGGTTTATCCGTCTATCGAGCTCTCTTTGTCGTTGTCGGTCCCGTGTTGCATCGGTTAGATTTGACCTACAAAGCTGCCGATGATAGATTGAGATGTAGGCCTATAGGTCTCTATATGGCGTTTCATCGGAGTGTTAGCCGATGAGTTATCTATACTCCAAGTACCATGCCTAGCGTATTGGCTCCTCGGCCGATACGCACCAGCTTTTAGAGATTTCCTTCAAGTGCCACATCAAGCGCATCGGCCTTTCAGTTAATACACGCCTGTCTTCAGAAAGACGTCTTTTCATCAGCTCAGCTAGCTGATGGGTTCTCTTCGCCCTTACTTCAGCACAACCAATACGGCGTTCACCGTCCTATTACCATTGGCCTCGGTCTCGTACTGTCTTGGTTAGGTCCGATTTTCGAGATTTGGTGCTGGTGGCGTCGTCACGGTGGGCGAGGGATCTCGTGCTGCCATATCCAGAGCGGCATCAGCTTTGCAGCCGGTGTCTTTTATACAATTCTTTGCTAGTTCGTATATACCTTTATTGGCTGGAAAGCCAATGAATGAGTGGTACAGCTTTCGTCGATAACCAGGAGAGATCCCATGTACTTTACTGTTCTCTGAATATCCTTTGGTGCCTCCATCGGCTCTACGGCTAATGGATTAGGATCTCGCTTTCGCTACACTCGGAGTTATCACGTTCTTCGTCGATATCTATCCATGCCTTCACAACTCCTGAGCCGATAGAAGAACGTCCCAATACCTATCGGCGACCAGCTAATAGCAGGAGCTATCCGGATGTGATCGATGACCACCTCGATCCTATCAGTGGCTAGCCAATAGCGAGAGCTCATATCGGCCTATCGTCCAACTGATCCGTTCGCCTCACCTCCTTGCCAATTCCAGGGTCAAATTGACTGGCACGTCTGTACCTGCATCGTTGCGCTGGAGCCGAGCGAATCTCACGGGCCCCGGCACACGTACCTCAAGCCATGGAGAGAAGCCGACCTCTCAGGCGTTAGTGTGGTCGCCCGAGACATTTTCGACGTGACCAATAAAATACATTTTAAATTATTGTTCATACCAGGCCGGATTATATATATTATCGAATGACTTAATTTAATTAATATATATATAAATAAATTATTATATATAAATACCGTTAACACTTAAGTTACCAATTACAAGAACAAAATTATAATTTATTGGAACGATGGAACATCCCACTTTATAAGGACTTTGTAACTCTCTTGTTACACGATGTGTCTTTTCTTATCAAAGAAATCTCCACGAACGTGGCAGATTTCATGGTGGATAAAATAATAGACGTATCGTATCATGTTCTCAATTTTTTTATCGTCGAGTATCTTATTTCTATCATTGATTCTAGACATCTATGCATACATGTAGAGTCTTTAAATACGTATATTAGCTTATATTTTTAGGGTTGTTGTCGTACCGTACGTTGAACTTAAGGTAGTGGTGGACATAATAACCACGTAATATACTATATATGGCAGTTTCTTGTGGAACTTTATGAATGACATAAAAACAATATATGTTAGTTTGTTATATATGTACACAGACTTATATTAATGAAAAATATGCATTGTACCGAGAAATTATTTATCATCAAGATTTTTTTCCTCTGTGTCTCGACTACTTCGTTGTTCACACGATAGTATTGAAAAAAAAATCAAAGTTAGTCAATTATCTAAGGACCATGGTCGATTAATGTCAAACAAATTAATTAATGACTTACTAATCTAAAATATCGATAAAAGATTGATATCGTTCATGTAGAATATCCATTGGGTCTAGCACAATAATTTTATAGTCTTGAGGATATATAGATATAATGGTCTTTGCACAAAGATTAATATTAGTAATTGTTATTTATGTACAACAACAATGCTAAATATTTAACTTATCCACTATTATATGGTGCCATTATACAGGTTCTATCCATTATGATTAGCATCACACGCCCTATGAAGACATCACATCCATCTTCTTTTTAGTTTATAGTTTTCGAATGTATTTCAATCTCTCCTTTTGAGACTTGTGTTTTAACATATTAGAATCTTCTTTTATGTTAACGTTATGTGCTAGCCTTGAGATTCGTAGCGGGTTAAGGTAGGCAATTGGTTTATTCAACTTTATTGCTATGCTGTTATGCATCTTAAAATTTAGAGCAACTCCAATTAATTAATGCTTAGGAAATGATTTAATAACATTAAGATCAATATATATTGACTTACATGCACCATATGGTAACGAGATTGACGTCAAACTTTTCTAGGTGGTACATTGCATGAATGGCTCTAAAATCAATTAAAACCATAATTTCGCTTTCCATAAAGAGTTCCTTCTGTGCTCAAGCTATAATATAAGAGATGCCAAGTTTATTGTCTCTCATATATCATTGTTGCTATCTCATCATCTAAAATGGACTATCCTTAAGCATCCAAGACGGGAGGAATGGTTTGTCATTCTTGAATTGCTTTGGCATGTCTTCGTTGGTGGCAACGAATCCTAATAGAGCTTGGGTTTTCCGTTCTATGTATGTTTCAGGCTCCATGCTTAAATTATCTCTTCCTAAAAATAATTTTACCATCCAATGCTCCTTGATTTTATCTTTTGTCTTGTAGGGATGGGGTTTGATTTTCCTGAAAATGACTTGATTGCCATGATTACAATAAGGAGAAATATAGTTAGTATGACATGGTAGCAGTCATGAGAGGTATAGCTTAACAACATCAAATATTTTATAAAGACTTGTCTCTTGATATTTGGTGAAAAACCAGTGGGAACTCTCACTCCATAAAGGCACTTATATAATGACTTTTTCTCCTCTATTGTTAAGGTAAATCTGGCTGGAGGAAGGTATACTTTTCTATTTGGTCCATCCATAGGGTGAAACTCTTCTCTTATCCCTATTTCTACCATGTCGTAACGTGACTTTAGTCCATCATTTGAAACTCTTACCTTATCCCTATTTCTACCATGTCGTAATGTGACTTTAGTCCATCATTTGTCTTACTCTATATGTCTAGTAAGAGACCAATGGTGTTGTCAAATATATTCTTCTCAAGATGTATGACATAGATGACATGGTGAATATGTAAGTCTTGCTAGTACATAAGTACTTAAAGTACTTTCAACTCTTCTTTTTCCCTTGTGTTCTCCGTACTCTTTGTTCTTTTCTTATATTCTTGGCCTTTCTAAATACAATATTTACTTTCTTCATCAATTCAATCACAAAATTTTCCTTCTCGGTTTTTGTTTGTACACCCTTTCTCTCCACCGTATTGTCAAAATGACTCGTCATGAAGTAGTATCTATGATATCTGGTTAAGAACCGTCGGTAATGCATGTACACTAATTTTTTTTATATGATGTGAGGTAGTTATACATAGTTCCATTAATATAGACTGAACATCCGGTCTTTCCTTTCATCTATCTTGACGGAGAAAAAAAATCTTAGGGAGGTTGTTGATAGTAACAAAAAATAATAGCTCTTAGTGTAATGAACTCATGCATATATTCATCCCATATTAGTAAACCATTGTTCTATAGATCCGCAATATCTTCCATCAAAGGTACAAGAAGGCATCTATATCATTACCAAGTTATCTTAAATCTTATATAAGTAAGGACAACAATGTGTACTTTTGCTTCTGACAGAGGTATGTAGGTAGGTTATACATGGTCATAAGTACTAGCTAAGTACTATGTGTGTTGCTCAAGTCACCAAAGTGGCTCATTCCATCAGTATTTAATGCGAATCTAACATTTTTTTTGAGAGAATTAACGAATTGTCAAAGTTGTTGTCAGACTAATCATTGCTAGTCTTCAATCTAAGAAGTTTTAACATAAAACAAAATATGGAGAAGTCCTTGTCATAATCCTTTGACTTATCGTATTACAATTGTTTCGGTGCCTTCTGTAATACCTTAAAATTATCTAGACCTCTCATCAACCCCATTACGACTTCTGGTTCGGCGTATCGCAACATCTTCTCTAGTTCAATACCGGTATCATCAACATTATATGGTCATCATTTTCCATTACTACATGAGAACTGTCATAAATAAAATCATGAATACTACTCTATAGATAGATATCAAGTTCTTACACAACATTACTTTTATTCGACTGTTTTGTCATATTTAGACCAATTTGTATAACCCACGTTAAACCCGTGTCGAACCAAGTGATACTTCATAACTTCTATTTTTATCCATATTTTCATTTTTTTATAGTCCAAGTATAGACCATATATTTCCTTTATTGTCTTACTCATGTCATATTTTCTAGAAATTTTGATAAATTTGGACAACTCGTTGAGAAACAACTATTGACGTCTCGTACATCCATTTCTACCCATCTATATTTAAATAGAAACCATATTATAATATGCAATTTTCAAAAAATTTAAATAACAAATTTTCTTTATTTTAATATTGAAGTACTTTTTTAAATTCATAAATATAAAATTTTTTTAAATAATCAACTTTTTTATTTTATTCGCACACTAAAGATTCTAAAAAAATCGCAAAAGAATTTAGAGAAAAAAATAAGAGTAATATTATTTAAAAAAAGAGATTATATTAGGTTTTCTCATCTAGAGAGACAACTCATCTTGATCTACTATTAAAAACATTAATTATAATAAAATTTACAATTATTGAGTCAGAAAATAGCATTAAAATAGGATTTTTTTAAAAAATGCTCTTAGAATTACACTATAAATTCATGAAACTTTTTTAAAAAATTATTTTCTTTTTATTCATTTCAAACAAATACTTAAAATTGTAAAAAAATCATCAAAAATAATAGTAAGGTGACACACCAATTTTAGAGAAAAATTTATCATAATATTTGAGATTAAAATCTTCCCCCTATTTTTTCTTTTTTACCCGCGGGAGAGGAGATTTAAAATAAGGGATTCTAGAAGTTATATATATATATAGCAAAGTAAATAAATCCTTGTAGACGACTGATACTATAGTATTTGTAAAAAATTGACTGATTTTTAGGCGGGCGATGGCACGGATCATTTATAAAGATATATTTTTACGGGCGGTGCGTGTTCGGTCAGAAGAAAAATATATCTTACTTTAGTCTATAAAAATTATTTTTAAAGTAGTGTGTACGTGATGTCAACGAGTAGGTCACGGTTTTCTCGGTCATGGCTCTCTCTGCATCCTCGCAATAACCTCAGGTCCTCAGCTGCCGGCACGCGCAGTGAAAAAACGAGGGCCTCGTCGAATGGATCGCGAACCGCGCGCTTGCGCTTCAGGGGCGCAACCTTTTGTTGTGAACCACGAACGAGCTCGAGCTGATCGAGCGCGGCCGATCGAGCAGGCGGATCAAGGGAGACGCCGAGACGGCCAACATGCACGACGACGCGTGTCGGCGCGTATCGACGGCCGATGGATTCGACCCACGTACGTACGCCACGTACTCGCCGTGAGGCGCCCAGCCCTGAGTACGCCATGGAATGGTGCTGCTAATTTGGAAGCTAGACTAGTGACGGGTTTTCTTCTTCCGTCCCGCCATATGTTCACAGGCGCTAACACGACAGAGACTACTAGTAGTATTATTAATCTGGGCACTCCAGAGAGTTCTGTGACATTGCCAATTGTTAAAGTGATTGAAATGATTAATTATATTACATATGATATACAGAGTATATATAGGTAACTAGGCTGACATACAAGCCAACCGTCTGATACAAAATTACAGCAACATAATTAGAGAAACCTACTATAGTTACATCATGCTAACACTCCTCCGTAATCTAATTATGAGCTCGTCGAACGTTCTAACTGAATCGAAACTCCTAAAATACAGAGATGGAAAGGCCTTAGTCAAGACATCGGCATATTGAGATGTCGTGTGAACATAAAATATCCAAACGTGATCGAAGACGACTTGCTCCTAAACAAAATGGAGATCAATCTCAACGTGCTTCATGCGTTGATACTGGATTGATGGAAAGATAAACAGTACTAATATTATCATAGTAGATCAATGTGGTATGGCGAGGTGGATGTCGAAGCTCCATGAGTAATTGGCGTAGCTAGGTAACTTCAGCAATATCATTGGCTACATCTCGATATTCAGCCTCTACACTCAATCGAGAGACTGTATGTTGACACTTGGAGGACTAGGACATCAAATTATCCTTGAGAAATACTGTATAACTAGAGGTCGATCAACGAGTGTTAGAACAACCGGTCCAGTTCCAGTCGGTATTGGTGTAAACTACAAACTCAACAAATGGAGACCGACTTAGAATCAAGTCAAGAGAAAGAATGCCCTATAAATAGCGTAGAAGCTGCTTGAAACAGTAAGGTGTGGCTCGCGAGGATTATACATATAGAGACAAATCTGCTAGACGACATAGCTAATGTCTGGCGAATTAGGGATGCCAAGGACACAACGGCGACGAGCGAATCGGCGATCGGTGACGCAGGGGTAGCAGAAGAATAACGGATCATAACCGCTTTGATACCATGTTAGAGTGATCGTAATGATTGATTGTATTTTATAACATATACAGGGGTATATATAGCTAGCTGGGATGGCATACATATCTAGATGCAAAATTACAAACACACAATTAGAGAAATCTATTATATGCTAATGTATCAGCGATCGACATCAAATTGTGAACCCATCTACAGAGGCAAGCAGATAGCGGCCGCGCACCATTAGATTTTCTATATTCGCATCATTTTTGCACGTAGATCCAGTCTGCGATCTCATTCATTGGAGGACCGCTTATCCATACCTATATCGATATGGTCCTGCCGAACCCTTAACTTCACTTCCTGCATTAAACTTTTTGTTTTCATGCGCCGGCCATGCGCGAATCTACCTAATTAATAGCCAACAGTCCACACACATTTAATCAGTAAATCATAATTCAATGTATGATCAAACTTAACAAAAATCATGATTGCAGACGAGCAACACTTTTAATAAGATTTCAGTTAAGTTTCATGGGTTTATATATCTTCGCCCTAATAAATCTCTTGAGAGTATCCTAAAGAAGACACACTCGAGAGTGAGCAGTACTTAATGTAGTTGATATGTGCATATACGACACATTCATGTACAAATATTATTACGAGAAATTACCTTCCATACACCTACTAGAATTAAACTTTTAAACCTTTAACTGTAAATAATTTTTATTACTTTATAAGCATGGAGATTATATATATAGATTAATCTTAAAAGTTAATTCGATAAAATTATATATCTATTAATATTTTTATATGTTTTGTAATAGAAAATAGTGGTTAAAGCGTATTCTTGCCTAAAAAAAACTATTATAGAATCGGAGAAAGTATGTATAACTTCACACAAGTTTTATATTCTAGCGTCTACAATTAAAATTTATCTAGAAGTTAATTACATTACTTAAAAAACATAGGAGTATTAATTATATTATCTAACAAATAAAATAAGCTGGCGAGCACGATGCAGCTAGGGTCGCGCACTCGTGAACTTACCTGACCGCACATGCTTCAGTTTACAAGAGTGGTGCGCATTTGTTGAACTAAACTCTTGTCATTTAGTTGTCATGCTGGACTAATTGCCAGTAGTGTAATTGTGTAAATGAACATGCAGTGCATCTAATAAGTGAAGCTGCCAGTACAAGTCCATAACGAGTTTAATTTGTTCAAATTAATTTGATGCTCTAGCTACTCCCTGAACCAAATATATACGTGTCTTAATTTAATACTGCAGGTACTACTCACACTAGCTAATAGTACACATGTGGGCACGTGGCAACAAACTTGTGTGCAAAAATCTTGTACAACTGGTCAATAGTCAACACAGAAAGTACTTGCACCGCAAGGATATGCCTTTCTGGACAGCAACAAAGCGACAGATGATTACGTGATGAGTATAAATGCGGCTTGACAGGTACGTATATCTAGCTAGCTAGTCATGTGTTCAACAATAAATTGCCCTTTGATAATCCTTTCGCATATTTTCTGAAAGGCATGATCCGATGATCGATCACTGTGCCGTATATATCGTATATAGTATTATTAAGATAGTGGAGAAGATATGATAAATGACAGTGAGATAAGGAACAAGCTAGCGTACACAACAAAACAATTCTTGTCCGGACAATTAACTCAAACACTTTCAACGCTGCATGCCCTTGTCTCACTGATTGATTTGTCTTAGTCAATTTTGACACGTGATCAGCATGAAATATTTATTTTTCCTACAGAATTCCTGATTCTTCGTACAGAATCCCTATTTTATCAGATGATCTTTACTTCTTTTGTAGCTTGGAGGAAAAAAGTTTTTTTGGGGTGGGGGGGGGGGGGGGGGGTTGAGCGCAGACAGTGGTGAATATAGGATGAAAATTTAAAGGGTGCTTCTAGATAAGCTATTATAAGGCTAAACAACCAAAATAATGTATAAGCGGGCATGCTGATCATTTATTAAGCGAATGGAAGTATAAATATACTTCCTAACCAAATATCAGATTTGAAACATGTCTTGCAGCTCAGCAGAAGGGGGCTATTCTCTATATCGACTAAGTGGAACATCTCATACTATCTCTAGTCATTCATATTTGTCCTTAGAGCACTAATTGTAATATTGCCAACGTCAAAATATAATTAACTAGAGGGAGTAATAATTTGTAGTTGATAAGATTATAACGGAAATGATCCAAATAGGTGGAGCAAAAGAGTTTGCTGGCATCGATCCCTGCAACCATTTCACTGGATCCGCACATCTATTTACTACCATTGGTCTATTGCTAACGGGTCAACAAAAACGAATCCAAACAACCGAACCCAACATTGCAACGCATTAACAGTTACACCATCGTCTTCATCTGGGCACCGCCCTGCTTTCTCTCACTATCCACTGCCTCTCAACATCTTTGCTTCGTAGGTGCTGATCCTACGGAGTAGCTGGGGTTAGGGTCCATCGATTGGAGGTGGGGCTGAAGCGCCAACAAGCCCAAACGGTAAATTTGCCCCTGAGCGCAGATGCTCTCTAATAAACAGTTACACTGAGCATCTTTCTCATTACGTGCGTAAGTAGAATCACCGGCGTATTAATTAATTGTTGGTTTGACAGTCGCATAATAAGTTTTTTTTATCGCCCTTCAGCTATCTAGCTACACCATCGTTCGAAAAAAAAAATCTATCCTATATACAAATTCGTAAACATGAATTTTTTTTATAAGCTATAGTGACGTGCGCCTATATAGTTCTTGCCGGTGTGAACATTGGCATTTCAAGGTTGGGAGACGACGACGCTTTGTGGTTAGTTCCATGAAACCTTTTCTTTGAGTTGGGTTTTCATCTAGCTTTAGAAATTCTCTGGTAGATTAAGCCACTTTAATTTAATCTACAACTCTAATTTAATCTGCAAAGATTCTCCCCCATCCCCCCTAATTTGTAGCTAAGATCCATTAACAATATTAATATTGTTTTCGTAGATAATATCACTCATGCTACGTAGGGCCATAATGGACGTTATGGGCTCCAAGAAAACTTTGGAGCGAAGGTCATACAGAGTGAGAGAGTAATTAATGTCGTACATTACACACCTTTTTTCTTTTATTTTATGCGGCGTTACACTACAGTCAAGCGATCCATCATCCATCAAGTCAGACGTCGCCTTCTCTGTTTGGCAGGCGCCTCCTTTCCCCTTTAGCTTTCTTGGCATCCAAGGTGCTTGCTCAATAATTAATCACAGTTGGCCTGTTAATTGGTCAAACCTCCTGTTATTTTTATAGTCCATTGGTGACGAAGAGCTAGATCATGGATTTCATATTCTTTCTCCCTTCTGTTTTTGATCAGAGCATCAGAGTATCAAGCACAACTGCACAAGCAGATGCTTGGTCTTCAAGGTTCATGCTTCGCTTCCAAGACGGAGCCAGTACGAGGTCAACTTGATATGATGATTAAAATAAAGTAGTAGTAACCATCCATGTGGGCATGCAAGTAGATCTTTAATTAGCATCGTCCAAGATCGCCTTTTTTAATATTTCAATATGTATCTAATTAAGATCGATTAACCTATATAAATATTACATTTCTGCATAATATTACATTTCTGCAGAGACTGCATAACTTTTTACACATGAAGATCAACAAGCTAACCAAAAAAACTTAGGTTTATAAGTTGCAATTAGTAGGACAATCTGATTTGGATTGAACCTGATCGTACCGAACAAACTCGACACAAATAAGCAAGCGCTCGATAAAAGATAGCCTGATTGTTCAACTATCAAAACTGTTTAAATTGATATGGACATTAATTAAATAATCGACCTATGTTATGCTCTAATTAAAGAGCTTGATGATGTAGCTATTATACAGCATGCCTCGCACCAAAGTGACAGACAAATCACATCGACCACACAATCCAATCCATTATGGGTATCTGATCAAAAATAAGCTGAATCGTACGGTTTACCGCGATCCTGCCGTTTGACTTGCCATTGATTGCCGACATGCCGGGGCATGGGGCGCCGGGAAGAGCTCTTTCTTGTTAGTAATTCTTGGCACTCCGGGCCGGTGATGCTATCTTTCTAGAAGGGAGTGTAGGTGTAGCTGTCCCATGTCCGTCGATGCGTCTGTGCAAGTGGCGCTATCCATGGTGGTTGGAAATTTTTTAGTTGGCAACACGAATACGAACGCACGTCACATGCAGCAAGCTAGCTGCCGTCGAGATCACAGCCAGCTATTAAAAACGCCGATAGGGTTTATGGGATGTCATGTGCTCGCGTTTATCGTTTAGGCCTTCCTTCTACATAGAGACGCGGACACAAGCGATACTCAATCATGCAGAATAATACAGAAATGCACGAAACTTAGTAAACAAAACTGGAACAACGATTGGCAGTTTATGAAATCGAACGAACATTTCAGTTCACTAAATGCTAGCTACTAGCCTACTACGTGCCAGAGAGACGTGACAAGGTGTACGGGGAGCCAAAGAAATCTCGTCTTCGAGGGAGGAGTATCTACTGCAGTTATTAGTATAACTAAAACTTAAGAATCGCACTAGTATATAACTTACTAGATTAATTGTTAGTACCTAGATAAACCTGAACCCTTGGATTCGGATCCAACAGCCACACCATAGATTGCAGCAGATCCGGTTCTCTCGCGGAGGTACTATACTCCCAAATGTTTCACGTCATGACATGCTCCAAACATCTCTCGGTCACAACTCACAAGTCACATGTGACCCGTACAGGATTGCAAGGGCATCGCCAGCGGCCGGCCGGCCACCTCCTCGCTTTTCTTTCGTTTTTTCCGTCGTCCCGCCTCCCTGTCTTGATGCCTTGATAGATTGCTTCCCCCACGCGGCCGGCCCGGCCAACGCACTACTAGCCCACTGCTACAGCACAACGTGTAAGCTCGGGCTTACGCGCGCCGCCCGCGTTTGGGCTTGTTGCGGTTCACCTTGCACTGAACAACCCGAGTGTACTGATCTGCTCTGCGAGGCGACCGTAGCCTGTGGCAAGCTCTAGAGCCCCCATAAAAACAGACAGTCCTGCGAGGCCCATCACCCATGGAGTCATGGACACGAGCTGATCAAATTCCAATCAGATGTAACGCCGGATTGCCGGTCTAGCAAAGAATTTTTTATTTATATTTTTTTATTAAAATATTTATTAAAAAATATTTATTAAAAAATTTATAAATATATAACCAATGCTTTCTGTAAGGTTTTCCTTTAAAAGAACAAAAACGCTTCTCTCGTATGACATAACGGTCCCTTGTCTCCTAAGGATATTTTCTCTCATGATAGATGATCATCTATAAATACTGTGTAGGGCGTAGGAAAGAGAAGAGGTCTGTTATTTTTATAGGTGCACCTCTTTCCGCTCTTTAGTTAGATGTTCTTTTCTCCTCTATGAGTCATCTGTAAAATTGCTACGCTCGTCCATGTGAGAAGAGGGGTCTGATAATTGACAGTCAACCGACTATATAACTTCTTCTAGCCGTCTAAAATTCTAGTTTAATAAAAAAATATAAAAAAGAGAAGAAAGGGTTTAGAAGAGACGAAGAGAAGCAGCGAAGCTCTACTGGATTTGTATGGAGGTAAAAAGATTTAAATCATTTATAATATTTATTCTTAGTGATGAAACTAAATAATATCTGTATTATTGTTTTAGATTAATGAATAGTTTTATTTCTATATTTGTGGTTTATTAGTGAACATATATCGGTGTTGAAATATTGAATGGACGATACTAGATGTGATGATTAATTTATTACTTAGTTTAACTCTATGTTTTCGTGAAAAGATATGTTAAATAAAGTAATATTTTGATTATATCATGGTCGAGCGAATATTAGGTATGATTCATATGATGTAGATCTATCAGAGCTTAACTCAACCCTTAATGTCATTGAAAGGATAGCTAAGAGCAGTTTTCTAGCGGTGTACAACTGGTTAATACGAGACTTTTGAATCAACCCTTAAGACAACGCAATAACCGTGCGTGTCATTGTGAGCTGGACAATCGAATGTTTTTTTTCTGAGAATTGATACCGGTAGATTTCACTACCACTTAAAGATAGTATGTGGAGAATACATTGTAACGAAGTTGGCCACCTAGCATTCTTATGTCCGTGTACAAGAAACCCAACACTATTTTAATATTCATACAAGATGAAGAGGTCCAAGTATAATGTAAGATGATGCTGAAACAGTGAGGGAAAAAGAGTCAAAGCACAACAAAGAAGAAAAAAGAAGAAAAAAGAGGAGGAGACAGAAAGACAAGAGGATTAGCAGACGAGAAAGAGAGAAACAACATCATTGTTGAGGTAATAGATAGAGAAGATTCTGATAATGAGTATACAGAGAATGATGAATCGTTGGACGAAGAGGGCGGTAATATAAATCTCTCACAATGATCCAACGAGTACTTCTTTAGACTTTTTATCTTTAAGGGGCATTATATGTTATGGGAGTACAAGAAGAATGAGGTCATCCAGAGGGCTAAGTATTCATAGAAAGAGGAATTGATGGAGGTAGTTAAGCACTAGACAGTATCACTTTGAAGAGAGTTCTAGGTCACGAAGTCAAGCAAGTCGGTGTAGAATGTAAAGTATGTGAACTCAAGTTATTGGTGTCCATAGAGGATGCATTTATTTAAGGATAAATAGAAGGATTACTGGAAGGTGTTAATTGTCATCAAACACAATTGTCATTTATAAGGAGTCGAGAAATATCATAAAAATATAACATCAATATTTGTTACAATAAAGATATACTCTGATGTTATATACAACCTAGGATACGAACCAAGGTCAATTATCAGGCACATTGAGGACAAATTAAAATATACAATCAACTATGTTAAGGAATGGAAGGCGAAACAGAAGATTGTGCAGATGGGGTTTGGCACATTCAAAACTTCTTATGATAATTTGCCTCATCTTCTAGCTTATATTCTTCAAAGGAATTCAGGAAGCTAATATGACCTCAAATTACTCCCATCACTTGATCATCCTCAGCAGAGTGTGCTTCAACAAACTTTCTTCATATTAAACACATGCATTCATGTATTTATGCATTATTGTTCCATACTCTACATTGACATAACATTTCTATATGAAAAGTACAAATACTAGATATTAATAGCAATTAGAGTTGATGAGAACAATCAGGTGTTATCCTTGGCTTTCGTTTTCGTTGAGAGCAAGAACACTGAAAGCTAGTATTGGTTTCTGAAGCGGATAAAGAATGTAGCTGTGTGTATAAGCCCAGGTGTGTACCTTATACATGATCATTACGTCAGCTTTCTATGGGCTGTTGAGTATTTGAGGGATGGTAACTTGAAGAAAGGGTATGCTCAAGAGTAGCCAAATGTTCATAGCAAATGGTACATACGTCATATGGGAGCTAATTTCTAAGCAGTTAAAAAACAAACACCTTATGGATATTTTCAAGAGTCTATGTGTCCAAAATCAATTGAAAAAAATAATTAGCTTTTGATGAGGTTGGATGAGTTGATAATAAAACAAATAGATGGGCAGTTAAGAAGGCTAACACCTATAAGTGATGAGGCTCCGAAAACTCTAGGATCACTCCAAGTGGTGATCATACTATGAGAAGTAGGTCAGTAAAAATTTTCACACTAGATTAAAAATGAGAAAAGAAGAAATAAACCTTATTGTTTGATGATGATGGCATTAGATTTGGCATAATGACTACTAAATTGGTTGAGGTTTATAACTTGGTCATATGTGGTATAAGAGGGTTACTGCTTGTTGCTATTGTTGAGTTTATCAAACATGATCTAATTAAGCATTTTAGAGATTGGTACAAAATAGTTGGGCTCTATGAAAAACAATGATATTTTGTTTGGCATAATAATGACTAAGTATTTGGATAAAAAATATAAAAATGTTTAAGAGCATCAAGTTATATCTCAAGATACACATCAACACAAATTCAAATTCTTGTGTGCTGACAAGGCCAAGCATGGAATCAATCATAAGAGAGTTGTGCAGGAGTATTTCCTAAAGGACGACGAGATTTTCTCGTGCTCGTATCAAAATATAAGGCTATACCACAAGCCATGTTCTAATGTTATTATCACGGGCTTAGAGTATGGAATACTCGACCGCTATTTTGCATTGTCTTTCATAGCTCAAGAACCTTAGCTTTTTACATTCTGGACCCAATAAAAATGAGGGTTAAGATATTTTGTCATAAGACTAGATGAATTCATAACGACATGGATGAGTTTGAAGTAGATGAAAAGTTCAAACGTTGTATAAAGTACAGCAAGGATGGACATACTTACAAGAAGTATTTAAAAGATATGGAGTTTCTAAGTGAAGTGGAAGTTTCTCTATCAGGAGCAAGAGCTGATAGAAGAAGTCCCACAGGGGAAGGCACCTTTTCAAGACCAACCCAGTCTAGGCGTTCACGTGCACCTAGTGGTTTAGTTGTGTAGTCTAATACTATGTATTATTTTAAGAATACATGTCTAAGTTAAGTTGCCATAGTTTTAAGAGTCATGAATATTTTCTTTTATATGTATGAATATATTATAGTGTTGTTTTTTTTCTTTTTAGTAATAGTAACTATTGTTAAAAAATTTAGTCAGATCTTTGTAGTCGTAGGTGGATCTAGGCAGGTCACATCTGGACTGGTGCACGACTTCTTCGACCATGATGACCTCACGGTAAATCAAGACATGCTCGGCTCCTCCTAGATTGAAGGAGATCCACCACCGCGGATACATGAGCCGCATGCTTTAACTCCTATACAATAGTCCATGCTAGTCGTGACGTACTAGCTAACCGCTTTACCTACTCACAGGGTCACGTATGAGCATAGGGCAAGAGAACAAAGAGGAATAGAGGGTAAGCCTCAGGCCAGTAGTATATTGTGCCATTTGTACTTACTATTTATACTATTTTATATTCATTGTTTCAGCTCTGTGTATCTATATCACTTACTATATGTTAAAAACCACGTCGTTTTCACTTTTTATACTTCAACACAACTTGACAGCCAATTTTTGGCCCTTAACCGTCACGTCACTTTCAATACAATCAGACAACTAACTTTCTGTATGTTAATGTCACATTGCATTCAAAGGATTTTTATAAGCATGACACTTTTCATGTGTGAATGTCATATCGTTTTTAATGTTTTCACTCATGTCTTTCACACCTAACACAACCCATCATATACATGATGAATCTTAAGTTTTACACCCGTTGATATCATTGTAAATCCTATACTATCTATTTCCTCTATCTCCTATAATATCAAAGAACAATGCCTGCTAAACACACTTTTACTAAGGATTTGGATTGAAAAAAGAGATCCTTTCCACCTTGGTATGATCGTCTATTCTATATATGTGGTGATCGATGGCAGCTTATGACTAAAAGTACATCTAGGCCTCTTTGTAGGTTTTAAGTGATAGATGATAAGAAATTAGAGAGCTAATATGTTATGATTGAGAATATTGTAGTAATTTATCTGGTGAGATATTGTTTTGGTTAAAAGAATACCTCATGAAGTTTTATTATTTTTTTATTATTTAGGATAAGCCAAACTATTTAGAGGGATTCAAGTTTAACCGATTGATTAATCAAATTTTCAAGTTTAGATAAACGAATATTTGCACCACATATATGTTAAGATTTTTGTTTTTCTCTCCTAGTGTTTCTGATATTTGTGTATAGGCTTTATGAAAATTTGTGGACAAGTTTCTTTACCAAATAGATAAATTAGCTTAGAGTCTATAGACATTTATGCCAGAGTCTCTAGAGTGATCTTTCAATTTGGTAGAGAGGTCTGTCCGGAGCATCTAGAGGATTAGACTGAATACTATAAATCTCCTCTCTCTCGAAGCTAAGTATTGTTCGGAGTCTCTGGATCCTTTGGCTAGAATCTTTGGACTGAGCTCTTTGTCTAAACCAAAAGGCCGATCCAGAGTCTTCGAACATTTTATACGGATACTTTAAATTTTCAATTCTGTGAGAAATAGCTAGTTTTAAGAGGAGTGGGTATTTAACCCCACCTACCCTCTCTTTGAGTGGGGGGCTATTCATTCATTCCTACACCACTCTTAAGAGTTTTCTAGAGGTTTTCTACTTCATTATTTTAGATCTTGCAGCTAATCCACTATCTTAAGTGTGTTTTTTGGATGGTGTATGAGAGTGGACTATAGGATTTGGGTAAACATTTGTGGATCAACGTCGGTAAAGACTTAAGTTTGTTACTCTTAGAGGACCACATATGACTAGATATTGTTCGTGAGGATTCGACTGGTGAATTGTCCAGGATGTTTGTGAAGGTCTTTCTTGTCTCCACAAGGAAATAAGTATATTAGCGGATTTCTAAGTTCTTTTTTATATGATGGTTTGGTAGAGTAAGCTAAAAAAACAGAAGCATGGTGTTCTAGTGGAGAACTTAATGGTTATCTTAGACTAAATGCTATGTTTTAGTGAGAGTTTAGAGGTCAAACTAGTATTTAGAGTTAAACTTGATGAGTCAAGGGATCTAGTAAGATTTGATTATTCGAAACTTCTTAACGGAGACGTAGGATCGGTTGATTTGAACTTTGATAAAAACATATTTATCCCCTAGCATCTCGTTATCTATTTTATTCTTTATTATTTTGTTTCCTTTCATCCTCCTAACTCTTAGGGTTTGTCTTCTTTGAATGTCATTTGCTCATTTTGAAGAATGTCTAAAATCTCAAGACCATTTATTCGGATACTCCAGAAAGAGTCCTAATTTCTGTTGCTAGTTTATTTCAAGTTTAAAGGAGTGCACATTCAGCCCTCTATGTGATTCCTTTTAAAGACATCTTGAGACTTCAACACTTGTGGGAGGAGATTTTTCTAATCTCTAAACTATTCTCATTAGGCATAGATTGTATGCCAATGTTTTTTCATCTACTCCTTTAAATGTTTGACTACCATTGGTTTTTCAAGCGAAGTTGGTTTTACTGTTAGAATCAAATGAATGACATCAGCAATCCGAATGGTCAAACTAAATCTTACAATCTTGTATTACCTCTATAACAAGAGCATTATCATTGTTAGGTGGTGAGATCAATATCTTTTGGTAGAAAATATTTTATTTGTCTAAATATCTCTAATGATGATTTCATTGTAAATATTGCTGATGATGATTTTAATATAAGTTCGTTATACACCTCTCTAATTAATTTTAATTTTATTATCATTGTGTTGTGAAGCAATAGATATACATGAATAAATCAATATACAGCTATACATGAATCATATAGACTAAAATAATTAACAAGACTAAAATAGACTAAGATTACAAGCCATATTCCATATGCGTCTGTAACATATTAACTATTTGTATTATTCATATTACATTATATTCATATGTATAAACGCTAAATAATATTTACATATCAACATATTAATCGGCCCACTTGTCATATAAGCAATTCTAAATTTTCTTTACAATTAAATATCTAAATAAAAATAATTTTATTTAAAATTATTTTTTTTTCTTTTATACATTTATACGATAAAGATAAAAACACGGCTATGTTAATTTTGTTAGCGATTCTATAGAGGGAAAAAACACCCAATCAAAATACGTCAAGAGAGCCACACGACATTTTCAGACAATCCTTTGGCAAAGAAAAAAAAACCACTCGATTAGGCGACAAGATCGTCTGTAAATTTACTCTACAACCAGTTTATTATTAATAAGGACGACACGTCGAATTTCACAGAGATCATTTTTTAAAAGAAACACTCTCACATAGAGCATTGAGAGATCTATACATTTTTCAAATAAAAATATATTAGTAAATATTTTAATAAACAAAAATATAATTTAGTAAATATTTTAATAAAAATATAGAAATAAAAAAATTCTCTTGCAAACAACGTGAAGATCTGGTGATAGTAGTACAGTATTACGGACTCTGCTTCCGTATCAGATTTCTGGATTCCGTCGATCACACTGTCCACAGGTGTACAGCTGTACCTTGTCAACGAGATAGATGATCAAGCTAGATAAGTTTGATAGTGGATTAGATGTCCATGAGGACAAATTCATCTATGTTTATGCCAGGAAGCTTGAAGAATGCTTGCTTGCCAGGGACTCTGAAATTCTTCAGTCTGCTGTTAAATTCTAGAGAAGGCCTTACAGTTTCATATGCATCCTTTTCTTCAGAAGTATCACGCAGAGACTGATCATATGGGATAAAGCTACTTCAGTCAACATCCATCAGATAAAAACCCCTCGAAGATACATAGATGACACAGAAATAGGCTTGATCTCCAGCTTGAGAAGCTTTCAGTCGGTGCAGTATGTACCTCACCAGCAATAAGAACTCATCACCGCAAGAAATTGACATGTTCCCATCCAGGAAGAGGCAATCCTCCAACTTGTAGAACAGTCTCCTGCAGAATATGGCAGTCTTGATGCCAATGGATCATCCCAGAGAAGAGAAGGCCAACTCACAAAATCAGAATGCCAATAAGTCATTGTCAACTTGATACCTGCAACATAACATGTAACATCAGATTTAATTCGGGAACACCTACTAGTGCACTGCACGAATAGTGAGTTGGTGCAAGACTCCCTACCACAACACAGGTAACTACGACGATAACACCTTGAGCCAACGTACTGATGTGGATAGCATATGTGAAATGAATTGTTACAAGTGAGCATTGACAGCATAGTAAATCCAATTTAATTAGGAGATAGATCTAGCAATTCTGTTTCAGACATAGAAAGAGAGAATATGCCCATCTTTTGCTTCCCTTTCATCAGTTGCGGCTTGTATCAGCTACTATGCAAGATACTGGAAACTACATGATATAAATGTTTGCATTAAATAAGAAAGATATGTTTTGAGATTTGATACACTCCTTTCATCCCAGAAACAGCAGGGAAGTGTACATCCTTGATTGACCATCTCATCGTTACCAATTCCATCACCAAGATAACAGCAGAACCACCATGGATATAAATGGTTAAGTACAAAATGAGAACTGAAAGCTGTGAACTGATGAATCCAAGATCTAACATGTCTTCCATGGAAGAACACCTGCTGCCTTTAGTCCACTGCGATCAAACAAACTCTTCAAGGCAAGACAGAAGAAAATCCTCTGATGTCCCAAACAGGTGAGCAACTTCCTTTCACCCAAGTGCAAATATCAAAGGTGACCCCAATACTCCCAATGAAATGCCAATATAGTACCCACACAAACTTTCCAGCGGGTGAATTCTTCTCCTATGTTCACATCAACCAAAGAAACTCCCTGTGAGGATGAGTTTGATGAGCAGAGCCATGCTGCACAACACATACCATCATTTGAAAGGCAGGCTATTGTTAGCGTCATCTTGTACATCTCAATAGGAGTCCTTGTATACATCACAAATGTCAAAGGCTTCAAGGGGAGATCCACGCTGAAGTTAATGGATGGCCTTTACTTCACCATCATAGGCTTGTGCACCATAGGATACGGTGACATAGTCCCTTGCACTACCCTCACAAAGGTGTTCACATGCTTGTTTCTACTAGTCGGTGTTCGCTTTGTTGACATTGTGCTAAATGGGCTGTTGACAAACGTACTTGACAAGCAGAGAACAGTCTTACTTAGCACAATGGATGATAACAAGCTTAATAAGGTATTTGACACCTATATGATCGATGCTGAAAAGAAAAGGTCAAGAGGGAGAATGAAAGTACTACTTGCATTAGGGGTTGTCACAGGCACTATCTCAATTTGTACCGTCATAGTGCATGAGGTGGAGGGTCTAAATTGGATCGATAGCTTCTATTTATCAGTCATTTCTGTGACAACAGTTGGATATGGGGATTATGGCTTCTTAACACCAGAAGGAAGGCTCTCTGCAACCGTGTGTCTGTTAGTGAGCACTGTGGCAGTTGCCAAGGCCTTCCTGTTCCTAACAGATCTAAGGATAGATAGAAGGAACGGACAGTCTACAAAATGGATCCTCCTGAAGAAAATGGACAATGAGCCACTGGCTGCAGACCTAGATCATGATACTTCTGTATGGTATAGCACAATTTTCCATGAAATAATATACTTGCATATATTGTTTAACAGGTACATTTTTCATGTTTTGCAACAAGAATATCAAGAGTTCAATTATCAAAATGCAAGAACAATTTTCTTTGTTAGTGATGAATCTAGGCCTGGAGTATAGTTTTGTTTTTACTTTGATAAGAAACAGAATTAAATTACTCAAATAAACATATAGGTAGGGCATTAGGCAAGGTCACATGCCTGTGATGCAGGTGACATCATGAAAATTAACACCTCACAGCCTTTCATGAAATTTACTTTTGCTACCTTTTGTTTTTTTCCTTATTGTATTAATCTAAAAGTATGTTACTATGTTGCATTACAGTGTGTCTTTCTTCTGTATTCAAGTCAATCATTTAGTCCTTCTAACTTTGTGGTCTGTTTCTTCTTATGCCACAGCAAATCGGACTTTCTGATTTACAAACTCAAAGAGATAGGAAACATTGACGACAAAGACATTGCAATGATTTCAGAGCAGTTTGATCAGCTTGGCCTTGCAAAGTGCGGAAAGATTACTCTTGTGGATATTATTGGAAAATTATAAGTATGGTTTATACAATGGAACATCTGATAGCATAGTGATAGTTGTTATCTGATACTTTGTTAAACAGACAATAAAGCATGCACACATGTGGGTAACCTATTAAATACCCTAGCTATTATAAGTACTAAAAAGTTGAATTATCTATTAATATTAAACTCTAAGTCACATATTACTGTATCGTAGTTGAATTAGAAGTCCATCTGCTGGTTGGATGAATTCAATCATAATTTCAGCTTCAGGATTTTTTGCATATTTTTTACAGATTTTATGGATACTTAGGTATACAAGCAGAGAGGCAGGCACACAATGAACAATTGATACTAAAGAATCATAAGATTGTCACATACTAGGCAATAGTGGATAATCTAAGTTATGTGCAGTGAAATAAAAACAATGACACAACTTACCAAGTTACAAATGAAAGGAACATGCTGTGATGTCATCGATACATTGCTTTATATACTACATTATGACCTCAAGTCCTCAGATCCAGTCTCCTTTACTGTATTATCCACAATCTTTGCAATCCTGAAAAATTGGTGGTAATGAAGCTTAAGCATCTAGTAGCCATGCAATAACTGTATAATTAAAAAAATCATACCCTTTGAATACACTGTGTTCCTCTTCCTCCTCCAAGACTCACCTTTCTCTAGTTTCAGCAACAAGCTTCAACATGTCAGACAATTTTTGCCACTTGCCATTTATTGGCTTCTGAATGTCCACCTGTTCTGTTAGTTGGGAACTGATATATTGTTCAATTTCACATTCTAATGAATTCAACTGCAAACCAATATGTTCTAGAAAATCATCATAAGAATGGTTTGTTAAGCTGTTTGGTGATCCATGATTACTGGAAAATGTGAAGTCATCAGATGTCTGAAGTTCAGTTTGCTTCAAGTGACTAGTCATGCCTGAATGCACCACATGTTTCAGGTCAAATACCTTTTCAGATGATTCCATAGGAGAGTTAGTAGTCTCATCAGCCTCATCACCAACTTTACCAGAGAAAACTCTTATGTTTTCATTGGATTCTTCGCCATTAGACATCCCTGGATGCAATGCATGTTCAATTAACATGTTCTGCTTCATTGAAATAGCCTGAATCCAACAAAGTAGCAAATAGGATGATCATATACATCATATCATTTCAAATGCATGGATAAACATAAATTTGAAATTATGGCTCCTCAGTGGAAGTGTTATATGTGAGATGTCATATATATGCTTGTTAATGGTATATTCTATGAACAAACGAAATTTGCAACTTTTTGTACAATCATACTTGACACAATCAGCAGATTTACCAATTTAGCACAGCAACATCACAACAATATGGCATGTAAGTGCTGACCAATCATTTGGCAGTGGCTAGGTACCATGAGCCTTTGGCACAAACTATATAATATATCCATTTCGTAAAAAGAAATAACATATGGTGCATAGTAAAAAAGTGCCATCACCTCAATACCTCATTAATCTTTGTGGAAAGCTTATCAAGCACCTCAATGCGCTGTTTTATGCTCTCAAGAACTTTGGTCAACTTCTTTTGCACAAGTAAATCCACTGCCTCATTCTCTTTGCCCATTCGGATTCTGACCGCAGCTATTTTCTTCGTATTGTCAGCAGCCTCAGTCAACCGCACAAGCCTTACCCTCGCGCTATTTGCTACAATAACAAACCACAAATTTGAGTGCAGCAGATACTACAGTGGCTGTCCACTCAATTCGCATGCACATACACCAACAATCTCATAATGTCACCCTAAAATCTTCCAAACTAAATTACCCTGAGATGGATCATATTGTAATTTAGGTGTCACGCCAATTATCTAGAATGCACCAGCACAAGTCTGGAGCCTATGACAGATAAGTTCCCCTCTCAGTTCCCGACGGATTCATCATTCCAGTTCCCGAACTACCTAAATAGTAAAGCCAGTACGAGCAACAGCCACGGAATGCCGGAATACGCATACCTTTGTATTGAGTAAGGTCGGCTTCTGCGTGGAGCTGTAGGAGCTGCTCCAGCAGCCGCTCGAACGTCGGCGGGGCCGAGTAGCGGTCTCTGGTAGATGCCGCCACGGCGAACCGCAGAGGAGTTGCCCTCGGGCGCCTCCCCCATGCCGCCGCCGCGAGAGAAGGTGGAGGCGGCGCGACGGCGAAGGCCATCTCCCCTGATACCCAGAGAGTACCCACTATCCCGTAGAGTCGTAGACGAGATGGGCTGGCACCGAAAGCGGAAAATAGAAATACGCAACCTCGTTATGGCCTGCACGTGATGGGCTGGAATTTCGGCCCATGAAACAAGACGTATCTCTGTGCGGTCTAGTTCTAAACTCCCCTAATTTCTTCTGAAAATTTTCAAGGCTTTTTGATGGGAAAACTTGAATTAGGTGCTGAAGGAGAATAGGAAATTAAGTAGATCGCATAAAGGGTAAGTGCTATTGAATATACCGTTTGTTCACAAATCGCAAGTTCGTTCGTAGCTACCAGTCAATCCAACTTATACCAAAATAACAAATTTTCACCTGGAATCGAACACATTTCAGTACAGATATATAGAGGGAACTAAGCTGCATAAATTTCACGGTTCAGTCCAACCTGACGGTCCATTTGGACGAAGACGGCCGGGCCGATCGCTCGGCGGACGAACAGCGTCGTTGCTATATAGCATCCATCCCAAGCACAGTGCCAATGTCCCTAACCCTTCCTCCCCAACTCCCCCACTCACAATGTCACATACATATGGAGCTTGCAATTTGAAGCCTTTGCAAGTTTGCAAGCCCAGGAGCAGAGCTGCAGTGTTGTATACTCACTGCACAGACAGAATACTGTCGCTACTTCTTGATTGATTCAAAGGTCTCATTTCCTCTCTGTTAATTGTGCAATGCTTTGCCATTTATATGATATTGTCCTGATTGACGTTAGTAGATTCGATGTTCTTGCTAATTGATATTCAGATGCTAATAAGAGGTTACAATACATATCGAAGTTTTGGGTGTGTTCTTTGTTTTCAAGCTGGTATTATTCTGTGCACGTATTCGCTGTATGTTAGTGTGCAGTAGTAATACATGGAAACCTGAAATTTGTCCTGGAGAAGTGCATATGTCAGGCCTTATTCATGCATTGTGTGTCTCCTAGTATGACTGGCACTCTCGATCGATTCTCGAACAAAATGAAGTGCTAGACTGTTAGGTGTTTACTGAATCCACACACAACAGCTGAATCATTTCTGCACTATAATGTTCCGGAATAAGAATAGATATGGCAACCAAAATAGTAGTAACACTAGAGCAGAGCTCCTGCTTCTCTTTCCAAAAAAAAAAAAGAAAGAATAAAAGCCAAAGAAGAAATAACTCTAACGAGTTGCGCATACATGCATATATAGACAGACAAACCTGCAGGTTCGTGAGCTGCAAATGCTCAAATTGATCACTCGAATAATGCATACATGAATAGTAGGTGCAGACATTAAAAGTTATACGTGTTCTTCCATCACATACACATCACCGATTGTTACTCAGAAGAGAAGCTGTTCTTACATTACATGTTTGCTCATGATCAATTTATTCACTGACCAATTGAGAATGGATAAAACCATTCCATACGAAAGATTAGTGTTTGAATTCCATTACGTTTCCCTGACCAATCTCACCATTGCCGTGATCGTGATCATTACCCTCGATGAAGTAATCGAGGAACTGCTCGTCGTTGATCAGGGAATCCAGAAATGAGAACTCGTCGTCACCCACCATGGCGGAAGCGGAACCCATGTCGAAGCCACCGCGAGCTGCATCCTCGGCACAGAATTGATCGCCAAATCCTGTGAAGCCCTGAGTATCGGCGGCGCTCATCATCTCTGCGAAGTCACCGCCACCGTCGGCTAGCAGGGCACGATCGCCGCTGCCTCCAGTGCCAGCGGCCGGCGAGGATGGTTGCGCTGTCCACGGCGGTACCATCCTCGGTGGCTTGGCCGGCACTGCTGCCTTGTAAGAAGTGGCGGCGGCGGCGGCTTTGGAGTGATCGACGGATGATGTCAGCGGCTTGTGCGTCCGCGGGTCGATGCCCTGCGCGATGAGCTTCTTGCTGAGGTGCGAGTTCCAGTAGTTCTTGACCTCGTTGTCCGTTCGCCCCGGCAGCCTCCCGGCGATCAGCGACCACCTGCACGTACATGCACGGACAGTCACCGGAGGAGCCGTTCGTGCACGCGACCCATCGCTGAAGTGCACACGTGAGCATGAAAGAAGTACTTACCGGTTGCCGAGGAGGCGGTGGAGGCGGAGGATGAGGTCCTCCTCGTCGTCGGTGATGGGGCTGCGCTTGATGTCGGGCCGGAGGTAGTTCATCCACCGGAGACGGCAGCTCTTTCCGCAGCGCAGCAGCCCGGCGCGCCGTGGCAGCGTGCGCCACCGGTCGCACCCCTCCCGCGCCACGAACCGCGCCAGCACATCATCCTCCTCGGGAGTCCACGGGCCCCGCTTCACCGACGGCGCCGAGGCCTCCCCCGCCTCCTCCTCATCACCACGCCGCGGCGGCCGCTTCCTCTTCATCGATCGATTGGCTGCGCTCTTGGCTTTCCTCGAGACAGCCGGAGAGGAAAGGCGCGCGGTTTGCTTCCGGCGATGGCTAGCTCCTAACTATCACCGGTTCACGACCAGACAGTGCCGCGCGCGATCGCTGTCGCGCCTGCGCGAGAGAGGCATGCTCGCTTTTTCTCGCCGTGCACCGCAGCACCACCTCCCGGAGAGGCAACGGCCGGTGGGGGTGGTTTGTTTTCTTCGGCGTGCAGTCCGTGGCGTTTTCCCGGAAACGGGAAGAATTTTGGGTGACGGTTCATTGGGTTGGGCTACATCGTGTCACGCTTTATCCGTAAGGCATGCAATGTAAATGCAATGTTAGATAATCCCAATGCTAATTTTATAGTAATTTTATTCTCTATAATTGATGATATAGTAATATAATTACGAAGAGAAAGAGGAAATAAGTTTCATAGCTTATCCGTAAAAGGCACCACAATGCAAGTGTAATGTTTGGACAATCCTAAAGCTAATTTCACAGTAGTTTTATTCTCAATAAATAAGATGTCATGTAAATAAATCTGATGACATAGTAATATAATTATGAAGAGAAAAAGAAAATAAGTTTAATATAGATGAAACTATGTATATATTGTTTCTAAAACAATAAAACTAATTAAAACTAACATTGGAAGCTAAATTGTTTCATTTCCTATATATCCAACCAATTTTCATCATGCATCGATATTAAATATTATAACTAGCCTATGATCATAAAAATAAAATTTTGCATTGGATGTATTGTTTCATTTATCATTCCAAACCTCTTTAGATGCTATGGAACTCTTAAAAAACATGAAATAAAACTCCTCACCGTAAATAGCCTTATAGGGCTATGATTTCGGTGCAGCTGTGATAGGTAACGGGGAAAAAATCTGCTTCATTTGCTCGAGAGGTAATATAAGATGTTGTTAACGTCATAAGATTTGGACCAAATTGAATAAATAGAATTATGGGTATTATTTCTGTGTATATATGAAACTGTTGATATTGAATAATAGTTTGAAACTTAACCTATTTATAGTTTCAAACCTGACAGTTCATTTATAGTGAAATTTTGGTAGTTTATTGCGAAGTGGTCCTAACTTAACTCTATCCGAATTTAAATTTTAGATTTGATACGGGTACATACATCTTTGTCACTATTGATTAGTTCGATCTTTGAAGCTAGTTATACAGGTATGATGTATATATGTATGGTGAGTGTATGTTATTAGCTCATCTATTTTTATTATGTTTGTAAAAAAAATGGTAGTCACACTGAACGTGGCCTTTCTGTAGGGAAATAAAATGGCAGCCCGTTGTTGGTTGTTAGGAACGATCTACTCTTTTTTTTTTCTTTTTGAAGGTTAAGGAACGACTTAGTCAAGCCAACTAGTTCGAGATGGCCCAACTTGCTGCAGCCGAGCCTATCCTAGCTAAGCCGGACCCATCTGTTGAGCTAGGCCGAAATGACACAAAACGGCCCAACAGAACTCATGCTGTCTTGTGTAGCAAGCACCCGAGCCGCTGAACAATCAAATTCAAAGGTACTACTAGTACTTGGCTACTCGTTGACAGAAGCAAGGAACAAATTAATTATCGTGTAATCTTTGCACCTCGTGCGAAAGCGAGACCTCGGATCGGCTACGGGAAATTCCAAAACGGTAGCCACGTGTGCGCTCTCCGGTGGTCAAAGCTGACACCCACTTGGAGGTGAAGGTACACAAGTAAAAAAAAAAGACCAATATTTTTAACACGTGTATGTGTCGCGCTAGGATTTTTAGCGATCACGGATGATGCGCACGTACAACATCCACGGATGCATAAACGCTATCTGCATACACTGTGGTGCACACGTACGCGACGTACGTACGTCCTGTTGCCCAGCCAGCCTCGGTCACCCGTATGCGCGAGCCCGTCCGTGCATCGGGAGGCCACGCCCCACGACGAAGATTAATTTAGAGTTTTCGACCCATTTGACAATCCAGCTAACGATCACGCAGAAAAGGAGCAGCGACGCTGAAGAAAATTAACACGAGTCTTGGCTCGCTCATGCCTCTAGTTGTGTAGCAAAAGTAGTTTTCGAACAATCTGGGTTGGCGTAATGACTGGGCTTGATATAAGAGCTAGTACAGTAGTCCTTGATTTTTTTTTTCTCTCCATCACCTGCATCTCGCCTTCCCCGTCATTTCCATTTTCCAAGCAAACAGTCAGTGGTGGTAACAGGACCACGAGTAACAGTCAAAGTTCTGCACAGAAAATGCCTATATATGCAGTTACCTCCACCACCCAATGATTTCATACAGTAGCTCGAGCTATAGCTAGCCGGCCGGCGAGAAAATGGGCGAGAGAGGCAGAGGCACAGATGGCCAGGAGACGAAGGACGCGGCGGCGGCGGCGAAGAAGGTGCCGTTGCTCGGCATGTTCCGGTACGCCGACCGCCTCGACGTGCTGCTGATGGTGGTCGGTACCGTGGGCGCGCTTGGCAACGGCTTGTCGGAGCCCCTCATGGCGGTCCTCTTCGGCAAAGTCATCAACTCCTTCGGCGAGAACACCAGCGGCAGCGTCCTCCGCAGCGTAACCAAGGTGCGTGTGCCGCTCAGTGATGGTGATAATTAACCCGGTAGTCAAATTAACGCTGGATCATCTTTCTCTGGCCTCCAGGTTGTCCTGAACTTCATATATCTAGGCATTGGAACGTCAGTTGCCTCCTTTCTCCGTAAGTAAAAAAGTAGTATATGGTCCTGTTCTGTTTTTGATTGATTGTAACCCATCTTTAATGCATTAGAGTTCGTTCCTGCAAGAAGAAAGGTAATTTATAGGATGTGAAACATAATTAGTGGAACCTGTAGCTTCAGATTATGGATGTGAAACATCCGTAGCATTAAGAAAGTGAATTTATAGGAAAACAGTGTTAAAAAGTCTTAGAATATCTATGTTTTCCCTATTCCTTCATTAGACTCCAAAGCATAAAGTACCACTTCTATTCAAAAGGATTTCTGAGTATTCACAAGTCAATAAGAAATTTTGTAGGATAGTGTATTACTGTGCAATCAGGACAAGTAATTAATCTGTTCTTGCATGGATGTGCGATCACCAAAATATAATATTTGTTATTAACGTCCTGCTTGTCATCTGTTACTAAATTTTAAGAATTCGGGCATTCCCAAGTGGTGCAATTCTCAACTGTGATACACTACCACAGTAAAGATCATCATGAACTCATCCGTGAGAAGTACCAAGTGCATTCTCTAGCCATATAATCCTCAGAACCTTCAATCTAACATGTTCAGTTAAATATATCACATGCTAATGCTCTGCCAGTAAAAAGGCTCACCTTGATTTGTCTCAGAGGTGTCATGCTGGACGATGTCAGGAGAAAGACAATCTGCCTGCATCCGTTCTTTATACCTGAAAGCAGTTCTGAGGCAGGATATTGCATTCTTCGACACTGAGATGACAACCGGCGAAGCAGTTTCTAGAATGTCGAGTGACACCCTCCTAATTCAAGGTGCTCTTGGTGAGAAGGTAATACTAAATACTTAGCCCCCTCATAAGGAACATAATCTTACTGAAAAAAACATATATTTTCATCACAGTGAAGTTAAAAGTGTGCACAGATACAAGTTGATGGCAGGCATAATTATTTGCGTACTTAGGAGAATATATCATGGATATAGTTTTCATATTAACTAAGCATATTATTTCATATATTCAGGCAGTAAGGTGCACCTTGTGCTGCTGTTGCTGATGTGTTCTTCGACTTTTGAACTTGCCTTTACAGGCAGGGAAGCTTGTACAGCTGTCATCAAGCTTCTTTGGGGGCTTTATCATAGCATTCATAAAAGGATGGCTTCTCACTCTTGTCATGCTAACATCGCTACCATTAATTTCTATTGCCAGAGCAGTTTTTGCGCAGGCCCTAACTAGAGTTTCTAGCAAGAGACAAACATCATATAGTGATGCTGCGGACACAGTTGAACAGAACATTGGATCTATAAGAACAGTGAGTTCATGTTGTATGAATCGTTTAAACTATAACACACTTTTTTTGGAGTAGCAGCCAGTAAGTTTGCTAAATATCTCGTGTTGACAGGTTGTGTCCTTCAGTGCTGAGAAGAAAGCAATTGCAATGTACAGTAATTTCATTAAAAAGGCATATAGGACTGCCATTGAGGAAGGCATTATCACTGGCTTTGGCATGGGCTCTGTCATGTGCATTGCATTTGGCAGCTATGGATTAGCCTTCTGGTATGGTGGAAAGCTAATCGTTGAGAAAGGTTACACTGGAGGAAAGATCGTTACTATTTTGTTTGCCGTGTTGACCGGTGCATTGTAAGTTTCAGCAATCTTGTCAGTGAAAACTTCACTGTTGATATCAAAATAAATGCTGTTTAGTGTAATAATGAGCCTCCAATCTATTCATGCATTATTTGGATTGACGGAAATATAACCGGACATTTCTATTACTTCTAAATCAAGAAGGCCATTTTCTATAAGCATGCAATTTTTAGAGGTGCACATGGCAGTTTGCGTTCCTTTCTTTCTAAGGTGTTTTTCTAGAATACCCTTCAAGGTTTCAAGTTGATTTTCAGAATTATCTTAAATTTTTTCAATATTTTCTTAATTACTATTTACAAAAAGACAATGCTAATTGCCAATGCATGAAATTAACATGTTTCTTGTAAATGGTATGAATTGAACTTAAAGTTTGATGGTCAAGTCAATTGCATGATTACAAGCTCAAAATCACCAGGCCCCATTACCATTTTAGGCAGACATATCTACTAGTTATTTATTCCATTTACAAAAAGGATCATGAACGAAGAAATAAACATAAGAACCTAATAGCTAAAACAGGGTATCCTTAGAAATTGCAAGAGTGAGTTTAATTGATATGTTATGCGCTAACAAGAAAAGTAGACAAATGCTAAAATATTCACGTGAGAAGTACGTTACATGTCATATGCATACAATTGCATTGAATTTCATTGCTTTACCTACGAAACTTGCTATTCATCCTACATAACACATTAAGCTGAAATATTTACATCTCACACATGCGTATAACTCACCAAATAACTAGTTATGAATTGTAAGCCCTCAATTGTTATATGTGAATTGCTTTCTTGTAATAACTGTTTACTCAACAAACTAGACATATACACAAGAGTTCAAACAACATTTTTTAAAAAGCATACTTATTTGTGTGAAACAACAAAGGGATCATTATAAGTTTATCATTGGATATGGTATGATAATGTTCTGAACATGGCACTTTCCAATTGTTTGTGACAGCTCATTAGGTAATGTGACACCTGCAGTTGCTGCAGTTGTGGAAGGTCAATCTGCAGCATACAACTTGTTTAAAACAATTGAGAGGAAACCAGAGATAGATTCAGATGATAACAGTGGCATGGTTTTAGAAGATATGAATGGTGATATTGAGCTAAAGGATGTGTACTTTTGTTACCCTGCAAGACCTGAGCAGTTGATATTGGATGGATTGTCGTTACAAGTAGCGAGTGGAACAACAATGGCTATAGTTGGAGAGAGTGGAAGTGGCAAGTCAACAGTTATCAGCCTAGTTGAAAGATTCTATGATCCACAGTCTGGCGAAGTTTTGATAGACGGAATTAGCATCAAGAAACTGAGACTTGATTGGATAAGAGGGAAGATTGGTCTTGTTAGCCAAGAGCCTATGCTTTTTATGACCTCCATTAAAGATAACATCATATATGGTAAAGAAGATGCAACACTTGAAGAGATCAAGAGAGCAGCTGAGCTTGCAAATGCAGCAAACTTAATTGACAAGTTACCTAATGTAAGAAAGGAAAACCTGAATGCTCTAAGCCATCGAATTTGATTGTATCATACTGAAATAGTCAACTAACAATGTTTTCATGTCATACCAGGGTTATGATACATTAGTTGGCCAGCGTGGTGCTCAGCTTTCTGGAGGACAAAAACAGAGAATTGCAATTGCAAGAGCCATCCTTAAACATCCAAAAATCCTTTTGCTAGATGAAGCAACAAGTGCACTTGATGTGGAGTCTGAGAGGATAGTTCAGGAGGCACTAAATAGAATGATGGTAGAAAGAACGACACTCGTTGTCGCTCATCGTTTGAGCACTGTGAGGAATGTTGATTGCATCACAGTCGTCTGCCAACGAAAAATAGTTGAACAAGGTTGAATCAACTTGAAATGCACCGTTTTTCCATTATAGAAATTTTCTACTGTCGACATTAAATGATTAATTATCCCAAAACATGTATTGTATGCACAGGTGCTCATGACACACTGGTGAAGGATCCCAATGGGGCTTACTCCCAGCTAATTAGGCTACAAGAGAGTCGTGGTGATGAAAGGCATAAACTACCAAATTCTGGAATGCCAGAGTCCAGATCAAAAAGTACTAGTTTGTCATTCAGACGGTCAAGAACTAAAGATTCTCTCAGCAAGAGCAATAGGTATTCCTTCAAGAACCCCTTAGGATTGCCTGTCGATACACAGGACAGAATCACAAGCGAACAACAAAAGGTTGAGCACTCGGACAGTGAGGGCACTAAGAAAACACCATTTGGACGACTTTTTAATCTTAATAAGCCAGAAGTGCCCGTTCTTCTGTTAGGTTCTATAGCAGCATCAGTGCATGGTGTCATTTTCCCATTATTCGGCATAATAATGCCAGGTGTTCTAAAATCCTTCTATGAACCACCAGATAAGTTGCAAAAAGATTCTAGATTTTGGGCATTAATGTCTGTTGTTCTGGGGGTCGCTTGTTTGATTTCAATCCCAGCAGAATATTTTTTGTTTGGAATTGCTGGGGGAAAGCTTATAGAGCGTGTCCGCACTTTGTCATTTCAAAGCATTATGCACCAAGAGGTTGCTTGGTTTGACAACCCCTCAAATTCTAGGTGTGCTACTCAGATGCACTTTTACCATTTTATCTTTTATAAACATATTTATATTTATTCCAATGCTTATGTGTCATTTTATTTCATACAGTGGGGCACTTGGTACAAGGCTCTCAGTCGATGCATTGAATGTCCGGCGTTTAGTAGGAGATAATCTGGCCCTTACAGTCCAGGCTGTAGCTACATTAATCACTGGCTTTGTCATAGCTTTTGCGGCAGATTGGAGGCTTGCATTGATCATTACGTGTGTAATTCCTTTAGTGGGTGCACAGGGCTATGCTCAAGTTAAGTTCTTGAATGGATTTAGCAAAGAATCTAAGGTGACACATTACAACGTACATCTGTAAAAATGTGCTTATTGTTGTATTGAGAATGATCTACTCAAGTGATCCTTGAATTAAATTGATTTCCATGCTAATTTGATCTTATTATATAGGAGATGTATGAGGATGCAAACCAAGTTGCAGCTGACGCTGTAGGTAGCATCAGAACTATAGCATCTTTCTGTTCAGACAAAAGAGTGGTTGCCATATACAACAAGAAATGTGAAGCTTTAAGAAAACAGGGAATACGAAGCGGAATTGTTGGAGGGATTGGCTTTGGTTTTTCATACTTGATGTTATATCTAACTTATGGTCTTTGCTTCTATGTTGGTGCAAAATTCGTAAGTCAGGGAAAAACTACTTTTTCAGATGTCTTCAAAGTAAGAAATCCCAAAGTATTTCAAGTAACAATTGTCTATGAATATTAATTTTATTATCATTCACAAATGAGCTGGATGCTTTTCAGGTTTTCTTTGCTTTAGTTTTGGCAGCTATTAGTGTTTCTCAGTCAAGTGCATTGTCTTCAGATGCAACAAAGGCAAGGGATTCTGCTATTTCCATTTTTAGTATTCTAGATCGGAAGTCCAGGATTGGTTCAAATAGCAGCAAGGGAACGATAATGGAAAACATCACTGGCAGCATTGATTTCAATAACGTCAGTTTCAAGTACCCATCACGCCCTGATGTTCAAATATTCAGTGACTTCACCTTGCACATTCCTTCCCAAAAGGTATGCTCCTACATGCACACCTATTTGTTTTCCTTTTTCCCATTTATCACAACTAGTGCCATGCCAAATTTCCATTAGAAAATTAACTTGATTATTGAACTGTCTACATAATACTAATAATATATACTTCAAAATGGATGTGACCCATCCACTTCCGTGATATTACATGTATTGATACACAACATTAGCCACTTTATTTTCAGCATCTCAGCATTTCCATGCACTAAAATAGTTATGACTAAACTTTTTCCTTCTTTTCTACAGACCATGGCACTTGTTGGAGAGAGCGGTAGTGGGAAGTCCACAATAATTGCTTTATTAGAGCGTTTCTATGATCCTGATTCTGGTAATATCTCACTAGATGGAGTCGAAATTAGAAGCTTAAAAGTCAGCTGGTTGAGGGATCAGATGGGGCTTGTAGGCCAGGAGCCAGTGCTTTTCAACGACACAATCCGTGCCAACATAACATACGGGAAACATGGTGAGGTAACAGAGGAAGAGGTCATGGTTGTGGCCAAGGCCGCAAACGCCCACGAGTTCATATCAAGCCTGCCACAAGGATATGACACAATGGTAGGTGAGAAAGGTGTGCAACTATCTGGTGGGCAAAAACAGAGGGTAGCAATTGCAAGGGCCATCATAAAGGACCCGAAGATACTGCTACTTGATGAGGCAACCAGTGCACTTGATGCAGAATCAGAGCGCATTGTTCAAGATGCATTGGATCGAGTCATGGTCAGCAAGACTACCATTGTAGTGGCACATCGACTCTCCACAATCAAAGGGGCTGATATGATTGCAGTCCTCAAGGAAGGAAAAATTGTAGAAAAGGGAGAGCATGGAGCATTGATGCGGATCAAGGATGGAGCATATGCTTCACTTGTACAACTCCGCTTTAATTCCGAGTAAAATTATGTATATTTTAACCGTTTTTAATATGTACAACTCATTTGGCCATAAATTCTAGCTATTTGTGATTTGATAAGGGGGTGCAAAACTTGAGGTGTTGGTGTTTTTTTGGGATAGTTTGTTGCATGAAAGACCAATGGGCCTGAATTTCTGATCATGGTAGCCACAGACAGTAAATGATGAAGCGTTTTCTTCAAAAATCACAAGATTGAGCATGTGAACAGCATACTCTTACGTTTTCCCCCTTTCACCTAATATACCAATCAAATCATTACCCTTTAATGAATACATAGAGAAGAGACCAAATTTCACTTGCTCTATATAGTTCCCCTAAATCTAGGTAAGTCACCAACAAATATGCACCAATGAGCAAGTGTTGTCTCTGGTATTCTCAAAAACAAGATGACATGAGTTCGAAAATGTTAGACAGACCACTGACCTGGGCTGTATATATATAGACCCGACCCCCTCGTATACACGGGGGGATTCATAGTCACTGTACATTTTTCTACATGGTATCAGAGCGAGTCTAGACATTCCGGCGCGCTAGCTTCTCCCTCTAGCGAGCCGACTCTTTCCTCCTCGTCGTCAACGCCTTCTTCCCGTCGCCGACTCTCTTCCCGGTACTCCCCTCGCTCTCTCGTCTCCATTTCTTCTTCTTCCCGTCTCTCCTGCAGTCACCTTTTCTCCGCCCCACCTCCGCGCGACCAGGCGACGGTCTCGCTCTGCCTCCTCGTCCTTCCTCGCACCCGTCTCCGCTCTTCCTCTTGTTTCGTGCATCTCTCCTTCTCTGACGCCGGCGCACCTCCGCGCTCGTCGTCTCTATCGGCTGGACTTGTCCAGCCCTCCATCGGCTGGAAACCTCCCTTGGTTCTTGCCCTTTCCGACACGCTCAACGGCTCTCGGGCGCGAACCTTCTCCCCTCACGTCCGAGCCAGTCCAACGTGTCTACGTGTCCACGGACACGAATCCCTGCCTCCCGGACGCGAACATTTTCTCTTCGCATCCGGCCACTCTCTGCCTTTTTCGCGTCCGCCCCACTCCTTGGCCTCCACGAGTCCACGGACGTGAATCTTCTCTTCACGGACGTGAATCCTCGCACGTCCGTGACCCAACCACTCTCTGACCCACCCACTCTGTCCTCACCTACTCCGCTGCCTACTCTCCATCGGCCAACCACTCCTCATCGGCTGGCCACTCCTCACCTACTCCGCTGCCTACTCCTCATCGGCTGGCCACTCCTCACCTACTCCGCTGCCTACTCCCCATCGGCCACCCACTCCTCATCGGCTGGTCACTCCTCACCTACTCCGCTGCCCACTTCCCATCGACTTCTCACGTCCTTGATCGGCCGATCCGTCCTCTCATCGGCTTCCCCCTCCCATCGGCTCTTTGCTCCCGTTATCCTGTCATGGCCTCCGAGTCCGCTCTCAGCTCCGGCACTCTCCCAGTCGCCGAATCTGCTCCGGCCCTCGGTGCCACAGACCACACCTCGAGCACCATCTCGCCGATCTTCTCCCCTTCCTACGCTGCTGTGAACGTGAAATCTCACATTCCTATCTCTCTTGACCTTAACGCCAATTATTCCAAGTGGGTTTTCTTGTTCAAATCCCACTGTGAAAAATTCGGCCTCTGGTCCCATATTGATGGCTCCGCTCCACCTCGCCCTGATGATCCTCAGAAGGACATCGCCGAGTGCTACGTGCGCAGCTGGTTGCTCGGCTCGGTCGACGACTCTGTCCTCGACCTCGCCATGGACGATACCGACCCCACCGCTCGGGACCTCTTGGTGGCCATCGAGCGGATCTTCCTGGCCAACAAGCAGCCTCGCGCCATCTTCCTCCTCAACGAGTTTCACTCCATGGTACAAGGCGACTCCTCTGTCTCCTCGTACTGTCAGCGCCTCAAAGTCAAGGCTGCTGCTCTCCGGGACGTCGGCCACCCTGTGACCGACTCTCAACTCGTCCTCGCCCTTCTGCGAGGCCTCAATCCCCGCTTCTCCAACACCGCCGATGACATCGCCAACGCCACACCTCTTCCATCGTTCGCCCGGGCTCATGACATGCTAGTTCTTAAAGAACTCCGTCTAGCCAATGATGAGAAGACAGTGGCCCACACCGTTCTTCTTGCCGCAGCCGATAATGGCTACCGAGCTTCTTGCGCTGCCCCTTTCTCCCGCGGTCCTGGTGACTATGGCTCCGGCTACAGCAACAAAACCCGCACCGGGAAAGGCAAGGGCAAAGGCAAAGGCAGGACCTGGCAGGGTTCGACGCCACCACGACCTACCTCGGTCCCTACCCACTCTGTCGGTCCCACGGGTCCGTGGCTCTGCTACAACCCCTGGGCACCCCAGCCCCAGCCACGCAGCCCCATCGGCTGGCAACCCGGAGTTCTCGGCGCCCATCCCCAGGCTCACCTGGCATCGGTTCCCGTTCTGCCGCCTCAGCCGATGCTACCGACCCCAACCACTCAGTCGGTTTCCTCCTGGAACCAGGCTGGCCTCGTCGCTGCCCTCAACCAGATGACGCTCCAACCACAACACCCTTGGGTGCTGGACTCTGGGGCGTCTTCACATATGCCGTCATCGGCCGGTATACTTCGCTCCTGTCACCCTCTTCCTCCCCTTTTGTCACTATCGACAATGGTCACTCTCTTCCTGTCCAATGCTGCGGTGACTCCTCTCTGTCTACATCCACCACTAACCTCCCCCTACGCAATGTTCTTATTGTCCCTTCACTTATTCACAATCTTATATCTGTTCGCCAATTCACACGAGACAACCACTGCTCCATTGAATTTGACGCGTCTGGTTTCTCTGTGAAGGATATCCCAACCCGGCGACAGATCCTTCGCTGCAATAGTGGCGGCGACCTCTACACCATTCCCACTACGCCGTCCACCCCACACGCCAGCGTCGCTCTCTCCACCAACCTTTGGCACCTTCTCCTCGGCCACCCCGGCCCCGACGCTGTCGCCACCCTCCGTCGCAGCGTCTCCATCCGATGTACTCATAGCAGCTCCACAGTTTGTCACTCATGTCAACTTGGCAAACATGTGCGTCTGCCCCTTTCTAGTTTTCTCTCCTGTACCTCGCGTCCATTTGAACTTATACATTGTGATGTATGGACGTCCCCAGTTAAAAGTGTCTCCGGTAATCAGTATTATCTCGCTATACTTGACGATTACACACACTATTGCTGGACCTTCCCGCTCATCCACAAATCCGAGGTCGCCTCTCACCTCACTCACTTCGTCACGTACGTATCCACTCAGTTTAACCTCCCCATCAAGGCTTTACAAGCCGATAACGGTACGGAATTCGTCAACCATACCGTTACAAACCTCCTCACCTCGCAGGACATCCATCTCCGACTCTCCTGCCCCTACACCTCTCCTTAGAACGGCAAAGCCGAGCGCCTTCTTCGCACCCTCAACAACATCAGTCGCACCATGCTACTTCACGCCCACCTACCCGCCACTTATTAGGCCGAAGCTCTGACTACTGCGACGTACCTTCTCAATCGGCGCCCATGCTTCTCCGTTTATAACAACATTCCCTATGTCCTTCTCTACCGCACGGAGCCCGACTACTCCCACCTTCGTGTTTTCGGGTGCCTCTGCTACCCAAATCTCACTGCCACAGCTTCCCACAAACTCGCTTCCCGCTCCACCGCCTGTATTCTCCTCGGCTATTCCACCTCTCACAAGGGATACTGATGCCTCGACCTTTCCACCCGACGGGTCCTCGTCTCTCGTCACGTCATTTTTGACAAGACATGTTTTCCCTTCGGTCTCCTTCATCCGAGATCCTCCTCTAGTGATCTCGACTTCCTCCTCACCATCACCGTGCCGACCAGGTCTTCCCCACTGCCCTCTCCATCGGCCTCCTCATCGGCCGCTGCTGAGGATTGACCCGTCACATCTCCCACCACTACTCGGTCCGATGTCCCCACCATCGGACCCCTATCGGACCCACTTTTATCGGCCGATACCGATCCTATTTATCCTTCAGCCGATACCGTTCCCTCTCCATCGGACACCCCACTTCCATCGGCTCCTCACTTTCCATCGGCTCCCCCCACCCTATTGGCTGATTCACCTCTATCGGACCGATCGGAATACTCGGCCCACCCGACCTCATCGGCTCAGGCCGATCTAATCCCTCATTTTCCTCTTGTCTACAGTCGCCGACTCGGAGCCGATGACGCCCCCACCCGACCAGTTCTTCCCATTACTCCCGCACCCCCATCGGCTCCAGTTCCCTCAACCTCTCACATTGTCACCCGCTCCCAGACCGGGTCTCTCCGACCCAATCCGCGCTACGGTCTCTCTGCCGTCCACAGCTCTATCTCGCCCATCCCGGCGACTTCTCGCTCAGTCTTGGCCGACCCTCAGTGGCGCGCGGCCATGGCCGACGAGTACAAGGCCCTAATGGACAACGAGACCTGGCGCCTCGTTCCCCAACCACCCGGCGCCAACATTGTGACCGGCAAGTGGATTTTCAAACACAAATTCCACGCCAATGGCTCCCTTGCCTGTCACAAGGCTCGTTGGGGAGTCCGGGGTTTCTCCCAACGACCCGGTGTCGACTACGACGAGACCTTCGGTCCCGTTGTCAAACCCGCCACCATCCGAGTCGTCCTCACCTTGGCTGCCTCTCGTTCCTGGCCGATCCATCAACTAGACGTGAAGAACGCCTTTCTTCACGGCCACCTGTCGGAAACAGTCTACTGCCAGCAGCCCCTAGGCTTCGTCGACCCTTCTCGGCCCGACGACGTCTGTCTCCTTCAACGCTCCCTCTACGGCCTCAAACAAGCCCCTCGTGCCTGGTACCAACGCTTTGCTGCCTATCTTCGGCACATCGGCTTTGTGGCCTCTGTGTCCGATAGTTCCCTGTTCACTTTCCATATCGGCTCCGCCACTGCCTATCTACTTCTCTATGTCGATGACATTGTCCTCACAGCGTCTTCGACATCTCTCCTCGACCAGTTCATGGCCCGACTCTACTCTGAGTTCGCCATAACCGATCTTGGTCCTCTCCACCATTTCCTTGGCATCTCCGTAACCCGTTCCATCCACGGGCTCTTCCTTTCCCAACTCCAGTACGCCATCGACCTCCTCCAGCGTGCGGACATGGCCGACTGTCACCCCACGGCCACCCCAGTCGACACTCGAGCCAAACTCTGCGCCGCCGATGGCGCCCTCGTTGTCGATCCCTCTCACTATCGGAGTCTTGCCGGGGCTCTCCAATACCTCACACTCACCCGACCCGACCTCACGTACGCTGTCCAACAAGTGTGCCTCTTCATGCACACTCCGCGCGAACCTCACCTCGCGCTGCTCAAGCGCATCCTACGCTACGTGAAGGGCACCCTCTCCAGCGGGCTGCATCTCAGCTCCAGCCCCATCGACTCCCTCACCACGTACTCCGACGCGGACTGGGTAGGCTGCCCCGACTCTCGACGCTCTACGTCCAGCTACTGCGTCTACCTCGGTGACACTCTCGTATCCTGGTCCTCAAAACACCAGACTACAGTATCCCGCTCCAGCGCTGAAGCCGAGTACCGCGCCGTCGCCGAGTGCTGCTGGCTTCGCCAGCTTCTCCAGGAGCTCCGTGCACCCCTCTCCATCACGACCGTCGTCTACTATGACAATGTCAGTGCCGTCTACATGACCGCCAACCCGGTCCATCACCGACGCACCAAGCACATCGAGATTGATATTCATTTTGTCCGTGACAAGGTTGCATTAGGACAGGTTCGAGTGTTTCATGTACCATCGGCACATCAGTTTGCCGACATAATGACCAAAGGTCTGCCCACGCCTTTGTTCACTAGTCTTCGGTCCAGTCTCTGCATCCCCTCCCGCTGCGACTGCGGAGGGTGTTAGACAGACCATTGGCCTAGGCTGTATATATATAGACCCGATCCCCTCGTATACATGGGGGGATTCATAGTCACTGTACATTTTCTACAGAAAAAAGATACAATCCTATGGGGAAGGGGCGATATAAGCTAAACTGCCAGACATGCCTACCAAATACATTAACATGATGCAGATTTAAGAAGCAGAGGACATCGGCCTAAATTATTACTCCTATGTAGTACTGTTTTTAGTGTTTGCCTTTTTACTGGTCAATATTTGCTGTACTCTTGATTCATTATTGCATTATTGCAGAGCAAGTAGTTCAGAACCCCTGCTTCCAATTAATCAATCAATTTAACTTCTACCATGCCCAATAGCAAATCAATCACACAATCAACATCCAAATGACCAAGATCCCTACTTACTTGCATTTGAGGTCGGTATTGTGTTCATGCCAGGTCTCCTTGCTGCCTCCGGCGTCTCCCTCCGGCTCCACATGGCCCACGCCACCAGCTGCTGCTGCTGCCGCCGCCGCCGCCGCCGTTCGCCCTGGAGCCCGATCCGCACTACCGGCAGTGGCAGCCCCACCATTGCCCGTTGTGGCCTTGTATAGGGGGGCTAGGCGGCGCATGCGATTGTGCCCCTCTGCCTGTCACCACCGCTGCTCGCCCAGTCGCCGCAGTCGCCCCTAACCCGGAGGTTGTCCCCTCGGCCTCGGCTGATCGACCCGAGCAGGTTGGTTAATGGGTCAGGCCCATAGTTCCACAAGCCCGCAATGCCAGGTGCTTTCGGCGATGGGCTAGCTTTCACCGGTTCAGGACAAGATATCACTTAGAACAAACAGAACAAATGGAACTATGAACATTATTTCTGTGTATATCCATGAATTAAATGAACTGTCTATAACTATTTCCTCATAAAAAAAACCATGTATACTTGTTGGCATTGGATACTCTCTCTATCTACAAATATAAGAGATTTTAAGATCCCGAGGAGAGAAGAAGTACAGCAAACACAGCTGTCCATTCAATCCATCAACTTATCATTTTTTGTGCTTTTATTCCTGTTAAATATGACGAAAATATTCACTATGTAGTTTTGAATTTTTTTAAGTCAAAACTTCTTGATCAAGTTTATAAAAAAATATAGCAACATTTATAACAATAAATTAGTTTTATTAAATCTAATTTTTTATATGTTTGTTTGTGTTAAAAATGTTGCTATATTTTTATATAAATTTGACCTAAAGAAGCTTAAAAAGTCAAAAGTAATTTATAATATGAAATAGAGGGAGTAATAGACATCAGCTCGGTTATACTTTTTTGTTGCTACTTTTTTTTGTTAAAAGTGACATAATCTCTTATATTTATGCATGGATTTATATAGTTTGAAACTTGTACAACTCCGCTTTAATTTTGAGTAAAATTATGTATATTTTGACCTATATACTCTCTTCGTCCTTGAAAAAGAGATTTCTAGAGTGCTAGTACAAAAATAGTATAGAAAAGAAAAGAACAAAATACAAGGAGTATTGATTGGTAGATAGATAAAGGGTATTGAAGGAATAAATTTTTTCGATTTGTAGGCCAATGATAGATAAAGTGGGTAGAAGTTGATTTATTTTGAGAAAAGTTTAAATTCTAGAGGTGATTTATTTTGGAACAAAAGGAGTACAACTCATTCAGCATAAATTCTATGATTTGATGAGCGGATGTAAAACTAGAGGTGTTTTTCAGTAGTTTGCTGCATGAAATACCTATTGTTCTAAACTTTTAATCTTGGCAGCCACAGAGACTAAATTCAACTTAGTGCACGCACTAACTATTTACACCAAAAGATGAAGCCCTTTCTTCTACAGATCACAAGGTTGAGCATGTGAACAGCATACTCTTACATTCTCTCCTTCACTTCATATACTAATCTGTGTTGGTAAGGTATGCATAGAGAAGAGATCCAATTTCACCAGCTCCATAGTTCACTTAGATCATATGTTAGTCGCCTACACATCTGCGCATTGCAAGGAGCAGTCGCTGTCTATGGGAAGCTCAAAAACCAGATGACATGTATACGAAAAGCTACAATCCTACAGGGAAGGGGGAGATATGGGCTAAACTGCTGGACAGGCATGCCAGTTGTACATTATGGACATTTGCTTAAATTATGTACTTATTTCAGCATTTGCCTTTTTACCTATCAATATTTGTAGTTAGACTTTTGATTCTTGATTTTTTTTTGCGCGGCGAATCTTGATTCATTTTTGCATTTTTGCAGATAAAGCAGTTCCACCAGAGCCCCTAGTTCCAATTAATCAAATTGACAATCAATCACACAATCAATATCCAAATGCCCAAATCCCCTTCTTGAAGATTTTTGTCGGTGTTGTGTACATTAGTACATGCCAGTGTCTCCTCGCTGCCTCCGGCTACCACACGGCCCACCACCACCACTATAGCCCTAGTGCCCAACTTGCGCTGCTGACAGTGGCAGCCGCTGGCCCATTCCGCTAATTGCTGGCTCACCGTCGTTGCCTCCTTATGGCCTTGTGTCGAGCTAGATGATGCGTATGAGTGTACGACTGTGCCTGCCTGTCCCCACCGCTACTCACCCAATGACCCCTAATGGCAACCCCTCGGCCTCATCACCTTGTGGTTGTGACTAATTGGCTGAGCCTAAGCAGGTTAGTTAATTGGCTAGGCCTATAAGCCCACAACGCCAAGTTAGTTAATGGGGCATGGAGACGCACCTCCCTAACCAGCCCGCTAGGGGAGCAGTGGAGTCGCGGCCTCGCCCTACCACACTTGTTAAGTCGCTGCTACAGCCATGGCCACTTCCTTTCTTTGTTGGCTCGGGGATGGAGAAGAAGAGGAGGAGGAGGTATAGGGGCACGATGGGATAGCTATGGCAGGCGCCATAGCCTACCCCAAGGGAAGGTCCACCAAGCTCCTCGATGTACCAAAGGTAACCCCTGCTAAATTTTCTCTCCTAAATCCAAATCTAAACCACAAGTTAGTGGCACCTGCTATTGATCAAAATTTATTATTTCAATATAGTTGACAAAATTGCTCTGAAGTTTTCATTCCACCAGATTAATCTTAGGACGTCTTGGGTGATTATTTTTCTGCTAGTGGAAAATTTTAGTCAATAGAAGTATCTCTGTTCATCAATTATGTGACAATTCTTAATGTATATTATTGTTGAGGAGTGGAGTGAATGAGTCGTATGTTATTTTGGTACTATATGCATCGATCTTCTGATGCCCTGAAACCACTAAAACAAATTATTGTACAATCTTACTTGTGTTGTATTAGGCCTAACAAACCCAAAGTATAGGTGATACATAGCATTCCATACATCTTTGATGAAAAAACACATATCTTATTCCTTCTTTAAGTGTAGGTTTACCAGTGATGCATAGACTCCATTGATCCTCATGAGAGAATCATATTTTCCCTTTTCAGCGATTGAACCATCTTTGATGACAGCAATCATATATGCCCCTTTGATCGTGGATAGTCGGTGTGCTACCACAATGGTGGTCTTGCTTACTATAGCTTGATCCAGTGCATCTTGAACAACATGTTCTGATTCTACATCCAGGGCACTTGTAGCTTCATCTAGTAGGAGTATTTTTGGATCCTTCAAGATGGCCCTTGCTATAGCTATCCGTTGCTTTTGTCCACCAGATAGTTGTGTTCCTCTCTCTCCAACAGTAGTGTTGTATCCCTAAGGCAAACTCGATATGAATCCATGGGCATTGGCTGTCTTAGCAACATCTATAATCTCTTCTTTGGTTGCTTGTCCTTTTCTTCCATATGCTATGTTGGCATGAATTGTGTCATTGAAAAGTACTGGTTCTTGGCTTACCAGTCCCATTTGGTCCCTTAACCAACTCAATTTTAAGTTTTTAAGTTCTACTCCATCTAGTGAGATTGTGCCTAAATCTGGGTCATAGAATCGCTCCAACAAAGCAATTACTGTAGACTTACCACTGCCACTCTCTTCAACAAGCGCGACAGTCTACATATGACAATTGGTTTATAATATGTCAGTAGAAGTTTAACTGTAAAGGTAAATATGAATACAAAGAAATTTATAGTATTGTTATTTTTTATTGGAAGGATATATTTAGTGCTCCCATCCTTCTTAATGAAGTTGAGAAGGAAGGATTTGAGTAATCTAACATAATACAGGAACTATCAAGCTTAAAAATTTCCATGTCAGTTTTTCGCCTGTGATAACAAATTTCGTGATAATTTATGTTAGAATTGAGTAGACACTCTACATTAAAAAGCATATAGGAACAATATTTGTAGGAAGCACAAGATATTCCTCCTAAAATTAAGCACTTGAATGTTTTTTTGGCACAATATCTATTATTTTCCCTTGGAAATAAAGAAAAAAAATAGAAATATCAAGTTAACTCTACCTTTCCGGAGGGGATGCTCAATGTAAAATCACATAAAACTTGGACATCTGGGCGGGGTGGGTACTTGAAGTTCACATGGTTCAAATCTATGTTGCCATCAACCTTGTCTAGTATTATGCCTTCATCATTGCTTGAGTCAATTTTGGACTCTCTATCTATGACAGCTAGTATGAAAGCCATGGATTCGTGGGCTCTTGTTGAATCTGATGCCATTGCACTTGTTTGTGAAATTCCAAAAGCTGTGAAAACCAAAGCAAAGTAAACCTGCAAAGCAAGTACCAGACTAGCATATTATCATTGAATTAAAACAGCCATATATAAGTAATACCAAATGTGTATCTCTTACTCTGAAGACATCTTTAAAGGTGGATTTTTCCCCATGTACAAACTGTGCACCAACATATAAACAAAGAGCATATGCCAGATACACCATTAAGTATGAGAAGCTAAAACCCAGGCCTCCGACCATTCCACTTCTAATACTCATTTCATTGAAGCTTGGTATTTTTGGTTGTATGTTTTAATTACTCTCTTCTCTGCATAGAAAGATGCTATAGTCTTAATGCTACCAATTGCTTCAGTTACAACTTGACTTGCATCTTCATACATCATCTGTAGAAATCACTAGTGGTTAGGGAAACATCAAAAGTAATATTTTGGGAAAAAAATCATTTTGTTGATGGCAATCCTAGAATACTCCAATCGCACCAAAATACAAGCATTTTTAACTATATATCTGGAGGAAGGAATGCATAGATACATCATACATAGCAAGTACTTATTTTGGAATGGAAGGAATATATGAGTTGCAATAGCAAATGGCATTCAATCTAACAAAACACACATCTTCATCAAATGTGAGAAATATTAGGATTATCTATAGATTTTTTATATAAAAACAGAACTTCACTTGTACATAATTTTGCAAACCCACAAAAGGAATCGAACACATGATGATCAGCGTGAGCTTCCAGTCAGAAGCAAATGCTATGGCAAATCCAACAATAAGCGTTACTGTGCACTGCACTAGTATGGCTAAGTTATCTCCCACGAGGCGTCGAATGTTCAAAGCATCAATATACAACTTTGCTCCAAGTGATCCACTATAAAATTTAGAAGGGTAACTAAATAATCAAAAAGTGTTAGATATAAGAAAGAAACTTGTAAATATAATTGAGTAGCAAACCTAGAATTGGAAGGATCATCAAACCAAGCAACTTCTTGATGGACGATGCTTTGGAAAAACAAACAACGGACACGTTCTATAAGTTTTCCACTAGCTAGTCCAAATAAGAAAAATTCTAATTGAATCGATATCAAAGAAATAATTGCCATAAGAATGCACAACAATGCCCAGAACCTAGAATCTTTTTGGAGTAGGTGTGGTGGATAGTAGAAAGTTCTTATACCACTAGACATCATTATATTGAATAACGGGAAAAGAAGTCCATGCACAAAAGCAGCTATAACAGCTAATAGGAGAATAGGTGCTTCTGGCTTGTTAAGATTAAAAAGGCGTCTGATTGGTACTTTATTAAGATACTTGTTGTCACCAAATTCTTTATCTTCCTTTTCATCTCTAAGAACATGCTTGTGCAATCCATCAGATCCAAACGAGCCAATGTATTTTGTGAAGGAGTTTTTTCTTCTATTTCTAGGAGAATCTTTGATCATTGATTGTTCCAAAAACAAACTTGTACTTTGAAGTCCTGAACTTGACACCTCATTGTGTTGCGCATCATACATTTCTTCAGTATAGGTCTGTTGTAATTGAATAAGCTGAGAGTAAGCTCCATCAGGATCATTGATCAACTCATCATGAGAACCTGTGTGACATGCATTTGTGGATAAACAAGTTGAACTACCTTCAATTCACATTGATTATTCGGTTTGGAGAAAATACCAAATAATGGGTATGTAAGTATACCTTGGTCAACTATTTTTCCTTGGTGAACCACAGCTATGCAGTTAGCATTCCTGATGGTACTCAAACGGTGGGCAACAATGAGCGTGGTTCTCCCTATCATGACCCCATTTAGTGCTTCTTGAACTACCCTCTCAGACTCTACATCTAGTGCGCTAGTAGCTTCATCCAACAATAGGACTTTTGGATTTTTAAGGATTGCTCTTGCAATAGCAATCCTTTGCTTCTGCCCCCCTGAAAGCTGAGCACCATATTGACCCACCATTGTGTCATATGCCTGCATCATGTAAAGATTGAATATAAGATGAAAAAGTTAATTGCAATAACTAGATAAGCTACTTTGGAAAACAAATGGCATTTCTAGGGTCTACATTAGGCAACTTATCAATGAAGTTTGTTGCATTTGCAAGCTCAGCTGCTCTCTTGATATCTTCGTCTGTAGCATTTTCTTTACCATAGGTTATGTTATCTTTGATGGAGGTCATAAAAAGCAATGGTTCTTGGCTAACAAAACTCATCTTTCCTCTTATCCAGTGGAGTTTTAAGGTCTTGATGTTAATTCTGTCTATCAACACTTCACCAGCCTGTGGATCATAGAATCTCTCTATCAGACTAATTATTGTTGATTTGCCGCTTCCACTCTGCCCAACTATTGCCATTGTAGTACCATTAGGTACTTGTAGACATAAGCCATCAAGTATCAACTGTTCAGGCCTTGCAGGATAGCTAAAACACATGTTCTTGAGTTCAACATCCCCTTTGATATCTTCTAATATTATTCTAGAAGTGCCAGTGATGTCAATCTTCGTTTTTCTGTTGATTATTTTGAATAACCTATGAGCTGCATATTGACCTTCTGCAATAGCAGAAATAGAGGGTGATGCGTTACCTATAGCCCTGTTGCAAACAAAAGAGGCTTTAGCGTCAAGAAAAAATGCCTTAGTTTCATAGTTTACCAAAAAGTACAGATCATCCTCACTATATTGTTATTCGACACACAAAGTTTTAGGGTCTATTTGTTGAGTTGAACAAGCTGTAAATTTTCTTGTGCTGCAAAAATAATATCATTGAGAAATATTGGTATTTAGGATAATCACAGATTAAAAGCATAATAATTAGGTAGTCGAGTGAAACAATAGTTGTATCAGTAAAAAGAAATCTCTTTAAAGAGAATTGGAGTAGCCCTAATCTATACCTAGGCATGGAGCTGTAGACTCTATTCCTACATGCATGACAAATTATAAAACTTCATCAAATCTATACCTATAACAAAACAGTTGTAACATGTTATTTAATTTAATTTAATAATTTTGTATTTAGCATTAGTTGTCTTAACTTTTACATATGGCAAAAGGAGTATTATAATTTTGTTAATTATAATTATTGTAGAAGTAGACATAGAGTGCGTAGCATACCTTAGTCTTTTACATGATAATAACATGGTAGCTAAGAAACTATATCAATATATAGCTAGCAAAAGGTTCTACTCTAGGTGCTTCTCAATTTAATCAAAAAGAAGGAAAAGATGTTCCCACTTCCCAACCTCTGAAACATAAAAGGAAATATATTTTTTCAGTCAATAAAAGAGGTTACTCCCTCACCCCATTTTTTGTGTGTAAGTACTGTTGTGCTCTAGCATATTATGTCAACAATTAGGAAACTCACATTGAACCAGTTAAAATTGCAAATACGACATTGATGACCTGCCCTCCAGTATAGCCTTGGCTAATGATTAACTTAGCGCCATACCAAAATGCAAGAGAGTAACTGCAGTAGACAACAAAAAAGATGCAGCCTACTCCAAAACCACTGATAATTCCTTCCATGATAGTAACCTTGTATGCCTTTTTTATGAGAGTATTATACATTTCAATTGCTCTCTTCTCGCCATTGAAGGAGACAACCTGTTTTTTAGATGTTTTCGATGTTAAATAGTTGCAAATAACCATTATTATTTGTCATAATTTGAAATCATTAGAGCATACTGTTCGTATAGATCCAATGGTCTGCTCAACAACATTCCCTGCTTTGCTATATGATGCTTGTGTCCTTCCAGATATTTGAGCCCGTAATCGAGAGACTATAGCAAAAGAGAAAATACTTGGAGGTATACAAGCCATCACAACAAGAGCCAGCATCCATCCTCTTATGAATCCGATGACAAAACCACCTGTGAAAGCTGTCAAAACCTGTATGTACTTTCCTACCTGAACATGAGAAGTTAATTTTTTTAGCGTTACATCACATCTTTGCATTGTGTCTTAAGCATGAAAATCTATTTACTGGAAACTAGACACCTCTTGTTCGCCATTAGTAAAACAGTGTCTTACCATTAATAAATTGCTCAGTAACACTCAAGAAGACTCATAATGCTATTTTCGAAAAAAAATCTTACTGCATATGCATCCTTTCAAATGGTGCTCAAATGGAAGTTTTTTTTTGGTTTTTTTGACATAGTCTAGTGTACTTTTAGTTTTGTTACCTTCTCACCGAGGGCATCTTGGATCAGTACAGTGTCTACAGAAATTCGTGCAGCAGCTTCTCCAGTTGTCATCTCCACATCAAAGAATGCAATGTCTTGCCTGAGAACAGCTTCGAGGTATAAAGATCGAATGCGAGCTGACTGCCTTTCTCCCGCCATTGTCCAACATGACACCTCTGAATAGGTAGATGTGGAGCACTCATATGAGATTCTGCTTTATGTGAATGCTCAACCCAAGTAGACTTTTTTTTTCGATGTTAACTTTTCGAAATGGTTGTAGAAAATTTATAAATAGAAAAATGCAAGTAAAATTGCTTCTGATTGTGGCAAATGCAATTCATCTATTAATTGTCCCATGAAGTACTAAGATAAGACCTCTTGATATCCTTTTGCTCGTCCGACTATGAATTTTAGGAAAGGTAACAAGTAGCGAAGCTGTGACGTTAAATAGCTAAATATTCAACAAATAGTTAGAAGCCATTTTATACTCTTGGTGTGTGGATCGCAATGTTGCTCTTGCTAGTGATCTTAAAATCCTTTCTAACGAGTTGGTGATTTAATGACCTATACAATGGTTTATAGGGGTATCATCTTTTGGAAGTCTCTACATCAACTAAAAACAACTTAAAATTCAATATAAAGGCATATGCAAGAGACAGACAATGTGATAATTAGTGTCACTCAATTGTACTTTGTGCTCGTAACATTTGCCTGTGCCCTTTCTCTCACCCTTCTCTCATCTACGTCAGTATGATGTACTATGAGACGCCTTGCTAATTGGTGTTTTACATACCCCCAACATATAGTCTGAGATTGAGCATTCTTATGGAGAAAAGAAGCAATTGATGTTCCCACTCCCAAGTAGATGTAGTAAAGAACAACCTGGATAAAAAGAAAATGCTATAGGGTAAACAAGCAAAGAATCATAATAAGAAAAACAAATTTAGATATTGAGTGAAAGTTAGTCTTAAAGAAGCACGAACTGGAATCACAAAAGGTCTTTTCTTCCTGTACCAATCTAAAGGTCACCGAGGGAGGTCATTTCACATCAGTTTCATGTATGTCATCTAAATAGTTTGAAAAAACTAGCCTAAACTATCATAACTTTTTATGAACATTTAAGACTAAATTCTATGGAGAAAAAATATATATGCGACTAAATTTGTAGATAGAATTTAGGCTTCCATGTTTGTTGGGTGAAATATGATACCTGGTATGTATGAAATGAGGTTATGCGCTCCTAAGGTATGAAACCTCCCCCCTCATCTCCACTGCCTAAGCGGCTCAACGGAAATCCAGGTGAATGGCAATAACAACATGGGTCTTTTCTTTTCTCTCTCGTGTGCACTAGGGCAGCCAAGGCAAGGATGGCATGTTGTTATGGTGGTGCCTAGATCCACACCCTCCATGATTGGATCTAGCATTTCCCGATGGAGATGTCTAGATCTGGGTGTGGCATGTCCAATAGCTGATAGGGGACAGTAGTGAGGTAGATAGCTAGCATGTTTGATGAAGTGATAGATGCAAGGCATTGTAACGGCAACCATGAGCGAGGTGTGGATGCTAGCGATGACCTTAGAGCAAGCCCACCTACATGAAGACCGGTAGTGGATGCCTCGAGTAGGCGTGAGGCTAATTGCTACCGGTAGAACGATGCGCTTGAATCTAGCCATGCAACATCAAATAGTGGCATGTCATCTTTTGATGCCTGGCTTGGCCTTCTCATTCTTTGGCTAGTTTGTTTTCAATCAGGTCATAAGAAGCTTTATGGTTAGGGGTGTCAGGTGTGAGCAATGTTTTGGGTGGCTGGGCTAGAGGGCCGGTGAAGACAATGCCATCTTCCTATTGCCGACTTGATCTCCTCTTCTCTAAGGAGTTCCTTAGCTAGTTTGCTTACAGACCTAATCGCAGAAAGCTCAAACAAATGGCTTGGATAGCAAGTACTGGCATGCTAAGGTCCGTGGCGAGGGTAGCTAGCGATAGGATTGAGGCTTGTGTTCAGTCAAGTGGAGGGGTGTTGATGCGGTGACAGTCGCGTGCTAGTATTGGCTTAGATGGCAGTGGCTAGCTTGGTGGGTGACTGGGCCATAGCAACAATAGGAGAATAGATAGACTCCATACAAAAGCTTAGCTCAATAGATTACAAGCCATTAACGGTGATGATTTGGGCGCCGTAATTCTCCTTGGTGATGTTGTTAAGGAACCTCGTTCTCCCTTTCTAGTATGATCCATTCCTTAGAAACCATTTCCAAGATTCGTTGGATAAGTAATGGCATTGTGGCGATCTATTACACACATAGCAGCAGTCAGTTTGATGCTAGGCTCCTTTTTCAGCTATTTGTAGACGTGTTATCAATATGTGGTGGTGTCTTTTCTCTTTTCTTTTTTTTAAAGTTCTCGTGGTACTATAGTCCTCTACTATATTAGTAAAACTTCACATCATTAGATGGTGTGGTTCATTTTAAAGGTTTTCATCTCAAGAAAAGGAATGAAAGTATAAAAATTCACAAACAATATCAAACGAAACCGTAACCTTTCAGATGCTTCGTGTGTAACTTATACGGGTTTTGGAGACATTACACTCGAGCCTAGGCGCCTAGTACCATGCAGAGCGCGGACCACTCACAAAATCTAGCGCCACAGATTGACTCCACAAGATGCCTAGATCGTGACCGAGCATCCGAAACTGCCGTTGCATCGGGGTGAGGTAAGGTGAGGCCAACGAAGGGTACTCGATTACACCTAAACGCGATTTAGACAGGTGGTAGTACGACGAGCGGCGGCAGCTCCTACCACCAAACGTGCATCCGTACGTATATGCTCAACCACAGTACAGATGACATGCGAGAGGCAGGAGACTACCTCCGGTAAACGTACACCGTACGACCATAACCGTGCATGCCGCGCGCGCGATCGATCAAAGTTGGCACAGTTTGCAAGGTCGATCGCGCGCCGATCGGTACAGTACGTACTATACCTTGCTGACTCGGTGGAGGACGGTGCTGGCGTCGCCGCCGCCGAAGCAGTCGATGACCGCCGAGAAGACGACGGTCATGAGCGGCTCGGACATGCCGTTCGCCATCGCCGCCACCGTGCCGATCGCCATCAGCGCCTTGTCGACGCCGTCGGCGTACCTGAACATGCGCTGGAACGGCAGCTTCCCGGCGTCGTTGCTGCTGCCTCCTTCCTTCTTCTCAGCGTCATCTTCTCTACCGTTCGACGCCATTGGCAAGAGTACACTACTGTGTGTTTCTCTCTGGTTTCTCTCTCGGCTCTCCTACTAATTGATAAGAGGCTACTCGATCTCTGCCTGTCTCCTTTTTATGATTTGTCGGCTCTCTTCGCGCGCACTCGTGGTGCGTGGCTGACAACGACGCAACCCCGAGCGGGCGCGTGATGGAGGATGTCAGGCGGGAATCGGTTTGCACCATATGCCCTCAAATGGTTGTTGAGTTTCTCTGCAGGTACGGTATGGGGCGTCATGGTGGAATACATATACAGTGTTAATCGACTCTCCTTTAATTCAGGTGCAATTGAGTCCATATGATGTTTATGGTCACTTGTACGAAAACAAAAGCAGATGTTCTATGTTGATTTTATTTAAAAAATTAAATGATGATGTCCGTTCTATTAGTTTTTTTTTCGGTGGAACATGTACAGTGTTAAAACCATGTGAAATGAGAGGACTTCGAAGCGATTTTTGCTTCTTAGTTTTGAGTGTAGCTGTTGGAGCCATCCGACTTAACATCCTCTTTTTATTAGTTAGTATGTTCATTCTAAAAATACCTTAATTTTTTATTCGTAAAAAATAAAGTATTTTAGACGTACATATAATATATTATATCATAAGATCAGATCTTACAACATAAAAAGAAATATTTTCTAGAACCCTGGACTTGGATACAGATGGTGAAGAAAGTCATGGAGAAATAAATGTTTAGCTTTATGTAAGTCCCACGAGCGATATTAAGCACCGCAACACTTTTTACTCTAGCTCTGATGCAATCGTGGATTTATTATCTCCATGCACCGTTGCACATGGCCTAAATTCGACTCTCGCTTAATTCATATGCGATGCGATTGAGTCCATGAAATGTTTTTGCCAGTCGTACGAAAACAGAAAAAACGGTGTTTTGTTGTTGATCTGAAAAAAATTAAAATGGTGATGACCATTCTGTCATGTTTTTAATGGTGGAATATGTGTAATGTTAAAGTCGACTCTCCTTTAATTCATAAGCAATTAAGTTCAGGAGATGTTTACGGTCACTCCTAGACGAAGATGTTTTTATGCTGGTTTGAAATGAATTAAATGGTGATGACTATTCTGATGTGTTTATTTATGGTGGAATGTGTGCAACGTTGAAGTCCACTATCTTTAATTCATGTGCAATTAAGTCCAGATAATGATTGTTTACAGCCACGGCCACTCGTAAAAAAAGAACAGATGAGATGGTGTATGTTGATTGGAAAAAAAATAAGATGATGTAGGCCACCTATTAATCTTGTTAACTCATTATCATGATTAAAATTTTATAATGAATAATTAGCTTTATAAATAATTTAATTAATAAAAATTGGTTTAAAATGTTTATAGTGTTCTGTGAGTATGTGTGGCTAACATAAGCCATGCTGCAATATATGTGCAATATATGTGCCTAGTTGGGTTGTCTATTTGTATGTATGTAACTTAATATCAACCTTGCTTAAGGTGATGACCAGTACTATTTAGGGAGAAGTAGAGGTCTAATACGGGATAAAGTTGAATTAGATTCAGAAGTCTTTGGGACTAATATTTGTTAATGGTAGGACCAATGCTAAATTAAGAGAGAGCTAGAACGATTAAAAATACCATAGCACAAGTTATCGTATGGTGAATGGATACTGTGTTAGATTTTATAATAGCCTATTTACAAGTTATGTATATATGAAGTGGACTAAGAAAAAAGAGAAAAAATAAATTAGGAAAGTATAAAAGTTTTGAAATATGTGAGCTTGAGTCCTAATATGATTTGTACATTCTAATTGGTGAAGAAAATTTTAGGTATAAATAGATGAATGGTTAATGATCTAAAAGAATAAATTTTTACAAGAGAGAAAAACAATTTAGTTTTGAGATAGGGTGTGTTTTGTATTTGATATATCTTGATGTAATAAAGTTGATCTACTTTTAATATTTTATCGAGTTATATTTTTATTTATGAGCAGTTATACCAACGACCAACCGTATTAAGGCGGTCACAACATAACGATAGGAGTAGTGACAGATAGACAATCAAACCGATAATATACGACAGTTGTAACTTTTTTCATGTTAGATGTTTTTTTATTCCATGAAAAAAATTGATTTTTGGCTCTACCATTCTTATGTTTCAATCCTACTAATCTTAATGTAATTTAGATTTGTTATACAATATAATGGTAATTTAGATTTGTTATACAATGTAATGGATGTTTGGTTGCCAATCACAGTTTGTTATGCCTAAGGTTAGACAAATTTGATAGTTATTTAGTTACAACCACAGTTATAAAAAATTCTAATTTCAACAAATTAGTTCATATATGTCAATGATTTAGAAAAATAGAACAATATTCTTTTTGATTTGTCATAGTATGGTTAAGAATTTGATAACTTCAATTTAAATAAGTGTGACAAATTTTATTGGTAGTGGTGATAAGTAAACAACCACATGAATGATTTGCAGATATGGTCCTAATTGCCAATGACATGTAAATAATAAAGTTATATTTATAGACCCCGTGCAAGTATGAAAAGCCCTTGGTGATGATACAACATCAATCAACTATTTTCTTTTCCTTCCCATAGATATCATATAGTCACCAACTTACAGTTTTATCTTGATCTTTTAATTAAGTTTGGTAATTAAAGATATATTATCCTAGTACAGTGAACAATTGGATGGTCAAGACATATATGATCTTCATAATAGTTCGCATCTCGAGGGGAAATTATGATACTTACAGATCGTCCAATGCCGCCAACTATAATGGTTGGTATGAATAAGACATGGCCTCTTATTGATTTGTTCCGTACAAAAAATTTGTCGAGAACTATAGCTGTTTGTCCCACCGATCGGACGTCTAATATAGATTCCTCTGGATTAACCATGATGCTGTGCTGATGCTTGTGTGATGTTGCATTAGATGGCAATATTACTGGAAATCTCTAATAAGTCTAGTACGCTATAGCTAATACTCCCTCCCGCAATTAAATTTTAAAACGTAATTATTTGTCATATTAAAAATTATATAATTATTATTTATTTTATCATTAAAAGTATTTTAATCATGATTTATATTTTTTATTTTTAAAAAAATAAATAATACAAATGAGTACGTGTATGTTAAAGATCAACGTTGTTAAATATAAAAAAATAAAGGGAGTAATTAGCATTAAGAATCTCGATCTCTGCCTGACAGATAGTGAAAAATGATCAAGAAAATTCTGATAAGCTGTTCTTTTCGGGTGGTCGATCGATACATGTCTGTCAAATTAACTTTGATTGCACGCTCTGATACCATTTGCTTTTTGATCTTCTGTCTTGCCTTGCTGTAGATCGATCGGCCAGGTTGTTCTTGCAACGTAAAGCTTACTACTTGAGCAGAACGGAAGCATATCAAACAGAGGACCAAGATTGTGAAAGGAACTCTGGATTAATCATGTTCGACCTGAGTTTAGACTTCAGAGCTTAGGCTCAACTGAAGTCAAGATTTGTCTGGTGAGGCGAAAACATCAGTTGTTCCACCAGGCATCGGTGCTGTACTACCAACCTCGGGCTACTCTAGTCGATCAGTCGAGGGCTCGATGCCTGGTCCGTCGTACGCCTGCCGTACCGACCTCGGCCGAGACAAACGTCAGATTTATAAACAATGGTCCAGATTTCATTTCAACCGTAAGATTTATAAAAAACGGTTCAGATCAACCCGTTACACGGTTGCAGAACACGTCATGACACGGACATATATGGAACCGCATTTGCTGTCCAGTAAAATCATGTCTTACAATACTACTGCAGCTTCTATTACTATCTGTATCTGTATAGTGTCCCTACACGTTACATCTAAGCTTTATTATTCTATTATAATTATAAAAAGTATAATTATAATAGATTAATGGCTATGGGTTGTCTTATAAGGCATCTCGACCGGCCTCTATATGTACTGATATATTAACAGGAATAGAATCATTCTCACACTTTTATGGTATTAGAGTAGTTTCGATCCGCTACCCTTCTGTAATAAAAACCAATGCCCACCGCCGTCGCCATTGCTGTCATGGCTCGACCTCCGGCTTCAGTCCTTTACTATTGCTGTGCTGCAGGAGGCTGCCGAGGTCCGATCGCCCGCCTTCGCAACGCCGTCGCTTTCGAACCAGCGCCCGTCGCTGATCCGATCGCCACCACCATTGCTAACTGCATGTTACCGGGTGTGTCGTTGGTCTCATCGCCCACGCTGCCGATCCAATCACCTCGTAGCTGCCCTCATCACTAAGCGTGGCCGTCGATCCGATCCTGCCTCTCATCGCTCGCGCTGTCGATCCGATCGCCCGCCCCGTAGCTGCTCTCGCCATCGGGTGTGGCCGCCGATCCGATCCTACCACCTCCGCTCCCGAACCAGCGCCAGCTACCGATCTGATCACCCGCCGATCAGATCCTACCTGCTGTCGATCCGATTGCCTGCCGATCCGATCCGATCTGTTGATCCGATCCGATCGCCTGCCGATCCGATCCGATCACCCGCCAATCGGATCCTGCCTGCTGCCAATCCGATCGCCCGCCAATCCGGTCCGATCGCTCGCTGATTGGATCCTGCCTGTTACCGATCGATCATGTCTGCTGCCGATCCGATCGCCCACCGATCCAATCCGATAGCCTGTCGATCTGATCACTTGCCCTGCTGCGTCACAGGGTGTAGCCGCCGGTCCTACCCCTTATGGCCGGCGAAGACGATGACGTCGCTGCTACAGCAACCGCCAAGGCGGCCAAAGAAGCTGAAGACCACCGTCTCACAACTGAAGCTGCTCGCCCTGAAGAAGCGCGTCGGGCTGAGGAGACTCGCCTTAGCAACGCTGCCCTGGACGTGTATGAGAGCGCTCACAAGGCTCTTTGGGTGCAAGCCAGCGCCGTCGTCAACGTCAAGACACTCATCCCCATCGTCCTCAACACGACCATAGACACCTACACCAAGTGGCGTGGCATGTTACTCACCGTCCTCGGCAAATATGCCCTTACCCACCACGTCCTCGAGAATGAGACGTTCCCCACCCGCCCAACGTGGATCCAAGCGGACTGCTGCATCCTCACATGGGTATACGGCATCGTCTCCAACGACCTGCAACAGTTGCTAATGATGCGGAAAGGTCGCGCCCGCAACGCGTGGTGTTACCTCAAGGACGAATTCCTCGGTCAGAAGGAGTCACATGCCCTTCTCCTGGAGACATAGTTCCGTACCTTTCGCCAGGAGTCTCTGAGCGTCACCGACTACTGCCGCCGCCTTGAGTCCATAGTTGCCTCCCTCGCCGAATTCGACGACCCCATTGACGGCCGACAGATGGTACTCACACTCTTCCGTGGTCTCAGTGGCAAGTTTTGCCACATGGTATCCATCCTCAAGATGCACAGGCCATTCCCGACGTTCACTGAAGCCCGTACACACCTCCTATTAGAGGAGATGGAGATCGATGCTCGTTCTTCATCCCCACCGGCCGCCCTCGTTGCTACGACGCTGCGTCCAGCGGCTCCTGATGCGCCCGCTGCTCTACGTTCGGGAGCGCTTCCTCCTCCACGCCCCACTGCACCAACCGGGGGCCAGCGCAATGGCCGCCATCATGGCCGCGGTGGACCTATTGGTGATGGCCCTCTAGCACCCTCTGCTGGTGTGGCCCCAGGTGGACAGGACAGCGCCCCTCCCGGTACGGCCGTGTACCCGTCGTTCGTCCACCCTTGGGCTGGCACCGTGCACATGTGGTCGTACGACCAGTTGGGACGACCTGCACCGCCACAGCCTGCGTTCCATGCAGCCCCACACTATGGCGGTTTCGGTGCTCTTCTCGGCGCATATGGAGGCTCATACAGTGCCCCACCGCCCTCGTACGGCACATACTAAGGGAGAGCTGCACCGTCGGGCTTCTAGGCACCCTCACCAGCGTACCAGGCGGCGTCCTGGATGCCCACTCACGGAGGGTCTTGGCACCAGGACTCTCTAGGCACTCCTTCAACACTATGACGCTGAACCCGTCGGCCTCTAAGTGGTATGCTGATTTAGGTGTCGGTTCACACGACCTCAGATGCTAGTATACTCTCCATCATTTTCCCACCCTCTTCATCTACTCCTTCATCTATCGTTATGGGAAATGGTGTTTTACTTCGTGTCACAGCCATTGGATCCCATATTTTTTTCCTTACCGCATCGTGATCTTGCTCTTAATAACGTTCTAGTGTCACCCAACATTACTAAGAACTTAATTTCCATTTGTTGTTTTACCACCGACAATAATTGTTTTATTGAGTTTGATCCATTTGGTCTTTTTGTAAAGGATTTGCAAACTAGAAACGTGATCGCCAAGTGCAATAGTTCCGGTGACCTCTACCCATTTTTTGCACCCTCCATCAGCACCTCCGCGTTCATCGTAGCACCCACCTCCCTTTGGCATCGTCGTCTCGGTCACCTTGGGCGTGAAGTTTTGTCCAAACTCATTAGGTCCAATGCCATTTCCTGCAATAAATATGATATTGATCATATCTGTTATGCGTGCCAACTTGGTCGTCATGTACGTCTACCCTTCGGTTTATCTAGCTCTCGAGCTACTCATAATTTTTATTTAATCCATTGTGATTTATGGATCTCTCCACTTGTTAGTGTGTCAGGATACAAATATTATCTTATTATTCTTGATGACTGCTCTCACTATATTTAGATTTTTCCACTTCGTCTCAAATCCGAGACATTTTCCACTCTTTCTAATTTTTTTGCTTATTTCCACACATAGTTTGGTACCACCATCAAGAGCATCCGGTGCGACAATAGCTATGAATTTGACAATTCCCAGGCCTGCACGTTTTTCCTCTTTCACGGTGTTGACCTCCGTATGTCGTGTCCATACACCTCCCAACAAAATGGTAAAGCAGAGCGTGCCCTTCGTATCATCAATTACACTCTGTGTTCCCTTTTGTTTCAGGCGAGTCTCCCTCTAGCTTACTGGGTTTAGGCCCTTTACACCGCCACATATCTTGTGAATCGCCTCCCCACCAAAACTCTCGCCTCCTCCATACAATACAACGCTCTCTTCTCTACCTAGCCCTCATATGATCATTTTAAAGTTTTTTGTTGCACCTGTTACCCCAATATGTTCTCTATAGTGCCTCACAAACTTGCCCTCCGTTCTTCTCTATACGTTTTCCTCGGCTACTCCTTGGAGCACAAAAGCTATCGATGCCTCGAGCTTCAGTCGAACCGCATCCTTATTTTCAAACATGTCATTTTTGATGAATCATTTTTTCCCTTTCTCTAACATGTCTAGCACACCCATGGCATCCTCCGCCCTGGACTTTCTTATCGATGATTACGATCTTACCGCTTTAGTTCTTGGAGCTCATTTTGTACATGCAGGTACAGCAGCTTCCTCAGTGGCACACCTCATGCCCGAGGCCACCCTTGCGCCATCAAGCCCTGGTGCAGGGTCGTGGTCTCTTGAGTCCAGCTCTGCTGCCCATGGCACCACCTCCACGCCACCGTTCGCGTCGTTCGGTGCCACTGCCCCTATGCACCCCGCACAGGTCGCTGCCAGTAGCACCATGCCGACCACGAGTGCTACCGGTCCTGCTGCCATTGTTGCTCGCGCACAGGTTGTCGTCAGCGGTACTAGCCGCACAGCTGCCACCCGACCGATCGTCATCCTTCCGGTCACCAATGCGCACTCGATGCGCACGCGTGGTAAGGCTGGTATCGTACAGCCAATGGATCGCCTCAACCTCCACGTTGTGCCTATGTCACCTCTTCCTCATTCTGTTCGTGATGCACTATCAGACCCTAATTGACGATTTGCTATGCAAGCTGAGTATGATGTCTGATTGCCAATGACACCTAAATTCTTGTGCCTCGCCCTCCTGGCGTTAATGTTGTGACTAGCAAGTGGATTTATCAACATAAATTGCTTGTCGATGGGTGTTTTGATCGCTACAAGGCTCGTTGGGTACTACAGGATTTCACACAGCAACCCGATGTTGATTATGATGAAACCTTCAGTCCCGTTGTCAAGCCTGCGACAGTTCGAGTTGTTCTCTCTCTGGCATTATCTCAGAACTAGCCCATTCATCAACTAGATGTGAAGAATGCATTTCTCCATGGCACTCTTACTGAGACAGTGTACTGCGTGCAACCCTCTAGTTTTGTGGATTCTTCTCGCTCAAATTTTGTCTGTCGGCTCAACAAGTCCTTATATGGTTTGAAGCAGGCTCCTCGTGCTTGGCATCATAGGTTCATCTCTCACCTCGTGTCACTTGGATTTGTTGACACAAAGTCCGATACTTTGTTGTTTATATATCGTCGCGGTCCAGACATGACCTACTTACTGCTATACATCGATAACATTGTCCTTACCGCCTCCTCTGCCGGATTTCTCAAACACATCATTGAGGCTCTCCAGCATGAGTTTGCTATGATAGATATGGGTCAGCTGCATCACTTTCTAGGCATTTCTGTAACACGCTCTGCAGATGGTCTGTTCCTTTCTCAGCGGCAATATAGTTAGGATATTTTAGAGCACGCCGAGATGAGTGTGTGCAAGCCATGCAGCACGCCTGTTGATCTACACTCCAAATTATCTGCTGATGAACCGCCTGTTACTGACGCTACACAGTACCGTAGCCTAGCTGGTGCTCTGCAGTATCTAACTTTCACCCGACCAGATATTGCATTTACAGTTCAACAGATATGCCTCTATATGCATGATCCTCGGGAGCCACACCTCGCTGCTCTCAAGCGGATCCTGCACTACTTATAGGGCACACTATCACTTGGGCTGATCATGCGTCGATCTTCACCTGCAGATCTTATTGTTTACACGGATACCAACTAGGCTAGTTGTCCTGACACTCGCCGGTCGACCTCTAGCTACGCGGTATTTCTCAAGGACAATTTGGTGTCCTGGTCTTCCAAGCGTCAACATACGGTCTCTAGATCGAGTGCCGAAGCTGAATATCGTGCTGTGGCGAATAGTGTTGCTAAAGCTATCTGGCTGTGTCAGCTGCTTCTTGAGCTTCGCCACCTCTTCGTCGTGTCACCTTGGTCTATTGCAATAATATCAGTGTTGTATATCTCTCTGGCAACCCAGTGTAGCATCAGCGAACGAAGCATGTTGAGATTGATCTTTCGAGAAAAGGTCGTCCTTGATCACGTTTGGGTCCTACATATTCTTACGACATCATAGTATGCCAACGTCTTTACCAAGGATTTTCCTACCTCACTATTTTAGTAGTTTTGGTCCAGTCTGAATGTTAGCAATGTTTTCAATTAGGCTGAGGATGAGTGTTAGCCTATTATAATTATAGAAAGTGTAATTATAGTAAATTAACCTTAATTAATGATATAACTGTATGGTTGTCTTATGAGCCACCCCAGCCGATCTCTATATGTGCTGATGCATTAACAGAAAATATAATCAATCATTCTCACGCTTTTAAATCTGTAATGCTGCAGATCGAGTATTACAAAGGAGAAGATCATTATCTTAGCATGTGGCTACGACTGAAGACAAACGATAGAGGTGCACTAGACACATCTCCTATCGTTCGATTCATGATTAATAATTTAGATTGAAATGTGTATAAGGGTCCTGACATTGTTGTTTTCACGCCAACCGTATTCTTCTTGTCCACAGGATTTCTTTCATATTACTTTTTGACGTTTAAATGCATCTAGTGGCATGACTTCTTATAGCTCCAAACAATTGCTCACCACTGATAGTTGGAAGACCATTATCAAGTGTGTGTGTGTGTGTCAAATCTTTGATAGGACTTAAAATTGCTCTTAGATTAACGTGAGCATCTGTTCGTAATGCACGAAACCAAGCAACTACATCTTGATATAAAGTTTAGGACCACTAATTTTTGTCGGATTTTAGTAAGGCAAAATTGTACACCTCCTAGACATTGAAAGACACCTCTCGGCTTGACAAAGGAAAACAAAAAGGCACACTAACGAAGTTAGAAATGTACAAGGAACAGAATGTACCTTTCCAAGATGTAATCACGCATAGGCTACAGAATATAAATACATTTGTTACGTATCCATCCAAGAGCTCCACAAGAATATTTTTGGTGCATGCTTTTGCTGTCGCGGTATCTCTTAATTTTCTACTCCTTTATGTAAAAAATTGTTTGTAACCGTTAACCCAGTGATCAATACCTTAGTAATATATATTTCTGTCCCTTAATGCTGTTATCAGTCAAATAAAAATATTCTCCTTTCTTTTTCTCTAATATTGTTTGATAGGGATCTTGCTTTTATATATTCTCGATCACTTGCACTACTGGAAAAAAAGCCCACATCTGAATTTTGTATGTATGTGAAATCGCCTCCAAGCACATCAAATGTTTGCAGATTCAAAGGCCCCTAAATATGAAGAGCTAATTTAATTTATTCGTTGGGACTTAAACTATTATGGCTCCTTTGCAACACAAAATCTTAAAGCATCTTATGACATGTAGTTTAATTCTTTCATGATTCCTCCGAGTTTCCTCTCTAAGGCCTAAGATGATTTCAGGATATAATTAACCTATATGTTTCAGCCAAGTAAATTCTTTTCTATTTTAAAATAATCTCTCCATCTCAATGGGTTGCCTTTTACTTGGATATAAGGTGTTGCCATACTGCTTTTCTATTTTAAAATAATCTCTCCATCTCAATTAGTTGTCTTTTACTTGGCTATAAGGTGATTGCCATACTGCCATCAGGTTATGTCAATCAGTTGTATATTTAATGGGAGCATGTCATTATGGCAACGCACATGTCCCCATCTCTTGTTGTCGTCTCTGATCGACAATTTATTCTCTTACTTATTCCTCTAACAAGTAGCTGAAATTAGGGTGTCGAATCCTTGAACTTGGAACTTGTTATTGAAACTTACAGCTTTTCATGTTGCCATATTAGTACTCACTTGCATAGCAGCACATGTAATATGCATCATGCCATCGTAGTATCATCTCACTAAACTTTTGATGGCCGCTTCCTGCGTATGCACATTAAGGCTCGGTTTGCATACGTTATATTGAGCTTAATTTGAAACTATTGCTTATAGATCTTTTAAAAAAGGTCATAATGGCAAATCAAATTGCATGTTAGAACCAAAGAATGAATGTTAGGACCAAAGAATACAAAGTATGAGTGTAATGCATCACGTTTTATCTCTTTCTAGATGTGATGGATAAAAGACCGTCTTCAAATCAAATCATGTGACTATTTACCAGTGGTTTTCAAGTTTTATAGTGCATATAATAAATTCAATACTTAAAAAATTATATCTCTTACTTATACATCCTTTAAAAACTATAACCTATATAATAATATTGGACACTTATATATATACTATTATTTATTTATGATAGATATATTTCCAAGCCGTTACACACTCCTAACGTTTTCTTTGTCGTTACTTAGTCGCACGCCATTAAACAAAGATGGTAGAGAAAAATTGTATGAGTAGCATTTTCCAATGATATTATGACAGTCACAACACTAATCAAACGGTTCAGTCCTAGGAATGTTACAAAATTTCCATGCACCCTATGATAAACAGACGAGATGAGGTGGAGGTTCTACAGGAAAGAGCGCCGCCAACGCTTCATGAAGGCGTACTTGGGCTTTACGTGATCCAGCGAGCTGTAGACTGTAGCCGTCTTCCGCCGCCATCTGCCCATCTCCTCATGCGACCAGCCCCGGTGCTCGCCGCCGGCGGCAGAACGGTTGCGAGCCTTCTCTCCGCAACGGAGTGGATGCTTCCTTCTCCGGCCACCCAAGTCCACACCATCTCCGTCCTCCCCTCCCACTCACCGTCGTCCCCTCATCACCACATCGCCTTCTCCAACCTCACCACCGCGCCTAAGCGCCACGGAGGTAAGGGGGAAGAGGAGGGCAGCCCAAGGTTCGAGGTGGTGCGCGACGACCTCCTCCACCCTCTCGCCAATGGTAACAAGGCCCGCAAGCTCGACGCCCTCCTGCCGCTCCTGCGCCGCCGCGGCGCTACTGACGTTGTCCGTCCTCCGCCGCATTCCCCTCCTCTCAGCCTTAACATCTTGTTTTTCACTCTGATGGCATCTTCGCTGTTCTGTAATTCGATTGCAGGTGACATGCGGGGGTTGCCAGAGCGCCCACGCTGCGGCCACTGGTGAGAGGATTACCCTTTTTGTTATCTTCATTCCACTTGAATCTGTCTATAAATTCCAATTCTTTCTTTACACAAGCTATGACCATATTAACTTTCGGTAAATATATCATGCCACTACATCCCTGCAAAAATCGCTCTCTTGGTCATGCAATTTTTTTCTCTTGATTAATGTACTGAAATAGTGAAATGTATTGTTTTTCTTTCTTGAATTCGTTTAAGTCGAATATAAATGTTGCTTTGCTCATTGCATTCACAATTTCTTCATTTACTGCATTAGCGGTCCACTGTGTTGAGTGGGGAATGAGACCACACATACTGCTGAGAGGTGAACAGCCAGATGTCCCGACAGGCTACAATCTGATCTCTTTGATGTTTGGCAATGTGGCGTATGTCTCTCGGTCAGTGTATGCACACAGAGATGAAATGCTTTATGATCACGCCAGAAAAGTTGCAGGTACAGGTGGTACAGTGTTATGGGCGAATGATATTGGCAGAGAGGATTTTGTTTTAGATGAAGATAATGGTTATGAAATTGGTTCAAGAAGAGTAGCTATTATTAAGGAAGGGGCTGGTAATGTCCAAGCATTGCTAGGTAAGTAATGAACTGTTTTTGTCAATTTTTCCTGAACTCCTGAGTTCAAGTTTAGTTCATCAATAGACTTTTTAACTACAGAATAAATTAATACACTTAACCTGAATGCATGTGTATTCTTATATTTCTATATTTGATTTGAGGTCGAAAGTTGTCACTTTGAGTATTAGGATCAGGTCATCAGGGCAGTCAATTTTGCTTCTACAGTATGTTGTTTTCTTATCACTTGTTAATCTGAAACCTTTAACTTGGACCCAGAAGGAAATCTTGCGTATTTCACATATTTCACATCACTTTGTTTTACCTTCAGGTGTTATTCGGCTTGTGGAGTACCTTTACAACCTGTCGTCATTTCAGAAACATGAGAAAGTTTGTATCGTGGTAGATGCTGGGACAGGCATAACGGCTGTGGGGTTAGCTCTTGGAGTTGTATGTCTAGGGTGCGTTTGTTAATACTACTTGCATATGATGACTTACATCATGTCAGAACGAATTGAGAGTTATCATTTCAGCTTTTGTACACTTTGAACTTTTGAGAGTTTCTAATGGTATTAAAGGTATTATGATTCTCCATTTCTTTAATATAAAGGCTTTGTTGTTGGAGATTCTTTTGAAGTATCTAGAGCACAACAATGAGAACAGTTCTAAAACTTGATCTATCAAAGAAAAAATGGGATAAATTAATGTCTCTTGTGACAAATTTGGTACCTTTTAACTTGGTTAAGCAGTACTAGTTAAAAACCATGTCGATCAAAATGTTCATCACCTAGTATTTCCATGTCTATATGTTGCTTTCACCATGCATCTTTGCTAGAGATCACAGTTTTTTCATGATCCTTGCAGATTGCATTGGAGAATAACTGCTGTCATGCTTGCTGACACACTCGAAAGATATGAAGAACGAGAGAAGTCCTTAATATCTGACTTTAAGAAGCTTTGCCATAACAACTGCCATGAACTGTTGGGAGAAAATGATATTGGTGATAGTTTAGTTGAATGGGTCAAACGATTTTCACCAAGACGGTATGCTTCCATCAATTAATTTAATATACTGCATTTTACTGAGCATTCATTTTATTCAATATGTGATGCTTTCTCAAGTGTCCAACACAATACAATGCTGTCTTGGGTCATTTTCAAGGCATTTCCCTATGATTAAAATGTATTGTGCAGTACAAAAGGTCAGATGCTGATGGCTTGCTTGATATGTTATGTAATTTATTTCGAGTATGTTAACATTCAGGACGTATTAATGATTTTGTAATTTGAGCGTGGTCATTTACTAATAACTACAGTTTTCTTGTACGTATCTAGTAATTTACTTGGAAATATTTAGTCAGCGGTTGAAGTGGACTTGATATTCCGATTGTTATTTATTTTGGTGAATAAGTCCTCATGTTTTTAGACCTAGCTTTTAGAATTTGCGCTCAGTTATTGATTTTTTTGGGGACAATTTTTTGTTCAGATTTGGCAAGGTGTTGGACGGTGAAATTGCATCATGCCGCCAGATTGCGCAGCAAACTGGTATCCTGCTGGATCCAATGTACACCTTAGCTGGCTGGGAGCAAGCTGTGGATCTATGTGTTGGAGACAGTACAGCCAAAGTGGTGATGATCCATACAGGCGGAACGCTTGGCTTATGCGGATTGGCGCAACGGTACTCATCGCACTTCACTTAAGCAGGCCAACTTTTCTGCAAGTGTGAAATTGCGTTCTGCCGCTGCAGAGAATCCTCTTTTTTCCACTTTCCCGAGAGGTAGTACTTTTGTACGAGAGTTCCAAGCTAGAATCGCAAGAATAGTCTGAACTCTGAAAGTCTGAATTGCCCTTGTATAGCTAAGCTAGTCACAACTCGAGCGACAGGCGGATTGAATCCAGCATGTGTATCCATGGTTCATCAGAATCAGTTTTATTTGCTAGGTCAGCCAAGAACAATTTCATCCTACTGATCTACTGTGATTGATTGCCCATCAATTCATGGCTGCCTCCTCTGCTCTCAAGTTTGAACTTTTGGATGAATCTTCATCCTTTCTATCTGAAGATTGAACATACGGACGCCTGAATGAAACGCCGTAACTCAACAGTGCGCAGGTAGAGTTCTCAAGTCTGAAATTACTTGAGTCGTTCACGGCCTCTGGATCAAACGAGTGGCAGAGATATGCGGGAGAATTTTACCGCAAGACAATGTGTCGATCCTTCAGGCGGGGACGTCGCCGTCTGATCGCGGCGCCGCGGACGACGACGACATTGGCCCCACGAGAGCGCCTCCCACTCCCGTGGCGGCCGCCGGTGTCGCTTCACGCATGCACATATGGCGCGCACCGCGTAGCGAATCGAAGAAACCGCAAAAAAGTTCTCGACGCAACACGACTACCACACGAGATCGATTGGTTCGCGCGCGCCCGCCACGCACGCCGCCTGCCCCATCGCCATCGGTCGGCTGCAACGCACGCTCTTCGATCGTCTCCTATGCCTGCCGCTGCCCACCACACGCGTGGCGGCGGAGGGGTCTATGGCCGCCGCAGGGACGGGGGCGGGGGAGAGCGAACCGCCAGCGGAGGCGGCGGCCGCGACGTTCCGGCGGGTGTACGACACCCTCAAGGCCGAGCTTCTCCAGGCCCCCTCCTTCGACTTCGACGACGCCATCCAATGGCTCGAGAGCGTCAGTGCTACTCGTAACTCCTCTAGGTTTTTGCACCGTCCTTGATTAGACGTCTACAGTTTATGAAATATTGGATCTTTCAAAACAAAAGCTTATGAGATATTTGATCTTTTTTCCCTTTAGAGCTTTGGTACAATCTGCACGTCTTAATTTCTTCCTTGTATTTTTCGTTGAGTACAATTGTTTGTTAATATGTAGCTGAACAATTCCTTGAACCTTTTCTCTGAACAGATGCTGGACTACAACGTACTTGGTGGTGCGCAAAACATGCTATTTCGAACAATGAGACCAAAGAATGGCACATTGCTATCTCGTGGGCAAGTGATTTAGATCTCTGATCGTGTACAGGAAAACTGAACCGCGGCTTGACTGTTGTAGAGAGCTACAAATTACTGAAAGCTGCTAGCGCAACCGAACCGAGCGAGGAGGAATTGTTTCTTGCATGCATCCTTGGTTGGTGTATTGAATGGGTATATGATACTTGTATGACTTAGTGACCTGGGGATTATGAAACGACCATATTAGCAAGATTGTTTTTTAAACTGAATTGTTCTTTGAGTAACGTGCAGCTTCAGGCGTATTTTCTGGTTCTTGATGATATTATGGACAACTCGCAGACTCGGCGAGGAAAACCCTGCTGGTTTAGGCTTCCCAAGGGTTGTGACTCCACATAGAGATGGCCTTGAGCTATTGTAGATGCTCAAATGTTCATTAAAAAGTTATTCTTGTAGTCCAACTAAATAAAGGAAAAGGCAAAATAGTCTTGTTCTCAAATGCTATTTATGTTGGCTAAATAGCGAGGGGGTAACTCCACACTAAGGACAGGTGTGATCATGGTATTTGCTTGATTATCGAGTGGTAACTACCACTAGATGCAAGGAATGATATAGATGTGTAGATTAATGCTGTTTAGAATGAGTTCTTTGCTTGGTTAAATGGCAATTTAGTTCATATTTTCTAACTTGAGCAGGTCGGCCTCATAGCTATAAATGATGAACTCATCCTTCGCAGCCAAATTTCAAGGATCTTTAGGCGCAATTTTTTTGGGAAAAATTACTATGTTGATCTCCTAGATTTATTCAATGAGGTGGTTTCAATTCTTAAAAATTATTTTTTTGACAACCAATTTTTACTGAAGCATAATATTGTTGCTTCCTCCTTAGGTTGAGTTTCAGACAACTTCAGGCAGTTGTTAGATCAAATTACAACAAATGAAGTAAGGAAAGATCTGAACAAGTATAATGTACATGTGTAAGTTACTGGATTATGAATTCTCCATAGTATTATACTGATATGCTGCCCTAGAAGGGTAGTTGTTTGTCAGTTCATTTTACTCTTCTTCCTGATAAACATCATTTTTTTTTAATTTTGGGCAGTTATATGCGCATTGTGGAATACAAGACAGCTTATTATTCATTTTATTTGCCAGTAAAAAATAATGTCTTCCATATAATTTTTTGAATTATCGCATATAAGAATGGATATGTAAGTTTAGGAGGCTAAATAGTGATTAAGAAGAATATTTTTTGATATTTAAGATCAATGCTACAGATATATGGATATATTGATACGAACGTTAACCATAAAATCAAAACAGACTGATTGAAGTAGCGCCAAATATCTATCATACTCTGTGAAAAGAGGGTATCATAGAAGTTAAAATGTAAATTTTATAGAACGATGATTAGATCTATTATGTTATATGAAATAAAATGTTGATAAAAAATATTATGTTTAACAGTTGAGTGTTATAAAAATACGTATGCTACATTGAATTTGTGGTCATATAAGAATGGATTGAGTCCAGAATAAGAATATATGTGATCGACTAGAGATAATACTAATTGAAGAAAAGATTGTCCGATATCGATTGAGATGGTTTACCCATATCTTAAAAAAACCCTCAGATATGCCATTGTAAAATTTAAATTAAGATAATAATATAAAGTATAGAGATATAATAAAATTAACATAGATACAAACAATAAAAACAATAAAAAGTGACTTAAAAGAGTAAGTATGATATACATAAAGATCTGTACTTAAATAATATGTTTAAACCGTGATTTAGAGATTTTTTGTTACGTTTTACTTTTAACCTATCCTAACTTGGGTACATAATTTTTTGAATTTTTTATGGCATCAATTCAGGATGTTGCTCATCAATATCTGCAAATTGCAAATTGAGAAAATGTTTCTTCTTTTGCCACCTCATGGAAATGTTTTCTACTCAATAAGTGGGGAATTAGAATGGAGTTAGAAATCTAATTCAAATGGTTAGCTTTCATTTTTCTATGCCTCATGAGCATGGTTCATCACAAACAGGAGTACACATAGCTCCGAATGAAGCTTGATGGTCCTATAAACAACAGCGTCTTGGTTATAGACATTTTGTAGTGAGGTTGAGTTTTTGTGATTGTTTTGGCTTGGTATTCACGATCGGCAAATTTTTGTTTAACCTTTTTGAGGTTGCATGTGCACTGCTGTTGTTTGGCGAGAATTTGGACGATTATGTTGAAGTGAAGCATATCCTAGTTGAAATGGGTGTTTGCTTTCAAAGTCAGGTAAGATCATCTTGATGAATTCTCTTTTCCACTTGAATGCTTTTCCTCTTCTTGGTTTTCTGTTTTCCTCTCGGTGTCACTAATAGTAGTAAGATTTTCCCTCCAGGACGATTATCTAGACTGCTTTGGCGAACCAGAAGTTATTTGCAAGGTAAGTACATCACTCCAGCACTACTTTCACAAGTTACATCACTCTATTACTATCCAAAGTTCTTTGGACTATCATCCCAAGCAATCTTATCACAGATCGGAAGTGACATTGAAGACTTCAAGTGCTCTTGGCTATATGTTCAAGCACTTGAGCGTGCTGATGAGAAGCAAAAAGGAGTCTTGTTTGTAAGGCCCACGCAGTTCTGCACTGTATCTTTGCATAGTTAAGCATGACATTTTATTATTTGAATGTATGCTTGCAGGGAAATTATGGGAAATCAGATCATGCTTGTGTTGCCAAAGTGAAGGATCTATATAAAGAACTGGATCTCCAGGTTTCCCCCTGTTATTTTTTTCTGGCAGAAAAGATTTTGTATATAATATGGTATAATTTTGTCACTTTGTTGTTCAATCATTGCAAAGATTTTTTTTCCTGAAGATGGTATAATGCAGCCACATTGCTGCTTTCAATCCTTGATTTTGAAAAATAAAATTGCATTCAAGCGGTCAAGCCATGATATTGAACATATGCAACCAAGATGCTTACTCAAATAATGCTTTTCCTTCCATGACAAATTCATTTATTATGCATGATTTACTTTGAACTTTTCTTTCAGCGCGTGTTTTCTGAGTACGAAAAGCAGAGCTATGAAAGCCTGATCTCAACCATTGAAGCGCAACCGAAGGAAGAAGTACGAACGGTATTGAAAAATAAGAGGAGGAAGTAGAACACGGCTGAAAAATAAGGCCAATCTTGGCATCTCGTGGAGCCATTCTGGTTCTTGGCTTCTTGCTGAGATGCCATAGGTGTGTTAAGTTTCTAACTTGCGGGACTTTGCTACGAGGAACGTGTCTGATAAATAAGAAAAAATAGTTCTTGTTGCGACCCACGGATCATGTGGCTAGAAGGCGATTTCACATTGGACAACATAACCAGTATGCAGAAATTCCCTGCTTGCATAAGTTGAATAATATGAGATTAAGAACTTGTAACAGATAAATTTCTGGGGAATTTTTTTTCTTGCGAAGAATGGAATAACAATCATACTTCTTTTCCTTTATTAATTTTGTTATTGTGTATATGATCATTTATCAAGATATTGTTACAGCTTTCCTATCCTGTAATTAGTAAATACCATCGGGAGAAGGGTTGAGCATGCTTCATTCTTCGTCACAAGATACTGATCCTGCCTAGATCTGTCGTTTGGATATTGCCAAGTAATGTAGCCAAGCTGACAAGCTTCAAAACTGATGCTCTGTACATCAAACCTCTTCTGTCCCGGTGGTCTATGCACAAATCTGAACACTATAAATACAATATGGTACTCGGATGACTCCGCAGATTCAGCTGCAGATGCTACTGAACCTAATGATGCTGATGGACTATAAACTATGGCCGACCATGAAAAACTAAAAATGAGAACTCGTATATGATCAAAATTTTGTTAATAGTTAAGCCAGTAGAGTAGATTTTAGTGGACCGACCGTCCCGTCCTCTAATAGATGCATGGCTGCACTATAGGAGAACTTCCTGGCAAACAGAAAACATGGAACGGATGTAGCATTGCATTGGCACCACTCAGTTCTGTGCTCCATCTGATAATTCACATGATCGATTGCCTGCAAAGTGCAGCAAACTATGTGAGAATCAGTTAACAGAAAAGCATACCATATGAGGCTGTGGTCCTGTACTACAATATGCAGTGTCTGTCTTGAAAAGGCAATCAGAACAACTCACTGAGTTTATTCAAAAAATGGAAATTACCATCAGGTACTGTAGACAGGGAAACCAGTCATAAAAACATAAACATGGAAACACATTCCTTGTAACAAAAGATTTGAGCTTGCAAACTGGAAAGGACCTCTACTATGCAGGTACATGTTCTGAGTAGATTGGTTATTTATTCAGGACAAAGCAAGGAAAATGGAGGACACTATCTATGTTGAATTTCCTACAAGATCTGCAAATTGGAAGCGAAAGAACAGAGATAGAACGTTAGACCTTTTTTTAACGTTCACAAGCCAATTGAAAAAAAAAACAAGAGATACCAAAACAAAATCTGCAGAGATTACCTTTATCGAATTGATTTGCTCAGGACTTGCTGTCTCATACTCAAATGTCAATGGATGCCAAGCCATTTTATCTTTAGGATCTGATGACTGGTTCCATGATGCATAGGTCAAAGTTCTTCTTTCCAGTTCATTTTCAAGTCCCTTGATCTAGAATGTTAAAAGAATGAGAAACATTATGAATTGATGTTATGATTATGTCAACTCCAGTTTGCAAATCTATATTAGCAATAACACGCCTTACAGAAAATAATGTCTGCACATAGTGTTCGTCTGGAATGCAATCATGTTCCATTCGAGCAGCTCCTTTCTGCAAGGTTTAGCATGGATATCATGTCTCAAAATGAAGAGATCAATGGCAAGAAACTTCTGTGATGTGAGCAACAGCATGAGGTTGAGGGTAGCATGTCTTGTGCACACATATGAGCAAGTCTTGACAATCTGAACTTCCTTTGTCAAATAAATATATAAAAGTTCCATCTGAATGCGTGCTTGAGGATAGATAAAGAGAACTTCACCAATATCTGCTTTCGCTGAAGTCCAAATCCTAATCTTCGCTGCAAGAGAAGCATAATACTTGATGAGGGAAACAATTGGAGCTATGGATAAATACTATAATTAATTCAGGACACAAAAGTATTATTGGGTACATAATGAAGCATTCCTTAGCAAGGTATGAAAATGAGAAAAATCATTTGATCTTGGTGATCAGGAGAAAACAGAAAAGACCATTTACATTCACATCACATAAAACTACATGTCAAACTACACAATAAAAACTTACATTAGTATTTCATTGAGCAAAGGATAGTACTACATATGCAAAGTTGTTTGTTACTACCTATGGTACAGAAAGGATGTCACTTAAGCTAACAATTGGAAGGCAGTCAATGATTGTTATTGTACATGATATTTGCCTATGTACGTTAAAATGATCTTCTCTCTTCAAACTAGACTGAAAACTTACATAATTAGGCTTCCACCCAAGCAAAGCCTTAGTCACTACCATCTGCATAATCAGGTAAAATTCAATAGGATCATTAGTGCTATGTGTAGAAGAATGTGTAGGACTAATGGACCACAATTAATACGAAAAGTTGTCTTTTAAGCACAAGAACAATTTAAATCCATTCATATACTTTTTTCCAGTTTTACACAACTTATGGGAGTTGGATTAATCAAATGAGAACATAATCAGCTTGCATCGAGTATAGGAACAGTTCTACAAGGAAGTGAGGAACCAACAATGGGCTAAGATAAATATACTCTTATCATGGTGTAAGTCTGTAGTTGGATGATATAGGCTATGAGAAAGAGTATTGCTGATAAAATGTAATACCTCCATCCAAAATATAAGGACGCAGCGGTATGAAGCTAGTTATGCACTTGTTTAGATTCATACCCCCAATGTCCTTACATTTTTGTACGGAGGTAGTAAATGCATAACACAAGATCTTCAGTCTGAATATAAATATGATGAAGCTTTTCTCAAACAATTTTGCTGCAACTTGCTTGGCATTTTGTCCAAAATATATATATTTATATATACAGACACATCATTGCCATGTTGGCAGCAGAGCACTAGGATACTATCATTCTTAATTGATTAGGTAGGATCATTTGATTATTTAACCTAACAAGTCATCAAATATCTGCAAACAAGGGAATAGAAAACTAGTCCCACATTTACAACAATAACAATAAACTCTTTCAGCCTTAGACAAGTTAGAGTATATTAGAGCTAAAACTTAATAAGTCTTAAATCACAGTTCAGTTATATCAATAACTGATTTTCAATCACTCTTATTAAATACATATCTTTAGATATATCTTAATATTTTAAGTCTCTTTTTATTATTTCTCTCTATGTCAATTTTAATATTTCTCTATCTCTCCTTACATTATTAACTTTAACTTAGTATTTCATAACATACTAATGTCTCTATGATCTTCTTTGTATATAACCAAATCATCTTTATCGATGTTGGATAAGATTTTCAATTAGTGCTATCCTAACCGATCATGTATATTATCGTTTCAGACTCGATATATTCTTGTATGACTATAAATCCAACGTAACATACACATTTCTATAAAACTCAGCTGTTGAACATATCGTTTTTTATAGGTCAACATTCTGCCACATATAGCATAGCAGGTCTAATTGTCGTTTTATAAAACTTGTATTTTAGTTTCTGAGATACTTTCTTATTACAAAGAATGCTAGATACTTGACGTCACTTCATCCATTTCGCTTTTATTCTATAACTAACGCCTGCATTAATATCACTATCTATCTATAGTATCGATCCCTAATATCAAAGGGTATATTTCTTAGTCATTACTTGATCTACTAAACTCACATCTCCGTGTGTAATAGTACCAAAGTCATAATTTAAATATTCAGTCCAGTTCTACTTACTCTAAAAACTTTAGAATTATACTGTCATAACTCTAGTTTTCTATTTATTTTCGCTTAGCTATCATCAACTAATACTACATCATTTATGAAAAATATACACCAAAAGATATCTCTTTATATGTTGCTTATAATCTCATCCATTATCAAAATAAAGAGATATGGCTTAAAACTGATTCTTAATGTAGTTTTATTTTAATTGAAAATTAACATGTGTTACCATCATTTTTCTAAACTAGTCCCACATTTACATCCCATATATTCTACAAAGGCATGACACATACCTATACTAAGTTTGCTAAACAAGTAACCTGGTTAATAACTAATATTCTTAAAATGTGAGGGATTAAAAAGGCTGAAATCAAGCTAAGCGAGTATCCCAACGTTGACAAGAATGAAAAAACAATATACCTTGCAACGCCTTCTGAATACTTGCAAGACACGTTTGTCGCCAACAACTTGTTCTGCATGTCTTCTAATTAATGTTACCCACTGAAATGAGAGGATAGATGGTTTAGGCTAACATCTACGTAAAAGTGAAATAATAACAAGAATGGAAAAAAAAACTAAAGGAACCTGCGATCCTTTCCTCCATTTGTCCTTTGGGATAACAGGGGACATGCTTGGATTGTAACGCTTCTCCGTCTTGTCAACGAAACTGGAAAAGATCAACATAGTGATTTTCAGAAATAAAAATTGAAATATGGCATGTAGTCTATAGGAACAAACAAGAACTTTCAAAGTTGCAGATGATATTTTTATTCTTACCTGTCTACAAAACTTTTAGGTGAAGACATCAAGTAAGTATATATGTAGCTGAAATTGTACAGAGGAACACAGCTGCAGTAGAAAAGGACATGTTTTGAAATGTTAATGTTGAAAATGCAAAGTTCGTCTATAAAATGATAGACATTGGTATACAAAAGGAAATCGAATTGCAAACTACAACACAAAGACGTCACGCAAACTGACTACTGAGGAATATGATCAGAAAGACACTTCAACTCTCTCTAACACTACAGAGATGCCGATTGCTGACCACTTATCATGAGGAGTCTTGAAACCCACAAGGAAACGAAGAAAAAAGCATTCAAGGAATTACAGGATGCCTTCAGAGTTGCAATCTTTTTTTCCTAACATCACCTATCAGATGCCAAGCAAAAGCAAAAGAGCTTCTCAAGAAACAGTAGCAGCACCACAACAGAAAACCAGAATCTAAATGCATCACCAAGAAGAATGCCCTTTAGAGTTCTGTAAAGTACAAATTCCTAGTTTCGTACTCGTTCACTTGACGATTTGCCATTACTAAACCTTCAGCAATTAAACCGATCACGAGTCTGACAGCCACAGTTGAACATTTGATCATGGACCAGTGGACCACCCCAATAAAATGTGAACTATGTACGAGCAAAATCAGGGTGCTCCCATGTGGGGAATGTACCGTACCTATCCGAGAGCAAAACAAAGCGCTGGTTCTCAGGATCCTCGAGCGCGGCGGCGAACAACATCCTCTCCGCCTCCACCATGGTAGGTTCGCCCCACGCCACCTGCAAGGCACAACCATATTCCCCGCTACTCAAATCGTACCCAGGTCTCCGCGAGAGTGGTCATGTCGATATACACCAACGCATCAGAAGCACGAGAAGAGGCCATGAAAAAAGAAAAGGGAAAAAGACCGAACCTTCACGCTCCTCACGAGCTGCCGCTCGTAGAAGTACGACGATCCCGTGGTTGTGCGGTCAAGCTGGAACCCGGGCGCCGAGTGGACGTACACCGAGAGTTTTCCCTCCTCGCCGTTCTGCCGAACACGCGGTGATCAGAAACCAACCGAATAGTCAAAACAGGGACGAACGAACTAACGAATCAGGAGGAGGCGGCGTGGCGCTTACGCGGAAGAAGGCGTCCCAGAGGAAGTCTAGGGGGACGCCCGCGCGGACGAGGAAGAGGAAGGCGACCTTGGCGGGGCCCGCGGAGGGCGGAGGCGCGGCCGCGGGCGGCGCCGACAGGGGCTGGGTGCGGAGCAAAGCGGCGAGGAGGAGCAGGAACGAGAGCGGCGCCGCGAGGCCGGCCGCCGTGAGGGCCAGCGACGACGCCGACCTCTTCGCCGCCGGCATCGGTGTCGTGCGCCGGTGCAGCCCACCGCGTGGGCCTCGGTGGCATTTAAAAGCGAGCGCGGACAGAGAGAGGACAGAGGAGATCTCCTTGTGATCGCCGCGGCGGCGGTGCGCGGGGGTTAAAGGAGGAGGCGTGGCGTTTCGAGCACTTGTTGGCTTGGCGGCGGCGGCGGAGAAACGGAGACGAGGGGCGGCGGACGCGGTGTTGGTGGTGGCGTTTTCCCGTAGCTTTTGGTGGAAGTGCGATCTTGCCTCGTGACGCGCGCCGGCGTCTGCGTCGTGCGCGGGTGGGTGTGGGACCGGTCGCACTGAGGCGAGGCGAGGCGAGGCGCGGCGAGGGCGCGACACGGCACGGGCGAACAAAGTGGCTGGCCAGTCGTGGCTCGAGCCGGTGGGGGTCGGGGAGATTCGCGGCGTGATGGATTGGGTTGGTCAGGCGGGACTCTGCCTGCACATCTGTTGTAACGGGACCTAGGGCAAGGTGCAACGGGATTTCACGGTTTATTTGCCCTGCTCTCTGGGGTTTGGTTGTGAAATGGATAGATGAAATAACTGTGGATTGGATCTTACGACTTTCCGACGCCCTTTGGAATTTCAGGACATTTTTGGTTTGGACTAGGGAGTATGCTAGTAGCATGTAGTTTGCCATGTTTTCTTTCTTGCTTTCATTCTTTTTTGACGTGTCTGCGCACAGCCCATGGATCAGTTTCATGCCAGTGTATTGCTACCACAGAGAACTAGTGCTGGCGTTTACTTTCAAGACCACACAGCATTGCACCATTTGACGCTAAATCAACGGCATGTGGAACAGTGGGGTGGCATCATCTGCCATCGTAAGAAAAGAAAGAGTATCACCTACCGTCGCCCTCGAATCTTTTGTTTGAAGTCAAATAAGAAGACAAACGATGCAGGGAGGAAAAATCCAAGGACGGTGCGTCGTTTACCGCGGTGAGAACTGTGGATTTGTAGGGGCATCCCCACGCCAGTAGCCAGTAGGACCTCTGCACCTGAGACAAAAGCAGACGATTAATCGTGAAACTCCTATCTAGCCTAGAACTCCTCCTAAGATCATGGGCAGCGATGGTCGTAACGAAACGGAGAGGAGGGTACGATGTTGCGCGGCACATGGCGCCATCACGCGCACAGTCAGGCAGGTAGGTAGGGGCAGCCTTGTGGAGGAAGAGAGTCTCTGTCCGACCTGTGTCTACTGGGGCACCCGTGTTGCGCTGCTCCTTTCGGTTACCTGCCTCTTGTCCGTCTCCGCCCACGTCCACGCCATTTGCGCGTGGGAGACTTGGTTAGCTAGGTTCGTTCGTTGCATCGCTTCTCCAACTACTTGACCCGTGAGCCCGTGGAAGCGACAAACGGATGTGACGTCGTTGCTGTTTCGGCTTCCTCGATGTAGAGAAGGCGGGGCAGCTGCCGAGCTGCGACATGAGATGCATGAAGGGCGAAGAAGTCCCGTTCAGTTATTAGCGTCATAGCCTCGATGATGAGTCTCAGACAAGAAACGATCGCCGATGGTTATTCCGGTTTGCTGTTCTGCGCATGCCCACGCACAACGATTTTGCTTTACGCAACTGAACTTTCCAGCTCAACGACAAGTCGAAAACAATGGGGCGAACTTTGATTTTTTTTTTGTTTTAATATCCAAACAAAATCAAAAGTTTCACACAAAGTAAACTGAATTCGGAATTAAATAACGGGACAACAAAAACATAATATGATGGTCACACGGCATGAAGCCAATTTTATTTGCGAGTCCCCCACGCTGCGCATCTCGATTCATCACTTGGTCGCGATGAACAGCCCCCACCTCTGCTCACCAGCAGAACTCCTTAGAAGTTTTGCCTTCCAACCGTTCACAATATCGTCGTAATCCTCCTGAAGATAAGTGAAAAATTGATTTGATGTTCATACCAGCAACATAGAAAGAAAGCAGCTACTAAACTGGAAGTTAATTGTTAGATTTGTTTAATGCTCTATGGGTTTTGTTAAATCACCTGGCTGAAGTCAGAGACGAACTCATTTTTGTTCTTTTCGACTCCAGCAAGCTCCCTCTGTAAAACATTGAGGAACTGCAATGCAAGATTGAGCATAATTAGTACCATAGTAAATGATGTCTACATCTCAGTTGAAGAGAACATGGGCATGCAGCCAATGAGCTAGCCAGAGGGAATTACCTGATCGGTGCGGTCTTCAGCAATGACATCATGGAAACCAGCATTCTCGAGCATCTGGATAATTTGGCAAACAGATGTTACCAGAGCTCTACATTTTCATGAAAGGAACAGTACCATTAATCATATAGAATGTAGCTAGCAAGTACCTGTCCGTAAGCCTTGACATCGTGAAGGTCGTAACCCCTTTGCTTAATGTAAGCTGCAAACTCTTCTGACGGTTTCCCAGGACACTTGCAGTAATCGCTAATTAGGACCTTACCCCCAGGTTTGAGCCACTTGAAGAAACTTTTAAACAGTGAGGGTTTATCCTGCAAAGTGCAAAAACAACACTGGTCAAACAATGTTGTTCTGGCATCAGATAAAGGGTAACACATAATTAATGGCAGGTAACTAAAACAGTTCCAAGAATTTACTTTTCCCACTAACAATTACAAATGTACACAGGTTATCAGGGCTTGCCTAAAACAGTTCAATTCAAACTGAAAATATTTAAACCTTTGCAGGGTATAGATAGAGAAATAAATCAGGAAGAGACAAAACCTCCAAATGAGTAGTTAAATGATGTGTAACACGTACTTGTATGTGGAGGATAGTATCACGGCTGTAGATTACATCAAATGTATTATCTGGGTATGTCTTTGTGGTGCAATCAGCAACTTCAAACTCAACCGAGTAGTTACGCCCAATAGCACACTCAAGTGCAAAAGAAATCATGTTTATCGAAAGATCGATACCAACAACATGAACATTATACTTTTCAGCCATATAAAAATCACCACCCCCAATTCCACATCCAACATCAAGCACCTTCCACCCAGGTTGAAGAGTCAGCTTGTCCACAAATTCTTTTGTAGTCTCTGGTGAATGAAGATAAAAAAAAACAGGCATATTGCAAATTAGAATATTACTGATTTAAAAATGATAAAAGGAAATATATCTACTAACCAATTCCTCCAGTGCTCACAAAACCTTCTCCAAAGATGCGTTCATAGCGTAATATTCCACTGGTTTTGTACTGCACATTGTCCAAAAATCTTTGAAATCCCCGATCTTCTGTTGAATCAACCTTTTGCCATAGCCAACATATCTGCAAGTATGGCATCAAGTTCATCACCAATTCACTTGACCACAGGACATGGGTGTGTATGTGGGCATGCAAGGACAAAGAGGTACCTGGTTTTGATTTTTCTTGTTTTTCACATAAGCTCCAACACACTTGCAAGTAAGTAAAGAGAGTTCAAAGGAATTCCCATCTTGATCAAGAGCTTGACACTCTTTAAACACCTATTTTTAAATCAATCTGTTAGCTTTTAGTCTTCACAAGTTGTTACACAACAGTGCAAGTAACATTGTTGTGTTGCTATAAGCATACTGTGCATAGTTTAGATTCAGTGAAGTGGGCAGCATTCAAGAGGCAAGACTAGTAGAAATCCTTGAACTGTCAAGCTCGAGATTGAAATTATAGAAGGGAGAACGGAAACAAGATAGTTTGCATTCTGACCTTAGTGTAAAACCTTGGCTCCCGGTAATGTGTTGGATTCACTTTCCTTTTTGAATCTCCAGACTGATGGAAACAAGATTCCCTAAAGAAGATATAGCCACCAACCTTTAACCATCTTACCATTCTCTTTACTAGTTTCTCAACCTACAGTAATAGTAATGAGTTAGCAAACTCAAGACATAGCAAAAACATATCCAGTTTCAACACGAAGACAGGTTGTTCTCATCTAGAGTTCATTTTCTAAGACATTCAGATGTAAAAGAAGGATCACAGCAGATCTTAAATGTTATTTATTTGAAATGAGACAGGAGTTAAGAGCTATTAAGTACTATCTGTTCTTACCTCCTCATCTGAAAGATACATCAGTAACCAGTTTGAAAATATCAGATCAATGGAGTTATCCTCAATCGTCAGGTCAGGAGATGTGACATCCGCACACATAAAGGATGCATTCATGTAGTGACCGTTTATGCCTTCATTCTACAAGAAACAATATAAAAAGACTCCATGAACCAGACATATCATTCATGTAGACATAAAGGAAGCCAATCATAGTTCAGCAACCAAACTAGTTTTAAATGAGAAGTGAATGCCAAACCTTCTTAATCACACTTTCAATGAAATCCATTGCAAGAATATGCCCAGCTGTTTTTGCTAGTTCTCCTGTGAAGCGACCTATTCCAGCACCAAGCTCCAGTACTGATTTTCCTTCATATGAAGGAAGTAAAGACAATATCTGCACAAGGGTGAAAAGGAGATATATTAGAACACAAGTACAGGAAAACATTATCCAGCATCCAAAAAACATGCCTAATCAATGTGATAATGGCCATTTTAAAAAGGAAAATAGTTACTGTGACGATTGCGCAAGAGGGCATAACCCATTCTGCTGCTCATGAGAATATTATTAACAGCTAAAGTAGCACATTCTCAAGTGTGGACAGTACCCAAAAATGCTAAAGTGGGTATTTTTCTTGTGAAAAGAGTTTTACTTCGTACAGTCAGCAAATATGTTTGCTGATCAAAAGTAAAAGGTCTGCTGATCATTACGGTAAAAGGTCTAGCATCTTCTAGTCTGGAAAAAGGAAACAGCTAAACAGAATTTCGCCCTTAAGGAAAAGAGTGACAACAATTCAGCTGTCTACCTAAGAAACCCCTTATCTAATATGTAAGGTTTGGTGTCAATCAAGTGGACAAGCAATTTTGCTGAGACAGATCACTTTGACTCGAGGATACCGAAAATGTTGAGTCAACATCAGTCACTCTCTCAAAAGAAAAACAGACACCATCCTCTCTAGTCTCCGATCTCCTGTGAGCGCACTTGTGTTGAACAATTATTGAAAAACAATGCACGAAAAGCCGACCAGTTTGCCCTGGTTCCCCAGAACAAATTTGTTCTAAAAGCATCCCTTAACATTTTACCACGCGTCTCTTACTATCATATAGGGAAAAGGACCAAAAGCACATGCATGCTCCCCAGATCTAAGCAGATAACAAGTAAGAGACAGGAAATGGCCAGTGCATTTCACAGGAATTACTGATAAGCACCACTAATCACTAGACAGCGGAGAGGAGATTAGGCGATGGCGCTGTGTCATCACCTCGGGGCGCTCCTCCTTGTCGAGATCGGCGGCGCGGGAGTCGAGCATCATGGCCTCTACGGTGAGGTCCTTGGAGTGCTCCTCCCAGTAGCTCTTCTGCGCCTTCCTCTCCTCCACCTCCAGCACTCCTGCAACACAAACGCAGACGCGTCAGACATCATCCGCCGTCCCATCCATCCCCGCAAAACAACGCCTCCGCACGAACGAGATCCGGAAGCCACGCTCCCGGTTCGATCGTTCATCCCCATCCTCATCCCCAAACCAGATCAGCAGAACGAAAACAAACGCACGGCAAACAGAACAGATCCGGCATGACACGATCCGTGGGGGAACCGTCCTGCTTACCATTAACGGCGGCGGCGGCGGCGGCGGCGTCCATCTCGGCGGGATCGTTTTGCGCGTTCGTTCAGTGCGATTTTAGAGGGGAGGGTTTAGCGACGGGAGAAGGCCTGCGAGACTAAGACCCCTCAATGGGAGAAGGTCTGCGAGACTAAGACCCCTCGATGGCGAGGCGGGCGCGGGAGAAGCTCCGGGAGCGGCAGTTGAAGGATCGCCCACGCTGCTGCATCCACCACCGGATCACGGCGGAGAGGTTTTGGCGAAGGAGGTGAAAAGTCTGCGACAACGAGTGGTGAATGGGCGGCGAAGGGGAGGAGGGAGGGATTCTTATAGGCGGGACTGCGGGAGAGGAATGGGATCGGGAGAGAGAGCTCAGGGGAGGGCGCCCGAGCGCGCGATCAGATCCACCTTGAGATCCGAGCAGACCAGATTTTTTTTTCTTTTCGTCGTTTTGCCTGACATGAGGTGGGCCCCGTGCGCTTGATTCGGGCCACTCAGATTCAAAGTGCCCGAATCACACAAATGTAGAAATCTGATGTGAAATGGTTCGATTTCTCAACGAATACAGAATTTTTCGTGTGTTTGGGATGAAGCAGAGGGACTAACGCCTTTGTTCCACACGGCCCTCGTGCACGCTGCCTCGTGTACTCCACGTACGGTACGATCATGTACAAAGCATGTGCCGAACGTCTGGTAGGTTTACGACACTCTATCGTGTCTCGCCACGTACTAGCAGAAATTATCTGACAAAAATGATACTGTTGAGTATCAAGGGGGTCGACCACGCGCAGCTCCTCGCTGATCGCCACCACCTCATCTCGGGCGAATGAAGCAGCGAAGTTGAGACTTGACACTTGAGAGATGCATCCTCTGCAGGATGCTCGTCGTGGGATCGTGGCACTGGTATAAAACCGAACTATTACTAGTATAGAGGAGTAGCCACAGATTCGGTTGGCGAAAAGGTGAAAAACTTTGTGAGCATCAGAATGAGAGCTCAAAACAGTAGATTCTTGCCATTGATTTTGGCATTTTACCCACACGTACGAGAGAAGTTCAATCGATGAAAAGAACTAGTCGTATCACTCTGATGGATGAGGTAGCGAACCCGGCGCCCACGTGATTACACTCACGAGTGACAGGGAGCATCTCTCCTGTCATTTTGTCGTCGTGCTCCATAAAAAGACATAACTTGGGGATAAAACAAAATAATTGCGGTGGCATGCCACCATATGCATCAGCGAGCATTCTAAAGCTATCAGAACTGCCGTTGCTACCGCACATGAACAGAAAATATCTTTAGTTAGAAAAGCGTATACAGTTAACTGGCTACTCACCAGGCATGGGTTTTACGGGATCAAGAACATGTCATGACTGTGTTTGCTAACAAGCATCCTACGACCTTTTTATTGGCATGTAACTTTGAATCAGAGAGAACAAATTTCTTTACAAGGAGTGTGCTCCCAGCCCAGCCGCCACGCCACAAATGGTGAAAAAAGGCATACTACTGCACAGGAGGCTTAATACAGGCGTAAGCTACAAAAGAATCAAGATCAACAAGCGGCCACACAACCCAGGAGAAAACCAGCACAAAGTAGGTATACCATTGTAACACTTGCGAATCTCACTTCTCAATACGCAATACTATGTAACTCTATAGACTGAATTTGCACTGTGCCCGTCTCGTGTGTTTCTGTGAGCCTACAAAAGTTGGGCGGTTCCAAACGGGTTGGCTTGAGGGTGCATTCCATTTGATGCCGGGAAAGGGCCGAACCCAGCATCGAGGAAGGGGTTGGGTGCCTGCGCAATGCCTGCATGCTGTAGCTGTAGTGGTGATCCGAATGGATTTGGCTGCATCATCATAGGCATCTGCTGGGGCTGCTGAGCCATGCTAGCCATTTGAACTGATGATGGGGGAGCTACTAGATTCGACATTGCAAAAGGATCGCTTGCCATGAAGGGGTTGGGGGCAGTGGAGCCATAGAGCTGCTGCTGCTGCTGCACCTGCTGTCTGTAGGTTCCCTCATCGTATAGGCTGTCCAATGTGAGTTTGTCAAATCCACCACCCTGCAGACCAAAATAAGAGGAAATTTTGGACTGATCAGCTAGACTAATAGCAAATAAAAAGTAACAACATGGTTACTGAACCCAAATCACTTAACAGTTCAAAAATTGTTATGAGATCATCCGTATAAAAGTAGAACAAATTGTAAAGATACCACCCATCAGCTCAGTCAGTTAAATTTAAAAGCAAATCCAAAGATCTTGCCTATGGAAAGCATCGTTTTCACCTGAAGTTTGAGTTTGGGAACACTTTAGTCCCTATGACACAAATGTATTCCGCCACCGCCCCCCCCCCCCCCTCCCCCCCAAAAAAAGAAAACCTCAAAATGGGGGCAGGGCAAATTTGTAGAAAGTGTACAGTGACTATGAATCCCCCAAGCGTATACGAGGGGGTCGGGTCTATATATATACAGCCTAGGCCAGTGGTCTATCTAACACCCCCTGCAGTCGCAGCGGGAGGGAAACGGACGTAGAGACTGGACCGAAAACTGGTGAACAAAGGCGTGGACAGGCATTTGGTCATTATATCGGCAAACTGATGTGCCGATGGTACATGGAGCATCCGAACCTGTCCTAATGCAACCTTGTCACGGACAAAATGAATATCGATCTCGATGTGCTTGGTGCGTCGGTGATAGACCGGGTTGGCGGTCATGTAGACGGCACTGACATTGTCACAGTAGACGACAGTCGTGGTGGAGAGGGGTGCACGGAGCTCCTGGAGAAGCTGGCGAAGCCAGCAGCACTCGGCGACGGCGTGGGTGACGGCGCGGTACTCGGCTTCAGCGCTGGAGCAGTACACTGTAGTCTAGCGTTTTGAGGACCAGGATACGAGAGTGTCACCGAGGTAGACGCAGTAGCCGGACGTAGAGCGTCGAGAGTCGGGACAGCCCACCCATTCCGCGTCGGAGTACGCGGTGAGGGAGTCAATGGGGCTGGAGCTGAGATGCAGCCCGCTGGAGAGGGTGCCCTTCACGTAGCGTAGGATGCGCTTGAGCAGCGCGAGGTGAGGTTTGCGCGGAGTGTGCATGAAGAGGCACACTTGCTGGACAGCGTACGTGAGGTCAGGTCGGGTGAGTGTGAGGTATTGGAGAGCCCCGACAAGACTCCGATAGTGAGAGGGATCGGCAACGAGGGCGCCATCGGTGGCGGAGAGTTTGGCTCGAGTGTCGACTGGGGTGGCCGTGGGGTTACAGTCGGCCATGCCCGCACGCTGGAGGAGGTCGATGGCGTACTAGCGTTGGGAAAGGAAGAGCCCGTGGATGGAACGGGTTACGGAGATGCCAAGGAAATGGTGGAGAGGACCAAGATCGGTCATGGTGAACTCAGAGTGGAGTCGGGCCATGATCTGGTCGAGGAGAGATGTCGAAGACGCTGTGAGGACAATGTCATCAACATAGAGAAGTAGATAGGCAGTGGCCGAGCCGATATGGAAAGTGAAGAGGGAACTATCGGACGCAGAGGCCACGAAGCCGATGTGCCGAAGATAGGCAGCAAAGCGCTGGTACCAGGCACGAGTGGCTTGTTTGAGGCGAGAACCCGTCGGGTGAAAAGGTCGAGGCATCGGTATCCCTTGTGAGAGGTGGAATAGCCGAGGAGAATACAAGCGGTGGAGCGGGGAGCGAGTTTGTGGGAAGCTGTGGCGGTGAGATTTGGGTAGCAGAGGCACCCGAAAACACGAAGGTGGGAGTAGTCGGGTGCCGTGCGGTAGAGAAGGGCATAGGAAACGTTGTTATGAACGGAGGAGCATGGGCACCGATTGAGAAGGTACGTCGCAGTAGCCAGAGCTTCGGCCCAATAGGTGACGGGTAGGTGAGCGTGAAGTAGCATGGTGCGACTGATGTTGTTGAGGGTGCGAAGGAGACGCTCGGCTTTGCCGTTCTGAGGAGAGGTGTAGGGGCAGGAGAGCCGGAGATAGATGTCCTACGAGGTGAGGAGGTTTGTAACGGGATGGTTGACGAATTCCATACCGTTATCGGCTTGTAAAGCCTTAATGGAGAGGTTGAACTGAGTGGATACGTACGTGACGAAGTGAGTGAGGTAAGAGGCGACCTCGGATTTGTGGATGAGTGGGAAGGTCAAACAATAGTGTGTGTAATCGTCAAGTATAGCGAGATAATACTGATTACCAGAGACACTTTTAACTGGGGACGTCCATACATCACAATGTATAAGTTCAAATGGACGCGAGGTACAAGAGAGAGAACTAGAAAAGGGCAGACGCACATGTTTGCCAAGTTGACATGAGTGGCAAACTGTGGAGCTGCTATGAGTACATCGGATGGAGACGCTGCGACGGAGGGTGGCGATAGCGTCAGGGCCGAGGTGGCCGAGGCGAAGATGCCAAAGGTTGGTGGAGAGAGCGACGCTGGCGTGTGGGGTTTACGGCGCAGCGGGAATGGTGTAGAGGTCGCCGCCACTATTGCAGCGAAGGATCTGTCGCCGGGTTGGGATATCCTTCACAGAGAAACCAGACGCGTCAAATTCAATGGAGTAATGGTTGTCTCGTGTGAATTGACAAACAGATATAAGATTGTGAATGAGAGAAGGGACAATAAGAACATTGCGTAGGGGGAGATTAGTGGTGGATGTAGACAGAGAGGAGTCACCGCGGCATTGGACAGGAAGAGAGTGACCATTGCCGATGGTGACAAAAGGGGAGGAAGAGGGGTGACAGGAGCGAAGTATACCGGCCGATGACGCCATGTGTGAAGACGCCCCAGAGTCCAGCACCCAAGGATGCTGTGGTTGGAGCGTCATCTGGTTGAGGGTAGCGACGAGGCCAACCTGGTTCCAGGAAGGAACCGACTGGGTGGTTGGGGTCGGTAGCATCGGCTGAGGCGGTAGAACGGGAGCCGATGCCAGGTGAGCCTGGGGATGGGCGCCGAGAACTCCGGGTTACCAGCCGATGGGGCTGCGTGGCTGGGGCTGGGGCGCCCAGGGGTTGTAGCAGAGCCACGGACCCGTGGGACCGGCAGGGTGGGTAGGTACCAAGGTAGGTCGTGGTGGCGTCGGACCCTGCCAGGTCCTGCCTTTGCTTTTGCCCTTGCCTTTCCCGGTGCGGGCTGTGTTGCTGTGGCCGGAGCCATGGCCACTAGGACCGCGGGAGGAAGGGGCAGCGCAAGAAACTCGGCAGCCATTATCGGCTGCGGCAAAAAGAGCGGTGTGGGCCACTGTCTTCTCATCATTGGCCAGACGGAGTTCTTTAAGAACTAGCATGTCATGAGCCCAGGCGAACGATGGAAGAGGTGTGGCGTTGGCGATGTCATCGGCGGTGTTGGAGAAGCGGGGATTGAGGCCTCGCAGAAGGGCGAGGACGAGTTGAGAGGCGGCCACAGGATGGCCGATGTCCCGGAGAGCAGCAGCTTGACTTTGAGGCGCTGACAGTACGAGGAGACAGAGGAGTCGCCTTGTACCATGGAGTGGAACTCGTTGAGGAGGAAGATGGCGCGAGGCTGCTTGTTGGCCAGGAAGATCCGCTCGATGGCCACCCAGAGGTCCCGAGCAGTGGGGTCGGTATCGTCCATGGCGAGGTCGAGGACAGAATCGTCGATCGAGCCGAGTAGCCAGCTGCGCACGCAGCACTCGGCGATGTCCCACTGAGGATCACCGAGGCGAGGTGGAGCGGAGCCATCAATATGGGACGAGAGTCCGAATTTTCCACAGAGTGATTTGAAGAAGAAAACCCACTTGGAATAATTGGCGTTAAGGTCAAGAGAGATAGGAACGTGAGATTTCACGTTCACAGCAGCGTAGGGAGAGGAGAAGATCGGCGAGGTGGTGCCCGAGGTGTGGTCTGTGGCACCGAGGGCCGGAGCAGATTCGGCGACTGGGAGAGTGCCGGAGCTGAGGGCGGACTCGGTGGCCATGATGGGAGAACGGGACCAAAGAGCCGATGGGAGAGATAAGCCAATGGGAGGGGGAAGCCGATAAGAGGACGGATCGGCCGATCAAGGATGTGAAAAGCCGATGGGAAGTGGACAGCGAAGTAGGTGAGGAGTGGCCAGCCGATGAGGAGTAGTTGGCCGATGGGGAGTAGGCAGCGGAGTAGGTGAGGAGTGGCCAGCCGATGAGTAGGCAGCGGAGTAGGTGAGGAGTGGCCAGCCGATGAGGAGTGGTTGGCCGATGGGGAGTAGGCAGCGGAGTAGGTGAGGACAGAGTGGGTGGGTCAGAGAGTGGTTGGGTCACGGACGTGCGAGGATTCACGTCCGTGAAGAGAAGATTCACGTACGTGGACTCATGGAGGCCAAGGAGTGGGGCGGACGCGAAAAAGGCAGGGAGTGGCCAGACACGAAGAGAATATGTTCGCGTCCGAGAGGCAGGGATTCGTGTCCATGGACACGTGGACACGTTGGACTGGCTCGGACGTGAGGGAGAAGGTTCGCGTCTGAGAGCCATTGAGCGTGTCGGAAAGGGCAAGAACCGAGGGAGGTTTCCAGGCGATGGAGGGCTGGACAAGTCCAGCCGATGGAGACGACGAACGCGGAGGTGCGCCGGCGTCAGAGAAGGAGAGATGCACGAAACAAGAGGAAGAGCGGAGACGGGTGCGAGGAGGGACGAGGAGGCGGATCGAGACCGTCGCCTAGTCGCGCGGAGGTGGGGCGGAGAAAAGGTGACTGCGGGAGAGACGGGGAGAAGAAGAAATGGAGACGAGAGAGTGAGGGGAGTACCGGGAAGAGAGTCGGCGACGGGAAGAAGACGTCGACGAGGAGGAGGAAAGGGTCGGCTCGCCAGAGGGAGAAGCTAGCGCGCCGGGATGTCTAGACTCGCTCTGATACCATGTAGAAAGTGTACAGTGACTATGAATCCTTCGAGCGTATACAAGGGGTTGGGTCTATATATATACAGCCCAGGCCAATGGTCTGTCTAACAAAATTAATCCCTCCGATAATTTTTTTTTTAAAAAAAACGAGTCTCCAATTTGCTGAAAAGTGATGTTAGTTCGCCCAAATAAATTAAGAAGGCAGATGAGAAACTACCAAGTACCAAGTCCAAATTTAATCACTATTAGGGTGAGATATTGCACAATTGCTAGAATGATGAATTTCATTTTCTTTGAGAGCAAAACATGGCAGCAGGTCTTTCATGGACTTACAACTTTGTTACAACCATTTTCCATATTTGCCCAAGACTCCATGAGGTCCATTAATTCTAGGCAATAAATCATTTACTTGCAATTCACACCAATTAAAAAAGTTATCATTTTTTCTCAAATAAATGCTTGTCTGATAAACATAGATATATGGGTAGTTATGTTCCCTGTTTTCACTGACAATGAGCCAGAAAAGCTTTTCCAGCCAGACACCAACTAAGTCAATTTGGGAGCTATGGTTAAAACCCTGTCCAGCACAAAACCAAGACAAGCTGGCAGGAGGCCACAAACAGCGGAATAGCAGTTTCCAAATCCAAAGCAGAACATTATACTAACCATAAATATCCTCAGAGAAAGAGCAAGAAAACCCACCAAATTACTATCCATGGCCATTGAATTTGCGTTGGTTCTCGGGGTAGTAACAAGAGCAAGTTCCCATCCTGTAGGGTCAAATCCTTTATCTTGCAGTGTAGCTGTGCCACTTGTTGAAGTATCACCGACTGTTATATTGCACACAATTTTCAGAATTATCTAACACAAGGTTCATGATAGGCATCACTGAATGGAAGGATGACGAAATACCTGTAGGAATAATAGCCAAGGCCAAAGCATTTCTTTCCTCTATTGCTGATACACTAGGGGTTGCATCGCTTAATCCCTAGGAGCAAACATATTATTAAATTGTGAAAAATGAACCTGTGCAACATGCAGTAAATGGTTTGTTCTACTTACCAATAAATCACCCATGTCCATGACCTCAGGTTTAGGAGGAGGTGAAACTACTTCAGTAGAAGATGGTATTGCAGCAGCAGGTTCTTCAATTTGTGGTTTTTCCTCCTCAGCTGAAACAGGCTCAGGAACTTCTGATTCTTCTGGTTTGTATGTCAGAAGGAGTCTCTCAGGAAACTCCTGATGAAATAACAATTATTAAGAGTTTAAGAATCCATTTTATAGATCAGAGATTATTTTGGTAAAAATAAACATGTGATTATCTTACTTTGGTGCTACAAGGATCACCTCAAAATTAAATAAACCAAATAACATTTTCACTGTGCCAAAACCAATACTTGGATGCTAACTGCTGAATTCAGTTTACAGCACATATTTCTCTGGTGAAGATAGTAGCAAAAGATGGATCAAGAGGTTAATTAGTTAAAAAGTTCTACTTTAACCTGCAATAGGCAGAATTATTTTCTCTTTGCTCAAGAATAAATTAAGAGGCTGCATAGATACACAGCTGAGAATTCAAATGTTTTGGATGCTACTAAAGTATATAGGTATAAAATACATGTTCCCTACAAAATTACCGCATTTATTCTCAAACTCGGTTTAATAATTAGTAGATGATCCATTTGAAATTGAAATCTAGTAAATTTAACTGGTCCTGAATTTAAAATAAAGTTGGTTCCAAAAGGATCCATTGCTTTTCTCAAGATTACAATATGGGAGTTAAATTAAGAAAAAGAGACTCTGAACAACACACATCTTGGAGAAACAAATACTGCTACTGCAAAGTGTGCCATGAAATTCTTTTACTGTAGTTTCAAATTTATTTCAAGATCAATATTGCACAGAAAGGATTGCACAAACATCATCATCAGGGCTGCTTTGATTAATTATAATATAAATGAGATAGTATAGAAATGTAGGAGGCATTTTTAAAAGATGTAGCAGGTTATTTAAACCAAGCACTGACCAAGGGCTCCTTAATTGGAACCATACGTGGAGCCTCTCTCACATACTCCTCCATGGTTGAAAGGAATGATTGTGGTGGCTGAAAAAAAATTGAAAGAGAAAAAAGTGACTGTAATGACTTATCTGATTGTACAATACAAGAAATTGCAAGCACAAGAATACTTACCTCCCTCAGAGTAGGAAATTGGAAATTTCTTGCAAGTTCCAATCCCCGACAATTTTCATAGAAGTCCGATAGGCTTCCAGCCTGGAGCGAAAAGAAGCTTTCCAGTAAGAATGCTAAATAACTGTATGTTATTTCTAGCATTGTGATCATCTTTGAAATACTACAAATTTCATATAGCATCCCTTAGAATCTTAGAATCACCTGCTGTCCAGCTCTCCTGTAAATTTCAACGGCTTTGAGTGCTTCATGTCTTGGCATCTCAAAAAACTGCACAATTTTCAAGCAACAAAAGTAAATATTAATACACACAACTTGCCAGGACATGCAAAACATGCAGCCAATATAAAAAACAAATTACCTTGTCAACAAGGTTGATAATTCCATCATTTATTGCACAATAAATTTTGAAGCTTTCTTTAAGAACCTGTGCAAAACAAGGAGATTCACTTTACCAAGTTAAATTCATCAAAATTTTAATCCCTAAAACTAAGAGAATTTTAATTCATAACACTAATTGCAAATTTAATCCCTAAAAGGACAGCAATCATTTTTGTTTTCTTATGACTAGATGTTATTCCAAAAAATACCATTTCTTTATTTGACTTGAGATATCAACACAAAATAGAATGCCCCCAAAGACTTAAAAACTGCAAAAAAGGGGGGCCATTTTCTGTCCAGAAGCATTAATATAGTATACAAATATAAAACCATTTTAACAAGTGAAATTTATACAAATGTACTCCACTAAGGCGTCACTAGCTGATCACAGTTTTTTCTACAAAATACTGCAAAAGATATGCACAAACAAGCAATGACATGAGCGAAGAGATAGCACAGATACAGTACTGAACAAAAGATGCCCTTATCTAAGAATAAACTAGTTCAAAGAAGGAACAGATCAATTATGTCAATAATAACAGGAGATGGTTCTTCATTCTGACAAATTATGAAGTGCCAAGGCAACCAAGATGTTTACAATAGAGTGGTTGGGTAATAAAAAGAATTATGTTTTCATCCAAAAATAAGAAACAAGAAAACACGGGTGGTAAAAAAAAAAGAAGCTTACCAGAGCTAGAGCATACTGCACCAAATAATTGCTAATTGAAGCTCCTTCTGGCTGCATGAGAAGAAAGAAAGCTATGTCAAGTTGTCTTCACAAAAAAACAGACTGAAAAATTAGAATTTAGAATGCTTATTTTCCCCACAAATCCAAACTGGCAAAAGAGAAAATCACCCGACATCCAATAAGTCGATAGAGTAACTGCTGCAGTGCTGGTAATTGCTCCAGCAAGTTCAGAGAATCTAATTCTCTTGTTCTACTGTGGCCCTGAAGAAGTTACAATAAGCAGAATTCAACAAGATAGAAACCAATAATTGACAAAATGTTGTAAATTTGGTTATTGTCAGGTTATTGTCATGGTAGCTCATTTGACTGCAATAATCAAATGAGAATGATAATAATCAAACCTTTTCAGGCCCTTGACCCTGTTTCGACAAACGCTCAGCTTCAACATCATACTTTAAGACCCTGAAGCATTCCAGTCTTTCCTCCAAAAACAAACCATAGGTACGAACCCATGAAGAATAGTCCCAAGCTAGATATAAATTTATGTTAGAAATAATGGGAATTTAGGAGGTGATACTAAAGAAAATTGATAGGGCTGTACTAACCAACAGGGGTGGAATCATCCTTGAAGTTCGATAATTGCAAAATCCGCACTCTTTGTGTAAAAGTAAGAAACTCTTCACGGAATGTAGGATCACCTTCGCGGAGAAGCCTGTGGATCACCACAAGTGTCTTCAGTGCAACCTACATAGTGCATGAAATGAATGCTGCATTAGTTGGTTCCAAACGTGGACCAATGAATACTTGCAAATAGAAGCAGAACACTGAAGAATGTCCGAATAGTGCTGATTTGCTGTTGAAGTGGTTGCAGGAAAACAAAAATTCAGGAAAAACTTGCTTGGGAACAAGCCAATTTAGCACATTGAATTCCACCAAATCAGTCAAGAAGATCCAGATGTAAGCGAGCATTTAACATGAGAAAGAACATCACAGTATCAAAAAAACATGATTCAGGACAACCAGCAAAATAGAGAAACCATGGATGATGAACAAAACGCTAACAAAATAAACAAGAGTGACCAGAAAATTGCAGACCATCTCAGATATAGAGCAGAGAATGTCAATCAATTGTGTTAAGTTAGATTCCAAGTATGAGATATGTCAAGGGCATAACAGTGACATAATTAGAATGTACTTTCTACTATCCTGGATGCCCACATTAGTGCCACCGTACCACCGTTAAATCACAAAAAGCTCAAGCTCAGGTACCCTAACTTCCTACACTGCCGCAATTACATAAATGATTACAATTATACTGCAAAAGTTTCAGCTTTGCAACCAAAACTTTGCAACTCGCCAGTTACCCCACTACAGCATGGCAAGCGCTCAAAGCGACCCATAAAGCATAGAACATACAAACAAAAAACACAAACACAAAAATCTCATAGGAGTGCACGGTGCTTACAATCCAATTCCGGGTCTTGGCGAGACGGCGAGCAAGCGCATGAATGCAGTAAGCGACGTCCGCCCGAGGCCTAGCGATGGACGTCACCGCCACAATCTCTGCAACACAAACACCAGCCCATCAAACACCAAACCCAACTGATAATGGGGAAAACCACAACAGCATGTACCCTCCATCCCACCAAACTATCTCAAATCCGATGCCACAGGCGCTAAATTAAGCAAAAAAAAAAGTCGCAAGCGAGGATATAGGGGAATGGGCGTGAGGACGAATCAACGTACTTCGCAGGTGGCGCTCCTTGGGCGGGCACTCCACGTGGTTCGTCGCCTTCACAATCGCCACATCCAGATCCTACGGGAAAAAAAGGCAAAACCAAAATAGTAAATCTCAATGGAACCTGAGTCACAGATCCAAATGCCTCCCTCCTGAACTTCCTCGCCCCAGTCAGTTGCGGCAAATCGGATGAACTGAACCAAATTTGCGGCAGAGAATCGGTGGGGGAGAACTCGATGCGGACCTTGAAGTCGGAGTTGAGATTGGCGAGGCTGACGGTGGTGGTGTCCTTGAGCGCGCCGTACGCCTTGCGCCAGCTCTGCAGCGCTGACATTCTCTGCTCCTACGCTCGCTCGCCGTCGGCGGCCGCCACGATTTTTTTCTCCCCCCTCTCCTTCGCTTCTGAACTTTTATTACCCCCTCCGGTCTGATTCGATTTCGGCTATGCTTCTGTGTTGTTGGTGCGCGAGATTGCTCGATGCACGGAACGGCCAATAAATAGGAGGGCTTCGTTTTTGCGATATTGCCAAATATGAAGGCGCGTTGTCACCTTTACAGTACACACCTTCCGAAGTGAAGTCTGACGAACGGAGGCTCTGAAAGAATTAATTAAACGGGGTGATCATTTTTCTTTAAAATCAAGAAAAAGAAATCTTTTTTTAAGACTGAAATAGATAATGAATCAATTCTCCAATTTTAAATTACACTGACCACTTGAGACAGCGTGTACAGATGATCGGTTTGTTGAATTGTTGATTGGCAATAGAATCACACATTTTATACTGCAATATTTTTCAAGCCTAATTCGAAGGCAACAAACTAAAGAGTTAATCTAGGCCGGCTGCTGCTCGTATCAAAAGCAGTAATGTTTCAACTGGTTTGATTACCAGGCAATTCCATGAAAGGGTTTAGGTTGGCTGGTCCAACAATGTTAAAAGGCCCAATTAACCTTTTCCGTGTGCATGGCCTGGCTCCTGAAGCGTGCACTAGGCATGAAAGAATCTCAGCATAGACAAGTCATTCATTTTTTACGCTGTACAGAACGAAAAATACGTGGTGGTTTGGCTGTAAAGACGCTTGACAACTCTAATGTGTCCTAACACGGTGGTCCTACTGCAGCAGCATGCAGTTTGGTTTCTTCCGGGGAAAGGTTTGGTAGCAAGAGAAGAACTGATGAAAGGTAGGGAGGTGCCACCGTGCCTGCCAGTTCACAGGCACGTCTCACCTGTGACAAATAGTAGCATTCCCTCTCCGCGACGTTTTTGTTTCTGCGGATTCGTGTGGAATGGAAGATTAACTGCGTGCACTGCGTCGGATTGAAAGGGACTACGATAGGGGAGCGTGTGTGTGATTCTGAAGAGGAGGGAAAAGCGGGGACGGTTGCGTTCTCCCTTTCAGGTTGCTCGGGGTAGCTGGGTTGTCTCGCCGGGTCCCAGCTCGCCACCGGACTTGGATGTGAGGACGAAGCAACGGATGGCGTTGGCGTCGACCGGCGGTTGGCCCTCGCTCGCCCGGCGGAATCGCCCGTCCGCAGTTCCACCGAATGTGCTGTGTTGGGCACAGAAAGGAAAAAAAAAGTCTATTTACCTCTTTTAGCTATACATCGAGTTTTATTTACTTCCTACGACCACAAAACAAAACAGAATATAAAACATCCTCAAACTATCAGAATTAGTATAAAACAAGTCCCTCAATATTTAGAAACAACTCCCTCGATGATGATTTTATCCTGTATAACCGGCATATTGGACGGTAATTTCATACGTGACAGAAAGAAGGTGAGTCACATTAAAAAATCATTATATAACCCACCTCTCCCCATCTCTCCATCCACTCTCTCTCTTCCTCTTCCTCGGCGTCGAGAGGAAGTCAAAAGTGACGTAGGCGCCAGCGAGCTAATGACGATGACGACGGCCGTGGGCGAGACGAGCACATCAGGCTGAGCTGCCTTCGGCCCCTCCCCCACCTCCCATCCCCTCACCGCCGCTCGAGCGGGCCGGGTGCGACCGCCGAAGATGGCAGCGAGCAAGCACTGAGAAGGTCACCAAGTCCGTCCGCCGCCGTGATTTCAGCCGCCGCCACTGCCGCGGATTTCAGCCAAGGTCGTCGCGCCACCGATGACGTCGACGCCCTCCTCAGATATACCAGCGCCCCAACCTCTCCGCCGCACTTCGGTATGCCGGCAGCAACTCCACCGAGCTCGCCCCCCTCCCCTCCTCCGCCATCGTGGCTCCCTCCTCGTCCGTCCTACCACACGAGGATGCAACTGAACTTGGTGACCGCAGCGAGAAGGGGGTGCAGCTGAGGATGGACGCAGAGAGACGAGGCGCACCATAGCGGCCCCACGACACCAATGAGCGGGCCACCGCAGTCCCTTCCGCTCCGACGCATCTGCCGTCTGGATCGAGCTCCCCCGTCCCCATCCCTCTCCGCTTCCACAGCCGCCGCGTGAAGGGGAGGCGACCGTCGAGCTCGAGATCGCAATGATGGTGGCGCTCTCCTTGCTGTCCACATTCTCCTCGCCACCGCCGCAGCCGTCTCCTTCTCGATCGCGCTATCCTCCTCGGCGGGGGCCATCACCCTCTCCTCCTTCCCTCTCTCGTCGGGAGCTCGCCAAGGGGAAGAGAGGAAGTTAAATTTTTTTTTTCCTGGTACTGAGAGGTGGGTCGCATAAATTTTCACGGTACCATTATCAATAACACGTGGGTCGATATATATTTTTTATACGTAATTATTACGTGAGTTTCATATCAGACGAAGAGTAGATAATCTACCACGTATATACTATATAGTACAAAATCATATCACTAATAACTTAATTTACAATAATTTTAATAGTTAGAGATGTCAAAAAGAATATGAATGAAATTTGGTAAAATGTATTTTTCACGCCGAGACACATATGACTGCCTCATTTGGAATGGGCCAAGTCCGACTCTTGCCTTACGAGATGGATCCGGATTTTAGTCTACCTAGCAAGTCAGAAGCCCGTGAGAGCTTACACTCGCTCCCATCGCAAGTGTCCTTGGAAAACAATGCAGTATGGGATGGTCTACCGTGCACCGAGGTAACTCTTTCTTTGTTTGTTCAACGTAAATATCTATTGTCCACATGTGTCTTGATCCGCGTCAGGTGCATCTGATGGATCTGCTTTCTTTTAGGCTGAATTATGCACACATATTTAGTAATTCCCCTTCCCTTTTCCTCTATCAGTGTATCGTCTTCAAGAGCAGTGCTTTCCTTCTAATGAGATTTGGGAATTCCCCTTCCCTCTGCCCCCTTCTTCGCATCTTGTCTCCACATAGTGGCGTCTTCCTTCTAATGGAATAGGTACTGCTCACTCCGTCTTAAAATATAACAACTTCTAACATTTAAATTTTATTCTAAAATATAACAACTTTTACACATGCATTCTCTTCTTAATTAATTGCAAATTTTCACCATTAAAATTTCTCATATATTTTCTGTTCTCAATCAATCACAACATTTTTCTATTCAATTTCACAAACTTTTTAATACCCATGTCTAGCTCCAAAACTTTCGGAGAGAGTACTGCATATCTATCCACACATATTACCCCTCTCCCTTGATCCATGGCATCGGCTTTGACTTTGTCTCCACGTGTCATGATGGACAGGAACATGGAGGATGCCGATCTTGTCCACATGAGGGATCATGAGTAGGTGACTATTAAGTGCTCATGCAAGGAGGCCTATGGGTGCTAGGAGTTCAGCCATGCTCTAGTAGAGGACTTGATGCTCTACGTGCACCTCACTGTCGACCACAATGATCACTTCTCTGCCCTCACTGTTTGTGCGACTAACTAGCCGTTGTGGAGGATCACAGTAGCAACAGACCCTAGTCATAGCCTCTTTCTCGGTCATCCAAGGACAATGGTCAGCATCACCTTATCTGTCCATTTGGATGGCACAGACAAGAACCTCATCATCCTCATCATGGCGTTCAACAATGGTCACGACATCTACTACCTCTATGACAACATTAATGAGTTGCTCATCATGATTTTGTACTGACACTGCCATGCCTGTGCTTTATGGCCTTCCCTACACAGCTTGTGCTAAGGCGCTGCTCTAGTAGGGGCTATGACCTGACCATCCTAGGAAGGGGCCTCGGTAGCACAGGAAATTACCAGGATGTTCTTGACCTATGGCTGACGAAAGGGACATCCTGCTCCAGTTAGTGGATCCACAAGAATCTGCACCTCCCTCGGGGAGACCAACTTGGTTTTCTCATTCAAGGGCAAGACTTTTTGAACCAATCTCTCGTAGGGCTTCATTTGTTATGATGTCATTAATCTATTCTCTAGTGACTCTGTGGATTTTAGATATGCTAGCTTCCCCTGTGACTATGTGTTTCTTAACATCATGAAATATGATAAGCTTGGGCCGATGGAGATGTACCAGACCATGGGCAACTCCGGGGATTCTATCAAGTTCGTCTCTATCAATAGCGCACATAGTAAGCTAGGCAACTAAAGAGCCATCCAATGCCACCATAGCAGCAGGCAATGCGATAGTGGTTGTGTAGACTCTGGACCAAGCCAACCTAGGTTGGAAAAAGGATATGGAGTTAAGCCTAAAGAGCCTATGGGAGAAGAGGGGCTTCAAGGCATCCCGATTGCCAAAGGAGGTACCTGTGTGGCCGTTCCTGAGGTCGCAGAAGTATGGTGCCCTTTACTTCCTAGTGCCTAAACCGCTCATGAAATGTAGGGGCATCCAATTACATCACATTTGCGGGGTTGACATGTGCATCAAGAAAATCCTGCTATCTGGGATACTCTTTGACCGCTCCCCAATCCTCCACCAGGTTACCTTGCCTATTATGAATGCCTTCCAACACCTTTAGGATGAGTTCCCTAGCTATGAGGTAATTCTATCTGTAGGACTGCTACATCTTCCACTTGTACCAAAAACATAACTACTGAACTATTCATTATATTGCTTTAACCAGAATTTACAAGAACAAATATGATCAGCTGTAGATTAATATGGACTAGACTTACTTTCAACAAGTCTTGGAACTAGACTAAAGTCTAAACAAGTATGAAGATAAGCAGTAGCTTTGGTAGGCTAAAGTTATGAACAAGTCCTAAACTAGAGTGATGTTCTGAGGTTCACTATGTTCACCAATTCATTGGAGAATATAAATTCTAAAAGAAAAGACAGATTAAAAAGACTACAACATATTCAGGAGACAACTAAATCTAAGTCATCTTGTTATAATTGGCCAATCAACTAAGCAAGCTTTTATCTCAGTCCAAACTATTGCAAACAAAGCAACTCAAATCAGCCGTTGTCAAATGATAACCAGTAAAGAGAACAGAGCAAAAACAAAGCTTGCAAGCCACATGCCCATGATCATGTTTGCATATGCATGATATGATCATTTGCATCTGCATGCAGGGTTGATGTTTGGGACTAAAATAAAAGAATGACAACATAAGAGTAAAAGGATGGCTACGAGCATGAAGATCAAATAAAACACCATCTCCACGGCCATGTCCATGATCATGTTCCTGTCCATGGTTTTGATCATCTTTATCTATACCAAAATAAAAAGAATAAGTTAGAATCGAGAGCAATGGTAATAAACCAAAACTAAATATATTCCAAGAAATTGATTAGCACCTTCTTCACTATCATCCCCTACCATGTGATAATCGAGTTCAAGGGCAGGACCATTCCGAATCAATGGGTTGTTTAGGTCCCAATTGGGTCACTCAAGGTTGAGGTTAAAGGCTTAGATAGTCATCTTTGTTCTACCACTAGACATGGATTGAGGAGGCAGAGAATATATGAGTATTGGCTGATGAGCAAAGATCTAAGTGCTCCATCCGTTTTAAAATATAGTAACTTAGTATTGGATTGGACATATCGTAATACTATAAATTTGGATAAAATATTTTGAGATGGAAGGAGTACATGACAACATATATAGGGTAGGGCCCCGACAGTTTGAATTTTGATTGCTAGTTTGTTTCAGGCGTGTGATGAGGGAGGCTTTACGTGGTTGTGGGCAAGAGAAGCAGCGGGCAAATTCAAAATATGTATTCCTGATTGTCAAAATTGAATTTTGATCAAACGATGGATCCAATTTGCATGTATGCAATTTCATCAACTTTGCATGAGGCACCTCGTGTGAATGGCTACATTGCTCATTGGGCAGCAACATGCCACGCTAGCAAGCAGATAAGGGTAAGCAATCATGGTTTTGGAGAGCATAGACAAAAACTGAAACTTTGAGCATCATGGATGGAAGCAGCGAAGCCATTCTAAACATCCCGGAGCATATGATAATAGCTCACATCACTCTTCCTCCCTTAGTGTCGCCTTCCATCTCTGAATTAGTGAAAATCATTTCTAAAGCACAGCAGTAGTTTGTGGCTCGGATAGATTTCTCCTCTAGGGCCATCTTATCTTTTGTAGTCCAAATAATCCAAGCAAAACCTAAAGAAAAAAAAGAAAAGAAGAAGTCTAGTCTTATTGTAATTTCAACAACCTAGGAATAACCAAGTGTAAGATGCAAAAAGGAAAAGTTTGAATTGATTGTTTCCACACCCTAGGCATAACTAAGTTTTGTCCACGTCTTGAGAATTGGGGATGGAACTGCATCCAAAGATCTCCCTAATGCTACACCATCCAAATCTAGCTAATCAACAACAAAATCATATATGATTTGTGTCTCGGGTGTGTTGAACATGACACAAAATTCATTGCCTCACCATTTTCTCTTCTTGCAGTTTTCCAAACCTTCAACTTTTCACCACCCATCTGAATGAAATAATTCTATACACAGTGTCGGTCGAATAATTTTGTACTACACCTCAAATGATAGACAGCAAAGGATTCCATCCACGAGTTCTTTAGAGCCAAATGACCTCCTAATCTAATTTGCCAACCCTAATGTATATAATACAGTTTGCCATTGAGCATTGTTAGTAATATGACTTACAGACAATATAGAGATATTGTAAATATCACATACTATATATATTTATGATATGTAAGTTGTTTCTTAAAATAGATATTATTATTATTGATAATGAGTATATGATTTATTCACGAGACTCATAATATTCTAATTGATCCCTGATTATATATCATATGAGGAACAAATATGATTATAAAATTAACATATTTATTGAGTAATAATTATGTTTCATGTATCATGATATGGAGATACTAAATTGATAATATAGATATATGTTAGTAAACATATATTAAATAGACCCGTTATAAGATATTGTAGAGATTTTATATGTCATTAGTTAATCTTAAGTAGTGTTTATATGGAGCCTTGAGACTTAAGATCATCATAGTTTCTAACATACATAGTAGCTTATTTTGAGACTATTAAACATTGCTTCTTAATAAGGTAGTCATAAAAATAGTTTTCGGATTTACTAAAAATATATAGTGGGACATGAGTGATTAAGATAGAATTTGTTCCTTCTATGGGAGAGATATCTCTGGGCTCCTCGATGTAATAGATTATAGAAGTACATAGTCATGCTAAGGTGATTGAGAAGTCAAGTATAAGTTTATAATCTATCACAGGATCGAGAGGGTAATTGAGCTATTAAGAGGATAACACAAGTCTCATCTTAAACTCAATTGATATTGTAACTCAAAGAGATTCATACACGAGAACATTACATATTCAACCGATATGATCTTTACAGATACATCGGGATTAATATGCCTTGCTAGAGACCGTTATTAATAGGGTGACTAGAAAGATATTTTTGGGTCGTAACCAAATATATGTGAACCTATAGGGTCGCACACTTAATGAGTTAGAATGCTTATTGTCTACTCAGATTACATTCCATGTTTGCTAGTTTGGGTCTGACCGCAGCAAGAAGCAGTGAGGCAGCTTACATCCTTGTTGTCAGGCCAGTTTTTTCAGTAATGGCTAATTAGACTCGTTAATGGTTGATTTGGTGTAAGGATTGGAGGTGGGATTGGTGCCACAACTAGCCCCAACAGTAGATCCACCACTGCACGGTAACTAGAGTGGACTAGAGAGAGAAAGAGTGAGTGAAAGCAGGTGACCAAAGCAGTACTAGGTTGATCGGATCTAAGTTTACCGGACTTCATATGTACCTGTAGGTCGAAAATAGTTAGAAAAATAAGAATTACCATCATAAAATTCTAATATCTCAAGCTGATTTTCTACATGTACTTTTTTCTCCTAAATTTAATGCAAATAGTTGCTACAAATTTTATTTTTTTGACAATCTAAAGTAACATATATTACTCTACTTAAAAAATCGATTTAAATTTGACTTATACATCAAGGGGAAAAAAGACAAAAGTCGGGTGTGAAAAATATTACTATTATTCATATAATAAATTTGTCTTTTTTATATCTCAATGAGTTTAGACCTAATATTTTATAGAGTGGTATATATATGTTGTATAAGTGTTATACAAATTTTTTAGAATTTTTCATAACTAGTTTTTAAACAAACAAGATGATATCTCCTCAAGGGATCAAAGTGATTCCCCTCAAATTTTGACTATGCGTAAATGGTAAATTTTATGGAGGGCAAAATTTACTACTTCCTAGTTTTTTGCAAAAGGTTTTACAATTGTTGTTCTTTATTCTTGTGAAGTTGAAGCCTCTCTAATGCCTTTAGTTTCTCCTTCAATTCAACCATGAATCTACAATTCTATCAAATTCCTTTAAAATCACTGATATTCCAAAATCCACAACTCTACCAAGTTCAAATCAAATTCTTTTGTAAAAATTTCGAAGAAAGCTTCAACTACACGTTTTATTTGAGATCCATTCCAATCATAGCCATTTCTCCAAATGCAACTTAACGGCTTGTGTGGAAAATATGATCCCTGGGTATGATCATGAAAAGCATATCTGATTATATGGATAGAAGATATACCGAACTACGTAATTAGAGATAGGGTAGGACTCGGTTATTATATTTCCTTGCGAAAAAGGATAGAAACATAACCTGTTACTTCCTCGTATAGACTAGAAAAAATAATCTGTATTTGGCTAGGTTACCTACCATGTAATCTATATAAGACGAGCAGAGTGCCCTCAAAGAGGGGGATCATAAGACAACACAAAGATCAAGAGATCAAAACAACTCCTAGGAGAAATACAATCCACCAAAATAGAAGTAGGATATCACCTCATATTAAGGGTCTAAACCTGTATAAACCCTTATATCTTTTCACCAACATTGAGCTTTAAGTCCGATGCATAACCCCTGTTTCACTATTGCCAATAACAAACATTGACAGCTATCGCACAAGTTAGGAGACAAAGCGTCGATATTCGCAAGAGTGAGCTCGATGGCATCAAACACCGGATTCATCGGCGTCACCTTCGCTCCTAGTCAAACCTTTTGCTTAGGAGCCTCAACTTCGTTGTTGACACCTTTGGCAAGCTTGCCCTCTTCGAGTCATTCATGGATTGACTAGAGGGGAACAACACCACCAATCTCATGTTTTGATTGAAGAACACCACATCTACCTTCCAATTAGAGGTGCACAAAGATTGGGACCTACCATAACTAGGTGAGAAGATGGCAAATCGGTCTCTTAGACTTCAACTCAGACTCGGCCATGAAACAACCAAGATTGGATCTAAGACAATTAACTTCACCAATTCACCTGCTAAATCACTCGGACTCCCATTCAAAGTGGCAAATGCCATGGCAACCTTCCAACACGTGACACTGCTAGACCTAGAAGTCTCAATACCAACAAGACACTATTTTTTGACCCATCGACATCACGAGGTGATCCAATTTCCTAGGATTCAACTCGAACATAGCCATCATCCTGATGATATTGGGTGGAGTACCGTGGAGGTAATCAACTCATTGATTTGGTTCTGACTCCAATAGTCAGATAAAAAGCAACATTGGAAGCTTCTTCGCTCCACAAGAGGTGTTAATGGCTACAAACTTTGCAACAGATGCAGAGGAGATGGCCCACTAACTAGTTCAATCACAAGAGGAAGAGGCTCATTTGCAACATGAATGGCAAAAGGAGGAATGATGCCAAAAGGTGGTGCAGGAAAGTAGTGACAAGCTGCATCAATGTAGGTATGAAGTCCAAAAAGATTGTCTGCTCACCAAGATGGGAGGTCATGATGTCTTCATAACACCCCAACAAAATATTGTAGTGGCAACAACACTGCCCGATGCACCCCTCCTTGGTGCCAACCATGCGACTACCATGGATGTTGCCAAGATCAAGGCAATGGTCATTGTTGCTGCCATCCAGCAACACAAAAATCCGACTACAGGCCTACTTAGCATGGGGGACCAAGGAACGAAATTCACAGAGTGCATCTAGTCAGTGTCTCTCTGCCGATGCTCACCCCAGTTGGCTCCTCATGACATCTTAAGTTGAAGACTCATGTGGCAGTCGTGATCATCAAAACAACCGAGATCGACAACACTATGATGCTCAGGACACGATCAATCATGATCTATGTGATGACATCAAAACCCACTGACAAAAGCAAGAAGAGGACAGACTGTGATGATGGAATGATGAACAAGAATGATTTACCATTCACCACGACCACCGTGGCCGCTATAGCTAAAGCTCGCCACATCGAACTCCACCTCGACAAGACGGTACATACGAAGGAGTTGTATCTTTTACTTCCAACCTCAAATGGGTCATTGACTTCAAATCAACTAGCATCAAGAAATATTATAGCAAGATAGATCTAGAGTCCTAGCTCGCAGTCTACACACTTGTGATCCATGTAGATGGGGGTGACCAGAATGCAATAGCCAACTACATGCCTATCGCTTTAGCATAATTAGCTCCCTCGTGGTTCATTGGGTTCTTGTATCAGTCAATCAACTCCTAGTCTGAGCTCCATGAACACTTGAACTTTATCAAATCCAACAAAGGAAAAACAAGTCTCTTCAAGACTTCATTAATCGCTTTTTGGAGAAGAGGAACGCTATCCCCAACATCGTCGACCATGTTGTCATGGCAGCTTTCTGCACAAGGGTTAAGTATCCCGACTTCATCGTGAAGATCGCTTGAAAACCACCAACATTAGTAATAGGAATGTTTGAAATGGCCAACAAGTATGCTTCGTCAGCTGATGCATTAGCCAAACTGCAAGATGACAACCTGCACTAGAAGGATAAGAAGGATACAAGCGACTATAAGAAGTAAGGGACATTATAACAATCGAGTTAGCCAAATAACTATTGGATTTACATCGCTATCACGGTTGCAATGTTTAGGAGCACACTTTTTTAGTGCAAAATCTAGTATCCAGATCATAAAAGACAATGCAAACTCTCATCAACATGGAATAGGTTGTTCATTATTGATAAGATGACATGCCTGGGGGCTTGCTGGCTCAAGCATGAAGACAACACATCAGTGGATTGCTTGTGGAACATAGAACAACTAAGTCGCTTTTATACTTTAGATTTATATTTAATTATGTTTTCAATATTAATAAATTCGAGTGGTTTTTCATGCTTTTTTCTCTCTACTTTATCGATAAGTAATTATGTAGTGAGTTGGGAGCTACCATTAATATGTTTGTTAAATTTGTTTTTTCTCTTAAATTGCCAAAGTATCTAAGTGAAACAGGTTACATGTAGTGAAGCTTTACACCATATGAAGCTCTGCCACCCAAAGACGTGTACACAGGATAGAGCCATGAGCCAACATCCTATGCTCAACGCTTGAGGATAGTCGGTAGAGTGTATAACGCAAGAAACCAACTACTCGAAGAAAACAAAAAACAATAAGATAAATTACAAGCTATTTACATACAAAAGAACTCAGATATTTTACCAAGTGACTATTTTTTTACATCAAATACTACTCATCCGATATGTTTATAATGCAGGCCCTAGATCTAGATAAGCGTAACAGGAATTTAGGGCCATGAGCATATCTTGTATGCATAAGGACTAGGCTAGTCAGAAATTGGGCACTATGAAAACCACTCGGTATGCTCCATAAGGGCCATCAGCTGAGTACTCATGTCAATTAGGACTCAGATGCCATTTTTATTTTGGTATGCCCTATGAAGGCCAACAGCCAACCATCGACACCAATCGAGGCTTATGTACTACTTTGCTGGGTAGGGTACACAACATGTTGGCCACCAGCCAAATCCTATACTAATGCAAGTTCAAGTACCTATTTGGCCAAAACACGGTGCACTCCATGATAGGCTACAAGTCAACCATTGTGCTAGATGGGGTTGATAACTATATGATATTATTTTGGACTTGGGTTGCGAGGATATGCTCTGTACGAGACAACAACTAGTCATCGCAAGATGGGATGTAGATACCACTCAACTAATCCAGGTTTTAAGTGAGCCAATAGTGCTTAACTAGACATGGATAGCAGAACCTATTGGATATTTATGCTTTTGACTCTCACATTAATTTGTATTGCAATTAATCTGACAGTTAAGGGCTACACCTATTAAGTGCACCTATGTGCACCTTGGATTTTTTTCAACTCAGAAGACTACAATGTTCTTTATTTTCTAATAAGTTGATATCGAACTTATTAAAAAGTCGGGGGCTACATCTAATAGGTACACCTATGTATACCTTATACTTGGAGGCTTGGAAGATGAGTCCTTAGCAATTTTGCTGCCATGAGCTAAGATGACCGCTATAGCCCCAAACGGGTCGGCGCACGCTCATATACTGAGCCAAACACCGATGGCGAACAAGGGAAGGATGAGGCTAACGATGTTCAAGAAATTCCTCGGACTCCTTTGTTGACTCCTCCTGAGTACATGTCTCCCCTCCATGCTACCTGGTTTAACGATCAAGGCTAGATAGAGGGATTCGATGATGCTAAAAACATGGAGGAGATTGATGGGATGTATGACCTATGTTTGTAGTTCATGGAGAAAATGAAGGTATTCCTTCTCCTCTAGTCCTCGACTACCTAGTATGCCATGTTGGCGTGGAGGGAGCATTTATATTTTTTGTTATTTCCCAGGCTATAGTCGACAGGTCCAAAAAGAAGAAAGCTTTAGAACAAACATTCAACCGAGCGGCAGAGATCCAAAGGATTTGCCAAGTAGTTGAGATTGTTGAGTGTAAATGTGTTGCCAATCAACTCAAAGCACAATGGCAAGAGCGTGAAATCCATGTGAAAATTGACCAATTGTGTAGAGAGTCCATCTACTCGGGTATGCAATGAAACATCATCTTTATTCTGCTGCTTGCATTGACTCTGATCCTAGTTGTTAGTTCTAGCCAGAGCAGACTTGGAGTGGCTAGAAGTTGAGTGTGATAAGTTTAGGAAATGGGCTGAGATTGTGGAAGAGGCCATTGCTACAACTCAAGCCACTCTACAAGGCATTCCTTCATCTTGTATTTTTTTGTTAATCTTCTATAGGTTACTTAGTGATCCGAGTGTAGAAACTCAGAAGGAGCTACAGGAGGCAACCACTCAATCGTCCAACACAAATGAGAAGTCTAAGGCAACCATCAAGAGCTTGGAAGGTGTGTTTTCTTCTAGAGCCTTCATATGGCAGGTGTTCACATGTCATTGCTCGGTTGTTTTGCATGGCAAAGTACTGGGAACAATGTCAAAACCAATTCCAGTCTTTTAAAGAAGAGGTCCAGCTCATTAAGGCATCAAGAGAGCATCTGGAGCAAGCAATGGTGCCTATCGTCAACTTCTACTTCTCACATGGCGAGGCATCAAGCAATGTGTTGCCTAGTGCTTGACTGGAGACATGGCTACTAGAGATGCCTGAGGTGATAAAGGAACATGTGATGGCCATTTCAACAGCAAGTGCGAGGCATGCCCTTGTAGTGGTGAAATCTTTATATCCTCGGTAAGACCTGACGACAATCGAGGAAGGGTTTGCTACCATATGCTTAAATGACGACACTGTTGCACTCCTACAAGAAGCCAAGGCCATAACTGGAATCCTTGTAAAGGACCTCCAAACTGTAACAATTATTGATGTAATTAGTAGTGTGTCAGGAGACATTATTTTTTTGTGTAAAAGTAATACGGGCATGCAATATTATGGCTCCTTCCACTGTGGGTGCATCCTCTTCTTATGCATGTGCTCCTCCAAAGTCCAACTCTAAGCTAAAGAGAGCCATGAAGTCCATGTTCTTACTTCGCTCCTAGAGCACAGCGATTGTTCATCATATGGAGTAATGCCAAAAGGATTACCTTCGCTTCCAGAACATTGAGGTGTCTCCCGATCGCGTGGCACCAATTATTATTGATTTTTTTGCTAAGGAAGAACTAAAGGCAACCCAAGGTGCTCAAGCTCAATCCTCCACAGATAACTCCAACATAAGTATGGATGTTCACTCTAGCTCAAGCCTCCATGGTTCAGATAATGAAAAAGTCAAAGATGAAGATAGCAACAATGGAGATATCTCAAACTTCAAAATTCAAACCTTTAGTCCTTTTGATTTCCTACAAGAGACTTTCAATTCCTATAGACATGTAATAACTATTATATTTTCTTATGATTTAATGACGGTTAGTTTATTCTTTTATTACATTTATATTCCTGTAATGTGATAAGCAATATGTTTAATTGGTGCTTGTTTTATTTTCATTTTTTTGGGTGATATGCCATGTCATTGCATCTTTATATACTCTTGTACACATTGCACCCCACGATTATGAAGAAATAATGGGGGTTTCCATGTTTCTCCTTGAGTTATGCATACCTGTAAACTTTACTTATTACTATGCACACATTTAGGATGAGCCTCTTCTATTTTCTTTGAACCAAACCTTAATCTTAATACTATCTATTGTGAGTGAGTCTTATGAGTATTATCATCAATCATCAAAAAGTGGGAGATTAAAAGTGCATTTAGGCTCTCTAGTGAGTTTTGGATGATAGATCATAAGAAAATTAGGGTACTAATGAGCTAAGTGAAGAAAAGTACAGAAGTTAGTCATAAGGAAAAATTGAACTGATAAAAAGGTACCCTACCACAAAAGAAAAGCATTAAAGAAGACTCGACGTTGTGCTTTAAATATATTGTTTTAGTCCTAAGAATGTCGTATTATCAAGAGTAGTACAAATATCAACCCAAGATGGAAATCAAGTGCTCAATTAGGTTCCTTTGTTTTTCTTGAGTGAACACTTGCACCATATGCACTCTCTTTTTTTTCTCTCGAGAAAGTCCTTTAGATATTTTGTCCAATTCACTAGAACATGTTTGGGCAAATTTCCTTGCCTAAGAGTGAAAATGGATTGGAGTCTCCGGCCTTAAATGCTAGAATCTCTAGAGAATTTTCTTTGTCAAATAGTGAAGGTTGTTTGGAGTCTCTAGTGGTTTAGACCAGATACTCTAGACTGGCTATGCTACTTTGGATTTATGTGTGTTCAGAGTCTCCAGCTTCTAGGGATAGTGTTGACGCGTGGGGTGATCGAACCGGGCAAAGAGGTGCACTAAGGGGGCGAGCGAGCATGAGCTAATGGAGGTCCAATGTGATCGTGTGAACACACAAAGACCTGTGAGATCCGCTTAGCTCTAGTCTAGGACCTTCGACCTATTGGTCCCACTGGGCATACCAAAGGATATGTTCATACGCGGGGTGATCGAACTAGGTAGAGAGGCGCATCGAGAGGGCAAGCGAGCGTGAGTAGATGGAGGTCTAATGCGATCATGCGAATATGCAAAAGCTTAGGAGATCTGCTTAACTCCAGCGCAGGTCATTCACCTTTGAGGTTTTCTAGTTGCTAGAGTTACGGGCATACTATTCAATTTGACCTCTAATTGACCACGAATACATATAGAGTTAGATCATCAAGCCAATTGATCGATAGGCTAATACGGACTCCTACTATTGGTTGTATGTGCCAATAGAGTTAAGATAGATATTATCTATGTGTTCAATGTACCTCTGCTATCGGCTAGGAGCCGATAGGAACTGTAGCGCTCATATATCGGTTAGAAAGCCAATGATGACATAGGTGAATAATGAGAAATAAAATAAAAGACTTATCGGCTGTAAAGCCGATGATGCTCTAAACAGAATATGCGATAAGCGCTATAGAGCGAGATCCAATCTCCTGAAGATATGAGATCTAGCGACCACCGATAACGGTACCGTTAGATCTAGCCTTAATAAATCAAACCAAACCGAGATAGTATATGTTGAGGCTAATGACATCGAGATGATGGAGGCTAAATCGGACGTGCTGATGAAAGAACAAGGTGAACCCACGGCTACAAGCCTGATACAGGCATACAAGTAAACTCATGAGCTAGCTGAGCTGATGAGGGAACAAAACCTACTAAATCTCGATGCCAGATCTAAAAGAACCAGATTGATCGCTAGCGGATTAATCGCTGGGCAAGATATATGCATATTGGTTGAGAAGCTGATACACTAGGCGTGAAACTTAGTATATGGATAACTCATTGGCTGGCTACTCCGATGAAATGTCGCGTAAAGACCTATTGGCCTAAGGCTTAATCTACTACCAGTAGTTAAGTAGGTCGGACCTAATTGATGCAGCACGAGACCGATGATGGTAGAAAGAGCTCGATAAACCGATAGAACTCACACGAACGTGATTTGATATATCCGATCAGATGACCTAATCAATGCAGCCTTAGGTAGAGCGAATAAACTAGGATAGTGGCGGAACATACCCTTCATTATCGGACTTAACCAATACAACCCTACGTTAAGAACCAGAACCCGCTGTTAAAAACCTAGATGAACTAAGATGATGATGCGCTGAGATTGTATTGATCTATATGGATAATTTACAAGCCTTCAAGAGATCTATATTTATACCCTAGATTCACACGAGTTCGATATGGTTACAAACAACTTCCGGACATTATTTTCTAAACAGAAAAGGAAACTCTCTCTATGAAGTTAACAAAATTAACTAAACTTATCTATTTTATAAGATATATTTTACAAAGATACAAACACTATGTCATGGCTTTCACAACTCTTCCTCAGATTTGGTCTCATTTGGATAGTCTTCTATCTTTGATTGAACTGAATCCATCCTTATCCATCTAATTAGTTCTTTACCTGTGTCAATCGATCTCTTTACATAAGCCGATCAACTCTCTGATCTTATCTATGATGCTTACCAAATTTTGGTATTAACAGACAAATACTATGGAGTTTGAATTTGTGAGTAACAGCTAGTTGCACAGGGATTTTATTTTTAACTCCACCAATCCCCACTTTGAGGGACCGACTGTTCTTTCATTTTATTCCTACTCCCTATAATATTCCTAGGGTTTCACACCTCTCTCTCTTAGCATCTATATCAAATCCATCTTTTTATGAGTGATCTTTTAGAGTTAGTGATTGATAGGATTAGGGATTTCATTAGCACTTATAGATCGATGTCAGACGAGGATTTGTACTTGTTACTCTTGAAGTTTCTCTTCCTAGATGACTGGGTGTCGCTCATAAGGATTCAAAGTTGTGAATCACTCGGAAAAGTTTATAAAGGTCTTACTCATCTCCACAAAGAAAGAGGTAACTACAGTGGATACCGAGCTCATTATTAGGGATTGGTGTTAGTAGAGTAAGCTTCACCAGAGGTTGTAGCATCATGTCCTAGTGAAGACCTTGGTGGTTACCTTAGACTTTGTGTTAGCCTTGGTAAGAACTTGGAGACTAGAGCTTCTATTAAGATTGAGCTCGATGTGGCTAGGGATCGAGCGTTATCCGGCTCATTGGAGTCTCTTAACGGAGACATATGATCTTTTGATCCGAATTTCAGTGAAAAATCATGTATCTTCTGATGCAGTGCTTCCTACATTTATTTATTATCTTTGGATCACCTATCATACTCCTTTATCTCTTGATATTGCTCCTTCCACACATCTTTTTTTGAAGTAGTAACGGAGGACTAGAGTATCCGAACCCTAAAACTAGAGTATCCGGTAGTTAGGACCAAATACTACGGAGGGAGTTTTAATTTCCGCTACAAGTTTCTTAAAGGTTTTTGGCATGCACATTCACCCCTCTGTTCAATTCAAGGTACTTTCATAGACCTAATTATGAAATCGAGTACTCACTTCCGGGAGAGTTTAGTCAGCTTATCTATGTCTTCTGGCCAGCTTTCGTCTACATCCTGCTCACACTAGGTGCAAACCTGTGGGGAGCCGAATTCCATCTCACTTGGTAAATTGCCTCTGCGCCATATATGAGGAAAAAGGGGATTGACCGGTGGCCCAACTAAGGGCGGTTCTGTGGGGTACTTTAGAGACCCACAACCCATGTATGGTTAAAGTCAGTCAAAAATTCTTGTCTTGGTGCCATGTAAGGCCATGCTATTGGCCTTTTCTACTTGGTCATTGAAATGTGGATAGGCTACAAGGTGTAGGAAATCTTGACACCGAGTTCTTGCTTAATTTTTCAAAGGCAGATCTTGTGAAGTGAGTGCCATTGTCAGTGATGATGCTATTGGACCCCGAACCAGTACACAATGTCCTGGATGAACTCTCTTGCTCTGGTAGCGATGATCTTGGATACTGACTTCGTCTCTATCTATTTGGTGAATTTGTCTACCGCCATGAACTAATGTGTGAAGCCCTACCATATCAAGACCATAGACCGTGAACAGCCAGGATATCGATATCATTTGTAGCTCTTTGAGCCAGAACATGAATTTGCTTGGCAAAAAATTGACATATACCATAGGAACAAACAACTTCCTCAGCATATGTACTACGATCGGCTAGAAAAATCCTTGATGGTAGGCATTGCCAACTAGTGTTCTAGAAGCCACGCGGTTGCCAAAGATGCTCTAGTGTATCTCTTGTAGCAGTTTGCGTCCTTCTTGAGGACTCCAATCGCTCCTCTACTATGCAAATGGCTATAGAGGATGGTGTAGGACTTGCTATTTCTCGAGAAAAACTAGATGCTTTAAAGATGTCAACGATATTATTTTAAGATTTTTTTTCCATGAATCTTATATGTCCAAATTAGGTTAATGTTTTGTGTGAGCATGCCACTTCTAGTACAAACATAAGAGTTGCTCTTAGTCCATACATAGGAAGTAGGAAATATGTAAATGTGCATCCATCTAACTCCTTTAATTAGCTTAGTATTTATATACACCTCACATTTACATCAATTTTTGAAAACATAATTATGCAATAATCAATACGTGTGGAATAAACATTTTAATATAAAGTCACGAGACAATCATCGGTCAATATGATTGGCCATAAAAAATATGTGAGAGGATGGTGCTGAGTATAAGTGCATTACATAATAAACAAACCACAATATTAACAATGGTTTGATTTACTACAATAAAAAAACAAAGAAATAAATTGGTGGTAGCTGGGCATGCAAATTAAAAACAAAGAAAAAGTATGCGGTAGTCCAACAAATGTAATTGAAAAGAAATCCTTAAACATATTAGGTGGTTGCACAGGCCATAAAAAACAAGAGAACTAATGAGAAAAGGAAATAAAATACATATATGGTAGTCTATGGCAATTAAAGAGAAATTCATAAACATATTAGGCAGTAGAACATGCTATAAAAAAAGAAAAACAAGAGAACTAATAAGAGAAAGAAAAAAATATACGGTAGTCCATCATGATAAATAGAAGAAAATGATAGGATGAAATAATAAACAGATGATTGCCCATCAATGGCAAATAAGTAAAAACAATATAACATAGATAGGCAATACAATGATATAATATATACATTAAGTTAATAAAAAAGAATATAAATGAATAGAAAAGTAAATAGGATAGAATCATCCATGACAACAATATAATATATACATTAAGTGAATAAAATGAATTAAATATCACACAAGAACCGGACATGTGAAGGAAAAGTAAATAAACGATAAAAAATAGACGATAGACCAACCATGGACATACCATCACATGCAAGCATAGCAGTAATTTACACACATACATACAACAAAGTGCTCTCGAGATTTCCAAGGTAGCAAATGTCACATACACGTATTAATTACTAATTTATCAAATAAACAACGAGGGTGTTTGTTCCATGTTATTGAGACGAAGGAATTTAATTATATTACATGGTTGTCGAATTTCTCACCTAGATATTTTTCTTGGTAGAATCAGTAGCCTAGCAGGTGGGTGAGGTAGCAAATGTCACATGCACGTATAATTTCTAATTTATCAAATAAACAATGAGGGCCTCTGTTCCATGTTGTTGAGATGAAGGAATTTAATTATATTACATGGTTGCCAAATTTCTCACCTAGCTATTTTTCTTGGTAGAATCAGTAGCCTAGCAAGTGGGTGAGATGGAAAACAATTCCACTCTTCTTTTCTTGTATAACACTAGCTCTCTCTCTATTCTCTCTAGAGTATAAGAAGCTACCCTCTTCTAGTGTGAGAACTAAAACAAGAGTTGCAATCTTTCAGTGTGGGTGTTCTTCACAAACTGAGCTCGCCCCCCTACCACCCCTTCACTTGCATGGCTGACCTTTTATAGCCAAGCTAAGCAATGGAAAATTACAATCTTGTGATGGACAGTAAGAATAGACAAAAGATAGACAGGGGACATTTTAGTATAGCCAGCATTGCTTCCTTTTGAACAAACAAGGTGCCAAGAGAATTCCTGATTTTGTGATGACAAAAGGCTGACTGTAAAAAATAAACTCTATTCTTTTCCTTCATTTTTCTTATAAGGAAGCTGCCATTTCCTAGCCTGATTGCTACATGCAGCCGTCTTTGTTTTCTGTCCTCCCTACCTTTTGTTCTTTATGTTCTTGCTGTAGGAAACATACTGTTAAACCTCACACAAAGCTGCAACAAGTTGTCAGCTTCTTATCCTCTTCATTTCTTTATGTTGACCAAATCATTTTCTAAATCCTACACAAAGCTGAAGCTTGTCTCTTCCTTGTGTCAACATAATAAAAAGGAGAATCCATGGTACCATCCTGGCAAAGGCTTCAAAGGGTATGATCAAAACCTCTCAGTTCTTTGTTTTCTTGCTATCAGACAGAGGGGAGCAGGTGCGTTAGACAAAAGGAAATGACAAAAAGAGAAGAAATGTAATTTGGCACTGCGGCTGACTTGTTTGTTTGATTGTTCCTGTTGTTAGCTTTCCATAGGCACAAATTGTTTGAAATCCTGACAAAACTTGCTTATGACTTCATTATTTCATTCTTCTCCTTTTATTTCTCCCTGTTAACTCATGGTGAGCAAGGTGTCAACGTGCATTGATCTTTTCATTCGCATTTTATTTCATCAATAGCTGCAGACCTCGTCTTCCCTTGGCATTTGACTATTTTGTGAAGGCATGAGTTTGGATATTCATCTTCATTCAATACCTTATATGCTTATTTACTGAGAAATAATGCACATAAAGCTGCAATCACTTCATTTAATTTATTATGCCACCTGCCACTAAATAGAAAGCTGATTGAAATATCCCGAGCTACTCCTTGTCATCATTTTTTTTACCATGCCAACACTTGCTCTTGTGCACAATCTTCTCGGATGCAGCCTTGTTGTTAGGAAGTTTGTTGAATGTGATGTACTCGAGTAGGGTACTCGCTAGTTGGGCTCAACTAACGTAACCTCCATTATGGCTGAGTTTGCCTTACTGTTGCTAGTTGAGGGCCAAGCTTTGGAAATGGACGGTTGATGGAGGATGCCAAGAAAAACGCCTGAGGGAACTTGCTTGCAAGCCTAGTCTCACCAGTAGGTCGGCCTCCTTATTATTGTCTCGGAGGATATGAGTTAGCTTAAGTTCGTCGAACTTGTCTTCCTAATTGAAAACTTCCTAGCAGTAGGTTGCCATAATGTCAGCTAGATAGGCCCAGTCTTTCATGATTTCGTTGCAACCAATTGCAAGTCTTTGCGAACTGTCATGGGTTGGATTCCAAGCAAGATGGCAATACGAAGTCCATGTAGTAGTGCCTCATAATCAGCTGCATTGTTTGATACCGGAAGATGTAGCTAGAGTACGCACTTGAGCTTCTCTGCTTTAGGGGAAATGAGCAAAACCCCAGCTCTTGTGCCTGTCTTCATGAGCAAACCATCAAAGTAAAGGATTTAGTACTCGAGGTCATGGATAGGGGAATCTTCTTGTATCTCTTTCTATTTGGCAATGAAGTCGACAAGAGCCTAGAATTTGATCGTCGTGCGAGGTTAAAAGGATATATTGAATGACATTAGCTTGAGTGCCCACTTTTCAATTCTTCTGGTGGCCTCCTTATTATGTAGAACTTCTCAGAGGGGGTAAGATTTTGCCACGGTGATGGGGGTGAGATTGGAAAGTGGACCAACTAGCGGGCCATGATGAATATGGCATACAGCAGCTTTTAGATTTGTGGATATTGGATCTTGAATTCACCCAAGACTTCGCTAACGTAGTAAACTAGCCGCTGCACTTTTTTTGCAAATGCCCCACTTCTTCCCTCTTGACTACCAGGGCTATGTTAATAGCCTAAGTTGTGGCTATTATGTAAAACAGTAGCGGTTCTAGTAATGGAGAAATAGATGGGGCGGTTAAGAATTTCTTGAGGCTATCAAAGGCTTCTTGGGCTTCGAACATCCACTTGAGTTCATCGGCCATTTTTAGGAGCTTGAAGAATGGAATGCTATGTTCACCCAATCTAGATGTAAAACAACTTAGTGTTGCCATGCACCCAATGAGTTTTTTTACCTTCTTTTGGTCACTCGGGGGTCCCATATTGAGGGTGGAGTTAAGCTTTTCGAGATTCACCTTGATGCCTCATTGGGTAAAATGATGAACCTGAGTAGCTTGCCTAAGGGTACTCAGAATACACATTTCCCTGGGTTCAACTTGATCTTGAATGCTCATAGGCTGGTGAAGGTTTCAGTTAGATCGGTGATGTGGTCTTCGTTTACTAATGACTTGACGACTACGCCATCCATGTATGCCTTAACGTTGCATCTGAGTGGGCTCTGGAGATAGTGTTGCATGGCTGTAGATGCAAGGAATTGACAATAATCTAATGGGGTGTGTGAGAGATTTGAGAAACGATAGTGACACGGGAGAATTATACAAATTCAGGCTCTTAGTGTGAGATAATACCCTACTCTTATTGTATGAGGATTAGATCGCCTTTATCTAGGGTTAAAAAAGGGTGTCAATAGTGATCATGACTCCCCTTTATTTCTAGCTCTAAGATTTCTCGAATAAAAGATTTATTCATTTCCATCTTTAGATTACAAGTTAGGGCTATACCCATTGCTAGTGGCAATAACCCATACTCAGTCTACCCATGGTAGGCCAACTCTAAAGCCCATACTTAATGTAACAAGGGGTAATATCCCTCACAGTAGCCCTGAGTCCTTTGTCTTTTGAGGAAGTCTTGCTCAACTTACTTCAGTTGAGAGTCATCTAACTAGGTCATGTGTAGTTACATCTCCTTATCCTGGTAGTTGATAGCCCTGATGTGTCCGAGTACCTAAAGAAAAAATAGAGTAATTAAATTATTTTTTTATAAAATTTCTATGTTTCCAAAAGTTACTTAGTAATGATGCGTTTGTTCAGCCAATGCATTGAATATTTCTTTGCTGACAAAAGAATTTTTGAGATAAGAAATGTAGCATGCACTTCCCAAATTCAATTGAAAGTTTTGAGAGTTGGGCAGTTACTAAGTGAATTTTTTATTTATATATTTGTATTAAATATTAAATAAATATTATTTATTTAAAAAATTTACATACATATAGCCAAGGCTCTCTATGAGAGTTTTTTTAAAAAATAAATATTCTCTCAAAAATTATTAGGCTCGCCCGTGGGAAAGGAGCAGGCATGACATTTTTACAGATAACTCCCTTACCGTCCTCTGTTAAAGTGTTTTTATCCCTATCATATAATGTCCAAAAGAATAAAAAGAGAGATTTTAAATAAATATATTTTTATTCACAGATTTGATTGTAAAAAAAAATTGAGATTACATAGAAAAAATAATGGAGATGATTGAATTATACGAGAACTCAATATTAACACTATAAAATCATTATATTAGATGGTTGGAAGATTAATAGGTTCACATGCGAATATTATTTAGATAATAATGATAAAAATATTACATGGTTACTAACATATTTACATGTTATATTACAATGGTAGCATGGTACGAACAACTATTTAAAAATTATATAGATCATCATCTAAAGTTCGTTGCGCTATCCCTAAAGTCCGTAAACTGGATATACTATGTCTCCTGTGAGGGAAAGACTTAGAAGATAAAAGACAGTGTAAGCATAGGGACCATCTCCTTGCACGACAGGTGGAACATATCCGTCTTCGGTCTTCAGCGGCTCAGAAGTGCTGTGAGAAGATACCAATCTGAGAACCATCGCTTGGCGAGATTCTTTTTATGTGTTGCAACCTCGACTAGCCAATATAACGGAAGGAGACCAACCTTACGTAAGCTTAAAAAAACAATGTATTTATTATCAACTAGAAATCATATTTTAAGTTATATCAAACAATATTGATATCTATTTCTTGGCACGAAAAATGTGGGTACATAGACAGTAGATATTACCAAGGATGTGGACGGAGGATGATTAGCACAGCATTCTCAACCACTGAAAAGTAGAAACGGTGTGACCGATAAGACCATGGCCTAGTAGCTCTGGTGTTTGCTACACTATAACTGTATTAAAAAAGTTAGCATTATTATCGAAAATAAAAAAATAATATTTTGTAAATATTTTAATATAATAATATATAAATAAAAAATTCGTTACTAGGCTGAAGTTTGCAAATACGGTCCACTTAACTGATCGCTTAACGGGTGGCATGGGCTTCCACTTTACTAGCCCAACGACGTAGCAGGCTCCCCTCGAACAGGGTGCGGACCACACACTGACACGTTGGCCCCATATAAACCACAGGGTCCCACACGTCTGTGTCCCTCTCCACCCCCCCCCCCCAATAAAATCGTGCAAACCAGGAGCATTCTCCTCGCTGTCCCTCCCGTCCGCTCCTACCCTTCTTCCCCCCGTCCCCACGTCGCCCGCGCCTCGCCCGGTTCCTCTGGTTGCCTGCCTCCTCGCGCCGCGGCCGCCCAAACAAAACCCTAGGCCAGTCCCCATCGCCTCCACCGCTGCTTCCACCTCCCAGCCACAGATACGGGCCCTAGCTCCCCGCGGCAGCCGCCTGCTCAGGAGGGGGGCTGCAACTCAGAGCTAGGGTTTTGCGCCCCCCCCCCCCCCCCCCCCGGGGCCATGGAGTTCGAGGCGGACGGCGCCCGGTGGCCGGAGCCGCGAAGCGACGCGGCGGGGGCGCCGCCGCTGGAGCGTGGAGATGCTCCTTCCCCCCGCTTCGATTCGTCTCGTGCCCTAAGGTGAGCGGCAAGCTTCCCTCATATCGGTAAATCCTCGTATGAGTGCTCCGGTATAACTTAATTTTAGGATTTAGGATTTGGTTGGTCGTGCTTTTTTTGTAATGGCTGGTTTCATTTTCTCTATGTTTTACTATCGTAGGTTAGTGTGCTTAGCTCTGCTTTTGTACGTTTACGAATTTGTTTTCTGGGGCTTTGGCCAAGTTAGTGATTTTCAATAAAAATGACTGTTGAGCGTGGACGGAATAGTTAGTCTCGTGTTGAAGCGTGTACTGGTAAAATAGCATATGAATATGGATTAATTTTGTATACTGCCAATAACTGATGATTGGTTTCACATGAACTGTTAGATGCCTAGATGCCATCTAGCTTTTGGGAACAAGGACTTTAGATGCCATCTAGCTTTTTGGGAACGAGGAATTCATAGCACAAGGCAATGAACACAAGTCTGTTTGACCTCATTATATTGAAAAAACTTGTGGGATATCATCCATACTCAGGCACTAATTCAAATAATTGTTTTGGACTTTGTTGAGAAGGGTTAAGGTCAAAACGCAATTGGATGCAGAAATATTTTTTGTTTAAAGTGATATAATCTATCTGATGCCATGGTTTGTAAGTGTGTGCATTGATCAAATATATCTTGATTTAGGGTTTTGTATGAAACGCCTTTGATCTCCTTTGACTTGTTAAAGTGGAAATAAGTTTATTAACTTCTCAACAGGAATAAAAACGGACCTAATTTTTAATGTATAGTTCACTAACATATATCTAATGCTTATTTCTGTGTTCTCTAGTTCCCCATAGCAGAAACTATTTTACTGGTTCTTATTGATTTCTTTGCTGATGACAGATTGCTGAGAGAGCTTGGCTCAAATGTAACAGAAGATTTGGTTGTGTTGATGCCAAATTTGCTGTCATTTCTGAAACATGGCGATCCTGTGGTTGTTAATCAATCTATAGCTAGTGGGACAAATTTATTTGCTGCTGTATTGGAAGAGTTGACACTTCAGGTCTATTTTGTAAAACAGATATTTATTAATGAATAAATCCACTGTTGTAACTACTACCGTTGCGATGTTGGTATTATTGTTTGATGAGGTTATTTTACTTGCTTCTCCTAATTGTTTTGGGAGTATGACTCAGAAATAAACAAAATGTGCCAAAGGAAATACATAACATTAAAATGTTTTTTTAATAAAAAAGGCGGGTTTATAACCTCAGAAGCAAGCACTTCTTGACTACAATGGATTTTTTTGCATGATTTGCCTTTCAGTGTTATTGGAGGCACTGCATAAACCCATTGCTTTGCTGTTTCATTTATTCTGTTTCATATGTTCCCATGGGTCAGTTTTATTCAGGACAGATACAGCTTCTGCCTATTATAAAGTGCTTATGAAGAGCAGTATTGTCTGTTCTCTACTGTCAGTATGCTAAAAGTGCCTGGCAATCACAAACCTTATTTGATACCACTAAAAGGTCAAACCATTTCAGTAGTGCATCCAGTGAACAAGCCTTCAAATCCTTGTGGTTCCATTAATACTGTGTCTAGCTTGCTTCTATCGTTCATTTCACACCCAGTAATCATTTTTCTGATGATTTATGGTCTATATTTTAGACAATTGATGAAGGAGCATGGTTTGTCTCATATGTATGTGTGCTAGAATAGTTGGAACAGGAGTAGTTGCATGCCAGTTTGGTGCTAGAATAGTTGGAACAGAAGCAGTTGCATGTCAATTTAATGTTTATCTTTTCTTAAAACAATCAGTTGAAGTGACTTTACTGCAGTAAGTCGACAATCTTACACAGTTATATCACTCACAAAGTGATAAAAGAGTTCTGCAGTTTTCGTTGTTCATTAATATTTCCATGATAAAGAAATACAACATAAACTATACCTAGTTGTAGTCTTGTAGATTTCAAGCAGTGTGAAAAATAATTGTATTCATGTTTGTTCAATTCATATTTAATAACTAGTGCTAATTGATACTAGCAAAAAAATCCTTTTGTGAAATGTGATTGTATAAGCTGAATTATAGTGTAATTACTAAAATTTTATTACAGCCCTAATGGGACTTCTATCTAATCAAGAACAGCTTGAAGCTAATTAAAACTAATTGAGGCATATGATGCTCATAGATTTCTTTGTTAGTTATTTATTTTGACCAATTTACAAGCAATGATTTTGTGGTTATACCTGTGAAGTTAAGGTAGTAATTTACACAGTAGAGTCAGAGAAAACCCATTACATGTTTTCCTTTATTTTTTAGCTTGTTCTGAAAATGCAAAACATTGTGTAGAATCACTATGAAGTATTGTCTTCCTTTCAAAATTTTCTCCTGGTCGAATTGATGCTACAATGTTATCACTTAGATAGTACTGATAGCTTGCTCTTGGTACTTACTTTCCATTTTAATGCTGAATGTAGATTAATAAGTGTGGAAAGGTTGATGCTTGGCTTGAAGAGATGTGGTCTTGGATGAACCAGTTCAAAGATGCAGTCCATAATCTGATCCATGAGGTTAGTAGCATAGTTTGTGTCATGTAGTTTCAATAATATGTTGATACTGTGGTTGTTCTGTTGTGCATTTGCAAGCAGTATTTAGCAATGTGCATATCATGGAATTACCTGATAAAACAAAAGTACAAAACCTACATATATCAGGTTTTTATTATATTGTTTCTGTAGAATGTGTACAGTGACTTAGACCCCGAGCGTATACAAGGGGGGTCGGGTCTATATATATACAACCCAGGTCAGTGGTCTGTCTAACACCCCCCGTAGTCGCAGTGGGAGGGGAACGGTGGTGACAGAGTGGGTGGGTCAGAGAGTAGTTGGGTCACGGACGTGCGAAGATTTACGTCCGTGAAGAGAAGATTCACGTCCGTGGACTCGTGGAGGCCAAGGAGTGGGGCGGACGTGAAAAAGGCGGGGAGTGGCCCGACGCAAAGAGAATATATTCGCGTCCGGGAGGCAGGGATTCGTGTCCGTGGACACGTTTGACTGGCTCGGACGTGAGGGGAGAAGGTTCGCATCCGAGAGCTGTTGAGCGTGTTAGAAAAGACGAGAACCAAGGGAGGGTTCCAGCCGATGGAGGGCTGGACAAGTCCAGTCGATGGGAGGGCTGACGAGTTTAGCCAATGGAGACGACGAGCGCGGAGGTGCGTCGGTGTCAGAGAAGGAGAGATGTACGAAGCAAGAAGAAGAGCAGAGACGGGTGCGAGGCGAGACGAGGAGGCGGATCGAGACCGTCGCCTGGTCACGCGGAGGTGGGACGGAGAAAAGAAGGTGATTGTGGGAGAGACGGGGAGAAGAAGAAACGGGGGCGAGAGAGCGAGGAGAGGACTAGGAAGAGGGTCGGCGACGAGGAGGAAAGGGTCGGCTCGCCGAAGGGAGAAGCTAGCGCGCCGGGGATATCTAGACTCGCTCTGATACCATGTAGAATGTATACAATGACTTAGACTCCGAGCGTATACAAGGGGGTCGGGTCTATATATATACAACCCAGACCAGTGGTCTGTCTAACAATTTCTCTTTACTTTATGTAAATCTATGATCTAGTGCTCTGGATAAACACAATACATTTTTTTTGTGGAGAGTATTTGTGACTATGTTGAACACTATGAAAGTGAGACTTATTCCACAGTACAAACACCATCCCTGCCCTTGTGATATAATATAGGAGCCAGACCACCTCTTCTTTTCTCATCCTACCGAAAGTACACAACTTTGTAAATTATGACTACTTTGAAACTTGAAATGATGGTTGGTACTTTATTTCTGCATTGGTATCCAATGTACTGACTGATGCTATTCTTCATTGGATATACAACAGTCTGTCCCTGTTGCAACTAAACTATTTGCTATAAAGTTCATTGAAACATGGATCCTGTGTTTCACACCTCAATCCAAAAGTGACCGGATGCAGCCAACTGATGGTATTTCCCGACAGATTTTTGCAATTAATTAAGCATAATGTGGTCCTGCAATCAAATTAACGAAATGTGTTTTCGCTGTACAAACAGGAAGGAACAGGAGGTTGTTTGATAGCTCACGGTTATCTCAATTCCATCCTAGCCTTAACACTGCTGCTCTGGAAGCTGATGCAAACAGGGCTCTCATCCTCCTTGTGGATATACTGCAGTCAGCTTGTACTCACCAAGGATCCTTCCTAGTTGGCTCCATTAATTCGTAAGATTTTCTACCAGTCTTGTTGCATGAATGAAGTAGAAGAAATTTATCCCATCCCTTCCCCCCACCTTCTGCTCCTTTTCAGTTGTTGCCTCCATGTATGGGATGGGCGGATAGCTATTTGTGTCTTTTATAAACTGTTGTTTCTGATTTGGGTTCATTTTATGCACAGTAACTATTTCTCATGTTTCCTACCTGTCACTTATTTATCCTGAATGTATAGAACGATATTGCCATAGTTCTAATGGTTCAGCAACTTTGTCATTGTTCTACCATTTTCACCTGATCTCCCTAAAGTGTTGTACTTTGTGAAGTGGCTACTGTAACATTTATTTGGGCTTTTGTGTTCATTACTTCAATTATATAATTTGCCTCAACAGACATGAATAGAGATGAAGTTTAGAAATGAGCAAAGCTTATGGCTATACCATATCCATGTGGTTACCTGCTACTTTAAAATTTTAATGTTAGGAATATCTTTTCCTGTTGGAATTTATCTTACTGTCAGTACAACCATGCAAACCATGTTGTTATCTTTTGGGAATATAAATGTTTGTCACTTGTCAGTCTTGCAGCTATTGCAAAGAATAGACCTGTTTACTACGAACGCATACTGCCTGTGCTGCTTGGTTTTGACCCTAGTTTGGATGTTGCAAAAGGAGCTCATTCTGCAAGTCTGCGGTATTCCCTGAAAACAGCCTTTTTAGGGTTTCTAAGGATTCCTTGCCAGGCAATGGTTGAGGTGAGCTCACCTTTTAGTTATACGCCTTCTTTACCATTTTCTAAGTACACAACTAGTCAAAAAGAATATGTCCTCATATCTCTCCTTTTTTTTGCATGTTCTCCTGTTTAGTTTTTCTAATCCTTGAGCTTGTTGTTTTGTTAGTGTTGCAGACCTACACTATTAGATTCTAGTGCACGTCACCTTGATTTAACTGTTTAAATAATCATACCAAAAGCCATTTGATTTAGCTAAAAGATTTTAAAGTTGTCCTTGTAGTTGATTTGAGGAAAAAAAATAACTTAGCTAACTTGCAAAATGTCATGTGAAATGATGGTCACTTGATTAATGACGATCTAATGATAAATTTTGATGAAATCAGTGACACTGATAATAGTTATGGGATGTGAAGTTGACTAGTTGTCTTAATGGCCACCTGTCTTACACATGAAGGGCAGCCGCGTATAATAATCAATTAATGACTAAGTGAGAATAAGGTCCAGCTTGTGCATTTCTGTTCTGAATTTTTAGTGGATATCTGGTTATATTCTTTCATATATTAAATTTCATGTAACTGTGTCCTTGCATCAATGATCATACTTAAATACTCCCAGTAGCGAGCTGTGTGAGCTTCAAGGGCTTCTGGTATTTTATAATATACAAATAAGTAGCTTGTCTTGCCTTGCGTTGCCTTATCTGTTGTTAACTAAATGAACTGGTTTTTTTAGCTCTCTTGTAGGATCTGGCTTTACTATTTTCCCACGTCTAGTATTTGTAAATAACATGTTTCCTTTCCTGCTCTTTCGTGTTGTTTGATGGACTTAACTGCACTAGTACATTGAATTGGGCCTGGAATATTCCCTGTTATTTCTGAAATTAATTGTAGCCATTCTTGTCTGGACAGTCCAAGGACACACTGGTAAGGCAGCTTCGAGTTCTGAGCCCTGGTGAAGCAACAGAACAGATTATAAGGCAGGTAGAGAAGATGAATAGAAATATAGAGCGTTCTTCTCGTGCTAGCAAGGTAATGCCTGTATTGCTGTATACATATATATTGTAGCATTAATAAATTTGGCATGTGATTTTTCTAGATTTTCTTGGCTATGCATTTTTCTCAGAGGGATGCTAAGATGCTCTTTTATTTATAGGATGAACCTTCAACACTGGATATGCCTTATGGAGATATTAATCAGAAATATCCTGCTGCCAGATCAAGCGATGCTTTTGCTACAGCTGATGGCATAGCTAAAAGAGCAAGATTTGATACCTCTGCTGCTTTAAACCCACCATTTCAGGGAGCATCTGATTATTCTAATATGCAGGTTGACAATGAAGCAAATGTTACTCATTCGTCTGATCCATCTCTCTTGAATAGTGATGTGTCTCCTGTTGAGAAGATGATTGAAATGATTGGTGCTTTACTTGCCGAAGGGGAAAGAGGAGCTGAATCCCTTGGCATTCTCATCTCAACAGTAGAAGCAGATGTCATGGCTGACATTGTAATAGAAACAATGAAACATCTACCTGAAACTTCAATTCTATTAGCTACCAGCAATAACGGGCAGCAACAAAAAAATCAATCTTCCTCCAGTCCCCTGACAGAAAACTTGCCATCAAACTCCCACTCATTGCCCTACAGTACACAGTTAGAACTTCCTGCAGATGGAGTCAGCATGTCGATGTCAGATGTGCCTGTTATGTCTGGTGCTCATGATTCTAAGCGCGACCCAAGAAGAGTATGATCTAACTTTAATTCACATTTTATGCAGTCAACAGAAGTGAATTTTGTGAAAATTGTCAATGTATTGCAGGATCCTCGTCGCCTTGATCCACGGCGGACAGTTGCACCTGCAGCTACTGGTTCCATACATTTTAAGGGGGAAACCACCAGCGTGCATCAGACAAATAACTTGTCAAATGTACCTTATCCTGTTTCTGGTAAGGTTGAAAACTCTTCAGACTGTTCAGGAGACCTATCTAAAAATGAAGACGAGCAACAAACATCTTGTCGACCCAATCAAGCACTTCCAAAGGGAAATTGTGAGATTTTGGATGATGCCTTGGAACTGGAGCCAAAATTTGAAGTGCAGGCAGTAGCGGATGTTGGGTTTCATTCTTCTGATGCTGATAAAGAGATGGCCAATCCATTGTCTGCAGAAGTTACTTCAAACAATGAATCGGATAGCGTGGAATTGGAGGTTAATCCCTTTTTCCTAGTTTCTAAGGCATCGGCACCGGAGGATACTACTAATCATGACTTGCCAGTTCTTCCATCTCATCTGGAATTAAGCGATGTTGAGAAAATCTTGTTTCACAAATTAGCAATTAGGCGGATAATCAATGATTACAAGAAAAACAGCCTTAACACAAGATTTTCCCTGCTTGCTCATTTGATTGCTCAGGTATTTCTTTTGGTACTGTAATATTTATGGGCTGGCATATTTTTTCTTGTTTCTTCTCTATGAGATATATGCTTAGGAATTTTAATCCCTGAGTTAACTTTGCTAATGTTTTGGAAATACTACACTATGCTGTTCTCACACCAGGTTTCCCGTTATTCCACAGAGTGCTGCTGATGACAATATTATGGATTTGATTCAGAGACACATTATATTCCAATATCATGATCAGGTATTTTACTGATATTGTACTATTTCTATCTTTGCGTTTAGTAGTGTTGCCTTTATCAGTGCATCAGTGGCATTTAGCATCCAGTGTCCAATCAATCAAATTTGTTAGGATAACAAAACCTGGGTTGAAAATTTGGATTTGGTTGGGTTTAGGACCTTTAGGATTCAAATTTAGATATTGGTTATGGTCTTTTTATGATTGTAATATGAGTTTAGATCATTTTATTTTGTGAGATATAAGTTAAGAAAGAAAACTGGGATTAGCTCCTTTTTTGGGGCTTGGACTGAACTTTCGTGGAACCAAATTTCAGGAGCTTACCCTGAGCACATCATTATGCTTCAAATCTATTTTGAGGTGTCTGATCTGGATTTGCTTGAATATGAATAATGTTGCGATATCCTTGTTCTTGCCCATTCTATCCTATTTGAGCTATATCTTTTGGCAGCTGTTGTGTTTGTCTAGGTTTATCAACCGTTCTAGTGATCCTGGGTTTGGTGGACTCACATGTTATGATGCTATTGGTGAACTTGTCATCCTGTCTGTAGTGTGCTTGAGCTAATTCAAGCTTCCTGCAGGTTGAGCTTGTTTTGTTTAATCAACCTCAATCAAAGACAAAGTTTAACTGTGCTGAGTTTGCCCAGCTTGTATTGTTTCTAGCTGTAACTATCATATGCAAATTTGAGCCCATGAATGTCATCACGATTGATGACATTACATGTAGGTGCTTAGTAACTATTATTGTAAGATTCTAACTTCTGAAGCATGTGATTCACAGGGTCATGAACTGGCAATGCATGTGTTGTATCAGCTGCACAGTGTGAATGTTGCTGATTCGCCAGAAAGCACCGCACCTACTTCTAAACATTACGAGAACTTTTTTATTTCACTTGTAAGCAAGAAAACTATATTGTGATATTTGTTTTGTTTTCTCTCTGAAAGTTGAAATTTGGGTGGTAATAATATCTTGTCATTCTTTCGCTCTCAGGCAAGGTCCTTGATTCACTCACTACCTGCTTCAGGCAAATCTTTTAGCAAATTTCTGTGTGAAGCACCATACTTGCCTGAGTCTATGCTTAAATTACTGGAGGATATTTGTATGTCACAAGGAAACAGCAGCCAACAAACAAAGGACAGTGATGGTGATCGTGTCACCCAAGGCCTTGGAACCGTGTGGAGTCTTATCTTAGCGCGGCCTCCACTTCGACAAGCTTGCTTAGATATTGCTCTGAAGGTTTGCATTTTTTTCTCCTTTTTAACTGGTACTCCCTCTGTTCGCATATTTGTAGTGATGTGTATATGGAAGTTAAACCTGGTTTCACTATTTGTTTACTAGAAGCATTTTGGTGACGTGTATATGGAAGTTACTTTTGTCTGTATTTCTGTTGTACGTACCCCATTAAATCCAAGATTTAAATTTTGTCAATTAAGGGCAATGTTGATATGAGTTTACTATCCATATATGTTGACTTATCCTGTATTATGAATTTGCAGTGTGCCATTCACTCTCAAGATGAAGTCAGGGGAAAGGCAGTTAGATTGGTGTGTAGCATCATTGCCTCTATGCTTATGTTCTACTCCCTCCATCCCAAAAAGACTTCATTTTTTATGATGAATTTGGACAACTGTTTGTCCAGATTCATCTTTAAAGTTGAAGTTTTTTTGGGACGGAGGTAGTATCAATTTGCCATTCTTTTATTTAGTGCTGGTTTTGTAATACTAATCCTTGTATGTTTGATAGGTTACAAAAAAACTCTATGGACTAACGTATGCATCAGAAAGACTAGAGCAGTTTGCCATCAACAGTCTTTTGGCAATTGCTAATAAACATGGTGTGGAGACAGACATTAATTTACCATCCTCAAAAGAATCTATACCTGAGGTAATTCTTGATGATTTTCCTTGTTAGGCTTGGTGTTTTATCATACACTCAGACTCAACTAGGAGTGAAAACAGATGTGCCATCTTAATTGTACTATTTCTGAACTCAACAGTAGCAAATGCAATACATGGTTGTGGCCTATATATTTTCTCCTTAATTATAGTCTATTCTGTTTGAATCCAAAATATTGTATTGTCTGCACTTGAACTCTAATTTGATAAATCAACATCAGTATTTTTGTTGCAGTGTATCAAAATAAGTAAACAACTTTTCACATTTAATATAAATTCATGTTTGAGCATTGTCCAACTTACTAAAACTATTCTGTGGGGAGACCGATTGAGTGTAAACTGCAGGGAAACCATCTGTTGATCCCAATCAAGCGTAAATTGCAGGGAAACCATGTGTTGAAGTTATTTAATAACTTCCAAATAATTTGTAGATACATGGGAGTGAGCTATCTATAACCAAAAAAAAAGATCTGGTAACTAGTTCAGGTGATATAAACTGGGTGAGAAGGACACCTGTACTATTTGATATGACTTTGAGCATGTTGCTTGGATGTTTATCCGCACTTTAGGGATTTTGTATTGTTCTATCTACTTATTCTAGCTTCTAGGTGAAATGCCTGTTGGGTAGTTAGTAGCTCAGTTGGCTTTTAGTATCACCTCCTAATCAAAATGTCCCCTATCTTCTTTCAATTTTCCAGTGTAGTTAGAGTCTCTCAATGGTACAAGAAATAAAATGTCCTAATTTTCTTCAGATGAGATTGAAATGTCTTAAATTTTGACATACACACTGCATTTTGATTGAACATTTAACTGATATTGATGTTTTTTTTTTCTGAAAACAGTTTGAGGCAGGCAGCCAGGAAACTTCGGTTAGTGGCTCCCACATTTTGGATGCTGAACCTTCTGAAAGTACATGCAACAAGACCGATTTGGTTTCACCTAAACAATCATCAGTATCTGTATCCGAGGCCAAATGCCACACTTCATTGTTCTTTGCACTTTGCATGAAGGTCTGTAGATGAAAACAATGTTAGCCTGTTCTGTTCTGTTTTTTTTTTCCGGTGGTAGTAAAACCATTTTCCTTCTTCCAGAGGCCCATTCTTCTTCAACATCTGTTCAATGTTTATGGAAGGTCTCCAAAAGTTGTCAAGCAGGTGCTACATTTAACTTGCTTTATGCTACTTCTAAAGTTCTGAATTTTGACTATTGGATCACAACCAATGTCTGCTCATTACATTGCAAAATTATGCAGTGTATCCATTGGCATATACCCAACCTTGTAAGAAATCTGGGATCCTCATGTGCTGAGATGCTGGCTATTATTCATAATCCACCTGAAGGCAGTGAAGAACTTGTTACCTTGGTATTACCATATTTTCTCTTGATTTGTCGTTGTGAATTATTTTCAACTTGCTTGAGACTGAAAGGCTATATTGTTGTAGTTATCGTTGTGAATTATTGAAGCATGGATATTCCTTATACTCATTTTCTTTTCTTCTTAAAGATATTGCAAACTCTGACAGAAGATTCAACTCCTTCAGCCGAACTCGTTGTGGCAGTTAAACATCTGTATGAAACCAAGCCGAAGGTTTGAATAATTTCTGCTTATGCCGTGTTCTGTGTATCACTTGTTTGCTGCAAATTGTTTTCTTTATGATTTTTTAGCAGTATTGATTATTTAGTGCTTTTGCTGAATCTTGTAATTTTATCTGGCAGGATGCATCAATTCTCATTCCGTTGTTATCTTCATTTCCAAAGGAAGAGGTAATGGTTTATTTTATTTTGTTTATGCATCTTCTGTCTAGTTGCCTGTTATCTGAGGAATAGAGATATTTTCCTTGCAATGGTAATGTTTGAAGGGATGAATGCCCTGCAGAATCTGGATTGAGTTGTCAGGACATTCTTGTTATTCATAGGTTGCGTGATCTGGCAGGTAGTTGTAGCTAATTAGTCGCTATGCAGTGGCACTTAGAAATTGGCTGGTGGCATGGAACACTTAATTCAGATCATGCAGTATGCACTTTGTATTTCTCTCCTTGTATACTAGCTCGCTAGCTACTATATTCACTAGAATATTTCTAGCCGAGGGTAAAAACAATTATAAAGGAACTTAATCAATTTCTGCTATCATATTTGTGACAACCTGTCCAAGTAAGTATAATTCTAGCTGATGCAATGAAGGTCTAAGCATTGATTAGGAGTACATTTCTGTTGACTCATAGTCATAGGTATTCAGTTTGTACTTTGTCAGACCATAGATTAAGAATAATCTATACAGCACCAACTTAAAGTTTTGAATTTTTTTTGGAGTTACACATCAATCTAGAAAGCAAAATTATTTGCAGTTGATAAAATCATTTGTTTGTCTTGGCATACTATTTATTAGCAAGTACTGTATGCTTCTCATGATTGTGAACTAAAACATTTTTCTTATCATGATATGGCTATATTTAACTGGGCACATTGACCTGATTGTATTACACTGGTCCTAGGTGCTGCCAATATTTCCAAGACTAGTTGATCTCCCACCTGATAGATTCCAAGATGCACTTGCTCGGATATTGCAGGTGATCTTTTTTGTTCTTATTCATCATTTGGTTAAAAAGACAACATGTTCAACAGTTGAGTGTTAAAAAATATGTATATTACGTTAGATTTATGATCATACAAGAATAAATCGAATCTAAAACGATGATATACGTGATCGGTTAAGGGTAGTATCAATTAAAGAAAAGATTGTCTAATGCTGATTGAGATGGTTTGTTCATATTCTTATCCTAGAGACACCATGTGAGAAGAGATAGAGAAAGATTGAAATTAACATAAAGAGACAATAAAAAGATACTTAAAAGATTAAAATATATCTAAAAATCTATACTTGAATATGAGTGCTTGAAAATCAGTTATTGACGTGTCTGAACTGTGATTTAAGATTTATGTTGTGTTTTAATTTTAGCCTATTTTAACTTGTTTGAAACTGAAAGACTTTATTGTTATTGTCGTCGTCATCATTCGGTTAACAGATATTACATATATCTTACAGGATTATGTAATGGAGGTCGATTGAGTAGAATTGCACCTATGGAATATATTGAGATCATCATAGTTGGTGACAATTAGTCATAGCATCTCATTTAACTGTTGAGGAAAGAATTTTGCCGATTCAAATGCCTGTATAGAAGGATAGCAAGCTATCTAGTTATCTTGATTCTTGTGGCACATTTGGCAGTTGTGATTGTCAATTACCTGCATATTCATGCAAAAATGATTTAATATTTTTATTGACTGGAAACTATCATGTTGATCTTGGATTGGGTTTAAGTAAATTTCTTTTTGACAGGGATCTGCTCATACTGGTCCAGCTTTAACCCCTGCTGAAGTTCTTATTGCCATTCATGATATTAATCCTGAAAAGGATAAAGTTGCCCTGAAGAAGGTGAGCTATTGGTTATGTTGATGTATTCATTATATTCCAACATCTCTAAAGCATATTATTAGTGTGCAGCGCACAAACTGGATGTCTTGATGGATATTGTTCAGAGACAGACACATATGCTATAATGTGCAGTAGATATTCTTTTTTTTGGTTGCCATGAAGTTTTTTCTCATTTTCTGATGGAAATGAAAATATTTTCAGGTCATTGATGCTTGCACAGCTTGCTTTGAACAGCGCACGGTATTTACTCAGCAAGTTTTGGAGAAGTCATTGAATAAATTGGTACTAAATTGACTGCTGTTATTCTTTAGCCTTTTTTACATATCCCTTTCTTTGATTAACTGTTTGGATTGTTATGTAGGTTGACAATGTACCGATTCCACTTCTTTTTATGAGAACAGTTATTCAAGCACTTGATGCTTTCCCAGCTTTGGTACAATGATTCTCATGCTAATTTATAAGCAATTTATATTATCTAGTTATAAGTTGGAAAGTTATTTGCTTATAACTTTTTGTATCATTTAGCATTTGTGAAATATAGTCACTTATCAGTATGATATAATAAAGTATGTTTCCCTTGATATTGTTTACATACAGATACAACTTTTTCTTGTTAATTTGTTTTTTTTTATTCAAAATAAACCTCTTTAGGCAAAACCACTTGAAAACCTTAAAATATTTTCTGTCATCTGATCATAATTTGTTTCTTTAGGTTGATTTTGTCATGGAAATACTCTCCAGGCTTGTCAATAAGCAGGTTAGTTATGGTACATTATTTGTTTGATTTTCCTTGCCACGCACAGATTAACCATGCACTTGTCTATCTTGGATACTTGTCTGTGCTAAGACTCCCTGCGGTCATAAATATTTGATATTTAGGATAAAATTGGGTCAAACTGTTAAAATTCCAATAAGCAATTTTTATTAGAATAAGTTTATAAAATCTAATAAGTTTATGATATTAATTTTTTTGATAGTACTTTTTGAGACAAATCTATGTGTATCACTTTTTTTTTGTTGAACTAAATGTTTGAAAAAATATTGATGGTAAAATTTTATAAGTTTGACTGAATGTTGTTCTAAACATCAAATATTTTTTACTAGAGTAGAAAACTAGCTAGTTTAACATAGGGTTCCCTTATGTGTTGTAACCAGTGTTTTACCTTATCAGCGATAACCGTGTGGTTATCATAGTAACCACACATACCATCGGAGTACAGTAATGATAATACTGCAGTAACCACATCAGATTCAAACAAATTAAAATAATATTTTGAATATTTGATAAATTTTGTACGGTTTTTCATGGTTTGCCATGGTTATCGCGCTTACTGCCGGGATGCAGTAACCCTGACCCTGGCAGTAAGGGAAACTCTAGTTGTAATTGAACATGCCTAGTTTAGTCATGCTTCCTGTACACTAATCATGTGTATGAAACACAAACTTATTAGTGTCATCATTACTCAACAGATCAGTGATAGTGCTAACATTTTCATCTGTCACAATTTGAATTGTTATCCTGTTTATTTTGCGAAGAGAAATAGGATGGAACTTCTTTTAGTAGTGCTTTCGTTTGCAAGGTTCTTTGAATAGTTCTTTATCTGCGGTTCTTAACCTTTCTGTTATTTCTCATGCTGCAGATATGGAAAATGCCAAAGCTGTGGGTTGGGTTCTTAAAATTGGTATATCAGACTCAGCCACGCTCGTTTGACGTTATTTTGCAGGTACAATTTTACAACATAACATTCTCGCATATATTTTATCATAAAATATGTATTCCTTAATATCAAACATACTACTGTACTGACATGGCTTCACAATGCTACTTTTAGTTACCCCCACCCCAGCTTGAAATTGCTTTGAATAAGTACCCCAATCTGCGAACTCCTCTTTGTTCCTTTGTTAATCAGTGGAATATGCACAACATCTTGCCCAGGTATTTTCCCAGTATTGTTATTAGTCTAAACAGCTTGCTCAATTTTCGTTTTACTTTTTTGATTTTTGGGGCAGAAAATACTTCAGCACACAGTTAACAACAGACTGATTCACCAAAAATGACTAGTTGACATAAATACTAGCAGAGCACCCACTTCTCTACTGTTTATCACCTTGTTTTATATGAGTAAATTTCACAAAACTGTAATTATTTGGTCAAGACTACCACTTTGTTATGACTTTAGCTGGGTATTTCACAAAACTACAGCAATAGCAAACGATTTTATAAGAAAACTATGATCTTAACCCCTATGTGTGTATTACATGTGGGCCTAGCTTGTATCAAGGTAAGTATTGTATGTGTATGACAGGTGGGCCTAAGCTTGTGAGTCAAAAAGTTACAGCTTTCTGATAAAACCATATACTATTATTGCAATTCTCTGATATGCCTAAAGTTATAGCAAACTGATAGTTTTGACAAATTAGTTTTAGTTCTTTTGAAATTTACTCTTTGTACAATTGTTGCATGTGCAAACTGGGTGTTGCTACACATAAATTAGGGTTCTTACTTTGATTACCTAAGTGTGTTAGTGTTCATGTTATGTTGTATTGTGTGGAGAGTATTCATTTATCATTAGTTCCCCTTCAATTGAAATTTGGATTCGTTGCAATTCAGTTCCGTTTTAGATGTCATGTAACTTCAAGCCATCTCCTTGATTTTCTTTTGGAATTTGTGATTTTTTTATGCATATAAACCTATTTCTGTGGTTCAAGGACTCAAGACTATATGTATGATGCCTATTTTTCTTTGCAAACAATTATTCAAAGTTTCAACAAAAAATTACAATAAGGTATTTTCATTACTCTAGTTCTTGTTGCTTACTCTAGTTCTTGTTGCTTGTACTTCCGTCTTATTGTGTGAAGTTTTAAGCCGAGAAGAACTACTCGGCTTTGTTTTAAAACGTGTCCCTGTTCATTCTGGTTTCGTAGTTATTTCTAATATGTTTCATTGGGTCCTATTGAGTCTTTGATCAGTGGTGCGTTAATACATGATATTCTGCAAAAAAGATCCCAAAGTATCACTTGTCTCACCTTTTCATATTTTTAACATGCCTTTTGTTATAATTTCTGCAACTGCAGACAGATTTTGAAAGTTCTGGGCTTCATCAATGAACCACAGCAGGCACCAATTCCGTTCGTGCCTGCTGCATTACAAACAGCAGATGCAACCTCCTCTCTTCCTGGTGCAACCCTTATGTGAGACATGATGTTATAAACACCTATCAGATGCGAGAAGGCTTTGCTGATCACAAGTACACACACAATGACTTGTGAACAATAATTATATGGGTGTAAACAGAGCACAGACGAAGAGGGCGGTGCCACACAAAGGGTCTGCATTTGCTGGACTTGTTTCAAACAACATTACAAGGTGTCAGCAAGGGAGAACGATGTGGTTTCTTCAAGGTTCATTGTGCTTGTGGTCAAGGGGCTCCTATGATTTGCAGCCCGTGCAAGTTGTACAGTACCTGTACTCTTTTGTCCTGCAATTGCAGACCGAGGCTTCTGTGACAAGCAAAGAACAGAAGGAATATTGTTTTGGAGGATGATATGACTTGATCAACAAATCATTATATGTTCCGCCAAGGAAATGACATGGTTGCAAGGTGCGGCTTTCCTTTTCGAGGGTGCACGAAAACGGCATCCGACTGATTGACTAACCATTTCTTCTGTTCCCGTGCTAGCGATGTATTGTACATCAACTAATTGAGTCCGCTGTCAGCCGACGTTACCTTATAGTAATTTATAGATGTTTTGATTGACTAGCATAGATGATAGACAATATTAGCGCCGCTGTTTTTCTTCGGTTCTGCGCTACTTTGTTTAGTGCTTACTAATATATTCTCGTGCCCAAATTTTCAATAAGCTTGAACTTTCTACGTAACGCTTTCGATTTCTATCGGGCTTGTTTTAATTCCAATCCGTTGCATGAGGTTTCGCTGCGTCGACTACAAAGTAGGGAATAGTATCATCCATGTCGATGAGACAAATCATTGTTATTAGTAATCTAAACCACTTAACCATTCATGTTGGCTCAACATGAAAAACTATGCCGGTTATAAGTAATCTAAACCGTTTAACCATGTTGGCACAACATGACAACTATGCCTATCCCGGGATAACACAGCCGTGTGCCCGTGTGGTAAGGATCTGACCACTCTATCGCATGGTTTGACAGTAATTTGATGCCACCCTGTAGGTGTGTAAAAAGTCAAATTCACCATATCTTATACTGCATAAGCTGAGACAGATTCGAATATGAATAAGATGTATGTCGATTGTGAATTTGAACCAGATGTGTAGCAAATACGAATTCAGTTTGAATAGTTGTATTTGATATCCACTTAATCACATTTCAACTCTACAATAATAACAATATTCGGGTGTCAAAGAGACTACATAGAACTATATTATATTAAATTAAGAAAGAAAAATAATATTTCACACTAGGTTAATATAGTTTGCTAACTAATGGTATTGCACCATAGAAAAAGTAAATTATCTTCTTGAATTCGAACGCAATGCTGATTTATTCAGATAAAAATGTTATTGGGACGTACCAAAATCCAAACCATTACCGATTCAAATAGATCCAATTTTATTATTTGAATGTGAAAATCAAAACCATTCCATTATTTATGGGATTCAGCAATCAAATATTTCAAATAATAAGTACCTAACTTGCAATCCTACCATACTGTGGTGTCAGGGGGGCTTAAAGTTTTTTTTAAAAAAAATCTAGGAATGTATATTTCCAAAATTTTATTAAAACAAAAAAATCCAATATGTTAGGTCAATACATCCAAAACAAATATTGCCTTATTGAGTTTTGGCATTTTGATACTTACAAAAAAATATGTCAGTGATTAATTGCTACAATCCGTTTATTCAAGTGTGCACTATGAGGCATGTATGTGCGAAAAACACTTATTATGATGCTATATTTTTAAATTTAATGTTAGTCAGTATTATTTTTCTAAAATTCAATCCGATCTTCTACTTTAATATCTTTTAATATTCTACTTTGGCGAATCAAAAAATAGAGTTATTAGGTTTTTTTCAAATATAGTGATGTCAATATATATTTATAAGAGTATTTTTTTTCTAAAGTGCATTATCAATAAAATTAGCAAGAAGTCATTGATGCCTTATGACACCAAAGCTTACTTGGTGGATCCGCACGTGGGAGTATTCTTAATCCAATTGATTATCTACACTACTCTGACCTCGTACGCTAGTCGGACATACTACTCGTATTATTCCAGGAGGGCTGTAGAACTTGAACCAACTACCCGGCAGCCCGATACGAACCTTGGCCCGATCTGACATACACCTACACAAGTCCAGACCCGCTTCGCCCCGACCGGTCGCCGCGCCACCCGCCCTCAAACACCGGCGGTGGTCATGCCGCCATCGCCTCTTCCGCCGCCGCACCAGTCACCCCCGCCTCCGCCGCCTCACCCTCCTCTCAGCGCCCAGCGCCTCCCTCTCCCGCCCGCGACCTCGCTTCCCGCCTCGCTCCTCCTCGCGCCGCGTCCCTCCCCGTCCCGCGCGCTCGCGCTCCTCTTCCCGGATTCCTCCGCGCGCCTCTTCCCCTCCCTGCCCGCCCCTGGCCCCGCCGCCTCGCTTCCCGCGCCCACTTCGGTCCCATCCCCGCTCGCCGCCGCTGCCTGCTTCGTGCTCCTGCTGCCCTCTTCCCACCTCCTCTTCCTCTCCGCGCACCCGTCCCCCTCCTCCCCCGCGTTCCACCTCCGCGCCTACTCCCTCGCCTCCGGCCGCTTCTCCCCCGTATCGCTCTCCTTCAAGCGCCAGGCCTCGGCCTCGGGCCTGCCGCTGCACGGTCTCCCGTTCGGCCTCGGCGTCCGCCTCGCCGGCGGGGTCAACACCGTGGCTCTGCTCTCCCTCTCCGCCGGACAGATCTGGGTCCTTGCCCCAAGGATGGCTGCGGCCGGGCGTACGGTGGAGCTGCACAAGTGCGCGGTTATCGAGCTTGAGCCGTTGCGGCCGGTGTATTCAATGGAGATTGCCATGGGGAAGCTGCTCCTCGGTGAGGCTGGTGGTGTGCGCGTGTTCCCGCTACAAGGTTTGATGAAGAGTGGGAGAGAGAGGGAGGGAAGGAAGGAGGGTGCAGGGGCAGCAGTAAGGAAGAGCGTGTACAAGAAGAATGGAATTAGGAATGGTTTTATTGTACCAATTGGGTATGTCAGTGGCGAGGGAGGTGTTAAAGGAGAAGCTGTTTCCACCTGTGAGTATCTCTAACTTTCCTTCGATTCTATTCGATTATCTAGTGCAATAATGTGAAAAAAGTGGAGTATTAGTTTTGCGAACAACACCTAAGTAATATTTGATTTTCACTTAGAAAAACTGATAAAGTGCATTGGAATGTAAGGTAGCTGTAATATGATAAGTAGTGTTGTTTTTGTTATGTCTCCATCTAGGCGACACATTTGAGTGTTCACTACTTCACTTAGGATCACTACAGAGCAGCTGTGGTGGAGGTACTGATAAAGTAGGAAATGTCTTCAGTCAATTTGCAAAGTTCTTTTTTTAATGACAAACAAGAATTTTCCATTTCCTCTAAATTCATGATGTGGTACAATAAGTGCCCCAACGCAAGGAGCAAAGTTCAGGAAACTATTTTTCAATATAGTAAATTTTGGAAAATCACATGTACAAGCCTTTTGTAGCACAAAACCACAGGTTTGCAAATTTTACATAACTACATGGAGCTGGCTACTGTTAACAAAAAAACCCAATGTTTGACACAGACTTTTTGAATTTTGTTAATTTCTATATTATAGCTGTCAAGTTTGGCTGACAATTAGATAATGTTGACTTTCATTCTCAGCCCCATTTTTCTCTGACTGGTGGTGTCAGGGGCAAAATGTTTTTCTTTAAGAAATGAGCTTGCTTGAATGTGCTAATTTTATGTCTAAGCCTAATAATTGTTAGGCTGAAAGATTAATAAAGCTAAATAATTATCTGTGCAACATGCTAATTTTTTCTTGAACATTAACACAATATCTGATTGTTAAAGTTCACTTGGATTTTTTTTTGCAACTTCAAACTGCCAGCTTATTCCTTATTAACATAGATTGATCGATAACTTCTGATGGTGTTAAAATGAGGAGTAATGCTAGAATTTTCTGACTTTTGTGCTTTTACTCACTGGTCCACGTAGAGACAGACCATTGTATATTTTTTGTCTATGGGCATGCATTGGCACAATGCTAGTTTTACAACAAAATAAGAATGAGAACATGTAAAGAAGGGAATCCCAACTGTGTGCTTAAACCCTTGATCACGTATTTCTAACAAGTAGGATGATAGTGTACTTAGAGTTTTTCTGATACTGTTAACCTCTTGCTAAACTGTCTTCATCAGAGGATGTTCTGTAAGATTTTATCACACAACCCAATCATATTACTATAAAGTATTCTGGGGTCATATTTATCAATTGATGTTTGGTTTCTTTTAGTTGTGTCAATTTGCAGGCGTGACTAAGAACAAACTTACAGTAGAATAATGTTATTTCTTGAATTAGTTGGCATGCTTTTACTATGAACATGTATAGACTATCACTTGCACTGCTTCATCTGCGTTTTCACTGAATCAACTAATATTTATTCCCAAATTACTCTTTCAGGTAAGCTGACAACTTTGAGAGTAAAACAGACTTCAGGGAGCTATTACTCTTTCTTTTCCTCATTTAGTTCCGAGGATCATCATAATTCACAAGGTGGCATAGAAGTATCAAAAGTAGAGAAAGTTGTTTCAATCCATCCTCTTTCCAAGGACAGGTTTTTGGTACTTGATTCAGCTGGAGTGTTACACGTCTTCAGCCTTCAAAACAAAGATCTCTCATCAGAAGCTACCAGCAAGAGATATAGTGGAAGTTGCACATACTGGTTGGATAATGCCATGAAAGTGCAGCAGTTTGCTGTCTTTCCAAGTAGCTCTACAAGTGAGTTTTCATCCTGTCTTTGTTGTTTTGCATCATGGTGGTTTACTTCATTAATAAATGTGTTCAGAGTGTTTGTGCAGAGACACAAATCTTTTGGGTTTCAGATGGTGGGCATTCCATACACATAATGTCAGCACTTGATTTTGAACCCTCTAACAGTGAGAATGTAGGTGGTCATGGAAAAACAGAATTAGCAACCATTAAGCTCACAGGTTTGTACTGTAGGCCTTTATTTGTCCCATATGCTATTTTAATTATTTGATTCTTAGCTTAACCGCATCTTCAGAAAGTGTGTAGATAGGCAAGTTCCTAGGAATTTCAGATTTCATATCTTTGCTAATTAAAAAAATGTTCAAAATTTTTGTTGACCTGTTCTACATTATAAAGTCACTCCAGGACATTACTCTCCAAAAATGAGTAGTGTTGCCTATTAAGTCATGCATCCGTTGGTTAAAACTTTTCCTAGTTAGCATTAGCAAAGATGTGCATGTTTAACCTCATCAGATAATTCCTAATCCTTTACACGCATAGTAATTGATTTTAAAAAATAGCACAACCTATGAAGTCCTTATTTTCATTGATTAAGGCACTAAGCTTATTTGTTTTTTTATCAGGCCATGGTCAGGTCTATCATTTACGTCGTAACTCTCTTTTCGTGAAGTTTTTAAACTTCTGTTTTCTTGCAGCCATTGAAGCACTCTTTATGAGTGAAAAGGTTCAGGACATTGTACCTATCTCCAAGGATTCAGTCCTTATCCTTGGTCAAGGTAATATTCAATGATATCTTGAACTTGATATTCTAGATTGCCATGACTGGATATTTTGCTTCTTTTCTTTTAAAATTTCTACTAACATCATACATATTGTCTTGCAGGCAACATGTTTTTGTATGGAACTGCTTGAATTTTGTTGATATATCATATATGCGGTAAATCTATCTGAAGAACCTTCTGTCATTTTAGTCCCCTTTCCAAACTCATCAGTTTGCCTGCACCCACCCACACATTCTCTTTGATATCAGATGGGAGATGTGAATGTTATTTGAGATCATGAATTTGCAGTTTTTGATGGGTTTTTGGTTGAAGACAGGGTGAGTTTGGTGACTAAAATTTATTTTTAATTATTTTACCATTTACAGTAAATGCATATTTGAAAATTTTTAATATTTTCCCCTTCTCTTCCATGATGCAGTGTTGGAGATTTTGAAGAATGCAGTTGTGCACCTGTCTTTGAAGTCATGAGTATCACTAGTCTTTAATTTCAGTTAGCAGATGAAAAACTCATGACTTCAGCAACCAGCAACACTTGAAAGGTGCAGGCCCTTCTCTGTCTCATCAGCTGTCTGGAAGCAACATTAAAAAACTACGAGCTGTCTTTCAGCACAGCTCACACCAACTTCTGAACAGATGAAGCCAGAGTATTCACTGAATACAGTCACCCAGTTGTTTCTGCACTCACACTTTCGTGCCAGGAGAACTGCAATTCTGGTTGCGATAGCTGGAAGAAGATAAGGTTGCAACCCTATGCCCAGGCTCAGCAGCCGTGGAATGTGGATCATCATCAAGTGATTCGGTTATGAAACTAGCCAACTAGGCATCTGGTGCTTGGCAAGTATGTTTGATCTTACCGCAGTTCAGAGACTGGACCTTGAGTCCGTGGTGTTCTAGTATGAGTGGGTATTTCCTTACAAGGACTTTAGAAACCAATAATGCATTTGTCATGTTTGAGGTCAGGTTTTCATAGTGCGCGTACTAGTGTGGTGTGAGCTTGCAAACACGTACCAGTTGTGCCTGTTACTGAAATCGAAATCTAGTTATTTGCCCCGTTTGCAAAGTTTGTTTTGTTGGCTCTTTACTATATTGCAGCAAAACCTTATTATTCGCTCTTGGATTCGGATATGGGACTCTATTCCATGGATACTGTAACACTTATTTTGTGAATGCTAACGGTGTGTGCGCCAGCTACCGGGCGCAACGGCGAACACCCGCAGCAATATGCCAACAACTTCAGACTCTATCCAGGATATTAATAGACGCTTTGGAAATAATGAACAGTTCACTTGAGTCTATCCAGGTTATATTAGTAGACACTTCGGAAATAAGGGACAGTTCACTTGTAGAGGTTTGAACTGTAGACAGGATTGGTGAGGGTAATATCTGGTGCAAGGCAGCCAATCGTTCCTGGTGTTCTTGTTAATGCATTGGAGTTGGCATCACCGAATAATTTAACACAATTTAACTTGATAATGCCGAAGTTAACGATGTGTCATGCGTGCAGTGTGCATCCGTGCCTTCATCTGGCAACACATTGGTAGGCTTTTTTCTGGTCACAAATGCACTGGAGTGGTAGCAATCAATCCTTCGCTTACGCTGTTCGCTCTAATTCTGAAACCTGACAACCGTTCGGCATATGAGTAGCAAACTAGCAATCCATACAGCGCTTCGCCGGATGGGCCTCTTGCTACCGCTCCGTGTAGATAGTGGGCCGCGCTTCCTCAGCCCGAAGCCCCGAAGGGGTTCTTCACGCCGCGGGAGATGGGGGAAAGAGAGATGAGATGCTGGCCATGCCCGGCGGCGGCGGCCGTTTGTCGACTTCTCTCCCGTATGCGCTCCCGAGTCCCGATCCGCATGTGCGGCTGGTCTGCAGATCAGTGCAAGGACCGGCAATGCCTGGGACGCGGGGACTACTCCGAGGAAGGACTAGGTTTTCTGGTCGCTGGGAATGGAACGGGCTGATGCTTCCTTGCCTTGATCAGTAACTGGGGGACTCTGGGATTCGAAAATGCTGGTACATTCTTCGTCTCCTCTCGGATTTTCTTTTTGTGCAGGACCATTTACTAATCTAGTGATCACCTGTTGTCATAAACTCCTACTTCCTGCACCTAGAACACCCTTTGCTATAGTGATGGATGATACAATATTTCCCTCTTAGATAATCAGGATTTGCTATCTTAAGCTGTGTGTGGCTTGTTCTTATCTCAAGACCTCAGACTTGCAAGTTTGCAACTAATACTCTTGTGCCAGTTTTTCAATCTACTATAGTTCCCTCAAAGTTCTTTCCTTTGCGACAGTTTGGGTTAGTGCCCATGTTCAGAACAAAGTTGGGTATTTCAGGAATTGCCACTTAGTGAGCTTCCTTGCTTCCACAGAGAGAATAGTAATTTGACTTGATCTTGTTCAACTTAATAACTACTTCATTCATCGGAATTCTGTCACCAGGTGCAGCTCTTGAGCAAAGTAAACCCAATTCAACTATGGATGCTAGGCAGGTATGCAAGATGACTGAGTCCTCAGATAGCTTACTTGCATCCTCCGTACCACCCATAGGCCCATATTGTTGTAGACTACAGTCAGCGACATTTGAGAGTTCATATGGGAATGCTTGACGAATCCATTGCCTGAAGGTCAACTCACCGACGAACATTGGATCAGTTGGTCTTTTCTTTGTGAAGACTTCGAGAAGAACAATTCCATAACTGTAAACGTCACTTCTGCGTGATGCTTTTCCTGTTGATCCAAACTCTGTTTGTACCATGTCAAAAGAGAACTGGTCAGCTTAAATTGGATGAAACAAGAATACATATTGTACAGAATTTTGCAAGGGTTATCACCTGGTGCCATGTATCCTACAGTGCCAGGCATACTTGTTAATGTGATAGAGTTGTCATTTCCAATCAGCAATTTGGAAATTCCAAAATCAGCAACATGTGCAACCATATCATTGTCAAGCAAAATATTGCTTGGCTTTAAATCAAAATGCAGAACAACCTCGAAGTGATGGTGGTGTAGATACTCCATTGCCATTGCAACATCCAGCATGATGCCAAGCCTTTGGAGGAAACTGAGGGGCCGCCCATGAGGCCCATCATTTGAGTACAACCAATTATCCAAACTGCCATTGGGCATATACTCAAGAACTAGTGCTTTGAAGTCGAGATTAGAACAAGTGCTAATTATCCTCACCAAGTTCCGGTGACGAGCCATTCTTAGCACCCGGCACTCTGTATCAAAGCTTTTGGAAGTTACTTCGTGTTGCATGTTGAGGACCTTTATTGCGACAATGGACTCATCATCTAGCTGACCTTTGAAGACTGTACCAAAGTTTCCAGTCCCTAGCTGGTTATCCGCACTGAAGTTTCTTGTTGCACGGACAAGTTCGTGGTGCGAGATTAGCTGGTACTTCAGCAAGTCTTCACCTGAGGGTAACGGCGTCTTTGTATGCTTATTTATCTTTCTTACCAACATGTACAAGCAAGAGGCTAAAATAGAAAATGCCACAGCTGTAGGCAATGTGAATTTTAGTAGTCGTTTTATTGACCTTGACTGAGTTTTGTTCTGGCATGATGCTATTCCTTGGCTTGGAAGGCCGCATAGTGCTGTGTTTCCCATCAATGACTTGACAGTGATGTTTGAGAACACTCCTCCTTCCGGTATCTGTCCGTCTAATCTATTGAAGGATAGGTTCAAGTTTGTAAGATAAGTGAGATTGGCCAAGGACTTTGGGATGGCACCAGAAAGCATATTGGAGGAAAGGTCTAACTCCTCAATACTTAGTAACTTGCCAACTGAATCTGGTATTGATCCTTGGAGTAAATTGCTGGATAGATTCAGATAGATCATCATTTGGAGTTCACCAAAGGAAATTGGTATATCACCTGATAGCTGGTTGCTTGATAGATCCATCTTAGTAATCGTTGTCAGTTTTCCAGCACCAGCAGGTAGAGAACCACTCAAAGAGTTATGTGATAAATCAAGTTCCATAAGTTTCCTAAGATGCCACAAACTAATTGGTATTGCTGAAGACAGTGAGTTTTGGGACAATGTCACCGCTTGCAACTGGTTTAGGCTACCAATAGTACTTGGAATGGGACCAACAAGTTGATTGCCATCAATATGCAACTTAACTAGGCTTGTTAATCCACTGATTTCTACTGGGATGATGCCAGTCAAAGTGTTGTTGGAGAGATTGAGTTCTTGGAGATTGTTCATTGATGCAATCTGTGTGGGGATCATCCCACTTAATTGGTTTCCGCTGAGAGATAGCATCAATAGGCTAGTAAGCTTAGCCAGTGTCCTGGGGATGCTTCCGGTGATCCTATTGTTGTCTGCTACAAAAACTTCAAGTAGTTTGCTAAGGTTACCAACATAGGATGGTAAACTCCCTACAAAGGCATTGTTTGATATTCCAATTGTGTTCAGCCTCCTGCAATTTGATAATGCAGCCAGGAACTCAAGGTTCCCACTGAGCTGGTTCCCATCGACAAAGATGCCACGGAGATTCAGCAAGTTCCTAAATGACATTGGCACTGATCCAGTTAATCCATTTCCAAACAAATCTATTTTGGTGAGGTTAGATATATTGCCTATGGATTCGGGAATGGTACCAGTTATTTGGTTGTCTGCCATGCTTATATACTCGAGATTTCTCATCTTTCCCAACTCTGGTGGTATCTCCCCCTCTAGTTTGTTCTCGCTAAGGTCCAAAGCAAGAAGCCCAGTATGATTGGTCAGTTCAACCGGGATCTTTCCAGTGAGCTCATTGTTTGACAAGTAAAGTTCAGTGAGTTTTGGCATCGTTGCCAGCCATGATGGCACAACACCTGCGAAATTATTTACAGGAAGGGAGATGGCCTCAAGGTTTTGACATTTTGAAAGGGCCGATGGGATAGGTCCACTGAACCAATTTTCATTGAGGGAAAACACTTCCAACATAGGGAGGTAAAAACTCTCATTTCCAGGAATTGGCCCTGAAAGATTGTTCCGTCCAACAGCTATGACTCGCAGCTGGGACATGTTGAAGATAGGAGCAGGCATGGGGCCTGAGAGAAGATTTTTTTCTAGGACTAGCATCTCCAGCTTTGACAATGATCCGATGTTACCAGGAATTGCTCCTGTTAGCCTATTCGACCCAAATCGTATTATACTAAGGTTGGGTGTGTTACTGAACAAGCCTTGTGGTATTGGCCCACTCAAGTCGTTGTTTGACAGTCTTAATGTCTGAAGATCGTTCAGATTTTCCAACTCTTGTGGAATCCCCCCAAAGAATTTGTTGCTATTAAGATGAAGAGACTCGAGCCTCGTGAGGTTGCCAAGGATGGAGGGGGTGGTACCTGACAGGCTGTTGTATGAAAGATCAAGAGTTTGCAATCTGGGCAGCCTACCGAGCTCGTTTGGCACAGGACCCATCAGGCTGGTGTTGCTGAGTACAATGATAGTGAGGAAGGAGAGGTTGCCAAGATGCGGGCTGATGGTTCCCTGGAGTGCCATGTCTTCGAACTCAAGCCCGGTGACCCACTGCCCACTGTTGTCGCATGAGACCCCAATCCATGAGCAGAAGGGCGCACTGGCAGTCCAGTTGCTGGCGAGGACGCCATTAGGGTCCTTGACCTGCGCCTTGAAGTCGAGCAGTGCAGCGAGGTCTGTGGTTTTGGATGGAGAGGTGAGTGCAGTGGCGCATGGTGCCAGTAAGAGGACGAGCACCATGCTGATGCAGAGAAGAGCCATGGTAGTGAAGTAATGAAGTTTGATGAGGATACGCATGACTAGTGTGCTGGTTTTATTTTGAGTGTGGGACATACAATTGGCATGCGCTTAGTGTTGAATGGTCAACAGGTTGCCTTTTTGTGGATGTTGTGAAAGGAAGAAAACGCGGTACTCGCTTTCGTTTTTGAGTTGGTTGCACACTGCTATTTGTTTCTTGGTAATGTAGACTTCCTTCAAAGAAACGACCTTCAAAGTCAGCAAGCAAGCAACATTTCCGTCTTTGATAGCTTGGTATGCTTGGCACCAGTACTTATGCTTGTTTGATTTCTCATGAATAAAACATCTGACGTAATTTTCTTGAGAAAAAATAACTTCAAAAGTTTATTCTAGGCTAATTAGAGATTTTTAAAAGAAAATGAGAGATAATCTAAATCTATGAATATTTATAGGAAGTTACGAAATGTAAAACAATGGCAAATAAGGTCACTAACACCAATCTGCTATTTTCTGAAAATTTTTCAGCAGGAAAATAGCTATTATTCAACTGCGTAAGACATTCACTAAGGAGGCTCATCTCATCATTCTTCAGTAGTTGACTCAAGACGTATACTATGTTTGGCCAATCCTGACAGGTAGACGATGCTCTGAATCGTGCACAGCGATGCGCCATTTCACACGTCTATTCAGATGTAAACACATGCCACTTGACATAGTATTATTGAGAGCAGTCAGATTCAGCAACGCAAGCTGATGGTAGGCAATACGAAGGCATCGCTGTAGGACTACCGTGCTACTGATAACATTGAATACAGGATAAGCTGTACGTGTGCAACTTGTCTTCCATTAAGTATTTAATCGCTTCATCTAAAAAAGTATTTAATTGCTTGCTTATTTGCTTATCTATTTTTGTACGGCGGAGGGTGGTATAATAGAATCCTGGACCACTCATCAATTGTTGGGTTAACTGAAATTATTCAATGGTCCTTTGCAAGCTAGAAATATTCATTGCTTTCTTTGGCGGGTCAGTGGAGGATTAACCCTAAACAACTCTAATACGTATTACTTTTTTGTTAGATACTTAGATGGCTGCAACTCTACTACTACTGTTACCAGAGATGTTCTCAAGGAAGGCTACAACTTTCATGATGTAGTTCGGCCACCACAGAGGCCACACGGCTTAAGGACAAAGATCGTTGGGTTGCCGGCTTTGGGTTATCAAAGGGCCTCGAAAATGACTGCGCAGCTACGGCTGTCGTCGACGGCACCCGCTCCGTGCCGACGTGCCACACAGCCTACAGCTAAATTCTCCAGATCACCTGCAGGACAAGGCCATCTAGGCCTGTAGCATCTCCTTGATCCGATGCAGCTTTGCAGCCACATCCTTCATCGTTATCCTGTCCTCGGGCAAGTCTCGCGTGCACTGCAACCCCAAATCCAGTAGCTGCGCTATGCAGCTCCCGTCGTCGGTTGATTCCTCTCCGTTTGGCCAGCTGTCACCTTGGGGACCAGCACTGCTCATTGTCTCGTCATGCAGAGAGATGCCAGGATCCACGACATCGGCGAGCCTTGATGGACGCGCTCGGTTGACCCACCCCCTCAAGCTCAGCTCTCCGGCAAACATGACGTCGGTTGGCTTCTTTCCTGTGAAGACCTCGAGGAGCATGATCCCGTAGCTGAACACATCACTCTTTCGTGATGCTTTTCCAGTAGACCCGTACTCTGTGATGTTCATGGTAACAAAGATGAAGAGTGATTGGCAAAAATTAGTGATCATTACAGTGCAACCAAAGATCAACGCTAAATCGATAAGAAATTACCTGGTGCCATGTATCCGATTGTTCCTGGCATGCTCCTGGAAAATATGGAGGTATCATCTCCTAGCAATAACCTTGCGATTCCAAAGTCCGTGACGCAAGCCGTCATGTCTGCGTCGAGCAACACGTTGCTTGGCTTCAAATCACAGTGGAGGACTACCTCAAAGTGCTCATGGTGTAGGTAAGCCATCGCGAGCGCCACATCCAGCATGATGCTCACCCTCTGCATCAATCCAAGGCAATGCCTATCACTATACGACAACCATTCATCCAGGCTTCCATTGGGCATGTACTGGAGCACCAACGCCTTGAAGTCCAGATTCGAACAGGTGGTGAGTATCCTCACCAAGTTCCGGTGTCGAGCCATGCGCAGTGCACGACACTCGACATCAAAACTCATGCTAGCTCTTTCCAAATCCATGTTGAGGACTTTTATCGCGACGATCTGCTCATCATCTAGATTGCCCTTGAAGACTTTGCCAAAGTTTCCAGCTCCTAGTAGGCGATCACTATTGAAGTTGTTCGTGGCACGTACCAGCTCATAGTAGGAGATAGCCTTATAGTTGTTTGCCTCCAAACTAGTAGTTGGCAGTTCTTTCAGTCTCTTGCCAGTACAAAATTTAATCGAAAACAGCAAGCAGATTGCTATTATTCCAGTAGCCAATATGCTTGGAATAAGAACTATTTTTAGAAGCCCTGATTTTTTACCCCGACGACGAAGGTCATTTTCGCAATGGGGGAAACCAAGGCGTGGAAGACCGCAGAGTGCGGTGTTCCCTCTCAAAGATTGGAGAGTAATGTTTGAGAACACACCACCCTTTGGGATTTTCCCATCTAATCTATTGAAAGAGATATTTAGGGTAGTGAGAGAACTAAGATCGGCAAAGGACTTTGGAATGGTTCCAGAGAAGGAGTTATATGAAAGGTCTAAGTAGGTCAGTGTGCTGAGCAGTCCCAATGAGGCTGGTAAATTACCAGAAAATTGGTTGGAAGAAAGGTTAATAAATGTTATTGCTTTCAGATTTCCAGCTTCTGGCAAAGAGCCAGTCAAAGCATTTCCAGCCAGATCAAGACCGACAATATTTTGAAGGTCCCATAGGCCCATGGGTATTGCTGAAGTGAGCTGATTGTTTGATAGTTCTAAGGTTTGTAGCTGACTTAGATTACTAATGCTATCAGGTATGGGGCCATGGAGCTTGTTGTAGGCAAGGCCTAGGGCAAACAGATTTGATTTGCCAATATTTGCAGGAATGGTCCCAACCAACTCATTAAAAGAAAAGTCAATCATTTCAAGACTCTTCATCTCCGTAATCGACACTGGAATTTCCCCAGTAAATCGGTTGTCGCGAAGATCCATGAACAACATGTTGCTCTGATTTGTCAGAAGCATATTAGGGATGTTTCCGTCAATTTGGTTCTTGAATGCTCGAAAGATCTGGAGGGAGGAAAGGTTGCCAACAGAAATTGGGATGCCACCAGTGAAGTAGTTTGTGTTCATCACAAGATATTTGAGGTTCTTGCAACTTGACAGGTCAGCCATGAAATCAACATCCCCACTGAGCTTATTCTCATCTATGTAGAGTTCAGTAAGTGCCGGACCAAATATTGACCTTGGCACAGGTCCAGTCAATGAATTAAATGATATGTCAAGAATAGAGATCATAGAAAAGTTTCTGATAGAGGATGGGATGGTACCAGTCAGATTGTTCATTTCAAGGTTCAGCAACTGCAGCTGTGTCAGCTGCCCCAGCTCCGGTGGTATCTTCCCATGCAGATTACTCGTGGTGAAATCCAGATGGGTGAGACCAGTAAGGTTGCCTAAGCTGGCAGGGATTTCCCCAGAAAGGTCATTGCCACCGAAGGAGACTTCCATCAATTGAGGCATAGAAGCCAACCACGGCGGTATGCCACCGGTGAAACCATTGTAAGCTAGAATGAACTTTTGCAGGTTCTTGCATGCCCCAAAGCTTTGGGGAACGATGCCAGTGAGCTGGTTTTTGTATAGGTTAACACTTTGCAACATGGGAAGGTTGAAGCTTTCGTTGTTCGGAAGAAACCCAGAGAGATTGTTCTTGGACAGGTGCATCACTTCCAAACTGGACATGTTAAACAGAGATGTGGGTATTGGTCCAGAGAGCTGGTTCCATGACAATGCAAGGATCTGAATGTTTGGCAAGAAACCAATAGCTCCAGGAATGTTTCCTGTTAGTTTGTTATGTGCAAGGCTCAAGAAAACAAGCTGAGATGTGCCATTGAACACGCCGTGTGGAATCTGTCCGCGCAACTCGTTTCTACCTAGATCAAGATACAGAATGTTCTGCAGATTGTGCAGCTCTGGAGGGATTTCACCGGTGAGGTTGTTCGAGTCAAGATCGAGGATTTCAAGCTCGTTGAGGTTTCCGAGAGCCGAGGGGATTGTACCTGAGAGGTGATTGCTGGAGAGATCAAGAGACAGGAGGCGTGGCAGGTTCCCGATGTCGTCCGGGATGGGGCCGGAGAGCTCGGCGTTGCTGAGGTTGAGGCTGGAAAGAAAGGTGAGCCCACCGAGCTCGGGTGCCAGGGAGCCGGCGAGCGGCACGCCGGCCAGCTCCAGCGCCGTGACGCGCAGCCGGTGGCGGTGGCCGCACGTGACGCCGACCCAGCCGCAGTAGGGCGTGACCGCCGTCCAGTTGCCTCGGAGCACGCCGCGTGGGTCGGACACCTGCGCTCGGAACGCGAGCAACGCCGAGAGGTCGTCGGCAGTGGTGAACGCCGGCGCGTTTGCGAGCAGCAGCAAGGGAGCCATTACTAGCACGGCGAGGTGGAGGAAGAGCATCATTGGGAAGAGAGGTCGATGGAATCGAAGGTGGTAGGCTGGTGGTAGCAGTGCATGGCGTGGTGGCCTAGTGTGCATGGCCTGCTCTTTATATCCTCGGACGTTCGTGCAGCTGTCCACGCACCTCGGGAAGACCGACCAGAGAGTCTGTCCCATGGAAAGTCATGGTGACGATGACGATGATGTGAGTGAGCTCGTTCGCATGCGAACACGCTGCTGCCCCGTGCATGGCTCATGGCTGTGTTTGTCGCCGAACTGATCGAGAGAATGCACAGCTTAATTGGCATAGCATTTTGATGTCACCAAAGAAAAAAGTGGAGGGGAACTTAGTACTGAACGAAATTGTCATTTGTTTCTGTGGGTGCACAGCTGAATTTGCTGACTTGAACGTACAACTTTGAATCCTACGTCCCAGCAAGTGAGCAAAAATCCAAGGATTCGACTAGTAATAGTACTAAAACTGTTGCTGCCTTGTCTATTATTTTTCCGAGAGCTGACTGGAGGTAGCGCCCCCACTGGACACGTTCTTGCTGGAAAACAACGTTCTTGCTGGAAAACAAGAGAATGATTTCTTGTGTCAGATGCATTTTGTCATATCCAGAAGGAAACTAAAGCGACTGGACTGGAAGAAGCATGACTGCATGATCACACACGTTCCAGCCTCGTTTCAGACTTGAGAGGAAATGCTTGTTCTCTGCCGCACTTGATGACATCGTCAGTGTGAAACTCTGAATATGTGTGAGAGTCAAAAAGGAAAGGGTTTCACCTAATTGGCAAGACATCCCAATCTAGTTTGTAAGATAGATTCCTGCTTGGGAGGGACTGGACTGGAGTAACACATGACTGTCAGTCTGTCATGGTGGCCTCACCGTCTGATTCATCTTTGGTCGCTACTAGTACTTGACAATGTGTAAACGTACACGTAATGGCGTGAAAGACTTGCAGGTCTCGCGGAAACGCCCGTCTTGTTAATCAGTTTGCTACTATGTGCATATCCCATTTTCTCTGCGGGGAAATACAGAATGACGAGCTGTTTTGGTCAGGTCCGCGTGAATGCGTCATCGTTAGTTTGGCCTCGCCATCGGCCGTAGGGTGGCGTGGAAAAGCGAAGTGTCGCCGTGGCGATGATGTGCTCTGTTCCCGTTTGCGTACGTGCGCTGTGCACAGTTCGTTCATCAACGCCACGGCGTCCGCAGTCTCCAGGTCGCGGCCTCCGAGTCCCGACCCGGTGGGCTGCGCAGGGACGCAAGAGCGGGTTGGCTACGGGCTCCAGCCGAACGCTACGACACCGTCCGATCGAAGCCTCGGGGCCCGAGATCGACGGCTTGGGAGTCGGGAGAGCCGTTCCTTCCTATATGATATAGGAGCATATACAAGAGTCTAGCTAAATAGTTCTATAGCTAGCTAACTAAAAAAACGACTTGCCATATTTCTCATGCAACCAAAAGGCTAGCTAAATCCTAGTTCATATATTTTGGTGAATATCAATAGTAAGTGAGTGGAGGTAGCCATTTTCTCGTGCACTAGACTAAATCCTAATATCCATAGTCATATATTTTGATGGGCCCTAATAATAAATGAGTGGAGGTAAAGAATGTTAATTTGGCTAGCCAAACGAGCGTCTCTAACCGAATGGACATTTGGTGGCCATTGGGCTCTCCCAGCTAAATAAAATTTGGCCATCACAAGAAAAATAACGAGCTCCATCATAATTACTGTATGAGTGACCAAGCTATCTAGCTGGCCAAAATATCACATGAGCTGGCCAAATATAGCCAGAACCGGCCTCATGTTTTGTTCCTTCCTCCCATCTCTCTAGCTTGCCATGTATCGGAGTCGCCACCACCTAGGCTAGCTGTCAACCCTGTCGCATCTCCTCTCTCCATCTCTCCTTGTCACCACCAAGTTCCTCCATCCTCTGTTGCCGCTATTCGCCTCAAGCAGCATCGTAGCATCCGTCGTCCTCCTCACGTTCGTCGTCCTATTTCCCGAGCTTCAGCCTCCTCCATCGTGCCGAGCTTCAACCATCATCCCCGTCGCATCATTGTTAGACAGACCACTGGCCTGGGTTGTATATATATAGATCCGACCCTCTTGTATACACTCGGGGTCTTAGTCACTTTACATATTTCTACATGGTATCAGAGCGAGTCTAGACATCCCCGGCGCGCTAGCTTTTCCCTCCGGCGAGCCGACCCTTTTCTCCTCGTCGTTGACGTCTTTTTCCCGTCGTCGACCCTCTTTCCGGTACTCTCCTCTCGGCGCTCTCCTCGCTCTCTCGCCTCCGTTTCATCTTCTCTCCGTCTCTCCCGCAGTCACCTTCTTTTCTCCGTCTCACCTCTGCGCGACCAGACGATGGTCTCGATCCGCCTCCTCGTCTCGCCTCGCACCCGTCTTCGTTCTTCTTCTTGCTTCGTGCATCTCTCCTTCTCTGACACCGGCGCACCTCTGCGCTCGTTGTCTCCATCGGCTGAACTCGTCCACCCTCCCATCGGCTGGACTTGTCCAGCCCTCCATTGGCTGGAACTCTCCCTCGGTTCTCGCCTTTTTCGACATGCTCAACGGCTCTCGGACGCGAACTTTCTTTCCTCACATCCGAGCTAATCAAATGTGTCCACGTGTCCACGGACACAAATCCCTGCCTCCCAGACACGAACATATTCTCTTCGCGTCTAGCCACTCTCCGCCTTTTTTGCGTCCGCCCCACTCCTTGGCCTTCACGAGTCTACGGAAGTGAATCTTCTCTTCACGGACGTGAATATTCGCACGTCCGTGACCCAACTACTCTCTGACCCACCCACTCTACCACCACCTTTTCCTCACCTACTCCACTGCCTACTCCCCATCGGCCAACCACTCCTCATCGGCTGGCCGGCCCACTCTCCATCGGCTTCTCACATCCTTGATCGACTGATCCGTCCTCTCATCGGCTTCTCCCTCCTATCGGCTATTTGCTCCCGTTCTCCCGTCATGGCCATCGAGTCCGCCCTCAGTTCTGGCACTCTCACAGTCGCCGAGTCTGCTCCGGCCCTCGGTGCCTCAGACCACACCTCGGGCACCACTTCGCCAATCTTCTCCCCTCCCTACGCTGCTGTGAACGTGAAATATCACGTTCCTATCTCTCTTGACCTTAACGCCAATTATTCCAAGTGGGTTTTCTTCTTCAAATCCCTCTGTGGAAAATTTGGCCTCCAGTCCCATATTGATGGCTCCGCTCCACCTTGCCCCAATGATCCTTAGTGGGACATCGCCGAGTGCTATGTGCGCAGCTAGCTGCTCGGCTCAGTCGACGACTCTATCCTCGACCTCGCAATGGACAATACCGACCTCACCGCCCGGGATCTCTGAATGGCCATCGAGCGGATCTTCCTCGCCAACAACTAGCCTCGCGCCATCTTTCTTCTCAATGAGTTCCACTCCATGGTACAAGGAGACTCCTCTGTCTCCTTGTACTGTCAGCGCCTCAAAGTCAAGGTTGCTGCTCTCCGGAATGTCGGGCACCCTGTGGCCGACTCTCAACTCGTCCTTGCCCTTCTGCGAGGCCTCAACCCCTGTTTCTCAAACACCGCCGATGACATCGCCAACGCCACACCTCTTTTATCGTTCGCTCGGGCCCATAACATGTTAGTTCTTAAAGAACTCCGTCTGGCCAACGATGAGAAGATAGTGGCCCACACCGCTATCCTTGCTACAGCCGATAATGGCTGCCGAGCATCCTGTGCTGCCTCTTCCTCCCGCAACTCTGGTGGCTATGGATCCAGCCATGGTAACACAGCCCGCACCGGGAAAGGCAAGGGCAAAGGCAAAGGCAGGAACTGGCAGGGTCCGATGCAATCACGACCTGCCTCGGTTCCTGCCCAACCTATCGGTCCTACGGGTCCGTGGCTCTGCTACAACTCCTGGGCACCGCAGCCCCAGCCATGCAACCCCATCGGCTGGCAACCCGGGGTTCTCGGCGCCCATCCCTAGGCTCACCTAGCATCGGCTCTCGTTCTGCTGCCTCAGCCGATGCTACCGATCTCACCCACCTAGTCGGTTCCCTCCTAGAACCAGACTGGCCTCGTCGCTGCCCTCAACCAGATGACGCTCTAACCACAGCACACTTGGGTGCTGGACTCTAGGGCGTCGTCATACATGGCGTCATCGGTCGGTATAATTCGCTCCTGTCACCCCTCTTCCTCCCCCTTTGTCACCATCGGCAATGGCCACTCTCTTCCTATCCAATGCCGAGGTGACTCCTCTCTATCTACATCCACCATTAACCTCCCCCTTCGCAATGTTCTTATCGTACCTTCTCTTATTCACAATCTTATATCTGTTCACCAATTTATAAGAGACAACAACTGCTCCATCAAATTTGACGCGTCTAGTTTATCTATGAAGGATATCCCAACCCGGCGATAAATCCTTCGTTGCAATAGTGGCGAAGACCTCTACACCATTCCCACTGCGCTGTCCACTCCATACACCAGCATCACCCTCTTCACCAACCTTTGGCATCTTCGACTCGGCCACCTCGGCCCCGACGCTGTCGCCACCCTCCGTCGCAGCGCCTCTATCCGATGTACCCACAGCAGCTCCACAATTTGCCACTCATGTCAACTTGGCAAACATGTGCGTCTGTCTTTTTCTAGTTCTCTCTCCTATACCTCGCGTCCATTTGAATTTATACATTGTGATGTATAAACATCTCCAGTTAAAAGTGTCTCTGGTAATTAGTATTACCTCGCTATACTTGACGATTACACACACTATTGCTGGACCTTTCTGCTTATCAACAAATTCAAGGTCGCCTCTCACCTCACTCACTTCGTCACATACGTGTCCACTCAGTTCAATCTCCCTATCAAGGCTCTACAAGTCGATAATGGTACGGAATTCGTTAACCATACCGTTACAACCTTTCTCACCTCGCAGGGCATCCATCTCCGGCTCTCCTGCCCCTACACCTCTCCTCAGAACAGCAAAGCTGAGCGTCTTCTTCACACTCTCAACAACATCAGTCGCACCATGCTACTTCACGCCCACTTACCTGCCACTTATTGGACAGAAGCTCTGGCTACTGCGACGTATCTTCTCAATCGGCGCCTATGTTTTTCCGTTCAAAATAACATTCCCTATGCCCTTCTCTACCGCACGGCGCCCGACTACTTCTACCTTCATGTTTTCAGGTGCCTCTGCTACCCAAACCTCACCGCCATAGCTTCCCACAAACTCGCTCCCCGCTCCACCGCCTGTATTCTCCTCGGCTATCCCTCTTCTCACAAGGAATACCGATGTCTCGACCTTTCCATCCGATGGGTCATCGTCTCTCATCACGTCATTTTTGACGAGACATGCTTTTCCTTCGGTCTACTTCATCCGAGATCCTCCTCTAGTGATCTCGACTTCCTCCTCACCAACACCGTGTCGACCAGGTCTCCTCCACTGTCCCCTCCATCGGCCCCCTCATCGCCGCTGCTGAGGACTTACCCTTTACATATCCCACCACTATTCGGTCCGATGTCCCAACCATCGGACCCCATCGGCCCCACCTCCATCGGCTGATACCGATACCATTTATCATTTAGCCGATACCGTTCCATTTCCATCGGACACCCCACTTCCATCAGCTCCTTAGCTTTCATCGGCTGATCCATCTCTATCGGCCCGATTAGACTACAGTGTCCCAGTCTAGCGTCAAAGCCGAGTACCGCGCCGTCGCCCACGCCATCGCCGAGTGCTTCTGGCTTCGTCATCTTCTCCAGGAGCTCCGTGCACCCCTCTCCACCGCGACCATTGTCTACTGCGATAATATCAGTGCTGTCTACATGACCGTCAACCCGGTCCATCATCGACGCACCAAGCACATCGAGATCGATATCCATTTTGTCCGTGACAAGGTTGTCTTAGGACATGTTCGGGTGCTCCATGTACCATCAGCACATCAGTTTGTCGATATAATGACCAAAGGCCTGCCCACGCCTTTGTTCACCAGTTTTCGGTCCAGTCTCTACGTCCGTTCCCCTCCCGCTGCGACTGTGGGGGGTGTTAGACAAACCATTGGCCTAGGTTGTATATATATATAGACCCGACCCCCTTTATACACTCGGGGTCTTAGTCATTGTATACATTTCTAAAATCATCCTCCCATCTCCCCTCTCCGTGATAGTGGACAGCGAGGCACAGTTCGGTGACGAATGGTGAGGTCAGCGAGGTGCAACCGCGCCTACAGACGGGGTCGTCGTCGTCAAGCTCTCTCCTGCGTTGGCACCTACACGGGCGTGCCTAGAGGTGGGTTCATTGTCGTCGTGCTCCCTAGCTCTGCTGCTCCCTTCCGTCGTGGCCTAAAGGTCGTCCCTAGGCAAGAGGTGCTGCCTTCCACCCTAAGACCCCGATGACGGCCATTCGTGGCCACGCGTAGCCTCTGTTGAACTCATTGACCTCCTTTGTCCAGATCCTAAACTCATTGTCCTCTGTCTCCCCTTTCATCGTCAAGGTCGCACCGCACTGCTGCCACTTGCACCGGCGATCACCCGCAACTCCACCGTCGGTCCGCCACCCACACCACCGCCGCGGGAAGATGAGATTGAGGGAATGAGGAAAGGGGATGATGAAAAAGAATAGGAGGCTGCCATCCACTATCGTATTAGAGCGTAATAGAGAGACAATGAAAAGGCCATTGAAGTGAAAATAAAAAATGACTAAATTTTTGGCTAGTTGGCCAAATGAAGATTTGAAGACATAAGAATAGACATGCTGTTAGTGATGCTCTCCTCGAGAAAGGTCCTACCAAATGGTTGCCATCCAAGTTTGGGATATCTTACACCGTTGGATCGCCTTCTTGCGGTCCAGATCGAGGAGTGATAAGACCCTGGAGCGGAGTTTTTGCGTAAGGAGACCTCTATTAATATTTATTTTTATTTACACCCTCAGGACGGTGTATCGCTTATCAATGGTTGCGATGTAATCCTGGGTAGACGATGTGAAGCGCTCCTTCTTCCAAATTGACCAATTCGTGGTTCCTCGTCCTCCTCACGGACCGCGGCGGCGGCGGCAGCGATGCGGCGCCTCTGCTTCCCGCATCCCCTGCCCTCTCCTTTCATTCGCCCGCGCGAGGGCAAGATGCTTACCGGTCTCCGCGTCAGGCACCGCTTGCTGAGCGGCCTCCTCGTCAGCTGCGGCGGCCACGGGCGACGGGGGCGCACAGAAGCCATGGCTATTCGTCGGGCTCGGGAACCCTGGGAAAGTCTACCAAGGGACTCGCCACAACGTAAGTTGGCTGATTTGAACTGTTCATACTTAATTATCGCTTAGCGCAGCGGGTTTGCTGGTTTGTCCAGACTCGTGTAGTTTATTAGTTCGAATACTCGAACTGGTGCTAGTTGTTTAACACGAAAAAAGCGCTGCATTTTCTTACTGTTGAAGGGCTGATGAAAAGGTGGAGGTTTATGTATTAGCTGTAGAAACAGGCTAGGAACAAACTTGGTGCTAGCAACTTAAACCCATTGGGCAATTCCGGTTCTGGATAACGTCATCCTTTTGTTTCAGTGTCTTTGGGTGTGGCCAAATGCTAATGACCACATGTTGGATACAGTATTTGAAAAGAACACTTAGTCGTCAAGTGTCTGTTGACAGCATATGTTTCAAAGGAGATCTCACTTTACGGGAAGCAAAACTCATTATGCATTGCTTATTAAGACATCTATAGTTCCATAAAATGCTTTTCCTTCTGATTTTCAGTTTCTATGGCTTCAGTATCAGTTCTGTGGAATAGATATTACACATAACTTCAGTCTTCTGTTCAATAATTGGTCACATACTCACATTATCAATGCACACAAACGCATTATGTCTCTATTTGAGTTGATGACCTTGAGGTCGTACATGATTGTTCACAGGTTGGATTCGAGATGATTGATGTTATAGCAGAAGCTGAGGGTATATCTCTCAGCAGTATGCAGTTCAAGGCAATGGTTGGAAAAGGTAATGTTTTCAACTGATAGATTTTTCATTGAAGGAAGCCATGCTATCTTGATACTCGGAGCTGTACTTTGTTCCTCAAGTCTTGCACATTTACCTTTTCAACTCATAACAATCTTTACGTGGTTTCATAAATATTGCTTGGAAACAAAAAGGTGCATGTTTAAGATACTCTATACCTGAATATTAAACATGTCTAGGAGCATATTACTCGTTTGAAATTCTGAAGGTAGTGCTATCAAATATTCATAACAGAAAATAATATTGCCATTATTTAGGTCGTATTGGTGATGCCCCTATCATGCTGGCCAAGCCGCAAACTTTTATGAATGCAAGTGGTGAGTCTGTAAGTACACTGATTCCAAACAACCTTGACTATTAGTTCCTTTTTTTACCTTTTCGTTTGACAAACTGAGTTACACAGGTTGGGCAGTTGGTTTCATATTTCAAGATACCACTTAATCAAATTCTTGTGGTAATTGTTATTCTTGAGGTTCTGGTTGCTGCTTTTTTTTACAACAGATTGCTATAATTTGATTCTTCATTCATTTTCTATTCTCTGCAGATGTATGATGATCTAGACTTACCCCTTGCAAAATTGCGTCTACTGCCGAAGGGTGGACATGGTGGTCATAATGGGTACTCCAGTTCTCTTCTACTTCTTTTTTAACGAGGTCAAAACTCATTACCTTTATGTGTTATAATATTAAGTGATTATTTTAATACCTTTAGGCTGAAGACCTAACTTTTGGAAGTAGATAACTGATGTAGCGATGTGTACACTGAAGTTCACCTAAGCAAAATGATATTCTTAATTTCTCATCATGTAATGTTTGCACCATCTTTGTAATTGTCCTAATGCAATGCATTATCCATTGTTACTTAAGAACTGATCAAAGGTGCTTCATTGTGAGAAAATGCCTCAGATAAACTTTAACATGTTCATGTGTACATTTGTTTCTCCCACTTTTTTTCTTGGGCAACCTCTTGGTATACTATCCATTTGTCCACCACTAGCAGGATGAGAAGCATTATCAACCATTTGAGGCAGAACTGTGATTTCCCACGCCTAAGAATTGGTATGGTGCTTCTCTCCTTTTTCTCCTCAGTTACCATGTCTGAAAATATTCTTGTGATGATATCTTCTTGCAGGCATTGGACGACCACCTGGGAAGATGGATCCTGCCAATTTTGTTCTCCGACCATTTAACAAAAAAGAACAAGATTGTTCTTTTAGGTAGCTCGGCTGCTCAGTGGATTTTTTTTTCACGAAATACGATATAAACACGGCCGTTTATATATATGTGCGCATATGAACCATATCCATGTAACTATAAGGACCTCTAAGCGACTAGAATGAAATCACTGTAAGCATGGATGCCTAACAGAATTTGAGCGCAACGTGACTCAAATGCAAGCAGTAAGAATGTAAGATACTCCTAATCCTTTGGACTAATATTATACGTTCATATGTAGTGCGTCCACTGTTTAGTTGAGTCATCGGATAACACCAATAAATACTGAGAATCTAAAGTTAGACAACATTTAAAAAGAATGAAAAGGAAAAGATGACCAGACTCAATGTTATTTCATTTAAGATGCGATGTTATACTATAGTTAAATAAGTTATTTAATAATATTTTTCAACGGTGTCTGAGGAATGGAAAACAATTATTAGTACCAATAAGTGAGATATTTTTTATACTAATTACCAAAAATTAAGTTAATGAGCTATGAGAAAAGAGTTATTAAGCACCGTTTAATACAATGACATAAATCTCTATAAACTAATTTAGTTTTATGTATAGAGAGATATTTATAGAAGTAATTTTTTCATAAGATAAGCTAGAAACAAATAATCTACATATGATTTTTATTAATTTAAAGAAATTTTATGGTAAGATATTAAGAAATGTTATATGACGGGTTTTGATCAAAGTTTAAATAAAGAAATCAAGTATATTGTCCTCATCAAGTATAATTAATATTTAAATAAATAATATTAACACAAGTTAATTTTTAATTAAAATAAGACCGCAATCTTAAGCTTAAGCTTAATATAGTATTAGTTGATTAGAGCTGGACGAGACTAAATAAGAAGCTAAAGTTGTGATGATAGACTATTGAGTCTAAAGTTTTTAGAGTAAGTAAAACTAAATTGAATATTTGACATGTGTAAAGTTTTTAGAGTAAGTAAAACTAAATTGAATATTTGATATGTGACTTTAACACCATTGCATAGGAGGAGGGAAATATGAGTTTACAAGGTTAAGTGGTGTCTAATAATGATACCTTTTGATATGTGAGATCAAAGCTTTAGATAGATGATGATATTAATATAGATGTTAGTTAATAAAATCAAAACAGAGTGAATAAAGTGACGCCAAACACTTGACATCCTCTATGATAAAGGGTACTGTAGAAAATAAAAGATAAATTTTATAAAACGACGATTATATCTCTAGATCATAATGTTAATCTATAAAAAAATAACATGCTTAATAGTTAAGCGTTGTAGAAATATATATGTTACGTTGAATTTATTATCATATAAGAATAGATCAAATTTAGAATAATAATATACATAATCAGCTAGGGTAGTACCAATTAAAAAAATCTTATTTAACATCTGTTAAAATAGTTTGATCATATCAAAGGAGATATAGATACACCAATATATTATAAAATTATAAGTCAAGATGAAAATACGAGAAAAGATAGAAAAAGATTGGAATTACATAGAAAGATGCAATAAAAAATAATTTATGATATATCCAGATATCTCTACTTAAATAAAAGTAATTAAAAAAGAGTTGTTAACATAATTTGAGACTTACGTTGGGTTTTAAATTTAAGCTACTCCAACTTATTTATACCTAAAATTGTTATCGTTGTCATCATCGTATGTAGCGTGTCTGACACAAACTTAATATACTAAAAAATTAAATCTTATAAAATTCTTTTAAATGGAAGTCTGGCCAAAAAGGAATTGAGATTTATTTGGTGCTATAAAATTCAAAACTTGATGGAGTACTCGGCTTGTAGAGGATATGAATGTTGTAGATTTGTAAATGTTTGTGTCCAGAGACGGCATTGTATACATTAGTAAGAAGACAAATCCAGCTTGACTACTGTTACTATATTTGGATTTAAACTCACGGAGAGAGTAAAAACAAAACACAAATATACCATCACATGAATCTACCCCATCTGTCAGCCTCCTAACCGCTGCGCGCCCAATTAACGTCCAGATCAATCGAATCCTCCAGCCTAAAACCTCCCCATCCACGTCACCCCTAATTACTCCCCATCCCTTCTCATCCCCCGCGCCGCGCCGCCAAGCACCTCGCCTCGCCATGGCGACCCCCGCCGCCGCCACTGCCTCATCCCTCTCTCTCCTCTTCTCCCACCCGCACTCCCACCGCTCCTCCAACCCCAATCCCTTCACCGGGTCCCACCTACGCCGCCCGCTGCGCGCCGCGCCCCACCGCGCGCGATGCGCCTCCGACGCCGCCGCCTCCTCCACGACGGCCACGAAGCACCGCCGCCCCGCTGAAGAGAACATCCGGGAGGAGGCCGCCCGCCTCCGCGGCCCCGGGAACGACTTCTCCGCGTGGTACGTGCCATTCCCCCCGGCGCCTGAGGACAACCCCAACGAGCGCTACTCGCTCGACGAGGTCGTCTACCGCTCCAGCTCCGGCGGCCTCCTCGACGTCTGCCACGACATGGAGGCGCTCGCGCGCTTCCCGGGCTCCTACTGGCGCGACCTCTTCGACTCCCGCGTCGGCCGCACCACCTGGCCCTACGGCTCCGGGGTCTGGTCCAAGAAGGAGTTCGTGCTCCCGGAGATCGACTCCGATCATATCGTCTCCCTCTTCGAGGGCAACTCCAACCTCTTCTGGGCGGAGCGCCTCGGCCGCGAGCACCTCGGCGGGATGACCGACCTCTGGGTTAAGCACTGCGGCATCTCACACACGGGCTCGTTCAAGGACCTCGGCATGACGGTGCTCGTCAGCCAGGTCAACCGCCTCCGCCGCGCGCCACTCTCTCGCCCCATCAACGGCGTCGGGTGCGCGTCCACGGGCGACACCTCCGCCGCGCTCTCCGCGTATTGCGCCGCCGCAGGTATCCCCGCCATCGTGTTCCTCCCCGCCGACCGCATCTCTCTGCAGCAGCTCATCCAGCCAATCGCCAACGGTGCTACCGTGGTCTCACTCGACACGGACTTTGACGGGTGCATGCGGCTCATCAGGGAGGTGACCGCCGAGCTACCAATTTACCTTGCCAACTCGCTGAACTCCCTTCGACTTGAGGGCCAGAAGACGGCAGCCATCGAGATATTGCAGCAGTTCGATTGGCAGGTGCCGGATTGGGTCATTGTCCCAGGGGGCAATCTTGGGAATATCTATGCCTTCTACAAGGGGTTTGAGATGTGTCGTGTTCTTGGGCTTGTTGACCGTGTGCCGCGTCTTGTATGCGCACAAGCTGCAAATGCAAATCCACTGTATCGGTTCTACAAGTCAGGGTGGACTGACTTCCAGCCACTTCTAGCTGAAACTACATTTGCATCTGCCATACAGATTGGTGATCCAGTATCTGTCGACCGTGCAGTGGTTGCACTGAAGGCGACTGATGGTATTGTTGAGGAAGCTACTGAGGAGGAGCTCATGGATGCAATGGCACTTGCTGATCGCACCGGAATGTTTGCCTGCCCACATACTGGGGTTGCACTTGCTGCTTTGTTCAAGCTTCGAGACCAGCGTATAATTGGGCCTAATGACCGCACAGTGGTTGTTAGTACAGCGCATGGGCTGAAGTTCACACAATCGAAGATAGACTACCATGACAGGAACATCAAGGACATGTTGTGCAAGTATGCTAATCCACCGATCAATGTGAAGGCTGACTTTGCTTCAGTGATGGATGTTCTCCAGAATAAGCTGAATGGTAAGATCTAAGCTTTGATTAACCCCCATGGCTGCTATCTTGCTTATTATCACCATGAACTCTTTTTCTGCATCTTATTCAACTGCAGTTGATGAACTTGGTGTGTCACAGTAATCTTTATTTTGTAGTACTAGGTTTTGAGGCTCTTCTAACTATAAACAAAAGTGGATAGAGCTGTTCCTTGTACTTTATCTATATCATGTAATATGACAATAAGTGGTTATGGCCTTAGTGCTTAATTGAATAATTGTTTCGAATGGATGCATATGATTGTGCCTTTTGATTGCTCTTACTTACTGTTGTTTGTCAAATTGTCAATGATCATAAGAATTTTCTTTGTTGCACGCATTGAGGTTTGAACTGATAGAACATATTGAACACTTTGGGTTGCTGCAAATTGTTTTAGTTTCATTAATCACATGAGAATTCTTTTCTGAAAAACATAATCCTTGTTCTCAAGGTAAGTATTATGTAGCACCATTGTTAGTATCTAAGTAGTTTCACATTGTTAGAACTACATAGCAATGTTCCATGGTCACAGTCAAAGGGATGAGTAGATATCCTAAGTTTAGTTTGGTTAAACAGTAAAATGTACTGTGCTGGACCTATCACTAGTTCTCAATAGATTGTCCTAGCACAACCTGTGTGTAGTGATCGGTTGATTGTAGTATTGTAGTCTTTCCATTTAGTAGCTTTAAGCCTCTAAGCTAGATTGTGTCACAAGCTGATCAATCATTCTAGGCGGTTTGAATATCCTGTCACAACAGATAAAATGTGATATTGACCTTTGATTTATTGCCATCACGGCATAATCTTTCTAGTCTAACCTTAAAGCTTGATTCTGAGTTTGGGTTTTTCTACCCTATGATATTGGATAGCTTTGAGTTGTCTCCCTAACTAGTAGTACTATTCAGTACTTGCATAAACTCTTCATTAATTTGGTTCTGTGGCTTCCTCTTAAGTTTAAAGTGCCTAAAACAGTAAAGGTAGAGGCAGTAGCTTTCCATCAGAATCCGGATGTTATGTTTCTTGCTGGAGACTACTGACCCTCAGTAATCGTCGTGATATTTTTATCCCTGAAAGTTTGCTTTGCATGTCACACTCAGAACATAGACACACTGTATCTTGATTCTTCATGAATCTTGTTTATTAACCAAGGTACACTATCTTGTATAATACCTGATCATGATACGAATGTAAACTTAATTTTTCTTTGCTATTAATCGACGAACACAATCAACACATAGACACAAGGTAGCGAAGTATTTGCTAAACAGGACAGGTCCTCATTGGACCGAAGCCACATAATAGCCTACTTTTGCAAAACGGTTGTCTGTTCAGTGCACGATTAGAGATGTATTAAATCGTCAGTTGAGCTATGTATGAGCTTCATAGAAGAGTCTTCTGCTAAGCCTCATATTTGTCGTTGATTCCCTCACTCTCCTCATCCTAGGCGAGTAGTTTGCTCTCTACAAAAAATCTGATCTGTTTAAACTTTTAACCGGTTCAGCCGGGAGACCGAGCCTGGGAGTTCGAACTTTCATAACCTCATCGTCTCTTTCCTGGGCCTCATCCATTTTCGAGACGAAAAACGACGTGAGGCCCACTACACAAATTGTCGAATTCTTCAGAATTTGGTGCTATCTGTCCGATCTTACCTTAGGCTAACAGCCAAGACATAATGCGGGCTTTGGCCATGTTAATGGGCTTCCGTTTATATCATAGTTGTTACATTATAGCCTCTAGACATAGTACCATTCAAATAGTACTATATGAACTAGGTTAGCTAAATAATTCTATCTGCTCTTGGTCTTATAAAGGTATTGCCGTTGATTTTTTTTTATTCTCTTTTCTGTGCGAGACTTCGACTCAAGAGAATCCCTAGGATTTTTTTTCCCTTTGAAATCAGTCAGTCAAAATTAGCCCATTTGAGTTATGAGTATAAAATGAACGTTGTTTCTTCTTGAATTCTAAAGCTACCAAGACTAGCAAAAGATAGCATGAAGAAATAATCGAACAAAAGTGGCGAACAAAGTAACAGCGCATGTACATTAAAGTTATTGGAGGTAGACGAAACCCAAAGGGAATATAGGAAACTCTGATGCACCATCATGTTGCACCACACACTAGCTAACTTCGAGCCTGACGGCGATCAACTACAGCTTAGATTAAGTCCCCTCTTTTCTGACTTTTGTTTTGGGCTCTTGACAACGACAGCAGTGATAATAGCAAGCTGCTGCTAGCTAGCCAACGCCGAACGCTAATTTGTTAGCCCACCAAATGGAAAGATGATTGGATCCCAGCAAACTTCGCTTTCATGTTGTGATGTCGCCATGCATGTTTTCTCAGTTACTGACATTGCCATTTGCCTAATTAAGTTATCAGTAATTGACGGCGGAGTGATCTATACTAATACTTTGTGCTGAGAATTGTGAAAAAGTTAAGATGATTTCAGTAAAAGTGAGCTATCTGTTGGATCGAAGTCAACTAGTCCGTTCAAGGACGGCGGCCGCATAGTCAGCATGCCCGTCTTGCACGTTCACCTGACTATGTGATTCGAGAAATGCTGGTCCGGTTCGTACGCTAAGCACGTGAAAGAAATTTGTGCTCTTACCTACAGTATAGAAGATCTGTTGATGCTATCTTGGCATCTTGCAGGGTCATCGCTGGCATGTGACAGAGCAGTTGCTTGCACTTTGCATTCCCTCGATCATCCGCTGGCCAGACTGATTCTACACTCTCAAGTCTCAAGAAAAACGAGTGGCATGGCAAAGACTTCGACTCCTGACTCGCTTCACACAGCACACTTATCTGTCGCTCGCTGGTTTCTAGTCATGTGACCGACCGAGTGGGCGCCTGGGGCAACGACGACCACATTGTAGCGGTCACCGATTTTCGGGTGGGTGCATGGTACACATCGATCGAGTTAAGAAGTGGAGTTGACGCGGGCGCGACAGCTGAACCGCCGATTGGGTCAATGCACGCTACGCCTGCCTTGCACCGTCGTGCGATCAAGCGCGCTGCAAGCGCCGCGCCGGCCGCGGCCGAACCGCGGGCGGGTGTCCATCGCGTGGTCCCGGCGGGTGCTCGTGCCCATGCATGCCCGACGGCGACGGGCCAATGCTCATGTGACTCAATAAGGCGACGGTCACGGCCACGTTTGGGCCGAAGGGCTATCCAGCCACACGCTGTCACAACTCACAAAGACCAAGGGAGAGACGTCGTGACGTGAACTACTACTTCACCTGCATTTGCAACGCTCGGTCGCGCGTTCAGAACACACAGATGCCGTTCAGAGGGACAACGAAGGTGTAGAATATGTAGAGTGAATAAAATCCTAAAGCATATATAAGAGGGGTCGGGTCTATATATATACAATCTAGATCAGTGGTCTATCTAATACCCTCGTAGTCGTAGCGAGAGGGGAATGAACGCAGAGACTGGACCAAAAACTGGTAAACAAAGACGTGAGCAGGCCTTTCGTCATTATAACGGCAAACTGATGTGCCGATGGTACACGAAGCACCTGAATCTGTCCTAATACGATCTTGTCACGGACAAAATGGATATCGATCTCGATGTGGTTAGTGCGTCGGTGATGGACCGGGTTGGCGGTCATGTAGATGGCACTGACATTGTCGCAGTAGACGACGGTCGCGGTGGAGAAGGGTGCACGGAGCTCCTAAAGAAGCTGGCGAAGCCAGCAGCACTCAGCGACGGCGTGGGCGACGGCGCGGTACTCGGCTTCGGCGCTGGACCGGGACAGCGTAGTCTGGCGTTTTGAGGACCAAGATACGAGAGTGTCACCGAGGTAAACGCAGTAGCCGGACGTAGAGCGACGAGAGTCGGGGCGGCCTGCACAGTCCGCGTCAGAGTACGCGGTGAGGGAGTCGATAGGGCTGGAGCTGAGATGCAGCCCGCTGGAGAGGGTGCCCTTCACGTAGCGTAGTATGCGCTTGAGCAACGCGAGGTGAGGTTCACGCGGATCATGCATGAAGAGGCACACTTGCTGGACAACGTACGTGAGGTTGGGTCGGGTGAGTATGAGGTATTGGAGAGCCCCGGCAAGACTCCGATAGTGAAAGGGATCAACAACAAGGACGCCATCGGTAGCGGAGAGTTTGGCTCGAGTGTCGACTGGGTGGTCGTGAGGTGACAATCGGCCATGCCCGCACGCTGGAGGAGGTCGATGGCATACTGGCGTTAGGAAAGAAAGAGCCCGTGGGTGAAGCAGGTTACGGAGATGCCAAGAAAATGGTAGAGAGGACCAAGATCGGTTATGGCAAACTCAGAGTGCAGTCAGGCCATGATCTGGTCGAGGAGAGATGTCGAAGACGCTATAAGGACAATATCATCGACATAGAGAAGTAGATAGACAGTGGCGGATCCGATATGGAAAGTGAACAGGGAACTATCAGATGTAGAGGGCACCAAGCCGATGTGCTGAAGATAGCCAGCAAAGCGCTGGTACTAGACACGAGGGGCTTGTTTGAGGCCATAGAGAGAGCGTTGAAGGAGATAGACGTCGTCGGGATGAGAAGGGTCGACGAAGACTAGGGGCTGCTGGCAGTAGACTGTTTCCGTCAGGTGGCCGTGAAGAAAGACGTTCTTCACGTCTAGTTGATAAATCGGCCAGGAGCGAGAGGCAGCCAAGGTGAGGATAACTGAGATGGTGGCGGGTTTGACAATGGGACTGAAGGTCTCGTCGTAGTTGACACCAGGTCGTTGGGAGAAACCCCGGACTACCCAGTGAGCCTTGTGATAGGCAAGGGAGCCATCGGCGTGGAATTTGTGTTTGAAAATCCACTTACTGATCACAATGTTGGTGCCAGGAGGTCGGGGAACGAGGCGCCAGGTCTTGTTGTCCATTAGGGCCTTGTACTCGTCGGCCATGGCCGTGCGCCACTGAGGGTCGGCAAGGGCTGAGCGAGAAGTCGCCGGGATGGGCGAGATAAAGCTGTGGACGGCGGAGAGACCGTAGCGCTCAGTGGGGTAGAGAGACCCGGTCTGGGAGTGGGTGACCATGTGAGAGGTGGAGGGAACTAGAGCCGATAGGGGTGCGGGAGTAATGGGAAGAACTGGTCAGGTGGGGGTGTCATCAGCTCTAAGTCGGCGACTGTAGACGAGAGGAAAAGGAGGAATTAGATCAGCCTGAACCGATGAGATCGGGTGGGCCAAGTATTCCGATCGGTCCGATAGAGATAGATCAGCCGATAGGGTGGGGGGAGCCGATGGAAAGAGAACGGTATCGGTTGAAGGATAAATAGGATCGGTATCGGCCGATGGAAGTGGGTCCGATGGGGGTCCGATGGTGGGAACATCGGACCGAGTAGTGGTGGGATATGTGAAGGGTAAATCCTCAGCAGCGGCCGATGAGGGGGCCGATGGAGAGGACAGTGGAGGAGACCTGGTCGGCACGGTGTTGGTGAGAAGGAAGTCGAGATCACAAGAGGAGAATCTCGGATGAAGTAGACCGAAGGAAAAACATGTCTCGTCAAAAATGACGTGACAAGAAACGATGACCCGTCGGGTTGAAAGGTCGAGACATCGGTATCCCTTGTGAGAGGTGGGATAGCCGAGGAGAATACAGGCGGTGGAGCAGGGAGCAAGTTTGTGGGAAGTTGTGGCGGTGAGATTTGGGTAGCAGAGGCACCCGAAAACGTGAAGGTGGGAGTAGTTGGGCGCCGTGCGGTAGAGAAGGGCGTAGGAAACGTTGTTTTGAATGGAGGAGCATGGGCGCTAATTGAGAAGATACGTCGCAGTAGCCAGAGCTTCGGCCCAATAAGTGACGGGTAAGTGGGCGTGAAGTAGCATGGTTCGACTCATGTTTTTAAGGGTGCGAAGGAGGCGCTCGGCTTTGCCGTTCTGAGGAGAGGTGTAGGGGCAGGAGAGCCGAAGATGGATGCCCTGCGAGGTGAGGACGTTTGTAACGGTATGGTTGACGAATTCCGTACCATTATCGGCTTGTAAAGTCTTGATGGGGAGGTTGAACTGAGTGGACACGTACGTGACGAAATGAGTGAGGTGAGAGGCGACCTCGGATTTGTGGATGAGCAGGAAGGTCCAGCAATAGTGTGTGTAATCGTCAAGTATAGCGAGATAATACTGATTAACGGAGACACTTTTAACTGGAGACGTCCATACATCACAATTTATAAATTTAAATGGACGCGAGGTACAGGAGAGAGAACTAGAAAAGGGCAGACGCACATGTTTACCAAGTTGACATGAGTGGCAAACTGTGGAGTTGCTGTGAGTACATCGAATGGAGGCGTTGCGGCGGAGGGTGGCGACAGCGTCGGAGCCGGGGTGGCCGAGGCGAAGGTGCCAAAGGTTGGTGGAAAGGGCGACACGGGCGTGTGGAGTGGATGGCGCAGCGGGAATGGTGTATAGGTCTCCGCCACTATTGCAGCGAAGGATCTGTCGCCGGGTTGGGATATCCTTTATAGAGAAACCAGACACGTCAAATTCAATGGAGCAGATATTGTCTTTTGTGAATTGGCGAACATATATAAGATTGTGAATAAGGGAAGGGACGATAAGAACATTACGTAAGGGAAGGTTAGTGCTGGATGTAGACAGAGAGGAGTCACCTCGGCATTGGACAGGAAGAGAGTGACCATTGCGGATGGTGACAAAAGGAGAGGAAGAGGGGTGACAGGAGCGAAGTATACTGGCTGATGACGCCATGTGTGAAGACGCCCTAGAGTCTAGCACCCAAGGGTGTTGTTGTTGGAGCGTCATCTGGTTAAGGGCAGCGACGAGGCCAGCCTGGTTTCAGAAGGGAACCGACTGGGTGGGTGGGGTCAGTAGCATCGGCTGAGGCAACAAAACGGGAGCCGATGCCAGGTAAGCCTGGGGATGGGCGCCGAGTACCCCAGGTTGCTAGCTGATGGAGCTGCGAGGCTGGGGCTGGGGCGCCCAGGGGTTATAGCAGACCCACGGACCCGTGGGACCGGTAGGGTGGGCAGGGACTGAGGTAGGTCGTGAGGGCGTCGGACCCTGCCAGGTCCTGCCTTTGCCTTTGCCCTTGCCTTTCCCGGTGCGGGTTGTGGTGCTGTGGCCGAAGCTATGGCCACCATAACCGCGAGAGGAAGGGGCAGCGCAAGAAGCTCGGCAGCCATTATCGGATGTGGCAAGAAGAGCGGTGTGGGCCACTGTCTTCTTATCGTTGGCTAGACGGAGTTCTTTAAGAACTAGCATGTCATGAGGCCGGGCGAACGATGGAAGAGGTGTGGCGTTAGCGATGTCATCGGCGGTATTGGAGAAGCGGGGATTGAGGCATCGCAGAAGGGCGAGGATGAGTTGAGAATCGGCCACAGGGTGGCGCCTTGACTTTGAGGCGCTGACAGTACGAGGAGACAGAGGAGTCGCCTTGTACCATGAAGTGGAACTCGTTGAGGAGGAAGATGGCGTGAGGCTGCTTGTTGGCCAGGAAGATCCGCTCGATTGCCACCCAGAGATCCCGGGCGGTAGGATCGGTAACATCCATGGTGAGGTCGAGGATAGAGTCGTCGACCGAGCTGAGCAGCCAGCTGCGCACGTAACACTCGGCGATGTCCCACTGAGGATCATCGGGGCGAGGTGGAGCGGCGCAATCAATATGGGATCGGAGGCCGAATTTTCCACAGAGGAATTTAAAGAAGAAAATCCACTTGGAATAATTGGCGTTGAGGTCAAGGGAGATAGGAACGTGGGATTTCACGTTCACAGCAGTGTAAGGAGGGGAGAAGATCGGCGAGGTGGTGCCCGAGGTGTGGTCTGAGGCACCGAGGGCCGGAGCAGACTCGGCGACTGGGAGAGTGCCAGAGCTGAGAGTGGACTCGGTGGCCATGACGGGAGAACGGGAGCAAAGAGCCGATGGGAGGAAGAAGCCGATGAGAGGATGGATCGGCTGATCAAAGTTGTGAGAAGCCGATGAGAAGTGGGCCGGCCAGCCGATGAGGACTGGTTGGCCGATGGGGAGTAGGCAGCGGAGTAGGTGAGGAAAAAGGTGGTGACAGAGTGGATGGGTCAGAGAGTAGTTGGGTTATGGACGTGCAATGATTCATGTCCGTGAAGAGAAGATTCACGTCTGTGGACTCATGGAGGCCAAGGAGTAGGGCGGACGCGAAAAAGGCAGGGAGTGGCCGGACGGGAAGAGAATATGTTTGCGTCCAGGAGGCAGGGATTCGTGTCCGTGGACACGTTTGACTAGCTCGGACGTGAGGGGAGAAGGTTTGTGTCCGAGAGCCATTGAGCGTATCGAAAAAGGCGAGAACCGAGAGAGGGTTCCAGCCAATGGAGGGCTGGACAGGTCCAGTTGATGGGAGGGCGGACGAGCTCAGCTGATGGAGACGACAAGTGTGGAGGTGCGCCGGCGTCAGAGAAGGAGAGATGCACGAAACAAGAAGAAGAGCGGAGACGGGTGCGAGGCGAGATGAGGAGGCGGATCGAGATCATCGCCTAGTCGCGTAGAGGTGGAACGGAGAAGAGAAGTTAACTGCGGAAGAGATAAGGAGAAGAGGAAAACGGGGGTGAGAGAGCGAGGAGAGTACCGAAAAGAGGGTCAGCGACGAAAAGAAGACGTCGACGAGGAGGAAGAAAGAGTCGGCTCGTTGGAGGGAGAAGGTAGCGCGCCAGAAATATATAGACTTGCTCTGATACCATGTAGAATGTGTACAGTGACTAAGAACTCAAAGCGTATACAAGATGAGTCGGGTCTAGAAATCAATCCATCAATCAGGACCCACCCAAGTGCAACCGTGGCTACTGCAGCTTCCAGGAAGCGTCAAGTGCATCGAAGCATTGCGTGTGTACTATACCAAGAAGTAACTACTAGTACTAGTACTACTAGACAAGAGATCTCAATGCGCAAATCAGGGTGATTTGTTGCTGCTAGTATTAAAAATGTCTGGTGGCTGCCGAGATTTCGTGGCGCGCATCGCCCGTCGAGATATACGTCGACTTGGCTGGACGGAGGACCACGCGGCTGGCATGACAACGAGACAAGAGCGATCTTACTCGGTATTCGGGGTGGATATACGTGTTGCACTTGGATGCCTTCCGCCTTTCCGGTGGCGCGGGCAGATGGGCACGCTGGTTCGGCTTTGGCACAAATGTATCATATTCTAATGCCCGAGTGTATTGTGTACGTGACCTGCTTGTTTTTAAGTAGCTTTTTAAGTGCCAATTCGCTCGCTGAATGTTCATTGTTTACAATTGCGGAGTTCGGATGAGCATCATGGTTACAACATGGATTACAAAAACCGTAAAGAAAGTGGTGGAATAAATAATCGACATACTTCATCTGCGTTTTAATATTTCTGCAAATTTGTGGGGATGACATTTAGAGATGCACATTTGCTATCCATCATGCAACCAAATGAATACCATCGCTTCTAGATCAAATGGCCAAGCAATCTTGGTCCTCTAGTCACAAATAGAAAGCGTAAGAAGAACATCGGATAACAAGGTCTAACTGGTGGTGGCACTGGTTTTCTTAGAGAGCTAACCCTTAGCGTTGACGATATTGAAATTCCGACAAAATTTACTAGATAATTTATTGAGGATTGGTGGTAATCGGAGGAAAGTAGAGTAGTGGTGAGGATAACTTTAGAGAGAAAACCAAATGACTAAGGATCGATAGTAGACGGTAGGGAAAAGGACTACCATACGATTACGATTAAGAGTCAATGAATGATAAGGAAATAGAGATAGGGTAAAAAAAACACTAGAGTTGACGAAGATAAGTGATGATGATAGGATAAAGAAGTATAAGGAGTAGAAAAGAAAGACGACAAACAGATCATAGTTGATGAGCCTCGTCGGCATGTGGAATGATGTGAGGTGGAGAGATGGCATTGAGATAGGAATTAAGAGGGAGAGAAATGAGATTAGTTATAGGAACTGTTGAAAAACTGACCACTAGATTGAAATAATGAAGCAACGGACACTTGGAGTGCATCCTTTTTATTAACACATCGTGAGCACCTACTACTAGGCTACTGTACAGCCGAAAATTTTAAGAGGTGCATGTCCTCGCCGCTTTGCATGTTACCTAAATATATGTTGAAAATTATCACAACATTTAACAAACATATATATTGTGGAATTGTATATCAATTCAGTAATATACACGGCTAAACTCAATCTACAGGTCTGTAAAAAGTAAAAAAAGGACAAATCCTGTTTCTACGAATAGCGTTTTTCAGGTCGTTTTTTTTCTGGCTAGCATATACTGCATCTCCATGGCATTATTGATTCGCGAGATAAAGACACCACTCCATTAATTGGTTCTTACTATACAGTACTCCTATATAATCAGGTTTCACGCAGCGCGCGCTGACAGGTACAAAGGACTTTAAAAAAACACGTGTTTACTCGCCACTCTTCCTTCGTTTCGTCGGCGCCCTGCACACAAAAGGATATCGTGCGTTGTACGACGGGACGAACGAGCCTACAGTGTTTACACTATGTGAATCTGCCTCTTGATTTATCAGGAACACCGTCGCACATGTACAAATTAATGGTGTTAATTACCATAGTTCACGTCGGTCTCGTCGGCCTTAGCTGACTGCTCCACGAGGAAATAAACATGTACTACCTGGACGCGTGAATGCGAGATGCGTCATGAGCAGAACCAAGCAGATGGAGCGTTAAGATTGTATTTAAAATTGCATGAAGATAGAAGATAAAAATTTATCTGATTTTATGATAAACGATAAAATTAATTACTATAAAATTAAAATTTTATTTTAAAAATATGAGATAATAAATTTTTATATAAAAACTTTTTTATAAAAAATATAATTATTAATTGTTTAAGAATACACGACTAAAAGCCCGAGAAAAATATAAGAACGAAAAGCATTCTCGAACAATGGTTGCAACAGCTAGCTAGCTAATTTGCTCCATATATATATATATATATATATATATGCACTTCGATAATATCATTGGTGTGACTGTCCCGTTTCCGATTTGTTTGACGCGTGACGCACTTATTTGGTTCTCTAGCAAGCTACAATATCTTGTAGTGGTGCACATGTACCACACGCACTGGTGTACATGGTGCATGTCCAAACCATCACGTGGAGCTGTCCAAACACCATCAGATTATATCTTAGGATACTGGGCTGTACTAGTGCCTACTACTAATCTCACATGCTATATATCAAAACACTACACTGAGACGGGTCATATGTGATGCATCTAAATCCTTATCTACTATTATTCAACGCTTGTTACAGTAGTCACTAATAACTCTATATCACCTATAATGAATAAAGGCATATCAGAGATAACACTATTGGTAACGGGTGCCACAGTAAGAACATGTCAAATATTAGACAGACTCAGTATTGTTCTATTACCATCCTTCAGAAGTAACTCATCTCTGATACGTCGTTATAAAGACCAGTAACTTTTGACATAATATATTTCACCTAGATAATATTCTCTAGGATTATACTTATAGCCCGTTAGTAGAGCTTATCTGACGGCTTTCTATTAAAACCATGTGGTGAACAGGAAAAAAATAAATTTATTTTTTTTCTAGTTTAAGAAATTGCTAGCCATATCTTCTGAAATACAGCTAATAAATATATAAAGTTTCTCATATAGATTAGGACATACATCAATGATATCATTGCCTAACGGAGATGTCACAAATATATCATCTCTATCTTCTTCTTGTATATTGTTTTGTACATCGTCCACTTTATTAATTAGAATATACGGTAGTTCTTACTCACCATGCTTACTCCAATAACTGTAATTATTTTTAAAACATCTTCCATATCGGATGAGACTGTAACTATACTCTATCTGTAAACATCTTCATATTTCTACAGTCTACACTTGGATAAGCCACATATTCATTGCTCCTCATTCTGTTATCATCCTCTGTAGCATTTAAGAATTTAATAACTCTATTTTTCTGCTCCTGGATTAAGCTATTAGTTTTGTACATCTAACTATGATCTATATGCATTAATAAAAAATTATATAACAAAATTAGCTGCGATAAAACAAATTATAAATACTATAACATATAACATATGTTAGTTTATTTTTTAACATAAAATAAAATTTAGAACAAAAACTTGTCACCCTTGCCTTCTCACAAGAATTATGTACAATGTATAGGGTGGAATGGTAATGTAATACGTTAGTGGAGGTATATATAGAAAGCATTACATCTTTGTCAGTTAGCATGAACCCACCCATTAGAAATATGTCAAATCACCTCTAACGGGTTGTGAAAGCATCTACACATCAAAGGTACTTGATCACTTGTGAAGGGTGTTGTTCTAAACCACCATAGGTGCCAAACCTTACATGTGAGAGGTTTTAAATTGTAACCCACCATAGGTGACTGAGCACCTATGGTGGAATAGCTTCTAGACCTGTTATCACTTACCTCTATTGGGTTTAGAGGACGGCCCATCACAAGTAAGACTTCATATGTGACGTGTCGACTCACTTGGCATCTATAATAGGCTCTTCTATGGCCTGCTAGAGGTGAGCCTATCTGTGACAATATACTAAAACCCATCACACGTGAGCCATCCTAGTTGAGAGGATCTATTGTAGTGAAACTAGGAGAAAAAAAATCTTCCAAGTCTTGTTTAACTACAAGAAAATAAAGTCCATGGTGAACAGTCAAAAGAGCACTTCTTAATCAACCTATGCTACACTACTAAAAAAATATTTTTGTAGTTGGGTCAAAAGGTGGCTAGACAAGCCACTTGTAATTAATCACCAGTAAAAATATGTATTTTTAGTACCTCCTAGCCCTCTCATAAAATACATTTTTGCAAGTAGCATATAGGGTTAACTTCTTATAAAAATACATTTATCAACTAAAATTCACACCTAAAATTCATTCTAAATTATTGTATATCTATGCACATATTAAAATAGTGGGCCGATATATATATATATATATATATATATATATATATATATTACATATATGTGTGTGTATTGTCAACACTTAACTTATCACTTAATTTTTATAATAGTGAAATTTTAATTTATGTGAACAATGGAACACCCTACTTCATAAGGTCTTTGTAGTTTTCCTATTGCACGAGGTGTTATTTCTTATCGAAGAAGTCTCTACGAATATAGCAAATTTCACAATGAATAAAATGATAGAGGTCTCATATCATGTTCTTAATTTTTTTGTCATCGAGTATCTTATCTCTGTCGTTGATTCTAAACATCTGCCCACACATGTCATGTCAAAAAATATAGCTAAGTATTTAATACATGCAAATGTAGAGCCTTTAAATACGTATATTAGTTTATATCTTTAGGTTAGTGTAGTACCACCCGTTAGTGGCAGACATAATAACTGTGTAATACACTATATGGTGGTTGCTTGTGGTATCTTATAACACAAAAAATAATATATGTTAGTTTATTATATATGTATATAGACTTATATTTCTTAAAAATATGCATCACATTATACCGAACACTTGTTTATCACTAGCAACTTTTGCCACTGTTTATGGACTACTCTGCCGTTTAATCTATGTATGCTATATCAATGTCGAAAAAATTAATTAATGACTTATTAATCTAAAATATAGATAAGTGGCTGATATAGTTCTTGTGGCATATACAATGGGTCTAGCACAATGAGTTTAAAGTCCTTAGGATATATCATGAAATAGATATAATCATATTTATATAAAGATTAATGTTAGTAATTATTGTTTACGTATAATGACTATGCTAAATATCGAACTTACCCACTATTGTATGACACCATTATGTATGTTCTATCCGTCGAGATTACCATTGCACGCCCTATGTAGATGCCCACATACATCTTCTTTATTGTTTGTAGTTTCTAAATGTATTTTAATATCTCATTTTGAGGCTCTTCCTTCAACACATTACAATCTTCTTTTATGTCAATGGTGTGTGCTGGTATTGAGTTTTGTAGCAGGTTAAGATAGGCAACTGGCTTATTCAACTTCATTGTCATGCTATGCTGCATTCTAAAAATTAGAGCAACTCAAATTAGTTAGTGATTAAACAATAATTTAATAATAGTAATATCAATATATATTAACTTACATACACCATGCAACAACGAGATCGATGTTAAGTTTTTCTTAGTGGTACATTACATGCATGTCTCTAAAATCAATTAAACCATACTTCCACCATCTATAAAGAGTTCCTTTAGTGCACAAGCTGTAATATAGGAGACGCTAAGTGTACTAGCTCTCTTGTATCATTGATGCCATCTCATCGTCAAAAATGAACCATCCTCGAGTATCCAAGACAGGAGAAATGGTTTACTGTTGTCGAATTATTTTGGCATGTCTTCATTGTTGGCGATGAATCCTAGATATGTAAGTATCGATACTGATAGAGCTTGGATTTTTAGCTCCACATATGCATCAGGCTCCGTACTTAAATTTTTTCTTCCCACAAAATGCTTTTACCATCCAAGGCTCCTTGTTCTTGTCTTTTTCCTTATGATAATGGGGTTTGATTTTGCATGGAACCAGAGATTTTAAAGAGGCTTCTTATGGAGCAGGCACTTCTTGGCCTTAAGATATACTTGTTTCAATGGGAGCTAGCGCAGGATGTGCCGAGGAAGGTAGAAGTGTTGGTGTCCTTGGAGAAGGTTGTCAGGATGGCATACAAAAGAGCTAGCCTATAGATAATATGTCTTCCACCTCTAGGAGAGGATTTTCCGGCAATGGATGGCATGAAGTTGGATCTGTTAGCCTCTTCGAGGGTTTCACTAACATTGTCAGAACTACATTTCTTCTATGCTAAAGAATAATTTGATCGACAACATCTCCGAGATATTTGATGCCTTGCTCATTAGAATGCTAATCTCATACATGGCTTGATCTTTGTTAACATTCACCACTGCAAGCTTGGCATATTCCTCTTGGATTGGCTAGTAGTGAAAACATGGCCTGGCATTGCCCTACCCCTCACAACCTTTTATTGTTTGACCTATCTTTCCAACGGGGACGTGAAGCATGCATGGAGTGTCTACCTATATGTCATCGATAGGAAACTTTAAAGTGGGAATAGATCCGATGCTCATTAGCACTATGATCGGATCTATTTACGACAACTACAGTAAAAGTTGGCTGCTACCTGCGTCTATTTAGGGTTGCAATTGGGAAATATGTCTGGAACAACACTTGCTGCAAACCTTACCACTTTTCAAGCCACCGTTACCTATATTGTTTCTTCTAGTATCTTCTTGAAATGGTCGTGCTTTTTGTAGATGGGTGCATTTTATATAAACCCTTATCTATAGTTTAGCTTGTATGATATGCCACGAATGCAGCCAGCGTGCTCGGGGTTGTCCAGCTCAACAGTTAGCTAGTCCTTCTCCCTATCAGACTTGAAAGAGCCAAATTTGTTCCTCTCTGTGATATCCTTTATCTTGTTTGCAACTTCTTGGAGGCTAGAGTCTGTGAATACTATCTCACAAAAGTTAGTGATCTCTGGAATCTGTTCATGAACCCAGTTCCTACTTTGTTCGTCATAGTCCTCCGTTGGCACAGTTTTGCCTTGTGCTCTCAAGTCATCATCGGCCTTTGACCACTTCTCGGCCATTCCAGTATATCCACCTAAGTCTAGACAATGGTGAAACTTATTTTTTTCGCAAGTTCCACCATCTTCTTGCATAGCGTCATCTTTTCTAGTGTGGTCAATCCCCTCTGCATGTACTTTTTGTTGAGGTTTGACTTTCAATTGTGCTACAACTTGGCCATGTTCTGAAGGGGGGCTACCTTTGCCTCTTTTTTGGTTCCTTTAAAAAATATGATACTTTTTTTCAGCTCATTTCATAGGTAATTTTTGGTCCCCGCTATAACTAGCTCCTAACCATCAATTAATATTGGGACATGGTACTTGACAATAGCACTGCATTAGTTTTTCCACTTAATAACATCTTCACGTAGGGCCGTTGGACATCCCTTAGCAATTATGTCGGTCATAACGTGTGTCTCTTTAGGATCGATCACCTTGGTCCTACCCCATTCTCCTCTTCCACTTTTAGGCTTTGTTTGAGTAGCAGTTGTTTTTGGATCTGGGATAGAGAAAGTTTCTAATACTTTCTTGACTTGTTGTCACTTTGATGGAACTTTGCAACGCATGAACCTTTGTGGAGCAGTCTTCCTCTATGCATGACATAGAATAATTGGTGCTATATAAAAATATATGTGTACGATAAACTTAGCGAAGTCAAGTGTACAAAGAACTTATTGCCTCCGGGACATAGTTAGCGTTTTTCATGACCTTCTTTCCACACTATAGGCTAGGATGTAGATTATTGGGGAGTGATACAATTAGTCCTCGGTATCTTCCATATTTTCAACTCTTATGATCCTTTGTTTTTCGGATATTGCATCGTCCTGCTTCTACTCCATGAGATCAATTACATAGAAAACCTCTACGACACGATTAGCAAGTAACCAGAGGTCATCTTTTGACCCACAATGTCAAGGTCAACAATTGTTAGACCAAAGTTATCCACGAACATGCTATATAGGTGTTTCACCCATTGGCACCAAAATAATGAGATATGCATACTTAGTCCATAGTCTAGCTCCCAAATTTCTTCTATAAACCTATAATAAGTGTTCTTCTATCCATTTGTGTCGATTGCCTCTAACTAAACGCCACTATTTTGGGCTACGCTCTTCTTATTCTTTGCTTTGGTATAAAATATGTAGCCATTAATATCGTAAGCTTGTTAGGAGTTGACCACACTTGATGGGCCACATGACAACCTTTTTATAGGGATTTTCTCAGTGGTTTCTCTATTGGGTAGGTTTTGGTCCCTTAACCACTCAATGAAGATATGCTTGTGCGTCTTCATTATCAAATCATTTGAGTGTCTAACATATTACGATCTAATCTGGTTCAGGTGTTGCTTGATATACAGCGCCACTATCGCGAGCTGTTGTATGATGCTCAAATACGCTTCTTGGACTGCTTTTTAATCCTCATTAATGAATCTTTTCTCCCCTATGGTTCCCTTCCCACGCAATCTACCCTTATGTCTAGGTACTGGTATACCAACTGCCCGAGTGTCTTTTGAGTAGTCAAAGCAACACTCAATGACTTCTTCTGTGGTGTATTTCTCAATCATCAAGCCTTCTTTATGAGCACGATTTCGTACCTAGCCTTTTAGAATGGACATGTACCGCTTGTAAGCCCACATTTAATGTAAGTACAAATAACTAAATATAATTATCTGAGTAATAATATGAACTGTACTATGATGTAAAAAAAAGAAAGAGTGGCATAACATCTCTATCTTCGGGGTGTGAAATAACATTAAAGAAGTAATATATTATAGTGATTACCATTTTTAAATATAATAGCTTGATTGTCTTAATAGAAATGGGAATAAATATAGTTAGCATTGGAATTATAGCATAGCAACGTCAAATCTTTTATAGAGAATATCTCTTGATATTTGATAAGAAATTAGTGAGTACTCTCATCCCATAAAGAAACTTGTATAATAATTTTTTTCCATCGCTATCAGTTGACCAGAGAAAGATATATTTTTTATTTTTTAGAGAGAAGACCTAAAATAATTGAGACTAGAGAAGAAAGAATCTATATAGCATAGTATTTTTCCTCCCTAAATCATAACAAGGCTCTTTAGACGTGTCACATGATTCGGTCATCTAAAAAATTATTTTTGAGTAGTGCTAGTTATGCCTATACGTTCTTTTAACTTAGTTGCAGCGCAAGACCGGTACGTTTTACAGCCAGGGAACTGAAGTCAGAAAAAGTATGGTATTTTCAGGTCATCATCACGCTAATAATTATATTCAATACACAAGAACAGTGTGCTATCTACTACAACTAGGCACAGTGCGGCAGTCTCCGGTGAAAGGATACACGAGAATCACCACTCCCTTGCGTGCGAACAATTAATTCTACAAGATTGTCTATTACGAAAGTGATTCTCAAACAGATCCACACGCATAAAGCTAAACTGAAAGGTGCTCTAGCTACCGTCAATTAGTGGCTGATTATATATACCACATACCAGCAAATTCATTTGTAAGACCCCCAATGTTTAGAAATGGATCGAGAGCCCGAATCCGTCTGTTGAAAACAATCTTCACATGGAAGGAGAAAAGAAATGTTGCAAGTACAACTCCAAGCACGGCAACGACTACTACCACCCCGAATATCTCGGTCAAAAGGGCGTCTTAAACAAATCGCTCAACCAAACCGGGGTCAAGTTAAATATGCACGCGCCCAACGATCTCATCTACTACCGACGACAATGACGGAAAGCTATAGCTAGAGCCCAATGCTTTTAGCGCTAGATCCCTCACATGCGCGGTAGAGCCTCTAGATGATGGATCTGTATGCTACGTACCGCCATGTCAGCCAGCTAAACTCCAGGGATTAATCTGTTCAGAAACAGACGCTCCAGTCGGCTCGCTCTGCGTTGCTTGCATGTGATGTGAACGTACAGGCTTAGATGTGCACGCAGTAGGCGGTAGATGGGTGAGCACACGGCCGGAAGGAAAAGCAAACTTGGAGTAGAAGGTAGATTGAATAACAAAAAGTAAAGCTCTTTGGGGATATATAACACATGCATGTGCGGCTGGGCGCGTACGTTCTATACGTGCAGAAGAGCCAAAAACGATGTAACGATCTGCACTTTCGCAGGTACCTACGTGCTGGACGTCGCGGAGAGTGATGCGGATCCAGCAAAGCAGTAGGAAAAACGTTGGCACGCACGCCTGCGCGCGTGCACAGCAGTAGGATGGGGTGGTAGTACGCGTCCGGGCGTGTGGGACTCGGCGTGCTGCAGGACGGTGCGCGCGCCCGTGCCGCGTGTTTCTTCCGTTGGATGGATGAGATCGACGGGTTTTAGCGTGGTTCCCGACCTATATAATGCTAGCTGTTGCCTTTTCTCGAGCGTTTCGCCATATGAGCACATGATCCAATGTAGCCTGCAGGTATGCTGCACATGCGTAAGTAGTAGTACGTGATAAGTTGTGGAACGGTTGCATCGCTATCGCGCGCGCTGCACAAGATATGCATAGATCGATCTAGGAACTGCTACCTTGGGGCGTTCAAAATCTATGTGCGTTAGATGTCTGCAGATCGAAACGTGCTGGTAACATCTCCGATGGGACGCACTAGCCTCATAATAAACGAGTCCCGATCGATAGGGATGCCGGCGGACAGTCCGCCAACAAGCTAGTGGTCCATAAGTACAATTAACCGACTCTCACAACTTCTAAGCCGCTTAATTACTTTACGGAGTACATCCGTTGGTCGACATGTTTAGAGGAATAAAGTGGTACTTGAGTTTTAAAACGTCGTGAGACAATTCTAAAAATGCATATAGATCCTTAATTAATTTTAATAATTAATAATAATATAATCGGAACAAACTAATATTGTTTTAGATGAATGTAGCTCAAATTTACAACGTGAATTGAAGATGACGAGCATATAGAAACAAATAGATATAAAATTGTATATTTTTACCATTCCTTTTTACTTAGGATGCCATACTATATAAAAAACCATGCCACACTCAAATAATTCAATTAATTTAATGCTCTTTGGTAAATCTTTTGAAGCATTCTTCTTATTTTGGATCAGAATATCCAATCTAACTCGGAATATCTAATCCCCGGTAGCTTCTGAGAATTTAAGTAAATCGCTTCACTATCTTGATTTAATCCTTTTATCGGAGTTTGAGTCAGAATTTTCGATCCACCAAACTTTGAAGTTTTTATGTAACTCAGTTCACTGTCTTATTTTATTATTTAAATCAGAATTTCTAATCCTTATTTGATAGTGGCTTAGATTTGTTTTAAAAAATATCAGTTGGGACCTTTTTACTTGGATTAGAATTTTCGATCATCAATCGAAATTTCCTATGAAAGGCTCAGATTCTCCCCCAATGAAGGGTGACCTATTTAAATCCTCTACCAACTCTTTTTTAGGGTTAGCCATTCATTTCACTCTCAAATAAGTTTTTGCTAGAACTTTGTACTTCTTGTGCTTTTGATTCTTAAGCTCAATTTCTCCATCGATTTCCCCACTCATCCTTTGTGTGCTTCACCCGGATTTTGTGTGAGTGGGTGGATTTCGTTATTGGAGACATAGTGTGGTTGTTCTCTCTCGAATCTTGAGCACTATGGTTGATTCCAAGGGTGGTGTGGCTTTTGTTACTCCTAGAGATTAAAAACTCCTAGACAGTTAGGTGTCGTTTCTAAGCCACCGATTCACTTGTGATGAGCCGAGAAACGTTTATAAAGGTTAGATCTCACTTTTACAAGGAAAGAGATACCACTAGTGGAAAAGTATTGTATTTGTGCAATTTCAAGATGATAGGGTTAGAAAAGATCCAGTTATTTATGAGCTCCTCAATAGAGAGTAGAATTTTCTCAAGAATTTAAACTTTATAAAATACGTTATCGTGCAAATTTAGTGAAGTTTCCTTATCTCTGTTGGTATTTTGGTTTGTTACTTGTTGCCGCTGCTAAATAGTTGTTGTATTAGCCTTAACTTTGCTATTGAGTGATTGCACTAGATACCTTAAGTTGTGGCTTGCTTGGTTGCATATGTTTGTATTGGAAATTCCAATTCATAGTCAGAATTTCTGGTAGGCATCAGAATATCCAATTAATATTGGAATATTCGATTAGCTTTCACTTTATGCTTTGCATTCATTTATAATTTAGCCTATTCACCCTTCTAAGACTCGAACGATCTTTTCAAATTCAATTCTTATCTATCATTTAGAGTTTAGGGTTTAGTAAAAGGAATGGGTTGGGCCAACCTATGGTTTACAAGTTGTTTATGCCAATAGCAACACCATGCAACTAAGGTTGCATTTGAAACAACTGCTTAGATGGTATTTTTACTAATACGTGAAATGGGATAAGTCATTTTTATAGATACCATTATTATTTGTCTATTTGAGAATTAATTATTATAAATTTTAAAAGTTGATTCATTTGATTTTAAAAAATATATAGAAAATATTTTAAAAAATACACAACAGTTTGATAAACGTACTCATGGTAAATGAGGTATGAGGTATTAGCTAAGCCGAGTGGGCATATTCAAACGCACCCTAAGTTGGTATGAATGGACTACTATCTACTGTGCCACGGGAATTTTTTTTCTCTATTCCTCTGTCCTTCTAAGACATTATTTTTCCCCACCTTTTATATGACAATACAAAACTAAAAAAGACTGGAATGATTTTTACTTTAGCAAACTTCAATGCATTTATCCTCCACTTTCTCAAACTCCAATATAATTATTCCCTGCTTTACCAAATCCTAATGTATTGATTACTTTAAAAATAAAGTCTTTATAGGACAAGTGAAGAGTCCAAAAAAATTAAGTCTTCATGAGGCGAAAGGGGTATGCAAGTTCTAGGTTTTTAGCAAAACTTGCAGGTGTAGGCTTTTTGATATTCCACAACAGGAAAAAAACTCTACACTCACAAAGAATTGTGTCTTAAGTCAACTCTATTCATTAATATGTGCTAATTAAATTATTCCATGTGTTGTTGACTTTTGTTGAATACCATATTGTACAATGTTTGGTGTTATCCAGCCTCCTCATTTTTTTTCTTTCTAAGAGTCATTACTGAGTCGTTGTTAACCGAAATGGTGTTTCTCTCCTCTCATGTCTCTCTTCCAAGTAAGCAAACTTGCCTAGTTGACAACTCTATGAGTGAGCTATTAGAAATTGTTGTACATGTCCTTTGTTTCAACATAAATTTACTCGAAGCATATAGCCCTAGCATCGGATTTGGGTCATGCTTTGCACAAGGTCCAATATCCCTGTTCCATTGATTAGCAAATTTGAAAATCAAGGGTCAAAAGCAAATATCAAGGGCATCGCATATAAGTGGGGAAGTTAGAATGGTATATGTAATGATGATACTGATGTCCAAAATAGTGGCCATTGACATATTTGGGGCTGGGCATGACGGAAGGGTGAGAAGTAAAAATTCCTGTGAAAGGGAATTAAACAGAAAAGAAAACAATACATGAGCACAAGAAAATATTAAAGGAAAAACTATTAAATGGTCTCATAACCACAAGCTTATTTTTAGAGCCTATGAAGGTTTAGACTGCAGTGGCCCTTGACCCACGTTAGGTCTTACAAGGACAAATTTCAGTGTTAACTACTCTATGCTCTCCCTTTTACTCTTCTTTGATCCTCCTTCCACCATTGATCTTGTACCACCTCCTAATATAGTTTACTTGATCTTTTGTTAGCTTGATCATCCACCTCACTCCTATGATGTTGTGATTGTTGGGAAATTTTGATTTCTCGGTATGGAAACCAGGAAGACATTGCACGCAATTAATTCCCACTCGTTACACGTATGATCACTACGATTGATTTTTTTAATTACGTGTGTTGATCTATAGCGCCCAAACCTTTAGTTTTGGATTGCCCTCGATCTCCCTTAGCGCCATACAAATATGAAGTCCGACCATGAGAAGGGCACTCACTCTCACAATCATCTTCTCCCCCTATACCAAACCCCTAACCCAATCACATTAGATGCTGGAAGGGAACATGAGACTATTCCAGATGAGTGCAGGTAGCGACTAGAGGGTTGCCTCTATCCTACAATTGATCACCGGTGACATCTTCAGGATCAAGCCAACGACCTTGTTTGCAACACCATTCGCATCACTACTAGGACTACTTCGTCAACGACAAGCACCAAAGCGATTAGAGGGACTTCTTCCTCTACTTCCACTCCGAAAATTGATGACACAAAGAAAATCATTAGGATTGCATCAATGGCTTTACAGCATGCCGGTTAGTAATCCTAAGTTTTTGCATTAGGATGATCATACTTAGATTAATCATATTATGTTAAGTAAATTTGATATTCTACTGTTGTTCTACTGATGACATTGCCGCCTCGTAGTTGTCCATGGTTCTAGGACTTACGTCGAACGCTATGAATGAATTAGCTCTAATTTAGCATCGATATCTATCGATTAGAGCATTTACCACAACAACTGAAATATATAAATAAACTAGATAGTTATTTTCTATCTTTGTTATTTTCTGAACTCTGATATGTAGAGCTTATTATACCTTTGTTTATTTTTTGAACTCTAATATTGTAGTTTATTGTGGTCTTTGGTCTAAAATGGATGTTGATATGTGCAACAATAAAATTTTCAACTTTGGTCCTTAATTCCTTATCTTCCTACTAGTTGTTACCGTTACAAACCATTTTGTAAAACATAATCTTTTTAATCTTTTTAAACAACGGGTAATTAACACTTTGAGATCATTTACAGTACAAGCCACTCATACGAGTAATCATAGAAAGGAAGTAACGTATAGAATAAAGCCATGTTAAGGACACTGGCTCTGCAGTGCAGGCAACTCTAAAAGTTTTCGTTCGTTCCAGACTCTGACAATTCTTCACATTTTTTATATTACAGTCTTTATTTTTTTGAATTTACATATAAGTCCAATATTTTACACTCAAGACACCAAAAATTAGAAACTAATTTAAAATCACCCCACATCACTAAAAATCCCCATCCAATTCCTCGTCCCCTCCTCGTCGCTCACCTCGTCTCGTCGCTGCCTCTTCCCCCTCGCCCGTCGGTCGCCATGCAGCCATCCTCCGCCGGTCGCCGCCTCCCCCCCCCTCCAGCCTCCGCCGCCACCACTCCTTTCTCTACCCGCCGCTAGGTCACTCCGGCGAGGCGGCACGGCCCGGCGAGCTCCTCACCTCCCTCTGCCCCCTCCCATCTCCCTCGTCTCAGGCTGCGGCGAATCGAGCCCCGGTGGCGCAGATCGAGCCTCGGCATTGCGGATAGAGCTCCGCGGCGCGGATCGAGTTCGGCGGTGCGGATCGATGCCCAGTTGCACGAATCGAACTCGGCAGCGCGGATCGAGCTCGGGCGATGGGCTCCACGGCGGAATGCCCGCGGCGGCGTCCACGGTTGAGGTCATCGTCGCTGGTAGGCCCCTCTTCTCCCCCGCACCGCGCTCGTTCTCCCGTCCGCCGCCTTCTTGTTGCCGCCGCTCGGAGCACCGCGCGGGAGGTGGACTGGGTTGGAGGGGGAGAGGGAACCACGCCGCGGGGCCATGAGGCAGGGGCGCGACCTCCACAGCGCGGGCGCACGACGATGCCCCAGCGCCGAGTGTTCTCGCTGTCAGCGGGGCGAGCGTGCCCTCGCGGGGGCACGGTCGACGCTCGCGTGGACAGGAACCTCCGCGCTGGCAGGTTAGGTCTGAATGACACCTTAGATGCATGTGAATGGTAATATTTAGGCCAACCGCCCAACCCCAAAGGCTGTTTAGCACACCTGGTATTGTTGTCGGTTGCTTGCCACCCTTTTCTACGAGGGGGAATGAATTCGTCAGCACGGAAAAAAATATGCAAAGGCGCGCCTGCGGCTAAGGATCGCTTTCAGGCTTTCACTTTCGCCACTCCAGTCCAAATCTAGCAACAAGACAACCCAGGTTTCATGTACCTCCGCTGGATATAATCCACCTCTGACCACACTTCAGTGCCCTCTCTTTCACACACACAGAGACGCATATAAGAATATAAGACAGGTACAAAATTCTCTACTGCAAATGTTTTCATGTGGGCTGATCAGCTAAGGGAAGGCAACAGGCTGCCTCTTCTGTTTGGAAAATTCCAAGCGCTTCAGCACTCTAATCCCCTCGGAAATATTAGCAACCAGATGTCCTTCAAAACTGCCACAAGAAACTCCGACGCCTGCAGCAATATTTAATCGTGCATGCAACTGCCTGTACTAAATGTATATACCTCATCTCCATGATACAAGGCATCGTAGTACCGTTAGCCAATAAGCAATTGATCGTAGGCCAATGGGAGATATGCAAGTTTATCTTGCGTTCTCATCAACCTTATCTGTAGCAGAATCGCCAAAACCAACAGCCAAGTCATATCACAGGTAGAATCTCTCCGCTCTCTCCCTCCATCCCTGCTTTAAAAAAAAGAGCACGCTTGCTCGTTATCCTTACGGACAGCGAAGCCATGGCGCTTCTCCATTCTCTAATTCTCGATGATTATTCAAGTCGAAAAGAAATGGACCGATGAGCCATATGGCCATATATATGGTCGGAGTCTCAGAGAGAGAGAGAGAGCAGCACAGCGGCAGGAGGAGGAGAGGGAAATGAATGAGCCGAAACGAAACGAAAAGAAGCGGCCAATGGCAAATGTCAGCGGTCAGCACTCAGCACCCGTCCCACAGCTGCAAATTGTTCTCGTCAGGGAGTCAGGGGGAATGCACCTGGGAGGGGGATGCATGCCATGGCCCATGTGAACGCCACGCCCCCTACCTCATCTGCCTGCCCCTCTGCCGGGCCCACCCCGTACCACAAGCGCTAGCTCGCTTCTTACTGTTCCCTCCCTCCGACTTCATCTTCGTATCTGTCTTATAATATTAGAGTTTACTAAAAATAAAAAATAAATACGTTAAAATTTATAGAAGTGAGGGATAAATGTATTAGAGTTTATAAAAGTAAAAACAATTATATTAGAATCTGTTAAAGTAAAAAAAACATTATACTTATTTTAGCATTGTATTGGTGAGAGTGAGAAAAAAAACGATAAATTATTTTTGGTCGTAAGTAGTCGAACAGTAGAACCTGATCACACCACGCATGCTGCTGATATGTACTACTACTGTATATTACAGTATCATTCTTAAGAGAAAAAAAAGAAACAGAGGTAACCTGCACTATGTAGTAGTAAGCATCTTGTTAAAGTTCAAACACAACTATATAGACACATTGGACATTTGGATTTTTGCTGCAATGGAGCTAGCTTTGAGGGAATGCTTTAGGGCTACCAATTGCACTATACTCTATCTCCATGTACTCTGTTTCAAATATGAAATAAAATCTTTGAGTTCTAAAAAAAAAACTAGGTCAGATGCGCCACATTGATCGCGTATCATAACACCTCTACACACAAGCACGTGCATAGTGGTGGTGATCGATGTATGCATCGAATTATGTATCTACCTTGTGTACACCATGGTATACCTTTCAAGCATATACCAAACGACGTTACGCGTCGTGCTCTCAAGTTGGAAAATTTTTGAAGACAAGAACTAGTAACATGTATATAGTGGTGAAGTGTAGGCCTGTACTCCATTACCATATTACCAAACTAGTCACGGTCTCTCCAACTTAAAATAAATTACATGAAGCTACCAGTTCTAAGTTCATTTCAAAATGAAAAAAAAAGTTTACTTTTAGATGGTTTAAATTATATTAAGATTCGCATAGCTACAATTCCATCTACTCATTATCTTGTCTTCTCTTTCCCATCCTCACACAATGCACAAGCTACTCCCGTGCTCATGTCGCATTCCTCTTAGCCCTCATGTGCTACCTCCCTTCTATCTTGCTAGCGTCAGTGAACCTTGCTTGATTGGCATTCTCCCTTTCCCTACCATTAATCTTCCTCTTTAAGCCTGAGTGACGACAATGTTCCCTCATCCTACCGTTCTTATGTATATCTCCTCATAGTGCTAAAGACGCTCTTATGTCTAATCACAAGTATTTTCTCTCCCTATTCCCATTCTTCATCCTACGGTCCTAGCGCCTCTCTATCCGCTTATCTCTATTGCTCACCGTCAGTCTTCCACCATCTCGACAACCTCTCTAAAGCTTTTGTCACCATCCTCCTATCTCCTTCCACCTCTTATCGTCTATAACCTTAGAAAAATCTAATCTGATGAAGCCTGTCAAAATTGAGTGTATTTGACAGCGAGGCTCATTGAGGACATCACCCTCGCTATTGATGAGTCCTTGCTGTCTTTATTTCTCTTCTCTGCCTCTCTCAATTTAAAGGATGAAGATAATGCTTGGGCATTGGATTGTGATCCAACGGTTAAGCCCAAGCCGCTGAAAATGTCAATTTCAGCTAGTTTCAGTCACCTGATGCCTTGAAAAAGGTGAAATTACATTTCTTATTTTTACCATTTCAATTAACATTATAGTCAATTGTAAATTGAGCAAACAATTTCACGCTAGGTCCCTTCAATAGTTCACTTCAACCATGTTCATTGATTGATTGTTACGTATTGTTGTAGTACAGGGGCTATTTAGCAGTGCTCCTGTTCTCGTATCTTTTTTCAGCTGAAGCCCAATTAAATGGTTCAGCCCCACTAAAAAAGCAGCGAAGTGAGCTAGAGCAATTTGAAAAAAAAAAACTAGACTGTGGAGCAGATTCAGGTCACTCTATAGGTTCATTCAAAACTCTGCTCTAGAAGTTAGACTAATGTCAAATAGACCCAATAGAGGACGAGGACTAATTTGAAAGGATTAAATTTCAAGCTACGGGTTTTGGAGCTTTCAATAATATCCACGCCAAATATACGCCGCTTGTGGAAATTTATATGACGTGCCTGGTGATACAGGTACAGTACATATCAGCGAACAGTATACTCGTGTCCCATTCAAAATATCCAACTCGCGCGATTCGCTGGAAAAATCAAAATCCAAGTCAGTCAATCTTACAACGCGTACTATTCTCTCGCCTTGCTTGGAACAAACTCCATACTACAGTAAAAAAATTCAGCGGACGAAGACCCGATGAACTCGATGTATAAGATACGTATCCAATGTCCTTGTACCGTTGGACGTACACAATAAGGTTTTCTCTACCCACTGTCAGATGGGACTCCCAGATTAAAAGTTGGCACAAAACTACACCAGTAATAGTACTATTTTTTATCTGTTGCCCATCAAGAACACGCAGGAAGTCTCCGGTTTAGACCGCCAAGTCTTCCCCGGCGTACAGTGCTCCGGTTTTAGTAATGCATACGCCGCAGTTTCAAATTTCCTCATTAACTTTGTAAGTGGTACCTTGCTTCCCCCACTGGCTCTACATCGCTAGATCGAGTGCGTGTATATCCAACAGTGTCATATATCTGTGTGTGTTGGTTTCGGTTTACACAGCAACCAATATTAAAAACCCCACAAGACGAGAGGAGGTTGTAGCAGCCGCGCGTGAGAGAGCGAGGACAACGCGCGCGCGCCGGCGCCACGCAAGTTGCAACGTGCAGGTCGCCGCTGCAATTACTCTACTGTTTCGTAGCGAGGCCACTTGCGCATCGTCGGGGATCTCGCGCCCGGTTGCTTGTTGGCTCTGGCTATGGCTTAGGGCCTAATTGTTTGGCTTAAAATATATAATTTGTTGTTAAAATTTAAAATTTAAAATTTAAAATTTAATTTTAAGATTTTTTCATCGTAATTTCTTTTTCAGTTTTAAAGTTTAAGTCACTAAAACATATATATAAGTTTTAATTATAAATTATTTTTTCGTTAATATGTTGTTTGGCGTATTCTTTATATTTTTCGTTAATACGTTGTAAGAGCTGTCAAGTACGCCCGCGTCGCAAACAAATCGGGCCAAATTTCTCGCGCGGCCAGGGTACTGGGTACACCACCAACAGCGACGGCGGACGGGCGTGTCTAGCCAAAAAGCACAGCGCACGCAATCGGGATATTCTAAGGCAACTTGCAGCTCGTTTAGGCTTGGCACGCGCCGACTTATCAACCACTACTCGTCATCGCGACGTTATCTCTTCGACGCGGCTGGATTGGTTTTTTTACGATAGAACCGACGTGCAACGCTAAGGGGCAACCGGTCAACCACAGCGTTTAGTTCTCCTTGTTTCCCACATCGTTTCATTCACATTTACCTGCCGTTGAGGATATCACACTATCTCTAACATGTGTATTGACCATTACTAATTTGTAGTCAAGGGATAAGATTAATTGTTCATCATCAGCGTCAAGTTTTAGACTCCACGTTGTTGTCCACTAATCTTAATCACGATTACATAAATGCATATATATATATATATGTTTAGTGAATAAATTAATGTATGTCGCACTCCATCGAGTATCAGGTGCCACCAAACCAATAATTAGATGTGTGTGTGGAGGACACCTGCTAGTTTGTTATGCATGTATGTTTAATTTTTTTCACGTATCTTTTGTTGAAGACTCATTATATTATTATTTAGATTAAAAACAAAGTTCTGGGAAAATAAAATCCCACTTACATCATCAGAAAGGTAGATATTACGTAACAACACTACTCTTTTAACTTTTTTAAAAGATTGACTGAAATTCTCTCAAAATATTACTATTCCTAGTTAAATAGTAACATTTAAATATTTCTGTAGGTCAGCTAGCATCTAGGTTTTTAAAGTTTGACAAGTACCCATTATAAAATAGCACCATTTTTGTTCTTTCTTTACTTGAACAATGTGCATATTTTATTGTTATTATTCCAGATCTTATATTACATAAGAATTTAAGGCATTGGTGCTAAAAGAAAATGAGGCTTTATATTTAGATTCGTTGGGAAGAAACTCCATCACCACTGCACTTTGCTTGCGTTGTTGCTAGTGGCTCTATATCCGCGGGGATCGATGAATCTAATATGCTCCACTCATAGCTATGCACTGCTACTGAATTGAGTAGGAATTCTGCAAGAACACAATGGCTTGAGCTGTACCGAGGAAACTCACCAGCTAATGATGGTGGTGGTGCGCGGATTAAGCACAGAGAATAAATGCATATTGATGCGGTGATATAGTTTTGTTTACTAAATAGAAAATAGAATCTCCATTGCCTACAAATGTATGTTCACATCATTATCATAGAATACAGCTATTTAAGGTGACCGTAACTATTATCAAACGCTTATCAGGGCCAATAAATTTTAGACTTGTTCCTGACCAGTGGAGATTGGAAAGCTGAATTAAAAATAAAACAGAATAAGGAGCTCCTCAAACATATTGGAACAAATACGCATGGATTGAACAGAAAATTTTAGGGCCATCGCCCACCTTGCACTTGCCTAGATACGAGCATGTTTATTAAAAAAAATACAACTATCTGGAGGTTTTTCATAATGGTCTAATATTATTATATATTAAATCTCAAATTTGTGTATATTATTCTATGGATTTTTTAGATATTACTGTATGTATTTTGAAACGACATCTAATGGGCAAAGCATATTTGAAAACAAAGATAGCGCTAGAGCACCATATTTTTTTCATGATTTACTACATACACCACCATTGATATCTTGCTCTCACCACATGAATAACTCATTTCAATTCATTGTGTTTATGGTTTTTACCTTCAAAAGTTTTCCAAGTTAAATTTGTGTCTGGGTTGTTTTGGCATCATATAATAAAAAAGTTAGACTTTTCTTTTAGATGGTACAAAGCATGTGTCAGTAGCTTGTGGACACTTAAATGTGTTTGAGATGACAGGGAAAAAAAGTAAGACGATATGAGTAATTAGTATATAATTAATTGAATAGTAATTATTTTAAACTTAAAAAATAAATTAATATAACATTTAAAAAACTTTTTTAATAGAAAGTTCACATAAAAAAACGTGAGAGTTTTCTTTTCTTTTCTTTTATTGCTCTCTCGAACTGGCCTTATATGTGTTTCCACTTTACAGTTCCTTGTCTTCAACTTTTCACTAGGACCAAAGAAATTCCTTGTTGACGCAATATCCCACCTCATTCCTTCAAAAACTTTCAGAAAGACGCATACTAGTCCGCACAATCAAACACTGCACAATGCACAGGTCATTACACGCAATATATCCACCTGGTACACATAAATCCCAGATATTTAAGCAATACTAATGCAGTCAACACAGCTTTGATAAAAGCAATTGCCAAATCAAAACCCATAAAATAAAAAAAATAGAAAGGGGCTAAGTGTGACATGGCAAACAGACAAAGATGCACCCATGAGCATTCCAGGCCAGCCAGCTCACATCACCAGAGCAACAAGAACAATCACAATGTTTATCCAGCTACACCTCTTTTGATGAAGCCATCCCATGGGCTGAGCAAGCTGACTGCCCCCACAAGGCAACACTTGCCACTCTCTCATTGCCTTACGCCGTGACGTCGTTCTATCCAAAGTCCAACACAACAGCAGAACATACATACATACATACATACATACAGTTCACCGAAAAGAGAAAAAGAAAAAGAAAACAAACAAAAAAACACGGGAACAAAAGTAGCAAACCATCTGCCTCGTTCCTCACGGTTCAGAAACGGACTAAAAACACCTCTATCACGTCGTTTTCATATTTTTTTAATAAGAAAGCTTGATAAAAAAACAAAATTGAATATTATTGAATAAAAAACAAAACGAATACAAATCGTATTCGGTAACGAATATTTATCGAAATATAAAAATCTCTTAACCGAGCTACATAAATATAACTTCTAATATTTTTATAGACATTTCTAATTTTAGCTTTTAATAAATCAACGTAACTGAACAAATCAATATTTAGAAACCCACCCCTCATAAATTTACATCACACAGATCAAAGTGGATCACCATACTGAACATATCAATATTTGAAAATTCATTTCTCACAAACTCACATCACACATATAGATCAAAGTGGATCACCATGCCCATAACATCATAAGGTCATAACTGAACAGATCAAATTTGCACATACTGACACACATAAGAGTTACTCACATCACATGTCCACAGTAAAAAAAAAGTTTAGAAGCAACTTAGACATAGTTCATTATAGGCATAGTTTACATGCAACTTGCAAACTAAAATTGACAAATATTTCCTTCGAACATTCATTGATGCTATGTAGTCATCATCCTCGAAACAATCCATCTTTGTATCACCATCAATATCTTAATCACGATTTAGATCACTGGCCTGTAAATAAAAATAGGATCCTAACGGGGCAAGACGGCAAGGATACGGTGGCGGTGGGGCAAGGCGATGAGGAGGCGGCAGCAGTGGCTGAATGAGGTGATGGGAAGGCAACGGTGACGGTCGGCTGCTTGCTAGACACAGCACGTCGGTCCTGGCATGACCATGGGCTTACTGTAGCTCCTTGGATGTGTCGTCCGTGTTAGTGTCACTAGAAGTAGAATTTAAAATCTTGACTGGCTACCTATGATATCTAGGATTGTGATAGACTGCTACCTAGATTTCTTGAGCTATGTTAATACGTAACTTGCGCTTTGGAGTATTGCAAATCTTCATATATCCGATGAAAATTTCGGATAGTTTTGTGACCGATTTTTGATTCCGTCGTATAGTAACCTTAGTGTATTCATTTCGTTTCTAAGAAAGAAAATTCAAATTTATTTTCATTTCCAAAAATATACGAAACTATTCGACCGACTCTATCCGTTATCCGTTGCCGAAAAAACTTTCGGACCGACGGAAACTATCCGAGTTTCATCCCTATTCCCTCCACGCGGACATGGTATCGCCGTGTAGGGGGCAAGTATGGTAGGAGTAGCCCCCATACACAACACATTCCGGCATCTATCGCAAGCCAAACCACCCACCCACCCACCGCTCCTATATAATCCTCCTCCCCCTCCAATCCCCTCTCCTACGCTTGCCGCCTATAGCATCGCAACAGAAGGAACCAGAGATAGTTTGAGGAGTTGAGTTGAGTTGGGGTTGCATCTGTACTGGGGGAGAGGAGAACTAAGCTGAGCTGCTGAGGTAGGAGTGTGCTAGTGTGTGAAGCTCTATTGAAATGGACAACTCCAGCTGCCTGGTGGATGACACCAACAGCGGCGGCTCGTCCACGGACAAGCTGAGGGGGTTGGCCGCCGCGGCGGCGGAGACAGCGCCGCTGGAGCGCATGGGGAGCGGCGCCAGCGCGGTGGTGGACGCGGCTGAGCCTGGGGTGGAGGCGGACTCCGGGTCCGGTGGCCGTGTGGGCGCCGGCGCGGGCGCGGGAGGGAAGCTGCCGTCGTCCAAGTTCAAGGGCGTCGTGCCGCAGCCCAACGGGCGGTGGGGCGCGCAGATCTACGAGCGGCACCAGCGGGTGTGGCTCGGCACGTTCGCCGGGGAGGAGGACGCCGCGCGCGCCTACGACGTCGCCGCGCAGCGCTTCCGCGGCCGCGACGCCGTCACCAACTTCCGCCCGCTCGCCGAGGCCGACCCCGACGCAGCCGTGGAGCTCCGCTTCCTCGCCACGCGCTCGAAGGCCGAGGTCGTCGACATGCTCCGCAAGCACACCTACTTGGACGAGCTCGCGCAGAGCAGACGCGCCCTCGCCGCCTCCAACCCATCGGCCGCGACCACCACCGCCTGCCTCCCGAACGAGCACTTCTCGCCCCGCTCCCCATCCGCCGCCGCCGCGGCGCGCGACCACCTGTTCGACAAGACGGCCACCCCTAGCGACGTGGGCAAGCTGAACAGGCTTGTCATACCGAAGCAGCACGCCGAGAAACACTTCCCGCTACAGCTCCCGTCCGCCGGAGGCGAGAGCAAGGGCGTCCTCCTCAACTTCGAGGACGCCGCCGGCAAGGTATGGCGGTTCCGGTACTCGTACTGGAACAGCAGCCAGAGCTACGTGCTAACCAAGGGCTGGAGCCGATTCGTCAAGGAGAAGGGACTTCACGCCGGCGACGTCGTCGGTTTCTACCGCGCTGCCGCCAGCGCCGGCGACGACGGCAAGCTCTTCATCGACTGCAAGGTAGTACGGACGACGAGAGCCGCCCTCGCAGCCCCCGCTGATCAGCCAGCAGCGTCAGCGGTGAAGGTGAAGGCCGTCAGGCTCTTCGGCGTGGACCTGCTGACGGCGCCGGAGGAACAGATGGCCGGGTGCAAGAGAGCCAGGGACTTGGCGGCGACGACGCCTCCGCAAGCGGCGGCGTTCAAGAAGCAATGCATAGAGCTGGCACTAGTGTAGAGTAGCACTATTAAGCTCGATCTCTCTAGCTAGTGTCTTTTTGCTCCCATACATCACAATTCAGGTGGTTAGCTGGCTTAGTCCCTTCTTGATCCCTATCTAATCTCACTTGGTTTTTTTTGTTAATTTATTCGCCCATGTTCTTGTTTTGCGGTAAATCTTTTCCTCCAAGTGTACACAAATGAAGCATAGCCCTAGAAGGCTAGAACAACTGACAAAGAAGAAGTGAAGAAACATTTGAAATTTTCCATCATATCTCTCTGATTTTATAGCTATTTAATAATATAAATGATAAAATTAACTATTATAATATTAATACAACTATTATTTAATAATATAAATGATAAATTTACTATTATAAAATTAACAAAACTATTTTAAAAAGATGATACGAGAAATTTTGTATAGATTTTTTTAAAAAAATACATCAGTTCAGAAACATACGCAAAAAGCTGAGAAAAGTTTAAAAAAATCCATAACCAGAGTCGAACGCAGCCATAGTTTTTCCCCATCTACGATTTCTCTTTTTCATTAGCATCTCTGATGCGTTTGTGCTGTCCGCGAGATGTGACGTGCTGGGTCTCTTCTACTGATGATCTCTCTACCTGCACCGTTCCCCAGGTGCATGCATGTCCCGGGGTGCCCAATGTTTGATTGGAAATGGAAAGCTCCACGCTCGCGCTACTGGTCGGGAGCTAACTGATGGGCGCGCCCATGGCGGCATGCATGCACAAATTGCGCACACGACATACGTAGCTGTAGACATGATACGCTAAACTTATCAGCAACAGGTGGGAGCAGTAAACAGTGACTTTTGCAGGGATATGCTCGCCAATAGCTAGAGAAGATAAAAGAAAAAGAAAAAGAAAATGAGATCTGGAAATGAACAAAAGCAACACGTTGCAAGTACTACTGCTCTGTTCCCACGGCATCTAGCCATCGCGCACGCTGGTCCTGGCGCCGCATTGCAACAAAACGCAAGCTGGGGAAGAGTGGTGGGTGGTGGTCTGTAGCTATCCATTCCAGATGCTTAGCTAGATGAGCCCGGTTAAGGGCCTGCCTGCTCTGCTTGTTCGTGCCTCGATTAGTTTAATCACCTGCGTGCAAGGCGTGATCTTTTGGCTTGTGCAACACATTGACGTCACGTCGAGAGGTGAGATGAGATCAGTGCCAGTATATAGCACCATCATGCTTGATGCTGTAACTAGCTAGTATAGCAGCTAGCCTCCAGCTGAGTCTGAGGTAGGATTGTTGGCAATGGTAACAGCCATATCTGAATCTTCCCTGTGAACGATCTTGATTGATACGGCCACTGGAATCAAGCTGCTGATGCGGCATGCGCACATCATGTCACGAGGAGACTAATGAAAACCCAACCGAATTAATGTTGTCTCGACGACGACCGGCCTGGGCGAACAACGAAAACTCAACGGAATCAACGTCGTTTCGACGGCCGGCCGGTGGAATCTTTGATTGGAACACTACTAGCCTACTGCACGTCGCTCGCGTTTCTGGAAGAATAATTGGTGGCGTAGTGATAGTAGTATCGGATCAGCTAGTATAGCTTGGAGAAGGAAGCTGGCAATGATACGCCTCTCTCAGCTGTTGCACTGATCGGTCCGTGAAAAATCTACGAGAGATATGCTATGAACTTTGCAGCAGCGATGACGGCGTACGGATGCATCGCTTGTGAGGTGATCCACTGGTGACTGATGGATCAGGCAGGCCTAGTTACCAACAGGTAGACTCCATCGTCGCCACGTACGGAGAGAGAAGTATATACAGTATGTGTGAGAAACGATAGTTGCTGGCATGCACGGCTGTAAAGAAGATCAGGGGGGTCCTCCGGCCTGGGCAACAATAATCTGCACGCGGCCGCAACATGGGGAGAAGCCAAGTAATGGAGTCGCGAAAAGTCATAGTTGTAGAGAGTAATCCGTCCACGTATATAAGAGATTTTGGGTTTAAATTTTATCCATAGATACTACTACTTTCTCAATTCATACAGCCACTCTATTTATTTCTCACGGCCACGGCTAGTTGCATTGCAATGTGTGATATTTTTCCATTTAATTTAACTCTTATGGACTAATATGATTGTCTCTTAATCTCTGCCAAAATAATTTAAAATTAATTATATTTGTAAATGGAGGGAGTTGATAACTATAGCTCTTCTCGCCTGACTACCTAATTTTGCTGGCGATGGTTTAGCTTGACAGGTAAGTCGGAGCAAGCAGAGGCCGGCAGAGTAGTAACCTAATTACTCTGCCGTTAGCCTCCAAGTGTTAACCTAGAATATTGACTGAAGGAACAACCGACACCCACTTGAGCGAAATTTTAACTTCTGCTTGATTAGAGTATTTGCCCATGAGTAAAATGTTGATACTACTAGTAGTGCGTTGTTACAGAGAAAATCTGGAATTCCTCTGAGCTATAGATACCAAATTACCAACCACAGGAACGGTTCTATCGATCAGGGTCAAGTGTCAAGTCGTCGGTTTGGTCGGTATTTTTGCAAGCAGCCATGTGAGGCTGGCAATGCATGTCACATAATTTCTTTTTTTCCACGAGATAGAAGGCAAGCAACGCTGCATAGTGTTCTTCTTAAATCACGACGCGCCTGTACACTCCATTTCTACACACTAGCACTGGACATACACAAAGCAATGCAGACGTCAACGTACTTACATCACCAACCCAGTTAACGTGCTGCGCACACCATCTGATTTACTGTAGTTGGCTCTATTAGTATGCTTCTTGTACCATCAGTGAGTTATGAGTGTGCAGTACGTATCATAGCAGCAAGGCTGCTAAACTGCTCAGCTCCAGTAAACATGCATGTTGATACGCATCGATCGAGTGATAGAGCTTTCGTTGCATTCCAAGCCCTGAAACAAAGCTGTCTTTTGAGATCGGCGTTCTTTATAGATGTCAAAACTCAAAAACAGCCAGAGCTTTTGCCTCAATCCCAACCCAAGTACCAGCCCCCATCCATACCTTCCTGGAAGTATCCCACTTGGACACAGGAAATGTGCAAAGAGGGAACCATCCTGAGGAGACTAGCTATAGCTTCTGGTTACATTAAAGTCATTTGGCTCAACAGCCACACAGATGCACAGTACTGGTCAGAAAGAGAGAGAGAGAGAGAGCAAGGACACAGGCACAGGAGCAAAAACACCAGGGAGGCAGGTAGTGGCGGCAGCCTGACTTTGGAGACCGATCGATCCATCGACAGGATCACCGGCACGCGGCTGCGTGTGGAAAGTGGAGACGCAAGCCTGCTCCTTTCCGGTGGCCTCCGTCGCCAGCCGCACTGGAGTACTAGTCGGTTTTATAATATTTGTTATTAATGATAAAACGAAATAGTAGTATATGTGGTTTGATAATTTAGTTTCTAATAGTTTCTTTTGTAATATTTGAAGATATATCAATGTTGAAATATCAAATGTATGGTACTAGATGTAATGATTAATTTTTAATTTAGTTTAATTCTATTTTTCTATGAACAGTTATATCAAATAAAATGATATTTTGGTTATATCACGATCGAGAGAATATTAGATATGATTGGTGTAGATATATCAGAGCTCGGCTTAACCCTTAAGTATATTAAAAGACCAGCTAAGAGAAGTTTTTTAATAATGTATAATTGGTTAATGCGAGGCTTCCGAATTAACTCTAGGTTAACGTAATAACCATGTATGTCACTGGTAGACTCCACTACCACTTGAAGATGTTACATAGAGAATGCATTGGAATGAGGTTAACCACATAACATTCTTGTGTCAATGTATGAGAAAGATAATATTGTTTTAATGGCTGTGCAAAATAAAGAGGGTCTCAGTACGACGAGATGTGATGTTGAAACAGTTCAGAGAAATAAGTCAAAATACCAAAAAGAAGAAGAAGGAGGAGCACGAGGACGAGGAAGAGAAGATAGGGAACCAAGAGGATTGGCAGACGAGTGAGAGAGAAACAATATCATCATTGAGATAATGGATATGAAAGATTCTGATAACGAGTATACAAAGGGCGATGAATTATCAGACGATGAGGACAATAATGCAAATTTATTATAATAGTCCAATGATAACTTTTTTGGACTGGTTATCTCTTAGGGGCATCACATGCTATGGGTGTACAAAGAGAACGAGGTCATTCAAGAGGTTAAATATTATACAAAGAGTAATTGATGGTGCCAATTAAGCACTAAGCGGTATTACTTTGGCGGGAATTCTAGATCACGAAGTCAATAAGTTGGTGTACGAAGTGAAGTGCATGAACTCAATTTATTAGTGTTCATAAAGGATGCATGTATTTTAGGATAAATAGAAGGATTACTGTAAAGTGTCAATCATTACAAGCATAACTGTCACTTACATGAGATCGAAAAATATTATAGAAATATGATATCTGTATTTATTATAATAAAGATGTATTCCGATGTTATGTACGATAATTTATCTTATTTTCTAGCTTGCATTATCCAGAGAAATCCAGAAAGCTACTATAACTTAAAATCACTCCTATCATTTGACCATCCTCAGTAGAGCGTATTTTAGTGGGCTTTTTTTCATTAAGTATGTGTATTAATGCATTGTTCATTGTCGTCTCATACTCTGCATCGACGAGACATTCCTAACTAAAAAGTACAAAGAACATATATTGACTGCAATTAGAGTTTATAGAAATAATCAGGTGTTACCCATGGCTTTCGCTTTCGTTGAGAGCAAGTACATCGAAAGCTGGTATTAGTTTCTGAAGCGAGTCAAGGACATAGTTGTACGTATAAGGCTAGGTGTATGCCTTATACATGACCATCATATCGGTCTTTTGTGGGCTATTGAGTATTTGAGAGATTTTAATGTGGACAAAGTGTATGCATAAGAGTGATCAAATATTCGCAGTAAATGGTGCATGCGTTACATGGATGCTAATTTCTATGAGCAGTTTAAGAACAAACACCTTAATGATCTTTTCAAGAGCCTCTGTGTCGAGAATCAACAAAAAAAATTTAATTAGCTTTAAAGAAGATTGGACGATCTGACAACGAAACAAACAAATGAGCAGCCAAGAAGGTCAACACCTATATGTGACGAGACTCCTAAAGCTCTAGGACCACTCTCTAATAATGATCATACTGTGTGAGATGGAGGTTAGCATCACATGTTAGAAAAATTTTGCACTAGATTGAGAAAAAACCAAATGAGAAATGAGTCTTATTGTATAACGATGGTGGCGCTAGGTTTAGTATATTGATCTCCAATTTAGCTAAGATTTACAATTGGATGATGCGTGGTGTAAGAGGGCTACCGCTTGTGGCCATTATTAAGTTTATCATTGCATAGTTGAGTTTATCATGTATGGCACATACAAGTATTTTAGAGATCGATACAAATCAATCGAGGCCTCTATGTTAGACAATGGTATTTTTTTGGTACAATGATGATGAAGTACTTAGATAAAAAACATAAAAGGCACAACAACATTGAGTTATACCCAAGGTATACAACAATACAGATTTAAAATCTTATGTGCTGATAAGGCTAAGTGTGGAATCTACCATAATATAGTTATGTAAAAGTGTGTCCTAAAGAACGACGGGATTTGCTTGTGCTCGTGCTAAAAGGCATGGCTGTACCACAAGCCATGCTCTCATGTTATTGACATGAGCTCAAAGTATGAAATAATGGATCTTTATTTTGTGTTGTCTTATTTTAGTAAGAAGGCTATCTTGGCTTCAGTATTATGAGGTATTTCACAGTTTAACAATCTTAGTTTTTTTACATTCCGGACCAAGCAAAAACAAGGGATAAGATAGATCGCTTTAAGACTAGATAGATTCACGACAACATCAATGAGTTTTAAGCAGTTGAATGGTTGAAACGTTATAGCAAATGCGATAAGAAGATGCATACTTACAAGAAATACCCAAAAGATATGGAGGTTTCGAGTGAAGTAGAAGCTCCTCCATTAGGAGAACGGTTCGATGAAAGACGCCCCATAGGAGAAGTCATCACTTCAAGATCAACCCGGTCTAGTTGTTCTCGTATAACTAGTGGTTCAGTTGTATAATGAAGGCTATGTATTATTTTAAGAATATATGTATAAGTCAAGTTATCATAATTTATAAAGTTGTGAACTTTTTTTATATGTTATATGAAATATATGTATCGTAATGTTGTTTACTTTTGGTTTTATAGTAATTGTAACAGTTGTTTATTTTGTCTGATAAAATTTTGTTGTCAGTTGTATGAACTATAAATTATGTTTTTATTTTCGATAATCATGCTAATTTTTTTAATATAGGTATGGTATAACAGACAGTAAGACTGCTAAACGGTGGTCTCGTTTGGTCGCACCACAAAAACAAGATGTTTTTTGGACAGCTAGTAGCCATAAAAAAAGGTACTAATAAAGGGCATCAAGGAGGCCGTTTGTAAAATTAACAAGTCCCCTCTTCTCGCATGAGTGGACCTATCAATTTTGCATGTGGTATCTTGGATGAGAAAAAATGATCTACTAGAGGGTTTTAAGGGAATCGCATATAAAAATGATAAGTCTCTCCTTCTTGCACGTATATTTTGTAGGTGGTTCTTTATCATAGAAAAAAAGATCATCAGATAGGACGATATGAGGGATGTCTGTAAATCTCCTAGCTCCCGCCGTCTCACTATTAACATATGCTAATGAATGTTTGTCACATTGGATTTCTCTGGTATAATATTTTTTTTATAAAAAACCTCTCAGATATAGTTTGAATTATACAAATGTATTTTTTTAAAAAATACTTTTTAAAAAATATATTAATAAAAAAATTCTTCAGAAATGTTGCAAGCCAGTAGTGGCCACATGCAGCAGTTCCTTCCCCTGCCCTGCCGAATCATGGAAAACATGCACCGGCGAGACGATCTTCTGTAACATGCGCTTGCTTGCTGGTTATAACAGATTAACTACTGCTAAATGCAGATAGGACGGGTTGCTATGGCAAGTCAACCCAATGTTTTATGGTGGGATTGCTACCCGACCCTGGCTCGAATCTCGAAGCTTTGCATTGCATATATGGCTAGGTCCTTTTCTTCGGTCTTCCAACGTGGGCATTTTGCATGTGAGACCTTGAAATTTTGGAGATTCAGAAATGGAGGCAGGCTGGGTCATCATGCACGTGCAAAAAGGACGGAGATTCGCCTTGCTCAATTAGTCTCCACATTGTCACCTGCAAAAGGGACGGTGGGTGACGGCCAAACCCTTCCCGTGGCGTATGACTTGATCACCTAAAGACAAAAACAAGGACCCGGCCGCTAGCTAGGGTTGCTGCATCAGCATGAATACTTTTTTTAAAAAAACTAAACCGTATTAGACCTGTTAATTATATTTTAATAAATAAAGTAAAAACCTAAACGGATTATAAAAAAAATAAAAAAACAACTCATTGACAAGAAAAACCTTGCCAAAATGTGGCCGGCTAAACAAATATGCACATGCAACAAACCCTTATAACCAACAACCGACAGAGCCTTATAAAAAACATCTTTGTTGAGTTTATCACAATCAATCGGTAGCTCAAACTTCACGAGGGGTGTGTCATCATTGCTTAGTTTACTGCCTTTAGCAACATAGTAGCTCCGACTTCACATCAAAAGCATCCTCGTTGCTTAGCTCATCACAATTAATAAATTAGCTTTGACTTGTCATGATAGACATTAGCCAAGACAACAAGAAGTTACTTCATACACACAACTGGCACTAGTACACCTAGAAAAGAGACCACAATGTGCCATCGTTGCTCCCCACAAAGAGCAGCTCTAACTCTACGTAAAGAAAACCAACAAAGAGAAATCCATCTTTCACTAGCTAGAAATGGAACCAAGAAGCCAAGGTCTCATTGAAACAACTTGGCATGAAGAATTTCGGTGTAGAAACAAGAGGCCTCAAACCGATATAGAAGTCCACTAACAACCAATGCTGCATAAGGAAGGTTCTTCAAAGAGATGCTCTTCAAGGAGGACACGGCATGAAATGCCATCACCGCTCGTTCAGAAGCCAAAATAAAGGTTTTCACTTGGAGTTTGGTGTGGAAGGAGGAGGAACCGCACCATAACGACGCATTCAAGGAGGAGAACGATGCCATAAGGTATCACCGTCATCAAAATAGGCAAATCCCGTCAAGGCTTTAGTCAGCGATTCTCCATTCAACCCCAACATACAACCAACCTGTACAAGAAGTGATGTTGCAAGAGCACTTATTAGCCAAAACCCTCAGCTCAGGCAAGCTCATAAGGCCTCCTCTAGGGCACTCTGTTGTCGTGCCATCGCCATCCCCTATTGTCTAGCCACTGCCTTCCCCATACTCATGAAACTCCCCATAGAGAAGGAGGAGCTCTAAGGAGAAGATAGGTGACTAGTCGACATAGAGGTAGACAACCCACTATCACCATCTATGCTCATTGGTTATCATTGTCTACATCGATGCCACTGCACCAGCCACCTCTACCATCATTGTCACCACCCATGAAACTGCACATCTAGAATGTCCCTTTCTGCCACCACCACCCACCTCACTAATAGAGCTCTCCACGATCGGAAGGAATAGGCCATAGCATGGAAGGAGCTTCATGTAGAATAAAAGTTGATGTGGCCGATGACTTGAGGGTGATCTATCACTCTACCTACTGTGCTGTGCAGCCATCCTAGATGGTAGCGGTCGTCCTAGCCACAACCCTATCACTAGCGCGTCATCTCCACCCCAACCGCCACCTCGACCGTTGTAGACATCGCCATCCCTACCAACCCACACCATTGCTCTTGATGTTTTGCTATTGTTGTTCGTTGTCTTCATAACTACCGCTGTCGTCTATTGTTGCCCATCACCGAAACTTGGCCTCGTAGCTAGATCCTACCCTGTGGACGCTAGATTTGGCTAGCAGTTGCTCCGCCTCGGCCACACCTAAGTTTTAGCACTTAATCATGGGGGTGTTTGAAGAGCCCTGCTGTGGTTGTGTTTGTGCCCACGACGGTGCACGGGAGTGGCAATGAGGAAGAGGTGAGAGGGAATGAGGGCACGCTAGGCGGCTAGGGCTACTGCCCGAGTCTCCCGTCCACGCGGACAGGAGCTCAACTGGTTTGTCTGATAAGCATGAATACTTGTTGTACTACTAGTCTACTACTCTGTATTGCTACTGCATTTCGTGCTTACGTACGTACATGCGCATGTTTATTGCGTAATTAAATGCAGGTGCAAGTGGTATATGCGTGCGCCGTGTACTGTGGGCAACAATCTGGCCACATCGATCGATGCCCAAGTGGATGTACCCTAGCTAGATTCTTGCAGCTGATTCACACAAAATGGTTCAGGCAGGACAAGGCTAATACTAGTAAAAGTCCAAAAAGTCTACGGTTTTGCTGAAATGACAGTGGAGGTTTTATTTCTACTGTCCTATTATTGTTCGTTGATTGCTACTAGTAAAATATAACGTGTGGTGGTGTGTTGGCCAAATTGCAGCAGTTTATATCATGCATAAAAGAATGAGATAGAACGCGGCATCTATCCTGAATTTTCAGCTAAAATATATGTACTAGCTGTAGGTACATATATGTACCTGTCTGGTCAGTTTGTACATAAGTACAGGGGACACATGAAAAATATCTCATTATGCTAAAGTGCTAGTGCTACATAACAAGATCACCTAGTAGCTACCAAGCCTACCCACATACACTATCTTGTCACCAAAGTAGTGCTAGTATCGTGAAATGGACAAATTGGCCTGTTCTTCCACCTTACCGAATCAAGAAGCAATGCAAAGAGGGTATGTAAAGCACTATTTAACTGCCAACTAATTAAGCAATCCGTATTCCCGGCTGCTTGCTCCGGTTAGGCGATTAGTTAATTAATCCACTGTGTGGCTCTTGGGGGACCAAAAGAGGATGGCGCCACACGTGCTCAACCTCACTTTAAACGCAAATTAGGTGCCGGATAAGCACGTCTTTGGTACGTACTCCATGGACGCCTGCGACACCATTGGCGTCCCTTGTACACCGGTCAAACCTTACAGGCGATACTTCGATGTCGATCTCTCGGCATGCCATCCCTGCTTATGCTGCTGCCGCCTAATTAATCAACGTGCAGGTAGCTAAGCTATTTATAGCGCATCAAAAGAAAACTTGCCCAAGTGGTTATATTATTTAGGTTAGCTCCCCATCCCTGCTTTATGTGTGTAGCCGCACTCTCACTTCAGTACGTCCTGTCTGAAAGCTACCCGTCTCTCTCAGCACGAGCTCTTTCTTTAACTAGGTAGAGATAGAAAGAGATCAAACCGGATTAACTAGCTATTTGTAGTTATTTTTCCCCTTAATTTCGTCGTCGTTGAGTTGTAAGGCACTATACAACTTGCACTGTGTTTTCTGTACTGTATGTATGCATGTGGAGTATATATATTACAGGCTAGGTGTGCACGTATGACGGCACGACAACAACGAAGTGCAATTTCTGACTTGATGCGCATACAAGTTTGAGATTCATATATTGCCGGAAATTTTATAAGTAACCAAATGATGCTCGCATCAAAAGCAGTCAGAATGCAAGTGTGGTACTACATGGTATGAGAAAACGGAAAGCTACATAGATATGTACACATAGGAAGTACTTTTCTTCAGTTAAACAAACTACACTTTAACTTTGGGTGCTTTGCAGTTCAGAGCTGACGCCCGAACCTTCTGGCCCATTCATTCACATCTTCAAGGATTGACCGTCATCTTCAATTAATCAAACAATATAATGTGTACGACGCCTTAATTTGACGAGGGAGTAGCTGTAGTACTATAGTACATGTACAATGTAAGTGAAGTACACACATGGTGAGGTTTTCCAAAAGAAAAGGGACAAACAGTACAGATAAGGATTGTATGAATTGTCAAAGATCTAGCTTTGTCGTACAGAAGAGAAAACTAACACACAAAAAAAAGAAAAATAATAGACGAAAACCTTAATGTCAGCTAGCTACCTGGTGTATGCGGCTGCAGTTGGAAAATATGCTCCAAACGACGGTGATAGTCGGTTTAACACTGACAATTAAACCAATTATTTTTTTTTTGATTAGCTATATATATATATTTATTACCACTTTACCAGATTGTCAATATAGCTAGCTAGCGTATAATTGTATCATAACTAAATCAAATTGACATAACAGTTTTTTTAAAGATCGTAATAACAGTTGCCTGCTCTGATCATGTACCTATTCATTCTTCCCACTCAATCAAACTGTTAAAGCTGTTTCACCAAATAGATAAAGGGTCACATCTTAATACTATTAGGTCAAGTAAACCTTGCACTGTTGCACATATACCCATGAGGTATGGTACAGTACATCTGCATATGATACTATGCACCACGCTGATTAAACCACAAACCGACAAACCCGTGAGTACTATGCTATGTAGCGTTTCATCCGTCCCCGGCGATTAGCCTTTGATCGTGAAAAGCCACTTCAGAAAATCATACGCATATGCATAGACATCTGTCTTCAGTTTGCAGCAAATGCATCTACAGGACTCACGAAGTCACGAGTAATCTAATAAGTGGCTTAATTTCAGGACTTCGCGCCACGATTGGGTCAGCCGTGCACAGTACAGATCTCTCGGCGCACACAACCTGTCTTAGGTTTTAATTTATTTTGGATGCTGGATTAGCGTGTGAGTCAATGCCGTCTGTCATCTTGTAGCCCCATCCGGCCGATCGATCGATCGATTGAATAATCTTCAGAAAGCCATGTGCATGTTGCTGCCAACTTCGCCTTCTGTGGTGGGCTCTGCGATTTGACAAAGCTTGCATCAGACAGCTGGACGACGATATCGAAGAGTTCAAGCCACGCAGATTGAGACTAGATTGTGGACTATCCCCTCTGCATTCCTTTTTTTCTTAACCTAATTTTGCTTCTTAATTTGGCCAGTGATGTTTTCTCTCTTCTTGTAAGTTCTTGGCAGTTGTGCAGCAGCAGAGATGACTAAAGAATCCAATGCAAACGCAAGGAGTATCTTGTTGCTCCAAGGTGCAACTGTTCAGTGAGACTACCGCCTAACCAGCTGATATATGCATAATACGATTCATACATTTCTCCCAGGTTTTCCGGGCAAGGAGACGACCTAAGAAACCTGAGAATTGACACATACTACTTCTCAACAAACCTAAATTACTCACAATATACATGAGACGGATATTTGGTTCTTGATATATTAATTCAGGTCCATATATATCAACTGTAATTTGGCCAGACCACAGATGGACGCATCACTGAAATTTCTATGGCGCGGGTGCCACAGAAATTTATGCATTGTGCATCCTGTGGTCACAGACAATTCAAAAGTATGCTGAAAAATATCTTTCAATGTCAGAAAAGCCATAAGTCGTCCACCATTTAATCTGATTAATTTGAAGCCCCACGCTGGACCATTTATCTGTTTGTCGGCTTCAATGGTTCCAGCAAATAAAAAACAGCATGCTTCGCTGAGAAGTTTGAGCAAATTTGACCCGGCGTTCTGGAGAGCTAAGACGAATGTGATGTTGACAAGAAAGTTACATCTATGGTATAATCTAGTACCTTTTTGTTGCCGAACGTGGTTGATTATGTGGAGAAGAAAAGGAGCAGGTTTCAGCTGTGGTGTAGTCAAAGAAATGGCAACATAATGACGACCCTTGTTGGAAATGCATTATCATTCGTGTCACAACAAAATTCCTTTCTCAGAGTCATCTAAACAGCTCACATCTGGCTCATCTCCACTAAAGTTTATGATCATCTCTTGGTCTTAGATTAATTGAGAGCCACCCGTTGGCGTGTCAGGTTCAGCTCGCAGGTTGTTGTCTGTTCCAAGTTAACAAGGTGCAGCCGGGCAGGTTAGGCCCAATTTGGCCATGTTGCTCGGATGCCTGAATATGTCAATTGATTCAAACCTTACCATCTTATTCAAAGTATACAGCCTGTCCGACTCCTCGGACAGAGCAACATGGTTTTTTCTTGGAACAAGATGAACAACCTCAGAGCAACGTGATACTGTGATATATTTAGATGGATGAAATGCAAGTGTCGGCGATCTACTTTACCTTGCAAATTCCTGTTTCACATGGCAGACGAATAGTACAGCAGAGAATCACATAGTACGTGAATTCAAGGCTGAGGTCATCAGGATTCTAAACCACTTTTGGCTGACACCAATGATTAAAGATAATGAAGCATCATTTCAGTGCTCAGGCCATGTTGATCTCATTTTTCTGTGTCATATGACTACTACCTCCATTCAAACAAGATTTTGTCTTTTCCCCATCTCAAATATATCAATATATAACAAAAAAATTATGCTCTTTACTTTCTTAATATCTAAGGTATTTGTCTCTCACTTTCTCAAACCCCAATATATTTCCTTTATTTTGTTAAACTCCAATGTAATAATTACTTTAAAATAAAGTCTTTATGAAAAAAAAAATAAAAAAGTCTTTTTAAAACAGAGGAACAAAAGAACATCATGATCATATAGATAACTGTTTCAAAATATAAAAATATAGTACTACTACGAATCTAAATCTAGACAGAGGTTCTGTTTAATCCCTTATTAGATTTTATATTTTAGATTAGAGAGAATAGATATATGGTGCTGATCCTCTACTCACATTTACACATACTGGCGCACGTGTTTTGTACTCTATGACATGGAATTTGCACGACACAGAGCGACATAGAGAACATGATCATGTTGGAATAATGAAGGATCTCTTGCAAAAGTTAGGGGGCTGTTACGCGATGCATGCCGTTGCATGATGCGTTTGAGGGTTTAAACCTGAGAATGTTTTTTGAGAGTAGCATAGGAAGCCAAGCCTGATACACACACTTTGGCCCGCGGGTCTATCCACCCAAACCACAATTCGATCAGAAAGCACAGAATGCTCGACAGATCGGCAGTGCAGGCGTCGACTACGGAGGCGGCTGGTTTCCTGGCTCGGTCCGGTCGCGATGCCGTTGCCGTCTCCACCGGCAGCCGGTGACGGGATTCGCGGCTTCAGGCGGCGGGATATTTAGCAGGCCTGCATCGTAGACCTGCTCGTCCCCAACAAGCTCATTGCGATGCCCAACGTACCGCCGCCGGAGCTCCGTTGATGCGGACAAGCGGCGTCCATGCGGGCCTCCCCGCACGGCCGAATGGATGCATCGCAACTGTCACTCGCAATCCCGTTCCGCCCGAACTAGAATGGGCTTCATGAAATTCACAATGCCACTCCGGCCCAACTCTAATGGCACGCATGAAAGCCACAATCCCGTTCCGACCTAACAAAACGGGCCGCACGTAAGCCAGGATCACGTTCCGGCCCAAATAGAGCAGACCGCAGGTCCATATATGTCCGCGCCGTCTCCGTCTCTCCACCGTCGCCTTGGTGTGGCACCCAAGCAGAGAGGATCAGGAAGAGGGCAGCAGCCAGCAGGGTGGCTCCAACTGGTGAATAGGAGAGCGGTGGCGGCGGCGCGGGTGACAACAAGGAATGGAAAGGG